>CM035842.1:206174644-207574644 GCA_020510985.1 Pholidichthys leucotaenia | reverse complement strand
TTGAGGTTGTTATGGTATCATGAATATAGTAACTACGGGTGATTCGTCATGTACGAATCACTCGTAGTTACTATATTCATGATACCATACTCCTTCTAATATTGCTCAAGTATACCTAAGAGCCTAAGTCCCGCCCTCTCTGCTTTCACATATGGGACCTTAAATCAGAAATTGAAATGAATGGCAAGAGAGAAATTATCTTTTGACCCTGATTGAATTTTGCCACGAGTTACACATATGATGTTTGTCAATTTAAAAGATAATTTTCCACGTAATTGACAGTGTAGCTTGTTGTCTGTTAAGGTATAAGGTTGTGAAAATACATAAATTGAAAGACTAAAGACACAGACTCATAGAAGTTACATCATCGTTTTCGAAGAGCACCCAGGGTGAAGTAACTAACAGTCCTCTGGATCAGCTGCAGCTCTCACAATACAAAACAATACCTTTGTGTTATTTTTCTTGTCTTTGGATCCTTCTTTCATCTGTCAGAAAACAGGAGGTGAGGTTTGAGAGGGAAACCATCATGATCATGTTTGGTAATGTGTATAGTCTGAGAAAGGGGGATGTAGTCCACTAAGTGGTTTTGAAAAAACTAAATATTACTCTTTTATTATACAACAACCTGCAACTTTTATTTTGTGGAAAATTATCTTTTAAACTGATCAACATCATTTGTGTAACTCGTGGCAAAATTCAATCAGGATCAAAAGATAATTTCTCTCTTGCCAGTCACTTCAGTGGAGATTTTTTCTGATTTAATGTCCCATATGCAGAAGTAGAGAGGATGGGACTTAGGCTCTCTGTTGTGCATAATTTTATGCATTTTAGAATGCATATTAAAGTTCATGTAAAATTGCACAAACAAGAGTAAAGCGGATGTGTATGTAAATGTGTAGAGATCTCCTCTGTGCATCATCTGTGACATGTGACAGTGCTTCAGTTTTGCAAACGCTTCTGATGTTCTTTCCCACGCTTGTCACTCTAAATAGGTCTAGTGATTGCTGTGTGTGTCACAGACACACACGGCACACAAACACATACATGTAGTCCACCCCACCCCCCATAGTGCTTTACTTATACAAACTATATGACACATCTTAGAAAGAAGAAGCAGGTGCTTGTTGTATGTTCCTTCTTGGAATGTACAAGAGGAGTGCATCAGTGTGCATCTTTGTGGCACTCGCATGCAAGCAAACTGTTGGTGTGTGTGTGTGTGTGTGTGTGTGTGTGTGTGTGTGTGTGTGTGTGTGTGTGTGTGTGTGCTGTCTGTCTGGGAGTGGGTGTAGAGCCAGGTGCTTGCTGACATACTGGGGCTTTGTGGTTGTGGTTGGTGGCTTGCTTGCTGTGCAGACAGCCGAGAAGGAACTGTCTTTTTTCTGTATTTCTTTCTGCTTGTGTGTGTGTGCGCGTGCACATATACGTGCATGTACATTTGTCTGTGTGTGTTCGAATATAACATGAATATAGAATCTATTCTATGGAGTTTACAGACTGTCGTGACAAGCCTGGGGGTGGGGGAGCTGCACAGCTGCCTGCCTGTTCATATTCACATTTGTCCTTTGAAAGGCATTAATTTTCACCCTTTTGCCAGTATACTTTTGGACTGTCGCTGCATCTAAATCAGCGTTTTTCAGTCTTTTTTTTTTGAGCATTGAAAAAAATCAGGCAGCACACCACCAACCAAAAATGTTACACAATGACACGTTGTAGCCAATTACAGTATAATTGGGGCAGCGGTGGCTCAGGAGGTAGAGCGGGTCATCTCATAACCAGAGGGTTTGTGGCCTGAATCCCGCTCTCCCAGCCATTCTGCCGTTGTGTCCCTGGGCAAGACACTTTACCCACCTTGCCTCCAGTGTCCATGACACTGGGTATGAATGTGTATAAATATTCGGTAGCTGTCGGAGAGGCCGTTGGCGTGGATTGGCAGCCACATTTACATCAGTCTGCCTCAGGGCAGTTGTGGCTACAGCAGTAGCTTACCACTTTCATTGTCTGTGTGTGGAGTGAGTGATTAATGGACTCATTGTAAAGTGCTTTGGGCATCATTAAAGGCTCTATATAAATCCAAGCTATTATTATTAATGGAACAACAGTTTAGTCTTGTAATTTGTTTATGCTCATTCATCCATCTTGTGTGTCTGCTCGAGCACGAGGCTTCCGAGCAAGCATGTCCATGTGGGCCCCATCATAGGTTTAAGCTGGGCTGTCTTATGGGTCCAAGTGGGTTTGTCCACAGGTTCCACGTTGGCCCCATCTGTGTTTGCCCGCATAGACTTTTACCAGTGGTACAGGTAAGCAGGTAATGTTCAAACCCATCTGGGTCCCACATGGGTTTAATGTGGGTAAGCAGGTTTCAGTAACTGTGTCCCCAGAGCTTGACATTAACTTTTTTGCTCACCAGCCACTGTGGCTAGTGAGTTTCCAAAGTTGCTAGGCACTCAGCCTTTTCACTAGCCACAATTTTGTGGTTGGAAAATTAAGTTTAACGTGATCAAATTGGACTATGGCATGCTAAAAGTTATTTGAACTAAATTTACAACCTTTTTCAATGTAAATTACCCTTATACATAAAGTGGGGAAAATAAGTATTGAACACGTCAACATTTTTCTCATTAAACGTATTTCTGATGGAGCCATTGACCTGAGATTTTCACCAGATATCAGTAACAACCAAAGTAATCCATACATACAAAGAAATCAAGGCAACTGTGTTCGCAAAACAAGTTATATTTAATAAAATGTAATGACACAGGGAATAAGTATTGAACATGCTTGGTGAAATTCATTTAATATTTAGTAGAAAAGCCTTTGTTGGTAATGACAGCTTCCAGACGCTTCCTGTATGGAGAAACTAGGTGCAGGTATTTTGCAGGAGTGATTTTAGCCCATTCTTCCACACACACTGTCAAATCTTGAAGGTTCCGTGGGTGTCTTCTATTAACTCTGATCTTCAGTTTGTTCCACAGATTTTCAATGAGATTCAGGTCAGGTGACTGACTGGGCCATTCTAGCAGCTTTATTTTTCTTCTCTGGAGCCAGTTGAGTTTCTGTGGCTGCATGTTTGGGATCATTGTCTTGCTGAAATGTCCACCCTCGTTTAATCTTCAGCATCTTGGCAGATGGCAACAGGTTCTGATCAAGGATGTCTCTGTACATTTGTCCATTCATCTTTCCTTCAATTATATGAAGTCTGCCTTTACCATGTGCTGAAAAACACCCCCTCACCATGATGCTCCCACCTCCAAACTTCACTGCTGGTATGGTGTTTTTGAGCTGATGTGCAGTGTCATTTCTCTTCCAAACATGCTGTGTGTTGTGGCATCCAAAAAGTTAAATTTTGGTCTCATCTGACCAGACTCTATTCTCCCAGTATTTTACTGGCTTGCCCAACTGTTGTGCAGCAAACTTTAAATGAGCTTCAACATGCTTTTTCTTCAGCAATGAAGTCTTGCAAGATGAGCAGGCATAGAGCCCATGTTGGTTGAATGCATTACTTATTGTTTTCTTTGAAACAGCAGTACTTGCTAACTCCACGGGCCCTATTTAGACGGCCATCCGCACACTTTTCAGACAGACTTTCTGCTGTGTGCCAGTGTTTTTGTTAGTTTCTGTCAACGTATTGTCTGTTTTTTACGCCTTGCGTCACGCCATCAAATTACCAGTAGACAGTGCGCCCACTATGGGCTCGGAGGAGGTGCTTCATTTCAAAGAGGTGTGGCTGCGCACAATCTAATGCGAATAGTGCATTCATCAGAATCCACTTTTGAGCAGGAAAAAGGAAGTCTTTCCTCAGAAGTGCATTGTTTAATGATATTTCAGTGGCGTGCTTTGAAATTGTGCAGCTCCAGCACTCAGGAAACGGCATGTGCTGGGACAGTCATGGGGCCGTGTTACAACAACTGGGTCGGATGATCAGTTGTCTGATGCAGAATGCGTTTATGGGTGTTTCCAAGTTCATTTCCTTATCTCAACGGCATAAAAACGAACTTTCCTCCGGTGCATGATGCAAAGAGGCCGGAGGTGTGTTTTGGATAATCCAATCCAAAGCACTCCTTCCCATCTCTTTAAAGCAAAGAGGTGCATTATCTAAAGTGAATTGTGACCATGAAGGTTTAAAACGGGTTTTGTGCTGACCAAAGCCTGTGTGTGTGAGCCAAAATGGACGCGATAGTAATGCTGCTCGGTAATAAGGAAGACATCAATCACAGCTGATGCTCAGTTAGTTATGTTAGAAAGAACAAACGGGGAAGAATGAGCTGAAAAATCAGCTGAATTGTTTAATGTGCACATGGATGCAACACAGACAAAGAAAAGAGGATGATGCCTGTACAAACTTTCATAAACTTTCATTAACGATGGCGTGGAAGCCGCTCCTGGCTGTGGGGAGATGGAGTGCTCCCTCTCTTGCTGCTTTCGCCAACCAAGAGTCTCCCCCTATCCGTCCTGGGTAGGAGGGAAGGAAGTGATCTGCCACCTCCGGCCCCCACCATGAAGTGAGCCTGCTGTCGGCAGCCTGCCGGGGGCTGATGGGTGGCTGTCGGGGAGCTTGCTGGGCTGGAAACCCGGGTGCACGGGCGACGCAGATGTGGACACATCTCCTGTCTCTCTGGGAAGTTAATGAAAAGCAAAATGCTGCACACCCCTTGTTCACTCATTTATTCTTCTAAAAATAAACACATTAATGCCTAATAAGTCTAATGACAACAAAAATCCCCCCCCTCCGGTGCACCACGCATCACACTGGAACACACTGGCACACATGCTCCATGCTCATTCATTCATTCCCCTAAAAAATCCTACATTAATGCTTAATCTGTAGACTGCAATGGCAAGTCCGCAATTAAAATGAGAGTGTGGATGGAATAATAAAAAAAAACAACTAGTGTTTGATCATCATATAATTAAAATGATGGGCGATTATGACTGTTACAAGATCCCAACGCTGCTGTTTCCTGAGCTCCGGAGCTGCACAATGTCAAAACACGCCACTGAAATATCATTAAACATTGCACTTCTGATGACAGACCTCCTATTTCCTGGTCAAAACTGGATTCTCATGGAATGCACTATTATAGTAATGTGCATTAGATTACACGCCGCCACACCTCTTTGAAATGAGGCGCCTCCTCCAAGTGCATAGCAGGTGCACTGTCTACTGGTAATTTGATGGTGTGACTCAAGGTGTAAAAAACAGACAATGTACTGACAGAAAATAACAAAAACATTGGCGCACGGAGGAAAGTCTGTTGGAAAAGTGCACGGATGACCGTCCGTGCACATTCAGCTGAATTTTCAGCCCATTCTTCACCGTTTGCTCTTTCTAACATAACTAACTGGGCATCAGCTGTTGTTGATGTCTTCTTTATTACCAAGCAGCATTCCTATCACATGCATTTTGGCTCACACACACAGGCTTTGATCAGCTCAAAACCTGTCTTAAACCGTCATAATCACAATTCACTTTAGATAATGCGCCTCTCTGCCTTAAAGGGATGAAAAGGAGTACTTTGGATTGGATTATCCAAAACACACGTCTGAATGATTAGACCGGCCTCTGTGCATCATACGCCTGTGGAAGTTCGTTTTTACGCTGTTGTGATAAGGAAATGAACTTGGACACGCCCATAAACACGTTCTGCGTCAGTGACACCTAATCAACCAACCTCGTCGTTGTAATACGGCCCCAGGTCTTTCTGGAGCTCTCCATGAGTGGTCTTTGGCTCTTGGATAACTCTTCTGATAATTCTTTTGACTCCTCTGTCAGAAATCTTGCGAGGAGCTCCTGGTCGTGGCCGGTTTAGGTCAAATGATGTTCTTTCCACTTCTGAATGATGGCGCCAACAGTGCTCACTGGAACATTCAGCAGTTTAGAAATACACCTGTAACCAATGCCATCATTATGTTGTGCAACAATAAGGTTACGAAGGTCTAGAGAGAGCTCTTTGCTTCTACCCATCATGAGTTGTTTGTGGTGTGACAATCTGATATTCATGGACCTTTTTAAAGGCTATCAGTCAGGACTTAACCATTCATTCATTCATTCATTCATTCATTCATCTTCTTCCGCTTAATCCTTTTCGGGGGGGGGGGCCTATCCCAGCATCTTTTTGGCCAAGAGGTAGGGTACACCCTGGACAGATCGCCAGTCCATCGCAGGGCCAACACAGAGGGACAGACAACCATTCACTCTCAGTCATACTGTACCTAAGGACAATTTAGAATCCCCAGTCTGATGCCAATTAACCTAGCTGAAATTAATTTGTACTGATGGAGAATGGGATGGCTTCCTAATTTGTGATGGATTTCAGCTGGTTTCTTGGCTTCATATGCCTTTTCACACGTCTTTTTCTTCTTGTGTTCAATACTTATTGAGATTCAAAGATTTTATTTGTCACTAGCACTGCATACGTACACGACATACAGGAGAACTGAAATGCCATTTCTTCCTCTTCAGAGGTGTGCGCAATATTTGAAAAGGAATAAGACTGGAAAAACAACAACAGCAGTCTATGTACAGTAATGCTACCCGTACTGCAAATAACGGTAAAAGATAAAACCCAGACATCCCATAGTCCAAATAAAGATAACGATAAAACTCAGCAATCCTATATACAGGAAAGGTAGAGCAGCAATACCTGTAATTGCAAGTTCAATGCAGCAGTGTCTGTGCAGACAGCGACAGATAGGACTGCACATAATCAGTATTGCAATAACAGACAGAAGCAGATATGACATTTGTTCAAATGGTTGCAGTAAAGTGCAAAGACATACAGTACAGCAGCAGATGTATTACTGTTGGTGTGCCAGTCTTTCTGTGCCAACAGCTGAGGTAGTTATTGTGTGGGTGAGTGTGTTATGGTCCTGGGGTGGGGGTGGGGGGAGTGGGCAGAGTTCAGGGTCCTGATGGCCTGATGAACAAAGCTGTTTAGCAGTCTTTTGGAGTGGGCCCGGATGCTCCGGTACCTTTTATCCGAGGGCGGTGGGCTGAAGAGGGAGTGCAAGGGGTGGGAGGAGTCGCCTGCAATGTTGATGGCTCTGTGGGTGAGGTGGGTGAGGTAGATGTCCGAGGGGGGGGGCAGAGGGGCACTGATGATCTTGCTAGCTGCTTTCACTGTGCGTTGTAGTGTCTTCCGGCAGGAGGCGGTGCAGCTTCCATACCACACTGTGATGCAGCTGGTGAGGATGCTCTTAACGGTGCCCCGGTAGAATTAGCATGTGATGGGAGGTGGGACTCATGCTGTCCCCAGTCTGCAGAGGAAATGGAGGTGAGTTTGAGCCTTCTTGGACAGTAATGTGGTGATGTTGGATCAGGAGAGGTCCTCAGAGATGTGCACTCCTGGGAACTTGGTGCTGCTCACCCTCTCCACAGCTGCTCCATCAATGATCAGAGGGGTGTGCTGTGTGCGTCCTCTCCTGAAGTCAATCACAATTTCCTTGGTTTTTCCCATGTTCAGGAAGAAGTTATTGTCTTTACATCACTGGACCAGTTGGCTCACCTCATTTCTTTAGTTGGCCTCTTCATTGTTGGTGATGAGGCCCACCACCATCATGTTGTCCACAAACTTGATGATGTGGTTGGTGCTGTAGGCTGGTACACAGTCATGGGTCAGCAGGATGAAGAGCAGCGGGATGAGCACGCACCCTTGTGGGGACACTGTACTCAGTGTGATGGTCTGGGAGGTGTTGCTGCTGACCCGCACATTCTGTGGCCTCCCTGTGAGAAAATCCAGCACCCAGCTACAGAGAGAGGTTTTGAGTCCCAAGTGTCTGAGTTTCTGTATCAGGTGCTGGGGGATGATTGTGTTGAATGCTGAACTGAAGTCCAAGAACAGCATTAGCATGTAGGAGTTTTTTGAGTCCAGGTGGGTGAGGGCTGGATGGCGAGCAACAGCGATGGCATCTTCTGTGGATCTGTTTGACCTGTATGCAAACTGAGATGGGTCATGGGAGGGAGGGAGGATGGACTTGATGTTCTGCACGACCAGCCGCTCGAAGCACTTCATTGTGATGGGAGTCAGTGCTATGGGCCGGTAATCATTGTAGCTGGATGGGACGGGCTTCTTTTGGACTGGTATTATGGTGGCAGTTTTGAAACATGTTATTCCACTTTATTCAATATAACTTGTTTTGTGAACAAAGTTGCCTTGATTTCTTTGTATGTATGGATTAGTTGGGTTGTTACTGATACCTGGTGAAAATCTCAGGTCGATGGCTCCATCAAAATTATGTTTAATGAGAAAAATGTTTAATATTTATTTTCTCCACTGTACATAAAAATAGCAAGAGAAGCACTGTCTGTTTAATTATTTATGAAGAGCAGGGAATATTGTAAAACCATAGAGAAAAATATTTGCAATATGAGAGTGAAGTGCACGGCTATGAATTGGAACACCCCTTCATGGCTGCATGACGTCCTTAGTAGCTGCTGGTGGATTTAACCTAAATGGGCACTACTTGTTTTCACCAGAAAAAAGAAGAGAAAGAAAAAGAAAACTGATTAGAACAAAACACAGTACTTACAGTATGGGAGTTGTAGTTTCATAGTCTCACGTTGCAGTAGGTTTATTATTTTAGATGCTATTTGAGAAAACTACAACTGGCCAAAGTGGCTAGTGGGTGTGGCTGTCTTACTGGCCACTGCTGAAATCCACCAGCCAATGGCTGGTTGACCGGCATTAATGTCAAGTCTTGCCTGCTGCCATAGGCAAAATTATGAGGAAAAAAGTCACAAATTTACTGGAAAAAACTTACAAACTTATGAGAAAATGCAAAAACTTAGGAGAAAAAAGTTGCAAATTTTGTAAATTTACTTGAAAAGAGTTACAAGCTTACAAGAAAAATTTGCAAATTTACAAGAAAAAAGTCAGAAATTTATGAGGAAAATATTAGAAAACATTGCAAATTAACAAAAAAGTAGCAAGCATATGAGTAAATAAATTGAAAATTTACGAGTAAAAAGTTGGAAATTTATGAGAAAATGAAAGTTTAAAGTTAAAAAAAAGGTGGAAATTTTTGAGCAAGTTCCAAATTTACAAGAAAAATGTCACAAATTTATGGGAAAAAGTCACAAATTTACAAGAAAATAGCAAATTTACAAATAAAAAAGTAACTAATTTATGAGAAAAAGTTTGAAATTTACAAGAAAAAAAATCACAAATTTTTGAGAAAAAGTTGCAAGTTTACAGTAAGTAAGCTCCAGGACAGCCAGGCATCCACCCCAGGAGGGACAGCCGAGGGCGGCTGGGCTGCCAAGTGGCTGGCGCAGCCAGCCCACGCCCCCGGACTGGAAAACCCCCACCCCCCCCACCAGGGCCAACACCAGCCACTGGGCCCCAGGTGCCAGGAGGCCAGTACTCCCATCCCCTGGGCTGGAGATGCGCCCTCCCAGCACCCCCCCCCCCCAGTGGGCCTGCCCCCACCACAGCGCCACCGTCGCACACCCTGGGGACTTCCATGCCCCACTCCCAAAGAAGGCAGGAGCAGGGGGGTGCTGGCTGCCCGGTCCAGGGGAGCCCACGCAGCCAAGAGGCGCTACCCCCTCAATCCAGTGCCTTCCGACCAGCACACACACCCATTCCCACCCACTCACACCCTCATGCTCTTATACGCACCCACATGCACTCACTCACTGTTGCTTGTCCTCTCCCCCACACAATCCCACACTCACACTCATGGACCCACCCACTCTCTCCCACTCCTGTACCCACTCAATCTTGCTCCCACTCCCTCTCAGAGTCACCCGCACCCACTCACGCTCACCAATACACACACTCACTTGTGCTCTGACCCACTCACATCCACTTGTACTCTCCCCGACACACTCATTCATCCTTATTACTTGGGGCGGCCGCGGTGCAGATGTAGAGACATGAAAGCGCACCAGCGCCCGGCAGTGGCCGGGGAGACTGACAGCATGGGCCAGCAGCCACACCCCCACAGACTTGCCCAAGGGTGGCTGCGGCCACAGAAGCAGACCACCACCCCAACGCCCACCTGAGCAACTGATCAGAGGACCACTGCAAGCGCTCCAAGATGCCACCCGGCATGCAAAGTGCCACACAAAATCAACCCACCATCACCATTTCCACTCATCACTCCCTCACTCTTGCTTACTCTGTTGTTCAATCACTCTCTCATTCCCTTGCTCGCATCTATTCATTCGGCAGCACCCAGGGATTTTGACAACATGACGGGCCCCCAGGCCCCCCGGCAGAAGGAGGCAGCAGGGGTGGGGGAAGACCCCCCCCCCCATGCACAAGTCATGATGGGTGTTAGTTGTGTGGTGTGATTGTGTGCAGGTGTGTGAACTACCAGACTGCAGTTAAAATTGGGGGGATGGTGGTTGGAGCACTGCTAGCCACTGCTATAGGCAGTGGGGCTCCCATCCCCCAAGCCCTCAGTGTCTATAGTGCAATTAAAATTGAGGTAAGGGAGGCCCCCACTGCGTAGCAGACAGAGGGATCCCCTTCACCGACATAGTACGGCACACCCCCACCCCAAAACCCTACATGTATCCAATAAGATGTACTGTATGTTCCACCCAGAATTTGGGGGTGGGGTGGGGGGGTAAGACTGGGAGGGAGGCTGTCCAAAAGGGAGCCCCCCCCCCCCGACGCCAGCTCGCAAACTGGTTCAGGAGGTCACCCACTGCCCCCAGATCCCAACCCAGGGCAAGGGCCACCGGGCAGAGCAGCCCACGACCCACCAGCGTCACACCCTGGTGCTCCCAGCACCACCGGCATGATGGAGCAGCCACAGCCACAGCCACTTCCACACAGTGTAATTTTGTGACCGTGCTGTCTGTGCCCGCTGACTCTGCGTGCTTAAGATCCAACCTCCCATTCAAAAACCATATAAAAGTGGAACTTCCTGCCATCCAGCTTGGTGCTCAGCAATAAATGGAATGGAGGAGGGAACTCTGTGGCGGCGCCTTGCATGGCAGCGGCCCTCTGATTCTGCACTTGGGGTGTGTGTGATTTACACTGTAGATAGATAAAGCACAATCTCGTTCTGCTGTACATGATTGGTTGTACGGTTGAATGACAATAAGGGTGATTTAATTTAATTTAATTTAATTTAATTTAAAAGGTGGTGCCATCAACTCAGCATACCAAGAAGAAGAAGAAGAGGACAACACTCGTTCAGTGGTTTTTAGCTTCTTCCACTAAAAGTAGTCAGCACAGAAGCTCCTCTTCTCACCTAGTAAACAGTAAAATGGCATGTTAGCACATCTGCGCCACCTACTGGGCTGGAGTGAAACTGCAGATGATGGTTATGCACGTGCATCAAATGCTTGGTCAAACTGTAGATGCAGATGAAGCAAATATACATACAGCTGCATGCATGCCAGACGTGTCCATTAAAGCCAGCTTTACAAGTTCACGAATGAGAAATTCTGTTAAAAAAAAGCAACACGTGAAGAAGAAGATCACGTCATTGCGGTCACACCGCCACACACTGACAGGTGTCATTTAAGGGTTTTTGAAAAGAGGCAGTGGTGGCCTAATTGTTAGGGATGTGGACTGGTGAGCGGAGGGTTGCTGGTTCAATCCCTGGCCCAGCAGAATCAGATCTGGGCAGGACAGACAACACAGCAGTGTTTGCCCCACCCTCCTTAACCCCACTGTGGTGCCCTTGAGCAAGGCTCATAACCCCAGCAGCTCCAGTAGAGCCACAGGTCGGTCTGTGGTTGGACTGGGCAGCTTCCTTGTGTGAGTGTGAACAGGGCGTCCTTGAAAAAGAGAGGTTGCCTCTCAGTGGAACTATCCTGCATAAATAAAGGTTAAAAAAAATCACTGATCTATGAAGCTGAGCACGCAAATTCTGCAGCCCCCCCTCAGCCACTTCAGGCCCCCAAGCTGCAAGGGGCAATACAGCATTTTCTGAGGAGGAATTAAAATTACATTCAGCCTTTTTTCCTCATAAATTTGTCACTTTTCTAGTAAATTTGTGACTTTTTTCTCATAAATTTGCAAGTTTTTTCTTGTAAATTTATAACGTCTTTCTTGTAAATTTTCAATTTATTTACTCATACATTTGCTACATTTTTTTATTAATTTGCAACTTTTTCTAATTTTTTCCTCATAAATTTGTCACTTTTTTCTTAATTTGCAAAATTTTTCTTGGAAGTTTGTAACTTTATTCAAGTAATTTTACAATTTTTTCTTATAAATTTGCAACTTTTTTCTTGTAAATTTTAACTTTTGTCTCATAAATTTGACTTTTCTAGTAAATTTATTACTTTTTTATTATTTTTATTTATTTATTTATTATTTTTATTACTTTTTGCTCATACATTTGCTTCTATATTAAGTAAATTTGCAACTTTTCTCATAAATTGCAATTTTCTACTTGTTAATTTTACTTTTCTTCTAGCAAATTTTCAGTTTTTTAATTGTAAATTTGCCAGTTATTTCTTATAATTTTGCATCTTGCAGAGACATTCTCCCCATTTTAAAGGGTTTGAATTCATCCTCATTACAACAACATGCCCCCCCCCCCCCCCCAAACACAACCTGGCATAGGGCCGCCACAAAGCTGGAAACGGCCCATGCAGAAGTCTGTGCTATGGCCCAACGCGGCATCATCTGCCCTGCTGTGCTGTGCTATCTGAAGGGTTCATTTTCAAAAGCCACCGTACTCTGTAACCACGGCAACAGGCGGTAGGTGACGGATCAGAGCAGAAAGCACCGTCTTATTTATCAAAAGCCGTGCTCCAACCCACATGAGGGAGTTTATTGCGGGCCCACTACAAAGAGAGGCAATGGTTTTAGTGGGAGTAGATAACAGGCTGCCATTCCCTCCGTGTCACATGACCCGCTGAGGTGAATGAGGCCTCAAGGCCCGGTCTTGCGGCCTTATGGTGCAGCATTGAGTTTGGCTGCTTTAATCAAGTGGTGGAGCAGCTGACTAGTTAATGAGATCATATTGATTGTGGCTATTTTGAGCTGGTGATGCTGCATTTATCAGAAGAGATTGTGAGTCACATGTTTTTGATTATGGCGAGGAGTGACGCTACTACACCCCCTCTGCACGTATCTAATTATATCTGCTTTAATGACTCTGGGTGTTTGCAGACGCTCTCTAAGGCTGTGCGACACCTTCGCTGCAGAGAGAGACGCTGCCACAGAAGAGGACCTGTGTCGCCACATTCTCATGGTGATGGTTAGCCAAACCTCCCTGCCCAGAACTCCCAGCTTGGTTCTGCTAAGTTGAGTCATCTCCACACAGTCAAAGGTTTCAGCTTCACCCACGTACAAACCGCCGCGTCGTTATCTGACTCACACTGTTGAAACACGTCGACATGTACATGTTAAACACACAGGTGGAGCCTGTTCTCACTGTCTTGATTTGACCTCATTTTGCTGTGGATCAGTTAATTTTCAGGAAAAAAACAACAGCAAAAGTTTTTATTGCATCAACCCACATCTGCCGTTTGGTTAACATAAAGCTAAAAAGTTGTTTGTGCAGACCTGCACACATACACACTTTTCCACTGCAACAGGGCGCTGTTCTACATCATTGCTGTTTCGCTGAGTTGACCCTGATTTGTCAGCCTTCAGCACTGATTGTGACATCACTGAGCTGTTGTTCTGCAGAAGAGGCCGTTATCCAGTCATGTTGTGAGAACTGTTAAGGCACTGTGTGAATTTTTTTACCTCAACCCAGCCAGCAGGTCCATGTGGGCCCCACCAGAGGTTAAACCTGGGCTGTCCAATGGGTCTCATGTGGGTTTGCCCACATGGACTTTATGTGTTTACCGATTTTCAACTTATTTTCTCATAAATTTGCTATTTTCTTGTAAATTTATGACTTTTTTCCCCTGATTTGATAAAAAAAAATTTCTTGAAGTATATTTGTGGATGATGGGCTTATCATTATTTGTGTCATGATTTGCCCCTCGGGGCAGTGAGAGAGGGACCCAGGCGCTGAACTGCAGTTACTGGAATTTATTAACAAAAACACACAAAGTGCCAGAGTGCCCCAAAGCAAAAATCCAAACACAGATAAAAGGTCACTTACACGCAAGAATGGATTCGGGATAAACTCACCAGAGCGGAAAAGGGCTCTGGTGATGAGGAGGAGTCACTAAAGGTGCGTTGACACCAAACGCGAATGAACAAATTTTTCATGCAGCATAATTACATTATAACTCAATGTACACATGTGAACATTCATGAATTGTGAGATGCAGACCGGCGAAGTTGTCTTTAAATCTTCTGCAGCTGTGTTCAACCTGCTGTGGAAATTCCCCAGATAACATCAAGCTTATGTTTACATTATCCCACCGGTGGCTCACCGGAAAACTTTAACCTTTAACTGCCCAAGGCGCCATGTGGCACCTGGGGCAATGCAAGGCAACTCAAGGCCCCCCTAGTGGTCAAGAGTGGTAAAAAAAATTTCTCAATAAAATAGTTCAGATTTCCAAGGCTATAACTTGAAAGTTACAAGAAACTAATGGCTTACTGTCAATTAGAAAGATGTAGAATATGATCCAAAGTTTCAGATAGGAATAAATTTTCATTCATTCATTCATTCATTCATTCATCTTCTTCCGCTTAATCCTTTTCGGGTTGCGGGGGGGCTGGAGCCTATCCCAGCATCTTTGGGCGAGAGGCAGGGTACACCCTGGACAGATCGCCAGTCCATCGCAGGGCCAACACAGAGAGACAGACAACCATTCACTCTCACAGTCACACCTAAGGACAATTTAGAATCCCCAGTTTGATGCCAATTAACCTAACTTGCATGTTTTTGGCATGTGGGAGGAAACCGGAGAAATCCTGGAGTAAACCCACACAGACACGGGGAGAACATGCAAACTCCACACAGATCACTGTTGGACAGGGGCTGGGATCGAACCCAGGATCCCCCGGCCAAGGGTGAGTTGCTGTGCTGCCGCAGTGCTAACCACTTTGCATAATGTTGTGGCAGCTATATAAATTACATAACTCAGGCAAAAGTGGACTTTGGACACATTTATACAAAGAATGGTCCGTTTTGGGTTTTTTTTTTTACGCCGATTTGTCTACAGGGGTATGTTTTTATCTAATCTTCAAAGTATATGAACCAGAAAATCAATAAAATGTAAAAAAAACAAAACAAAAAACAAATATTTCTCTTACCTGTTGCCGGGTGGGGGGGCTCACCCGCCCACGTGACCAGTCCGTTTTTGTCAATCGTAGTTGATGTTTGTGTGTTTGCTCAGCCATTTACACCATGTACCACATCTACAAACTCTTATGATTACCTCATGTGAATTTCGTTTGTATTACTTGGCTATTTTTTCTGTTTGGTACATTATTCCTGTGGGAATCCATGCCGCCCGTGGGCACCGCCATCTTGGGAATGGGAGCTCAGTTTTTCGTCCATCGTGGTCAATGTAACACATTTACTTAGTAATTTACACCCGTGTACCACATCTACAAACTCTTATGATTATCCCACGTGAATTTCATTTGTATTACGTGGCTATTTTTCCCGTTTCATGCAGTGTCAGTCATCATCGCGGCAGTGATGACCAAACATGGTGGCATACACATTGGTGTGTGAGCTCAAAGCAGGAAAAAGGAAGAAGAAAAATGAGGATTTCTTCTTCTTTGCTATATTCCATGTTAGCCATGATTCCTTCGGCACGTATCTGCCACCTTCTAAACTGTTAGCTCAATAGAGATTAGTACAAATTGTCAGTATAGCTGGGGGATGTCAATAAGTTGACCTGTGCAGATGCTGCGCTGTGCCACTGGGGGCGCGCGACCCGTCCATTTAATCTGAACAGTTAAAGGGTTAAGCCTCCAAAAGTTCACAAGATGAGAGGTGTTTACGTTGCTGGCTTGCTAAGACGTCCGTGGCCGGAAACCAGGGGTAAATAACTCCAAAAACCTGATTTACTAACTAACTAACTAACTAACCTGCACTTGTATAGCGCTTTTCTAGTCACAAAGACCACTCAAAGCGCTTTCATTAATACTAACCCTCTATTCTAAGGGCCTATAGGAAACAGATATCTAGGGACAATTTAGAACAGCCAGTTAACCTAACATGCATGTTTTTGGCATGTGGGAGGAAACCGGAAAAATCCCGGAGTAAACCCACGCAACACGGGGAGAACATGCAAACTCCACACAGATCACTGTTGGTCGGGGGCTGGGATCGAACCCACGATCCCACGATCCCCACAATCCCCCGGCCAAGGGTAAACTGTGCTGCCGCAGTGCTAACCACTGCGCCACCGTGCAGCCTCATTTAGCTGAAGAGTTCCTGGTCCTCCTTTTTCCTGGTGAGTGAGTTTAGTTTTCTAACTAGTTTACTCTGAAATGGTGATAATTTTACTCCGTCTGCCAGCTAGCTAGCAGACGCGAACGTGCGACGACAAAAATTTGCACGTACTCGCGTCTTTCCATTCACTTTGTATGGATTCACACCGCCCGTTCCCATTTGGTGTGAACACGGCTTAACCCTTTAACGGGCAGATTTCACGCGCCCCCAGTGGCACAGTGCAGCAACTGTGCCTGTCAACTGAATCTGACATCCCTTTAACTCCCCAGCTGTACTGAGGATTTGTACTGATCATGCCAGTTCAGAAGGTGGCAGACACGCGTTGGAGGAATCATGGCTGACATGGAATACACCAAAGAAGAAGAAATCCTTCTTCTTCTTCTTCTTCTTCTTCTTCTTCTTCTTCTTCTTCTTCTTCTTCTTCTTCTTCTTTTTCCTTTTTTGAGCTTAGAAAACAGATATGGCCGCCATGCATCGTCATGCATCGTCATATAAAACAGCGTCATACATGAAAAAATTGCTGTGGAATACACTTTAAATTGACGTGGGATAATCATAAGAGTTTGTAGATGTGGGAGAGAGCGCAAATGACCAACAGAACGCAAAATAACAACCACAATGGACGAAAACGGACCGACCCACGCCAGCGAGCGAGTCCCCTTCCCCAGTGGTAAGTGACGAATGTCTTTGTTTCTTTAGAATGTTCTGATTTCCTGGTTCATATACTTTGGAGATAAGATAACAAAATGCCCCTGTAGAAAAAAACGGTGTCAAAAAACAGAACGATTCTTTGTGTAGATATGTCCAAAGTCCACTTTTGACTGAGCTATGTAATTCAATATAGCTGCTGTGACATTATGCAAATTAGATACATAAATTTATTCCTATCTGAAACTTTGGATCATATTCTACATCTTTCTAATTGACAGTAAGCCATTATCTCTTGCAACTTTCAAGTTATAGCCTTGGAAACCTGAACTATTTTCTTGACAAAAAATCTTTACCACTCTTGACCACTAGGGGTTAAGGTGCCAAACGGCGCCTGGGACAGTTAAGAGGTTTTAAGACTGAGGCAGTGAGCAGAAAAACAACAGTCTATAAATACTGAGGAAATAATTGATGGCAGGTGTGGATTCACATGAGTGGGCAGGTGATCTAATTACTAACACAAAACACATGGACAAGATAATGACAAAGTGGGAGTGTCTGGAACAGGTGTGAAGCTCATGCCAGGAGGAAACAAAATATAAACACTGAGAGCCAAAATAAAACAGGAATCTATGTCATAATAATAAAGGCAAGAAAACATCAAACTACTGACAGCCAAGAACATATCTAGAATCAATACACAGGAAAATAATACATCGCTGGAAAAATACAGAAAATACTTCAACATAAATTAAGAGCCTGAGCCCGGTGACATACCATGTTCAGCCTCGTGACAATTTGGTTCTGTCACAGTTATTATATTGAAAAGATGAAAACTGCTGGGAATATTGCACTTGCCTCAGAGTGCTCTTGTTTTTCTCATAAATTTGTTCATTTTCTTATAAACTGTTGACTTTTTTCTTGTAAATTTGCTAAACCTTTTGTCATGATCCTGAGCATGGGTGGGGACCGTGCTCAGTCTCCAGTTTAGCCTTTTGCTGTTTGTTTGTTTGTTTGTTTATTATGATCTACGGTATTTGGTTTGTTTATTTATGAGTTGTCTGTAGTCGTAGGTTTGTCCTTATAGTCCTGTCCATTTATTGTGTGCCATTTTGTATCCACGATATTATTTGTATCTTTTGGGGTTATGTGTCTTCTTCTTGTTTTATTATTTAGTTTCCGGTCTGTGTATTATTTTGACAGCGCCCTGTGCAGCTTCCGGCTGTCAAACTTTGTTTCTCAGGCTGCACAGCTGTCATTCATTGTGTTGCTTCCTCCTCCACATACCCACACCTGTCATTCTCTGATTCATTTGCCCATTCGCCAATTTAAGGGTGTGGCAACATTTCTCCTGTTGCCGTGTCCGACTGTTAGCCTCCTCAGAGGATTCAGTCAAAACTCTGAGTGAGCGTGGTTCTGCACTGAGGTGAACAGGTGTGCTCCGTCCAGGTAATTTTTGTGTCTTCCCTTTTCCTCAGCCGTGAGCCCCATTTCCTTTCGGGTGTGACTCCGGCTGATTTAATCTCTTTTCTCCCGGCGTTCCACATGCCTTAACCTGTGTCCCTACCAGGTTACTCTGTCCTCCTGTGACGTGTAGCCCCGTGCTCCTCCTGCACCTTTATCATTTCCCGTTATATGTAAGTGTAGCATTTTTCTGTATGTTCACTTTTTTGTTAATAAAAGTGCAAGCTCACAGCAAGCGTCTGGTGTCCTCTGTAGCCCTTGAAAAGGGCGATTTATGACACTTTTCTTGTAAGTTTGTAGCTTACGTGAAGTAATTTTACAATTCTTTTTCTTGTAAATTTGCAACCTTTTTCTAAAAAAAAAATCACTTTTTTCTCATGAATTTGTGACTTTTTTTTAAGTAAATTTATTACCTTTTTCTTACAAATGTTCACATTTTTTTCTCATAAATTTGTGACTTTTTTCCCTGTAGATTTGATACATTTTTCTTGAAATTTTGAAACTTTTTCATAAATTTTCAACTTTTTTTTACTGTAAACGTGCAACTTTTTTCCCATAAATTTGCACATTTTTCTTGTAAATTTGGAACTTTTCCTAAATTTTCAACTTTTTTTACTATAAACTTGCAACTTTTTCTCGTCAATCTGACTTCTTTCTCGTAAGTTTTCAATTTATTGACTCCTGTATTTAAGATAAGCCTTTATTAGCCCCACAATGGGGTAATTCCTTATTTGCTACTTTTTTGTTAATTTGCCATCCATCCATCCATCCATCTTCTACCGCTTTTCCGGAGGTCCGGGTCGCGGAGGCAGCAGTTCAAGCAGAGAAGCCCAGACTTCCCTCTCCCCAGCCACCTGTTCCAGCTCTTCAGAGGGGATACCAAGGCGTTCCCAGACCAGCTGGGAGACATAGTCTCTCCACCGAGTCCTGGGTCTGCCCCGGGGTCTCCTCCCAGTGGGACGTACCTGAAACACCTCAAGTGGGAGGCGTCCAGGAGGCATCCTAATCAGATGCCCATACCACCTCAACTGACTCCTTTCAATGTGGAGGAGCAGCGGTTCTACTCTGAGCCTCTCCTGGATGACTGAGCTCCTCACCCTATCTCTGAGGGTGAGTCCAGCAATCCTACGGAGAAAGCTCATTTCAGCCGCTTGTATCCGCGATCTTGTTAATTTGCAACTTTTTCTAATGTTTTCCTTATAAATTTGTGACTTTTTTTGTAAATTTGCAAAAAAAATTTTTTGTAGGTTTGTTACTTTTATTATTTTACAATTTTTTTTCTTGTAAATTTGCAACTTTTTCCTCCAAAATTTTCACTTTTTTCTCATAAATCTGCATCTTTTCTTACATAAATTTCTGACTTTTTCATACATTTGTAACGTTTTCCTCTTAATTTTGGCACCAGTGTTCCTGAAACCTGCTGACCCACATTTTAAAGCCATGTGGGGCCAAGCTGGGTTTAATGAAGGGAAGCAGGTCACCCGCTCAACCTGTACCACAGGTTAAGTCCATGTGGGCAAACACAGATGGGGCCAACATGAAACTGCTGACAAACCCACATGGACCCTTAAGATGGCCCACTTCAACCTGTGGTGGGGCCCACATGGACACGCTGGCTGTGAAGATTTCATTTCCTGCACTTTTTCCATACGCTGACAGTTGCCACAGCTGCTGATGAACTGTGTGTGACATCCTGTGGTCAGATTGCCTTTAACTGTTGAATTATGGAGGCTTCGTTGTGAATCATCTTCTGCAGCCTTTGTCATGTTCGGGGTCGTTCACCCCGTCCATGACCTGTGGCTGTAGGTTTTGTTTACGTCTTATTAATTCCAGCTGGCAGATTGAGCCTTGCTCTCTGCCAGTCCTGCAGCCCCGCCTCCTCCTCTCACCAGACATTCACCAGCTGTATGGTTCACCACATACGCACGTGTGCGCGCACACACACACACACACACACACACACACACACACACACACACACACACACACACACACACACACACACACACACACACAGAGTTTCAATCAGTCATGCACCTGCTTGCCACACGGCTGTGTCCACTAGCCTTCGTTAGGGTTTTGTGTACTAATAGGGAGGCAGTATGACCAGTCATTGTGGCAGCTTAAAGTCAACTTTGGACATCCAGGCTTGCGACTGTTGGTTTTCCCCTGAACTAAACTGTGTAGTTTCTTCAGAGTCTTTCTACTCCTACGCATATGTAAGTCCTTTTATTTTTGCCTTTCCCTCCACTTCTGTTCTGTCTGGCGCGTGCTTGGCGTTCTCCCCTGCCAACGAAGCTTGAAGCCGGTTGTCTGTTCTGTTTTTGGTGACTGTTATGTGGACATTGTGTACATTCTCCCATTATGAATAAACATGTTACTTACACTGCGTTTTGGGCTTGTTGCCAATTTCTATGTTTGCTGCAAAATTACGCAGCGGACATGACAGCCTTCCTCAGAAGGATGTGTTTTAGTGCACATCTCTTTAAATGCTCCTGAGCCCCACTTCACCCCACCCTCCCTCTTTTGTGACTTATCATGTTGCTAGCTAGCTGTTGCTGTTAGCTGGCTGGCTCCTTGCTAGCTCGGGTAGCTAACGCAGCTTAAGCTGACTAAAACGGTCTTAAGGAAAGAATGAAATAAAGCATCACTAGGGGACAGGGTTGGGGTTTTGCTGATTGATAGCATTCATGCTGCACCTTTGCTGGCTGCATCTGCTCAGCCACGAGGCTTGTGTGATGAAAGTTATGTCATAGTCTCCAGTTTGCTAGGCCCTGCAGACCCCCTCTGTGGCTGGCTGCATGCAGCACAAATTTTGTGACCCCGTTGCCTGGGCGCGTTGACTTAGCATGAGCCAGATTGAACAAAGTCAAAGTAGACAAGATGAAGAGGCACGGGAGAGTAAACGTACATGAGTCATTTTGCAGCAGCAGCAGCTTGAGTGGAACAGAGTACTGAAAAATGGTAATTCCTCTTCATCAAAACGACAGTATTGTTGTTCCTACAAAAACTGTGTGTCACTCCTACGTTTTTTCACTTTTAAAGCTGGTGAACAAACTCTTGCATCAGCGCATTGGCGCTACCCATAGGTCTGGGGTGAAACTACAAATGATGGTTGTGTGCATGCAACAAATGGTTGGCCTTGTAGATGAAAAAGTGAAGCATATACACAACTCCACGCGCATCTCAGCGCACCAGAGCAGAGGTGTAGCACAAATCCAGCTTAAGACCGGTACAATAAGGAAAAAAAATCAATCATGAATGAATGAATGGGAAACTGCTAATGGCAGGTAACCACATCGTATGGGTTATGTCTGCACCCATGCACCACATCGGCAAATTATTAATTTTTTGGACCAATTAAGAAGTGAAATGGGGAAATTTCCCACAGAAACCTGAATGTTCCTTGGCTGAAAAACATTGACCTACTGCATATACACCTGAAGAGCTTCATCAGCTTAATACGTCTTGGACAAATTAAACAGAATGCCATGTATGGCAAAGCTAAGGAAAGTGGGGTGGGGGGTGGGGGTTCTGGATCAACCCCTTAATTTGGACCTAGAAAATCTAAAGGGTCCAGGTGCCAAATTCACCAAATTTAACTGAAATAGTATCAGCAGATTTTGTGTGATGCTGAAGACAAGAACCCCAGCATCGTTGGTGGAATTAACAATCTAATCTGTTCTGTTTTCTAAGCTTTAAAGAAGGTAGATAGGTTATAAACAGCCAACATGGGCAAGTATTTCATTTCACTGATAGGGAGACAATAACCAGAATGTTTTCACTATAAGGACTATAAGCTATATACTATATATACTATATATACTATAAGCACTGTAAGGATTATCGTAGTCGGGGCTGTTTCTGCCTTTTTGGAGACCAATGTTTTAGGGTTTATTTATTTGCACAGTTAAAGAAATCTAAAAAAACCCCCAGTAAAATAATAAAATCAAAATATAATGTACAGTGGGAGGCAGAAAACACACAAGGCTTATTTGAAGCCTTCGCCTGAATTCTAAAACATATCAGAAACAAAATAAAATCAAATATAAAACCATAACCATTTTTTTTTTTTTTTTTGAATGCAAAAGATGCAATAGACTTACACAATGGTCCTCTCCGGCATACAACTAGGAACATACCGGTCGCTATGGAGGGTGAGAATATGTATGGGCACATAATCATACCATGTAGGATAACTAAATAGACGGTTATGCTGTTTCATCCCACCTAGCAACAATGCTCTGCACTGTGTGTGTTTATATATTTACATATTTATTCCATCTAGCTACAATGCTCTGCACTGGGTGTGTTTATATTTATATATCTATATATTTATTCCATCTAGCTACAATGCTCCGCACTGTGTTTTTATATATCTACATATTATTCCATCTAGCTACATTGCTCCGCACTGTGTGTGTTTATATACTTGCATATTTATTCCACCTAGCTGCAATGCTCCATACTGTGGGTGTTTATATATTTACATATTTATTCCATCTAGCTACAATGCTCTGCACTGTGTGTGTGTGTGTGTGTGTGTGTATATATATATTTTATAGTAATATGTACATATGTATATTAGCTGCTCTTGCTTGCTTGTTTTTTCTTGCCTTCTGATTGTTGCTCTGAGTGTTGCTATCCCTGTGCTGTTGCAATCCTGGAATTTCCCCGTTGTGGGACTAATAAAGGCTTATCTTATCTTATCTTATAACTACAGAAACAAAATAGGAATATCATTTCATACATAAACCAATACGCCAAATTAAATATCTGCACAAAAACCATAACCCATCCACTTTTTGTAATGGGGAAGAGTTCAAACCTTAAAAAAACTCCCAAGAAAAACACTAAACAAATAAAATTGGATCATTTTCTGGGTAAACTTAAAAAATTTAACTGTTAAATATAACAACTTGACCAGAATCCAAATTTACAAAAATAATTTGCAAATTTACAAGGAAAAAAGTTGAAAATTTAACCAGAAAAAGTCACAAATTTATAAGAAAAGGGCTGCAAATTTATGAGAAAAGCTGTTTTTTGTTTTAATACTTAGCGGTAGTGCTTCAGATGTATTTTATTCAGTTATGTAACATGCAAGTTAGGTTAATTGGCATCAAACTGGGGATTCTAAATTGTCCTTAGGTGTGACTGTGAGAGTGAATGGTTGTCTGTCTCTCTGTGTTGGCCCTGCGATGGACTGGTGATCTGTCCAGGGTGGACCCTGCCTCTCACCCTAAGATGCTGGGATAAGCTCCAGCCCCCCCCCCCCCCGCCCCCCGCGACCTGAAAAGGATTAAGCGGAAGAAGATGAATGAATGAATGAATGAATGAATGAATGAACATGATATACAGTACATTGACTGGGGACATTTTTCTCTTTATTCCAGATTGGGGAGGCATGCACCCCCCCCCCTTTATTTATGTCTATGTAAGGAAACATGGCTGGAATTTGACACCCCCCCCACACACACACCTTTTTTTTTTTTCTTACAGTAGCCAAACATGCCAGTTTAAGCGGAAAACAAAGTCTGCAGTGACTGTTGTGTTTGACACATCGGTCGTCTGAAACTTGAACCCTCATTCACAAGAACCCAGAATGTCAGTGGCCTTATAGAACTGAAAGAAAAAAAAAAGAAAAACAAAACATTGGGGGATATATTTGTGTTTTGGAGGAAATTTTAAAGTTTGCTGAATGGTTTCAGTGCTTGGGGTCCATCAGGAGTTGCCTGCCATGTCTGAGTGAAATCAGAGACGGGCTGGCACGGGCCGGACCCACCTGGGCACGGCTCCGGCCGCAGACGGGTTCTGGTATGAGTTTACAGTGCAGTTTGCTTCTCTGTGGCTTGACAGCTCTGCTGTGCTGAGAGACTTAACCATGTGACAGACATGCTCTGCACTTTCCCACAGCCACTGAACTGCTCAGGCTGTTCTTATGGCTGCTTAACATTTACACTCTACTGCCTACTGGGCAATCTGAGACCACAGCAGCTACACTGTTTCTGGGTGTTGTGTGTGTGTGAGAGAGATGCGGTTTCATCTGATTATTCTAGTATGTAACTGAATAAAGGTCAGTGCTGATGACAGCTGACATGTTGGTATTATTCTACCATGTCACCCTTTGTGAACTAAGGACAGTCAACATTTTTACTGTGGGTAATGAAAAAAACCCAGATCTATAAACTTGCAGCCAACCGGCTGGTGCCAGAACTGGTGCCAATCAACGACAGGATAATGACTATGAGACTCCCACTACAGCGGAAGATGTATGCCACACTCATCAGTGTATATGCCCCAACAATGACCAACACAGAGGAGGTGAAGGAAGAGTTCTACAGTGATTTACGTGAGACTATCAGGTGTGTACCGACTGATGGCAGGCTGATACTCATTGGAGATTTTAATGTCAGAGTTGGTTCGGACACTGAGAAATGGAAAGGAGTGCTAGGCAGTCATGGAGTAGGCAAGTGCAATGCTAATGGAGAACTTCTACTTGCACTATGTTCAGAGTACAACCTTGTGATAACCAACACTCTATTTAAGCACAAGGACACACACAAGAAGACATGGATGCACCCAAGATCCAAGCACTGGCACTTGTTAGACTACATCATAGTCAGGCAGAGAGATATAAGGGATGTATTGGACACCAGAGCAATGAGACGCGCGGACTGTGGTACTGATCATGTTATGCTGAGATCTAGATTAAAGATGAAAACAGCACTGCAGGACGGGTGCGAAGCCACCACGGAAGCTAAACACTAGTGCACTGAAAGGCCAAAAGAAGCAGGAAGAACTTACACAGGAAATGGATGAAAACTTGAAAGACTGGCACAGCAACAGCTCAGAGAATGACAGAAGAGAAATGGGCAACACTGAAGGATACGGTGTATCAGACTGCGAGTGATGTATTAGGCCACCCTGAAACATCAAGATTGCTTTGATGAGCATGATGAACACCTGAAGAAACTACTAGAAGCGAAGAATACAGCTAGGCAGGAAAACCTACAGTGTAACACAAGGTCGAAGAAGAAGAAATACTCAAAGGCTCAGAGTGAGCTACAGAAGTACACCAGAGAGATGAAGTCCAACTGCTGGGATGAAAAAGCGGAGGAACTTCAAACTGCAGCAGACAGGAAGGACATGAAAACATTCTTCACAGGTTTGAGAGAAATCTACGGCCCTAAACCAAGAGGACTGATCCAACTAAAGGCTATGGATGGTGAAACGGTTTTGCAGGAGAAAGACAAGATCCTGGACAGATTTGCAAACCACTTTGACCAGCTACTAAACAACCCTGGAGATCTCACTGAAGAGGCTAAAGAAGCTCTAGTGCAGTGACCAGCTGTATCAAATCACCAAATTTTGATGAACTAATGGCAGCTATCAGGACAACACAGGATGGTAAAGCTCCAGGAAGGGATGGAATTCCAGCAGAAGTGTGGAAATTTGGTGGTGTTCAGCTGACCAACTGCCTGCACAAGCTCATCCAAGAGATATGGGATGCCCAGAAAGTACCTCAAGACTGGAAGGATGCAAGTATTGTGCCTTTGTTCAAGAAAGGTGACAGGAAAGATTGTGGAAATTACTGAGGTATATCACTGCTAGCCACTGTTGGTAAGATTCTCTCACCTGTACTACTGAACAGATCTTGCACATCTTGCAGAATGTACTACCGGAAACCCACTGCGGCTTTAGAAGTGGAAGAAGCACAATTGACATGATTTTCTGCTTGAAACAGGTTCAAGAAAAGTGTATCGAACAGAACATGCCACTTTATGTAGTCTTCACAGACTTCAGTAAAGCCTTCGATACTGTTTCGCGACAAGGACTTTGGCAGGTACTCAAGAAATATGGCTGTACAGAGAAGTTTGTCAACCTGATCGAGGCACTCCATACAGGTATGCAAGCAAACGTGGCAATGAGTGGTTTAGTATCTAAAGACTTTTCAGTAAGCAACGGGGTGAAACAAGGGTGTGTGCTGGCACCTACACTCTTCTCGCTGTATCTGGCAGCCATGCTTGAAGTGCCGTTCAAAGACACTTCAGAAGGAGTATGCATTCAAACAAGGAAAGAAGCAGACTTGTTCAGTGTGGCACAGTTTAAAGCCAAGAGTAAGACATTGATAAAGGTAGTAAGAGAAATGCTCTTTGCCGACGACAGTGCACTAGTTGTACACAGTGTGGAAGATATGCAATCTTTAGTGGAGAAATTTGCAAGAGCAGCTAGCCAATTCAGCCTCCAAATCAACATCAAGAAGACAGATTGCCTTTATCAACCACCAAAGTTCCAATTATCAACATCATTTCCAGAAGAGATCAGCATTGGTACAGAGCCACTAGTCAAGTGCAAAACTTTCAAGTATCTAGGGAGTACTATTTCAGAGAATGCTAGGCTGGAGGATGAACTATCTCTCAGAATGGGAAGAGCGAGCGCTGTGTTTGGAAACTTGAGGGAGAGACTGTGGAACAATCGACATGTGTCTATCCATGTGAAATGCAAAGTTTACAGAGCGACAGTACTGGCTACTCTATTGTATGGTGCTGAAACTTGGACTGTCTACAGAGTGCAGGTGAAGAAACTCACCTGCACTCTGTACATGATGAGACACCTTCGTACACGATGAGACACCTTTGAGCCATAATGAACATCTCATGGAAAGAGAAGATAACCAACATAGAAGTGTTGAAACAAGCTGGTCTACCATCAATGGAGGACATGCTATTAAAGATGAAACTGAGATGGCTCGGACATGTTGAGAGGATGGACCACCAGCGTCTCCCTCGGCAGTTACTCTACTCACAGTTATGTGAGGGCAAATGCAATCAGGGTAGACCAAGGCTCAGATTTAAAGACACTGTAAAAAGAAACTTGAAGAAGTTGGATATAGACAGGAGTTCCTGCCAGTGGAAGGCTAAGGACAGAGCTGTGTGGAGGAATCTGATCAGACCTAAATGAAACAGTCATTGTCGCCCACGACAGACTGCTATCATGATGATGATGATGAAACTTGCAGAATCTGTATTGTCAGACCATTATCTGTGAACATTTATTATTTCTAACTATTTGGCTCTTAAAGAAACATATTAGATGTAGATCTCTGTCAGATGATGCTGTTACCAAATTTAAGCAACTGCTTTCCTCATATTCCTCAGTACCATGTGCCAACACACTGGAAATAAATTATGAAGATGTTACTCCTTCTGTAGTTCATAGCTTGTTAGATGGTGTTACAGCCTCTCTGCATCAGACTCTAGAGATTACCAAGACATGGAACACCTGGTAATGAACGTTCCAGACATGTTACGTCCGTGTTCCATACATGTTCTTCAGCCTTGTTCATGCTACACCTCCGCTCTGGTACCCTGAGATGCGCATCCACTTTGGACGAGGACAGTGCACATGCGTTGGTGTTTGTACTTCATTTTTTCATCTACCAGGCCAAGCGTTTGACGCATACACATAACCATCATTTGTAGTTTCACCTGTTACAACCCACTTTCTGGGCCAAGGCCAGAATTGCCTATGCGATACGTTGAGCCAAAGAGGAATTCCTCTACTAGCACTTGGCTAGTAGTGGAGGTAAACCTTAAGGCGTCAGGAAGTGCACCACTGACTAATTCCTTATGGAGGAGGGATCCGTGACACACCCCAGCCTTATGGGTCTAACATGCCAGTTGGTTCACCAGCTATATAAAATTGAAGAAAGGCAAGAGTGACACACAAGGACGTAACTTTGTCTCAAACATTGGGAGGGTTGAAATCTCTGCCCGTATAAGGATTTTTTAAAAAAAAATCTTTTTATTACAGGACTGTCAGTACATCAGCACAAGTATTTGTCTCCAATGCCCTCTTTTTCATTTTTAATGGAAAAGGGATTTTTTAAGCAGAAAATAACAGTATACAGTATGTATCCTAGTGGTTTTTTTTTTTTTTTTTTTTTTTTTTTTTTTTTTTTGTTACTTATTTGTACCCATAGATAGATTTGATTTGCAGTCTGGTGACAAGCCACCGGCTGCCGGTCGCTGCGTGCGCGAGTGCCCTAAACCTACATGTTTTTTGGTATGCGGGAGGAAACCGGAGAAATCCCGGAGTAAACCCACGCAACACGGGGAGAACATGCAAACTCCACACAGCTCACTGTTGGTCGGGGGCCAGAATCGAACCCATGATCTCATGATCCCCGCGATCCCCCGGCCGAGGGTAAACTGTGCTGCCACAGTGCACAGTAGCATTTTAGCATTCACATATTCACCTGCAGGGAAATGGTTTACTTGAAGAGTTTCAAGCTGGGTTTAGAATCCATTATAGTACTGAAACAGCCTTAGTGAAGGTCACTAATGACCTCCTTATCGCATCTGATAATGGACTTGTTTCTGTTCTTGTCCTTTTAGACCTTAATGCAGCTTTTGATACTGTCGATCATAATATTCTACTTGATAGATTATAACACTATGTTGGACTTAATGGAACTTCATTGCAGTGGTTTAGATCTTATTTATCTGATAGGTTCCACTTTGTTCATGTCAATAATGAGTTTTCTTTCAACTCAAAGCTCAGTCATGGAGTTCCACAGGGATCTGTGCTAGGCCCTACTCTTTTAAGTTTATATATGCTTCCCTTAGGCAACATTATTAGAAAGCACTGTATACATTTTCATTGTTATGCAGATGACACACAATTATACCTGTCAATGAAGCCAGATGATAGTAATCAATTAGCCAAGTTAGAAGCCTGTCTTAAGGAAATCAAAGCTTGGATGACTTGCAATTTCAGTGCTATTAAATTCAGATAAGACTGAAGTCATTCGTGTTGGTCCAGAAAACCTTGGAAATACCTTTCCAAATCAAAATTTTAGTTTGGATGCGGTTACTCTTTCTCTTAATAGCTCTGTGAGGAATGGAGTTATTTTTGATCAAGATCTGTCTTTCAATTCACATATTAAATTCGTTTCTAAGACTGCCATCTATCATTTGCATAATATTGCCAAGATTAGGAGCATCTTGTCTCAGAGTGATGCTGAGAAACTGATCCATGCTTTTGTTAGCTCTAGATTAGATTATTGTAATTCTTTATTATCAGGTTGTCCCAAAACATCTTTAAAAAGTCTTCATTTGATCCAAAATGCTGCAGCAAGAGTTTTAACAGGTACTAGAAAGAGAGATCATATTTCTCCGATTCTGGCCTCCCTTCATTGGCTTCCCATAGAGTTTAGAATTAAGTTTAAAATCCTTCTTCTTACTAACAAAGCTCTAAACAATCAGGCCCCTTTTTATTTAAAGATAAGATAAGATAAGATAAGCCTTTATTAGTCCCACAACGGGGAAATTCCAGGATTGCAACAGCACAGGGATAGCAACACTCAGAGCAACAATCAGAAGGCAAGAAAAAAAACAAGCAAGCAAGAGCAGCTAATAAACATATGTACGTATTACTATAAAATATATATATATACACACACACACAGACACACAGTGCAGAGCATTGTAGCTGGATGGAATAAATATATGAATATATGAACACACAGTGCAGAGCATTGTAGCTAGATGGAATAAATATGTAAATATATAAACACCCACAGTACGGAGCATTGCAGCTAGGTGGAATAAATATGCAAGTATATAAACACACACAGTGCGGAGCAATGTAGCTAGATGGAATAATATGTAGATATATAAATATATAAACACCCACAGTACGGAGCATTGTAGCTAGATGGAATAAATATGCAAATATATAAACACACACAGTGCAGAGCATTGTTGCTAGATGGAATGAAACAGCATAACCGTCTACTTAGTTATCCTACATGGTATGATTATGTGCCCATACATATTCTCACCCTCCATAGCGACCGGTATGTTCCTAGTTGTATGCCGGAGAGGACCATTGTGTAAGTCTATTGCATCTTTTGCATTCAAAAAACTATTAGTTTGTTACGTCTTTTTGCTATCTCTGCGAGCAGCCCTGCTTAGGTTGTACAGTCTGACAGCCGTTGGTAGGAAGGACCTACGAAACCTCTCGGTTGTGCACCTGGGATGATGTAGTCTGCTGCTAAATGAGCTCCTCAGTGCATTCAGTATGTCCTGCATAGGGTGGAACTCGGACTCCAGCAGAGATGACAGTTTAGCCACCGTCCTTCTCTCTCCTATCTCCTCCATCGGATCAAGGCGCTGCCCCAGGACAGAGCTAGCTTTCTTAATCAGTTTGTTCAGTCTCTTCCTATCGGCTGCAGTAATGCCACTGCCCCAGCAGACCACTCCAAAAGTGATGGCTGATGCCACCACCGTGTCATAGAATGACTTCAGCAGCGCCCCTTGTACACCAAAAGACCTGAGTCTCCTCAGCAGGAACAGCCTGCGCTGTCCCTTCTTGTAGAGTGCATCAGTATTGTGTGACCAGTCTAGTTTATTGTTCAGATGAATACCCAGGTACTTATAGGATGTCACCATCTCGATGTCTGTTCCCTGTATATTTACTGGTACTGTGAGGGGCTGCCCATGCCTGCGGCAGTCCACCACCAGCTCCTTAGTTTTCCTCGCGTTGATCTGGAGGCAGTTCCGATGGCACCAGTCCACGAAGTCCTGGATAAGCCCTCTGTACTCAGCTTCATCTCCATTGGAGATGAGGCCAACGATCGCAGAGTCATCAGAGAACTTCTGTAGATGGCAGTGTGTTGTGTTGTGTGAGAAGTCCGCAGTATAAAGAGTGAACAGTAAGGGAGCCAGCACCGTTCCCTGGGGGGCCCCCGTGCTACTGATGATCGTGTCGGACACACAGTCCCGGGTTCTCACAAACTGAGGCCGGTTCGTGAGGTAGTCCAGGATCCATGATGACAGGTGCTGGTCCACCCCTGCGCGCAGCAGCTTGTCCTTCAGGATCATCGGTTGGATGGTGTTGAAAGCACTGGAGAAGTCAAAGAACATGATCCTCACCATATTCCCGGGCTTCTCCAGGTGGGACAGAGAACGGTGAAGGAGGAAGATCACCGCATCCTCCACCCCAATGCCATGCTGGTAGGCGAACTGGAGTGGATCCATCGCTGGTTCCACCAGGGGGCGGAGGTGAGCAAGGAGCAGTCTCTCCAGGGTCTTCATCAAGTGGGACGTCAAGGCCACCGGTCTGTAGCTGTTCAGGTCTTTGGGGTGGGAAGTTTTTGGTACAGGTACCACACAAGATGTTTTCCACAGCTGTGGTACCCTCCCCAGTTTCAGGCTCATGTTGAAGATATACGTCACAATTCCACACAGCTGGTCTGCACAGAACTTGAGGAGCTTTGCGCTGATGCCGTCCGGTCCCGGCGCCTTCCTCGCCTTGATCTTCCTCAGCTCCGTCCTCACCTGGGTCCTGGTCAGGGTCAGGATGGGGGGCTGTGTGTTGGGAGTGGGGGGGTGTTGGTAGAGTGGGGAGTGGGCAGCAGGACTTGATTTCTTTAGAGGCAGCAGTGGTTGTTGTGCAGTCAGGGGGGAGGGCGGTTGGTCAAATCTATTGAAAAACAGATTCAGGTTGTTCGCCCACTCCCTGCCCCCTGTGGCCTGGGGGGAGGTATTCTGGAGCCCCGAGATGGTTTTGAGGTTTCTCCAGACCCCGCTGATGTCGCTCTGTTGCAGCTTGTCCTCCATCTTCTTCCTGAAGCTGTCCTTGCCTTCTCTGATCTTTCTCCTCAGCTCCCTCTGTACGGACTTCAGCATCTCCCTGTTCCCCGACCTGAAGATCCTCTTCTTCTCTCTCAGAAGTGTTTTTATCTCAGGGTTGATCCAGGGTTTGTTGTTTGAGTGACGCCGTATGGTCTTGGTGGGAACGGATTTGTCCACACAGAAGCTGAGGTAGCCCGTGAAGGTGTGAATGAGGCCATCGATGTCCTCACCATGTGGATCGCAGAGCTGCTTCCAGGCGGTGGCTTCAAAACAGCCCTTTAGGGTGTCCATTGTCTCCTCAGACCATAACTCCACAGTGTGCATGGCCGGAGGTTGTCTGTGCACTAGGGGTTTGTACACCGGCCGGAGATGAACCAAGTTGTGATCCGATCTCCCGAGTGGGGGTAGTTGTGATGAGGTGTACGCCTCCTTAGTGTTTGCGTAGAATAAATCCAGTGTTTTATTGTCTCTAGTGTGGCATGTGACATACTGGGTGAACGTGGGTAGAATGGGAGACAGTGAAACATGGTTGAAATCGCCTGAGATGAGGAGAAGAGCATCTGGGTGTTCTGTCTGCAGCCTGCTGGTTACTGAATGGATGACGTCACGTGCTGTCCCAGCGTTCGCCGTCGGATTTGCATAAACAACAATGCAGATCACGTGTGAGTGTTCTCTCGGGAGATATGTAGGCCTCATGCTAACAGCTAGCAACTCAATGTCTTTGCTGCAGTGTCGTTGTTTAACAGTGATATGTCCCGGTCTGCACCAGTTGTTGTTAACATACATGATCACTCCACCGCCCCTAGCCTTGCCACTGTCTGGTGTTCGGTCAGCTCGTATCATGTGAAAACCCTCCAGCTCAATGTTAGCATCTGCTGCTAGTTCAGTTAGCCACGTCTCAGTAAACAAAAGGAGAGAGCACTCCCGGTATGTGCTATCATAACGGGAGATAGCCGCTAGCTCATCTAACTTTCCCAGTATCGACCGTACATTTCCCATGACAACAGATGGAAGGGAGGGTCTGTACCTTATATTTTTTGTCCTCCGCCTTACTCCAGCCCGGCAGCCGCGGCGTTTTCGCCTCAGTTCACTCGGTATGTCGAGTTTTTCCAATGGGACCGGGTGGCGGTTGAATGCTAGCAGCTGTTCTCTGCTGTATCGTATCCTGCTATAGACAGTGGCTCCGTCCACCGGCTCAGGAGACATTTAGGACGATCTGTGTGTCCGTGATATAAGTGGGGTGAAAAAAAAAAGACGGATCAAAAGAGAGAGGAAGGGAAAAAGACTCGGAATCGAGCCGCTGTTGCAAAAGGCAGCCGACTCGTGTGGCGCCGAGAGAAAAAAAAAAAAAAAAAAAAAAAAAAAAAAAAAATACCACTGCACGGTGGCGCAGTGGTTTAGCACTGTGGCAGCACAGTTTACCTTCGGCCGGGGGATCGCGGGGATCGTGGGTTCGATCCCAGCCCCCGACCAACAGTGAGCTGTGTGGAGTTTGCATGTTCTCCCCGTGTTGCGTGGGTTTACTCCGGGATTTCTCCGGTTTCCTCCCGCATACCAAAAACATGTAGGTTTAGGGCGCTCGCGCACGCAGCGACCAGCAGCCGGTGGCTTGTCACCAGATTGCAAACCAAATCTACCTACGGGTACAAATAAGTAACAAAAAAAAAAAAAAAAAAAAAAAAAAAAAAAAAAAAAAAGATCTGATACTACCGTATTATCCTAACAGAGCACTATGCTCCCAAAATGCTGGGTTACTTGTAATACCTAGAATCTCCAAAAGTACAATGGGAGGCAGAGCCTTCAGGTATCAAGCTCCTCTCCTTTGGAACTAGCTGCCAATCTGGATTCGGGAGTCAGACTCGATCTCTGTTTTTAAGAATAGGGTTAAAACCTTCCTTTTTGATATAGCCTACAATTAGGGAGGGATCATGTGTCTCTGAACCCTCCCTTAGTTATGCTGCTAATAGGTTTAGACAGCCGGGGGACCTTCAATAATGCACTGGGCTTCACTCCTTTCTTCACTCTCAATGAAATATTTTTTTTTTTGCTGGTCATTAACATCTGTTTGTTCTCTCCCATAGATTGAGTCCCCATCGTGCTGTTTGCTCTCTACATGTCTGTTCTTTTCATCTTGTCTATCCCTTCACCCCCCAGCCAGTCGCAGCAGATGACTGCCCCTCCCTGAGCCTGGTTCTGCTGGAGGTTTCTTCCTGTTTAAAGGGAGTTTTTCCTCTCCACCGTCGCCAAGTGCTTGCTCACAGGGGATCGCCTGATTGCTGGGGTATTTCTGCAACTGTGGGGGTTTCCCCTACAGTTGAAAGTACTATGAGGTGACTGTTGTTAGTCAGTCTATGTCGCTATGAAGCAGCAGGCCTACTTTTTTTTTGTATTTTGTATATTTTTATTGATCCCCAGAGGGAAAGTTAGGACATCCACCTGGATGGATGAGGCAGCCACGGTATGGCACCAATCCCTTCACCATTCATACACGCATTCACACCGAGGGCCACTTTAGAGTCACTTAATACCTACTATGCATTAAGTTTTTCAGCGCTGGAGGAAATCAAGTTTTGACTATTGTTACCTGGTCATGGGTGCCTCCTGTGCCTCCTCTCTCTCTCTAGTCATCAGTGCTGGCTCTCTCTTTCCCTCTGGACACCTGTGCTGATTCTTTGGTTACCTTTTCCTCCTCTCTCCTCTCCTTCTTTGTTCACCCTGCTGCTGCCTTCTTCTTCTTCTTTTAGATTTGATTGGCAGTTGGCAACCAGCTTACAGGTGCATTACCGCCACATACTTCACTTTATATCACTCTTCTTCTTCTACTTCTTATTCTTCTTTTAGATTTGATTGGCGGTTGGCAACCAGCTTACAGGTGCATTACCGCCACTGACTTGATTATCATCACTCTATATCTTTGTATAAGGAGTTCTGAACAACTCCTTATGTGTGAAAAAATTATCCATCCTTGGACTGTATCCTCACATTCTTGCTCCTATATGCTTGATATAAAAAAGCTCAGTTAATGTTCAAATGGTTTAAAAGAGGTTACTTCATGGACAATTTTGGAGGATGTAATTCATGCTACATTTTTCAATGCCAAAAACTTAGAAAGATGTAAAATGTTCTTTCCCCCTTCTTCCCTCTTAATAGCATCATAACAGTGCAATCAGTATTAACTGAGGTTAATCGAGCCACTGAATGAGGCTTAATCACCATTATTCTTAACTCATTTTATTTTGGTATTAATCAGTTTTGGTGATTAACACATTTATTCTGATAGGAATAATGTTTTTTTTTTCATTAATTTATGATCTCACCATTTGTCACCATGTGGCTATTTTTTTTTACCAAGCAGATGAACTAAGGACACTACTGTGATTTAGTCAGTTTGACTATGACAAAAGTAACAGTTATCCTGCCTACAGAGGCATTATGAACACAGCACACCACAACTTAGGTATGCATTGTTTCATTCATGAAATGATAGTAAATCTGTAAGTAGATTTGCAACTAAATCATCCTGGTATTAAAAACTTATTCTGGATTCATTATGTAGGCATTTAATTTTTTACAATGATATTCAGTTTCCAAATTTAGGATTCAGGTCCCCCCCCCAAAAAAAAGGTAAATAACAAATTTACCTTTACCAAAATTTACCAGAAAAAAATTCAGGAGAAATTAGTATAAATTCACAAGAAACAAATAGCAACTTGATGATAGTAAAAACAAAATATTTAAAAAAAATCAGAAACTTCTGCAAATATGTCAGGTCAACTTTATTTATATAGCACATTTAAAAACAACCTCAATTGACCAAAGTGCTGTACAGATCATTTAATCAATCAATCAATTAGGCTTTATTTATAAAGCACTTTACTGTCATGAATGAGCCCAGGTGGGGCGGAATGGACACCCAAATGCTGGACTGTGAGTTTGCAGTGGTTGAATAAAAACGCAAAATCCAAACTAGAACAAAAACTTACAAGGCTTGAGATGAATAGGCAGGATACAAGAAGGTTGAATAGCACAACGGCTAAGACGTGGGACACACATCAGATAAAAGCTTGGGACACATGCCGGGAAACAAAGAGAATAAGGCATGGGATACACACCAGTAGAGTGAGTAGGACGTCGTCCCGAACTGCGAGGTGGCATCCCTTAAATAGAGCAAAGAGATATTAACAACATGATAATCAGGTGTGGATAACAAAAAGACAAGAGCGAGGGATAGTTAACCCAAAATACTGACAGCTGTGACAACCGCAAAACTAAACTAGAAGAGGAAGAAAACAAAGAATGCTGTCAAAATAAAAGTACAGACCAGAATGAATTATAAATCATGAAACAGATAATGAACAAAGAATGATGACAACCCATCAAGGCAAGGACCAGAAAACAATGGATGACAATAATAATAACACTTCAAAGAATGAACGAAAGGTGAGGGCAGAGAAGGCTCAAATATAAACACATGAAGATATCATTTATAATACAAAACAAGATGGCCATAGATTCATAATAAAAATAGACAAAACTACAATAACTAACCTATGATAACGATAACAGCACAACTCAAAACAAACAGAACCAAAGGGCAAGCTCAGTAAACATAATACAAACAAAACCACACTCACAATAATAAAACTGAGATGAGAAAAGTACAGAAAATAATCAGAAATAACTGAAAGCATGTGCACTGTTCTCCCACAGTGCTCAGCATCATGACAGAGCCCCTCCCTCAATGGGCTGAGTCCAGACACCCCAAAGTACATCACAAAGAAAAAAGATAAAAAAAAAAAACTTTTTTTTTTTTTTTATCTTTCTGAGATTTGCCTTTATACAGTGTGACAGATACTGCCTTTGGCATAAAATTACATCAGTGAAGTATGCAAGAAGATTATCAAGAGGGCTGGCTCTGTAATTGGTCTCAGGCCAGAGACCTTTGAGACTGTGGTGGAGAGGAGGACACTAAATAAACTGCGATCCATCATGGACAATCCTGATAACCCCCTCCACCACACACTGGACAGACAGCGGAGCACTTTCTCCAGCAGACTGCTACTACTTCGCTGCCGAACGGTTAGATACAGGAAATCTTTCCTGCCACATGCCATTTCACTGTACAATAACTCATTGATGTTGAATTCTGGTCATAACTATGCTGCCATACTGCACCTTACAGTCTAATTAGTACCTCACATCTCACTCTGCACCTGGTTGTCCTGCATTGTACAGCGGGTGTCATGTGCGGGACTGATGTTCAGTTCTGCCCATGACTTGTGGCTGTAGCTTCCGGATTTATTGTTATTGGTTCCAGCTGGCAATTATTGGAGCCTCTGCCAGTCTACAGCCACGGGCCCTCCTCTCACCTCTCTCTTCCAGGCACCTATCTGTTGATTGCCATCACCTGGGTTTCTACATATCCTTGCACTCACAGGCACACACACATATTCTCACTCATCCACTTTCATATTGGCCGTTTACCATCATCTCTTGTGTCCACACATAATCACACATGCACATTTACACACTCTCATCCTCACTCACCTTTTTTTGCATCATTCAGCATACACACACACACACACACACACACACACACACACACACACAAACACACACACATTCATTCAGGCACACATATTTGCTTTCATTACCACTCCTGCCACCACACCTGCATCCACTCGTCACTCATTAGGATTCAGAATACTTATGGGTGACGGTGTGAGGCAGTCAGTGTGGTGGCATTCGTCTATGTTGGATGTCCTGGCTCCTCTACGGGTTCCTCCTCGAGTCAGACTGTGTATGGTGTTGTTTTCCCAGAGCTCGCCGCTCCAACCCTACATGTAAGTCACTCCCGTTTCTTTGCCCTTCCTGTCCGCCCTGTTCCGTCAGGAGCGTGTGGGGCTAGCCTATGGAGTTGTAGCTGGTCACCTTGCTCTGACTGTCATTCTGGACTGTACTCATCGGACATTTTGTGTATGTATGTTTTCCATAAATAAACACATCTACTTCACAAGCATTTGGGCTTAATTCTCTTTCACCTGCGTGCTCCGGCACATGTACATGACAGCGGGTATGATTCATGTGTCTGTATGGGTCACCATCTATTCATCTATGATGTATATAAGCTTTTTTAGCAGTTTTATGTCATGAACTCTCCGTGCGCTTCTTTAAAGCGCATGGCGAGGGGAGAAACAGGACGAGGAGTTAAATGCAGGGATTCACCACACACACATTTATTAACAGCACTGTACACAATGAATGACAGTACAACCCAAAATGGATGCGCTCGGGAGAGCAGGGAAGACCACAGGGAAAATGCACTACTTGAGTGGAACGTAAACTGGGCAGAGCCAAAGCGTAACAATCGTGCAGCGGGGAGGAAACACTACCAGAAATGGAGCGGGATTGAACCGAAAACAGGAACGCTTCTGGCACAGCGTAAAGGCAGCACAAAGGATCGCTAGCAGTTTACTCACAAATGAGATTAGTCCCAAAAGTCCAGTTCTCGCAGAGAGCAGAGTCCTTCAGTGACTGACGGTTAGACGGCGAAGCACAGCCATCAAACGCGTACAATGATCCAGCGGTGTCTGTCTAGCGAAGAGCTCCTTTAATACAGACGCTGCTGGCGTGACAAATAGGGATCACCTGGGTGAGGCACAGACAGATAATTACTGGAAACAGTTGATGAGCCAGAAGGAGAGCGTGGGGGCGTGGCTAGGCTGGCAGCCTGTCAGCAGCATGAGAGAAAGGAGATGACAGATGCTGACTAACAGCTGCCGGTCAGGCAGTGGCTAGAGGCATGGCATAAGTACAAGAATACATCAAAAAACACATAACCAGCAAAGCCAACCCCACAAAGAGATAGAGGCCGAGCCGGGGAAAGCCAAGCCGGCTCGGCACGTGACAGTTTTACTTTCCATGGGTAATCCCTTTGTCTATTATGCTGTGTGTATTTCTGTCATTTGGTTGTCTACTGTCATGCTGCTGTTATGTAATTTCCCAGTTTGGGTTCAATAAAGTCCATCCATCCATCCATCCATCCATCCATCCATCCATCCATCCCTGAATCAAACAATGTACAACAGCAGCAATGAAAAACCTGCATAGGTGGCTGGAAGTCGTCGTCGGCCTCCGTCGGTCTATGATGACCATGGAAGAGAATCCTAAACGTCTACTCTGCTGGAACAGCACCGCCTGTGGCTGAACAGGCCGATGCACGAATGGCAGTCCCTGTCACACAGGTCGCACTTGTGGGTGGTCTCCGTGCTGCTGGGTCTGTGGCGGTTCTTCCTGCGGGTCCTTTTTTCATCTGCTGCAGCAGTCAGTCTCTCTTCACCCACCTTGAGCTGTCTGGTCAGGGTGCCTCTCCATTTGGAGCGGTCCGTTGCAAGGTCCTCCCAGCGCTCTGTGTTGATCTCCAGGGCCTTCATGTCTCTCTTGCAGACGTCTCTAAAGCGCAGCTGTGGGCGGCCAACGTCTCTCCTGCCAGTCGCCAGCTCTCCGTAGAGGACGTCTTTGGGGATTCTGCCATCCTCCATATGGTGAACGTGGCCTAGCCAGCGGAGCCTGTGCTGCCTGAGTAGAGTGAACATGGAGGGAAGGCCGGCGCGGGACAGAACTTCTGTGTTGGGCACTTTGTCCTGCCAGGATATGTCCAGGATGTGGCGAATGCAGCGCAAGTGGAAGGAGTTCAGTCTCTTTTCCTGCCAGGCGTATGTTGTCCATGTCTCACTCCCATAGAGCAGTGTGCTGATGACGCAGGCGTTATACACTGCCATCTTCGTCTTGACAGAGAGTTTGGGATTCTCCCACACTCGTGTGGTGAGGCGAGCAGGTGTGAAGGCTGATTTTCCAATCCTCTTGTTGATCTCTGTATCAAGGGAGAGGTTGTTGCTGATCATGGACCCCTGGTACGTGAACTGATTCACGACCTCCAGCTCGTAGTTGTCGATGGTGATGGTTGGTGGTGCTTCCGTGCCTTGCGCCAAGATGTTAGTCTTCTTCAGGCTTATGGTAAGCCCGAAGTCTTTGCATGCCTGGGAGAAGCGGTCCATCAGGGTCTGAAGCTCCTGCTGTGTGTGGGTTGTGACTGCAGCATCGTCTGCGAACAGCATGTCTCTGATTAGAGCCTCGCGTACTTTGGTTCTGGCTTTCAGGCGTGCGAGGTTGAAAAGCCTGCCATCAGATCTTTTGTGCAGGTAGATTCCCTCTGTTGCTGTGCTGAAAGCATGCCTCAGGAGCATAGCAGAGAAAATCCCCAAGAGGGTTGGCGCAAGTACACAGCCCTGTTTCACTCCACTGCGTATGTTGAATGGCTCTGAGACATTGCCGTCGTGCTGCACTATCCCCTGCATGTCGGTGTGAAACGATTCGATGAGGCTTTGCAACTTTGGTGGGCATCCTGTCTTTGGCAGGATCTTGAAAAGGCCCTCTCTGCTGACCAGATCGAACGCTTTGGTGAGGTCGATGAAGGCGATGTACAGGGGCATGTTCTGTTCTCTGCATTTCTCCTGGAGTTGGCGGATGGAGAATACTATGTCTACCGTCGATTGCTCAGCGCGGAAGCCACACTGAGACTTGGGGTAGACACGTTCGGCAAGCTTCTGTAGATGAACGAGAACAACTCGTGCGTAGACTTTGCCAACAACGCTGAGGAGGGAGATGCCCCTGTAGTTGTTGCAGTCGCTTCTGTCCCCTTTGTTTTTGTAGAGGGCGATGATCTTGGCGTCCCTCATGTCCTGTGGTACGGCACCTTCCTTCCAGCACTGGCAGAGGACGTCATGCAATGGCAGCAGTAGGGCGGTCTTGCAGTGCTTGATCAGGTCGGGGGGTATGCCGTCGTTGCCGGGTGCCTTGCAAGCGGCAAGCAGTCGATGGCATCAAGGGCTGACGGTGTCACGGTGTTCTGTCTGGAGTAGAGGTCGGAGTAGTGTTCCACCCATCTCTCCATCTGCTTGTTCTTTTCTGTGATCTCCCCAGTGGAGGATTTGAGAGGGGCCATCTTGCTCTGAGTCGGACCAAGTGCTTTCTTGATGCCATCGTACATACCACGGATGTTCCCTGTTATGGCAGCGGTTTGAATGTCTTGGCTGAGCTGAGTCCAGTACTCGTTGGCACAGCGCCGAGCAGTCTGCTGAACTTTGCTTCTCGCAGCCCTGAGAATCTGGAGATTCTTCTCGTTTGGGTACTTCTTGTACTCAGCAAGTGCTGAGCGCTTGGCTTCAATGATGGGGGTCATCTCGGTCAACTTGGCATCAAACCAGTCCTGTGACTTCGAGGTCTTCCTCCCAAAGGTAGCCAAGGCTATGCGGTGGATGGTGTTTCACAGCTCTTCCCATTTCTGCTTTGCAGATTCTCCTTCTTGTGGTACACCAAGTTCCTTCTCAAAGGTGGAGGCAAACTGCTCAACAAGTTCTGGTTGGGCCATCTTGCTGGTGTCAATCCGTGCCTTTCCAGGCTGTCTAGCACGATGGAATTTCTTCAGCTGCAGCTTGACCTTGCAACACACCAATGAATGGTCCGTGTCGCAATCTGCACTCTGCAACGAACGGGTGATTAGCACGTTCTTCAGTGAGGTGCGCCTGGTCAGGATCAAGCCCAGCTGGTGCCAGTGCTTTGAGTGCGGATGTCGCCAGGAAACCTTGTGTTGGGGCTTGGTCTTGAAGAACGTGTTTGTGATGCACAGATCGTGATATGTGCAGAACTCGAGCAGCCTTTGTCCGTTGTCATTCATTCTGCCCACGCCAAATGGTCCAAGACAGGAGGGCCAGGAGTCGTGGGCAGCACCCACTCTGGCATTGAAGTCTCCAACGAGAATGAGTTGTTCAGAATTCAGGATGATCCTGACAGTTGTAGCGAGATTCTCGTAGAACTCGTCTTTTGCCTCTGGTGTGGCTGTCAGTGTTGGGGCATACACACTGACGAGGGTGACTGGGCCTTGAGTGGTGTTGAGGCGGAGGGTGAGGAGTCGTGCAGAGCCATTGCTGCCCGGTTCCACCATCTTCAGCAAGGTGTTCTTCACTGCGAGGCCCACTCCGTGTTCCCTGTGTTCGTCACTGCCCTTTCCCTGCCAGTAGAACGTGTAGTCCTTCTCTCTCAGTGTGCCTGCGTCAGCCAACCGTGTTTCCTGGAGAGTGGCGATATCCACTTCCAGTCTCTTCAGCTCATTATTGATGATGGCAGTCTTCCTGGTGTCGTTGATGTCCTTGAGGTTAGCAGCGAGTCCTGTCATCATAGTGCGTACGTTCCAAGTTCCCAGTTTTAGAGTTGGTCTCTTTTGTTTTTTTGTCTTGCCTGGTGCGAAGGTTCTCAGCCTGCTGTTCGGACTTCTCCTCATCCCCATGCACCCAATGAGGAAAGCAAGCTGTGGCGGGACAACACCTTATTGGCTGGGGGCTGCCCAGCTTGAGGCGGGCGGTAGCTGTCCAATGAGATCCGATGATCCCTTCCACCGTCGGGAACAACCCCTGGCGCCGCGCTCTACGCCAATTGAGCGGTGGCTTATAACAGGTAACTGTCATTCCCCGTGTTTTGTCTATGCCAAAGGCGAAGCTGGAGTGTCCTTTCCAGTGATCCAGTGTTCTACCTTCCAGCGTTGGGTGTTGGTAGGATTCAAGCCTGGGCAGGAAGATATGGAGGACAAGATGTTGCCCATGCAGCATGTCCCCCCTCTCCACGTCACTGATGAATCCAAAGGAACAGCAGGGCTGCTACAGTTTGGCACCAGCGCCGTCGCAGGAGCTGCCAGAACGATGTTGAGCACAACAGAGAACTGCCTTAGGGGCTCCGACTCCGGATTTTTCCTCAGGGTTGACTCCCGAAGCCTTTCCCATGACCGGGTGTGCCGCAAGGCAGCGGAGGTTTGAAATCAGGGTTTACCTTCCCCTAGATGGGCTACCTTCCCAGGTTGACGAGCCACCATCTACCCAAAGCATCTGGTTTTAAGGCGCCAGAGATCCGCCCTCGCCCCTTCTCCTATTAGTAAAAGCAGTTCCGCCGGGCTTAGAGACTAAACCACACGGGCAGGCTAGGAGTTGGACTTAGTTGTCAGAGGCTTTTCGAGACGCACGCCATAAGGAGCATTTTATGAGCACTGGGAGCTTAACCCCAGTGCCACTCCTGGCTATGACAACCTTGGAACCAGGTGGTGGAAACTACACTGCAAATACCATGTCTTCACGTTTTAGAAGTCTTCTTCTAGCCTTCTTTAATGAAAAATCTTTCATTATGTCCTTTAAGTCCAGCTCATAAATATTGTCATATTCTATGGATGCATACTTGAGCCAGTCTACTTTTTACCATGTTTGGAGTCCACTATCCCATGTACAGCTGTCTGATATAAGCAATCATGGCCTTTCTTCTCCCTTCGCCCTTCTCTTCAAGGTGAGGGCTTTAATGGCCCACCTGTCTCCTCCGTGCAGTAATTAGCAGCTCCGCCTCCACTCGATGCTCCAGCTTAGAAAAATCCTTTACGCTTGGGGATGTTTGCGGCAATTTGTTTTCCCTAAGCTCTTTTTCTCTCAATAATTTTATGAGCGCCACTTTTAAACTTTTTTCCTGACATTTTGACCGAGCTAATTACTTCTTACCTCTCACTGGTGCTTGCATAGTCACATGTCAAACCAATTCCTCTGATAGGTTATTGTTAGGTGGTACTCACGGTGGGCACTTGTAAATTAGACCAATCAGCAGCCACACATGAAAATCAAGTGATGGACATAGAATTTGACCAATTAACAACAATGTGATCTTTTTTATTGGCTCATGATAGGCCCTGATCTTTGTAGGCCCCTGAGCTTCAGCCCAGCGTAGTCCGTTGATTAAGGTGGCCTTAACTATACGGGACAATACACTTCCTGCTTGGGACAAACGGCCAATAAACGGGACGTCCCTGCGAAATCGGGACGGTTGACAACCCTAGTGCTAAATCACTATACAGTGATGATAATCCATCAATATCTCAGTGTTTGATCACTGCCTAATTTGTGTAACGCTGTCTTGTGATTAAATAAAATGGGAACGGAAAACTAGAAATGTGATTTAAGCTCAGTGATTAAATTAAATAAATAAATCAGTGATGCTGTATTGTAGTGTTTTTGAACTCATTTTAACACATTATGTAAAAAAAGTTTCAAAAAAGTTTAGGCCTATGAAGTGCATCTATTCTTTCATTCATCTATTTGGTGTTTATTTCTTATATATTCGTTTAGATATTCTGTTGTGCAGTTGAGGTATTTTAACAGCGGATAGAAGATCTGAACACAATCTGCAGGGAAAGCAATGAATTTCTTTTAACATGGATATTTAAGACTAGCCTTCAGAGTGACTTAGTCTGTAATCGAAAGTGGTGAAACTTGCCTTTTAATTGAATATTATAACTAGAAAAGCACTCATAGAGCGCATACCTCCACCAAGACTCCTTCCGTTTGTCATGGATCACCTCCAAAATGTAATGGGCTTGTGTGTAGGCCTATAGCCACTTGTGGTGAAAACTGCATCAAAGTCTGTCCATCAGTTTTGGAGGATGGTTGCTAACACACTGTGAGAAGATAAGAGCTTTGGCTGAGGTATGCATTCTCAGATCATCAGCAAAATATAATGGGTTCCTCTCTAGCCCAAGAACCACCTATGGTGAAAATTTCATCCAAATCCATCCAGTAGTTTTTGTGTAATCCTGCTGCACAAATACAAACAAAGCCCTTTATTGGAGGTATGCACTCTCAGATCATCACCAAAATCTAATCATCTGTTCCCCATGCCATTACACACCTTTCCTGAAAATTTCGTCAAAATCCATTGATAACATTTTTGAGTTATGTTGGTAACAGACAGACAGACAAACAGACAAACCCCGGTAAAAACATTACCTCCTTGGCGGAGGTAATAATTATCAAAATCATGGCATTTTAAAAATACACAACAGTTTAAGGTTAACTTGAATTTCGTGGGGATGACTGCGGTGTTTGGATGTGACGGCTTGCCGTAGGTGACATCACATGCAAACTGGCCATGGCGCAATACAGGGCCACCCTTCTGTATATAGTTCAATTGTGTGTTGAATAAAGGAGAGTGCAGTTCATACCCACTGTCCGTGCCTCATTCTCAGACATAACAAATGGCGACAAGGACAAACCCTAATAACTCCATCATGAAAGTGTGCACAAATCCCCACAGCCATTCCTTGCTCTACCAGGTGAGCCGCTGATCCCCTGGCCCTGCTGGCATAGAATATTTCAGAATTATATCACTGCTACCAGCTTAAATGATGCTAATGACGAGAAGCTAAAGGGGATGTTAATTTGCTATCTTCACACCAAAGGACAGCGGATGCTTCATTTTCTGGGCCCTAATGGCGCATATGAAGACTATGTGGTCGTGATGAACATGCTTTACGCTGACAGGAACAGTGTAATGGCACAGAGAGCGATGTTCTTCCAGTACCACCAGCATGAGGGTCAGTCACTCCGGCATTATATAAAAGACTTCCAGGACCTAGCAAGCACCTGTGATTTTGGAGGGTTGAAGGAAGAGTTGATGCGTGATAAGCTAGTGGAGAGTACTAACAACAGGAGACTGCGGAGTAGGCTGTTTTCAACTGCAGACAAGCTAACACTGGACGAGACTGTGAAATTGGTGTCCCAGATGGAGGCAGAGGACAAGCTATTATCGCAGCTAATGCTGCCTAGCCAACAAGTGTCTTATGCGACGCCGCGAACACAGGTTGCCTCTGTCACCGGCCAGCACTCTGGCCCCACACCTCTCCACTGCAACTGAAAGAAGAAGGGTAGGAAACAGGAAAACGCAGGTGAGAGCCCGCACTGCAGTGGCTGTGATTTATCTAGCATCAGAGTCAATCACCCATCTGCTGAGCCAGAGGGGTGAAATGCTATTGCTGCAGGAGGTTAAACCATTTTGCCAGGGTCTGCCGCTCAACCTGCACAAACTCAATGGCCTGCTCACAGGGCTAAACCACCGTTCGCTCATTTGGCAGCAAATACTCACCATTCAGGCAGGGCACAGTGGAACTGGACGGCGTTGCCATGCCGCTGCTGCTGTAAACGGGGTCCTTGAGGTCCCTTCTGAACATGTGTACAGTCAGGAAGCTGTTTCCTCGGAAAACCATTGCAGCTAATGTGGAGGACATCTTGGGGACATCTCGGACATTTACCTCACCCGCAGAGCCATCAACATTGGAGGTGTCACCTCCCACCCCTCCCACTCCCTCTTCAGCCTCCTTTTGGACAGAGGGGTTTGTCCTTTTATTTGACAACCAATTTAAAATGGTTTGTTGCCCTTGTGAAGCTCTTTTCGTTTTCTCTCACTTGTGAGCTGACTGTATTCTAGACGAGCATCTCCACCTGCCACCCTTACAACTGACTCCGACTCAGTGAAGGTGCAAGGACTGGTTGGGCAATACCAAGTCTGCAGCGGGGGGGCATAATTGTCTGATTATTAGAAATGTTACTTTTCGTCACTTGCAAATGAAAAAAACAAAAACAAAACAACTTCTTCATACTCGCTTGTAGATATTATTTTTATTAGTTGTAATTATATGATTATGGGGGGGGGGTTATATTGGCTGGATTTGATTTTTTTGGGGGGGTTACAACCCCTCCATCCCCCCCATAAATTACACCTATGGCGACGCACATTTTTTTTGTAGCAACAATGGCGTTTGAATAGAAGAACAAGGTCAGTTTTATCACTAAAAGAATAAATTGAACCTGCTTGAGATAACAGTGGCGTTGTTTCGATGAAGAGGAGGAATTACCATTTTTCAGTGCTCTGCTACACTCCAACTGCTGCTGCTGCAAAATGATTCATGTATGTTTATTTTTGTCTGTCTCTTCCTCTTTGTCTACTTTGACTTTGTGTCGCTAGCACCACCTCTTGAATGGGGGGTTCAATCTTGCACATGTGTAGTCAAAGTACCAAGGCAATGTGGTCACAAGGTTTGGGCTGCAGGCGGTCAGTAGGGATGGGATTGAGAACCGGTTCCCAACAGGAACCGGTTCTCAATTTTTCAAGCCTCTGGAATCGTACATTGCTGATGTCATCAATTCCTCTTATCGATGCTGCAGGTTTAAACACTTCCGTGTTTCTTTTTTAAAATGGCATGCGTCATGAAGTCACGCACTGCCATTACCAAGCAACGCCATGATGCCATTGTTACTGTGGGATAATGGCAGAGGCGTATGTAAACGCTAGCAGCATGGCGTATGATAAGCATGAGTTGAAACATCTCTTAACACGGCAGCATGGGATAAAATGAAAGACTGCAATGTGTTCAACAGTCTACAAAGTGCACCCAGAGCTGATTGCCAAACAGCATCACCTCCGTTAATGACGGTAATATTAGCTTATTATTAATAGTAGAATATTAGTGTGATGCTAGCAGCCTTCCAGGCTAAGTTTAATCCATTTTTTAACTCACAAAACTCACAATATTTAAATATAATCTTATTCTTTTTAGACGATGACAGCCACAGGTAACTCTGAGGTTTTACCAACCTGCTTGTCCTCCGCTCCTTGCCAGGATAACCCACTGACGCCAACTGCACACGGAGCTGTAATGAAGTTTGTAGTGCACGGCTTGCATCCATTCATGAGCATAGAGTAGCTGGAGTTTGAGTAGGTGGTACCTGTGATGTAGGTTCCAGATTAATACTGAATTACTCTTTCCCAGAATGAATAATGTCTTGAAGTTTTACCACTATGTTAATATACAATTATTTTATGCATGTGTGGGTGTATATATACACTGTGGAGATATACTCAAAAATTACACCCAAGTACAGCATGTATATTTTTGTGATTGCTAAAATAACATAATTGTGCAGCTGTTTCTAATCACTTCAGTATTCCATTTATACTGCTTTTTATCGTTTAAACATAACAAATATTGCAAGGCATAAATGGCCATTTTTACATGTTTACAGTCTTTTATATTTGATTTTATTATATCTTTTTAAGAGAAGAGGCATTGTTTAAAGTCAGAAAAATAACAAAACTCCTGCATTGATGCTGAAATCCTCTGAAGGCCTGCTTTTTCCCCACACGGAAAACTGATCAAGAATTGATAAGGGAATCAGTAAAGAATCGGATCGATAAGCAAAATTGACAATGCCATTGGTATTGATAAAATCTTATTAATTCCCATCCCTAGCAGTCAGATGCGGAGGGGGCCCACAGAGCTCAGAGGACTGGAGACGATGACGTAATTTTTGTCACACAAGCCTTGTGGTGGAGCAGACGCAGCTGGGTTTATGCAGACAGAGTTGCAGCATAATCCCAGTTTAAGGTCCTGCTAGCTAGCGGTCCAGCCTCCTGACTAGGGCTGTGCGATATGACCAAAATTCATATCACAATATAAGTAATCTTATTTGATGATAATATATATCACAACATACATTTATTAGTTTTTTCTTATATCTAACAAGGATGAAAAGGAGATGATTTAAGTCTACCTTGACATGTTTCGACTGGCATCTGCAGTCTTCCTCAGAAGCGTCAGCTGATTGCTGTGACGTGTCGTATAACAGTTGTTTTTCCTAGGCGTCGGAACCATCAGATCCACTAGGCTGGCCGCGCCCCCTGCCATCCAATGGTCTCTGGAGAAAATAGTCCCAACTGTGAGAAAGCATAAATGCCCCCTCATCCTGATTCATGCTGTCTTTGCCTCACTTCCTGATTTCTATAGCTTCCTTGATCCCACGTTTGTGTCTGTTGCTCTCCGATCCAATGATTTTTGTGTTGTCCCAGTCCATGATATGGTTATTTCTTTTGCAGTGATCTGATATTGCTGATTTTAGTGTCACTTGTTCTGGCTTTTCTTTTTGTGATCTTGTGAGTAATCCTTGTGTTTCCTTCTCACATTCCTTCTGGTGTTCTTTTTGTCTTTTGGTGAATGCTCTTCCCGTTTCTCCGATGTAAGTCTGAGGGGGCATTTATGCTTTCTCACACCTGGGACTACATTCTCCAGAGATCATCAGATGGCAGGGGGCGTGGCCAGCCCAGTGGATCTGACGGTTCTTCTTGCTGTGCTGCCACAGTGCTAACCACTGCGCCACCGTGATGCTTTTTTTTTTTACATTTTAGTGAAAAAATCAATTGCACAAATTCATCTGTCATTAATTTTATGTACATTTTCCCCTCTTAATTTTGCAGTGTTGTTATAAAATTGTTTTTTTTAATGTGCATTTGAGATCACTTCAACTATTCATTATCACTACTTGACTAATTAAAAATGATTAGAAATCAAGTTACATTAAGAGCCAGTTTGTTCCTCTGACACATTTAAATTTATTATTTATATAGTGTGAATGTGGCTGCTGCCATGCACTTTTGCAACTTTAGTAATATTTTTCAGACAAAATGAAGAAACTCGGCAGCAATTTAACCCCCCAAAACGATGGTCTGATACACTATAATGTTTCCTGTTGGCCGTCTGGTCATCATTTAGCATTTGCTGTTTCATAATTAGAGAGAGATGGTGTTCACATTACTTACCTCCAATTAGAACAAGGCTAGAGGACTATTCTCTCTGACGCAGCACGGTGAGAAAAAGTCCCCCATCCCTGGCAAAGAGAAGCAGCGGCTACTTGACTAAAACATTAGCTTGCAGTTCGCTGCTGTGTTGACCACCAGAGCCCACACACCTGGTGCACGGCGGGGAAGGGCAGGGCGTGACAAGTAGAAACGAGGTATGTGTCTTTTAAATCCCAATATAAAATGATAGTTTTATATGAAACAGTGGACATTTCATGTAAAAGTACAATCATGTGAAAAAAATTTAGACACCCTGTATAAGCCTGTGTGTGGTGTTTTTTTTAAAAACATATTTAGACATATGGATATTTAATAGCAATGTTAAAAATACCGGGAGATTCATGTAACACAACTAAACAATTAAAAATGAATCAAAGACTTTTTTTTTTAAATTTTCTGTAAAATGTAATTCTAAACAAATAGTAAGGACTAAATTAGGACACCCCCCATCTTTTTTAGGATACCCCCACATTCATTCCCACTTAAAATGGCTAAAATAAATGTTAAAAAATGCAAATAAAAACAAAAACAAGGTTAGACATAGATATGTGAACATTTATTAATAAAGAACTGAATATTTAATTGGGTGTCCTAATTTTTTCACGACTCTAGATGTTAGACATTTCACATAAAAAAAATGTTCCACTAAAAGTGGCCCTACCAGAAAACAACTGATATGCTTTTGTGATTTATCTGTTCAGTGCATGTTGTGTCTCTAATTAGGAAGGAGTCGAGGTGACGTTTTATAGTTTTATTGAGAACGAGAACACAGGAATACAGGAGACTCTAACGCGAGCACAGGAGCCACAGCGAAGAGACAAGATGTCTCCCGCAGCTGACTTATATACCCCAGGTGACGCCACCTCCCAGAGGCGGGGCGTCATCCCTCTCTAGCCCAGGGCATCGCCATAATAATATTGATAGAAAAATTATCCACATTATTATTGTTATTAATAATGTATTAATAACAATAATAGTAATAATGTATTACTCCCTCATGGATCGTCACCTTATCGTGGTGGGGGGGGGTTTGCGTGCCCCAGTGATCCCAGGAGCTATGTTGTCCGGGGCAGTTTGCCTCTGGTAGGGTCACCCAAGACAAACTGGTCCTGGGTGAAGGGCCATACTAAGAACGATCCAACAGACTCCCATGATAAATTTTATATCAAGGATTCAGTGTACCCCGCCTGGTATGGGGTTACCGAGGCCCCACCCTGGAGCCAGGCCTGGAGGAGGCGCTCGATGGCTAGCGTCTGGTGGCCGGGTTTCCACCCATGGGACCCGGCCGAGCTCAGCCCAAAGGAGTTACATGGGTCCGCCCTCCAGTGGGCTCACCACCTGCAGGAGGGATCATGGGGTTCCGGTGCTATGTGGATTAGGTGGCGGTCAAAGGCGAAGACCTTGGTAGACTGATCCCAAGCTTTGTAAACTGGCTTTTGGTACGTGGAATGTCACCTCTCTGGAGGGGAAGGAGCCTGAGCTGGTGCATGAGGTTGAGAGATACCGGTTAGATATAGTCGGCCTCACCTCAACACACAGCTCCGGTTCCGGAACCAGTCTCCTGGAGAGGGGCTGGAGCTTGGCCTTTTCTGGAATTACCCCGGGTGAGAGGCGATGAGCAGGGGTGGGTATTCTTGTATCCCCCCACCTTGCTGCCTCTATATTGGAGTTTTCTCCAGTGGATGAAAGGGTTGCTTCCCTGCACCTTCAGGTTTGGAAACGGGTCCTGACCATCATTTGTGCCTATGCACCAAATGATGTTTCAGAGTACCCACCCTTTTTGGAGTCTGTGACCGGGGTGCTGGAGGGTGCTCCTCTTGGAGACTCCATTGTCTTACTGGGGAACTTCAATGCACACGTGGGCAATGACAGTGAAACCTGGAGGGGGGTGATTGGGAGGAACGGCCTGCCTGATCTGAACCTGAGTGGTGTTCAGTTATTGGACTTCTGTGCTAACCACAGTTTGTCCATAACGAACACCATGTTCAAGCATAAGGGTGTTCATATGTGCACCTGGCACCAGGACACCCTAGGTCGCAGGTCGATGATCGATTTTGTTATCGTGTCATCAGACCTGCGACCGTATGTCTTGGACACTTGGGTAAATAGAGGTGCAGAGCTGTCAACTGATCACCACCTGGTGGTGAGTTGGATCCGATGGCAGGGAAGGAAGCCATTCAGACCTGGTAGACCCAAACGTATAGTGAGGGTGTGCTGGGAACGTCTGGCTGAGGCCCCTGTCCGGGAGGTCTTCAATCGTGGGTTCGATCCCAGCCCCCGACCAACAGTGATCTGTGTGGAGTTTGCATGTTCTCCCCGTGTTGCGTGGGTTTACTCCGGGATTTCTCCGGTTTCCTCCCACATGCCAAAAACATGCATGTTAGGTTAATTGGCTGTTCTAAATTGTCCCTAGATATCTGTTTCCTATAGGCCATTAGAATAGAGGGTTAGTATTAATGAAAGCGCTTTGAGTGGTCTTTGTGACTAGAAAAGCGCTATATAAGTGCGGTTAGTAACTCTCACCTCCGGAAGAACTTCAACCACATTCCGAGGGAGTCTGGAGACATGGAGTCTGAATGGGCCATGTTCTCCACCTCTATTGTTGAAGCAGCGGCCCAGAGCTGCGGCCGCAAAGTGGTCGGTGCATCTCGTGATGGCAACCCCCGAACCAGGTGGAGGACACCAGTGGTGAGGGGGGCCATTAAGCTGAAGAAGGAGTCCTATCAAGCTTGGTTAGCTTGTGGGACTCCCGAAGCAGCTGAGGTGTACCGGCAGGCCAAGCGGAGTGCAGCTTGGGTGATGGCTGAAGCAAAAACCCGGGTATGGGAGGAGTTCGGTGAGGCCATGGAACAAGACTTTCGGTCGGCCTCGAAGAGATTCTGGCAAACTGTCCGGCGGCTCAGGAGGGGAAAGCAGCTCCCTGTCCACACTGTGTATGGTGCGGATGGGGCGCTGTTGACTTCAACTGGGGATATCGTCGGGCGGTGGAAGGAATACTTCGAAGATCTCCTCAATCCCACTGATACGCCTTCCACAGAGGAAGCAGGGTTTGTGGACGAGGGGGATAACTCGCCTATCACAGGGACTGAGGTCGCCAAGGTGGTTAAAAATCTCCTTGGTGGCCGGGCCCCGGGGGTGGACAAGATTCGCCCTGAGTACCTCAAGGCCCTGGATGTTGTGGGGCTGCCATGGTTGACACGCCTCTGCAACATTGCGTGGAGGTCGGGGGCAGTGCCTTTGGCATGGCAAACCAGAGTGGTGGTTCCTCTCTTCAAAAAAGGGGACCGGAGGGTGTGCTCCAACTTTAGAGGGATCACACTCCTCAGCCTCCCTGGGAAGGTCTATGCCAAGGTACTGGAGAGGAGAGTCTGGCCGTTGGTCGAACCTCGGATTCAGCAGGAGCAATGTGGTTTTCATCCTGGCCGTGGCACATCGGACCAGCTCTTTACCCTCTCGAGAATTCTCGAGGGTTCGTGGGAGTTTGCCCAACCAGTTTACATGTGATTTATGGACCTGGAGAAGGCATTTGACCGCGTCCCTCGTGGTTTTTTGTGGGGGTTGCTTCAGGAGTATGGGGTATCGGGCTTGTTGTTACGAGCTATTCGGTCTCTGTACGACCGTTGTGAGAGTTTGGTTCGTATTGCCAACACTCGGTCGGACTCATTCCCATTGAGGGTTGGACTCCGCCAGGGCTGCCCTTTGTCACCGATCCTGTTCATAATTTTTATGGACAGGATTTCTAGGCGCAGCCAGGGAATGGAGGGTGTCATACTTGGTGACCACAGGATCTCATCTCTGTTGTTTGCAGATGATGTTGTCCTGTTGGCTTCATCCAGCAATGACCTACAGCTCTTGCTGGGATGGCATGGTCCTCAGCCGGAAAAAGGTGGATTGTCCTCTCTGGGTTGGGGACAGGCTCCTGTCCCAAGTGGAGGAGTTTAAGTATCTTGGGGTCTTGTTCACGAGTGAGGGGAAAATGGAGCGAGAGATTGACAGACAGATCAGAGCAGCATCTGCAGTGATGCGGACGTTGTACCAGTCTGTTGTGGTGAAGAGGGAGCTTAGTTCTAAGGCAAAGCTGTCGATTTACCAGTCAATCTACGTTCCTACTCTCACCTATGGTCACGAGCTTTGGGTACTGACCGAAAGAACGAGATCGCGGATACAAGCGGCTGAAATGAGCTTTCTCCGTAGGATTGCTGGACTCACCCTCAGAGATAGGGTGAGGAGCTCAGTCATCCGGGAGAGGCTCAGAGTAGAACCACTGCTCCTCCACATTGAAAGGAGTCAGTTGAGGTGGTATGGGCATCTGATAAGGATGCCTCCTGGACGCCTCCCACTTGAGGTGTTTCGAGCACGTCCCACTGGGAGGAGACCCCGGGGCAGACCCAGGACTCGGTAGAGAGACTACGTCTCCCAGCTGGTCTGGGAACGCCTTGGTATCCTCTCTGAATAGCTGGAGCAGGTGGCTGGAGAGAGGGAAGTCTGGGCTCTTCTGCTTGAACTGCTGCCTCCGTGACCCGGACCTCCGGAAAAGTGGTAGAAGATGGATGGATGGAATAAGGTATTATTATACTTGAGAAGTATCATGCCTTTCATATGCCATGTTTAATGTTTATATGTGCATTCCATGTAGGATAAGTTCATATATTCTTGACATGTTTCTGTGAGCATTTATTGGCCTTCAGAGAATTCAGACTGAGGATCACTACATATGTAAAGGATGACCTAAGCTACATTGATAATCTCTTTGACATGCCCTGTTCCCAGGAATGCACAGGAACTGCTAGCTTGTGTGATTAGTTTTATGAACATTCTGTCTCCTGAATGTCTGTGCTTCATTTGCATCACCCCAGATAAGTTCTGCTTATCAGGACTGTCTCTCTCTCTGTCTCTTTCCCTTCCTCCTCTCATCCCTCTTCTCCTTCCCCTCCTTTCTGTTGCCTATATATATCAGACCTAGAGAATGTATCCTTTAGAGATTCTAGGTGTGCGCTGAAGATCATGCTTTGTAATCTCTCCCCCAAAATGGCCATTGGGGTGACTCTGTCTTATATTTTTATAAATAAATGTACATAAATCCAATTTTCCGCCTGATCTTTTACTTTGAATAATTTAAGCTCAGAATTATTCTGACAAATATATATATATATGTATAATATACGATCCAACATTCTCCCCCACCCCCTTGAATAAAATTGTAAGCAAACCAAATGACCACCCTAAAAAATTTACACCCGACTCACACACTAATACAGAGGTGTTTATAGGCCTACACCCTCACACCACACTGGCCCAGCAGAGCACTCCGCTATTTAAAAAAAACAGTCACTGACCATAAAAGGGCCACACACCAAAATAAATTAATCCTGAAATAAATAGACACATATATTACAACCATAAAGTATATACAAATAAGAACAATGGCGGTACCCGACTCCACAGACCCGCATTTCACCCCACAAACTGAGCACAGAGATTCCCGATCAAAACTACAAAGTACACAACACAGGGCAATTACTTCATTCACACACACTCCCAACCAACTTTTACACGCAGGTGTTACTGCACCTCCCCCCCCACACACAAAGCAACCAGAACATCCACACAGCTACGTGGTATTCGCAACAACAGTGGTCACATTACACATTTAAATCACATTTCTTTACATTTTCCTAAATTTTCACATTTCTCTTACACTTGTTTTTTTTGGACGATAAACATTAATCTTAGTGAACACACCGCAAAACACACTATAACTAGACACACCGTAAGCCCCCAAAAAGTCCTAACCCGGATCTCCCGTAGGCCCCAACTGGAGTGACCATCCCATGGTCCACTCCCAGAGCACCTCCGTTTCTTCATGACCGGAGACGGGCTGCACTGGCATTCCTTCCTTCCTGAACGCCACAGCTCGTTCGGGTGCTGTCTCGACCCATCTGTCAACTTCAGGTAACCGTCGTCGTCAGCTCGTACCACACGCAGATCACCCTGTCCATCTCTCTGCTCCCCTGTCCTAGCTGAGGCTCGACCCTAGGGCGCACACCATTGCCTTCACCCAGGGGACCACTCACTGGCTTCTTTCTTCTTCTGTGTTGCAAACCGGCAACCCATATGGCTCTTCAGCATTCCACTAGGCTTGCTCGAGCCTTGTCCCTTGTTTTCATTCTGGGCACATCTAGGGTTCATGCCATTTGGTCTCACCCTGATCACTTTCATTTGCTGCGTCGGAGCGACGCTGGCAGTGGTCAGCTCGACAGTAGTACTCGGCTGGCCACCGGAGCCTTGCTGCACTCACTCTCTGGAACCATCTGCCTCCATAGGGGCTGAACCAAGCCGTTCGGGTCCTGCATCCACAGGACCGCAAACACTGGCACGGAGTTCCCATCGTGTCGACATACTCTGGTGCTGGCGGCGTCCCTCTTCACTCGGAATGGGCCACCCTAAGTCCCACACCTCTTTGTCACTTCCCAAATAAAATGGCCAGTCCCACAATCCACCACCTGACCACTCCTTCACTTCTCCGCAGGCAATGGTGAACCCGAGCCCATAAAACAAATCACGGCCCATTAAATTGCTACCACTTTGGGCCACCATGAACTTGACTGCGCACACAGAGACATTCCTGTATCTCACCGACAGCCACACTGAGCCCACGATGTCCAAAGGGTTGTCACCATACCCATAACAGGCTATGTCCATTTTACTTACGGTGTAATGGGGGAAGAACTTCTTTGCCGTTGCCAAATTCAGGATGGAGGCCGCCAACCCCGTGTCCACCATCATCGGTCTTGGCGTTCCGCCCAACATTATCTTGCACATAATACAACCATCAGTGTTGGGCGAGACAGTGTGGACACTGTAGGTGTCTTCTCAGTTGAAGTTCCCTTTCCATGTCTCTGTTTCTCCTTCTCAAAATTTCAGCAAACCCTGGCGAAGTGTCATCCACAACAATTGCCCCTTGCTGCGCACTCCCTCACTCTGTAGTGGTGCCTACTGGATCCGCAGCCGTAGCATCTCGGCGTTCCTGGGGTGGACCTAATTTTCTTGGCATGCGCTGGTGTCTGTTGGCGTGTCGTCGCATCAAAGAATTATCTTGTCCGCTTTGGTTTGTTTTTATTGATTTCGTTTTTAATTTTTTGTCTCTTTTTGCTGATATTGGTTTTTGCTTGGTGTTAGCTTAGTGTTGGCCTAGCTGAAAAGCCCGATCGGATGTGCGGGTGGGTGAGACCCCCGGCTGGGCTGTTTTACCGGGCTAGGCTAACCTGCTAACCTGTTTTTAGCCTTTTTAGCTTTTTTTTAGCTAACCTGTTTTTAGCTGTTTTTAGCTGGCTATCCACCTCTCGCCTGGAACGTCATGGCTCCATCCCCGACGTGTACCAGCTGTGTGTCCCTCCTTAGGAAGGTCTCTGAGTTGGAAGTGAGACTCTCCAAACTTTATAAGATTTGGGAGGCTGAAGACACCATAATTCTTGGGCAAACATCGGCCCCGGCTACCGACTCACAGCTGGCAGAGATGGCTACTTACCTGGGTGAGTTCAGCGCATCTCCATCCACTTCTACCCCTGTTCTGGCCTCTTCAGATGTCCAGGACCACAGCAATAATCACTGGCTTCGTCTCAGGGCTAAACCCAAAGCCCCGGTTGGTTCTTCTCATCCTCAGTGCACGCCCTGGACTTTGGTTGGACCAGCTAGCAATCATCGTCGATCGACCAGACAGGGCCGCGCCTCTTCTCTTCCCTTGCTCTTGGAAAATAGATTTGACATCCTTTCTCTGGAGGATTTTCCCCACCTGGACGCTGGCCGTCCACCTGTGGCTGCCCCTCCTCCTCCTTCCTCTCCTTCAGCGGTGGCTCAAACCCACCAACCCCGGACTAAGACTAATCTAGGTGTCCCAAATTACACACCAGCTCCAAATAGAAGAGAGCGCATCACCCTGCCTTCACAACAACACCATCGACAAAACTATTCACCACGTCAGAAACCACTGACAAAGCCCCCCCCCCCCCCCCCCCCCCCCCCCGACGATGCTGGTAATTGGTGATTCGATTATGAGGAATGTCAGATGCAGGTACTGTGTGACAAAATTTTTTCCTGGGGCTAGAGTGTCTGACATTGAGGCTCTTACCCCTGACCTACCAAATGAATTCCCCCACGCTAAAACTGTCATAGTACATGTTGGCTGTAACAACATCCCAGATGAAACATCAGAGATCTTAAAGAGTGACTTCAAGAGCCTTCTGTCCACTCTTATGAACTGTGGCAGACGTGCATTTATCTCTGGGCCTTTGGCACCTTTCAGACGAGGTTGCTATTATTTTAGCAGAACTCTTAGTCTTAATACCTGGTTGTGTTCTACATGTCCTACATTGGTTTTGTAGACAATTTTAACCTGTTTTGGAACCGCCCATCACTTATGAGGCCAGATGGTATCCATCCAAATAGACTTGGTGCACGTGTTTTAAGGGACAATCTGTTCAATTCCATTCAGCATTTTTTAATACAGTGACTGAAATTTGGTGCGTTAACTCACTCCGAGGTTCCTGAGTCTGCCAACCAGCCATTTTTTGGTTTTGTTTCCACTCCTCATATTAATCCCATTAATCCAAATAATCTGCACTGTTTGGATCAGTCTTCGATTTATAACTCTACAGAGAGTGTGTCTGTCTCCCGTTACCCAAAATATTATAACCCAAGACAAATACAACAAAACTTGATAAATACACGTCTTTCTGCAGCTCCTCCTCATCCACCACCCCTCAACTTTGCCCCTATCTTCTCCCTTAGGGAACCTTTGTCTACTCCCCCCAAAGTTAATAAAAAAGTTAAAAAATATATATATATATAATGCATAAACATCCCAATGTGATCAAACAAAAATGTTGGTAAAACTCAAATCAAACCTCAAGTCTCTAAATTTAATAATTTGGCCTCTGTTCCTCCTTATAATTTAAAAATTAAATGGGATTTATTAAATATTAGGTCTCTAACTCCCAAGTCTCTTCTAGTCCATGATCTATTAATTGATCATCAGATCGATTTAATATCCCTCACAGAGACCTGGCTAGGGCAAGATGATTATGTTGGTTTGAATGAATCAACTCCCTCTGGTTATCTAAACTATCATAATCCCAGAAGTTCTGGTCGTGAAGGTGGAGTAGCGGCAATTTTCCATCCTAAATTACTAGTTAATGTAAAGCAAAAATCATGTTTTAATTCCCTTGAGAGCCTGGTCCTCAGTGTGGGGCATGTTGGCTATCTTGGCTTGAACCCAATTTTCTTTGCCATAGTTTACCGTCCTCCCTCAGGCCTACTCAGAGTTTTTATCCGAATTTGCTGAATTTTTAGCTGATTTAGTGCTGAAATCAGATAGAATAATTGTAGTAGGGGATTTTAATATACATGTTGATGTAGATAGTGACTGACTTAATAAGGCATTCAATTCAGTTTTAGACTCAGTGGGGTTTTACCAGAAAGTAGAAAATTCTACCCACTATCTCCACCACTCATTGGACCTTGTTTTGACTTATAAGATAAGATAAGATAAGCCTTTATTAGTCCCACAATGGGGAAATTCCAGGATTGCAACAGCACAGGGATAGCAACACTCAGAGCAATAATTAAGAAGATACGGAAGATATAAATAAGAGCAGTGGATATACATACATACACATCAATATATAAATATATATACAAAGTGCGGAGCATTGTAGCGAGATGGAATAAACAGCATAACCGTCTCCTTAGTTATCCTACATAGTATGAATATGTACCCTTACATGTTGTCACCCTCCGTAGCGACCGATACTGTCCTAGTTGTCTATACTGGAGGGGACCATTGTGTAAGTCTATTGCGTCTTTTGCATTCAGTCCTATTAGGTCGTCACGTTTTTTTGCTATCTCTGCAAGCAGCCCTGCTTAGGTTATACAGTCTGACAGCCGTAGGTAGGAAGGACCTGCGAAACCTCTCGGTTGCTCACCTAGGATGATGTAGTCTGCTGCTAAATGAACTCCTCAGTGCGTTCAGTATGTCCTGCATAGGGTGGGACTCGGACTCCAGCAGAGATGACAGTTTAACCACCATCCTTCTCTCTCCTATCTCCTCCACTGGGTCAGGGTGCTGCCCCAGGACAGAACTAGCTTTCTTGATCAGTTTGTTCAGTCTCTTCCTATCGGCTGCTGTAATGCCACTGCCCCAGCAGACCACTCCAAAAGTGATGGTTGATGCCACCACCATGTCGTAGAATGTCTTCAGCAGCGCCCCTTGTACACCAAAAGACCTGAGTCTCCTCAGTAGTAACAGCCTGCGCTGTCCCTTCTTGTAGAGTGCGTCGGTATTGTGTGACCAGTCTAGTTTATTGTTAAGATGAACACCCAGGTACTTGTAGGATGTCACCATCTCGATGTCTGTTCCCTGTATGTTTACTGGTGCTGTGAGGGGTTGTCCTTGCCTGCGGCAGTCCACCACCAGCTCCTTAGTTTTCCTCGCGTTGATCTGGAGGCAGTTCCTATTGCACCAGTCCACGAAGTCCTGGATAAGTCCTCTGCACTCAGCTTCATCTCCGTTGGAGATGAGGCCAATGATTGCAGAGTCATCAGAGAACTTCTGTAGATGGCAGTGTGTTGTGTTGTGTGAGAAGTCCTCAGTATACAGTGGGGAAAAAAAAAGTATTTAGTCAGCCACCAATTGTGCAAGTTCTCCCACTTAAAAGATGAGAGAGGTCTCCAATTTTCATCATAGGTATACCTCAACTATGAGAGACAAAATGAGAAAAAAAAATTCACAAAATCACATTGAAGGATTTTTAATGAATTAATTGGTAAATTCCTTGGTAAAATAAGTATTTGGTCACCTACAAACAAGCAAGATTTCTGGCTCTCACAGACCTGTAACTTCTTCTTTAAGAGGCTCCTCTGTCCTCCACTCGTTACCTGTATTAATGGCACCTGTCTGAACTCTTTCAGTATAAAAGACACCTGTCCACAACCTCAAACAGTCAGACTCCAAACTCCACTATGGCCAAGACCAAAGAGCTGTCAAAGGACACCAGAAACAAAATTGTAGACCTGCACCAGGTTGGGAAGACTGAATCTGCAATAGGTAAGCAGCTTAGTGTGAAGAAATCAACTGTGGGAGCAATTATTAGAAAATGGAAGACATACAAGACCACTGATAATCTCCCTCGATCAGGGGCTCCACGCAAAATCTCTCACCCCGTGGGGTCAAAATGATCACGAGAACGGTGAGCAAAAATCCCAGAACCACACGGGGGGACCTAGTGAATGACCTGCAGAGAGCTGGGACCAAAGTAACAAAGGCTACCATCAGTAACACACTACGCCACCAGGGACTCAAATCCTGCAGTGCCAGATGTGTCCCCCTGCTTAAGCCAGTACATGTCCAGGCCCGTCTGAAGTTTGCTAGAGAGCATTTGGATGATCCAGAAGAGGATTGGGAGAATGTCATATGGTCAGATGAAACCAAAATAGAACTTTATTGTAAAAACTCAACTTGTCGTGTTTGGAGGAGAAAGAACACCATACCTACTGTGAAGCATGGGGGTGGAAACATCATACTTTGGGGCTGTTTTTCTGCAAAGGGACCAGGATGACTGATCCGTGTAAAGGAAAGAATGAATGGGGCCATGTATCGTGAGATTTTGAGTGAAAACCTCCTTCCATCAGCAAGGACATTGAAGATGAAACGTGGCTGGGTCTTTCAGCATGACAATGATCCCAAACACACCGCCCAGGCAACGAAGGAGTGGCTTCGTAAGAAGCATTTCAAGGTCCTGGAGTGGCCTAGCCAGTCTCTGCTACAGCCCGAGTGCTGGTTCTGTCCACACTCGGATCTTGTATTATTTCCAGGCTTTGACAGCAGAGGTTTCCTTCTAGCTCCCCGGGCTCTTATTGTGACAGCGCCCGGCGGAGCTCCCTGCTGTCAGAGTCAACAGCTGTGCTGCATTCGGGGTCATTAGTGACCGGGGTTAAAAGCAGGCGCTGAATGCTCCCCGGTGCAGCAGTCTCTGTTAACCTTCCCGTTAAGCTACCTGTTATGATACGCTCTGTTGAAGTTCCTGTTATACTTCCCTGTTAAGGTACGTCCTGTGATTGTCTTACCTGCACTATTGTGTGTATCTTTCTCTGTTCCTGCACCTCTTAATAAACATCACTGCAACTCACTGGTGACTGCTGGCGTCTGATGGTGGCTTGTGAGGGCCACCGTGACAGTAGACTGCTGCCAGTATGTCCGGAGAGGGGCATCGCGCCGAGACGCCATTCACCGTGAGTTAGCAGTATTGGACTGTTGCTCTTACCTGTCTGGGTACCGTTGCTGAAGCATGCCGTCGTGGAGGTCCTGCACTCAGAGTCCGAGTGATGTCCTCGCAGACGCCTTCGAGTGCGTGGACGAAATCCTCAACACCGCTTCCCTCCTCGACTTCAGCAGTGACATGCACCGGTACCTGGACCAAGCTGAGGAGGTCCTCGACTATCTCCCCCGCTTCGCCTGTCATCCTGAGGTGAGCGTGAGGAGGTTGGACATTGCCACACAGCGAGAAATACTCCGTGGGTTGGAGGGAAATCCCGGCAGGAAGCCGAAGAGGAGACGTCACCCTTCGCTTCGGGATCCCGTTCCTGCCTCCTCTCCGGCCCGGGAGTTCGTGCCATCCAGAGGTCTTTCCCCATCCTGCACGACGTCACTCGGGATTCCCCCGGAGGAGCTGCAGCTGACTGCAATCAAGGTCCGGGACCGAGTGGCTGCTGCTCGCTCCGCTGTGCACCCGTCCATAGTCATTAAGCATGTGGCGGCAGCAGTCAGACTGGTGGAAAGGAATCCAGAGCTGCGTTATTTCCCCGAGTTTGACGCCCTCCTCGCCTCTGTCTCCGCACAGGAGTGGCAGTTCCCGGGCCTCACTTTCGCTTCGCCTTCCACCAGAGACCGTCGTAACCTCCATAACCCTCCTCAGCATGAACCCCGTCCGGATCCAGCTCCGGGTTGCCGCAAGGGCTCTATCCCTCGCACAGCTGCCTCACCTGCGCCTCGTCCGAGGGGATTTCCCGCAGCCTCATCTCCCCCTGGGCCATCTCCCGCTCTCTCGTCAGCGTCCCATGCCCAGCTCATTTCGGCTGTCGCCCCCTCCTCCTCGACGCATTTCCCGGCCGCTGTGTGTACTCCGAGTCCAGCCCTGGCGAGTCCCGTCCCGGAACCATCTCCAGCGGGTCCACCTCGTCCTTCCAGGAGGCCCGCTGTCACCATTCGGCGGGGAAAGGGAGGAGCAACATCCGCTACAGCAGGCACCACTCAACCTTCAGGAGACAGGCAAGTCCAAACTCATTCACACACACGTTATTGTGATTTGCTCTGTCAGACTCCTGGAGGTGGAGTTCAGGGTTCGTAGCTCCCCGAGCTCCCACCACCTGCTGTAGCTGTAATGATTAACCCCGCATCCTCTGTGTCTCCCTCCGCTGAGTGGTCCTCGATGCCAGGCCAACGTCGCTGGATGAGGAGGGGGCCTGCGGTTCTGGAGAGCCTGGTTCTGGTTCCGCAGCCACGTCGTGGGTGGAGGAGGAGGGCGGACTGCAGCGTGGAGCCTGCGCCGACGAGGAAGCGTCCCCGGGGCTCCACGGACGAACGGTCTGGTCCAGCGGGTCAAGGGTCCCCTGCCACCACGCCGTGCGGGCCGTCGGCGTGGGCTTCGGTGCCGGAGGATCCAGGAGCTGCAGATACCATCATCCTAGCTGCGGAGCCCGCCGTAGCTGAGTGGGTGCCTGAAGACGACCTCCTGCCGTCAGAGCCCGGATCGCCGAAGTCCTGGACGGCGTCAGAACTCGAGATCAGGCAAGTACTCTGTTTTGTCTTTCTTTACTCCATCTTAGAGCACTTTAGCCTGTCTCTTGGGGAGGCAAGCCGGGTGCGGCCACCCGCTACATCCGAGCTTGTCTCGCCGGGTTCTGGTGCTGCCGGTGATCCTGATCCCGGTTCTTTTCTCTCTCCCGAGCCTTCTCCCAGGGTCACCGGCGCGGATCTGAAGTCGCCCGCTGTGCCAGAGGTTCCGGGTTCGGGGTTGGAGGTCAGTCCTGGTGCGGCGCCTACCCAATCGAGGCCCAACACGGACGCAACCGCGACCCAATCGGGGTCCGACGAGGACGCGGCACCAGCTGTTTCCAGGTTCGGTGGGGAAGCTGCAGATCCCCTGCCGCCGGATACTGGACGGGCTCATCTCCCTCATCTTCATCATTACCATCATCATTCTCCCCGTTCTCCTGAGGAGCTCGATCCATCTCCACCTGGGGCCGTTGGGGTTCCGAACACTCCGCCCGGTTCTCCCTCGTCTTTCCCTTCTTCAGCGAGACCGCCAGCTACTTCTCCCCTACGGTTCTGGTGGGCAAGCGATGCGGGTCGGCCACCTGAAGGACTGCCGTGCCCATTTGGCTCTCTGGGTCGGCCTCCCGACCCATTGGACCCCCTGTTTGGCAACCTGGTCCGGCCGCCTGAAATTTACTGTTTCCGAGCATGGGACTGGGGTAGGCCACCCGAACTGTCCTTTTACCCCCTGCCTGCATTGTGGCCACTTGATGCCGGACGGCCCCCCGGACTTTCAGCCTCCATCCCTCAGAGCCAGGACTGCACTCATCCCGGGGTTTTTCATTATGTCTGTGTCTGTAAACTTTTGGGATGTGCGGGGGGGGGGGGGGGGCTGATATGTGATTTTGTATCTCACTCCTTTTTCTTAGCTGTGTTTGGTGTTTTTTATTTTTTCTCCCTCCTCTGCCTAATGTCAATTTATTGCTTTAAACCGATATATGTATTGCCTGTTGGGTTCTGTCCCGGTTACCCACACATAAGGGAGTATTGGTTTTTTTTCTCCCTCAACCCGTCTCTGTGATTGCTTTGTTGGCCGCCGGTTATCGTTTTGTTCTTTTTGACTCTCTCCCTCCTACCGGCGCCCCATCCGCCCACCCTAGGGGGGTGGGGGGGGGCTTGGGTGTTACATGGGCCACTCAGGTGCTCGGCCTTGAGGGGGAGGTACTGTTACAGCCCGAGTGCTTATTCCGTCTGCACTCGGATCTTGTATTATTTCCAGGCTTTGACAGCAGAGGTTTCCTTCTAGCTCCCCGGGCTCTTATTGTGACAGCGCCCGGTGGAGCTCCCTGCTGTCAGAGTCAACAGCTGTGCTGCATTTGGGGTCATTAGTGACCGGGGTTAAAAGCAGGCGCTGAATGCTCCCCGGTGCAGCAGTCTCTGTTAACCTTCCCGTTAAGCTACCTGTTATGATACGCTCTGTTGAAGTTCCTGTTATACTTCCCTGTTAAGGTACGTCCTGTGATTGTCTTACCTGCACTATTGTGTGTATCTTTCTCTGTTCCTGCACCTCTTAATAAACATCACTGCAACTCACTGGTGACTGCTGGCGTCTGATGGTGGCTCGTGAGGGCCACCGTGACAGTCTCCAGATCTCAACCCCATAGAAAATCTTTGGAGGGAGTTGAAAGTCCGTGTTGCCCAGTGACAGCCCCAAAACATCACTGCTCTAGAGGAGATCTACATGGAGGAATGGGCCAAAATACCAGCAACAGTGTGTGAAAACCTTGTGAAGACTTACAGAAAATGTTTGACCTCTGTCATTGCCAACAAAAGGTATATAACAAAGTATTGAGATGAACTTTTGTTATTGACCAAATACTTATTTTACCGAGGAATTTACCAATTAATTCATTAAAAATCCTTCAATGTGATTTTCTGGATTTTTTTTTCTCATTTTGTCTCTCATAGTTGAGGTATACCTATGATGAAAATTGGAGACTTCTCTCATCTTTTAAGTGGAAGAACCTGCACAATTGGTGGCTGACTAAATACTTTTTTGCCCCACTGTAAAGGGTAAACAGGAAGGGAGCCAAAATCGTTCCCTGGGGGGCCCCCGTGCTACCGATGATCGTGTCGGACACACAGTCCCGGGTTCTCATAAACTGTGGCTGGTTAGTGAGGCAGTCCAGGATCCATGATGACAGGTGCTGGTCCACCCCTGCGCACAGCTGCTTGTCCTTCAGGATCATCGATTGGATGGTGTTGAAAGCACTGGAGAAGTCAAAGAACATGATCCTCACCGCATTCCCGGGCTTCTCCAGGTGGGACAGAGAACGGTGAAGGAGGAAGATCACTGCATCCTCCACCCCGATGCCATGCTGGTAGGCGAACTGGAGTGGATCCATTGCTGGTCCCACCAGGGGGCGGAGGTGAACAAGGAGCAGTCTCTCCAGGGTCTTCATCATGTGGGACGTCAGGGCCACTGGTCTGTAGCTGTTCAGGTCTTTGGGGCGGGAGGTCTTTGGTACAGGCACCACACAAGATGTTTTCCACAACTGTGGTACCCTCCCCAGCTTCAGGCTCAGGTTGAAGATGAGCTCCACAATCCCACACAGCTGATCTGCACAGGACTATGTGGTATATGATGGTATAGAAATAGAAAATCTGGTAGTGTCTCTTCATAATTCTGTACTGTCAGACCATTGTCTGTTAACCTTTGATTTCATTATTTCTGATTATTTGACTCCTAAAGAAAAATATTACTACAGCAGATGTCTCTGAGATGACGTTACCAAATTTTTGCAGATTGTCTCCTCTATACCATGGGTCAACTCAACGGAAATAAAAGATGGAGAGCCTGCTCCTTCTGTAATTGATAGCATGGTAGATGGTGTTACAGCCTTTCTGCATCAGACTCTAGATTTGGTGGCCCCTTTAAAAAAAGAAAAAGTCTAACCAGAGATTTCTAACCCCTTGGTTTAACACAGAAACTCATAGCTTAAAACAGAAGACTCGTCAGTTAGAAAGAAAATGGCATTCTACTGATTTAGATGAATTCTATTTAGCGTGGAGAAATCATCTCTTAATTTTTAAAAAATCTCTTAGAAAAGCTAGAACGAGTTATTACTGTCATAGCCCGAGTGTCGGTTCTGTCCACACTCGGGTCTTGTATCATATTTCCCTGGCTTTGGCAGCAGAGGATTCCTTCTAGCTCCTCGGGCTCTTATTGTGAAGGCGCCCGGGGGAGCTCCCTGCTGTCAAAGTCAGCTGCTGCGCCGCTGTCATTGCGAGCAGCTGTGCCGCGGTCATTAGCTGCCAGAGATATAAGCTGGTGCTGAATGTCTGCCGATGCGGCAGTCTCTGTTATGCTCTGTTAATTCCTGTTGTATCCTTGCTGATCTCCGTGATCCACTGTTAGCCATTGTGATGGTCTGTGAGGGCCATTGTGACAGTAGACTGCCGCCAAACGCCCGGAGAGGAGGCGTTGTATTGAGACGCCATTCACCGTGCAGTTTGCAGTATTGGACTGTTTGTTCCTACCTGTCTGGGTGCCGTGTTGAAGCATGCCGTCGTGGAGGTCCCGCACTCGGAGGCAGGATGATGTCCTCGCTGACGCCCTCAAGCGCGTGGACGACATCCTAATCACCGCCTCCCTCCTCGACTTCAACAGCGACGTGCCCAGGTATCTGGACCTAGCCGAGGACATCTTGAATCATCTTCCCCGCTTCGCGAATCATCCAGAGGTAAGCGTGAGGAAAGATGACATCGCTGCTCAGCGCGAGATACTCCGTGGGCTGGAGGGAAATCCCGGCAGGAAGCCGAAGAGGAGGAGACATCGCCCCTCGCTTCGGGATCCCGCTCCTGCCTCCGTTCCGGCCCGGGAGTTCGTACCATCTGGAGGTCTTTCCCCACCAAGCATGTCGTCACTCGGGATTCCCCCAGAGGAGCTGCAGCTGACAGCAATCAAGATCTGGAACTGGGTGACTGCTGCTCGCTCCGCTGAGCATCCTTCATCCATTATGAAGCATGTGGTGGCGGCGGTTAGACTGGTGGAGAGGAATCCAGCGTTGCGTGAGTTTCCTGAGTTTGCCGACTTGCTTGCCGCTGTTTCTGCTCAGGAACGGCGGTTTCCGGATCTCACCTTCGCCTCTCCCCCTGCAAGGAACCATCGTCACACCGGCACACAACCTCGGTTAGAACCCCGTCTGGATCCAGTTCCGGGTTGCTGCAAGGGCTCCGTTTCGGTGAGTCCCATCCCGGAACCATCTGGAGTGGCCTCACCTCGTCTTCCCAGAGGGCCCTCTGTCGCCATCCAGCGGGGAAAGGGAGGAACGACGTCCCCCACAGCAGGAACCATCTCAACCTCAGGAGAAAGGCAAGTGCATGATAATTTCTCTCATCTCGATATTGTTTTGCCTTGTCTGACTCCTGGGGGTGGAGTTCGGGGTATGCAGCCCCCCGAGCTCCCTCCACCTGCTGTGGATGAAGGAATTAACCCTGCTTCCTCTGTGTCTCCCTACGCTGGGCGGTCCTCGACGCCAGGCCAACGTCGCTGGATGAGGAGGGGGTCTGCGGTTCTGGAGAGCCTGGTTCCGGTTCCGCAGCTACGCCGTGGGCGGAGGAGGAGAGCGGACTGCAGCGTGGAGCCTGCGCCGATGAGGAAGCGTCCCCGGGGTTCCACGGAGGAGCAGTCCGGTCCAGCGGGTCGAGGTTCTCCTGCCACCACGCCGTGCGTGGACTTCGGTGCCGGAGGACTCTCAAGCTGCGCACACCATCACGCCAGCTGCGGAGCCCGACGCGGCTGAGTGGGAGCCTGAGGACGATCTCCTGACATCTGAGCCCGGATCTTCGCAGTCCTGGACGGCGTCAGAACCCGAGTTCAGGCAAGTGCTCTGCTTTGTCTTTCTTTTTCACCTCTTAGAGCATTTTTGCCTGTCTCAAGGGGAGATGAGCCAGGTGCAGCCGCCCGCTGCGTCCGAGCTTATCTCGCCGGGTTCTGGCGCTGCTGGTGATCCTGATCCCGGGTTTTCTCTCTCTCTTGAGCCTTCTCCCAGGGTCGCCGGCGAGGGGCTGCTCTCGCCTGCTGCGCCAGAGGTTCCGGTTTCGGGGTTGGAGGTCGAGTCTGGTGCGACGCTGACCCAGTCGGGGTCCACCGTGGGTTTGGTTCCGGAGGCCCAATCGGGGTCCACCGTGGGTTTGGTTCCGGAGGCCCAATCAGGGTCCGACGTGGGTGCAGCACCAGCAGGTCCTGGATTCGGTGAGGGAGCTGCAGATCCCCGGCCACCGGATGCTGGACAGGCTCATTCCCCTCTTCACCATCGTCATCCTCCTCGTCTCCCTGAGGAGTGCTACCCATCTACACCTGGGGCCGTTGGGGTTCCGATCGCTTCGCCCGGTTCTCCCTTGTCTCTCCCCTTTTCAGCGGGACCGCCAGCTACTTTGACCCAACGGTTCTGGTGGGCTAGCGATGCGGGTCGGCCGCCCGAAAGACTGTCTCGCCAATTTGGCTCTCTGGGCCGGCCTCCCGATGTTTTGGACTCCCCTGTGTGGCGACCTGGTCCGGCCGCCTGAGACTCCGAGCATGGGACCGTGGTAGGCCGCCCGAACTGTCCTTTTTTCCCCTCCTTGTTCTGTGGCCACGTGATGCCGGACGACCCCCCGAACCTTTTGCCGCCATCCCTCAGGGTCAGGACTGCACCCTCCCCGGGGTTCTGATTACATCTGTGAGACTGTTGGGGTGTGCGGGGGGGGGGGGTTGATTTGTGATTTTTGTGGCTCACTTCTTTGTTTCTGTGTTTGGTGGTTCTTTTTCCCTCCACCTAATGTCAATTTGTTTTTTGCCAATATATGTACTGCCTTTTTGGTTCTGTTCTTGTCACCCACGTTCAAGGGAGTATGGTTTTTTTGTTCCTGTCTCTACTGCCTTGTTAGTCCTGTTATTTGCTTATCCTTTTTTTTGTCTCTCTCCCTCCTGCCAGCGCCCCGTCCACCCACCCTAGGGGAGGTGGGGGGGGCTTGGGTGTTACTCGGGCCGCTCAGAGCTCGGCCTCGAGGGGGAGCCGGGTGTCGGTTCTGTCCACACTCGGGTCTTGTATCATATTTCCTTGGCTTTGGCAGCAGAGGATTCCTTCTAGCTCCTCGGGCTCTTATTGTGAAGGCGCCCGGGGGAGCTCCCTGCTGTCAAAGTCAGCTGCTGCGCCGCTGTCATTGCGAGCAGCTGCGCCGCATTGGGGTCATTAGCTGCCAGAGATATAAGCTGGTGCTGAATGTCTCCCAATGCGGCAGTCTCTGTTATGCTCTGTTATGCTCTGTTAATTCCTGTTAATCCCTGTTGTATCCTTGTTGATCTCCGTGATCCACTGTTAGCCGACTCGGGCATCTCCTGTAATCCCATTGGTTAACGATCCTGTTTGTAAGGTACGTTCTGTATGACTACACCTTGTCCATTATCTCGTCTGGCGCATCGGGCGCTCCCCGGCTCAGACGTCACCTTTCCTTTGTGTGTAATCCTATGCCTGCCTACCTGCAATATTAATAAACATCACTGCAAAACTCACTGGTGACTGTGGCGTCTTGTGATGGTCCGTGAGGGCCATTGTGACAATTACTCTGCATTAATAGAAGAGAATAAGAATAACCCCAGGTTTCTTTTCAACACTATAGCCAGGCTGACAAAGAGTCAAGACTTGGTCAATCCTCACATTCCCCTTGAGCTTTCTAGTCAGGACTTTTTGAACTTTTTCAATTGTAAAATTTTATCTATTAGAGATAAAATCAGTCAGATTCTTCCCACCGTAAACCTAAGTACATCAACTACTACAACTGCTTCAACTGATATCTGTTTAGATAAGTTTACTCCAATTGACCTTTTAGAGTTAGATAAAATTATCTCATCTAAGCCTTCATCTTGTCTTTTAGACCCTATTCCTACCAGGTTATTTAAAATAGTCTTCCCAATTATTGGTAGCCATATTCTTCATATAATTAATTCTTCTTTAACTTTGGGTTATGTACCACAGGCTTTTAAAATTGCTGTAATTAAACCCTTACTCAAAAAGCCAACGCTCGATCCAGGAGTTTTGGTTAACTATCGACCAATCTCTAATCTGCCTTTCATTTTAGAAATCTTAGAGTTCTTGCTGCACAATTGTTTGACCACTTGCAGGGAATTGGTTTATTTGAAGAGTTTCAGTCTGGGTTCAGAGTCCATCACAGCACTGAAACAGCCTTAGTGATGGTCACTAATGACCTCCTTATCGCATTCGGTAATGAACTTGTTTCTGTACTTGTCCTTTTAGATCTTAGTGCAGCCTTTGATACTATCGATCATGACATTCTACTTGATAGATTAAAACACTATGTTGGACTAAATGGAACTTCGCTGCAATGGCTTAGATCTTATTTGTCCGATAGACTTCACTTTGTTCAAATCAATGATGAATTTTCTTCCAACTCTAAGCTCAGTCACGGAGTTCCACAGGGATCTGTGTTAGGCCCTACTCTTTTTAGTTTATATATGCTTCCGTTAGGCAATATCATTAGAAAGCACTGTATACATTTTCATTGTTACGCAAACAGCACACAATTATACCTGTCAATGAAGCCCCATGATTGTAATCAGTTAGCCAAGTTTGATGACTGTCTTAAGGAAATCAAAGCCTGGATGACTTGTAATTTTCTGCTATTAAACTCAGATAAGACTGAAGTCATTCTTGTTGGTCCAAAAAAACTTAGAAATTCCTTTCCAAATCATACTCTTAATTTGGATGCCGCTACTCTCACTCTGAATAGTTCTGTGAGGAACCTTAGAGTCATTTTTGATCAAGATCTGTTCTTTAACTCACATATTAAATTTGTTTCTAAGACTGCCTTCTATCATCTGCGCAATATTGCCAAGATTAGGAGCATCTTGTCTCTAAATGATGCTGAGAAACTGATCCACGCCTTTGTCAGCTCTCGATTAGATTATTGTAACTCGTTATTATCAGGTTGTCCTAAAATATCCTTAAAACGTCTTCAGTTGTTCCAAAATGCTGCTGCAAGAGTTTTAACTGGTTCTAGAAAGAGAGATCATATCTCTCAGGTTCTGGCCTCCCTTCATTGGCTTCCCATAGAATTTAGAATTAAGTTAAAAATCCTTCTTCTCACTTTCAAAGCTCTTAATAATCAGGCCCCCTTATATATAAAAGATCTGATATTACCCTATCATCCTAACAGAGCACTGCACTCCCAAAATGCTGGATTACTTGTAATATTTAATATTTATTGTAATAATAATAATAATAATGTATGTAATGTAATAATGTAATGTAATGTAATAATAATAATAATAATATTATATTTATTTAATATTTATGTAATTTTTTTTTTTTCCGGTTCCGGTTCCGCCGGACCGGCGGCGCCACACGAGTCGGCTGCCTGTTGCAACAGCCTTTTTTTTTTAATCTTCCTTCTTCTTTCTACACCTTTCACTCTGTATATATATCACGGACGCACGGATCGCCCCGGGGGTCTCCCGGGTCGGCGGACGGAGCCACGGTTTGCAGCGGGAGACGTTACAGCGGGGAGGAGCTAGTGCTAGCTAGCACTTGGCCGCCGCCCGGTGCTAATGGAAAACTCGACATACCGGGAGCTGTAGCGAGAACGACGCGGGTGCCGGGCTGGAGTTTAGGCGGCGTGAAAGAAATATAAGACAGAATAATAAAGAGCGATGGCAAGAACCAAGCAGACCGCCCGTAAAATCTACTGGAGGAAGAAGCCCCCCAGGAGACAGCTAGCCACCAGGGCTGCTCGGAGAGGCGCTCTGGCCACCGGCAGAGTGAAGAAGCCTCGCCGTCACAGGCCCGTGGCTCTGAGAGAGATCCGTCGCTACCAGAAATCCACGGAGCTGCTCATCCGTAAGCTGCCCGTCCAGCGCCTGGTGAGAGAGATCGCTCAGGACTTCAAGACCGACCTGCGTTTCCTGAGCTTCGCCGTCATGGCTCTGCAGGAGACCAGCGAGACCCACCTGGTGGGTCTCTTCTTCGCTAAGGGGGTCACCATCATGCCCAAAGACTTCCAGCTGGCCCGCCGCATCCGCGGAGAGAGAGCTTAGACTTTCTGCTGCACATTCACCAGCCATAATGCTCTGCTCTGTGTCTATATATATATACATTTATAGTAATATGGACATATGTTTACTAGATGTTGTTTTTTCTTGCCTTCTGACTGTTGCTCTGAGTGTTGCTATCCCTATGCTGTTGCAATCCTGGAATTTCCCCATTGTGGGACTAATAAAGGCTTATCTTATCTTATCTTATCTTATCTTATACCCAGAATCTCCAAAAGTACAATGTGAGGCAGAGCCTTCTGCTATCAAGCTCCTTCTCTGTGGAACCAGTTACCACTCTGGGTCCGGGAGTCAGACTCAATCTCTGTTTTTAAGAACAGGGTAAAATCCTTCCTTTTCAATATAGCCTACGATTAGGGAGGGATCTTGTGTCTCTTAACCCCCCTTTTGTTCTGCTGTTAATAGATTCAGACTGCCTGTTGACCTCCAATAATGTACTTGGCTTCTCACTGTTCATGTTCTTTATGTCTGTTCTCTTCATCCTTTCTATCCCCTCCCCCCCAGCCAGTTGCAGCAGATGACTGCCCCTCCCTGAGCCTGGTTCTGCTAGAGGTTTCTTCCTGTTAAATGGGAGTTTTTACTCTCCACCGTCGCTAAGTGCTTGCTCACAGGGGATCGTGTGATTGCTGGGTCTTTCTGCAATTGTGGGGTTTTCCCTGCATTTGGTGGTGCTATGAGATGACTTTTGTTGTGATATGGCGCTATATAAATAAAGCTGATTGAATTGAATTGAATTGAATTGAATTGAATCGAATGGCCGCGTATTCATCTTTGCTGCCATCGTCTGAATCCAAGGCCAGTGCCTTCCACTGTTTGTCATTCCTGTGCACGGCCTCCGTGTCACCAAGATTCTTTGTTAGCCTTTCCGCTGCCTCGTGTTGTTGTGCTAACTCCATGGCTGCTAGCAGTGTTAGCTCATCAGTGTGGGTTAGCAGGCGGACTCTCGCCGAGGAATAGGCCACGTGTTCCACTAGCTGGTCACGGACTATCTCTTCCTCCAAAGCCCCAAACCTGCACTCACCCGCCAGCTACTGAAGGTCCGCCACGAACTGTTGAACCGACTCTCCGGGCCACTGGCACCACTGCCTGAACTGTATGTGCCGCATTATGATGTTTTCACGGGCGCGAAAGTAGCCAGCCATGAGTCACCTCCTCCAAGTGTGCTTAGGATCCTCTGACCTTCCATACCGAGGTTGTGGACCAGAATAGCCCTTGCGCGTAATTTGTCTAGGTCGCCGAGGTCCAGCACCGTAAGATAGTTTTCAAAGGCTGCATACCATCAGGCCCACGGGACCAACGACTCACCTGGAGCCTCCAAAAATGGACGAAATGCAGTAGCAGCCCTCTCCATCTCTGTATATCCTCGTCGCCAAATGTTGTGTCTCTAATTAGGAAGGAGTCGAGGTGACGTTTTATAGTTTTATTGAGAATGAGAACACAGGAACACAGGAGACTCTAACCCGAGCACAGGAGCCACAGCAAAGAGACAAGATGTCTCCCGCAGCTGGCTTATATACCCCAGGTGACGCCACCTCCCAGAGGCGGGGCGTCACCCCTCTCTAGCCCAGGGCACCACCATAATAATATATATATAATATATGATCTAAAACATGTGATCAAATAACTCCCGTTTTTGTTCCAGTTTGGTTTTAAACCAGGATTTCCGCTGGTAATATTTCTGCGTGGCTGTGCACCCTGCCAGAAACTGAGCTGCTATGCTACAATAAATGAAGGAATGATGCTCCGCAAGTGTGCACGAAAAACGCATGTGACAGTCACCTGCATGTTGTTGTTTGGGAGTGCGCTGCCCGCGTGACTGTCCCAGTCAGCAGGCAAACCTAACTAGCTTCGCTATCTGTGAGACAAACCTGATTCCACATCAGAGCGAAACATGAGCTTATTTAAGTACTTTAAATGAGGGGGAAAAAAGCAGAAGAGGTATGTAAGCAGTGGAGGCATTTATTGTGGTTTTAACCCAGAATCAGAATCAGAATCAGAATCAGAATCAGGTTTATTGCCATTGTTCATGTAGTACACAAACTAGGAATTTGTCTCGGTACAATGCTGCAACATTAAACATGATAAGATAAGAGAAATAAACTATACATGTAATAAAGTGTAGGATAAGATTAAGTGATACTGGTCAACAGTTAAAATATATATTAGCCAGCAGCAGATACTGTGGAGAACTATATAGTGCAGTCGGTAATGCAGGAAGAAAACAGTGATGATTGACATGAGTCTGGTTGAGCTGCTGTACTGCAGCTCGCTGGTAACGGGAACAGTAATGAGTCGCTTAGCAAACAGGTGTGATTGCCTTTTCCTCAATTATGCAGGCTAACTGAGGGAAAGGCAAGGGTGACTGAACTGCTGAAGATTTACTTCACCAGCCACTACAATATTAACTAATTGATGATCATTATTATGTGCCTGGCAAGTTAAAATGACCAAAATTCAAGAAGTCAGTAACTTAAATCCATCAATATCCTTCAGTCTTCAGACAAACTAAACATGCCAACATTTGGATTTCAAAATAAGGGAGGTTTTTCCTGTTGTCTGGAGAGTTCTAAAAAAACCCGTAAAAAATATAGAAATATTATAACAGAAATAACAGCATCTTTGGTCATTTTAGTTAATTTATTTCATTAAATGTAATTTTATTAATAATTATAATTCTTTGAAATCAGAGTTAAATTACACTGGTCAACACCAAATTTATTGTCGAAGTTTTTTAGCTGATTTAGGACAATTTTGATGTGCTGAATCCAAAAATCACATTGGTCTTGCTCAATCAGGTCAGCTTTTTGAATTATGGCCACATGTTGTTTTATATGTTTTTGTTTACATGTACGGGTATTTTCGCTTTATATGATGCAAAATTCATTTTTATTTCTTGAAATTCTCTGAATTTTGAACAATGATGATGTAACATTCAATTTACATGTACTTACCTTTATATAAAGGTAAGTACATGCACAGTACTAAGTAAGTACAGGTTTTTACTTAGCACCTGATCAAGAGAAACAGATGTCATTTTTGGATTCAGCGGTGCAAAATTGTCTTAAATCAGTTGAAAAAACACAGACAACTTACAAAAAAATTATTTTTGTAACCCTGTGTTATTGATCTGTTCTGACTGCAAAAAAAGTTCAAAATTTTACCACAGTCATTTCAAATTTATTTAAAAAAACGGTAATTTTATAAAGGGGGCGGCACGGTGGCGGAGTGGTTAGCACTGCGGCAGCACAGCAACTCACCCTTGGCCGGGGGATCCTGGGTTCGATCCCAGCCCCCGACCAACAGTGATCTGTGTGGAGTTTGCATGTTCTCCCCGTGTCTGCGTGGGTTTACTCTGGGATTTCTCCGGTTTCCTCCCACATGCCAAAAACATGCAAGTTAGGTTAATTGGCATCAACTGGGGATTCTAAACTGTCCTTAGGCATGACTGTGAGAGTGAATGGTTGTCTGTCTCTCTGTGTTGACCCTGCGATGGACTGGCGATCTGTCCAGGGTGTACCCTGCCTCTTGCCCTAAGATGCTGGGATAGGCTCCAGCCCCCCCCCCCCCCCCCGCGACCCCAAACGGATTAAGCGGAAGAAGATGAATGAATGAATGAATAATTTTGTAAAGAATAGAAAAAATTTGCCATAAAATAATCCACAAATTTATAATAAAGTCTCAAATGCACACGAAAGTCATAATTTTACAAGAGGAAATTACAAATTTGAGGAAAATCATTTCAAATTTAGATAAATTTACAGAGAAAAGCAGAAAACTATAAGAAAAACCTCAAACCTTCAAGACTGAAGTCATTACTCAAGTTTTTATTTAAGTGGATGCTTTTTGTATTCTTACTTAGTAACTCAACTAGAAATTTTGGGGTGCTTACTTTTAATTATTAATTTCATAACACTGCTTTTACATGAATAGAATTTCTGGCTACTATACCCACCTCTGATCATATAATTTAAGTATGCACGAGTAAATTACTATTATGAATGTTTTTCCCTTTTCTTTCCTACTCTTTCTCAACGGAAAAAGAAACACTATAATGAAAATACAAAAAATATACACTACCGTTCAAAACTTTGGGGTCACCCAGACAATTATTTTGTGTTTTCCATGAAAAGTCACACTTATTTACCACCAAGAGTTGTAAAATGAATAGAAAATATAGTCAAGACATTGACAAGGTTAGAAATAATGATTTGTATTTGAAATAATAATTTTTTCCTTCAAACTTTGCTTTCGTCAAAGAATCCTCCATTTGCAGCAATTACAGCATTGCAGACCTAACATGATTGCACAAGGGTTTTCTAATCATCCATTAGCCTTCTGATGCAATGAGCAAACACATTGTACCATTAGAACACTGGAGTGATAGTTGCTGGAAATGGGCCTCTATACACCTATGTAGATATTGCACCAAAAACCAGACATTTGCAGCTATAGTAGTCATTTACCACATTAGCAATGTATAGAGTGTATTTCTGATTAGTTTAAAGTTATCTTCATTGAAAAAAAAAGTGCTTTTCTTTCAAAAATAAGGAAATTTCAAGTGACCCCAAACTTTTGAACGGTAGTGTACATATTTGTGTCATTTATGTAAATCATGACAAAAAAGTCCTGCAGGGCAAAACATGACACTTAGTATTTTCTAACCTATTTGTATACCACCATTGACAGAGAGAGAACCTGAATTAGACAGAGTTCAGAGAGGGAAAAATGAGATACGGTGGATATAAAAAGTCTACACACTAGATTTTTGTGATGTAAAAAAAATGAGACCAAGATAAATCATTTCAAAACTTGTTCCACCATGAATATGACCTATAACCTGTGCAACCCAACTGAAAAACAAAGTGAAATCTTTTAAGGGGAAAAATTAAAAAAAACTTACAATAACCTGCTTGCATAAATATGCACACCCTCGTATAACTGGGGATGTGGCTGTGTTCAGAATTAACCAATCACATTCAAACTCATCTTAAATTGGAGTCAGCACTCAAAAAACTTTCTCACCAACCACCCACAAACAGTCAGGCTTGGCCACCACCACTCCTTCACACTGTCTTTCAGCACTGGCTCCCCCCAGGGCTGCGTGCTAAGCCCACCGTTGTACTCCCTGTACACCTCTGACAGTATTCCAACTCACCCAACCACCGTCATCATGAGGCACACGGATAATACCACCTTGGTTGGGCACATCACCGATGACGATGAGAAGGCATACAGGGTGGAGGTAGAGACTCTGCTGCTGTGGTGCCAAGCAAACAACTTGAAAGTGAATGTCCAAAAGACCAAAGATCTCATACTGGACTCCAGGAAGAACAGTCAAGGCCACCCCCACCCCCCAAATGGCGACCGCATGGAAACCGTCCCCACCTTCAGTTCCTGGGCACCCACATCTCCACTGACCTCTCCTGGACTGTCAACACCAAGGCCCTGGTGAAGAAAACCCAGCAGTGGCTACACTTCCTCTGTGTCCTGAGAAAGAACAACCGGGACAGAAGCTGCTGCTGGCCTTCTATCGCTGCTCAGTGGAAGCTGTGCAGAAGTTCATCAACACCGTCCAAAAATCATCAGCGGCCCTCTGCCCTCCCTGGTGGACATCTCCAGATCCTCCTGTCTCAGAAAGACCAAGGTCATCACAGGAGACCCCTCACATCCCGCCCACCATCTGTTTGACCAGCTACCCTCTGGAGGCCAACAGCAATGTTGAAGGAGCTGCAGGAACTCCTGGCAAGTACTGGCTGTTTAGTACATGTGACAACAATCTCCCGTCTTCTTCATATGTCTGGGCTATGGGGTAGGGTGGCAAGACAGAAGCAAAACATCTAAGCCTGGCTACATTTTGCAAAATCACATTTGAAATCTTCCAAATGCATGTGGGAAAATGTGTTATGGTCCAATGAAACCAAGGTTGAATTTTTTGGCCATAATTCCAAAAGGTATATTTGGTGCAAACACAACACTGCTCATCACCAGAAGAACACCATACTTACAGTGAAGCATGGTGGTGGCATCATCATGTTTTGGGGCTGTTTTTCCTCAGCTGGAACTGGGGCCTTAGTCAAGGTGGAGGGAATTATGAACAGTTCCAACTACCAGTCAGTGTTGGCACAAAACCTTCACGCTTCTGCTAGAAAGCTGAAGATGAAGAGGAACTTCATCTTTTCAGTACGACAATGACCCAAAACCAGTGTTGGGAGTAAGACGTTACAATGTGTTACTGTAACATGCTGTGTAATGAAATTACTGTTTAAAAATTCAGTAATGTGTTACAGTTACTGAAATTTGATCAGATGCATTACTTGTGCTACTCATTTTATTAATATGAATAGATATTTTACCGCAAATAAATACAAACTGACCCTACATAGCTGATACAGCCGTCAGTGAACCTCAGAATCAGAATCAGATTTATTGCCATTGTTCATGTAGTACACAAACTAGGAATTTGTCTCGGTGCAATGCTGCAACATTAAACATGATAAAATAAAAGAAATAAAAAACTATACATGCAATAAAGTGTAGAATAAGAATGAGTAATACTAGTCAAAGCAGTTTTTAAATATATTAGCGAGCAGCAGATATTGTGGAGTACCACATAGTGCAGTCGGTAATACAAAAAGAAAACAGTGATGATTGACATGAGTCTGGTTGAGCTGCTGTACATAGTGCACGAGAGTCAATAAGTCACTTAGTGTTCAGCAGTCTGATGGCAGAGGGGAAGAAGCTGTTCATGTGACGGGAGGTTTTAGTCTGAATGGACCGAAGTCTTCTACCTGAGGGGAGGGGGGCAAACAGTACGTGACCAGGGTGTGAAGGATCGGCTATGATCCGGCCAGCACGCCTCCGGGTCCTGGAGATGTACAGATCCTGGAGAGATGGGAGCTTGCAGCTGATCACCTTCTCAGCAGCGCGCACGACGCGCTGCAGCCTTAGTCTGTCCCTGGCAGTGGCTCCTGCATACCACACGGTTATGAAGGTGGTGAGGATGGACTCGATGATGGCTGTGTAGAACTGCACTAACATCTTGGTGGGTAGCTTGAGCTTCCTCAGCTGCCGCAGGAAGAACATCCTCTGCTGGGCCTTTTTGATGAGGGAGCTGATGGTCGGTTCCCACTTGAGGTCCCTGGTGATGGTGGTGCCTAGGAAGCGGAAGGAATCTGCAGTGGTGATGGGAGAGCCTGTGAGGGTGAGGGGGGGCAGAGGGGTTGTGATTTTCCTGAAGTCCACAATCATCTCCACTGTCTTCAGAGCGTTCAGCTGCAGGTTGTTGTTGTTGCACCAGGACACCAGCTGGGCCACCTCTCTCCTGTAGGCGGACTCGTCGCCGTTGGAGATGAGCCCGATGAGGGTGGTGTCGTCCGCAAACTTGATCAGCTTGACAGACTGGTGGCTGGAGGTACAGGAGTTGGTATAAAGGGAGAAGAGTAGGGGGGAAAGTACATAGCCCTGGGGTGATCCGGTGCTGATGCTAACAGAGTCTGAGACAGTCTTTCCCAGCCGCACATGCTGCCTCCGGTCCGTCAGGAAGTCGGTGATCCACCTGCAGAGGGAGTCAGGCACGTTGAGCAGGGACAGCTTGTCCCGGAGCAGAGCGGGGCGGATGGTGTTGAATGCAGAGCTGAAGTCCACAAACAGGATCCTGGCGTAGGTTCCCGGCGAGTCCAGGTGCTGCAGGATGGAGTGGAGGGCCAGGTTGACTGCGTCGTCTACAGACCTGTTGGCTCGGTAGGCAAACTGCAGCGGGTCCAGGAGGGGAGTGGTGATGGACTTGAGGTGGGGCAGGACCAGGCACTCAAAGGACTTCATGACTACAGAGGTGAGCGCTACAGGTCTGTAGTCGTTAAGTCCAGTGATCCGTGGCTTCTTGGGGACAGGGATGATGGTGGAGGATTTGAGGCAGGACGGCACGTGGCATAGCTTAAGGGAGGTGTTAAAAATATCTGTGAAGACAGGAGTCAGCTCTTTCGCACAGTGTCTCAGGGTGGAGGGAGACACACCGTCCGGACCGGGGGCCTTGCGCGGGTTCAGTCTGGAGAACTGTCTGAGCACGTCCTGCTCACTGATGACAAGGGCAGGGGGGGGAGGAGTGGGGGGCCGCCTTTGATGAAGTAGGGACCGTGGAGGCAGTGGAGCTGGAGGGAGGGGGGGAGTTGGATACAGCTGACGAGGTGTCAAAACGGGCATAGTGTTGGGACAGTCTTTGACAAAGGGCTTTGTCATCCTGACCCTTAGAAGCCTGAGGCCGATAGTTGGTGATTTGCCTCAGTCCTCTCCACACAGAAGCAGAGTCGTTAGCCGTGAACTGCTGCTGGAGTCTATCAGAATACACAGATTTAGCCCTCCTCAGCTCTCTGTTAAACCGATATTTAACCTCCCTGTAGCAGTCCCTGTCTCCACTTTTCAACGCTGCTTCCTTCTCCTTCCTGATCTGTCTGAGCTTAGCAGTGAACCAGGGCTTGTCATTTGAGTACCTCACCCTGGTGCGCGATGGAAGAATGCTCTCCTCACAAAAGTGGATATATGAGTTCACAGTGTCCGTGTACTCATCCAGATCATGTGTGGCTCCTTTAAACATGCCTCAGTCAGTTATTTCCATGCACGTGTTCAGCTTCTCCTCAGCTTCACTGGTCCATTTCTTCGTAGTGCTCACAACAGGTTTAGTGAGCTTCAGTCTCTGTCTGTATGTGGGAATGAGGTGGACCATCACGTGACCAGATAGTCCGAGCGCAGCACGGGGAACAGCACGATACGCGTCCTTCACTGTAGTGTAGCGCGTTCTTTCCTCTGGTGGGGCATTTAAGATAAGATAAGATAAGATAAGATAAGCCTTTATTAGTCCCACAACGGGGAAATTCCAGGATTGCAACAGCACAGGGATAGCAACACTCAGAGCAACAATCAGAAGGCAAGAAAAAAAACAAGCAAGCAAGAGCAGCTAATATACATATGTACATATTACTATAAGATATATACAGTATATACACACACACACACAGACACACAGTGCAGAGCATTGTAGCTGGATGGAATAAATATATGAATATATGAACACAGTGCAGAGCATTGTAGCTAGATGGAATAAATATGTAAATATATAAACACCCACAGTACGGAGCATTGCAGCTAGGTGGAATAAATATGCAAGTATATAAACACACACAGTGCGGAGCAATGTAGCTAGATGGAATAAATATATAGATATATAAATATAAACACACCCAGTGCTGAGCATTGTAGCTAGATGGAATAAATATGTAAATATATAAACACACACAGTGCAGAGCATTGTTGCTAGATGGGATGAAACAGCATAACCGACTACTTAGTTATCCTACATGGTATGATTATGTGCCCATACATATTCTCACCCTCCATAGCGACCGGTATGTTCCTAGTTGTATGCCGGAGAAGACCATTGTGTAAGTCTATTGCATCTTTTGCATTCAAAAAACTATTAGTTTGTTACGTCTTTTTGCTATCTCTGCGAGCAGCCCTGCTTAGGTTGTACAGTCTGACAGCCGTTGGTAGGAAGGACCTACGAAACCTCTTGGTTGTGCACCTGGGATGATGTAGTCTGCTGCTAAATGAGCTCCTCAGTGCATCCAGTATGTCCTGCATAGGGTGGAACTCGGACTCCAGCAGAGATGACAGTTTAGCCACCGTCCTTCTCTCTCCTATCTCCTCCATCGGATCAAGGCGCTGCCCCAGGACAGAGCTAGCTTTCTTTCTTAATCAGTTTGTTCAGTCTCTTCCTATCGGCTGCAGTAATGCCACTGCCCCAGCAGACCACTCCAAAAGTGATGGCTGATGCCACCACCGTGTCATAGAATGACTTCAGCAGCGCCCCTTGTACACCAAAAGACCTGAGTCTCCTCAGCAGGAACAGCCTGCGCTGTCCCTTCTTGTAGAGTGCGTCAGTATTGTGTGACCAGTCTAGTTTATTGTTCAGATGAACACCCAGGTACTTATAGGATGTCACCATCTCGATGTCTGTTCCCTGTATATTTACTGGTGCTGTGAGGGGCTGCCCATGCCTGCGGCAGTCCACCACCAGCTCCTTAGTTTTCCTCGCGTTGATCTGGAGGCAGTTCCGATGGCACCAGTCCACGAAGTCCTGGATAAGCCCTCTGTACTCAGCTTCATCTCCGTTGGAGATGAGACCAACGATCGCAGAGTCATCAGAGAACTTCTGTAGATGGCAGTGTGTTGTGTTGTGTGAGAAGTCCGCAGTATAAAGAGTGAACAGGAAGGGAGCCAGCACCGTTCCCTGGGGGGCCCCCGTGCTACTGATGATCGTGTCGGAAACACAGTCCCGGGTTCTCACAAACTGAGGCCGGTTCGTGAGGTAGTCCAGGATCCATGATGACAGGTGCTGGTCCACCCCTGCGCGCAGCAGCTTGTCCTTCAGGATCATCGGTTGGATGGTGTTGAAAGCACTGGAGAAGTCAAAGAACATGATCCTCACCATATTCCCGGGCTTCTCCAGGTGGGACAGAGAACGGTGAAGGAGGAAGATCACCGCATCCTCCACCCCAATGCCATGCTGGTAGGCGAAGTGGAGTGGATCCATCGCTGGTTCCACCAGGGGGCGGAGATGAGCAAGGAGCAGTCTCTCCAGGGTCTTCATCAAGTGGGACGTCAAGGCCACCGGTCTGTAGCTGTTCAGGTCTTTGGGGTGGGAAGTTTTTGGTACAGGTACCACACAAGATGTTTTCCACAGCTGTGGTACCCTCCCCAGTTTCAGGCTCATGTTGAAGATATACGTCACAATCCCACACAGCTGGTCTGCACAGGACTTGAGGAGCTTTGCACTGATGCCGTCCGGTCCCGATGCCTTCCTCGCCTTGATCTTCCTCAGCTCCGTCCTCACCTGGGTCTTGGTCAGGGTCAGGATGGGGGGCTGTGTGTTGGGAGTGGGGGGGGGGTGTCGGTGGAGTGGGGAGTGGGCAGCAGGACTTGATTTCTTAGAGGCAGCAGTGGTTGTTGTGCAGACAGGGGGGAGGGCGGTTGGTCAAATCTATTGAAAAACAGATTCAGGTTGTTCGCCCACTCCCTGCCCCCCGTGGCCTGGGGGGAGGTATTCTGGAGCCCCGAGATGGTTTTGAGGTTTCTCCAGACCCCGCTGATGTCGCTCTGTTGCAGCTTGTCCTCCATCTTCTTCCTGAAGCTGTCCTGAAGCTTAATAAACTGTTTGTAACGGGGGAGATCGTGGCTTAGGTTGCTCTGGTTAAAGCCACCAACCACAATAACTAGAGAGTCCGGGAAAGTCCGCTCCGTATGTTGAATGTGATCTGCGAGCGTGCGCTGAGCCTCGCGCACGTCCGCGTCGGGAGGGACGTAAACAGCGGCCAGGATGAATGAAGCAAACTCCCACGGGGAATAAAATGGCTTGCAGTTAATAAAAAGAAATTCCAGGGCGGGAGAACAGTGTTTGGAAATTACCGTTACATCAGAGCACCAGCCGCTGTTAATGTAAAAGCAGACTCCTCCTCCTGAGGACTTACCGGAGAGCTCTGTGTCACGATCAGCACGAAACAGCTGAAAACCCTCGAGGAGCAGCGCGCTGTCCGGTGTATTTTCCCTGAGCCAGGTCTCAGTAAAACAGAGGGCAGCCGAGGAAGAGAGGTCCTTAAAACGCATCAGCAGTCTTAGTTCATCTACCTTGTTAGAGAGAGAGTTGGCATTGGAGAGAAATATGCCAGGCAACGCCGTGCGCGTGCCTCTCCTGCGAAGCCGTACGAGAGCTCCCGCTCGCCTTCCTCTCTTTCGCCGTCTCACTTTTTGAGCTAAACAGTGAACCAGATCGGCGGCAGGAGCTAGAAAAACTGGGAGTAGGTCCGTGGGAGTGAAAGTCCTGATATTTAGAAGCTCTTCACGGGTGTAAGAGCAGGCAGACAAACAATTGACAAACAAAAACAAACAAAGGGCTCAACGAAGCACCATGGCGACCACTGTGGGCACCATCTTGCGCAAATCTAAATCAAACCTGTTGCAAAGAGCCTGTTCACTACTGAGAGGAGGAAAAGATTAAGCTACTTTGTTTTTGTGGAAATAGACAGATTATTTTTCCTTTGTCATGGTTAAGGACAAAAGCATATTGGTAGGTTGCAAGCTAAATGCGGTTGAGACTTACTGCAATCTCCAGAAGCACCTAAGAACAGCAACAAGGTCCTACAAAGCTAGTGCAATGCTATGCAAAGCTATCACCATATTAGTGGATTTACGCTATCCGAACACCCACGGCTGGATTTTGAGCACAGGTATGCATCTGGACAGTTTGTGACCCAGCAAGAATTAAACTGACTGATTGCCAGATACGTGGTTACAGACTGAAGATGTGATAACAGTCATTTTCCATCAGACAGTCGAGACTGTGATCCACTGAAGTTAAAACACATTTACTTGCTACCTGGATAAAGATTATTCAAAAATGGATTTCATCTCCAAAAGGACTGGATCATGTCTCTGTAACAGAAGACATTTGGACTGTGGATAAAGGATGTTTTCTTTGGATTACTGCACATTGGATTAAATCCATAATATTAAAGGTAAGAAACATTGACAGCTTTATGCAGTGTTGCCAACTCACTCTTTTGGAGTGATTCTTACTCATACAAACATACAAAAAAAAAAAAGAGAAATCAGGAAGGACGCAAACACTTTTTCACACTTTTGAAAAGAAGTAACTAGTAACTGTAACTAGTTAATATTTTTTAGTAACTTGCCCAAAACTGCCTCAAGCACACATCCAAATCAACAAAAGAATGACTTCACCAGAAGACGATTAAGGTTTTGGAATGGCCCAGCCAGATTCCAGACCTTAATCCAATTGAACATCTGTGGAGTGATCTAAAGAGGGTTGTGCACAGGAGATGTCCTCGCAGTCTGACAGATTTGGAGTGTTTTTGCAAAGAAGAGTGGGCAAATATTGCCACGTCAAGATGGGCCACGCTGATAGACTCCTACCCAAAAAGACTGAGTGCTGTAATAAAAGCCAAAGGTGCTGCTACAAAGTATTAGTTTAAGGGTGTGCATATTTATGCAACCAGGTTATTGTAAGTTTTTTATTTTTTATTTTTCCCCAAAAAGATTTCAGTTTGTTTTTCAGTTGGGTTGTATAGGTTATAGGTCACATTAATGGTAGAAAAAGTTTTGAAATGATTTATCTTGGTATCATTTTTTTACATCACAAAAACCTGGCATTTGAACGGGTGTGTAGACTTTTTATATCCACTGTAGAAGAGAGAGGCCAAGGACAGGAAAGTGTTCAGGCAGAGTGAGAAGAGAAGGATGACACCAGTGAAAAAGTCCAAACACAGGACATCTGGGTGGGACTCCAACTGGCCCAGTATTCCAAGGTGCAAGCCTTGGTTGTACAATACTTCAAATGATAAGTTCCATGTACAAAGTTACTGTGCAAAATTATTAAAAGAATGGCATAAAATTAACATATTCTGGTTACAATATTGTCATGTGTTTTCTGACATCCCCCCACCCCCACCAGAAAAAAAAAAACATGTTGCCACCACACCAAGGTCTTTAAAGCAGATGGAACACTGTAAATCATCCTGTTAAAAGGCTGACAGAGAATCATAAGGGAAATAGTCATAACCTGAGATATCGATGGATGCATATTTTGTATTTCGAACCCTGTTCTTTTGCGTGCCGTTTCAAAACACTAACGGAGCTGGTAGGGATGAATGCAAGACTCCGTCTGCACTGCATCCATAACAGAGTGCATCCAGAGTCAGTGGAAATCCTGGGTAAGACAGACCCGGAAGGCACACGGGATACTAGTACCAGAACACAATGAATCATGATCATACGCCAACAGCACACATGCATCGGCCCAACGTACAAAGGCCGATGTCTAGCCAATATCCTGCCAATGAGCAACCTCTACAAGATGTAATCCTCACGTAAAGCTGGGATACATTGGCCCGACATATGTGTGCTGTTGGGGTAATAATAAGTCCAAAATAATCAACAACTGAAGGCGTCAGAGATGTGAACAATGGAAATAATGCCCATTTTCTGTAGTTTCTCACTATATGCATTTAAGAATCCAGGAAAATGTGTCATAAATGAATCTCTAAAATCTAAACTGTCTAAAGCAGGGGAGTGCTGAGTTCAATTTCTCTAGCCACACCCAGGCCTGATTACTGCCGCACCTGTTCTCAATCAAGAATTCAAAGAAATCAAGAAGAAATCAATCAGTTCCGGTTCCTGTCAACCTGCTGTCAACTTGCTGTCAGATGATGTCAGTCGGTGGATTTCTGTGTTTTGGTGCTCGGTTTTTGACTACTTTTTTTGGCTTTTGAGAACTGAATTTGGATTACGGACTGGACATCCTAGTTTTGACCCCTGCCTGACTTAAATCGCCAATAGCGGTGTCTGCGGACTGGGAAATGAGAGTGGAGCGGCCCGCCATTCAGCTAGCTAAACAGCTGTTCATTAGCTGTTTAATCAACATAAATCGTCCAGGATCATGGGTCCTAAGAAAGCTCAGCAGGCTGAGGAGGTGGACGATATTTAAAGGTTGCTCGACTTCTTGGCTGAAGAGATGTCTGCTGTTAAGCTGCAGCAAAAAAACATTCTGGGCCTGCTCGAGGAGGTGAAAGCGCTGCGGATCCAGAACACCGAGAAGGACAAGAGGCTGGCGTATCTGGAGAGCAGAGTGTCGGACCTGGAGCAGTACACCCGGGTGAATGACGTGATCATCACTGGGCTCCACATTAAACCCCGATTGTATGCTCGAGCGGTGGCCGCGGACAGCGGCGGGAGGCTCGACGCGCTGGAAGACGAATCCACGGAACAACAAGTGGCGGCCTTCCTGCAGTCCAAAGGAATCCAGCTGGACTGTAACACCATTGAGGCCTGCCACCCTCTGCCCAGGAAAAACAGCGACAAACCGGCTGTAATCATGAGGTTTGTCAACAGAAAACACAAGACTGTGCTGCTAAAACAAGGTAGAAAACTGAAAGGAACCAACATTTACATAAATGAGCACCTCATAAAAGAAAGCGCAGAAATAGCCAGAAAAGCAAGATATATGAGAAAGCAGAAAAAGATTCAAAACACCTGGACATCCATCCATCCATCTTCTACCGCTTTTCCGTAGGTCCGGGTCGCGAAGGCAGCAGTTCAAGCAGAGAAGCCCAGACTTCCCTCTCTCCAGCCACCTGCTCCAGCTCTTCAGAGAGGATGCCAAGGCGTTCCCAGACCAGCTGGGAGACATAGTCTCTCCACCGAGTCCTGGGTCTGCCCCGGGGTCTCCTCCCAGTGGGACGTGCCTGAAACACCTCAAGTGAGAGGCGTCCAGGAGGCATCCTAATCAGATGCCCATACCACCTCAACTGACTCCTTTCAATGTGGAGGAGCAGCGGTTCTACTCTGAGCCTCTCCCGGATGACTGAGCTCCTCACCCTATCTCTGAGGGTGAGTCCAGCAATCCTACGGAGAAAGCTCATTTCAGCCGCTTGTATCCGCGATCTTGTTCTTTCGGTCATTACCCAAAGCTCGTGACCATAGGTGAGAGTAGGAACGTAGATTGACTGGTAAATCGACAGCTTTGCCTTAGAACTAAGCTCCCTCTTCACCACAACAGACCAGTACAACGTCCGCATCACTGCAGATGCTGCTCCAATCCGTCTGTCGATCTCTCGCTCCATTTTCCCCTCACTCGTGAACAAGACCCCAAGATACTTAAACTCCTCCACTTGGGGCAGGAGCCTGTCCCCAACCCGGAGAGGACAATCCACCTTTTTCTGGCTGAGGACCATGGACTCGGACTTGGAGGTGCTGATTCTCATCCCAGCCGCTTCACACTCAGCGGCAAATTGTAAAATATACATCAAATTAAATGGATCACCTGAAGGGGCGGCTGCCCCGGCCTTGGATGCGCTCTGCAGAGTGTGCCCAAATGCCAAGTCACGTTTCGTTACCTTGTATTCATACATGTGTAATGACAATAAAGTTGAATCTCATCTCATCTCATCAAGAAGCCAAGGTTATTAACATCCGAAATATTATGGAACTGGACAATTATCAATGAATATTATGAATTGGAGTTGACAGCAACAAGAGACAATTGTAGGACACTGAAGGATTATACTCATCTGCATCTGGACATTTAATTACATGAAACAAAAGATTAACAAACAGGAACATTAGGAACTGAAAGTTTTTGAATATACGGATCACAACCCACAGGACGTAGAATATAACATAGACCCTGATAATAATTTATTTACCTCCATCAATAATAACTGTAGTTACTACACGGATGAACAGTTTAACACAATGATCACATCTGATTTCAATATTTCTATGATCCACTTCAACAGCAGAAGTCTCTATGCTAACTTTAATAACATTAAAGATTATTTACATCATTTTAAAGAGCCATTCAATATTGTGGCAATATCAGAGACGTGGCTCAGTGAAGAGAAAGGAGTGGATTTTACCATGGATGGCTATGAATTAAATTATATAAATAGAAAAGTGAAAAAAGGAGGAGGAGTTGCAATTTATGTTGACAAGAGCTTGAAATACAAGGTTGTTGAAAATCTGTCAGTAACTGTGGATGATTTATTTGAATGTATTACAATAGAAATCTGTCTGGACAATGTGAAGAATGTAGTAGTGAGCTGTGGATATAGAACACCTGGATCAAACATTGACTTATTTAAGGACTGGATGGAAAAAATGTATGCAAAACTAACTTATAAAGTTATGTTCATCTGTGGGGATTTCAGTATAGATCTTATGAATTCAAAACAACATAGTTTGACAGAATTTATCAACACAATGTACAGTATGGGCTTACATCCAACAATTACCAGACCTAGCAGAATCACGTCACACAGTGCCACACTAATAGATAACACATTCACAAACATTATGGAAGATAATATCATGAGTGGGCTTTTATTGAATGATATCAGTGACCACCTGCCGATTTTTGTTGTCTATCAATGTGATTATAGGAAGAAAAAGTATACCAAAAATATTAAATATAAAAGAATAAGAACTGAAGAATCTATGTATTTACTGACAAAGGAATTATTAATACAAGACTGGAAGATAGTTTGTGATGAAAATGATATAAATGAAGCATATGATAAATTTTTACAAATATTTTAATCATTGTACAATAAAAACTGTCCTATAAAACAATACAGTGACAGACAACAAAACAAAAATATTTCTTGGGTCACCAAGGGGTTAATTAATGCATGTAAAAAGAAGAATACATTATATAAACAATTCATTAAGTGCAGAACAGTGGAGGCTGAGATCAAATATAAAAGATATAAAAATAAGCTTACTAATATAATGAGGACTTGTAAGAAAGAATACTACAACAGAATATTAGAGGATAATAAAAATAACTTAAGAGGAATATGGCAAGTACTCAATGGGATTATTAGTAACCGACCTAAGAATGCTAATTATCCAGAATATTTTATTGAAAATGACAATTGATAAATAATATGGAGGATGTGGTCAGTGGTTTCAATAATTTTTTTGCAAATGTTGGTCCTGAATTAGCAAAATCAATAGTGACAGCAGAAACAAACAACAGTGGTTCTGTAAATGAAATAGAAGATAGAAATCCAAACACAATCTTTTTGGGCGCAGATACTGAAAAGGAAATTATCGAGACTGTGAGTAAATTTAAGAACAAAAAATCAACAGACTGGAATGAAATTGACATGACAATAGTGAAAAAAGTAATTGAAGGAATTGTTAAACCACTCACCCACATCTGTAACCTGTCATTTCAAACTGGTAAACTTCCAGACAAAATGAAAATAGCAAAAGTAATACCTCTATACAAAACAGGAGACAGTCATTGTTTCAAAATTACAGGCCAGTCTCTTTACTCTCACAATTCTCCAAAATACTTGAAAAAATATCTTCACTAAGAGACTGGATGATTTCACTGAAAAACACAACCTCCTTACAGACAGCCAGTATGGTTTTAGAGCAGATAAATCTACATCTTTGGCACTGATTGAACTTAATGAAGAAATTACTAGTTGTATAGATAAAAAAAAAGTTTGCTGTAGGAGTATTTATAGATTTAAAGAAAGCTTTTGACACCATTGACCACAGAATTCTACTGAGGAAATTGGAAAGGTATGGGATAAGAGGGGTCGGACTGAGTTGGATGGAAAGTTTGACATAATACTCGGCCCAGGAAACACGCACGCAGGCTCAGGTAGATTTGAAAGCTTTATTCAACCAGGAAAACGTGTTTGGATGCGTGTATGTGATATGGTAATGTATTGTGGGTGGAAGATGAGGACAGGAACAGAGCAGCACGCCGTGTGGCCAGGCAACCCTATGGGAGAGACACAAACAGGGAGTGAGCTGGGCAAACCACACGGGAGAGTGATACAGAGATGTGCTTACTTGCAGAGATGGAGGTGGCTGGCGTTGGCGAGGATTCCAAGCCTGGGAGACAGCACCCTGCTGTGCATCCAACGAGGTGTGGGGATGCAGGGAGGAGATGATGGCGAAGGAGAGGATTTCCGCCGCCAGGGAATCCACCTGTGCACAGGGGAAGGCTGAGAGAACAGGTGAGTAATAAGACAGCTTACGTGTCGCAGCGATGAATAGCAGGCCTGAAGAAAGGATTCTGCTGAGGGATTGAGCGCGTTGAAAGACAGACGGCTCCAGGCCGATGCTCAGGGTGAGGTGGAATAAATAGCTCAGCGCTAACGAGGCACAGGTGTGCGAGCAGCTGAGGTGGATGCCTGAGGGCGGCGAGTGGTGACAAAGTTATTTAAGTAACAGACAACAATTTGTACAAATTGGTGAGCACAAATCACCCTTCATGGACATCACTTGTGGTGTGCCCCAGGGGTCAGTTTTGGGACCCAAACTCTTTATCTTGTATATAAATGACATATGCTAAGTATCAAAAATTCTGAAATTTATTTTGTTTGCGGATGACACAAATATCCTTTGCACTGGTGAGAATTTGCAGCAGGTTTTAGAGGTGGTCACAACTGAAATGAAAAGGTTAACGCAGTGGTTCAACAAAAATAAATTATCTCTAAATCTGAAAAAAAACCCCTAAAGATTATGTTGTTTGGAAATTATAAAATAAATCATGAAATAATGGTAATGATAGATGATACCAGAATTGAAATAGTACAGGAAAATAAGTTTCTGGTGGTGACGCTAGACAATAAAATCTGCTGGAAACCTCACATCAGTCACATCCGCGCCAAGTTGGCAAAATGTATAGGCATACTGGGGAAGCCAAGACACATCTTGGACTATAAATCATTGTTCTTACTGTACAATTCACTGTTTCTACCTTATCTTAACTACTGTGTAGAAGTCTGGGGAAACACCTACAAGACCAACCTACAGCCAATATGCACATTACAAAAAAGAGCTATAAGGATAATAAATAATGTAGGATATAGAGACCATACCAATTTGTTGTTTTTAAAGTCACATGTCATAAAGTTCATGGATTTAGTTAAATTGAAGACAGCACAAGTCATGTACTTGGCAATTAATAATCAACTCCCAACTAATATACAAAAAATATTCAAAAAAAGAGACAATGATTATAATTTGAGAGGAGACTTAAACTTTACAAAACCTAAGATACGAACAACTAAGAAAAGTATGTGCATACTGTATCTGTCTGTGGGGTGGATTTGTGGAACAGTCTGGAGCCGGAACTGAAACTATGTACAAATAGAAATCAATTCAAAAATAGGTATAAACATTATTTGCTGAAAGAATATATGTTAGAAGGGTAGTATTTATATGTACGATTCACTATGCTCACTCTGGGACACTATGGAATGGTGGGTGGGACAGTGTTGTGTATATCTGTGTTGTTTGAGGCTGGTTTTGATGTATGGACTGTATGTATGATGGGACGGATGGGTGTTAATGTTGATATGTACAAAATATAGTTAATTGTTTACTTGGGGTCTTAAATGTGGTAAATTGTATATATTTCACATGGGTTATAATTATGGAAAAGAGGAGTTGGAGTTAATAAGTGTTCACTTCTTCCTTCTCCCTTTCGAGCACTGTATACTGTTACTTTATCGCACTTGTCATTTGTTTCGGGGGTTTTTTTTCAATTTTTTGTTTGAAATAAAGTACAGTATGTATCTATCTATCTATCCAATCATGTGCCATGGAGGGTCAAGACCCTGCAGGTTTACCCAGTCTCTTCAGCAGGTGTTTTCACTAATCGGCAGTCAGTGGGAAGAAATCCAGTGGAATCTGCTGTTGAAGACAGTGGTTGGAGGTAAAGCCTGCAGGGTCTTGGCCCTCCATGGCACATGATTGGACACCCCTGGTCTAAAGCCTAAAATGTTGAACAAACTTTTCCCCTGAAGAGTAAATTTTACTTTCAGTTTTGTGAGAAGAGGCTGAGGAAAATGAATCATCACCATGACACATCTCTGTGCATCAGCATCGATATCCTGTTATGTAGATGGTATTTTTTCTCTTGTGGGGGAAGGGCCGTCTGCTCTCTGCGCTCTTGTGTCTCCCCCAGCCTTCCCTAAATCGAGAAGGCAGAAGTGAGAAACGGTTGAGAAGTACGACCAGCGTCTTCCTGTTATGTGTGCACCAAACCTCAGACGGCTGTCTAAGTCACTCGCACGCAAAGGCCGGCCCTGTAGCCATGGCAACGGCAGGTCCACACGCTTGGAAGGCGGAAGTGAGCCGGCGCGTTGAGGAAGTTATTGTTTTTTGATGGCCATCGCCGTGGTTTCATGAGAAAGACGGTGACTCGGCCTCCTGCACTGCTGCTGCTGCTCCCACGGTCAGCCGCTGTGGGAACGTTAGCTTCAGAGAGATGACGATGGCAGCACCTGTTACCAGACGTCACGTCTGCCAGTCTCATCATTCCCTACACAAGATTGTGTTTTGGGGCCCATTCTTTTTGTAACTGGGAAGAGTTGAAATTCTCTAAAAAATGATGCATCTGCAGGATTATAAGCAGTAGGTGATCGGTTATTTTTAAACAAGGCAGATGGGGAATGGGGGGTTATTCACCATTTGGCATAAATGTAAATTAGGAACAAATTTGCAAGAATAAAGGTACAAAGATATGATAAATGATGTCAATTTAAAAATTAAAAAAGTTGCAAATTGCAATTTAATTGCATTGAATAAAAAAAAATTAACCAGCATCCAGATGAGCAGCATCATGCTGCTTCTATTTATATGGATGCTGAGAGAAACGCAATTTCATCTTGCCTGCACTACAGTTGTATGTACAGCAATATGACAATAAAGTTTGATTTGATTTGATTGATTTGATTTGATTTGAGATGAGCAAATTCACAAAAAAAGTTGAAAATTACAGGAAATAGATTCAAATTTATGAGGAAAAATAAGTCACAAATTTTTCAGGAAAATCTATGAGAAAAAGTTGATAATTAACAAGAAAAAACTGAATTTATGAAAAAAGTCACAAATTTATGAGAAAAGTTGCAAATTTTTGAGAAAATAGTTGCAACTTTATAAGAAAAAGTTGAGACTTTACAGGAAAAAATTTCAAATTTAGGAGAAAAAAGTTCCATAATTTTGAGGAACAGGTAAGAATTTATGAGGAAAAAAAGCTGAAAATTTACAGAAAAAAAAATTAATTTATGAGAAAAAAGTCACAAATTTATGAAAAAAAGCACATTTTTGAGGAAAAAAGTTCCAAAATTTTGAGAAAAAAGTTGGAAATAGCGAAAAAATGGCAAATGTATCAGGAAAAAATGTACAAATTTTTGAGGAAAAAAATCACAGATCTATAAGAAAAAAGTTGAAAATTTACAGGAAATAGTTTCAAATTTATGAAGAAAAAAGTCACAAACTTTTGAGGAAAAAAGTTCCAACATTTTGAGGAAAAAAAGTTGAAAATTTTTTAGGAAAAAGAAGTTCCAGAATTTTGACAAAAAAGTTGAAGTTGAAATTTGGCAGGTGAAAAAATTGCAAAAATATGAAAAAAAAATACTAATTTTTGGAAAAAAGTTCCAGATTCATGAGAAAAAAGTTCCAAAATTTTGAGAGAAAAATTAGAAATTGACAGTGAAAAAAAAATTTGATAATTTATAGAAACAAACTGCAAATTTAAGAGAAAAAAGTTGAGAATTTACAGGAAAAAATTACAAAAAGTTGCAGATTTATGAGAAAAAAAGTTGCCACTTTATAAGAAAAAGTTGAGAATTTACAGGAAAAATTTGAATTGAAAAATTTTTCTAAAAATTTTGAGAAAAAAGCTGTAAATTGACAGTGAAAAATGCAAATTTATGAGAAAAAAAAATTACAAATGCATTTCTACTTAGAATTGTTTGTTCAAAGTCATGTTATTATATGCCCAGGATTAGAAGTTTATTTATAAAAGGGACAGTGCATATGGAGGAACATAAAACATGTAAATATGCAGCATACAAACTAATTTCTATCTTGTGTCCCCTGGTCAGCCAATGCCAGCCACATAAAATAAACAACACAACAATGATAAAACAGATAATACAACACAACAATAATAACAATAGCAGTCAGACTGTACACTGATAAAAGAGAAAAACAAGCAAACAAAGTTATGATGAATATTGTTGATCTCAGACCAGTAAAAAGTACCACAGTGACCAAGGTGTTACTGGGGAGGTGTAAAGTGCTGAGGTGCATCGTGTAGTTTAGTAAGGTGCGTTTGTAGAATTATATGATGCATGAATTTAAAGTGCTTAAGGAATTGCACACGGCTCTATTGCACACGTTTCAGTACATACAGACGTGTGTGCTGATGATATTGGACCAGGTTTGCATACATGGTTAAACCCATGTACACAGGGTTATTGAATTATGCAAATTAGCATACAAGCATACTTACACACAATCACAGACACATACACATGCCTAGGTCATATGACAGCCGTAAATCTGTTGTTTTCAACAAGCTGATAACACGTAATTACTCCATGAGTCGCTGGTGTTGGACATGTCCACAGGCTTGAGAGGATGAGTCACTTCTTCACTTCACTCTTAGAGGTGGCAGAGCTGCAGCTTTCCCTGACAGGAAGTGGTATGGTGTTCCATAGAGTTCTACCATGAAATGAAAAACCATTTTGACCAAACGAGGTTTTATGGAGGGGTACCACACAGTCACCTCTAGAGGAAGCCCTGGTAGACCGACCATGAGTGCTGCTCACTCTGCATTTGATGTATTCATTCAGGGGGTGGAGCCAAACCATGGAGGATTTCATACATCAAGCAGGCAGTTTTAATTTTTTTAAAATTCTCAAAGGTCAGGAGGTTGTACCCGGTAGAATATTGCAGTGGTGGTCTGTGAGAGGCTTCTTATCTAACATTTTCAGAACATTTTTATAGAGTGATTCCATTGGTTTGAGGAAGGCGACTCTGTCTGTAAGCGACCTCTTAATTTTTCTGAAGTTATGAATATTAAATTTTAATGTTTTAGTGACCATTTTGATATGGCTCTTGAACGAGAGTGTAGTCCAGGGTCACACCCAGGTATTTGAATTCCTTGACAACATTTAGTTCTTCTCCTCCTACATAAATGTTAGACTGTGTAATAGTAGTAGGGCATTTAAAAAAAACCCCAAACCCTACATACAGTTTTATCTACATTCAGAGAGAGACGGGACTTGCTGAGCCAGTGTTGAACGTGTGTCAGAGCTGATGAGAGTGCAACTGCAGCTTCTTCAGAATTTTTTGCTGTAGTAAAAATAACAGCATCATCTGCATGCAGCTGAGCATTAACACCTTTACAGACATCTGAGAGATCATCTACAGCAGGGAAAATAAGTTTTGAACACGTCAACATTTTTCTCATTGAACATATTTCTGATGGAGCCATTGACCTGAGATTTTCACCAGATATCAGTAACAATCCAAATAATCCATATATACAAAGAAATCCAGGCAACTGTGTTCATAAAACAAGTTATATTTAATAAAGTGGAATGCCACAGGGAATAAGTATTGAACGCAAAGAAAAAGAGGGGCAAAAAGGCCTAGAAAACCAAGAAACCAGCTAAAATCCATCAGAATTTAGGAAGCCAGCCCATCCACCATCAGTACAAATGAATTTCAGCTGGTTAAGTCCTGACTGATAGCCTTTAAAAAGGTCTGTGAATATCAGATTGTTGCACCACAAAGAACTCATGATGGGTTGAAGCAAAGAGCTCTCTCTAGTCCTTCACAACGTTATTGTTGCAAAACTTAATGATGGCATTGGTTACAGGCACATTTCTAAACTGCTGAATGTTCCAGTGAGCACTGTTGGAGCCATTTTCCGGAAAGGGAAAGATCATCATTTTGCCATAAACCGGCCACGTCCAGGAGCTCCTCGCAAGATTTCTGACAGAGAAGTCAAAAGAATTATCAGAAGAGTTATCCAAGAGCCAAAGACCACTCATGGAGAGCTCCAGAAAGACCTGGAGTTAGCTGCTACTGCTGTTTCAAAGAAAACAATAAGTAATACACTCAACCAACATAGGCTCTATGCCCGCTCACCTTGCAAGACTCATTGCTGAAGAAAAAGCATGTTGAAGCTCGTTCAAAGTTTGCTGCACAACATTTGGGCAAGCCAGTAAAATACTGTGAGAATATAGTCTGGTCAGATGAGACCAAAATTAAACTTTTTGGATGCCACAACACACAGCATGTTAGGAGGAGAAATGACACTGCACATCCCATCATGGTGTGGGGGTGTTTTTCAGCACATGGTACAGGCAGACTTCATATAATTGAAGGAAAGATGAATGGACAAATGTACAGAGACATCCTTGATAAGAATCTGTTGGCATCTGCCAAGATGCTGAAGATGAAAACGAGGGTGGACAATTCAGCAAGACAATGATCCCAACACACAGCCAAGGAAACTCAGCTGGCTCCAGAGAAGGAAAATAAAGCTGCTAGAATGGCCCAGTCAGTCACCTGACCTGAATCCCATTGAAAATCTATGGAACAAACTGAAGATCAGCATTCTTAGAAGACACCCACAGAACTTTCAAAATTTGACAGTTTGTGCAGAAGAATGGGCTAAAATCAATCCTGAGCAATGCCTGTGCCTAGTTTCTCCATACAGGAGGCATCTGGAAGCTGTTATTACCAACAAAGGCTTTTCTACTAAATATTAAATGAATTTCACCAAGCGTGTTCAATACTTATTCCCTGTGTCATTTCATTTTATTAAATATAGCTTGTTTTTTGAACACAGTTGCCTTGATTTCTTTGTATGTATGGATTACTTAGGTTGTTGACGTGTTGACGTGTTCAATACTTATTTTCACCGCTGTCTATAAAGTGAGAATAAGATAGGTCCAGGTATGGATCCTTGAAGGACCCCCGCTGGGCAATCTAAATAAGGGGATTTGATACTGTCAACCACCATACATTGTCTCCTATTGCATAGGTATGATTTGATCCACATTATAGCCTGGTCAGAAAAAGTAAAACTAGGTAATTTGGAGAGCAATACTTTGTTGTTTACTGTATCAAAAACTCTTTTTAAGTCTAAAAATACAGCTACAGTGTTTTATTGATAAGTTAATTAAATGCATGATTGGGTGAATCAAGGTGTCTTTGTGGATTTTTAAAAAAAAAACTGGCATCCAAACCATTAATGTCCTTAGCTCTGGAGTGGTTCAAAGAGTTGATGATGCCACCTACCTCAGTTTCAGATATTTGGTGTATGTTGAAAACTGGCTCACTGTTATTTACTGGGTTGGAGATGCAGTCAGGATGAGCAAAATGTTTGCATACAGTATATCCTCTACAGTCTTCTACAGACTTCTACAGGTGCTTGCACCGTTCTCAGTGTTTGCATTAGAGAGAGTCAGTGTGACCTAAAAGGCAAGGCAGGAAAAGCAGAAAATGACTTAATAAATGAAGCCATATGTGGATCAACCTGAATGAATACATCCATTCAAATAATCAAAATAAAGGAATACATTTATGAAAGACGTTGCTAATTTTTGAGAAAAGAGTTGCAACTTTCTAAGCAAAAGTTAAGAATATACAGGAAAAATTTGAAAATTTATGAGAAAAAAGTTCCAGAATTTTAAGAAAGACATGGTAAATTTTTGAGAAAAAAAATCAGAAATTTATGAGAAAAAAGTTCTAGAATTTTAAGAACGACATGGTAAATTTTTGAGAGAAAAGTTGCAACTTTCTAAGAAAAAGTTGAGAATATACAGGAAAAATTTGAAAATTTATGAGAAAAAAGTTCCAAAATTATAAGAAAGACATGGCAAATTTTTGAGAAAAAAATCAGAAATTTATGAGAAAAAAGTTCTAGAATTTTAAGAACGACATGGTAAATTTTTGAGAGAAAAGTTGCAACTTCCTAAGAAAAAGTTGAGAATATACAGGAAAAATTTGAAAATTTATGAGAAAAAAGTTCCAAAATTATAAGAAAGACATGGCAAACTTTTGAGAAAAAAGTCAGAAATTTATGATGAAAAAGTTGCAGATTTGAGAAAAAAGTCATAAATTCATGAGAAAAAGTTGTAAATTTTTGAGAAAAAGTTGAAAATTTGACAGGGGGAAAAGTTGCAAATCTATGAGGAAAAAGACTGATAATTAAAAAGGAAAAAACTGTAAATTTATGAAAAAATCACATATTTATGAGAAAAAGTCCAATTTTTCTGAGAAAAAAGTTGCAACTTTCTAACAAAAAGTTGAGAATATACAGAAAAAAATTGCAAATTTATGAGAAAAAAGTTCCAACATTTTGAGAAAAAAATTGTAAATTTTTGAGAAAAAGTCACAAATTTATGAGAAAAAGTTGCAGATTTATGTGAAAAAAATTCCAAAATTTTGAGAAAAATGTTGGAAATTGAAAAGAAAAAAGTTGTAAATCTATGAGAAAAAGAAAATGATTAAAAAGAAATAAACTTTAAATTTATGAAAAAAGTCACAAATTTATGAGAAAAAGTTGCAATTTTCTGAGAAAAAAGTTGGAACTTTCCAAGAAAAAGTTGAGAATATAGAGAAAAAAATTGCAAATTTATGAGAAAAAAGTTGCAGATTTATGATTTAAAAAAGTCATAAATTCGTGAGGAAAAAATTCCAAAATTTTGAGAAAAAAGTTGGAAATTGACAGATTTTTTTTCTTTTGCAAATTTATGAGAGAAAATGTCCAAATTTTTGAGAAAAAGTTGCAGGTTGATGAGAAAAAAGGTTTCTTTTGCATTTCTGCTTAGAATTGTTTGTTCGAAATCAAGTTATTCAGTTATGTAGCATGATAAGGAATAACAGCGAAGAAACCTCTTGTGGACTACCAGAATTATTGTGGCCAGGGCCATTTCTAGCTGTTTGTGAGCCAATCCAGGTTGGATGGGACATCCCCCCCCCCCCCGACATATGCTTATGGCTGCCGTGGAAACAGTAACACATGTCTCACCTGGTCTCAGCAAACCACAACCCTGCACCTACACACCTCTCCATGTTGCTACCCTCGGTGTGTGTATATATGTGTGTGGGGGGGGGGGGGGCAATTACTGTGCATCAACCACATGTGCTCAACCAAACATTTCTGCTTAATTCATCGGAACTCCCTTCAGGTGATGAGAACCACCAGCTGAGGTTTGACGCTGAAGTCGGTGGACTTCCACAGTGGCTTCAGCAGTGCGGTGCTTCTGTGATCTCATCCCTCCTGAGCCACATTTAATCAGATGCTCCGCGTGGCTTTAATGGTCACATTTCTCTGTCTCCTTGTGGAGTTGTCCCATGGTAAATAATCATAATCAGCTGCTGCGTACATAACATATCTGAGGATGAAAAATGATGCCACTGCAGAAGTGACACAGACTTCTTTCCTCATAAATACAAGTTAAATGGGAATGGTTTATTTCATTTGAAGAGAGTGGGTGCAAGGACGCCTACCCTTAGCATCTTCTTTTCTCTGCTCCCGAAGGCCACCTTTGCAACCTCGACAGAAGGAGTGTACATACACACCAGATCAGATGGTCGACTCTTCTGAGAGCGAAGACCAAGGTGCGCAAGGCCATTATCAGAGACATGGTCTTTGCTGATGATGCCACAGTCATTTTCACACACTGAACAACAACTTCAGTCTCTCATGGATGGATTCTCCCAAAGCATGCAGAGACTTTGAGCTCACTATCAGCCTGAAAAAGACCAACATGTTTGGCCAAGACGTGGAAACACCACCTATCATCACCATCGACAGTGATGAACTAGTTGTTGTGCAGCAGTTCACATGTCTTGCGTTTACCATCAATGACAACCTGTCTACTGATGCGGAAACTAGTGTATCGGAAAGGCCGCAACAACGATAGGTTGATTCACGACTCGCATGTGGGAGACTCCCATATTGATAAGATAAGCTAAGATAAGCCTTTATTAGTCCCACAATGGGGAAATTCCAGGATTGCAACAGCACAGGGATAGCAACACTCAGAGCAATAATCAGAAGGCAAGAAAAAAACAAAAAAACATCTAGTAAACATATGTCCATATTACTATAAATGTATATATATAGACACACAGTGCAGAGCATTATGGTTGGTTGGTGAATGTGCAGCAGAAAATCTAAGCTCTCTCTCCGTGGATGCGGCGGGCCAGCTGGAAGTCTTTGGGCATGATGGTGACCCCCTTAGCGAAGAAGAAACCACCAGGTGGGCCTCGCTGGTCTCTTGTAGAGCCATGACGGCGAAGCTCAGGAAACGCAGGACGGTCTTGAAGTCCTGAGTGATCTCCCTCACCAGGCGCTGGACGGGCAGCTTACGGATGAGCAGCTCCGTGGATTTCTGGCAGCGACGGATCTCTCTCAGAGCCACGGGCCTGTGACGGCGAGACCTCTTCACTCTGCCGGTGGCCGGAGCGCCTCTCTGAGCAGCCCTGGTGGCTAGCTGTCTCCTGGGGGGCTTCTTCCTCCAGTAGCTTTTACGAGCGGTCTGCTTGGTTCTTGCCATCGCTCTTTATTATTCTGTCTTATATTTCTTGCATGCCATCTTGACAGTGTCAGCCAAGATGGAAGTGTACACTGCATCATCAGCACACTGCTGTACGGCAGCGAGGCATGAACAACATGTGCCAAGCAAGAGCAGAAGATGAACAGCTTCCACCTGTGCTGCCTATGTCGCTTCCTCGGCATCACATGGAGCGACAAAGTGCCAAATGCCCAGGTCCTCACACATGCTGGTCTTTCCACTATGTATACGCTGCTCAGACAATGTAGGCTGCGCTGGTTCGGCCACGTGTGCCGAATGGAAGACAGATGCATACCTAAGGACATTCTGTACGACGAGCTTGCCTCTGGCAAGAGATCTGTTGGCCGTCCCCAGCTGTGCTACAAGGATGTCTGCAAGCGCGACATGAAAGCCCTGGGCATCAACACTGAGAGTTAGGAGGATATACAGGTAGCAGCTGACTGCAGTAGATGGTGCAGCACTCTCCAGAAACAAGGCAGGAGAGGAAAAACTCCAGACCTTGGCCAAAGAAAAGAGAGCCAGACGGAAAGCACGTACCTGCGAGGTAAAAACGACCACCCACACCTGCACCAGATGTGGTAGAGATTGCCATTCCCACATTGGACTGATCAGCCACAGCCGACGCTGTACCAGCTGAGACAGCTCCACGACGGCAAACCAAGGGGGCACATCATCTATGGTCGGCATTGACGGATGGGAGCCAGAATTATTTTATTTTCCACAGACCAACATATTTAGGTGGGAAAATCTTCAGAATAAGGTTTCACATTTACAGGAAAAAAATTAAGAATAAAAACGTGCAAATTAATGTGGAAAACGTTGCAAATTTACCACAAAAGTGCAACTATATAACAAATAGGTTATAACTTTACAGCAGAAATATTTCAAATTTATGAGAAAACCTACAAATTTGTATGAATAAAATCTGTATGAAATGTACAAAGTTAGAAAGTAAGAAAATATAACAAATTTTAGGAAAAAGTTTATGAGAAAACATTCAACAATTAAAGAAGAAAACCTCACAAACTGGTGCTAGTGAAATTGGTCATTACTACTCAAGAAAGTCTGTAGATTCTCCACCCAGCTGATAAAAGCAGTCCACCTTATACTATGTGCATCTTTCTAGAGTCTGAATCTAAAAATATGAATCTAACCACACTATCAATGATGGAGTCGCTCATTTCGGCCTGACGAAATCCCCCTGGGGGTGCTCACATCTCCTGACTGTTGACCTTGAACTTAAACGCAGCCTGGTTACAGACCCATCTAGGATGAGCTTAAAGTCCAGGGGCCTCATGTACAAAGGGTGTTTACGTCCAAAAACATGGCGTGCATCCTTTTCCATGGAAACTTTCAGATGTATCAAGAATGAAATGACCCTGGAAATATGCGCAGCCCCACGCCAACTTCATGGCTCGCTTACGTAAGTTTCTACTGCTATTGGCCCGTTGGCAACACTTAGAGGTGATGTTGGGAGACTGATAATGATGTGAAAATGATTGTACACACCAGAGACGCTTGATGAACAAACATCCAAATGTGCGCAATTAGAGGAGTGGATATAAAATCAAGCGCAAAGAAGTGCAGAAAATGCCTCTAACAACAATGGCGTTAGCATTATTAGAGGATATTGCAAATTACGCAGTGAGAAGAGGAAGGGTATTTAGAGACAGAAGATTTTCTTGCTCAGGATGATGACTGGCTTGTTAGCTAGTTTAGGTTTCCGCAGGCAGTCCTTGTGGAACTGTGCTCAGAGCTATGACCACTCTTGGAGCGCAACACGGCGAGAAGCTGTGCGCTACCCGTCCCTGTGCAGGTGCTGACAACTCTGGGATTTCTGGAAACAGGGGCCTTCCAGAGGGAGCTGGCAGACCAATCAGGAATCTCCCGGTCAACCCTGAGCCGAGCTATGCCAGCTGTGCAGGATGGCATTATCCGGCTGTCACCCAAGTACATCATATTCCCATGCAATGCAGTTGAACAGGCCAACATCAAAGCGCAATTTTCAGCGAGATCCAGTTTTCCTAATGATTCTACTGAACAGCATTGTTGGGAACAAACTACAAGCTGGCACTGTGCGGATGGGTGGCTTCTTGGTGAGTAAATTCATGTCATCATCATCATCATCATAGCAGTCTGTCATGGGCGACAATGACTGTTTCATTTAGGTCTGATCAGATTCCTCCACACAGCTCTGTCCTTAGCCTTCCACTGCCAGGAACTCCTGTCTATATCCAACTTCTTCAAGTTTCTTTTTACAGTGTCTTTAAATCTGAGCCTTGGTCTACCCTGATTGTGTTTGCCCTCGCATAACTGTGAGTAGAGTAACTGCCGAGGGAGACGCTGGTGGTCCATCCTCTAAATTCATGTAACTGTCCTAAATAACCCACCTCAAGCACAACGCGCCTGTGCACCCCCAAATATCACCCTGTCCTCAAGGCTTCATTACAAGTCAGTGGTTGGAGTAAGTGACTTTCTTTTTTTGCTAATTGAACTGCAGTTTCACAGCATTCTACCAAGCCCCCGGCACACTTCATTCATTTATAATAGTAGTGTGTGTAATCCATGTAAGGTTCATATTATCTTCTTTTTCATGACTGTTTTCCTTTATTCAATGAGCTGATCTACCTGGCTGGTCACAAATCACAGCAATCAGCTGACGCTTCTGAGGATAACTGCAGACGTCAGTCGAAACATGTCAAGGTTAAATAAACACCTCCTTCTTGTCCCTGTCTGAATAAAGGAAACTAATCTTATAGGGCTATTGAATTACCTGTATTTGGTGCTAATGCTGGAGGACAGCGTGCCAAACAAAACGTTTTCACGTGCCGCTACCTCATTCAGGAGCACCTCCAACTCATAGTCCGTGAAATTCCATTAAATCCATTATTTTTGATCGTGGCTAGAGGAGAATCAAATGTGCAGCGCTTGTATATACAGTATCTATTTGCATGTCTATTTGCATCTAATTGCATATTCAAATTGAGGCATGTCTAGGGAGGAGTCCGGTATTTCCTCACATGCGTTCAATTTCAAGTAGACTGGGATGCACAAACGAAATGTGCTTGTATTCCTGCGTATGCACTGTTTCATACATCTGGATCTTTTTTTTTGCCTACGGTGTTTTCTTGATTTAAACGTACATCATCTTTCAGTAGGAAATCCATGCAAGTCTTTGTACATGAAGCCCTTGGTCTGTGGCCGAGGAGAACAAACATATTTTGTGAAATCATAAATGCCCACATCTCCTGACCTTTGGCAATAACCTTGACCTTGAGGACAACTTGGATGCAGACCCTCCTGAAGATTGTTGTGAGGGTGTTTGAAGAATATTGGGGCAAATGCCTATGAGGAGGAGTGATTCATGTGATTGGTGGGCAAGTGGCTTGGTTTCAGAAGAAGTCCTGGAAGATACTAGAGTGGCCATCACAGTCGCCTGACTTGAACCTCGTTGAAAGTCTCTGGTGGGATTTGAAAAAGGCAGCTATAGAACACAAACCCAAGAATATTACTGACCTGGTGATCTTTGTCCATGAGGAATGGACTAAGATTCTTCAGAATGCTACCAGAAGCTGGTGTCTGGACATGCATCATCATGTTTGCAGCAGGTCATAACAGCTAAAGGGTAATCTACTAAGCTCTGAAGATGCTGTCATGAAGGGGTTGAATAATTCTGAGACTGCAGTAGTCATTAAAAGTGTCATTTTGTGTTGAATTTGGAGAACCCACTTGTAATATTAATTATGTTGAGCTATTTAAATTGTTCTTGTTTGATTTGTTTATTGCAAACAGCTACTAGTTTGTACATTCTGGCAATAAACCTAATTTGCAGGGGGGGTGAATGATTTTAATTGCAACTGTATATTGAAGTTTATTATTTATATACATATCCCAGCCAGCATGTCCATGTGGGGCCCACCAAAGGTTAATGGGCTGTCTGATGGTCCATGTGGGTTTGTCTGCAGGTTCCATGTTGGCCCCATCAGTGTTTGCCCACATGGACTTTACCTGTTGTACAGGTGAGTGGGTAATCTGCTTAGCTGCTTTAAACCCACCTGGGTCCCACATGGGTTTAATGCGGGTGAGCAGGTTTCAGAAACTTTGGTGCCACACCAAACGTGAACAGTCGAATTTTTCACACGGCACAATTACATTATAAATCAATGTAAACACGCCAACAGACATGAATAGTGAGATGCAGACAGGCGAAGTTGTCTTTAAAACTTCTGCAGCTGTGTTCAACCTGCTGTGGAAATTCCCAAAATAACATCATCCTTAGGTTTACATTATCTGACCGGGGCTCACCTGAAAATGTCATCTCAAGCCTCCAAAACTTCACAGATGATGAGTGTTTACATTGCTAGCTTGCTAGGACGTCCGTGGCCAGACACCGTAGGTAAATAACTCCAAAATCCCGATTCAGCTGAAGAGTTCCCGGTCCTCCTGTCTCCCGGTGAGTGAGTTTCATTTTCTAACTAGTTTACTCTGCAATCTCAAAGCTAGCTAGCTGCTAGCTTGCGGACACGAACGCGTGATTACGCAAATTCGCGCATACTCGCATCTTCCCATTCACTTTGTATGGATTCGCACCGCCTGTTCGCGTTTGGTGTGAACACACCTTTAGAGTGTAGGCAACATTACGAGAAAAAAGCTAGGAGAAAAAAACTGATCAGGAAAAAATACAAAAATTTATGATTAAAAAAGTCACTAGTTTACAAAAAATAGAAGCAAATTTGAGAAAAAAAAATGTGAAAATTTATCAGAAAAGTCACAAATTTATGAGAAAAAAGTCAAAAACTTACAAAAAAGCAGCAAATTTATTAGAAAAAAAATGTGAAAATTTAGGAGAAAAAAGTCACAAATTTAGAACAAAAAACTAAAATCACTTGAAAAAGTAACCAACTTACAAGGAAAATTTAGCAAATTTAAAAGAAAAAAGTCACAAATTTATGAAGAAAATTTTGAAAAAGTTGCAAATTAACAACAAAGTAGTTAATATATGAATAAATAAATTGAAAATTTACAAGAAAAAAGTTACAAATTTACAAGAAAAATTGCAAGTTTACAGTATAAAAAATGGCAAATTTATGAGAAAGTTCCAAAATGACAAGAAAAAGTTAGCAAATTTGCAAGAAAAAGCCACAATGTTATGAGAAAAGCTAACAAACTTGTGAGGAAAAAAGTTAAAAATTTACGAGAAAAAGTTACAAATTTATCAGAAAAAGCTGCAAGTTTACAGTAAAAAGAAAAGAAAGTTGCAATTTTTCAAGAAAATATATCATATTTATAGGATAACATCAAATTTCGGAGAAAATCCGTTGAAAATAGGTAAACAGGTGAAGTTCATGTGGGCAGACACAGATAGGGCCAACATGGAACCCACAGACAAACCCACATGGACCCATCAGACATCCTAGTTTAACCTGTGGCGTGGCCCACATGGACATGCTGGCTGGGATGTTATCAGAGATACAGCTGCAAACTTGTACAGCAGGAACAGAAGGGTTTGCTCCTGTGCCACGAGCATTTGTTTCATTTTGCCGTCTTGCTGAGTGCTGGAGGCAGTTCATCAGACGGAGGCGATGTGCGGCAGCTCCTGTGGCTCCTTTCCTCCCAGAGCCCACGGCCACACCTGCCGCAGCCTGGCTTCTGCTCAGCCTCAAGCCTCCTGCCAGCCGTGCCTGTGTTGACCGAGCATGCCACCAAGCACCCTCAAGAGAAAGAGCCCCCAAACCCCCAAGGCCTTAGCTTACCCAGAATCCTTAGGGGGAGTCAATTTGAGGCGACTGCTGGAGAAACCGCCCTCGCCTCTAACTGGGCTCTGTGGTGCTCAGACTGACGAAGACGAAACGGGAAACGGATCAAATGGAAACAAGCACGTGACGCTAACAGCTAAGTGAAAGAGGGGCCAGTGGGTTGTTTACGAGCTGCTAAATGCCAAACTCACCACAGGTAGGAGCTCCTCTGGTGACCTCATTAAAGAGCAGCAGAACAGAAGGTCTGCTCAACCACTCTGTGACCCTGTATCCAACAATGCTGCAGGCGGCAGTTACAGGTGATGCAGCTCAGCAGCTCAGAGGCGAGAAAGCACATCAGTTCAGGCTTTCAGCAGGTTCACACAATGGCAAATGCCATGTGGTTTTGTTGGGGGCGCTGGGGTCTTCTGGGAAGTCCCCCCTCACTTTGTCAGACGTGACTGCAGTCATGCTTTTCCAAACGCGAGTATACTAGAGATGAATCACTTCTTCCCTCTAAAAAGGAAAAACAAAACGGTGGTGACCTGAAAAAGAAATAGAGATAAAGAGCTTTTTTTTGTTTCTTGGTATTTTTGAGTGTGAAAATCCTCCCACAAAACTACTATTTCTGAAACCAGAAGGCCAAACATGCCCAGGCAGGTTGTATAATTGTATCAGATACGGCGTCAGGCTTTCACTCGGTAAATCTAAGCTCATATCTACAGACAATTTAAAATTTAGATGTTACTGTAAAATCTAAAGGTGCTTTGGTCCACTTCAGTCAGACCAATTCAATTCAATTCAACTTTATTTATATAGTGCCATTTCACAACAACAGTCATCTCATAGCACTTTCAACTGTACTGGAAACCCCCACAACTGCAGAAAGACCCCAGCAATCAGGCGATCCCCTGTGAGCAGTGTTATATGTGGGATTTGACTCTCGGGGCTTGCCGTAGCTGAGCCGAGGGGGTTGGGGTAATGACGTCAGGCGGGCTATGGCTGAAGTATATATTCTGTTGTTCACTATGATAAAGGCAGTTCAGTGTTCAGTTAATGACGGTTCCCGTCTCATGTTATTCGGACATAACATTTGGCGACGACGACTAAAATGGGGGCGTGTATCAAACAACCACCTCCGTTTTTGCAGTCTCTGGGCACACCAGCTATACCGTGGGCCCGCTGGAGGGAGACGTCTGTTGTGTATGTGGCTGCGGCCAGCCTGAGTGGCCCCGATGAGGAGAAACGAAGGAGCCTGTTGGTTCACGACCTCGGTGAGGAGGGCCAGCAGATATTTTTTGGGCTTTGTGGCAACGGCTCACAGAAAAACAGTTTGGAATTGATGGACTGTGTTTTTGGAGATCATTCCACCGTTACGGTGCAGAGATATGAGTTTTTTGACCACCAACAACGAACAGGTTTGTCCACTCATTCCTTTATTACAGAGCTACGCAGTCTAGCGAAAGAATGCGCCTTCGGGCCTATTGAGGAGAAGCTGGTCCAGGATAAGCTAGTCCACGGTACTAACAACGTGTGGCTGAAGAGCAAGCTAAAACCAGCTAGAGATATTCTATCGTTGGAAAACGTGTTCGAACTGGTTAGGCAGAGTGAGTCCACAGTTCAGCGGAGTTTGCCAGTGTTGGCTAAAGGGGGTGTAGCCGCTCAAGTTTCCCCGCCAAGCACAACTGTTAGCAAGGTGGCTAATTCTTCGGGGCGGACTCCCAGGAGGCAGCGGACTGTGGCGCGGGACAGGGCCTACTCTATCACTGCTAAATCATCGACAGCGGAGTCCAGAAACATGACACAGGTGTGTGTGGCACACGTGAAGATGGGACCATTGAAATGGTATGTGCTAAAAGTTGACGGAGTCGATGTGCCACTTATAGGGGACTCAGGGGCCGATAGATCCATTCTATGTATGGCTACTTTGAAGAGACTCTTCCCAAATAAAACCATCAATGTTGGAACAGTGAGAATGCTTGGATACGGCCATGCCGAGATCAAAATGCCGGGCACGGTTGATTTTTCAGTGAAATGTTGGTCAAAGACGGTCCCTACGTTCACCTTCCAAATCTCACATCAGGGGGCATACTTGCTAGGGATAGACCTGCTGGGTGAATTGGGATTTTCCTTCAAGGACCCAGATGGCTCTACAGTACTGACAGTATACCCCGAATGGCATGCCCACTGGCCAATGCTGTTCAGAAGCCTGGGATGCATCAGCGTGTTCCACCACTGCCCACTCATAGACCCAAGTGTAATGCCGAAAATTCAACCGCTACGGTGGCTTCCCCTTGCCCTACGGGATGATGTCACGGCAGAGTTGACCAGACTGCTGGAAGCAGGCATCATTGACAGAGTGGATGCATCACCCTGGATATCAAATATCATGGTGGCCAAGAAAAAAATCGGGTGGCATCCGTCCATGTTTCGATCTCAGGATGGTAAATAAGGTGATCGTCCCTGCCAAGTACCCACTTCCGATGTTGGAGGGGCATACTGCAACATTCAGCGGTTCACAAGTGTTCACAAAGCTGGACCTTCGCCGGGGTTACCTGCAGGTGCCCCTCCACCCAGCCAGCAGGAACCTGACAGCGTTTGTGACCCACATGGGTGTGTTCAGGTACACCCACATGCCATTTGGTCTGAGTTCAGCGCCCAGCTGTTTCCAGAAAATAATATCCACGATTCTGGCCAGCCTCAAGGGTGTGGTGGCATACCTTGACGACATTGTGGTACATGGCACATCACGTGAGGAACATGATGATTGGTTGGGACAGGTGCTGATGGTGCTACAGGAACATCAAGCCACCCTGAATGGAGAAAAGTGTATTTTCCGGTTGACGGGGGGCTGTGGCCCCTGCATTCAAACGTGGAGGCGGTTCTACGCCTCCCAGAACCATCGACACCTGTACCGATTTCCTTGTTTCTGGGTATGGTGAACTTTTATGGGCGTTTTATTCCCCGCTACTCAGAAATGATTGGACCCATCTGGGCACTGTTGAAACAGGATGCGCTATGGCAATGGACCCCAGCTTCTTTAGCGGTGGTTACTAAGCTAAAGTGTCAACTCATTTCCCTCCGATGTTGGCCCATTTTGATCCTAAACGGGCTACCATTGTCACCTGTGACACGTCTGGCTCGGTGGTGGGGGCGGTTATGTCCCAGGTGCAGGATGGCATGGAACGCCCAATGGCGTTCGCATCGAGGTCTCTCTCAGCAGCTGAACAAAAGTATTCCGTGGGTGAGAGAGAGGTGCTCGCCTGCATCTGGGTGTGTGAACAGTGCCATATTTACCTCTATGGGCACCATTTCACTCTACGGACAGACCACTGAGCACTGACAACATTGCTGGAGATGTTGGGTTCGGGACACAGACCGTTGCGGATCCACAAGTGGACAGAGCGGCTGAGGGACTACAATTTTACCACCCAGTTCACTCCTGGTAAGGATAACGTAGTGGCGGATCTCCTGTCCCGCACCACGGCCAACTCCGTACAATCGGACATCGACGACGACGACGATCCAACAGAGACGGATCTGGTTAATACACTGCATGGGGCCCTCCGAGATATAGTATTCCCCCAGGAACTTCGGGCAGAGTTGGAACGAGATCCTGTGCTGTCACAACTGTGCTCGGTGATTAGAGAAGGTTGGCCCACAAAGGTGCAGGACGAGTTGGCACCCTTCCACCGGTATAAAGATGAACTGCGCTGTTGGGATGACGTGTGTGTGGTGAGGGGGTACTGCACGCTAATCCCGGTGTCTCTGAGGCCGCGTGTCCTAGCGATGCTCCATGAGGGCCACCTGGGCATAATCAGGGTAAAACAGCGATGCAGGGATTCTGTTTGGTGGCCGGGTATTTATAAGGACATTGGAGTTCTGGTGAAAACTGTGTTCCGTGTTTGGAGAGCGGGAAGACCAGCGGACCACCCCCTCCACCCCTGCGGCCGCTGTCATACCCAGAAGGCCCTTGGAAACACATACAGTTGGACATTTGTGGCGAACTGCATGCAGCACCCCCGAACAGTCGGTTCCTGCTCTTGGCCTACGACTTGTTCTCAAAGTGGCTGGAGGTGTTACCCAATAACTCAGTGATGACGAATGTGATTACGGGTTTCCTCACGTCACTGTTCGCTAGGGGGGTCCTGAATGCAATCACGACTGACAATGGCCCGCAATTCACCTCTGGGGAGTTTGAAGAATTCTTGAGTGGTAGGAGCGTGGAATACATTAAAACCGCATTCTTCCATCCCCAGGCCAATGGGGGCATTGAAAGTTTTAACAAAACCCTGAAAAACGGAGTGAGAGCCCATTTGTCAGATGGCTTAGAGTTTTCGGATGCCCTCCAGAGTACACTGCTTCACTACAGGGCAACGGCCCATGCTATGACAGGATATTCCCCGGCGGCTCTCATGCTGGGACGTGAACTGCTTCTACCTTTGGATCGACAGAGGCTACCTGCGACTCACCCTCCAAGGAACAGGGACTCTACATGGGACCTGGTCACTGGACAACAGCATAAAATGAAGCGACAGTTTGACAGGAAGCACAGAGCGAGAGCCCACAGTCTAAAGGTGTCGGACCGGATTTGGATTAGACACCCTAATCGCATGCATAAGCTGCAGCTGCTCTGGACGGGGCCCCTGTGGATGACGAGGCAATGGGGCCAGGACATGTTCGAGCTCGCAGATGGGTCACGGTGGCACTCCAGCAGACTCAGAAAGTCACCACCAGAACAGAGGGCTAGAACTACAATGAGACAACCTGACGTGAGGTGGGACTGGTTGGACTGGGGTGGTGAAAACTCACAGGCACAGCCGACGGTGCCTGGTGCAGAGTCCCTGCTTAGGGGACGCCCGGCTAGAGTTTGTCAGAGGCCCAGGCACCTGGAGGACTATGCATTGAGGACAACAATAATTGATGCCTGTTGGGACTAAGCGGCAGAATAATCCGCTCCATCACAGTGGGGTGTTCTGGTAGTCTACCCAGACGCCCGTTTGGTTGGCTAAGTTTTGCCTATTTAGTGTTTTATCTATCTATCTATAGGGGAAAATGATACTGTGTTCCTTTTTTTTGGGGGGGGGGGGGGGTCTTGGACTTTGTAAAGGGGGGGTGTTATATGTGGGATTTGACTCTCGGGGCTTGCCGTAGCCGAGCCGAGGGGGTTGGGGTAATGACGTCAGGCAGGCTACGGCTGAAGTATTTATTCTGTTGTTCACTATAATAAAGGCAGTTCAGTTAATGAAGGCTCCCGTCGCATGTTATTCGGACATAACAAGCAGCACTTGGCGATGGTGGAGAGGAAAAACTCCCTTTTAGCAGGAAGAAACGTCCAGCAGAACCAGACTCAGGGAGGGTCACTCATCTGCTGCGACTGGCTGGGGGGTGAAGGGATAGAGAAGAAGAAGAAAAGAACAGACACGTATAGAGCAAACAGCATGACGGGGACTCAGTCTATTGGAGAGAACAAACAGATGTTAATGACCAGCAAAAATATTTCATTGAGAGTGAAGAAAGGAGTGAAGCCCAGTGCATTGTTGGAGGTCCCCTGGCTGTTCGTGGCTGTAAACCTATTAGCAGCATAACTAAAGGAGGGTTCAGGGGCACATGATCCCACCCTAATTATAGGCTGTATCAGAAAGGAAAGTTTTAATCCTATTCTTAAAAACAGAGATCGAGTCTGACTCCCGAATCCAGAGTGGCAGCTGGTTCCACAGGAGAAGAAGGAAAGCAGAGTTTGTTTTCTCCTTCAGTGGGCTTCATTTCGTCCCAACAGCACACGTACGTTGGGCCAACATAGGCAAGTTTACATCAGGAACACATCTTATACAGGTCACTTGCTCATTGGCTAGACGTCAGCCTAGTGACGACATTTATGTAGCTAACACACACACTATAGTTAGCAATCGTGCTACTCACCCTTGAAGGTGTTTTGTGCAGCTCTGGACACATTGGTAACTTTAACCCTCTAACTGCCCACATAGTATGGACAGGTCACGTGCCCCCAGTGGCACAGTGCAGCAACTGCACCGGTCAACTTAAGGCACTTTTCCACTAGCCCAGCTCACCTCGCCATGTCTCGATTCACTTCGACACGGTTCGGCTCGGTTGTGTCTCCATTTACAGCTGGGTAAAGCGGGGTTAAGCTGTGGTGGGCGGGATTTTTTTTACAGCAAGGCGGCGCCACACTCCCGTGATGTAAAACACGCAACCCAAGCAAAACATAACACATGCATCATGGCGGCTGTACAAGGCGACTCCTCGGTCTGTGGCTTTTTTCACCGTAAATGCCAAAAAGGACCGCCAGACAAGGGTACAGGCAGCGAGACGAAACACTCTGGAATACTACTGCAGTTTCTGGGAGATCCAAAGACGTGAGGATACAAACTAGGTCATATATGATGGTAAGCTTATGGTTGCTAATGATAGTTTGCTATAAATACGTCGTACTACACTGTAATGTCTGCAAGTTATCGCTGTTAGGTACTAAAATATGTACGCTGTGTGTGTGTGTTTCAGATGGCTCTGTTGTGGGGAAATTACCGCTTCAAACGGTCGGTCTGGCGTTCAACACAGCCTGTCACTGATGTCAGTACAGCTTGTCACTGATGTCAACACAGCTTGTCACTGATGTCACCCCAGCTTCACCAACGATCAGTGGTTATAGAGCTTAAGAATGTCTGTAGAAACGTTTATTTCCTGTGCCAAAAATTGCTCTGATCTGCGTGAAAATCATGGAGAGACTGTTGAGACATCATGGATGTACCTGCTGCAGCAGCACTGAGTCTGAGGTGGTGTCAAAGCAAAAAATGATCAGCTGACACAACTTCATCACCATGTTAATAACTATATTAGTCACAAAATATATATTCAAAAAGTAAACAGTACTGAGTTACGTATAATAATATATATTTGACAGTTATGATGCATTTTAAGCCAAAACAAACTTGATCTAGGATTAAAAGCAATTAATATAATGCAGTCACAAGGTTACATGGAAAATACTTGATTTACTAGATACATGTACTGTAGAAATATATTGTCACGGTGGCCCTCACGAGCCACCATAAGACGCCAGCAGTCACCAGTGAGTTGCAGTGATGTTTATTGGGAAGTGCAGGAACAGAGAATAATACACACAACAGTGCAGGTAGGACAATCACAGGATAACTTAAAGGATGATGAGTGAACAGTGTCTGAGCCGGGGAACGCCCGATGCGTCAGACGATGTGACGGTGGAATCATAGATGAGGAATAACAGACGATATCATAACAGGAACCATAACAGACGGTATCCCAACAGACCGTATAATAACAGGAGATATCAGAACGTACCTTAACAGAGCGTATCTTAACAGGAAGTTTCCAAACAGTAAGAATAACAGGACGTATCATAACAGAGACTGCCGCATCGGGGTGCATTCAGCGCCTGCTTTTAACCCCGGTCACTAATGACTTCGAATGCAGCACAGCTGTTGACTCTGACAGCAGGGAGCTCCACCGGGCGCTGTCACAATAAGAGCCCGGGGAGCTAGAAGGAATCCTCTGCTGTCAAAGCCTGGAAATGATATAAGATCCGAGTGCGGACGGAACCGGCACTCGGATTGTAACAGTACCTCCCCCTCAAGGCCGGGCTCCTGAACGGCCCAAGTAACACCCAAGCCCCCCCACCCCCCACCCCCCTAGGGCGGGCGGATGGGACGCCGGCAAGAGGGAGAGAGTCAAAAAAACCAAAATGATAACAGGGGACCAACAAAGCAACTACAGAGACAGGTTGAGAGAAAAAAAAAAAAAAAAACAATACTCCCTTACGTGCGGGTAACAGGGACAGAACCCAACAGGCAATACAAATATCAGTTTTAAACAATAAGTGGACATTAGATAGAGGAGGGAGAAAAAAAACCCACCAATCACAGCTAAGAAAAAAAAGAGTGAGATACAAAATCACATACCCCGCACATCCCAAAAGTTTACAGACGAATATAATGAAAAAACCCGGGATGAGTGCAGTCCTGGCTCTGAGGCATGGAGGCTGAAAGTTCTGGGGGCCGTCCAGCATCAAGCGGCCACAATGCAGGCAGGGGAAAAAAGGACAGTTCGGGCGGCCTATCCCAGTTCCATGCTTGGAAACAGTTAATTTCAGGCGGCCGGACCAGGTCGCCAAACAGGGGGTCCAATGGGTCGGGAGGCCGGCCCAGAGAGCCAAACGGGCGCGGCAGTCCTTCAGGCGGCCGACCTGCATCGCTTGCCCACCAGAACCGTAGGGGGAAGTAGCCGGCGGTCTCGCTGGAGAAGGGAAAGATGAGGGAGAACCGGGCAGAGTGTTCGGAACCCCAGCGGCCCCAGGTGGAGATGGGTTGCGCTCCTCAGGAGAACGAGGAGGGTGACGATGGTGATGATGGAGACGATGGAGATGAGCCCGTCCAGTACCCGGCGGCAGGGGATCTGCAGCTTCCCCACCGAACCTGGAAACTGCTGGTGCCGCGTCCTCGTCGGACCCCGATTGGGTCGCGGTTGCTCCCGTGAAGGACCCTGATTGGGTCTCGGTTGCGTCCACGTTGGACCCCGATTGGGTAGGTGCCGCACCAGGACCGACCTCCAACCCCGAACCCGGAACCTCTGGCACAGCGGACAAATTCTGATCCACGCCGGCGACCCTGGGAGAAGGCTCGGGAGAGAGAAGAGAACCGGGATGAGGATCACTGGCAGCGCCAGAATCCGGCGAGACGAGCTCGGATGTAGCGGGTGGCCGCACCTGGCTCGCCTCCCCAAGAGACAGGCAAAAATGCTCTAAGATGGAGTAAAGGAAGACAAAACAGAGCACTTGCCTGATCTCAAGTTCTGATGTCGTCCAGGAATTCGGCGATCCGGGCGGAGGTCGTCTTCAGGCTCCCACTCAGCTACGTCGGGCTCCGCAGCTGGCATGATGGTATGCGCAGCTCCTGGATCCTCCGGCACCAAAGCCCACGCCAACGGCCCGCACGGCGTGGTGGCAGGGGACCCTTGACCCGCTGGACTGGACCGCTCATCCATGGAGCCCCGGGGATGCTTCCTTGTTGGCGCAGGTTCCACGCTGCAGTCCGCCCTCCTCCTCCGCCCACGACGTGGCTGCGGAACCGGAACCAGGCTCTCCAGAACCGCAGGCCCCCTCCTCATCCAGCGACGTTGGCCTGGCATCAAGGACCACTCAGCGGAGGGAGACACAGAGGATGCGGGGTTAATCATCACAGCCACAGCAGGTGGTGGGAGCTCGGGGAGCTGCGAACCCCGAACTCCACCTCCAGGAGTCTGACAGAGCAAATCACAGTAACGAGTGTGTGAATGAATTTGGACTTGCCTGTCTCCTGAAGGTTGGGTGTTGCCTGCTGTAGCGGACGTTGCTCCTCCCTTTCCCCGCCGGACGGTGACAGCGGGCCTCCTGGAAGGACGAGGTGGATTCGCTGGAGATAGTTCCGGGACGGAACTCGCCAGGGCTGGACTCGGAGTACACACAGCGGCCGGGAAATGCATCGAGGAGGAGGGGGCGACAGCCAAAATGAGCCAGGCATGGGACGCTGACGAGAGAGCGGGAGATGGCCTGGGGGGAGATGAGGCTATGGGGAATCCCCTCTGACGAGGCGCAGGAGAGGCAGCTGTGCGAGGGATTGAGCCCTTGCGGCGACCCGGAGCTGGGTCCGGACGGGGTTCATGCTGAGGTTGACCAGGCGGACAAACAGCGGAGCGAGCAGCTGTCACTCGGTCTCGGACCTTAACAGCAGACAGCTGCAGCTCCTCAGGGGGGAACCCGAGTGACGTCACGCCTGATGGGGGAAGACCTCTGGATGGCGCGAACTCCCGGGCCGGAGCGGAGGCAGGAGCGGGATCCCGAAGTGAGGGGTGACGTCTCCTCCTCTTCGGCTTCCTGCCGGGATTTCCCTCCAACCCACGGAGTATCTCTCGCTGTGCAGCGATGTCCTTTCTCCTCGCGCTGACTTCAGGGTGGTCGGCGTAGCGAGGAAGATTGTTTAGAAGAACCTCAGCGTAGTCTAGGTGCCAGCGGATTTGGTTTGGGTCGTCGTAGAGACTAGCGGTGAAGAGCGTCCCGTCGACATACTCCAGGGTGCTGGCTAGCTTGTTGCCCAAACGCAGAGCGCGGCTCCTGGGAGATAGCATGCTTCCAGAGCTGACACCCAGACTGGGAAGAACAAGGTCCAATACTGCAAAAACTCACGGTGAATGGCGTCTCGGCACGACACCCCTCTCCGGACGAATTGGCGGCAGTCTACTGTCACGGTGGCCCTCACGAGCCACCATAAGACGCCAGCAGTCACCAGTGAGTTGCAGTGATGTTTATTGGGAAGTGCAGGAACAGAGAATAATACACACAACAGTGCAGGTAGGACAATCACAGGATAACTTAAAGGATGATGAGTGAACAGCATCTGAGCCAGGGAACGCCCGATGCATCAGACGATGTGACGGTGGAATCATAGACGAGGAATAACAGACGATATCATAACAGGAAGCATAACAGACGGTATCCCGACAGACCGTATAATAACAAGAGATATCAGAACGTACCTTAACAGAGCGTATCTTAACAGGAAGTTTCCAAACAGTAAGCATAACAGGACGTATCATAACAGAGTCTGCCGCATCGGGGTGCATTCAGCGCCTGCTTTTAACCCCGGTCACTAATGACCCCGAATGCAGCACAGCTGTTGACTCTGACAGCAGGGAGCTCCACCGGGCGCTGTCACAATAAGAGCCCAGGGAGCTAGAAGGAATCCTCTGCTGTCAAAGCCTGGAAATGATATAAGATCCGAGTGCGGACGGAACCGGCACTCGGATTGTAACATACACTCACCGGCCACTTTATTAGGTACACCTGTCCAACTGCTCGTTAACACTTAATTTCTAATCAGCCAATCACATGGCGGCAACTCAGTGCATTTAGGCATGTAGACATGGTCAAGACAATCTCCTGCAGTTCAAACCGAGCATCAGTATGGGGAAGAAAGGTGATTTGAGTGACTTTGAACGTGGCATGGTTGTTGGTGCCAGAAGGGCTGGTCTGAGTATTTCAGAAACTGCTGATCTACTGGGATTTTCACGCACAACCATCTCTAGGGTTTACAGAGAATGGTCCGAAAAAGAAAAAATATCCAGTGAGCGGCAGTTCTGTGGGCGGAAATGCCTTGTTGATGCCAGAGGTCAGAGGAGAATGGCCAGACTGGTTCGAGCTGATAGAAAGGCAACAGTGACTCAAATAACCACCCGTTACAACCAAGGTAGGCAGAAGAGCATCTCTGAACGCACAGTACGTCGAACTTTGAGGCAGATGGGCTACAGCAGCAGAAGACCACGCCGGGTGCCACTCCTTTCAGCTAAGAACAGGAAACTGAGGCTACAATTTGCACAAGCTCATCGAAATTGGACAATAGAAGATTGGAAAAACGTTGCCTGGTCTGATGAGTCTCGATTTCTGCTGCGACATTCGGATGGTAGGGTCAGAATTTGGCGTCAACAACATGAAAGCATGGATCCATCCTGCCTTGTATCAATGGTTCAGGCTGGTGGTGGTGGTGTAATGGTGTGGGGAATATTTTCTTGGCACTCTTTGGGCCCCTTGGTACCAATTGAGCATCGTTGCAACGCTACAGCCTACCTGAGTATTGTTGCTGACCATGTCCATCCCTTTATGACCACAATGTACCCAACTTCTGATGGCTACTTTCAGCAGGATAATGCGCCATGTCATAAAGCTGGAATCATCTCAGACTGGTTTCTTGAACATGACAATGAGTTCACTGTACTCAAATGGCCTCCACAGTCACCAGATCTCAATCCAATAGAGCATCTTTGGGATGTGGTGGAACGGGAGATTCGCATCATGGATGTGCAGCTGACAAATCTGCGCCAACTGTGTGATGCCATCATGTCAATATGGACCAAACTCTCTGAGGAATGCTTCCAGCACCTTGTTGAATCTATGCCACGAAGAATTGAGGCAGTTCTGAAGGCAAAAGGGGGTCCAACCCGTTACTAGCATGGTGTACCTAATAAAGTGGCCGGTGAGTGTATATATTCTCTGCATCAACAATGTACTAGACATGCATTCATGTAGTATTGAACTGGGAATTGCACTGATAATAAATCTCTGAAGTTTTTGCAGATGTCTCTTTTTTATATGTGAAGGTTACCACCATGTGGCACAAATTAAATACTAAAAGAATGGAAAAGCTGTCTAAGAACAATCCAGCAGTTTCAGAAATCACTTTTGGTTTGGTGTAAGTCTGTCAACAGAATTATGAACCATAAAGCAGTTTGTGTTAAAATGTTAAATCCCATCCATCCATCCATCCATCTTCTACAGCTTTTCCGGAGGTCCGGGTCGTGGAGGCAGCAGTTCAAGCAGAGAAGCCCAGACTTCCCTCTCCCCAGCCACCTGCTCCAGCTCTTCAGAGGGGATACCAAGGCGTTCCCAGACCAGCTGGGAGACATAGTCTCTCCACCGAGTCCTGGGTCTGCCCCGGGGTCTCCTCCCAGTGGGACGTGCCTGAAACACCTCAAGCGGGAGGCGTCCAGGAGGCATCCTAATCAGATGCTCATACCACCTCAACTGACTCCTTTCAATGTGGAGGAGCAGCGGTTCTACTCTGAGCCTCTCCCGGATGACTGAGCTCCTCACCCTATCTCTGAGGGTGAGTCCAGCAATCCTACGGAGAAAGCTCATTTCAGCCGCTTGTATCCGCGATCTCATTCTTTCGGTCATTACCCAAAGCTCGTGACCATAGGTGAGAGTAGGAACATAGATTGACTGGTAAATCGACAGCTTTGCCTTAGAACTAAGCTCCCTCTTCACCACAACAGACCGGTACAACGTCCGCATCACTGCAGATGCTGCTCCAATCCGTCTGTCGATCTCTCGCTCCATTCTCCCCTCACTCGTGAACAAGACCCCAAGATACTTAAACGCCTCCACTTGGGGCAGGAGCCTGTCCCCAACCCGGAGAGGACAATCCACCTTTTTCCGGCTGAGGACCATGGACTCGGACTTGGAGGTGCTGAGTCTCATCCCAGCCGCTTCACACTCAGCGGCAAACCGTCCCAGCAAGAGCTGTAGGTCATTGCTGGATGAAGCCAACAGGACAACATCATCTGCAAACAACAGAGATGAGATCCTGTGGTCACCAAGCATGACACCCTCCATTCCCTGGCTGCGCCTAGAAATAGGTTTAATGTTAAATAGGTTTAATGTTAAATCCCATTAAACCCTAATCTGGGGGCTTCCAATCATGGGGCTGCACGGTGGCGCAGTGGTTTAGCACTGTGGCAGCACAGTTTTACCCTTGGCCGGGGGATCGCGGGGATCATGAGATCGTGGGTTCGATTCCAGCCCCCGACCAACAGTGAGCTGTGTGGAGTTTGCATGTTCTCCCCGTGTTGCGTGGGTTTACTCCGGGATTTCTCCGGTTTCCTCCCGCATACCAAAAACATGTAGGTTTAGGGCGCTCGCGCACGCAGCGACCAGCAGCCGGTGGCTTGTCACCAGACTGCAAACCAAATCTACCTACGGGTACAAATAAGTAACAAAAAAAAAAATAAAAAAAAATTCATGTGTCATGGGGGGCCAAGACCCTGCAGGTTCTCTCTTCTACCCAGTCTCTTCAGCAGGTGTTCTCACTGATCAGCAGTCAGTGGAAGAAGTTCAGTGGAATCTGCTGTTGAAGACACTGGTTGGAGGTAAAGCCTGCAGGGTCTTGGCCCTCCATGGCACATGATTAGACACCCCCGCCCAAACCCATTATGATGAAGAGCAGATGCTAATATGACCCAGAATTCCTCCATATACTGGTACTGTCACTAAAGTATGCAGGGGCTTCTGCGGTGGCACATCCAACAATACAGTCTTCAGTTAATAAAATAATTGTTTTGGTTACTTTTTTCTTAAAAATGAGCCATTATTTTCAAGGTCAACAATAAATCCTTTGTACAGTTGACTCTTTTCCCACCGGTGTCTTAACAGACAAAATAGAAAATCATGATGCAAACACATAAGTCACTAAATTGTTTATTGCAATCAGCAGCAAATTCCAGATTATTCAAAATGTGCAAAATTCAAACTGTAAAAAAAAAAGGAAACTGGAATGGGTCACACACGCCAGCCGCGCTGCCTCACTGAGAAGCAACTGGATCGGCCCCTCGTACTGGTCCTGGTTCAGCAGATCTTCAGCCTGCATCTCTGTAAATAGTGAGGCAAGGTCCAGTTTGGGTGGATCGTTTCCCTCTTGCCTAGACAAAAGACAGAAATGGGTGGTGGTTAATTAAAGCAAGTTTAAAACATATTTGGGAAATACACTTGTTGCTAAAAGCCAGTGGTGGAATGTGAATGAATGAATGAATCTTTATTTTGGATCGATTAAAAGTAAGATTAAAAGAAAATAGAATAATATAACAAAGGGGAAAAAATCTAACAAGGCCAAATTAAACAATAACTCCTCTGATTATACAGTTCAACATAGGTTATCTGAAATGGGTGATGGGTGAAGCTGCAGCTTATATTGCCCACCATATTCCATCCAAGAATTCAAAAGAAAAACAAAACAGGAGCAATTACAATTTGAATGTGACAATAAAGTACCTCGTTGATGTATTTAACCACAATTTTCATGTAGCTGCGCTTCAGTAGATTTTACAAGGGCTGGGTTACATTTAAAATCATCTGTTTTTACTGTGGCCTCAGCAATCAGAATGAATTAATATATTCACTTGAATGGAATATAGTACTTTAACTGAAGGTGTGCATCACCGAGTATGGAGTCACTCAGTCAAAATATGAAGTTTTTATCAATAAAAGTTTGTCTTGTCTGTAAAAGTGTCTCTTCTTGCCCTGGCTTCATGTGTGGGCAGTGTTTTGTACTTGCATTGCTAAAATATAAAAGGATGCACTACAATGGGTCTCAAATATTTGTAATGTGTCCTGTTCCTGCATGAGTTTATTGATGATAGACTATAAACTACACATATAAAGCAAATTATATTGACGACTGAACATCTCACATTCACCAAAACATACAGTTATGAACATAACTCACAAAGGATCACACAAGTGATCTGACAAAAAAATAAATACATTAACAAGCGGTTTATTTTACAGTTGATGTGCCAGTCATTTTCAATTATTCTGTAATTAATATTCACACAATCAAATAAATCTCAGTTCAGTCCCTTTTATATTAAGTGGAAATTGTGCTACTTTGGTTTTGACACTTTACCTATAAAAGCAAAGGATTTCAGTACATTCCACAGTGGCGAGGTCCATTGTGGGCGGCTGCTTTCCTCTTGCCTAGATGAACGACAGAAATGGATGGTGGTTAGGTTCAAGCAAGTTCAACACTTATACAGGCACATCTCAAAAATTAGAATACCATGAAAAAATTCAATATTTTTGTCACTCATTTCAGAAAGTGAAACCCATATATAGATTCATTACAGGGACAGTGATATAGTGCAAGTGTTTATTTTAATATTGATGATTACGGCTACAGCCTATATTAACCAACACCTCAGCGGCCAACATTTATATTTAAAAACTATTTTTTAAAGTTAATTTTAACAGGGCTGTAAGCCGTAATCATCAAAATTAAAATAAATAAACGCTTGAAATATATCACTGTCTGTGTAATGAATCTATATAATATACGGATTTCTCTTTCTGAAATGAGTGACAAAAAATATTGAAGTTTTTCATGACATTCTAATTTTTGGAGATGTACCTGTGTTAGGGAAATACACCTGTGAAAGTCAGTGGTGGGATGTGACAAAAATGCTTCGTTTCCCTGACAAGCACTGCAGGATCCACAGAATAGGTGTATGGGTCTATTCTGACGCTTTAGAAAATTATATGAATGACTTTATAAATCACTGGTTTGAAAAAGCACTTTTAATATGTCGAGATTTCGGCTCCTGTGGTCCACTTCACCTGTATCCACAATATAAACACTGAGGGAGGCTAAACCCTGGCATGTGGAAACACATTCTAGCATTAAATTGCACACAATTTAATGCGCAGCACCAAAGTGCAATACGTACACAAACCAGGACTTTAACCAGGATTAACATATTTCATCGTTTTGCTCTCACAAGCGAATACTTAGGAGAAAACAAGCGCAAATCAGCAGAGTTAATATTAATAATAATGCATCAGATTTATATAGCGCTTTATCATAGACACTCAAAGACGCTTTACAAGTAGATACATTATTCATTCACTCCAGACAGACAATGGTAGTGGCAAGCTACTACTGTAGCCACAGCTGCCCTGGGGCAGGCTGACGGAAACGTGGCTGCCAATCCGCGCCAACGGCCTCTCCGGCCACCACCGAACATTTATACATTTATACACATTCATACCCAGTGTTATGGGCACTGGAGGCAATGCGGGTGAAGTGTCTTGCCCAGGGACACAACGGCAGGATATCTGGGGAGAGTGGGATTTGAACCGCCAACCATCGGGTTATTAGACGACCTGCTCTACCTCCTGAGCCACTGCCGCCCCCGATATAGCCAACTACTAGCTAGCTAGCTAGCTAGCTACTAGCTAAAACTCGTTAGCCAGCACAGGGCGGTGCCGTATGGCTCAAAAAAAGTGAGCTTACCACCAACAGGATAAATAAGCAAATAGATGCATATTATTACAAATCACTCACCATCGATGGTTCTCTCACGTTCGTCTTCAGCTTGTCCGTAGTCCGGTTCTATGCTGGGCTGCATCTGTATCGGTGCGGGTCGCTCCTCTCACTGTGGATCTGCCACCAAGCAGAGAAAACTCCGCACCTCTTCGTTGGACCACGGTGTAGAGTTCCGCAAAACCTACAACGCTGTCTGTATTAATATTGTATTTACTCCGTGACCGAGTTAGTCCGTGAAATATTGCAAATGGCGGTCGTGTAGATTCATCAGAAGACGGTCGCTTTCGTGACATTACGACCTGACCAATCAGCGGCGACCAGTCTGTTGACGTCACATTTCGGCACGACTCAGCACGGTTGTACCCTGCCCTCAATCAGGCACGAAAATAGCGCCTGTTAAACCGTGCTGGGGCTAGTGGAAAAACTACAACGCGGGCTGAGCCGTGTCGTGTTGGGCTAAGCGGGGCTAGTGGAAAAGGGCCTTTATTCATGTCCCCCGGCTATACTGAGAATTTGTACTGATCTGTATTGATCTGACAGTTCAGAAGGTGGCAGACACGCGCCGGAGGAATCATGGCTGACATGGAATACAGCAAAGAAGAAGAAATCCTCATTATTCTTCTCCCTTTTTCCGCTTTGAGCTCACAACACCTATGTGGATGCCACCATGTTTGGTCATGGCCACCGCGATTGTGACTGAAACTGCATGATACGAGAAAAATAGCCGTGTAATACAAATGAAATTCACGTGGGATAATCATAAGAGTTTGTAGATGTGGTCGACCACGATGGGCGAAAAACTGAGCTACCAGTGCCAAGATGGTGGCGCCCACGATCGTCATGCATTCTCACAGGAAAAAGGCGTCAAACAGGAAAAATAACCGTGTAATACAAACAAAATTCATGTGGGGTAATCATAAGTTGAAACAGGAAGACTCCATCAAAATTAGTGAACTAGTTTCATCAAGCTAGAATCTTCCTTAAAAAGACATTTGTCATCAGTCATGATGATCTTCAGCTGGCATTGCTCCTCAAGTCTTTCACTAGTCTGTAACATATCTGGTAAGTTTCTGTATTTTTATGATTTTATTTTAATGGAAGTGTCTAGAGCTCCAAGTTTGTGAAGTCTCCCATACAGCTATTTTTCCATACTACATCATGTTTCCAGACTTTGAGGTGACAATCTGACAAAAACCTTTTCAGATCAACTCCAAAGTTGCTGCTGTGGATTTGGTAGGTAGTACAGTGGACCTGCGCGCAGAAGGTTGCTGGTTCCTGTCCTGCTTTTGGCACCTGACCCAGACCATTTTACTTGAGATTAAGTGTTAAAAATGTTAAAATTTCAGAGGTTAGCTTTTGTGTTTGGGAATGGGTAAGGTTAGAAAGGTAGTAAATAGATATGATTTACAAAGTATCTAAAGCTCCACCAACTGTGCACTTCTGCATGGCACGGGCGCTGGCTCACTACACGTGCACAGCAAGTGCCGGATGAATAGCCTGCTGTGAAATGGGTCCGGATACAGACCAATAGCAACAGCCTATTTTAATTGACTGTCGTTGCTGCTAACAGACCATATTTCAATTAAAAATTGAATTAAAGCTGAATTAAAACTCTCTCTCTGCAGCTTGTTTTCCCTCTTATCGCTGCCTTAACTTCCTGTGTTTGGTCCAAAAGTCCCAATCTTTCTGACAATTGCTTTCACACTCTAAACAGGGGTCTGCAACCTGCAGCTCTGGCGCCACATGTGGTCTTTTTAAAATAGACAGTGGCTCCCTGAGGCCTTGAGAAAAAAAAAAATCAAACATTTCCAAGAAAGGAAGCAATAAATTACAAGAAAAAAGCTGCACATTCATGAGAAAAATATCCTGAAAAGCAGAAAATGAGAAAATCTGAAAACTTTCACAAAAAAATCTCACAAATTTGGGGATTTTTTTTTTTTTTTTTTTTTTTTTTCAATTTTCTGAGGGAAACATCCACAAATTTGTAAGAAAAAGATCACAACATTTCTGGAAAAGAAATCACAAATTTACTGGGAAAAAAAATAGAGTGTATGAGAAAAATGTACTATATTTATAAGGGACAAGGATCTGTACTTAAATAACCCGTTTTCTGTTCTCAGAGACCAGTTAAAGCGCCTCACTACGAACCCTGCATTCTAAGGACTGATAGGAGACAGATATCTAGGGACAATTTAGAATCACCAATTAACCGAACATGCATGTCTTTGGATTGTGGGAGGAAACTGGAGCTCCCGGGTAAACCCACGCAGCACAGGGAGAACATGCAGACTCCACACAGAAAGGTTCCTGCCCCTGCCAACCTGGGGATTCCAACCTGGGACCTTCTAGCTGTGAGGCAGCAGGGCAAACCACTGCACCACTGTGCTGCTCATTTATGTATGTAAGAAATGCTGCAGTTTTATCCACAAAAACTAATAGAGTTACAAAGAAAAATATTATAAATTTATAAGAACAGCTGAAAATTGATGAAAAAACTATCCATCCATCCATCCATCCATCTTCTACCGCTTTTCCGGAGGTCCGGGTCGCGGAGGCAGCAGTTCAAGCAGAGAAGCCCAGACTTCCCTCTCCCCAGCCACCTGCTCCAGCTCTTCAGAGGGGATACCAAGGCGTTCCCAGACTAGCTGGGAGACATAGTCTCTCCACCGAGTCCTGGGTCTGCCCCGAGGTCTCCTCCCAGTGGGACGTGCCTGAAACACCTCAAGTGGGAGGCGTCCAGGAGGCATCCTAATCAGATGCCCATACCACCTCAACTGACTCCTTTCAATGTGGAGGAGCAGCGGTTCTACTCTGAGCCTCTCCCGGATGACTGAGCTCCTCACCCTATCTCTGAGGGTGAGTCCAGCAATCCTACGGAGAAAGCTCATTTCAGCCGCTTGTATCCGCAATCTCGTTCTTTCGGTCATTACCCAAAGCTCGTGACCATAGGTGAGAGTAGGAACGTAGATTGACTGGTAAATCGACAGCTTTGCCTTAGAACTAAGCTCCCTCTTCACCACAACAGACCGGTACAACGTCCGCATCACTGCAGATGCTGCTCCAATCCGTCTGTCGATCTCTCGCTCCATTCTCCCCTCACTCGTGAACAAGACCCCAAGATACTTAAACGCCTCCACTTGGGGCAGGAGCCTGTCCCCAACCCGGAGAGGACAATCCACCTTTTTCCGGCTGAGGACCATGGACTCGGACTTGGAGGTGCTGAGTCTCATCCCAGCCGCTTCACACTCAGCGGCAAACCGTCCCAGCAAGAGCTGTAGGTCATTGCTGGATGAAGCCAACAGGACAACATCATCTGCAAACAACAGAGATGAGATCCTGTGGTCACCAAGCATGACACCCTCCATTCCCTGGCTGCGCCTAGAAATAGGTTTAATGTTAAATAGGTTTAATGTTAAATCCCATTAAACCCTAATCTGGGGGCTTCCAATCATGGGGCTGCACGGTGGCGCAGTGGTTTAGCACTGTGGCAGCACAGTTTTACCCTTGGCCGGGGGATCGCGGGGATCATGAGATCGTGGGTTCGATTCCAGCCCCCGACCAACAGTGAGCTGTGTGGAGTTTGCATGTTCTCCCCGTGTTGCGTGGGTTTACTCCGGGATTTCTCCGGTTTCCTCCCGCATACCAAAAACATGTAGGTTTAGGGCGCTCGCGCACGCAGCGACCAGCAGCCGGTGGCTTGTCACCAGACTGCAAACCAAATCTACCTACGGGTACAAATAAGTAACAAAAAAAAAAATAAAAAAAAATTCATGTGTCATGGGGGGCCAAGACCCTGCAGGTTCTCTCTTCTACCCAGTCTCTTCAGCAGGTGTTCTCACTGATCAGCAGTCAGTGGAAGAAGTTCAGTGGAATCTGCTGTTGAAGACACTGGTTGGAGGTAAAGCCTGCAGGGTCTTGGCCCTCCATGGCACATGATTAGACACCCCCGCCCAAACCCATTATGATGAAGAGCAGATGCTAATATGACCCAGAATTCCTCCATATACTGGTACTGTCACTAAAGTATGCAGGGGCTTCTGCGGTGGCACATCCAACAATACAGTCTTCAGTTAATAAAATAATTGTTTTGGTTACTTTTTTCTTAAAAATGAGCCATTATTTTCAAGGTCAACAATAAATCCTTTGTACAGTTGACTCTTTTCCCACCGGTGTCTTAACAGACAAAATAGAAAATCATGATGCAAACACATAAGTCACTAAATTGTTTATTGCAATCAGCAGCAAATTCCAGATTATTCAAAATGTGCAAAATTCAAACTGTAAAAAAAAAAGGAAACTGGAATGGGTCACACACGCCAGCCGCGCTGCCTCACTGAGAAGCAACTGGATCGGCCCCTCGTACTGGTCCTGGTTCAGCAGATCTTCAGCCTGCATCTCTGTAAATAGTGAGGCAAGGTCCAGTTTGGGTGGATCGTTTCCCTCTTGCCTAGACAAAAGACAGAAATGGGTGGTGGTTAATTAAAGCAAGTTTAAAACATATTTGGGAAATACACTTGTTGCTAAAAGCCAGTGGTGGAATGTGAATGAATGAATGAATCTTTATTTTGGATCGATTAAAAGTAAGATTAAAAGAAAATAGAATAATATAACAAAGGGGAAAAAATCTAACAAGGCCAAATTAAACAATAACTCCTCTGATTATACAGTTCAACATAGGTTATCTGAAATGGGTGATGGGTGAAGCTGCAGCTTATATTGCCCACCATATTCCATCCAAGAATTCAAAAGAAAAACAAAACAGGAGCAATTACAATTTGAATGTGACAATAAAGTACCTCGTTGATGTATTTAACCACAATTTTCATGTAGCTGCGCTTCAGTAGATTTTACAAGGGCTGGGTTACATTTAAAATCATCTGTTTTTACTGTGGCCTCAGCAATCAGAATGAATTAATATATTCACTTGAATGGAATATAGTACTTTAACTGAAGGTGTGCATCACCGAGTATGGAGTCACTCAGTCAAAATATGAAGTTTTTATCAATAAAAGTTTGTCTTGTCTGTAAAAGTGTCTCTTCTTGCCCTGGCTTCATGTGTGGGCAGTGTTTTGTACTTGCATTGCTAAAATATAAAAGGATGCACTACAATGGGTCTCAAATATTTGTAATGTGTCCTGTTCCTGCATGAGTTTATTGATGATAGACTATAAACTACACATATAAAGCAAATTATATTGACGACTGAACATCTCACATTCACCAAAACATACAGTTATGAACATAACTCACAAAGGATCACACAAGTGATCTGACAAAAAAATAAATACATTAACAAGCGGTTTATTTTACAGTTGATGTGCCAGTCATTTTCAATTATTCTGTAATTAATATTCACACAATCAAATAAATCTCAGTTCAGTCCCTTTTATATTAAGTGGAAATTGTGCTACTTTGGTTTTGACACTTTACCTATAAAAGCAAAGGATTTCAGTACATTCCACAGTGGCGAGGTCCATTGTGGGCGGCTGCTTTCCTCTTGCCTAGATGAACGACAGAAATGGATGGTGGTTAGGTTCAAGCAAGTTCAACACTTATACAGGCACATCTCAAAAATTAGAATACCATGAAAAAATTCAATATTTTTGTCACTCATTTCAGAAAGTGAAACCCATATATAGATTCATTACAGGGACAGTGATATAGTGCAAGTGTTTATTTTAATATTGATGATTACGGCTACAGCCTATATTAACCAACACCTCAGCGGCCAACATTTATATTTAAAAACTATTTTTTAAAGTTAATTTTAACAGGGCTGTAAGCCGTAATCATCAAAATTAAAATAAATAAACGCTTGAAATATATCACTGTCTGTGTAATGAATCTATATAATATACGGATTTCTCTTTCTGAAATGAGTGACAAAAAATATTGAAGTTTTTCATGACATTCTAATTTTTGGAGATGTACCTGTGTTAGGGAAATACACCTGTGAAAGTCAGTGGTGGGATGTGACAAAAATGCTTCGTTTCCCTGACAAGCACTGCAGGATCCACAGAATAGGTGTATGGGTCTATTCTGACGCTTTAGAAAATTATATGAATGACTTTATAAATCACTGGTTTGAAAAAGCACTTTTAATATGTCGAGATTTCGGCTCCTGTGGTCCACTTCACCTGTATCCACAATATAAACACTGAGGGAGGCTAAACCCTGGCATGTGGAAACACATTCTAGCATTAAATTGCACACAATTTAATGCGCAGCACCAAAGTGCAATACGTACACAAACCAGGACTTTAACCAGGATTAACATATTTCATCGTTTTGCTCTCACAAGCGAATACTTAGGAGAAAACAAGCGCAAATCAGCAGAGTTAATATTAATAATAATGCATCAGATTTATATAGCGCTTTATCATAGACACTCAAAGACGCTTTACAAGTAGATACATTATTCATTCACTCCAGACAGACAATGGTAGTGGCAAGCTACTACTGTAGCCACAGCTGCCCTGGGGCAGGCTGACGGAAACGTGGCTGCCAATCCGCGCCAACGGCCTCTCCGGCCACCACCGAACATTTATACATTTATACACATTCATACCCAGTGTTATGGGCACTGGAGGCAATGCGGGTGAAGTGTCTTGCCCAGGGACACAACGGCAGGATATCTGGGGAGAGTGGGATTTGAACCGCCAACCATCGGGTTATTAGACGACCTGCTCTACCTCCTGAGCCACTGCCGCCCCCGATATAGCCAACTACTAGCTAGCTAGCTAGCTAGCTACTAGCTAAAACTCGTTAGCCAGCACAGGGCGGTGCCGTATGGCTCAAAAAAAGTGAGCTTACCACCAACAGGATAAATAAGCAAATAGATGCATATTATTACAAATCACTCACCATCGATGGTTCTCTCACGTTCGTCTTCAGCTTGTCCGTAGTCCGGTTCTATGCTGGGCTGCATCTGTATCGGTGCGGGTCGCTCCTCTCACTGTGGATCTGCCACCAAGCAGAGAAAACTCCGCACCTCTTCGTTGGACCACGGTGTAGAGTTCCGCAAAACCTACAACGCTGTCTGTATTAATATTGTATTTACTCCGTGACCGAGTTAGTCCGTGAAATATTGCAAATGGCGGTCGTGTAGATTCATCAGAAGACGGTCGCTTTCGTGACATTACGACCTGACCAATCAGCGGCGACCAGTCTGTTGACGTCACATTTCGGCACGACTCAGCACGGTTGTACCCTGCCCTCAATCAGGCACGAAAATAGCGCCTGTTAAACCGTGCTGGGGCTAGTGGAAAAACTACAACGCGGGCTGAGCCGTGTCGTGTTGGGCTAAGCGGGGCTAGTGGAAAAGGGCCTTTATTCATGTCCCCCGGCTATACTGAGAATTTGTACTGATCTGTATTGATCTGACAGTTCAGAAGGTGGCAGACACGCGCCGGAGGAATCATGGCTGACATGGAATACAGCAAAGAAGAAGAAATCCTCATTATTCTTCTCCCTTTTTCCGCTTTGAGCTCACAACACCAATGTGGATGCCACCATGTTTGGTCATGGCCACCGCGATTGTGACTGAAACTGCATGATACGAGAAAAATAGCCGTGTAATACAAATGAAATTCACGTGGGATAATCATAAGAGTTTGTAGATGTGGTCGACCACGATGGGCGAAAAACTGAGCTACCAGTGCCAAGATGGTGGCGCCCACGATCGTCATGCATTCTCACAGGAAAAAGGCGTCAAACAGGAAAAATAACCGTGTAATACAAACAAAATTCATGTGGGGTAATCATAAGTTGAAACAGGAAGACTCCATCAAAATTAGTGAACTAGTTTCATCAAGCTAGAATCTTCCTTAAAAAGACATTTGTCATCAGTCATGATGATCTTCAGCTGGCATTGCTCCTCAAGTCTTTCACTAGTCTGTAACATATCTGGTAAGTTTCTGTATTTTTATGATTTTATTTTAATGGAAGTGTCTAGAGCTCCAAGTTTGTGAAGTCTCCCATACAGCTATTTTTCCATACTACATCATGTTTCCAGACTTTGAGGTGACAATCTGACAAAAACCTTTTCAGATCAACTCCAAAGTTGCTGCTGTGGATTTGGTAGGTAGTACAGTGGACCTGCGCGCAGAAGGTTGCTGGTTCCTGTCCTGCTTTTGGCACCTGACCCAGACCATTTTACTTGAGATTAAGTGTTAAAAATGTTAAAATTTCAGAGGTTAGCTTTTGTGTTTGGGAATGGGTAAGGTTAGAAAGGTAGTAAATAGATATGATTTACAAAGTATCTAAAGCTCCACCAACTGTGCACTTCTGCATGGCACGGGCGCTGGCTCACTACACGTGCACAGCAAGTGCCGGATGAATAGCCTGCTGTGAAATGGGTCCGGATACAGACCAATAGCAACAGCCTATTTTAATTGACTGTCGTTGCTGCTAACAGACCATATTTCAATTAAAAATTGAATTAAAGCTGAATTAAAACTCTCTCTCTGCAGCTTGTTTTCCCTCTTATCGCTGCCTTAACTTCCTGTGTTTGGTCCAAAAGTCCCAATCTTTCTGACAATTGCTTTCACACTCTAAACAGGGGTCTGCAACCTGCAGCTCTGGCGCCACATGTGGTCTTTTTAAAATAGACAGTGGCTCCCTGAGGCCTTGAGAAAAAAAAAAATCAAACATTTCCAAGAAAGGAAGCAATAAATTTACAAGAAAAAAGCTGCACATTCATGAGAAAAATATCCTGAAAAGCAGAAAATGAGAAAATCTGAAAACTTTCACAAAAAAATCTCACAAATTTGGGGATTTTTTTTTTTTTTTTTTTTTTTGCAATTTTCTGAGGGAAACATCCACAAATTTGTAAGAAAAAGATCACAACATTTCTGGAAAAGAAATCACAAATTTACTGGGAAAAAAAATAGAGTGTATGAGAAAAATGTACTATATTTATAAGGGACAAGGATCTGTACTTAAATAACCCGTTTTCTGTTCTCAGAGACCAGTTAAAGCGCCTCACTACGAACCCTGCATTCTAAGGACTGATAGGAGACAGATATCTAGGGACAATTTAGAATCACCAATTAACCGAACATGCATGTCTTTGGATTGTGGGAGGAAACTGGAGCTCCCGGGTAAACCCACGCAGCACAGGGAGAACATGCAGACTCCACACAGAAAGGTTCCTGCCCCTGCCAACCTGGGGATTCCAACCTGGGACCTTCTAGCTGTGAGGCAGCAGGGCAAACCACTGCACCACTGTGCTGCTCATTTATGTATGTAAGAAATGCTGCAGTTTTATCCACAAAAACTAATAGAGTTACAAAGAAAAATATTATAAATTTATAAGAACAGCTGAAAATTGATGAAAAAACTATCCATCCATCCATCCATCCATCTTCTACCGCTTTTCCGGAGGTCCGGGTCGCGGAGGCAGCAGTTCAAGCAGAGAAGCCCAGACTTCCCTCTCCCCAGCCACCTGCTCCAGCTCTTCAGAGGGGATACCAAGGCGTTCCCAGACTAGCTGGGAGACATAGTCTCTCCACCGAGTCCTGGGTCTGCCCCGGGGTCTCCTCCCAGTGGGACGTGCCTGAAACACCTCAAGTGGGAGGCGTCCAGGAGGCATCCTAATCAGATGCCCATACCACCTCAACTGACTCCTTTCAATGTGGAGGAGCAGCGGTTCTACTCTGAGCCTCTCCCGGATGACTGAGCTCCTCACCCTATCTCTGAGGGTGAGTCCAGCAATCCTACGGAGAAAGCTCATTTCAGCCGCTTGTATCCGCAATCTCGTTCTTTCGGTCATTACCCAAAGCTCGTGACCATAGGTGAGAGTAGGAACGTAGATTGACTGGTAAATCGACAGCTTTGCCTTAGAACTAAGCTCCCTCTTCACCACAACAGACCGGTACAACGTCCGCATCACTGCAGATGCTGCTCCAATCCGTCTGTCGATCTCTCGCTCCATTCTCCCCTCACTCGTGAACAAGACCCCAAGATACTTAAACGCCTCCACTTGGGGCAGGAGCCTGTCCCCAACCCGGAGAGGACAATCCACCTTTTTCCGGCTGAGGACCATGGACTCGGACTTGGAGGTGCTGAGTCTCATCCCAGCCGCTTCACACTCAGCGGCAAACCGTCCCAGCAAGAGCTGTAGGTCATTGCTGGATGAAGCCAACAGGACAACATCATCTGCAAACAACAGAGATGAGATCCTGTGGTCACCAAGCATGACACCCTCCATTCCCTGGCTGCGCCTAGAAATAGGTTTAATGTTAAATAGGTTTAATGTTAAATCCCATTAAACCCTAATCTGGGGGCTTCCAATCATGGGGCTGCACGGTGGCGCAGTGGTTTAGCACTGTGGCAGCACAGTTTTACCCTTGGCCGGGGGATCGCGGGGATCATGAGATCGTGGGTTCGATTCCAGCCCCCGACCAACAGTGAGCTGTGTGGAGTTTGCATGTTCTCCCCGTGTTGCGTGGGTTTACTCCGGGATTTCTCCGGTTTCCTCCCGCATACCAAAAACATGTAGGTTTAGGGCGCTCGCGCACGCAGCGACCAGCAGCCGGTGGCTTGTCACCAGACTGCAAACCAAATCTACCTACGGGTACAAATAAGTAACAAAAAAAAAAATAAAAAAAAATTCATGTGTCATGGGGGGCCAAGACCCTGCAGGTTCTCTCTTCTACCCAGTCTCTTCAGCAGGTGTTCTCACTGATCAGCAGTCAGTGGAAGAAGTTCAGTGGAATCTGCTGTTGAAGACACTGGTTGGAGGTAAAGCCTGCAGGGTCTTGGCCCTCCATGGCACATGATTAGACACCCCCGCCCAAACCCATTATGATGAAGAGCAGATGCTAATATGACCCAGAATTCCTCCATATACTGGTACTGTCACTAAAGTATGCAGGGGCTTCTGCGGTGGCACATCCAACAATACAGTCTTCAGTTAATAAAATAATTGTTTTGGTTACTTTTTTCTTAAAAATGAGCCATTATTTTCAAGGTCAACAATAAATCCTTTGTACAGTTGACTCTTTTCCCACCGGTGTCTTAACAGACAAAATAGAAAATCATGATGCAAACACATAAGTCACTAAATTGTTTATTGCAATCAGCAGCAAATTCCAGATTATTCAAAATGTGCAAAATTCAAACTGTAAAAAAAAAAGGAAACTGGAATGGGTCACACACGCCAGCCGCGCTGCCTCACTGAGAAGCAACTGGATCGGCCCCTCGTACTGGTCCTGGTTCAGCAGATCTTCAGCCTGCATCTCTGTAAATAGTGAGGCAAGGTCCAGTTTGGGTGGATCGTTTCCCTCTTGCCTAGACAAAAGACAGAAATGGGTGGTGGTTAATTAAAGCAAGTTTAAAACATATTTGGGAAATACACTTGTTGCTAAAAGCCAGTGGTGGAATGTGAATGAATGAATGAATCTTTATTTTGGATCGATTAAAAGTAAGATTAAAAGAAAATAGAATAATATAACAAAGGGGAAAAAATCTAACAAGGCCAAATTAAACAATAACTCCTCTGATTATACAGTTCAACATAGGTTATCTGAAATGGGTGATGGGTGAAGCTGCAGCTTATATTGCCCACCATATTCCATCCAAGAATTCAAAAGAAAAACAAAACAGGAGCAATTACAATTTGAATGTGACAATAAAGTACCTCGTTGATGTATTTAACCACAATTTTCATGTAGCTGCGCTTCAGTAGATTTTACAAGGGCTGGGTTACATTTAAAATCATCTGTTTTTACTGTGGCCTCAGCAATCAGAATGAATTAATATATTCACTTGAATGGAATATAGTACTTTAACTGAAGGTGTGCATCACCGAGTATGGAGTCACTCAGTCAAAATATGAAGTTTTTATCAATAAAAGTTTGTCTTGTCTGTAAAAGTGTCTCTTCTTGCCCTGGCTTCATGTGTGGGCAGTGTTTTGTACTTGCATTGCTAAAATATAAAAGGATGCACTACAATGGGTCTCAAATATTTGTAATGTGTCCTGTTCCTGCATGAGTTTATTGATGATAGACTATAAACTACACATATAAAGCAAATTATATTGACGACTGAACATCTCACATTCACCAAAACATACAGTTATGAACATAACTCACAAAGGATCACACAAGTGATCTGACAAAAAAATAAATACATTAACAAGCGGTTTATTTTACAGTTGATGTGCCAGTCATTTTCAATTATTCTGTAATTAATATTCACACAATCAAATAAATCTCAGTTCAGTCCCTTTTATATTAAGTGGAAATTGTGCTACTTTGGTTTTGACACTTTACCTATAAAAGCAAAGGATTTCAGTACATTCCACAGTGGCGAGGTCCATTGTGGGCGGCTGCTTTCCTCTTGCCTAGATGAACGACAGAAATGGATGGTGGTTAGGTTCAAGCAAGTTCAACACTTATACAGGCACATCTCAAAAATTAGAATACCATGAAAAAATTCAATATTTTTGTCACTCATTTCAGAAAGTGAAACCCATATATAGATTCATTACAGGGACAGTGATATAGTGCAAGTGTTTATTTTAATATTGATGATTACGGCTACAGCCTATATTAACCAACACCTCAGCGGCCAACATTTATATTTAAAAACTATTTTTTAAAGTTAATTTTAACAGGGCTGTAAGCCGTAATCATCAAAATTAAAATAAATAAACGCTTGAAATATATCACTGTCTGTGTAATGAATCTATATAATATACGGATTTCTCTTTCTGAAATGAGTGACAAAAAATATTGAAGTTTTTCATGACATTCTAATTTTTGGAGATGTACCTGTGTTAGGGAAATACACCTGTGAAAGTCAGTGGTGGGATGTGACAAAAATGCTTCGTTTCCCTGACAAGCACTGCAGGATCCACAGAATAGGTGTATGGGTCTATTCTGACGCTTTAGAAAATTATATGAATGACTTTATAAATCACTGGTTTGAAAAAGCACTTTTAATATGTCGAGATTTCGGCTCCTGTGGTCCACTTCACCTGTATCCACAATATAAACACTGAGGGAGGCTAAACCCTGGCATGTGGAAACACATTCTAGCATTAAATTGCACACAATTTAATGCGCAGCACCAAAGTGCAATACGTACACAAACCAGGACTTTAACCAGGATTAACATATTTCATCGTTTTGCTCTCACAAGCGAATACTTAGGAGAAAACAAGCGCAAATCAGCAGAGTTAATATTAATAATAATGCATCAGATTTATATAGCGCTTTATCATAGACACTCAAAGACGCTTTACAAGTAGATACATTATTCATTCACTCCAGACAGACAATGGTAGTGGCAAGCTACTACTGTAGCCACAGCTGCCCTGGGGCAGGCTGACGGAAACGTGGCTGCCAATCCGCGCCAACGGCCTCTCCGGCCACCACCGAACATTTATACATTTATACACATTCATACCCAGTGTTATGGGCACTGGAGGCAATGCGGGTGAAGTGTCTTGCCCAGGGACACAACGGCAGGATATCTGGGGAGAGTGGGATTTGAACCGCCAACCATCGGGTTATTAGACGACCTGCTCTACCTCCTGAGCCACTGCCGCCCCCGATATAGCCAACTACTAGCTAGCTAGCTAGCTAGCTACTAGCTAAAACTCGTTAGCCAGCACAGGGCGGTGCCGTATGGCTCAAAAAAAGTGAGCTTACCACCAACAGGATAAATAAGCAAATAGATGCATATTATTACAAATCACTCACCATCGATGGTTCTCTCACGTTCGTCTTCAGCTTGTCCGTAGTCCGGTTCTATGCTGGGCTGCATCTGTATCGGTGCGGGTCGCTCCTCTCACTGTGGATCTGCCACCAAGCAGAGAAAACTCCGCACCTCTTCGTTGGACCACGGTGTAGAGTTCCGCAAAACCTACAACGCTGTCTGTATTAATATTGTATTTACTCCGTGACCGAGTTAGTCCGTGAAATATTGCAAATGGCGGTCGTGTAGATTCATCAGAAGACGGTCGCTTTCGTGACATTACGACCTGACCAATCAGCGGCGACCAGTCTGTTGACGTCACATTTCGGCACGACTCAGCACGGTTGTACCCTGCCCTCAATCAGGCACGAAAATAGCGCCTGTTAAACCGTGCTGGGGCTAGTGGAAAAACTACAACGCGGGCTGAGCCGTGTCGTGTTGGGCTAAGCGGGGCTAGTGGAAAAGGGCCTTTATTCATGTCCCCCGGCTATACTGAGAATTTGTACTGATCTGTATTGATCTGACAGTTCAGAAGGTGGCAGACATGCGCCGGAGGAATCATGGCTGACATGGAATACAGCAAAGAAGAAGAAATCCTCATTATTCTTCTCCCTTTTTCCGCTTTGAGCTCACAACACCAATGTGGATGCCACCATGTTTGGTCATGGCCACCGCGATTGTGACTGAAACTGCATGATACGAGAAAAATAGCCGTGTAATACAAATGAAATTCACGTGGGATAATCATAAGAGTTTGTAGATGTGGTCGACCACGATGGGCGAAAAACTGAGCTACCAGTGCCAAGATGGTGGCGCCCACGATCGTCATGCATTCTCACAGGAAAAAGGCGTCAAACAGGAAAAATAACCGTGTAATACAAACAAAATTCATGTGGGGTAATCATAAGTTGAAACAGGAAGACTCCATCAAAATTAGTGAACTAGTTTCATCAAGCTAGAATCTTCCTTAAAAAGACATTTGTCATCAGTCATGATGATCTTCAGCTGGCATTGCTCCTCAAGTCTTTCACTAGTCTGTAACATATCTGGTAAGTTTCTGTATTTTTATGATTTTATTTTAATGGAAGTGTCTAGAGCTCCAAGTTTGTGAAGTCTCCCATACAGCTATTTTTCCATACTACATCATGTTTCCAGACTTTGAGGTGACAATCTGACAAAAACCTTTTCAGATCAACTCCAAAGTTGCTGCTGTGGATTTGGTAGGTAGTACAGTGGACCTGCGCGCAGAAGGTTGCTGGTTCCTGTCCTGCTTTTGGCACCTGACCCAGACCATTTTACTTGAGATTAAGTGTTAAAAATGTTAAAATTTCAGAGGTTAGCTTTTGTGTTTGGGAATGGGTAAGGTTAGAAAGGTAGTAAATAGATATGATTTACAAAGTATCTAAAGCTCCACCAACTGTGCACTTCTGCATGGCACGGGCGCTGGCTCACTACACGTGCACAGCAAGTGCCGGATGAATAGCCTGCTGTGAAATGGGTCCGGATACAGACCAATAGCAACAGCCTATTTTAATTGACTGTCGTTGCTGCTAACAGACCATATTTCAATTAAAAATTGAATTAAAGCTGAATTAAAACTCTCTCTCTGCAGCTTGTTTTCCCTCTTATCGCTGCCTTAACTTCCTGTGTTTGGTCCAAAAGTCCCAATCTTTCTGACAATTGCTTTCACACTCTAAACAGGGGTCTGCAACCTGCAGCTCTGGCGCCACATGTGGTCTTTTTAAAATAGACAGTGGCTCCCTGAGGCCTTGAGAAAAAAAAAAATCAAACATTTCCAAGAAAGGAAGCAATAAATTTACAAGAAAAAAGCTGCACATTCATGAGAAAAATATCCTGAAAAGCAGAAAATGAGAAAATCTGAAAACTTTCACAAAAAAATCTCACAAATTTGGGGATTTTTTTTTTTTTTTTTTTTTTTTGCAATTTTCTGAGGGAAACATCCACAAATTTGTAAGAAAAAGATCACAACATTTCTGGAAAAGAAATCACAAATTTACTGGGAAAAAAAATAGAGTGTATGAGAAAAATGTACTATATTTATAAGGGACAAGGATCTGTACTTAAATAACCCGTTTTCTGTTCTCAGAGACCAGTTAAAGCGCCTCACTACGAACCCTGCATTCTAAGGACTGATAGGAGACAGATATCTAGGGACAATTTAGAATCACCAATTAACCGAACATGCATGTCTTTGGATTGTGGGAGGAAACTGGAGCTCCCGGGTAAACCCACGCAGCACAGGGAGAACATGCAGACTCCACACAGAAAGGTTCCTGCCCCTGCCAACCTGGGGATTCCAACCTGGGACCTTCTAGCTGTGAGGCAGCAGGGCAAACCACTGCACCACTGTGCTGCTCATTTATGTATGTAAGAAATGCTGCAGTTTTATCCACAAAAACTAATAGAGTTACAAAGAAAAATATTATAAATTTATAAGAACAGCTGAAAATTGATGAAAAAACTATCCATCCATCCATCCATCCATCTTCTACCGCTTTTCCGGAGGTCCGGGTCGCGGAGGCAGCAGTTCAAGCAGAGAAGCCCAGACTTCCCTCTCCCCAGCCACCTGCTCCAGCTCTTCAGAGGGGATACCAAGGCGTTCCCAGACTAGCTGGGAGACATAGTCTCTCCACCGAGTCCTGGGTCTGCCCCGGGGTCTCCTCCCAGTGGGACGTGCCTGAAACACCTCAAGTGGGAGGCGTCCAGGAGGCATCCTAATCAGATGCCCATACCACCTCAACTGACTCCTTTCAATGTGGAGGAGCAGCGGTTCTACTCTGAGCCTCTCCCGGATGACTGAGCTCCTCACCCTATCTCTGAGGGTGAGTCCAGCAATCCTACGGAGAAAGCTCATTTCAGCCGCTTGTATCCGCAATCTCGTTCTTTCGGTCATTACCCAAAGCTCGTGACCATAAGTGAGAGTAGGAACGTAGATTGACTGGTAAATCGACAGCTTTGCCTTAGAACTAAGCTCCCTCTTCACCACAACAGACCGGTACAACGTCCGCATCACTGCAGATGCTGCTCCAATCCGTCTGTCGATCTCTCGCTCCATTTTCCCCTCACTCGTGAACAAGACCCCAAGATACTTAAACTCCTCCAAAATTTAAGGAAAATGTTGCAATTTAATAAAAGGAAAAACCTCACAAATTGGCAAGAAAAGTCACAAATTTACCCCTCAGATCTACAATTTTATTAGAAAATGGTTGCAATTTTATGAGCATTTTTACCTGAAAAGAGTAAGAATTAGAAAAGACAATCTATGAAAAAAAATCATCAAAATTCATGAAAAAAGCTTATAACTTTATTATGAAAAATGTTACAAATTTACATGGAAAAGTCTTCAATTTTACTTGAGAAAGGTTTTAAATTAAAGAAAAAATATGACAAATTTAGAAAAAAGCAAAACATATTTATGCCAAAAATATAACAAATTTTGAACAAAAAAAGTACAGTTTAATGAAGAAATCATCCACACAATTTTGCAAGAAAAAAAGACAAACTTTTTCCAAATGATCAAAAAAAAAATAGCAGAAAAGTAGCAATTTTGTGAGGAAAATGTTAACAAATTTACAATTAAAAAAGCTGCAAGTTCATAAGAAAAAAACTCTTAATCGTGATGATGCCAGCCAGATTTTAGATGCAATTCTGCTGTTTTATCTCAGTTTTTAGGCTCACATTTATGTGGCTCCATGCAGACTTTTTATACAAAAATCACTCATGGCTCTTTGTGTAGAACAGGTTGCCAACCCCTGCTCTAAACAAACTGGACCAAGATTCAGCTTGATGAGAACCTCTTTTTATCGGACCAAACTTTGCATCTTTGGTCCGGACCGCGGTTCAGGGGGTAGCTTTCACACCTAGATTTAAATAAAACTAGTGCATTGCCCGGAGAACCAAGTATTCCTGTCTGAAACAGGGATCCCAGCAGTGGCCTTTTCTCCCAGGAGCCAAGGGAAGCCAAGCTTGCCCTATTTTTCAGCCTCTGACTGTCATTTTTATTAAGTATATATTACATATATAATATATATTTAATAGAAATAGCATCTGATAATAAGGAAAAACAGTGAACTATCCTTTTCATTTCCCAGGGTACCTTAGAATGGGGGAAACAGCGCCTCCGTTACACGTACGGAAATATGTGGTGAGATGTGGTATTGCACTACTAGGGGAGGATTTGAGAGCCAGCAAGGACGAAGTTGCTTAGTTTTGTGGGAAAAAAAAAAAAAACCCTACAAAAATTAACCAATCAAACAAGGCCATAGGCACGCCGCTGCTAGGGTGAGATTAGTCAGTTGTGTGTTAAAACCAGCCAGTTAAATTTTCTGAGCCCACATCAGACCAATCAAATCATCAGGGTGTAGAAGATGCCTTACAAACGAGACTGAGTGTATTATCTAAGGAAAGCTTTATTGGAAGTCACATCTTCTATCATCAAAGTTCTCAGCAGAAAAAGAGACAGACCCAACTTTCCCCACAGCTTTTATAACCCAGAGATACAAAACCCCCACATCAAGTATCTCACACCTTCACCCCACAGAAGTTAGGTAAACATATGAACCCACAGTCCCCGAGACTCGCTGGCGCTTCTGTCCTCTTCTCCACCTCGGGGCTCTTGCTGGGACATTGTCTCTCACCTCCGTCTTCCTCCAGCACCCACCTCCTAGCCGAGGTCCCTGCTGGGGCATTGTTCTTATGGACGTTTGATCTGTAGGGTCTGCACCGTCATGCCTACTGGAAGCATGTGGGGGAGAATGCATACCATACAAGCATGCCGTATATGTGCCTTAAATATGCACCATATAACCCCCCCCCCAAACGTTCAAATAAGGACAAGTTACATTTCAAATGCATAGAATCATGACACCCCACACAGAACAAGAGAGAGAAAAAAACTTGGCACAACAGATCACATGTCCCACTGCTTGGGCTTTAACTCTCTGCCATATCTGCTGTGAGCAGGTCTCGCTCTGCCTGTGGCTGTCTGCTGCATCTGTGAAGTAGAATCATTAACACATCGTTGTGAAAGCTTAGCAGAGCGCCTCCCGGGTGGCCTGCCGCGGCGGGGGGCTCTGGCCAACTGGACTGGGTCGTCAGCTAACACAAAAACGGGTTTGAGTCTGTTAATGCAGACTAAGTCCCTCCTGTCTCCCAAATCGAGCAAAAAATGCTTTTCCCCGGTTTCTAACACTCTGAACGGTCCATCATAAGGTGGCCTTAAACCTAACCTCTGTGCGTCGTGTCTAACGAAGACAAATTCTGCATTTTTTAAGGCTTTGGGCACAAAAACACGTGGAAAACTGTGATGAACGGGACCGGGGAGGGTGTGTGACCCCGCTTCGCTCTGCAGCAGCTGAGCGGGGAGGTGCTCTGGAGCAGGGTTCTCAGGGAGGAAATCTCCCGGTAACCGGAGGGGTTGGGCGTAGACGAGTTCTGCCGGAGAGGCTTGCAAATCCTCTTTAGGTGCTGAACGCAACCCTAATAACACCCATGGGAGTTTATCAACCCAATTTGTGTCCGTGAGAGCCGCTCTGAGGGCTGCTTTCAATGACCGATGGAAGCGCTCGCACAAACCGTTGGCCTGGGGGTTATACGCGGTCGTGCGATGAATTTTCACCCCCAGGCTGAGTGCCATGGACGACCAGAGCTCGGAAACAAACTGGGGTCCCCTGTCAGACGTTATGTCTGACGGGATACCAAAACGTGCGACCCAAGCTGTTAAAAAGGCACGAGCGACATCTGCCGCTGTGTTTGCCACCAAAGGAACCGCCTCTGGCCAGCGCGTGGTGCGGTCTACCATGGTTAAAAGGTGTGTGAAACCCTGGGACAGCGGAAGAGGTCCTACTAAGTCGACATGCACATGATCAAAGCGTTTGGCTGGGATGTGAAAAGGTTCCAGAGGGGCTCTTGTGTGTCTGTGCACCTTTGCTCTTTGACATGCAGCGCAGGCTGCAGCCCACTCTTTGACTTGTTTACACAGCCCCGGCCAAACAAACTTCTCTCCTACCATTTTGATAGATGCGCGGACGCCTGGGTGTGCCAGTGAATGTATTAAGTCGAAAACACGGCGACGCCACGCAGCCGGGACTACGGGACGGGGACGCCCCGTGGAGGTATCGCAGATTGGGGGGGCATGCCTCTGTGCAGCACCCTGTGCTCCAGCCTCAGCCCTGTTGGCCCAGACTGGAGCGCGCGCACGTCCGCGTCGCCAACCTGTTCAGCGGCCATGGCTGCATGATCTAACCCGACGCAGAACGGAGCTGTGAGCGCTTCCGCGCCGCAAGCCTGGCCTAGGTCTGCCGCCGCCGAATCTGCCCCCTGGGGGCCTGTCGCTGCAACTGCACGCGAGAGGCAATCTGCCACTACATTGAGTTTACCTGCCACGTGTTGAATGTCAGTGGTAAACTCCGAAATTGCAGCCAGCTGCCTCTGTTGTCGGCCCGACCAAGGCTCTGAAACCTTAGCCATTGCAAAAGTTAAGGGTTTATGGTCCACGAACGCGGTAAAACGGCGGCCTTCCAACCAGAACTGGAAGTGGCGGATGGCCAAATGTAGGGCCAAAAGCTCCCTGTCAAACGCGCTGTATTTACGCTCGCTCTCGCGCAATGTTTTGCTGAAAAACGCAAGTGGTTGCCAGCATCCTGCCACCAGTTGCTCGACAACCGCTCCCACTGCCACATCGGAGGCGTCTGTGGTTAGCGCCATGCGAGCTGCCGGCACCGGGTGTGCCAATAACGCAGCATTCGCGAGGGCTGATTTGACCTGTGAAAAAGCGCGCTCCCGATCCGGGGACCACTCGACCTTAGATGCAGGTTTTTGCTTCTTTAATGCCGCGTACAATGGGTGCATGAGCTGTGCCGCGTTTGGGAGGAAACGGTTATAAAAATTGACCATCCCCAAAAATTCTTGCAGCGCCTTAACCGTCTGCGGTTGTGGGAAATCCGTTATCGCGCGCACTTTATCCGGCAGCAGGACCGCACCTTCTGGCGACATGCGGTGTCCCAAAAAATCGATTTTCGCTACCCCGAATTGGCACTTCGCTGGGTTAATGATTAGCCCGTGGTCTGTGAGCCTCTGAAAAACGGCTGTGAGGTGGCGTTCGTGCTCGGCTTCGGACGCGCTGGCTACCAAAATATCATCCAAATAAGCGGACACGAAAGGGAGGTCGCGCAGCACTGCATCCATCATGTGTTGGAACGTCTGCGCGGCACCCTTGAGGCCGAAAGGCATGCGCAAAAACTCGAAAAGCCCGAAAGGGGTTATAACTGCCGTTTTGGGTATGTCCTGTGCACGGACTGGAACTTGGTGATAACCACGCACCAAATCTATTTTGGAAAAGATGCGCGCCCCCGCTAAATGCGCCGAAAAATCCTGGATGTGCGGAATCGGATAGCGGTCGTGGGCTGAAGCATTATTTAATCTGCGGAAATCGCCGCAAGGGCGTCACGAGCCGTCAGCTTTGGGTACCATGTGCAGGGGTGACGACCAGGCGCTGTTCGAACGCCGGACTATGCCCAGCTTTTCCAAGTTGGCAAATTCCTCGCGCGCGATGGCCAGTTTAGCTGGGTCCAACCGCCGAGCTTTTGCAAAAACAGGGGGGCCCGAAGTACTTATGAAATGTTCGACCCCGTGTTTGGCAACTGACGCTGAAAATGTAGGGACCGTGAGTGCTGGAAACTGGTTGAGTAATGCATGAAACTTACCACCCGCAGCTGTGACATTGGAATGTGCAGAAGGCAGGGCCACCCGAGCTGTGCAGGAGATAGAGTAGAAAGACAGTGCATTTACAATACGTCTATTAGCAAGATCAACTAACAAACTGTTTGAGCACAAAAAGTCAGCACCTAGCATGTTGCTGTTAACTGCAGCGACAACGAAGGTCCACTCGAAGTTGCGCCCGTGAAGGGACAGGCGGAGTGTCTTCTCCCCATAGGTTTTGATCGTGGAGCCGTTCGCCGCTAACACCAGGGGGCCGCTGGCCGGCGCCAGTGTGTCCGCGTAGGTAGGCTTGACAAAACTCAGCTGGGAGCCCGTGTCCACCAGGAATTCTTTCCCAGAATTTGCGTCCGTCACGAAAAGCAGCCTATTCTTCGTGCCGAGAGTCGCAGCTGCTACCGGCTCCCGGTCTTGGCGTTTCCCTGGCGCTGGTACCGGCATGGTGGGACGCATCTGCGGGCTTTCTCGGCGAAACGTCAATGGTAGAAGCAGAGGGCGTTGTCAGCTCCGCCTTTCCTGGTCTCCGCCGCTGCTGCCGTCAGTGGATCCGGTGCCGCAGCCTCTGGTCTCCCTCCTTCTCGCGAAGGGGTGGTCATCTCTGCTGCTGCCGTCGTGGCTGCGTGCCGTCTATGGGAGTCGACGAGCCGTTGCGCCACCTGTCCCAGCTCGTGGTAGTTACGGTTGACGAGCGGCTGCGAGCTGGTCAGGGTGACTCTCACTGCTGGCGGGAGCGTTCTGAGGAAGAGGTGAGCGAAGATAAAACTGTCGTCGTCCTCACCTCTCAGGCTCATCATCTTCGCCATCAGATCCGCTGGCCTGTCTGCTTCTCCCTCTGTCAGCGCCAGGAGCTTCTCTGCCCGCTCTTCCAGCGAGGGAGTGAAGGCTCGGATGAGGGCATCTTTCAATGCGCTATACTTGTCGTCTTGGGGCGGGTGGTTGGTCAGGCTCTCCACCCGTTGCACTGTGAGGCTGTCCAGCTTCGCGACGACATGATAGAACCTCGTTGCATCCGCTGAGATTCCCCGAAGGTGGAATTGCGCCTCCACAGTGGTAAACCAGGAGCGCGGGTTATGTTGCCAGAAGTCAGGCAGCTGTAGCGCGGTAGCCGCGTTAACCCGGTTGGCTCCTGAAGAGTCCGGTGCGGAAATCACGCCGTCACCGGCCATAAGTAGTCGTAGGTCACCAGTGTAGAAGATGCCTTACAAACGAGACTGAGTGTATTATCTCAGGAAAGCTTTATTGGAAGTCACATCTTCTATCATCAAAGTTCTCAGCAGAAAAAGAGACAGACCCAACTTTCCCCACAGCTTTTATAACCCAGAGATACAAAACCCCCACATCAAGTATCTCACACTTTCACCCCACAGAAGTTAGGTAAACATATGAACCCACAGTCCCCGAGACTCGCTGGCGCTTCTGTCCTCTTCTCCACCTCGGGGCTCTTGCTGGGACATTGTCTCTCACCTCCGTCTTCCTCCAGCACCCACCTCCTAGCCGAGGTCCCTGCTGGGGCATTGTTCTTATGGACGTTTGATCTGTAGGGTCTGCACCGTCATGCCTACTGGAAGCATGTGGGGGAGAATGCATACCATACAAGCATGCCGTATATGTGCCTTAAATATGCACCATAAGGGGTCATTAAGGTCAGTGATGGCGGGAGGCCAGTGGTGTTGTTAGCAACATTAGTAAGTACCATTATGGAGGGCCAGGATTTGGAATTTTTAATTAAAAAAAATTCCTTTACGAGGTCCACAAATGGCTCCAGCTTATACTCACTACACCAGTGACCAGCACGTCAGCCAAGCGCTCCTTTTCCTGGTTAAAAAGGATAAAAACGTACCTGAGAACGAACGTGGACAAGAAAGACGTGTAAACCAGGCCAGAATACCCACTGACTGCCGTCATGGAGGAGCTAAAAGCCATTGGGAAATCCTATGACATGGTGACTGAGCATTCTGCCACCATTAAAGACAGGACAAAGGCCCTCCTCTTCAGATAGGGTGAGTCCAATGTTTACTCCTCTTTATAGGCTTTCACTGTTAACCGAACTGCCTAAATAATTACCTGTGCAGTTTTAATATGGTTACTGAATTTTTATCTTTGCTTTAGCTGCATGTGTTTCTCAGGCAGTTGTGTTGGTTATTTAATTGTGGTTGCTGACATGCAGAAAAACTGCATGGCTGTGTCTGTGTGTAACCTCATCAGGTGTGCAACTGCATAATTAGTATTTTCAGAATAGTAATTAAACTTTGTAAGGCATGTGTTGTTTAACACACATGCACCCCATAGCACAGTGAGAGAGCGTGCAAGATGCATCTGTAAGATACAACAGAATTGCGTTCCAAATAGTGAAATTAGCTGATGTATGTAATGTTGTAGCTTCCTCAATTTTCCTCACACCACTGTATCACAACCAGGCTTTCCAGGCCCAAATGTAGGCTGTGTTTGAAAGTGGAACACAGCGGTGTAGCCTATATGTAGGCAATCACATGTTAGACTTTGACAAATACAATGGTGTGAAAAAGTGTTTGTCCCCTTCCTGATTTCTCATTTTTTTGTAGGTTTGTCACACTTAAATGTTTCATATCATCAAACAAATTTAAATATTTGACAAAGATAACACTGTGAGCGACACACATTGTGGGCTCACGTTTCCACAGAGACAGGACTGCATGTGTATTGAGGGTGTCACGTCTGCAAGGACAAAGGACTCGAATCTGCAGAAGATAACAAGGAGGTGTGAGATTTGTCTCTTTGTCCCACAGAAGATGCCCCGGAGAGATTTCCGGTTCATCAGGAAATGAGAGACAATGGTGAAGATTCAAAGGGATGCTTTGTGACTGTATGTTTACTGAAAACACCATGTGACTTGAATTCTGATGCTGGAAACATATAAAAGGGTGATGAGATATGATTCTTTCTTTTTCCTGCTTTGAGAATGCTAGAAGCTGTGTTCTGTCAATAAAGCTGGTTTACGACTAAACTCAGCCTCATCATTTGAGCACATCTTCTACACTGGTGACCTACAACGAGAAATGAGCAGACAGAATTCTCCCGAGCGGGGCTCGGCGGAAGCCAGCCTAATGGCCGCCTCCACGATCCGGCTGCCCGATTTCTGGCAGCACAGCCCGCGCTCATGGTTTAGCGCAGTCGAGGCGCAGTTCAACCTCCGGAGAATCTCCAACGACGACACAAGATTCTACCACGTGGTAGCGAAGCTGGACAGCAACACGGTCCAGAGAGTGGAAGATCTGGTTAATCATCCACCAGACAGCGACAAGTACAGCGCATTGAAGGACGCGCTGATCAGCCATTTCACCCCTTCAGTCCAACAACGAGCAGAGGGACTCCTGACGTTGACGGAGTCAGAAAACGATAGACCTGCGGACCTGATGGTGAAGATGCTGAAGCTCAAAGACTCTGAGGATGGCAAATTCATTTTCGCCCACCTTTTCCTTTGAACCCTGCCGCCAGCAGTGAGAGTGGCCCTGGCAGAGTCGCCCCGATTGGCCAGGTGAGACTACCATGGGTTGAGCAAAGAGGCGCAGCGGTTGGTCGACGCCCACAAGCGGAACGCGGTTTCGGCCGCGGCGGCTAGCCCGGGAACGGCGTCCGGAGACAGCGCAGGTCCAGCGGCCGCGGCGCCAGACGCACCAACGACGGCGGCAACGGGAGCCAGACGACGCGGAGCGGAGGACGGCCCGTGCTTCTACCACCGCCGTTTTGCAGAGAGAGCGCACAGGTGCGTCCCACCGTGCAACTTTAAGCGCCAGGGAAACGCCAAGACCGAGGGCCGGTAGCAGCTGCAACCCTCGGCAACGAGAACAGGCTGCTTTACCTGACGGATGTACGCTCGGGGAAACAGTTCCTCGTGGACACGGGCTCTCAGCTGAGTTTCGCCACACCCACCTACGCGGAACGGCTGATGCCTTCTAAAGCTCCCTGGGTGTCAGTGTCAGCAGCGAACGGCTCCACGATTAAAACGTTCGGTGAGAGGACCATGCTTCTGTCCTTACAGGGCCGTTCATTTGAGTGGACATTTATTGTAGCAGCAGTCAGTTTCAACATGTTAGGGGCTGATTTTTTGTGCTCACATGGTTTATTGGTTGACCTTGCTAATAGACGTCTGATTAATGCACTGTCCTTTCATTCTATTCCCTGCACAGCTCGGGTGGCCCCGCCGACTGCACATGCCAGCGTCTCAGCTGCGGGTGGTAAGTTTCACACATTGCTTGCTCAGTTCCCAGCACTCACAGTCCCCACGTTTTCGGCAACGATGGCTAAACATGAGGTGGAGCATTTCATAACAACCACCGGCCCTCCCGTTTTTGCAAAAGCTCGGCACTTGGACCCAGCTAAACTGGCCATCGCGCGCGAGGAGTTCACTAATCTGGAGAAACTGGGCATTGTTAGACGCTCCAAGAGCTCTTGGGCTTCGCCGTTACACATGGTCCCAAAGGCTGACGGCTCGTGGCGACATTGCGGCGATTTCCACAGGTTGAACAACGTTTCAGCTCATGACCGCTACCCGATTCCGCACATTCAGGATTTTTCTGTTCATTTGGCGGGGGCGCGCATTTTTTCTAAAATAGACTTGGTGCGCGGTTACCACCAGGTTCCAGTGCGCGCGCAAGATGTACCCAAAACGGCGGTCATAACTCCTTTCGGCCTTTTTGAGTTTTTGCGCATGCCTTTTGGCCTCAAGGGGGCCGCGCAGACTTTCCAACGCATGATGGATGCAGTTTTACGCGACCTTCCTTTCGTGTTTGTTTATTTGGACAATATTTTGGTAGCCAGCGCGTCCGAGGGCGAGCACGAAAAACACCTCACAGCAGTTTTTCGGAGGCTGGCAGAGCACGGGTTAATAGTTAACCCAGCGAAGTGCCAGTTTGGGGTGGCGCAGATTGATTTTTTGGGACATCGCGTTTCGGCAGAAAGAGCGGTTTCTCTTCCAAATAAAGTGCGTGCCATAACGGACTTTCCGCAACCTCAAACGGTCAAGGCGCTTCAGGAGTTTCTAGGGATGGTTAATTTTTACAACCGGTTCCTCCCAAGCGCAGCACGGCTCATGCAGCCATTGTACACCGCGTTAAAAAAACAAAAGCCCGCAAATAAAGTTGAATGGTCTCCGGAGCGGGAGCGCGCTTTTGCCTAGGTCAAATCAGCCCTGGCAAACGCAGTTTTGTTAGCGCACCCAGTTCCAACGGCCCGCATGGTGCTCACCACTGACGCTTCCGATGTAGCGGTGGGGGCGATAGTTGAACAGCTTGTGGCAGGTACCTGGCAACCCCTCGCATTTTTCAGCAGGACTTTGCGCGATAGTGAGCGTAAATACAGTGCGTTTGACAGGGAGCTTTTGGCCCTACACTTGGCCATCCGTCACTTTCAGTTCTGGTTAGAGGGGCGACGTTTCACCGCGTTTGTGGATCATAAACCGCTAACGTTTGCGATGGCCAAAATTTCAGAACCCTGGTCAGGCCGGCAACAAAGGCAACTAGCCGCAATATCGGAGTTCACTACTGATATTCAGCATGTCGTGGGTAAACACAATGTTGTGGCAGACTGCTTCTCGCGCGCGGTAGCACCACCAAGCCCCATAGGGGCAGACTCTGTAGCCGTGGCCGCGGGCCCGGGCAGCGACGCGGGAGCGCGCGCAGCCCCGGTCTGTGTTGGGTTAGATTATGCAGCCATGGCTGCGGAGCAGGTTAACGACGCGGACGTGCGCGCGCTCCAGTCTGGACCAACAGGGTTAAGGCTGGAGCACAGGGAGCAACAAAGTGGTATGCCCCCACTAATCTGCGATGTCTCCACGGGACGGCCCCGCCCCGTGGTGCCAGCCTCGTGGCGTCGCCGCGTTTTTGACTTGGTCCATTCACATCGATTAAGTTGGTGGGGGAGAAATTTGTTTGGCCCGGGTTGCGCAAACAGGTCAAGGAATGGGCGGCAGCCTGCGTAGCGTGTCAGCGAGCCAAAATACACAGACACACTAAGGCCCCGTTGGAACCTTTTCACATCCCCGCTAAGCGTTTTGATCACGTGCATGTTGACTTGGTGGGCCCGCTCCCATTATCACACGGGCACACACATCTTTTGACGATGGTGGATCGCACCACGCGCTGGCCAGAGGCGATTCCTCTGACATCAACCACAGCGGAAGAAGTTGCGTGAGCATTTTTAGCAGCGTGGGTTGCGCGTTTCGGTGTACCGTCGGACATAACGTCCGACAGGGGTCCCCAATTTATTTCCGAACTATGGTCATCGATGGCCTGCAGCTTGGGGGTGAAGATTCATCGCACTACCGCGTATAACCCCCTGGCTAATGGTTTATGCGAACGCTTTCACAGGTCATTAATAGCAGCCCTCAGAGCGTCGCTGACGGATACAAATTGGGTGGACAAACTTCCATGGGTTTTATTGGGGTTGCGTTCTGCACCTAAGGAAGATTTGCATGCTTCCCCGGCTGAATTAGTTTTTGCACAACCTCTCCGTTTGCCGGGGGAATTTCTCCCCGATAATCCCGCACCAAATGGCCCTCCTGCTCAGCCGTGGCAGAGCGACTCGGGAGCAAACACGCTCCCTGGTCCGGTCCATCACAGTTTACCACACATTTTTGTGCCAAAGGCTTTAAAAAATGCAGAGTTTGTTTTTGTTAAACATGATGCTCAGCGTCCAAGTTTGCGGCCGTTTTATGACGGACCGTTCCGAGTGCTGGAGACCGGGCAGAAGCATTTTCTGCTAGATTTAGGGGGCAGAAGGGAGTTGATTTGCATAAACAGGCTCAAACCCGCCTTTGTTTTGGCTGATGAGGAAGTGCAGCTCGCGAGGCCCCCCCGCCGTGGCAGGCTGCGGAGAGGACATTCTCCAAAATCTTCACAGAAAGGTGCTAACAGCTTTAATCCACAGGTGCAGAGAGATGTTGCAGGTGCAGCCAAGCCAGGTTGCAGCAGATTCGGCAGAAAGTTAAAACCTAGGCAGTTGGTGGATTGATTAGCGATGTATGGAGTGTTTTGTGTTTTTCTTTTTTTTATGCCATGCAGGTTTTGCCTTACTGGACGTTTGGGGGGGGGGGGTAGTGTGGGCGACACACATTGTGGGCTCACGTTTCCACAGAGACAGGACTGCATGTGTATTGAGGGTGTCACGTCTGCAAGGACAAAGGACTCGAATCTGCAGAAGATAACAAGGAGGTGTGAGATTTGTCTCTTTGTCCCACAGAAGATGCCCCGGAGAGATTTCCGGTTCATCAGGAAATGAGAGACAATGGTGAAGATTCAAAGGGATGCTTTGTGACTGTATGTTTACTGAAAACACCATGTGACTTGAATTCTGATGCTGGAAACATATAAAAGGGTGATGAGATATGATTCTTTCTTTTTCCTGCTTTGAGAATGCTAGAAGCTGTGTTCTGTCAATAAAGCTGGTTTACGACTAAACTCAGCCTCATCATTTGAGCACATCTTCTACAACACAAGTAAACACAAAACGCAGTTTTTAAATGAAGGTGTTTATTATTAAGAGGAAAAATAAATCCAAACCTACAGGGCCCTGTGTGAAAAAGTGATTGCCCCCCCTCCATTAAAACCTAAATTAACTGTGGTTTATCACATCTCTGAAAAGCTGAGTTCAGTTTCTCTAGCCACACCCAGGCCTGATTACTGCCACACCTGTTCTCAATCAAGAAATCACTTAAATAGGACCTGCCTCAAAAGCTAGACATCATGCTGTGATCAAAAGAAATTTAGGAACAAATAAGAAACAAAATAATTGAGATCTAACGGTCTGGAAAAGGTTATAAAGCCATTTCTAAATCTTTGACTCCAGTAAACCACAGTGAGAGCCATTATCCACAAATGGTGAAAACATGGAACAGTGGTGAACCTTCCCAGGAGTGGCTGGTTGACCAAAATTACTCCAAGAGCACAACAACGACTGATCCAAGAGGTCACAAAAGACCCCACAACAACATCCAAAGAACTGCAGGCCTCACTTGCCTCAGTTAAGGTCAGTGTTCATGACTCCACCATAAGAAAGAGACTGGGCAAAAATGGCCTGCATGGCAGAGTTCCAAGACAAAAACCACTGCTGAGCAAAAACAACATAAAGGCTCGTCTCAGTTTTGCCAGAAAACATCTTGATGATCCCCAAGACTTTTGGAAAATACTCTGTGGACTGACGAGACAAAAGTTGAACTTTTTGGAAGGTGTGTGTCCCATTACATCTGGCATAAAAGTAACACAGCATTTCAGAAAAGGAACATCATAACAACGGTAAAATATGGTGGTGGTAGTGTGATGGTCTGGGGCTGTTTTGCTGCTTCAGGACCTGGAAGACTTGCTGTGGTAAATGGAACCATGAATTCTGTTGTCTACCAAAAAATCCTGAAGGAGAATGTCCGACCATCTGTTCGTGACCTCAGGCTGAAGCACACTTGGGTTCTGCAGCAGGACAATGATTGAAAACACACCAGCAAGTCCACGTCTGAATGGCTTAAGAAAAACAAAATGAAGACTTTGGAGTGGCCTTGTCAAAGTCCTGACCTGAATCCGATTCAGATGCTGTGGCATGACCTTAAAGAGGCGGTTCATGTTCAAAAACCCTCCAATGTGGCTGAATTACAACAATTCTGCAAAGATGAGGGGCCAAAATTCCTCCACAGCGCTGTAAAAGACTCATTGCCAGTTATCGCAAACTCTTGATTGCAGTTGTTGCTGCTAAGGGTGGCCCAACCAGTTATTAGGTTTAGGGGGCAATCACTTTTTCACACAGGACCATGTAGATTTGGATTTTTTTCCCTTAATATTAAACACCTTCACTTAAAAACTGCATTTTGTGTTTACTTGGGTTATTGTTGTCTAATATTTAAATTTGTTTGATGATCTGAAACATTTAACTGTGACAAACATACAAAAAAATGAGAAATCAGGAAGAGGGCAAACACTTTTTCACACCTCTGTATAAAGAGGAGTAAAGGACACTAAGATTTATTGGACTGTGTGAATATTAAAGAATATGTAATTACTGAAAATGAATGGGACATCCAATATTAGTGACTGTGCCAGATCCCTTGTTTATTTGTTTGTCAGGTCAAAAAGTCACAAATTTATGACATAAAAATCACAAGTTTATGAGATAAAAAGTCACAGATTTATGAGAAAAAGTCATAAATTTATGACACAAAAATCACAAATTTGACATAACAATCACAAATTGAGAAAAAAAATGTGAACATTTATGAGAAAAGTCAAAAATTTACAAAAAATAGTAGTAAATTTATGAGATAAAAAGTCACAAATTTATAAGAAAACAATGTGAAAATTTATGAGGAAAAAGTCAAATTTCCAAAAAAATAGTAAATTTATGAGATAAAGGTCACAAATTTATGAGGAAAAAAGTGAAAATTTAAGAGAAAAAACTGTAAATTTACAACAAAAAACTAAAATTACTTAAAAAAGTTTTGAACTTACAAGAAAAATTTGACAAATTTAAAAGAACAACAGTCACAAATTTATGAGGAAAAATTAGAAAAAGTTGCAAATTAACCGAAAAAGGCAAATAAATGAATAAATAAATTCAAAATTTGCAAGAAAAAAGTCACAATTACAAGGAAATACAAGAAAAAACGAACTTATTTATGAGGAAAAGTTGCAAATTTACAAGGAAAAAAATCAGTTTTATGAGAAAAAGTTGCAAGTTTGCAGTAAAAAAAAAAAAGTGGCAAATTTATGAGAAAGGTTCAAGTTTTCAAGACAAATGTGTCAAATTGATGGGAAATCCATTGAAAATGGGTCCACAGGTAAAGTCCATGTAGGCAAATAGAGATGGGGCCAACATGGAGCCCACAGACAAGCCCACATGGACCCATCAGAAGCTTTGGTGGGGCCCACATGGACATGCTGGCTGGTGGGGGACACAAACGCCTCCAGCGAAATAATCTGGCCATCCACGGAGGAGAGGCACATCTGTTTTCTTGTGCATTTGCAGAGGTGGTTTGGATGCTGGTCGTGGTTTATGATTGGGTGGACGGCGTTTTCTTCTTCGAACAGCTACAGATGTGTGTGCCGCCAGGTGCCGTCAGGCTGCCTCGTAGGTGAGCAGACACTAATGAGCTCCATTACACTGTCCAGTACAATCTGCCCCCGTGCCGCCTGGTTTTAGGGCCCCTGGTTAAAACACAAAACCGCGCCAGGCTTTTAGGGTCGGCGCAAAGGAAAACCACCACTCCGCGACAATGAATATTTTACCTCGCTACCGGCAGTCAGGCAGCATTTAGTGACCACAGGCCACGTTAAGTGTTCCTGACCAGAGGCGAAGGGGGCACTTAACAAATGGTAATGCCCACTATCTGTCCATGGTCTGGGCGGCCACTGCTGCCTGAGAGCTCCGTAGTGGCTGCAGCCCGACCGCTCCACGTCCACCACTGACCTCCCGGCTAACCACACGCTCCACGTACACACAGCTACATCCTGGTGGGAGGAGGGACTCCGGTCATCACTTAATGACAGCTGCCACTCAGGTGGTCGGCTGACCCCCTGACCCCAGCCATCATCAGCTTAGAACGACACCAACCCGACCTTCTTAAGAGGCTTTTGTCCAAAAACAGAAAACCACAACTCCAATTAAGCAAATGGACTGAGTGTTGGATTATGTGGGGTCACCTTAAATGTGAAAACACCTGCAGGGACACGTCCAACATGCTCAGTTATAGTTGCATCAACTCATGTCACCTTTGGCACGGAATTCTGTTTACTCTTATTTCACTGCAGTTATGATTAAAAAAAAGGTCATTTTACCATCTGGCTGATTTACTTTAGATTTAGCTGATTTGAATTGTGGAGGATTTGTGCAATAAACAGAGCACTGCTACTTCCTTCAGCTGTTCAGCTGTAAAACACATGATTAGTTTGGGGTTTTATTTTTCTCCATTACTGTACATCACAGGAGTCAGACGTGATACGGCCCGACAGAATATTGGTTTCTCCCTCTGAGAGGTCGGTGACTTCCCCCCCCAGTCTTGTAAATTTAGAGTTTCTCAATATCATAAACTTGTGACTTTTCCTTCCAGTGTCGTAAATTTGCAACTTTTTACACCCAGTTTCATAAGGTTGCAAATCTTCTGCCCCGTCTCATTAAATTGCGACATTTTCTGGATGCGTGGTAGGTACAGTATTTTTAATCAACTTACAAGACTTTTTCAATTAAAAAAGGATCATAAAAATAAATCCCTGGCCTTTGGCTTTATTCAGTTCCCTCTTGTTGGCCCTCAGTAAGACTTAGTTTGACCCACCCCTGTATATGTAGCTTTTAATGCTTAAAACTAGGGATGTTAATGATTAATTGACTTTCAGTTAATTGTCAGTAAGAATTTAGTCAACTAAATTAAATTGGTTGTCAATTAGTTGATAACTCGGCAGTCTTTTTCAATGGAAGCTTATCCTATGAAATGTAGTGGCGTTGCTGGCCAGACGGGGGCACACACGTTCACCCACTGGCGCATTTCAACCAAAACTAAAGAGAAAGCAGAAGGAGATGCCAAGCCCCCAGAGCGCATTAGCTGTGCAGATCAAAAAACCTTGCCCTTCCGGGTTACGTTGGAGAGCCATAACAAGTTCCAATGGTATGCGAGCTTGAAGATCCACCTGCTTCAAATCAGCAGGACGGAGAAACAGACCAGAGCAAGGAAGAAACTACAAAAACCCATAACTGCTGGCTTCAACCCGCCGCTAGACGGGGAAGCAGACTGGACTCAAGTCACCACAGAGGGGACAGACAACAGAGGAGCCCAGATGGTTCTGGGCTTGTCTGGATTTCCGGGGTGCTGTGATAATGTTTAATGTGCAACAGATGAAGCAGCGGACAGTTTATTTTCCTGTTAAAACAGTCGACCAGTGCATCACAGGAAATTAGGACAGGAAAGGTTTTTTTAGTATAACTAAAAAAGATAAATTTTATGATATTGGTAGTAGTATTTAAAATAAATTAAAAAGATGACATTTGTAATTTACTGAGATGTACCAGCACATAGTACACACTATACAGAACAAAATTTGTTAAACTGCAAAAAATGCCATTGTCTGTAGTAAAAAAAAATGCAAATGGTGCAATAAATCATTGACTGAAACCATTGATTAAAACATCAATGTTCATGTTTTATTCAGTATATCAAAAACAGTAATTAACTTTTTATATATGTATTAAAGATAGACCGTATTGTGTCATGAACCGAGCCCATGTTTCCTGTGGACTCGGTTCTGATCGTTCCTGCTGGCTCAGGCAGTGGGTTTGTTATGCGGTGTTGTGTTTTGATTTCACGTTGTTTTCATGTCTGTGTTCCATTTCTGTTCCTGCTTGTAGCTGCCACTCTGGCCTGTCTGGCCACGCCCCCTCTTTCTCTGACAGTCAGCTGTTTGCCCAGGTAATCATCTCTTCCGCGCCTCGTCCAGGTGTTTCCTATTTGCCACGCCAGCGGCATTTGTACTAAAGCAGCGCTCTGCTAGACAAACGCCACTGGACCATTATGTGTGTTATGGTTGTTCTCTGCCGTCTAACCACCACGTCTACTAAGGACTGTTTCTGTGTGTGCTCACTGGGAGACTGGGATTTCTCAGACTGCCCCCCCCCACACACACACACCGTGAGTAAACTGTAGTGTGTCTTTTCGCCGCTGTGCTGCTATGCTTTCTGCAGCGTTCCTCTGTGCAGCACAACTGCTACGCCTTGGCTGTTTGCCCAGTTAATTCTCCGGTGTGAGAGTTGGGCGTCCTGAAGGACTCTTTAGCGTACCCGAGCTGTCGTGTCTTTTGTATGTTCCCTTTTGTATTAATAAATGTGTGTTTGGTGTAACCCTGCACTTAAGTCCACTTGTCCTTTTTCTCCTCCTCCGTGCGCTGTTGAGAAGCGCACGGAGAGTTTATGACAGAGTGGTCCAGCTGTCTAAAGGGACTTAGCGGGTTACACTCACACAAATCATTTTTTTCATTTTTTGGGACTGTCTTGTTTTCACCCACCTGCTTTCCGGGCATGATGGCTGAGCTGCTGGAGAGGGAGCAGCGCTTGCTTTGTCTGCTGGAGGACATACTTTCGCGGACACTGGAGCCCTGTTCCTCCAAGACAGCTTGATGGGCTCGGGATACGGCAGTGAGAGTGATGAATTGGGATAGCTTGTGGGACCACCCGGAGGTGACCAAGATTCTCCGGGATATCTTCACTGTGCCATGCAAGGGGTCGAGTGAGGAGCTCCCAGCGCTCGAGCCCCCCGTGGCTACACTGCCGTCATTTCCTGATAATCCGGAGTGCATTGGCCTTGATTACTTGCAGCCAGGTGCTGTGGTCAGAATCCCGGATTATATGGTGCTCTAACCACCTGCGAGGAGAAGGAAGCCTCCCTTGTCTTCGGCGGCCGTCATCACTCCAGTCACTGAGTGGTCCTCCGAGATTGTCCCGGCTACGCCCACCTCCGCGTCATCAGAGCCGGCTCCTCCACGATCCTTTGAAGGAATCAGTGACACGGAGAAGGATGATTGCCAACTGTCTGCAGCTGTCAACATCGAGAATCGGGATGACAGGCAAGTGTTTTTTCATTCCACTCCATCTAATTACAAACCTTGTCTGTCTCCCAAGGGAGAGGCCCAGTTTCAGCAGTCTGCTGGGTCCTCTCCTCCGGCTGCAAATATTAATTCACTTTTTTCCCTCTCCGTGTCTCCTCCTATTCTCCCTGATGGCCTATTGGCCCAAGGTCAGGGCCATCAGACGGTAGAGGAGCCAGTGGCCTCGGATGATCTCTTCCCAGAGCCTGCATGGAGAGGCTCCCCTGCAGCCACGCTGGAGGAATCCCCAGCGTTGGAGCCACTGCAGGAGGAGTATAGGACTGATACTACCATCTCGCCTGCTGTGGAGGCTGTTGCAGCGAAGGGGGAGCCTGAGCCGGACTTCCTGGAGGCCGGGCCCAAGTCTTCATCTTTGGGATCGACGCTGGAACTGGTCCATATGAAGAGGAGGCGCGTGCGCCATAGGAGGTCCCGAGCTTCGCCTGCGGCAGCTCGGCTGCCTTCACCCGAATCGTGGCCTGTTCCATCTGCCGAGGAGATGGAGGAACGCAGGCAGGTGTTGCTGGCGGAGACGGATCTTCTCCTAGAGGTGAAGCCGTAGCTCCTCCCGGATTTGGCATCAGAGTTGAAGGAGTATTCTCTGAGGGAGCTGGAGCTCCAGCCCGTGACCGAGCGCGCACCGATCCCACTGCAACGAATTTGACCTTGGGGAGACAGCGGACGTCATTACCTCCCAGGAGTTCAGGCAAGTGCTTGTTCAATCACTTCTACTCTCACCTGAAACCACTTGTCTGATTCCTGAGGAGTTGTTAATTGCTGTCACCACGCCTCCACCTGTCTCTCCTGTTTCCCCTGAGTTCCCGCTGTTTCCAGAGGGAGTTCCCTGGGTGATGGAGGAGTGTTCCCTGAGGGAGGTGGAACCTGAGCACGCGCTGGTCAAGGAACCATCTGCTCTCCCATGTCGCCGCCGTTCCTGGAGGTCTCGCCCAAATCAGTCCATCATCCAGTCAGCAACCCTTCCTTCACCGGAGAAGGAGAATCCTGCTGCGGAGCCGCTGGTTTCTTCCAAGGTGTCGCCTGCAACCGTCTCCCTCACAACTTTTACCTCTGCCAATGTGGGGGTTGCAGGTTTTTCTCCGGACTCTTCTCCTTCTGTGCCGGTTTTGGAGGTTCCTCCTCTGCATATAGAGGAGCCCAGGGCCGCCGTGGACACGGAGAGAGATAAAAGTGCTTCTGACGTCACTGGAGACATCAAACACCAGGAGAACAGGCAAGTTCCTTCTCATTTTTCTATTATTAATGAACAATTTTGCCTGTTCCCTGGCCAAGAGACTCAGATCCTGCAGTCCTCTGAGCTCTCTGCATCGGTGGCATGTTATAACCCCTCACCGATCCTCTTCGTGTTCCCTCTGTGTGCTCCTGTGAGCTTTCCGGTTCCTGAGCCAAGTCGCCAGACGGAGGAGAGGTCTGAGGCCCTGGAGGATCCAGTGCCAGGTTCAGAGGTGGGGCAGCCCTCAGCTGCCATGTTGAATGAATCGTCAGTGTAGGGGAGATCGCCTGGGGGCCCTAAGACTGCAGTCACCAGTCCGCCTGCTGTGCAAGCCGTTGCAGCAGAGCCACCCTCTGAACTGGGCCTTCTGGAGGCTGGACCTAAGACGTCAGCGTCGGAGTCCTGGATGGGGGTGGAGCCCGAGTACAGGCAAGTGCTCTCAGTTGTTTCTCTTTCCCCTGAATTGGAGCAAACTTGTCTGGATCTTGGGGAGGAGAGTTGGGTGCAGCCCTCAGCTGCACCTGAACCCTCCTTGCCGGGCTCTGCCGCTGCTGGTGACCCTGACCACATCTTTCTCTCCCCTGTCTCTGAGCTTCCTCTCAGGGTCGCCGGAGAGCGGTCAACCACATCTGGAGCCGCCGAAGATCCAGGTTGGTTGTCCAAGGATGCTGCAGAACCTCAGCCAGAGGTCACCATGGGTGCAGCTGATCCTCAGCTGGAGGTCACTGTGGGTGCTGCAGATCCTGAGCCGGAGGTCACCGCGGGTACTGCAGAGCTTGAGCCGGAGGTCACCGTGGGTACTGTAGAGCCTATGCTGGAGTCCATCATGGGTGCAGCAAGGCTCCCTCTGGAGTCCATCGTGGGTGCAGCGGAGCCGGCCCAGTCAGGGTCCACCGCGGGTGCAGCAGGGTCCCAAGCTGGGATCCCCGAGGGCGCTGCGGACAGCCATAAGGATGCCGCGGTCCCCTTCTCCTCCCGGTCCTATGCCATGGGGGTTCCCTCCCTTTGGTCCGGTCACCCACCAGCGAACTTCCCGGTAGGCAGGCCGCCTCCTGCCTCGCCCCGTCGGCCCTGATGGATTAACAATGCTGGCCGACTGCCTGAGGGACTGAGTCTCTGGGCCAAATGGCCTGTGTTCTCTGGCAGACCGCCAGACTGGGTTCGCCAAACTGCCTGCTGGGCCTGGGACTCAGGGCATCCTCCCGAGCCTCCACATCTTTGGACTTGGGGGGGTTAATTGTGGACCCTGGGTGGGATATCGTGTTCCCTCCTTTCCTGTTCCCCCTACCTCCCTCCCCGGGTTTGTGTGTTATTGTTGTGCCTGTGGGGATTGGTGGGGAGGGGGGAGGGGGGTTTCCTTATGATGTTATGGGGGGTGTCTGGTATCCATCCCTAGAAGGAGGGGCTCTGTCATGAACTGAGCCCGTGTTTCCTGTGGGCTTGGTTCTGATCGTTCCTGCTGGCTCAGGCAGTGGGTTTGTTATATGGTGTTGTGTTTTGAGTTCACGTTGTTTTCATGTCTGTGTTCCGTTTCTGTCTCTGCTTGTAGCTGCCGCTCTGGCCTGTCCGGCCACGCCCCCTCTTTCTCTGACAGTCAGCTGTTCACCCCGGTAACCATCTCTTCCGCGCCTCTCCCAGGTGTTTCCTATTTGCCACGCCAGCGGCATTTGTACTAAAGCAGCTCTTTGCTAGACAAACGCCGCTGGACCATTATGTGTGTTACATGGTTGTTCTCTGCCGTCTAACCACCACGTCTACTAAGGACTGTTTCTGTGTGTGCTCGCTGGGAGACTGGGATTTCTTGGACTGCCCCCCCCCCACCGTGAGTAAACTGTAGCGTGTCTTTTCACTGCTGTGCTGCTTCACTTTCTGCAGCGTTCCTCTGTGCAGCACAACCGCTACGCCTTGGCTGTTTGCCCAGTTAATTCTCCAGTGTGAGAGTTGGGCGTCCTGAAGGACTCTTTAGCGTACCCGAGCTGTCGTGTCTTTTGTTTGTTCCTTTTTGTATTAATATATGTGTGTTTGGTTTAACCTTGCATTTAACCCCTTGAACTCCGTGAATTCCGCGGGCGGTCACGTCTCTGCATCTTAGTGCATCTCAGTGTGCACTGAAAAAAAACGCTGTATTTCCGGTCTTCCAGTACAGACACACCCTTGTTACAACCTGAGAAAAAAGCTGTGTAATATATTTATTTTTTGTGGAATTTTTACAAAATTTTGACCTGAGCTTGAAAACACTTGGTTCTACATTTTTGTTGTGTTTTCCAGCCAGTATCTGACAGCTGTATGTTATTTGCAAGCATTTGTATCTAAAAAAGCACCCAGGCGAACTTTCTTGTTACTCAGTGGCAGGAGCACTTAGAGAGATTATGACTGTTTTGCCAAAAAATTCAGAGTGTTTTCTTTTAAATGAGACCAACCCCATGAAGATGCTGCAAAGGGTTGAAGAACAACTTTTGATTTACTTTGGGCATGTTATTTTTAGGCGTTTTTAGGGAAGTTGAACAGAGTTCAACAGGTTAAGTCCACTTGTCCTTTTTCTCCTCCTCCGTGCGCTGTTGAGAAGTGCAGAGAGAGTTTATGACAATATTGTACTGAGGGAAATTCAGATTCTCAGGAAAATTGCTGCTTTTCAATTAATCATTCATCGATCGATACGATGAATCAACTAATGATTAATGAATTAATCAATAACTTGCATCCCTATTAAAACCTGTTTCATATGCGTACATTATTAATGTATAATAATAATAATAATGCAAGGATTGTGTGTGTGTGTGTGTGTGTGTGTGTGTGTGTGTGTGTGTGTGTTTGTGTGATTCTGTTCCTGGGATAGCTCTCGAACCGTTTGTCTGACTGACCTCAGATTTTATAAGTGCTTTGCTGAGGTTACGAGAGTGAGCATCCCTGAATTTCAGCCTCCCTGGATATGTGGAAGTTTAGGAGGGGAAATCTTTAATGAACGTCCTTAGGGGAGCTATTAAATGAACACAGAGGTGGAAAAGGTATAACCGCTGGGATTTGAGGACTGAAAATTTGGATTCACGGCTATAGTATTAAGCCCACTACCCCCTGTAAATTTCAGCCTTCCCACATACAGCAGTGTGAAAAGTGTTTTCCCCCTTCCTGATTTCTCTTTTTTTTGTGTGTGTTTGTCACACTTAAATGTTTCAGATCATCAAACAAATTTAAATATTAGACAAAAATAACACAAGTAAACACAAAATGCAGCTTTTAAATGAAGGTGTTTATTACTAAGTGTGGCGTAACATTATGTAGCTCACATATTCCTTGGCAGAGACCCAGACATGAGGGAACTTTGAGCTCACAGTGTATATTGACATCACGCCCCAGTTGGACATTGAGTCTGGACCCCCTGCGGACTAGAGGAGAAGTGAGAAGATCTGAGAGTGAACCCGAAGAGACGGTCTGACTCCTAGGGTCAGACAGAGAAGCCGAGAGGACAATGGGGGGATTAGTTATGAATGGAATTCTGTGTTTGATGTGAATGTGATTTGTGTCTGTTGTAACGGTATAAAGGTATGTGGTTTATCTCAGCTCGCCCTCTTCATTCTCTGACTGAGAGAGGAGCTGTAGGACTTGATATGGAATAAACCAATACTGAAAAATCATTCAGTCTCTTCATTTCGAGTTTCCTACATTGGTGACCCACACTTGAGAAATATGGAAAGACTTGGAGGTCGTCTCTCCGACTCCGAACCTGACTCACCGGAGACCGCCTGCACCGGCGTAAACTCCATTAGACTCCCCAAGTTCTGACAAGAGGACCCGCACTCATGGTTCCAACACGTGGAATCACGGTTCGTGCTTAACGGGGTATCAGAGGATGACATTAAATTCCACAATGTCATAGCAAGACTCGACAGCCGCGCAGCCCGGTGTGTGCGGAGCCTGGTGCAGCAGCCGCCCGCTGCTGGCAAATACGACGCCCTGAAAGCCGCCCTCATTCGGAGCTTTGTACCATCGGCCGAGGTGAGGGCCAGAACACTCCTGGACCTGCGCGACAGAGGAGGACGCAGGCCGACCGTCCTCATGGAGGACATGCTGCAGATGATCGGGGCAGACAATGATGCGTTTTTATTTAAGCACATCTTTTTGAGGACCCTTCCAGCGCACATGAGAGGCTCCCTGTCCAGCATGAGGTGTTTGGACCAGCAGGACTTCCGCGCGCTGGCTTTGGAAGCGGAGCGACTCCTGGACGCATGCGGCGAGCAGGAGACGGCAGCGGCAGCAGCAAACCTCGGCGCGGCGGCCCAGGGCGACGGAGAACCGGTGGCAGCAGAGCCGACCCCAGCGACAACAGCGGCAGCGCGGTCATGGAGCAGAGGAGAGGACGAGATGTGCTTCTACCATCGACGATTCGCGCACAAGGCTCACAGATGCGTCCCGCCATGCAACTTCAGGAAGCAGGGAAACGCAAGAGCCGGAGGTCGTTAGCAGCTTTGACCCTCGGCGAACGGAACAAGCTGCTCTACCTGACGGATGCGAGCTCCGGACGGCAATTCCTCGTCGACTCTGGGGCACAGAGGAGTTTCATAACCGCAACCTACGCGGACCGGGCGGCCAGTCCCCGCGGAGATGGAGCAACAGGCGCAAACGGCTCGTCGATCAAGACGTTTGGCGAAAGAACTCTGCGCCTGTCCTTGCACGGCCGCAGCTATGAATGGACCTTCATAGTAGCGGCGGTGAGTTTCAACATGTTGGGCGCCGACTTTTTGTGTTCACATGGCTTGTTGGTAGATCTGGCTAATAGACGCTTGGTTAATGCACTCTCTTTTTGTTCTATTCCCTGTGCAGCGCGAGTGTCCCCGCCGTCAGTACAGGCCAATGCCACCGCAGCAGGAGGTAAGTTCCACACTCTCCTAAGCCAGTTCCCAGCACTCACAGTTCCCACGTTTTCAGCTAAGGTGGCGAAGCACGGGGTGGAGCACTTTATAACCACAAGTGGCCCACCAGTTTTTGCTAAGGCTCGGCGCTTGGATGCAGCTAAGCTCTCTATTGCGCGTGAGGAGTTCGCCAACCTGGAAAGGTTGGGCATAATTCGCCGCTCGAAGTCCGCTTGGGCTTCCCCCCTCCACATGGTCCCTAAGGCGGACGGCTCGTGGAGACCGTGCGGCGATTATTGCAGGTTAAACAATGCCACAGCGCAGGACCGCTACCCAATCCCGCATATCCAAGATTTTTCGGTGCATTTGGCCAAGGCGCAAATTTTTTCTAAAATAGACCTGGTCCGCGGTTATCATCAGGTCCCGGTCCGATCAGAGGACATTCCCAAGACAGCGGTAATAACCCCTTTCGGGCTTTTTGAATTTTTACGCATGCCTTTTGGCCTTAAAGGCGCTGCGCAGACCTTCCAACGCATGATGGATGCCGTTTTGCGCGACCTCCCTTTCGTTTTTGTCTACTTAGACGATATTTTAGTCGCCAGCGCCTCTGAGGAGGAACACGAAAGTCACCTCAGAACTGTTTTTCAGAGGTTGGGAGCGCACGGGTTGATAATCAACCCAGCCAAGTGCCATTTTGGCGCAGCACAGATCGATTTTTTAGGGCACCGCGTCTCCCCAGAGGGTGCAGTTCCGCTGCCCTCCAAAGTACGCGCAGTGGCTGAGTTTCCCCAGCCACAAACGGTAAAAGCGTTGCAGGAATTTTTAGGTATGGTAAACTTTTACAACCGTTTCATACCTCATGCGGCGCAGCTCATGCAACCGTTGTATGTCTCGCTAAAAAAACAGAAGCCCTCAAATGCGATTGAGTGGTCCCCTGAGCGGGAGCGCGCATTCACTGAGGTTAAGAAAGCACTAGCGAACGCAGCACTGCTGGCTCACCCAGACCCGGCAGCCCGAATAGCGCTAACCACAGACGCGTCAGACGTGGCCATAGGAGCCATGGTAGAACAGCAAGTCGCCGGAGCTTGGCAACCACTCGCTTTTTTTAGCAGAACCCTACGCGATGCTGAGCGAAAATATAGTGCGTTTGACAGGGAACTGCTAGCGCTCCACCTGGCCATTCGCCATTTCCAGTTCTGGTTGGAAGGGCGGCGTTTCACCGCGTTTGTCGACCACAAACCGTTAACTTTTGCAATGTCCAAAGTCTCTGAACCATGGTCAGGCCGACAGCAGAGGCAGCTGGCCGCAATTTCAGAATTCACCACCGATATACAGCACGTGCACGGTGGCGCAGTGGTTTAGCACTGTGGCAGCACAGTTTTACCCTCGGCTGGGGGATCGTGGGTTCGATTCCAGCCCCCGACCAACAGTGATCTGTGTGGAGTTTGCATGTTCTCCCCGTGTTGCGTGGGTTTACTCCGGGATTTCTCCGGTTTCCTCCCGCATACCAAAAACATGTAGGTTTAGGGCGCTCGCGCATGCAGCGACCAGCAGCCGGTGGCTTGTCACCAGACTGCAAACCGAATCTACCTACGGGTACAAATAAGTAACAAAAAAAAAAAAAAAAAAAAAAAAAAAAAGTAGCCGGTAAATTTAATGTGGTGGCGGACTGCCTCTCGCGAGCGGTAACAGCACCTGTCCGCACGGATGGGGGCTGTAGCGCCGCAGACACGGAGCGCGGTAACAGCGCGGACGCGCACGCGGCTCCGGTGCACGTAGGGATAGATTACGTGGCCATGGCAGCAGAGCAGGGCGAGGACACAGACGTGCGCGTGCTCCTGTCTGGACCAACAGGGTTAAGGCTGGAGAACGTAAGTTTACAAACCGGTTCACCCCCGCTTATTTGCGATGTATCCACCGGGCGACCTCGCCCAGTGGTGCCGGCCACGTGGCGCCGTCGTGTTTTTGACGCGGTGCACTCCCTGGCACACCCGGGAGTACGTGCTTCGGTGAAAATGGTAGCAGAGAAGTTTGTTTGGCCGAGCCTGCGCAAGCACGTGAAGGAGTGGGCGAGAGCCTGCATGTCCTGCCAGCGGGCCAAAGTTCACAGACACACAAAAGCCCCTTTAGATCCTTTCCACATCCCGGCTAAGAGGTTTGATCATGTGCATGTAGATCTAGTGGGACCCCTGCCGCCCTCGCAGGGGTTCACACATCTCCTGACAATGGTGGACCGGACCACGCGTTGGCCGGAAGTGGTCCCTTTGCAGTCTACCACAGCAGCAGAGGTAACTCGCGTTTTTTTAACAGCCTGGGTAGCGTGGTTCGGAGTCCCATCGGACATTACGTCCGATAGGGGTCCGCAGTTCGTTTCAGAGCTATGGTCAGCCATGGCCAGCGGCTTAGGGGCAACAGCTCATCGCACCACCGCTTATCACCCACAGGCCAACGGTTTATGCGAGCGTTTTCACAGGTCGTTGAAGGCAGCCCTCAGAGCGTCGCTCATGGATACAAATTGGGTAAACAAACTACCATGGGTTTTATTGGGGTTGCGTTCGGCACCCAAGGAGGATTTAGATGCCTCACCTGCTGAATTAGTATTTACTCAACCTCTCAGGCTGCCAGGAGAATTCCTGCCAGCCCATGCAGCACCCGAGCGCCCCCCGGTGTGGGGACCTCTACGCGGCACGGGGCCGAAATGCTCCCGGGCCCTGCTCATCACACGTTCCTGCGGGTTTTTGTTCCCAAGGCTTTGCAAAACGCAGAGTTTGTTTTTGTCAGGCACGACGCCCAGCGTCACAGTCTCCGCCCACCTTACGATGGTCCGTTCCGAGTGCTGGAAACCGGGGAGAAATATTTTGTACTGGACTTGGGGGGCAGGAAAGAGACAATCAGTGTTGACAGATTAAAGCCTGCTTTTGTGTTACGTGACGAACCTGTACAGCCGGCGGGGGCGCCTCGACGCGGCAGGCCTCCCAAGGGACAGCCCCTAGTTCCCCAGCAGGGGGTAAATAACCCTTCTCCCCCTCATTCCACAGGCGCACAGCAGGACGGCACAACACAGGCTGTGAAGCCTGCGTTCAGCAGATTCGGGAGGAGATTGAAGCCTAAGCAACGGGCAGAGTGATGTGTATTTTGATCAACCCGTGTAAATTGTGCTGTAGATCCTGCAAAGGGGGGGGGGTGTAAGGGTGTAATATGTATGACTGCCCATTATGGACATGAGGGCGGTGTGTGTGTGTCCTTTCTTGACATAGTGTGTATGACTGTCCATTATTGACTTAAGGTTGGTGTATGTCCGTTCTTGGGCGTTTCGGGGGGAGTGATGTGGTGTAACATTATGTAGCTCACATATTCCTTGGCAGAGACCCAGACATGAGGGAACTTTGAGCTCACAGTGTATATTGACATCACGCCCCAGATGGACATTGAGTCTGGACCCCCTGCGGACTAGAGGAGAAGTGAGATCTGAGAGTGAACCTGAAGAGACGGTCTGACTCCTAGGGTCAGACAGAGAAGCCGAGAGGACAATGGGGGGATTAGTTATGAATGGAATTCTGTGTTTGATGTGAATGTGATTTGTGTCTGTTGTAACGGTATAAAGGTATGTGGTTTATCTCAGCTCGCCCTCTTCATTCCCTGACTGAGAGAGGAGCTGTAGGACTTGATATGGAATAAACCAATACTGAAAAATCATTCAGTCTCTTCATTTCGAGTTTCCTACACTAAGGGTAAAAAAAAAATCCAAACCTACATGGCCCTGTGTGAAAAAGTGATTGCCCCCCTGTTAAAACATAAATTAACTGTGGTTTATCACATCTTTGGAAAGCTGAGTTCAGTTTTTCTCACCACACCCAGACCTGATTACTGCCAAGCCTGTTCTCAATCAAGAAATCACTTAAATAGGGCCTGCTTGACAAAGTGAAGTAGACCAAAAGATCCTCAAAAGCTAGACATCATGCTGTGATCCAAAGAAATTCAGGAACAAAAGAGAAAGAAAGTAACTGAGATCTAACAGTCTGGAAAAGGTTATAAAGACTCCAACAAACCACAGTGAGAGTCAATTTCCACAAATGTCGAAAACATGGAACAGTGGTGAACTTTCACAGGAGTGGCTGGCCGACCAAAATTACCCCAAGAGCACAGTGACAACTCATCCAAGAGGTCACAAAAGACCCCACAACAACATCCAAAGAACTGCAGGCCTCACTTGCCTCAGTTAAGGTCAGTGTTCATGACTCCACCATAAGAAAGAGACTGGGCAAAAATGGCCTGCATGGCAGAGTTCCAAGATGAAAACCCCTGCTGAGCAAAAAGAGATAAAGGCTCGTCTCAGTTTTGCCAGAAAACATCTTGGTGATTCCCAAGACTTTTGGGAAAATATTCTGTGGACTGATGAAACAAAAGTTGAACATTTTGGAAGGTGTGTGTCCCAATTACATCTGGCGTAAAAGTAACACAGCATTTCAGAAAAGCAACATCATACCAACAGTAAAATATGGCGGTGGTAGTGTGATGGTCTGGGACTGTTTTGCTGCTTCAGGACCTGGAAGACTTGCTGTGGTAAATGGAACCATGAATTCTGCTGTCTACCAAAAAATCCTGAAGGAGAATGTCCAGCCATCTGTTCGTGACCTCAAGCTAAAGCACACTTGGGTTCTGCAGCAGGACAATGATCCAAAACACACCAGCAAGTCCACCTCTGAGTGGCTTAAGAAAAACAAAATGAAGACTTTGGAGTGGCCTAGTCAAAGTCCTGACCTGAATCTGGTTGAGATGCTGTGGCATGACCTTAAAAAGGCGGTTCATGCTCGAAAACCCTCCAATGTGGCTGAATTACAACAATTCTGCAAAGATGAGTGGGCCAAAATTCCTCCACAGCGCTGTAAAAGACTCATTGCCAGTTATCGCAAACACTTGATTGCAGTTGTTGCTGCTAAGGGTGGCCCATCCAGTTATTAGGTTTAGGGGGCAATCACGTTTTCACACAGGGCCATGTAGATTTTTTAAAACTTGTGTTATCTTTGTCTAATATTTAAATTTGTTTGATGATCTGAAACATTTAAGTGTGACAAACATACAAAAAAAAAGAAATCAGGAAAGGGGCAAACACTTTATATATATATATATATATATATATATATATATATATATACATATTATAGGTTAGCTTCAAGCTACTGTTTTATTGTGCTGGGGGAACTCCTGATAAGATGCACACACATTATTCAAGGATTCAAAGGATTCAAAGATTTTATTGTTAGTACTACTATACGTGCAGGACATATAGGAGAATTGAAATGGCGCCTGTCTGTCTCTATATTGGTGTGCATTTTATAAAAGAAGGAAATTGGGCTGGATTAAAAAAAAGAAAAAAAGAAAAACAAAAAACAAGAACAAACAATGATAGCAGCAGTCTATGTACAGTCTATATACAAAGATGCAACCCGTGGTGGCAATGGTAGCAACAATGACTCTGACCTCCATAGTGGTAAACGATTAGTTTAGGTAAACGATTAGTAGTACTAAACCTGGCAATCCTATATTCAGGCAGCTAGAGATGAATATCCGTAGTGCATTTCACTGCGGCAGTGTAGGTGCAGATAGTGACAGATATGATTGCACATGATCAGTATTGCAGTGATATACAGACAGCAGCAGATATGGCATTTGTGCAAATGGTTGCAGTTAAAGTGCAGAGACATACAGCAGCGAAAGTACAACAGAACAACAGTATTATTGTTGGTGTGCCAGTCTTTCTGTGCCAACATCTGAGGTAGTTATTGTGCAGGTGTTACCATCTGGGAAGTTGGGGGGGGGAGTGAACAGGGTTCAGGGTCCTGATGGCCTGATGAACGTAGCCATTCAGCAGCCTTGTGGAGTGGGCCCGGAGGCTACAGTACCTTTTCCCCGAGGACAGGGGGCTGAAGAGGGAGTGTAGGGGATGGGATGTGTCGCCTGTGAAGTTGGTGGCTCTGCGGGTGAGGCAAGTGGGGTAGATGTCCAAGAGGGGGGGCAGGGGGGGCACCGATGATCTTCCTGGCTGCATCCACTATGCGTTGTAGTGTCTTCCGGCAGATGGCAGTGCAGCTTCCATACCACACCATGATGCAGTTGGTAAGGATGCTCTCAGTGGTGGCCTGGTAGAAAGACTGCATGATGAGGGGTGGGACTTGTGCTCTCCTCAGTCTGCGGAGGAAATGGAGGTGAGTTTGGGCCTTCTTGACCAGTGATGTGGTGTTGTTGGTCCAGATGAAGTCCTCAGAGATGTGCACCCCCAGGAACTTGGTGCTGTTAACCCTCTCCACAGCTGCACCGTCGATGATCAGAGGGGAGTGCTGTGTGTGACCCTTCCTGAAGTCGACCACAATCTCCTTGGTTTTTCCCACATTCAGGAAGAGGTTGTTGTCTTTACACCACTGGACCAGTTGGCTCACCTCATTTCTGTAGTTGGCCTTATCGTTGTTGGTGATGATGCCCACTACCGTCGTGTCACCCGCAAACTTGACGATGTGGTTGGTGTTGTAGGCTGGCACGCAGTCATGGGTCAGCTGGGTGAAGAGCAGCGGGCTGAGCACACACCCTTATGGGGCCCCTGTGCTCAGTGTGATGGTCTGGGAGGTGTTGCTGCCAACCCGCATGTTCTGTGGCCTCCCTGTGAGAAAGTCCAGCACCCAGTTGCAGAGAGATGTTTTAAGTCCTAAGTGTCTGAGTTTTTGTATCAGGTGCTGGAGGTTGACTGTGTTGAATGCTGAGCTGAAGTCCAAGAACAGCATGCGCACGTACGAGTTTTTTGAATTCAGGTGGGTGAAGGCTGGATGGAGAGCAGCAGTGATGGCATCTTCTGTGGATCTGTTCAACCTGTATGCAAACTGGAATGGGTCGTGAGAGGGAGGCAGGGTGGACTTGATGTGCTGCATGACCAGCCACTCAAAGCACTTCATTATAGTGGGGGTCAGTGCTATCGGCTGGTAATCATTGTAGCTGGATGGGACGGGCTTCTTCAGGACTGGTATTATGGTGGCAGTCTTGAAACATGTGGGGACAACAGCTTGAGTCAGGGAGTTGTTGAAGATGTCGGCCAGGACATTCTTAAGCTCCTCTGCGCAGTCCTTCAGGACGCGATCCAGTATGTTGTCTGGGCCAGCTGCCTTACGTGGGTTGGTCCTGCAGAGGGTCCTCTTCACGCTAGCCAGATCCAGACTTAAGGCCAGCTCGTCCGGAGGAAGAGTGGTCTTCTGTGCTGGTCTGCTGTTTTGTGCTTCAAATCGGCCAAAGAAGTTGTTTAGATTGTTGAGCAGTGTGATGTCACTCGCACAGGTCTGAGGTGGAAGTTTGTAGTTGGTGAGGGTCTGTATGCCACGCCAGAGAGAATGTGCATCTCTGGTGTTGCTTAAGTGCCCGGATATTTTCTTGCTGTACTGTCGTTTTGCCTCCTTGATGCCACGGGACAGGTTGGCCCTAGCTGTTGTTAGTCCTGCAGTGTCACCGGCCCCCAAGGCTGCATCCCGAGCCCTCAGGAGTCTGTGGACCTCTGCTGTCATCCATGGTTTCTGGTTGCCATGAACAGTGTTGGTCTTGCAGTGAGTGACATCATCAATGCATTTAGCTATATATGCCACAACAACCTCAGTGTACTCCTCTAGGTTTGTGTGTCCACTGTGAGTGGCTGCATGCTTGAAAATGTCCCAGTCTGTGGTGCTGAAGTAGTCTTTCAGAGCATCCGAGGCCCCCTGTGACCACACATGTACCTGCTTCTTTGTAGGTCTAATAGCTCTCACTCTGGGTTTGTATGCCGGCCTTAGTAGAATGGTGATGTGATCAGAGAGGCCCGGGGTGGGGGGGGGGGTATGCATTCTTATGGGTTGTATACACCAGATCCAGCAGGTTGTCGCCCCTCATTGCAAAGTTTACATGTTGATATAGATTCGGTAGGAGGGCCTTTAAATTTACGTGGTTGAAGTTTCCTGCTGTGATGAGAAATCCATCTGGATGCGCTGTTTGTGTCTCACTTATAGCTTGATAGAGTACTTTCAGTGCTTCCCTCCTCTGACTTGTGCTTGTGGGCGGGACGTACGTGGCGGCAAGAAGAACCAATGAGATTTCTCTAGGTGTGTAAAAGGGTCTGTCTGTGGACAACAACAGAGTCCCGGCACCAGGCTTCACTGATGTACACATATATGCCTCCACCCCGGGTTTTTGCTCCTACCGTTGGCACTCTGTCGCTGCGATAGCATGTTAGCCCCGCTAGGTGAATGGCAGAGTCCGGTATATTGTCGTTTAGCCACGTTTCCGTAAAGATAAGAACACAGTAGTTCCGCGCATCACGTTGTGTGGATCTCAGGAGCTGTATGTGGTCTGTCTTGTCAAGTGAGCGCACGTTGGCCAGAATCAGTGAAGGGATCGGGGGTTTGTGTGGGTTAGCAGTTAGCTTCGCCCGTATACCTCCGCGTTTACCTCGCTTCCGTCTCCTCTCACACTGTCTACGGCGTCTCCATCTGGGATGGGGCATGGCAGTCGAGTCCGAGGATGTGGAGGGTTGGTGGAGGATCCCTAGGCCACAAAGCTTCTCTTTGCTGTTTCATCTAAGATGTAATCTGTGGCTTTACTCCTTATCTCCAGAAGGCTGTGGCGACTGTAGCTCGTGCGCAACATTGCATGTGTGCAATAAACAGTTTAGCAACTCTAAGTGACACAATACACGAAAAATAGAAAACCTGAAGAGAGGAGAGAGAGAGAGGCTGCTGTGTGTTCATGCGCCACCATATTATTTGACAGTCAATCCCTTCTTTGCTCTTTCTGCTCTCTGTTCAGTGGGTCAAACAACCAGCCAGTTAGCATTGTTAGCATCAGGTGTCTACTAAAACATGGAACGAACGGTGCATGTTCCATACTGTCCCATACGGAACGTCTTCCGTACATGTCTACCAGCTCTGCCTGCTGTCAGTTTTATGTCAGTGTGCCTTCATCATTACCTGCAGTCCACACTATGTTCCGTACATATACCATGCATGTCCTTTATATGACGGTTGTAAGTAAGTCCAGCTGCAATTATTAATAAATTAATAAATGCAGTAACAAACTAAGGAACATACCATGAGTAGTGATGGGTGAATGATACTGAGGCTTCGATGTATTAGATGTATGTCAGTACGTTCAGTAGTTCATTTTCACTGGCTTTCAACAGTCAGTGATTTGTTAATTTTTAACAAAGGGTGTGGGGGCTATTCACCAATATGACATAAGGTGCAAATTGTCATGAATGCCCCTTGCAGGGCACTAGTGAGACGCCAGATGCCAATCAGTCAGTTTGCTTGTTTATTATACAAAAGGACAAAATGACAAAATAACAGCCACGTGGGGCAAAAACCCATACATTCACTAACGCACAAAATAATAAACACTGAAGACAAATGAGTAGGTGCAGCGAGGACGGAAACTACGCTGAGCACAAAACACTTACGAAGATGAGCAGCAAAGAATCCAAGACACAGGGGAAGACTGGAGTCGGGGATAGGAGCTCCAGTCCATCGACACGAAAGTATAATATTGTGTAGGTTGCAGTGAGGAGTGAGCCACAGCTGCTCCCTTAAATACAGAGCGTAAACTAATCAGAAAAGAGGTAAAGTAATTAATGAAAATGACAAACAGCTGTCACGACGCCGGCTCGACTTTGACAGCTGGAAGTGCGACCGTGACGCTGTCACAATAAGAGCCACTGAGCGGTCCTAATAACAAACCCCGGAATAATATGGTGGAAAAGGGGAAATATCCGAGCGCGGACGGGATCAGCACTCAGATCACCACAGTACCCCCCGTTCAAAGGGCGCATTCCAGGCGTCAGATGTAACATCCCAGGGCCCCCACAACCAAAAGGCTACCAGGACCGACCCAGGAAGGGTGGAGGGGGAAACGGGCCAGGAGGGAGAGAACCAAAAAACAAAGGTTACAGCGATACCCAGAGGAGAGAAGAAAAAACCTCCCACAAGGAACGGATAACAATATAGATAACAAAATGGCGTGGCTTAAACACAGAAATGGCCAAAACCAAATCAAGAGCAACAGGATGACTAAACAAAATACAGGTACCCTTCCAACATACATAAGTACCATGTAACATACAAACTAGAACAATAACGTGTAGCAGAAAGAACAAAAAATATGTAAGGTACAGCCCGATAAAACAAATGAGAGGAAACCAAAATACAGGTACATTTCAAAGTACCCAAGTACCCAAGTTTTTTTCTCCTCTCGGCGCCACACCAGTCGGCTGCCTTTTGCAACAGCGGCTCGATTCCGAGTTTTTTTTCCCTTCCTCTCTGGAATTTCCCCGTTGTGGGACTAATAAAGGCTTATCTTATCTTACCCAATAACACATCAAGTAGGCAAAAAAACCTTCAAGTACTACAGAATAAGCAAGAGAAAAAAAATCTGCATGATGCACACGATAACTCAGGCAAAGAACAGAGAATCCTTCAATATACATGGAACAAAAACAAAGAAAAAAAAACACAATCTCAGAGATGCCGGCAGGTAGAGTGCGGGGAAAGGAAAAACAGTTTGAGCGGTCTACCCGCATCCCGATTCCACCTAAGAAAAAAGAACAGTTCGGGCGGTCTACCAAAGTCCCAGACCCGAGGAAACAATACCTCAGGCGACCGGACCAGGCCACCGAACCAACAAGGCAGTCCTTCGAGCGGCCGATCCATGACGCAGAACTGGCCAAACAGTCTCTCCTGAACCAACAAGGCGTTTTTTCGGGCGGCCGACCCAGGACGCAGAACCAGTGAAACAGTCCCTCAGGCGGCCGACTCGCGTCCTTAGACCACCAGGACCAGAGGGGGAAGCTGGGAGGCAGCCTCCCTACCGAGAGGGACAGCGAGGGAAAGCCGATCCGAACAAGGGGGACCCCAGCGGCACCCAGTGGAGGAAAATAGGGGGGAAGATGAGGAGCCAGTCCGGCATCAGGCGGAAGGGGATCTGCACCTCCCTCACCGACCTTGAACCAAACCGGCACTGCAACCTCGATGGGCCCCGATTGGGCTAGCGCAGCAACCACGGTGGACCCTGACCGGGCCAGCGCAGCGCCCAATGTGGACCCCGACTGGGCCAGCGCAGCACCCATGGTGGACCCTGACCGGGCCAGCGCAGCACCCACGACGGGCCCCGATTGGGACAATGCAGCACCTGGGGTGACCTCCGAACATGAACCTGGAGCCTCGATGATGACAACCGGAGCTGACTCGTCTCCGGTGACCCTGGGAGAAGGCTCAGAAGCACAAAGAGAACCGGGATCAGGATCACCGGCAGCGGCAGAGCCCGGTGAGATGAGCTCGGATGCAGCGGTAGGCTGCACCCGGCTCATCTCCCCAGCAAGAATGCTCCAGAACGGAAAGTAAGAAGACAAAATAGAGCACTTGCCTGATCTCGGGCTCCACTGCCGTCCAGCACTCCGATGATCCAGGTTCAATGATCTGGAGGTCCATTCCTGGTTTTCGGCTCGACTGTGGCGGGCTCCGCAGCCGGCATGATGGACATCACAGTCTGAGAACCCCCAGGCGCTGAAATCCACGCCGAAGGCCTACACGCCGTGGTGGCAGGGGATCCGTGACCTGCTGGGCCCGACTGCTCCTCCACAGAGACCTGGGGATGCTTACTTGTCGGCTCAGGCTCCGAACGACAGTCAGGTCTCCTTCTCTGCTCACGACGCGGCTGCGGGGCTGGAAGCAGGCTCTTCAGGGCCGCAGGCTCCTCCCTCATCTGATGTTCTACTCCAGGCACCGGGGGGACGCTCAGAGAGAAGGGAATGAGACACAGAGGTAGCAGGTTCAATGTTCATAGCTGCAGCAGGTGGTGGGAGCTCAAGGACTGTGAACCCCGAGCTCCACCCCCAGGAGTCAGACAAGACAATTCATTGTACTGAGAGTGACAATGAAACAACACTTGCCTGTTCTCCCAGGGAGCGATGGTGGCTGCTGCAGCGGGCTTGGTTCTCCCCTTTCCCCTAAGGATGGTGACTGAGGGCGCCCCGGGAAGACGAGGAGGAGCCGCTCTCGCAGGATCAGTGATGGGTAGAGCCAGAGTAGGATTCGCTGAACTCACAGCAGCTAGGGAGAGTGCCGAGGAGGAGGGAGGGGCAGCCGAGGCAGTCCGGGAATGAGGAGCTGACAGACCAGCAGGGAGAGGTGACCCGGAGTCTGGGGCTGCTGTCTGGGCCCTCTGACGTGGCACGGGAGAAACAGCGGGCTGGGAAGTTGAGTTCTTCCGGCGGCCCGGGACAGGATCCGGACAGGGATCTCGCAGAAATTGATTGCAGGCAGGGCGGCGATGTCTTCCGGCAGAGGACGAGGCTAGACTCAAATCTGGAAAGCGCCGCTGCTGTGCAGAAACGGAGGCCAGCAGCTCGCCTTACTCAGGATAGCTATTTAGTTCAGGATTAGCCTCTACCAGTCTAACTGCCGCCACCATGTTCTTAAGGGTGATATGGGCGCATGCGCACGCAGCGACCAGCAGCTGGTGATATAGTGCGTGTGTGCGTGTGTGTGTTTTTTGTACTTTTTTACGTTTTTAGAAAATCCTCTGTGTCGTTTCTGCCCTGGAGCGTTTGTGGAATATATGGCGAAGAGCTCCCTGGTATTTACATCATGGAATTCCTCTCCTCTCTCGCACTGCTGCTTTCTGTGTTCTGGCTCTTTGTCTCTGAGGTAAACGCGTTCGGCCCCATGGCGAGCAGAATAGCGGGCAGAATACAATATTCCAGGGACGTGTTGCTACGCTTTAACACAGCTGATTCAGCGCCTGTGATTGAGCCCAAACTTCAACTGCCGGACTTTATTTTGAGAGACGGACACAGCGGTGAAAAGAGAAGCGGCAGGAGGAAGCGTGGAAGACGTGGAGGTGTGAAATTGCGCCTTAGGAGACGTCAGTTTGGTAACATTCCTCTTCCTTCGATCATTTTTGGGAATGCACAGTCTGTGAGAAACAAGGTGGAGGAAATTCAAGGCAATGTACGTTACCAGAAGGATTTTAAGAACTGCTGCGTCATGGCTTTCACTGAATCTTGGCTTACTGCGCATGATCGAGATGCAGACCTGTGGATTGACGGCTTTGGAGCCCCGCTGCGCTCGGATCGGCAGGAAGAGGTAACTGGGAAGCGTCAGGGGGGCGGTGTATGTTTATACATTAATAAGCAGTACTGCACATCTGTCACGGTCAGAGAGCGCATCTGTACACCCGATGTGGAGCTGCTGTCTGTGTCACTACGCCCCTTTTATTTGCCTCGAGAGTTTCCCCAACTTTTCATCACAGTTGTGTATATTCATCCGAGGGCAGACGCTGACTCCGCCTCCAGCACCATCTCTGATGTGGTGCAGCGGCTGCAGTCAATTTCTCCAGAGGCGCCAAACTTCATTCTTGGGGATTTTAACCATGTTTCTTTAAAGAAGACACTTAAAAACTTTCATCAGTATGTCTCCTGCCCAACCAGGCGAAAAAAGACATTGGACCTGTGCTATGGATCCATAGAGAGGGCCTATAAATCACTCCCCCTTCCTCCTTTAGGATCCTCAGATCACAACTGTGTACATTTGCTGCCCACATATAAAACTGCTCTCAGAAGAGGCAAGGTGGAGATGAGAGACATTGATGTGTGGACAGAAGATTCAGAGCGCAGCCTCCAGGAATGCTTTGACTGTACAGACTGGAAGATGTTCATAATGGCCTGCGGGGATGATTTGGACTCTCTGGCTGAGCTCACATGCTCATACATGGCTTACTGTCAAAATAAGATTGTTCCACGTAAACGTGTCAAAATATACCCCAACAACAAACCATGGGTTACTAAATCAGTTAAATCCTGCTTACAGAGGAAAGCTCTTGCCTTTAAACAGGGGTCTGTTTCTGAGCTACAGGTTGCCACTAGGGAGCTGAAGGCCGAAATTTTAAGAGCAAAACAGAATTATAAATCAGAATTGGAAAGCAAGATGGCAGCAAATAAACTTGGTTTGGCCTGGGCCAGTATGAAAACTATTGCAGGCCTTCAGAGCACAGAGCGCAGTAATCGTGTGTTTTTAGATGGTTTTAGTTCAGACACAGAGCTGGCTAATGCTCTTAATTGTTTTTATGGTCGTTTTGACTCCTTTGATTTTAGCACAGAAATCCAAGATTTGAAACAGAAACTCAAAGACAATCAGCACTTTAATATTGAGATGCAGGATGTTAAAAGGGAGTTCCGCGCTGTAAAAGTGAACAAAAGTCAAGGCCCTGATAATATATGTGGGCACCTGGTAAAGTCCTGTGCACATGAACCTGTGCACCTATATTTCATTACATTTTCAATAAGTCCTTACAGACACAACATGTGCCTAAGATCTGGAAAGATGCCGTGGTTGTTCCTGTTCCAAAATCCAGCTGTCCTAAAACGGTAAATGACTTTAGACCAGTTGCTTTGACTTCAATTTTAATGAAAATTTTTGAAAAACTGGTCAGATGTGAGGTCCTAAGGCAGACTGAACATGCATTGGATCCTCTGCAGTTTGCCTATAGGCCTCACAGAGGAGTGGAAGATGCCACTGTCACTCTGTTTGACATGCTTTTCAAACATCTGGATTTTAATGGGACTCACGCCAGGCTTTTATTTGTGGACTTTTCTTCTGCCTTTAATACAATCCAACCTCATATTTTAGTTGAAAGGCTCCTGCAACAATTTGATTTAAGCAATAATCTGGTGGGTTGGATTCTGGATTTCTTAACCAACAGGACGCAGAGAGTAAGGGTCAATGGCACATTGTCTGACCTAAAGTGCTCTTCTACTGGCTCTCCTCAGGGGTGTGTGTTGTCACCACTACTCTTCATCCTGTACACAAACATGTGTCGGAGCAGACATGACAACAGACACATTATAAAGTATGCTGATGACTCAGTCATTGTCAGTCTCCTCCAGGATGGTGAGAGTGGCCACGGCCCAGTAGTTGATGACTTTGTTCACTGGTGTGAGGATTCCTACCTGCAGCTGAATACAACAAAAACGAAAGATATGATTATTGACTTTAGGAGGAAAACTCCCAGGCACAAAGTCACCATACTAAAAGGCCAGACCACCGAATGTGTACAATCGTACAAATATCTTGGGACGACTATTGATAGTGGATTGAACTTTGAGGTGAACTGTGAAAGGGTGTGCAAAAAGGGTCAGCAAAATTTGCATTGTTTGAGGAAACTTGCACGCTTCCAAATTGACCGAACCATAATGACTATGTTTTATCGGGCTTTTATTGAATCTGTTTTATCCTTTTCTTTAATGTCATGGTTTGGTCAGATAAAACTGAAACAGAGGAAATCCTTGGATCAGGTAGTCAGATGGTCCAGTCGTTTGCTTGGTGAGTCACAGCTGAGCCTGACATCCCTGTACACCAGACAAGTACAGAGGATGGCCGACTCGATTTTAAATGATTACTCCCACCCTTTGCACTGCAACTTTCAGCTTCTTCCCTCCAGACGGAGGTTTGCTGTCCCAAAAAGTAGAACCCAGCGCTACAAAAACAGCTTTGTCCCTGCTGCTGTCAAAGAGTTGAACAAGCTATAAAAATTATATTGTACATATTTTATATTTACCTATTTTGTAAGATGTGTGCCTGTATTTGTGTCTATGTTGAATGTAATTAGTGGCTTGTAAATATGGATGTCACCAACTGCAAAACAAATCTACCTACGGGTACAAATAAAGTAACCTGAACCTGAACCTGAACCTGAGGGTCCTGCTGGGATGAGAGGAAGAGTGTACTTCAGCCACGCGACCCCTGATGAGTTCAGCTGCCCAATGTGTCTCTTTGCAGGGAGCCCTGGCTGTCCTCTTCTTTTGTGGCATATGGAGACGGTGCTTCGGTGATGCAGAACCTTGGGCTGGATGGATAGCAGGAACCTGGTCCCGAGGCAAGGACCGGCAATGCCTCACCGTTGGCTCCGACTTCGGCTTCCTGCTGGGACTTTTCACCGGCCCGTGGATCCTCCGCTGAAGTGTCATAATTTTGGCCATCCTCTCCCTACCCTTGACATGATCCGCAAGGCGAGGATTGCGCTTAATTGCTGTTTCTGCGAGGTCCAGGTACCAACGTGTGTTTTCGGGAGTGGCGAGCCTACGAGCGTTGGAGACGAGGCCATCAATCTCCATCAGAGCCATGATCAGCTCGTAGCCCAAGTCCAAGAAATAACCAGTTCTTGATGGCGCCATCTTCCGAAGTACACTGGCACTCGAAAAGGGGAAAAACTTAAGCCCAAAACAAACTTACTGTGGCTGGCATCTCGTTTGGTTGCGACCTACTGTCATGAATGCCCCTTGCAGGGCATTAGTGAGACGCCAGATGCCAATCAGTAAGTTTGCTTGTTTATTATACAAAAGGACAAAATGACAAAATAACAGCCACGTGGGGCAAAAACCCATACGTTGACTAATGCACAAAATAATGAACACTGAAGACAAATGAGGAGGTGCAGCGAGGACGGAAACCATGCTGAGCACAAAACACGAAGACGAGCAGCAAAGAATCCAAGACACAGGGGAAAACTGGAGTCGGGGGATAGGAGCTCCAGTCCATCGACATGAAGGTGTAAGATTGTGTAGGTCGCAGTGAGGAGTGAGCCTCAGCTGCTCCCTTAAATACAGAGCATAAACTAATCAGAAAAGAGGTAAAGTAATTAACGAAAATGACAAACAGCTGTCACAATGCCGGCTCGACTTTTTTTTTGTATTTCCGGAAAAAAGGAAATACTGAGTAACCCGAGTGCAGACGGGATCAGCGCTCAGATCACCACACAAATGTATAAATGTAAATTAGGTACAAATTTGAAAAAATAAAGGTGCAAAAATGTGATAAGATGCTTATTTAGCAATTGAAAAAAGTCACAAATTACTGTCTAATTTAACTACAAATAAGAATTTAACCAGCATCCAGATGAGCGTTGCAAATTTACAAGAAAAAATTGTAAAATTGTGAGGAAAAAAGTCACAAATCTATGAAAAGTTGCAAATTTACATGTAAAAAGTTACAAATTTATGACAAAAAAAAGAAAAAAAATTATAGGAAAAAAATTGCACATCCAGGAGAAAAAGTTGAAAATTTACAGGAAAAAATTACAAATTTAAAAGAAAAAAGTGGCAAATTTATAATAAAAAAGTTGCAAATTTTTGAGAAAATAAGTTGCAAATTTGGGGAAAAAAAGTTGAAAATTTACAGGAGAAGTTTACAAATTTACAAAAAAATTGTTAATTTTTGATAAAAAGTTACAAAGTTTTGAGAAAAAAGTCAAATTTTTAAGAAAAAAGTTACAAATTAATGAGACAAAAGATGAAGGTTCACAGGAAAAAAGCAGCAAATTTATGAGAAAAAAGTAATATTTTTGAGGAAAAAAGCGGAAAGTTTACAGGAAAAAATACAAATTTACAAGAAAAAAAATGCAAATTTTTGAGAAAAAAATCACACATTTATGAGAAAGAATACAAAATTATTTTTCCATTTCTGCTTAGAATTGGTAGTGCATCATTTTATTCAGTTATGTAGCATGATACAGAAAGGTTTGCAATGTTTTTCTTTTTTGGGGTGTGTGTGAATGCCCTCTTTTTTCTAGGTTGGGGGCGCAGTGTCCCCCTCCTTGATTTACACCTATGAATGGGGATCACGAGGATCATTTTGGATCATTTTGCTAACACGGGGGATAGCACCCCCCACCCCCCAACATCACCTATTAGCTGTCAACCATGGCTAGTTAGCCATCACTAGCAAAGGTAATATGAATCAAGTGGAGAATTTATTCAAAGTTAGATTCGGCACCTTGGCATTCGAGCAGCAATTAGAGATGAAACATCTGGACACTGTGTGTGATCATCGGTCCACTGTCGTGGTGGACGGAGTCTGGAAGAGCTGTGGACAGTCTACTCTGCAAGTTGGACTCCCATCCTGCTCCCGTTCACACCACAGCCCGATGGGAAGAAGTGTCATGGTGGGTGGTGGCTTCTCCTCTACCGAGTACAGAGCAGAGCCTGACTCCGCCCACAATGAGTTCATTTTGTGGCCAGTCTGGAGAAATGGTGATGAACAGACAGCAGCTGGCAGAACACACCTGTCCCTACTCTCAGTGATCAGATCACCAGGGGAACTGTCCCTGATCCCTGTTATCCCAGCAGTGAATAACTAATCCCTGTGCCCCCCCCACATCAGCTCCTATACCCCTGTGGTTAAACATGATTATGGTTAGAGCAAGAAGCTCTCTTCTACTCTCTAAATATATTGAAATATTTTTAATGGGTTGGTCCAGGGGTGTCAAACATATAGCCTGCAGGCCAAAACCAAAAACATGTAGGTTTAGGGCGCTCGCGCACGCAGCGACCAGCAGCTGGTGGCTTGTCACCAGACTGCAAACCAAGTCTACCTACGGGTACAAATAAGTAACAAAAAAAAAAAAAAAAAAAAAAAAAAAAACTGGCCACCAGGGGGTCTAAATTTGTAGCTTTCGTTCTAGTAAATTTCTGACTTTTTCTACTGATTAGAATAGTTCATGTACATATGAGACATTTTTTCCTTAATATGAGAGTTTTTTTCTCATGTTTTCTTTTTCTTTCTCTTCTTTTTTTCTTCTGAAAATAGGTTTGGTTAAATCCATCAGCAACTACTAATGAGGTAGTGCTGCCATGATGTTGAGTTAATTTCCTTCCACAGCATGTGGGACACCATGTGGTGTATGAGGCGGCACCTCTGTCCGTTTCTCTGACCCTCGGCCACACAGCTGCCGTGAGCAGTGAAAGCTACAGTGGGGGGTCAGTCCTCTAGTAGCTCTGTGCGCTAACTTCCCTTTCCCCATTCTATTATGCTGAGCACCAAGCTAGAAGGTGTGAAGTAGCATTTTTATATGGTCTTTGAACTCACGACCTCCTGGTTGTGGGGAAGACGCTTTGCTAACCAGGCCACTGGAGAGGCCTGGTTAATGGTCAATGGGTCAAGGGGTAGGGGTACCAGAGAGAACTGGGACACACCCCAAATCTACCTGTATGTCACTCTCACATTACAAATGCTTTCCTCCACTGTTTTACAGTATTTAGTGCTGCTCATAAATAAAGTGCTTCTATTCCTATTTTTTTTTTTTGTGTATGTAAGGGTCATTTAAAAAGGGTGTAAATTTAGCTCAAGTACATGTTTGCATGCCCTAGTCAAATTTGTCACATTAAACATACTTTTCCCCTGTGGTTAGAGCAGGGGTCGGCAACCTGAGCCATGAGTGATTTTTGTATAAAAAAGTCTGCATGGAGCCACAAATGTGAGCCTAAAAACTGAGGTAAAACAGCAAAACTGCATCTAAAATCTGGCTGGCATCATCATGATTAAGAGTTTTTTCTTATGAACTTGCAGCTTTTTTAAATGTAAATTTGTTAACTTTTTCTTCACAAAATTGCTACCTTTTTCTGGTATTTTTTGATTATTTGCAAAAAGTTTCTTTTTTTTCTTGTAAAATTGTGTGGGTGATTTCCTCATTAAACTGTACTTTTTTGTTCAAAATTTGTTACATTTTTGGCATAAATGTTTTTTCCCCCCTAAATTTGTCATATTTTCTTTAATTTAAAACCTTTGAGTAAAATTGAAGACTTTTTCATGTAAATTTATAACATTTTTCATAATAAAGTTATGTTTTTTCATGAATTTTGATGGTTTTTTCACAAGATTGTCTTTTCTAATTCTTACTCATTTCAGGTAAAAATGCTCATAAATTTGCAACCATTTACTAATAAAAGTGTCGATTTTTGGGGGTAAATTTGTGACTTTTTCTTGCCAATTTATGAGGTTTTTCCTCATTAAAATGCAACATTTTCCTTAAATTTTGAAAATTTAGTTTTTTCATCAATTTTCAGTTGTTCTCATAAACTATATTTTTCTTTGTAAATCTATTAGTTTTCATGGGTAAAATTGCAGCATTTTTACATAAATATAGGACATTTTTCTCATAAAACTATTTTTTCCCAATAAATGTGTGATTTCTTTTCCAGAAATGTTGTGACTTTGTTCTTACAAATTTGTGGATGTTTTCCTCAGAAAATTGCAAATGTTCCCTAAATTTGTGAGATTCTTTGCATAAGTTTTCAGATTTTCTCATTTTCTGTTTTTTAGGATATTTTTCACATCAATCTGCAGCCTTTTTTCTTGTAAATTTATTGCTTCTATTTTTGGAAATGTTTGAGTTTTGTTTTGTTTTTTTAAAGGCATCAGGGAGCCACTGTCTATTTTAAAAGGACCACATGTAGACACAAGTTGCAGACCCCTGGACTCGTGGAAAGGCTGAGTGGCTAGTAACTTTGGAAATCCACTGGCCACAGTGGCTGGTGAGCAGATCAGCCCTGTGGACACCTGTGCATTATTATAATATACTCAGGTTTTACTGCCCACTTTAGAAGGAGGCATTCAGCATCACTTTTAATCATCCAAACACAAAATCAAAATCAGATTCATAAAAATGTGTGAATTAAAGCCAAAAGGGAAAAGAAAAGAACACAGAAACTACCCGTCTCACTTTAAATCAGCCAGAAGAGCTGGCCAAGAATGTGTGGAAGCAGTTCAAGCAGTGAGTGAGGGGGAACCAGGGAGGAAAAGAGGAGGAAGAGTAGCCGGCGGAGCTGTGTGTGGTCCTCCTCGAGAGCCCGTTCTGTTTAACTCTCGCCAAAGCGTCTGAAAGTGTTACAAGTGCATTAGTGGCACGGGTCGCGCCTCTGCTTGCCTAACCTCTGACCCCCGGCCCCTGTAGCAGCTCCAGGCCTGAGAGTGAGTGAGCTCATGGTGAGGGGTTAGGCCTCGCTGTTGCTCCAGGGAAGGGGGGGCGGGGGGCTGTAATCATCTCCTCATGGATCTTTAATGGCTCCCCTCTGTTAGTGTTAGTGTTCACACTGGGAAGGGGGGGGGGGTACTGAATTATTCAGCAGGCTAAAACTGTGATCACACGCACAGACATGTTTGCACACGCACACTCAGACAGCACATTAAAGAGCCTTTATTACAATTTCTGTGCTTTCCCCTTTATTGTGTCAATTTTTTGTGATACTATATGGTCTGCAAAGTCATACGGCCTCTGCGACCAGCTATTTTATGACTTTTTTGTGCCAACCTCAGCCCGATGTACCAAGTTTACATCAGGAACCTCTCGTAGAGAGGCTGCACATTAGCAAGACGCTGTCTAGACATCAGTGTTATGCCGACGTCTAGACAGCATCTTGCTAAAGTGCAAACAACCTCTATAAGATGCATTCCCGATGTAAACTTGGCAATGCTGGCCCGACTTATGTGTGTCATTGGGATGTAGTTACAGCAGGGAAAATAAGTATTGAACACATGAACATTTTTCTCATTAAACATATTTCTGATGGCGCCACTGACCTGAGATTTTCATCAGATATCAGTAACAACCCAAGTAATCCATGCATGCAAAGAAATCAATGCAACTGTGTTCACAAAACAACTTATATTTAATAAAGTGGAATGGCACATGGAATAAGTATTGAACACATGAAGAAAAAGAGGTACAAAAGATAAGATAAGATAAGCCTTTATTATATATATATATATATATATATACAGGTATATATATAGACACACAGTGCGGAGCATTGTGGTTGATGAATGTGCAGCAGAAAGTCTAAGCTCTCTCTCCCTCCGCGGGTGCGGCGGGCCAACTGGATGTCTTTGGGCATGATGGTGGTGACCCTCTTGGCGTGGATGGCGCACAGGTTGGTGTCCATGAAGAGACCCACCAGGTAGGCCTCGCTGGCCTCCTGCAGAGCCATGACGGCAGAGCTCTGGAAGCGCAGGTCGGTCTTGAAGTCCTGCGCGATCTCCCTCACCAGGTGCTGGAAGGGCAGCCTACGGATGAGCAGCTCCGTGGATTTCTGGTAGCGACGGATCTCTCTCACAGCCACGGTACCGGGCCTGTAACGGTGAGGCTTCTTCACTCCGCCTGTGGCCAGAGCGCTTTTTTCGAGCAGCCTTGGTAGCTAGCTGCTTCCTGGGGGGCTTTTTCCTCCATTAGATTTACGGGCGGTCTGCTTGGTTCTTGCCATCGCTCTTTATTATTCTGTCTTATATTTCTTGCACGCTGCCTAAACTCCAGCCCGGCACCCGCGTCATTTTCGCCACAGTTCCTCGGCATGTCGAGCTTCTCTGTTAGCACCGGGTGGCGGTTGGAGCTAGCTAGCCAGCTAGCTAGCTCTTCCCTGCTGTATCGTCCCCCGCTGCAAACAGTGGCTCCGTCCGCCGACTCGGGAGACCCTTGGGGTGATCTGTGTGTCCGTGATATATATATATATAGAGTGAAAGGTGTAGAAAGAAGAAGGAAGATAAGAAAAAGGCAGTTGCAAAAGGCAGCCAACTCGTGTGGCGCCGCCGGTCCGGCGGAACCGGGAAAAAAATTTTAAAAAAAGGCGTAGAAAGCCAAGAAACCAGCTGAAATCCATCAGAATTTTGGAAGCCATCCCATCCCCCATCAGTGCAAATTAATTTCAGCTGGTTAAGTCCTGACTGATAGCCTTTAAAAAGGTCTGTGAACATTGTCACACCACAAAGAACTCATGATGGGTAGAAGCAAAGAGCTCTCACTTCACCTTCACAACCTTAAAGTGCATCCAGAAAGTCTTCACAGCACTTCACTTTTTCCACATTTTGTTATGTTACAGCCTTATTTCAAAATAGATTAAATTAATTTTTTCCCTCAAAATTCTACAATGTGAAAAAAGTTTTTTTTTTTTTTAGATTGTTGCAAAAATAAAAAACTAAGATCACATGTTCACAGCCTTTGTCATGAAGCTCAAAGTTAAATTCAGGTGCATCCTGTTTCCACTGATCATCCTTGAGATGTTTCTACAGCTTAACTGGAGTCCACCTGTGGTAAATTCAGTTGAATCATCTGTAATCATCTGTATCATCTATAATTTCCCAGTTTGTTAGATAGATAGATGTACTTTATTGATCCCAAAGTATTGAGCTAAGGCTGTGAATACTTATGTATATGTGATTTCTTAGTTTTTTATTTTTAATAAATTTGCAAAAATCTCAAACTTTTTTCACGTTGTCATTATGGGGTATTGTGTGTAGAATTTTAAGAAAAAGATGAATTTAATCAATTTTGGAATAGGGCTGTAACATAACAAAATGTGGAAAAAGTGAAGCACTGTGAATACTTTCCTGATGTACTGTATTGTTGCAAAACATAATGATGGCACTGATTACAGGTGCATTTCTAAACTGCTGAATGTTCCAGTGAGCACTGTTGGAGCCATCATTCGGAAGTGGAAAGAAGATTCAAGATGCAAAGATTTTATTTCTCAATACTACTGTACGTACAGGACATACAGGAGAATTGAAATGGCGTGTCTCTCTTCAGTGGTGTGCACAATACAAAAAAGAAAAAGGAATAACTCTGGAAAACAAACAAACAAACAAAAAAGCAGTCTATGTACAGTAATGCTACCCATAGTGCAAATGGCGACAAAAGATAGAGCCAGACCTCCCATAGTGCAAATGGAGATAAACGATTAATGATGATGAAATCCAGCAATCCTATATACAGGAAGCTAGAGAGATGTAATACCTGTAGTTGCAGTTCAGTGCGGGAGTGTAGGTGCAGATAGTAACAGATAGGACTGCACATGATCAGTAGAGCAATGGCAGACAGCAGCAGCAGATATGGCATTTGTGCAAATGATCACAGTTAAAGTTTACACTTTAACTGTGATCACTGTGAACAGTAATACATTTGCTGCTGTATGTCTTTACATACAGCAGCAAATGTATTACTGTTGGTGTGCCAGTCTTTCTGTGCCAACAGCTGAGGTGTTTATTGTGAACATCATTTTACCATAAACCGGCCATGACCAGGAGCTCCTTGCAAGATTTCTGACAGATGAGTCAAAAGAATTATCAGAAGAGTTATCCAAGAGCCAAAGACCACTCGTGGAGAGCTCCAGAAAGACCTGGAGTTAGCAGGTACTGCTGTTTCAAAGAAAACAATAAGTAATGTGCTCAACTGACATGGGTTCAATGCCCACTCACCTCACAAGACTCCATTGCTGAAGAAAAAGCATGTTGAAGCTCGTTTAAAGTTTGCTGCACAACATTTGGTCAGATGAGACCAAAACTGAACTTTTTGGATGCCACAACACACAGCGTGGTTGGAGGAGAAATGGCACTGCACGTCAGCCCCAAAACACCATACCAACAGTGAAGTTTGGATGTGGGAGAATCATGGTGTTGAGGGTGTTTTTCAGCACATGGTACAGGCAGACTTCATATAATTGAAGGAAAGATGAATGGACAAATGTACAATAATAATGTATAAATCTTGATAAAAACCTGTTGCCATCTGCCAAGATGCTGAAGATGAAACGAGGGTGGACATTTCAGCAAGACAGTGACCCCAAACACACAGCCAAGGAAACTCTCAAATGGCTCCAGAGAAGGAAAATAAAGCTGCTGAAATGGCCCAGTCAGTCACCTGACCTGAATCCAATTGAAAATCTATGGAACGAACTGAAGAATTCTACTCATTACCTCCACCATACATTGGACCTTGTTCTGACATATGGCATAGAAATAGAAAATCTTGTAGTGTCTCCTCATAACCCTGTACTGTCAGACCATTGTCTGTTAACCTTTGATTTTACTACTTCTGACTATTTGGCTCCTAAAGAAAAATATTATTACAGTAGATGCCTCTCAGATGATGCTGTTACCAAATTTATGCAGATTGTTTCCTCTATGCCATGTGTCAACACAACGGAAATAAGCTATAGACAGCTTGCTCCTTCTGTAATTGATAACATGGTGGATAGTGTTTCAGCTTCTCTGCATCAGACTTTAGACTTGGTGGCCCCCTTAAAAAAGAAAAAGTCTAATCAGAGATTTCTAACTCCTTGGTTCAACACAGAAACTCGTAGCTTAAAACAGAAGACTCGTCAATTAGAAAGAAAATGGCGCTCCACTAATTTAGATGAAATCTATTTAGCTTGGAGAAATCATCTTTTAATTTATAAAAAATCTCTTAGAAAAGCTAGAACGAGTTATTACTCTGCATTAATAGAAGAGAACAAGAATAATCCCAGGTTTCTTTTCAGTACTGTAGCCAGGTTGACAAAGAGTCAGGACTCTGTCAATCCTAGCATTCCCTTTGAGCTTACTAGTCAGGACTTTATGAACTTTTTCAATAATAAAATTTCATCCATCAGAGATAAAATCAATCAGATTCTTCCCACAGTTAACTTAAATACTGTAACTACTACAACTCCTTCTATTGATGTCTGTCTTGATGAGTTTACTCCAATCGACCTTTGTGAGTTAGACAAAATAGTTTCCTCATCCAAACCTTCAACTTGTCTTTTAGACCCTATTCCTACGAGGTTATTTAAAGAAGTCTTCCCACTTATTGGTAGCCTTATTCTTCATATAATCAATTCTTCATTAACTTTAGGCCATGTACCGCAGGCTTTTAAAACGGCTGTAATTAAACCCTTACTCAAAAAGCCAACGCTAGATCCAGGAGCTTTAGCTAACTATAGACCAATCTCTAACCTCCCTTTCATTTCAAAAATCTTAGAAAGAGTTGTTGCTACGCAATTATTTGACCACCTGCAGGGAAATGGTTTACTTGAAGAGTTTCAGTCTGGGTTTAGAATCCATCATAGTACTGAAACAGCCTTAGCGAAGGTCACTAACGACCTCCTCATTGCATCTGATAATGGACTAGTTTCTGTACTTGTCCTTTTAGACCTTAGTGCAGCTTTTGATACTATCGATCATAATATTCTACTTGATAGATTAGAACACTATGTTGGACTTAATGGAACTTCGTTGCAGTGGTTTAGATCTTATTTATCTGATAGGTTCCAGTTTGTTCATGTAAATAATGAGTTTTCTTTCAACTCAAAGCTCAGTCATGGAGTTCCACAGGGATCTGTGCTAGGCCCTACTCTTTGTAGTTTATATATGCTTCCGTTAGGCAACATTATTAGAAAGCACTGTATACATTTTCATTGTTAAGCTGATGACACACAATTATACCTGTCAATGAAGCCAGATGATAGTAATCAATTAGCCAAGTTAGAAGCCTGTCTTAAGGAAATCAAAGCTTGGATGACTTGTAATTTCCTGCTATTAAATTCAGATAAGACTGAAGTCATTCTTGTTGGTCCAAAAAACCTTAGAAATTCCTTTCCAAATCAAACTTTCAGTTTGGATGCGGTTATTCTTTCTCTTAATAGCTCTGTGAGGAACCTTGGAGTTATTTTTGATCAGGATTTGTCCTTCAATTCACATATTAAATTTGTTTCTAAGACTGCCTTCTATCATTTGCGTAATATTGCCAAGATTAGGAGCATCTTGTCTCAGAGTGATGCTGAGAAACTGATCCAGGCTTTTGTTAGCTCGAGATTAGATTATTGTAATTCTTTATTATCAGGCTGTCCTAAAACATCTTTAAAAAGTCTTCAGCTGATCCAAAATGCTGCAGCAAGAGTTTTAACAGGTACTAGAAAGAGAGATCATATCTCTCCGGTTCTGGCCTCCCTTCATTGGCTTCCCATAGAGTTTAGAATTAAGTTTAAAATCCTTCTTCTTACTTACAAAGCTCTAAACAATCAGGCTCCTTTTTATTTAAAAGATCTGATACTACCGTATTATCCTAACAGAGCACTACGCTCCCAAAATGCAGGATTACTTGTAATACCTAGAATCTCCAAAAGTACAATGGGAGGCAGAGCCTTCAGTTATCAAGCTCCTCTCCTGTGGAATCAGCTGCCAATCTGGATTCGGGAGTCAGACTCGATCTCTGTTTTTAAGAATAGGGCTAAAACCTACCTTTTTGATATAGCCTACAATTAGGGAGGGATCATGTGTTTCTGAACCCTCCCTTAGTTATGCTGCTAATAGGTTTAGTCAGCCGGGGGACCTCCAGTAATGCACTGGGCCTCACTCCTTTCCTCACTCTCTATGAAATATTTTTTTTTGCTGGTCATTATCATTTGTTTGTTCTCTCCCATAGATTGAGTCCCCATCGTGCTGTTTGCTCTCTACATGTCTGTTCTTTTCTTTTTCTCTATCCCCTCACCCCCCAGCCAGTCGCAGCAGATGACTGCCCCTCCCTGAGCCTGGTTCTGCTGGAGGTTTCTTCCTGTTAAAAGGGAGTTTTTCCTCTCCACCGTCGCCAAGTGCTTGCTCACAGGGGATCGCCTGATTGCTGGGGTCTTTCTGCAACTGTGGGGGTTCCCCCCTACAGTTGATAGTGCTATGAGATGACTGTTGTTGTGAAATGGCGCTATATAAATAAAGTTGAATTGAATTGAATTAAATTTTGGAGAAAAACCTCAAACCTTCAAGACTGAAGTCATTACTCAAGTTTTTAAGTGGGTGATCTTTGTACCCTTAACTAGAAATTTTTGGTCGTCTCCTTTTAATTTACATGACACGTGATATTTTCTAACCTATTTGTATACCACCATAGACAGAGAGAGAACCTGAATTAGACAGAGCTCAGAGAGGGAAAGATGAGACAGAAGAGAGGAGCCAAGGAGAGGAAAGTGTTCAGGCAGAGGGTCCAGGAGAGGTGAGAGCAGAGGAGGGAGAAAAGGATGACACCAGTAAAAAGTCCAAACACAGGATGTCTGGGTGGGACCCCAACTGGCCCGATATTCCAACATTCAAGCCTCGGTTGTACAATACTTCAAATGGTAAGTTCCATATGCAAAGGTACTGTGCAAAATTTTTTAAAAGAAATGAATAGTATAAAATTAACATAGTCTGGTTACAACAGTGTTTAGTGTATTTGATTTCTAATCATTTTAATTAGTCAAGCAGTGATAATGAATAAAGTTAAAGTCAACACATGTATTTTATTACATTACCTTTTGTGCCTTTGATTTTCAGATCATGACCAATCAAATAGTTTTACTAAGAAGCAAACAGGTTAAATCAGGCCAGAATAGCAGGCTGTGGATCTCCACTTAAATTTTCACTGATTTAAACTAACAGCAAAATTTATATCTGTGGGTGACAGCCATGGGTAATTTTCTCATTTTCAGACAATTTTTATGTTACCCGTTTTTGTTTTTGTTTTTGTTTTTTTTTTGCCATTCTCCTCTGGCTCAGGAAATATTTAACTTATTGATGTTTACTTTTTATTCATATATGATTTCAAAGAAAAACCTGAAATTTATGAGAATCAAGTCTCAAATGCACATTAAAAAAGTATTTTATAACAACACTGCAAAATTATGAGGGAAAATGGTACATGTAAAAAAAAGTTTAAGAAAAGATGGTCCTTTTTATGTGATTATCTAAACTGTAGATTTTACAGGAAATGTATATTATGATATGTATCGTTATCGTAATATAAGATGACATATCGTGATATGAAGTTTTTTGTCATGTTGCGCAGGCCGAGGTTGAAGCTGAGCTCTTACGTCGGATGCCCTTCCTGACACAATCCTCCCCATTTTTATCCAGGCTTGGGACCGGCGCAGGGAGTACACTGGCTTGTGTACCCGCTGTGGCTGGGTAACCAACATTTCCCTCCTCTGTTCCATTATTGCTAAGGACCAAAGTGGATGGCAAGAAGTTTTATTTTTATATGGTCTTTGGCATGACCTGGCCTGGACTTGAACCCTGGCCTCCCGGCTGTGGGGCGGATGCTCTACCTCAAGGTAGGGCTGGCGCGGTAGAGAAATTTTCCCTGCGGTGACGATGGACAGCCCAACACTATGACACGCGGCACCATTGAAAATATTCTTAGGACCATGTGGTCTCAAAATTTAAACAGGATTCACAACCCGTGTGGCAAATGATGGAAGCCGTGAGAAACTCGCCGCAGCTCCCCTCCCAACTTTGTGCGGAGCTCCGGTCTCTCTAGGCATGAACCGCTGATTCTGTTAAAAAAACAAACAAACAAACAAAAAAAACCCTATAATTTTCATAAAGCAGTGGCGGGAACTCCAGCACTTCAACCACGGCGTGTGTGGACTGGAGACCGCAGCGACACTCAGCCCACCCAAACAAAAGAAAGAATGGACTTGTGTGAAAGAATGGGCTAAAATCACTCCTGAGCAATGTCTGTTCCTAGTTTCTCCATACAGGAGGCATCTGGAAGCTGTTATTACCAATGAAGGCTTTTCTACTAAATATTAAATAAGTTTCACCAAGTGTGTTCAATACTTATTCCCCGTGTCATTCAATTTTTAAAAAAAAAAATTATTTATTTTTTTTTTAAATATAACTTGTTGTGTGACCACATTTGCCTTGATTTCATTGTATGTATTGATTACTTGGGTTGTTACTGATATCTGGTGAAAATCTTAGGTCAATGGCTGCATCAGAAAATATGTTTAATGAGAAAAATGTTGACGTGTTCAATACTTATTCGGTGTTTCCTCTGGCTTAAAAACCTTGGCGCGGTGGCAACATATTTTTCCTGGGGTGGGGGGGTTAAACATACCAGAATATGTTAATTTTATACTATTTATTTCTTTTTAAAATTTTACACAGTAACGTTGCATATGGAACTTACCATTTGAAGTATTGTACAACCGAGGCTTGAATATTGGGCCAGTTGGGTCCCACCCAGACATCCTGTGTTTAGACTTTTTAGTGGTGTCATCCTTCTCTCCTTCCTCTGCCTGAACACTTTCCTCTGCTTGGCTCCTCTTTTCTGTCTCATCTTGCCCTCTCTGAGCTCTGTCAATGTCACGATTGTAACCGGAATATGTTAATTTTACACTATTTCTTTTGTTTTTTTAATTTTGCACAGTAATATTGAATAATGGAACTTACCATTTGAAGTATTGTACAACCAAGGCTTGAATGTTCGCATATTGGGCCAGTTGGGGTCCCACCCAGACATCCTGTGTTTGGATTTTTTACTGGTGTCATCCTTCTCTCCTTCCTCTGCCTGAACACTTTCCTCTGCTTGGCTCCTCTCTTCTGTCTCATCTTTCCCTCTCTGAGCTCTGTCTAATTCAGCTTCTCTCTCTGTCTATGGTGGTATACAAACAGGTTAGAAAATATCAAGTGTCATGTTTTGTACTGCAGGATTTTTTTTGTCATGGTTTACATAAATACAAAAATATGTGTATTTTTTGTATTTTTATTCTAGTGTTTCTTTTTTCTATTGAGAGAGTAGGGAAGGGAAAGAAACATTCATAATAGTAATGTACTCATGCATACTTAAATTATATGATCAGGTGGGTGTAGTAACCACAAATTCTACTCATGTAAAATCAGTGCTTTGAAGTTAATAATTAAAAGCAGGCAACCAAAAATTTCTAGTTGAGTTAAGGGTACAAAGAGCAGCCACTTATAAACTTGAGTAATGACTTCAGTCTTGAAGGTTTGAGGTTTTTCTCAAAAATTTATAACAATTTTCTTAGTTTTCTACTTTTCTCTGTAAATCTAAAGTTGAAACCATGTTCCTCACATTTGTAATTTCCTCTTGTAAAATTGACTTTTCTTGTACATTTGAAACTTTATTATAAATTTGTGGATTATTTTATGACTAATTTTTGTCCGTTTTTAAAATAAAATTACTGTTTTGTTTTTTTCAGATGAATTTGAAACAGACTGTGGTAATTTTTTTTTACTTTTTCCTTATAACAATTTACATTTTTGACCATAACTTTGCAGTCGGAACAGAACAATAATTTAACTCTGATTACAAAGAAAAAATATTAATAAAATTGCATTTAATGAAATAAATTAACTTAAATGACCAAGGATGCCGTTATTTCTGTTAGAATATTTCTTTATATTTATATTATTGTTTTGTTGTTGTTGTTGTTGTTGTTGTTTTAGAAATCTCTTCACCACCCAGACAGCAGGAAAAACCTTCCTTATTTTGAAATCAGATGTTGACATGTTTAGTTTGTCTGAAGGCTGCTGACAGATTATAGTCACTGACTTGGTGAATTTCGGTCATCTTAACCTGTCAGGTACATAATAGAGAACTGTAGTGGACTCTAAAGACATAATTCACAACAATATGTGTACATGTACAGAATGATCTGTTTAGGCAGTTATAGTTGTGCTCTCAGGCTTTCTCATCAGGCACCTCTCTAGGCAGCCGCTGAAGGACCTCAGTTTAGAGTGAAAAGAGAGCTAGCGTTTTTAGCTGTTGCGTTTTGTCACTGCTGCTGTAGAATAAAAACGGCACGCCTGCTTGTGCGATAAAAGAGAGAAATTGCCAGTCTCTTCATTCCTGCAATTCCTACAGAACATAACTTAATATTGTAGTGGCTGGTGAAATATATCCTCAGCAATTCATCAGTCCCCCTTGCCTTTCCCTTCATGTGAAGCCGGCTGCATATAAATTCTAACCACATCTCTTAGCTAAGCAGCTCTTCCATTATTGCTCTCGTTTCCAGCGGGTTAAAACCATGATAAACACCTCCAATGCTTACATACCTCTAATGATTTTTTCCCCGTTTAAAGTACTTTAACAAACTCATGTTTCTGTCGGACAGTCACGCTTAGCGAGACACTGCTGACTGACTGGAAAACTCGCGTGGGCGGGGCGCTTCTAAATTCCGCGCGGATGACAGCCACGCGCGTTGTTTGTGTGCGCGCTTGGGGAAAGTCATTGCTTCATATATTTTTCTTAATAAATTCATATCACCTTGGTGAGGCAGTAAAATTTCTGGTGTGGTGGGCCGCCACCGAGAAATATTACCAGAGGAAACCCTGCTTATTTTCCCCACTGTACTATATTAGATGCTTTGTTCATTAATCTACCTATGACTATAAAACTTGCACCATTCTAGCTCATTACCTCCACCAAGGAGGTAATGTAATTTGGGTGGTTTGTCTGTCTGTCTGTTTATTAGCAGGATTATGCAAAAACTACAGTACAGATTTTGATGAAATTTTCACCAGAGGTAGCCCTTGAGCCAAGGATGAACCCGTTAAATTTTGGTGTTGATCTGAGTGTGCATACCTCCAATCAAGGACCTTGTTTGTATTTTTGCAGTAGGATTACACAAAAACTACTGCATGGATTTGGATGAAGTTCACCAGAGGTGGTCCTTGGCCTAGAAAGGAACCTATTACATTTTGGTGAGGATCCGAGAAGGCATACCTCCACCAAGGCTCTTATCTTCTCACAGTGTATTAGCAAGAATCCTCCAAAATTACTGGATAAATTTTGATGAAATTTTCACCAGAACTGGCTCATGGCCTACACACAAATCCATTCCATTTTGGAGGTGATCCATGGGGGACAGAAGGAGCCTTGGTGGAGGTATGCACTCTCTGAGTGCTTTTCTAGTTTTGTTACACTTTGACCCTGATTGCCGGGCATACTGGGATGCTAGTTGGTATGAGAAGCCACAGTCAGGATTTCTAGCTGCATCTCATCCAGTTTTTGTCTCTTTTCTGTATATTCTGTATATTTTTTTTTCCCGGTTCCGGTTCCGCCGGACCGGCGGCGCCACACGAGTTGGCTGCTTGTTGCAACTGCCCTTTTCTTATCTTCCTTCTTCTTTCTACACCTTTCACTCTATATATATATCACGGACACACAGATCGCCCCAAGGGTCTCCCGAGTCGGCGGACGGAGCCACTGTTTGCAGCGGGGGACGATACAGCAGGGAAGAGTTAGCTAGCTGGCTAGCTAGCTTCAACCGCCACCCGGTGCTAACGGAGAAGCTTGACATGCCGAGGAACTGTGGCGAAAACGACGCGGGTGCCGGGCTGGAGTTTAGGTGGTGTGCAAGAAATATAAGACAGAATAATAAAGAGCGATGGCAAGAACCAAGCAGACCGCCCGTAAATCTACTGGAGGAAAAAGCCCCCCAGGAAGCAGCTAGCCACCAAGGCTGCTCGAAAAAAGCACTCTGGCCACCGGCGGAGTGAAGAAGCCTCACCGTTACAGGCCCGGTACCGTAGCTCTGAGAGAGATCCGTTGCTACCAGAAATCCACGGAGCTGCTCATCCATAGGCTGCCCTTCCAGCGCCTGGTAAGGGAGATCGCTCAGGACTTCAAGACCGACCTGCGCTCCAGAGCACCGCCGTCATGGCTCTGCAGGAGGCCAGCGAGGCCTAAATGGTGGGTCTCTTCATGGACAACAACCTATGCGCCATCCACGCCAAGAGGGTCACCACCATCATGCCCAAAGACATCCAGCTGGCCTGCCGCACCCGCGGAGGGAAAGAGAGCTTAGACTTTCTGCTGCACATTCACCAACCACAATGCTCCGCACTGTGTGTCTATATATATAGTATATACAGTGGGGCAAAAAAGTATTTAGTCAGCCACCAATTGTGCAAGTTCTCCCACTTAAAAGATGAGAGAGGTCTCCAATTTTCATCATAGGTATACCTCAACTATGAGAGACAAAATGAAAAAAAAAATCCAGAAAATCACACTGTCTGATTTTTAAAGAATTTATTTGCAAATTATGGTGGAAAATAAGTATTTGGTCACCTACAAACAAGCAAGATTTCTGGCTCTCACAGACCTGTAACTTCTTCTTTAAGAGGCTCCTCTGTCCTCCACTCGTTACCTGTATTAATGGCACCTGTGTGAACTCGTTATCAGTATAAAAGACACCTGTCCACAACCTCAAACAGTCAGACTCCAAACTCCACTATGGCCAAGACCAAAGAGCTGTCAAAGGACACCAGAAACAAAATTGTAGACCTGCATCAGGCTGGGAAGACTGAATCTGCAAGAGGTAAGCAGCTTGGTGTGAAAACATCAACTGTGGGAGCAATTATTAGAAAATGGAAGACATACAAGACCACTGATAATCTCCCTCGATCTGGGGCTCCACGCAAGATCTCACCCCGTGGGGTCAAAATGATCACGAGAACGGTGAGCAAAAATCCCAGAACCACACAGGGGGACCTAGTGAATGACCTGCAGAGAGCTGGGACCAAAGTAACAAAGGCTACCATCAGTAACACACTACGCCGCCAGGGACTCAAATCCTGCAGTGCCAGACGTGTCCCCCTGCTTAAGCCAGTACATGTCCAGGCCCGTCTGAAGTTTGCTAGAGAGCATTTGGATGATCCAGAAAAGGATTGGGAGAATGTCATATGGTCAGATGAAACCAAAATAGAACTTTTTGGTAAAAACTCAACTTGTCGTGTTTGGAGGAGAAAGAACACCATACCTACTGTGAAGCATGGAGGTGGAAACATCATGCTTTGGGGCTGTTTTTCTGCAAAGGGACCAGGACGACTGATCCGTGTAAAGGAAAGAATGAATGGGGCCATGTATCGTGAGATTTTGAGTGAAAACCTCCTTCCATCAGCAAGGGCATTGAAGATGAAACGTGGCTGGGTCTTTCAGCATGACAATGATCCCAAACATACCGCACGGACAACGAAGGAGTGGCTTCGTAAGAAGCATTTCAAGGTCCTGGAGTGGCCTAGCCAGTCTCCAGATCTCAACCCCATAGAAAATCTTTGGAGGGAGTTGAAAGTCCATGTTGCCCAGTGACAGCCCCAAAACATCATTGCTCTAGAGGAGATCTGCATGGAGGAATGGGCCAAAATATCAGCAACAGTGTGTGAAAACCTTGTGAAGACTTACAGAAAACGTTTGACCTCTGTCATTGCCAACAAAGGGTATATAACAAAGTATTGAGATGAACTTTTGTTATTGACCAAATACTTATTTTTCACCATAATTTGCAAATAAATTCTTTAAAAATCAGACAATGTGATTTTCTGGATTTTTTTTTTCTCATTTTGTCTCTAATAGTTGAGGTATACCTATGATGAAAATTGGAGACCTCTCTCATCTTTTAAGTGGGAGAATTTGCACAATTGGTGGCTGACTAAATACTTTTTTACCCCACTGTATATATATATATATATATATATATATATATATATATATATATATATATATATATATATAGTAATATGTACATATGTATTCTAGCTGCTCTTGTTTTTTCTTGCCTTCTGACTGTTGCTCTGAGCGTTGCTATCCCTGTGCTGTTGCAATCCTGGAATTTCCCCATTGTGGGACTAATAAAGGCTTATCTTATCTTATCTTATTTTATTCTCTCCATCCCCACTTAAACACCGGTTTACCCAAACCAGGGGTCTGCAACCTCTGGCTTCAGAGCCACACATGGCTCTTTTGCCCATAATCAGGGTCTCCCTGTGGTTTTGAAAAATTCACAAATTTACCAAAAAAAACCTGTCACAAATTTATGACAGAATAAATTCACCAATGTACAATCAGTCAATCAAAGTTTTATTTGTATATCCCTTTTCATTCAAACTGTTACACAGTCCAGTCCGCCCAAGTCCAGTCCGAGGGGTGGACACTGCAGGTGTGGCGCCACAGTGTACGATCCCCTCAGCTGGGTAAACAAGGGCAAATGCAGGCCAGCTCCCTGCAGCCAGAAAACAGGCACAATTCGCTGTGAGAGGGCTCCCTATAAGGTAAAACCGGAACTTGGACAGGATGATTAAAAGATAAAACAATCACCGATAAATAATAATGAGATAATTTTTTTGGTTAAAAAATCTAGACTGTTAAGTTAAATAAAAGAACTAGAGGGCACCCATAGAGCACATACCACTGCCAAGGCTGTTGTTCACCCATCCTGATCTGGACCACCTCCAAAATTTAATGGGTTCATCCTTGGCTACCTCTGGTGAAAATTTCATCAAAATCCGCGCAGTAGTTTTTGCGTAATCCTGCTAACAATCAGACAAATCACCCCAATTACATCACCTCCTTGGTGGAGGTATCTGATCAAAAGCTAGGTTAAAATAGTAGGTCTTGAGCCTGTTTTGAAAAACCTGAACATTCTCAGCAGCCCTGATGTTCTCCAGCAGGCTGTTCCACAGACGTGGGCTGTAGCGAGTAAAAGCAGTCTCACCGTGGGTCTGCGTTTTGACAGTAGGGATAATTAAAAGGCCAGTGTCAGAGGACCTCAGGGGCCATGGGGGCTCCTTATGTTAAAAGCAGTTCATTAGATTAGCAACAGCTAGCTGCACAGTTAGCCATTCACTCAGTCAGGGTTGTTTGTGTGTCATTGCATCCCAGGGTCTGGTCATATGCTATCAAACACTCACACCACATCCTTTTCTCTGTTAATTAGATTAGATTAGATTAGATTCAACTTTATTGTCATTACACATGTATGAATACAAGGTAACGAAACACAGTTTAGCATCCCATCAGAAGTGCAAAGGACAGCAGTGCAGTATATACAGTAACTGACAGTATGTGCAATTTAAGCAAATATATGCAGCAGTGCAGAAAGTTAAGAGTACTGTTATGTGCAAATAATGTACAATAAGTTAGGTGGGCAGTTATGTACAGGTGAGGATGGTAAGAGATGATGGTAAGAGAGTAAGCGGGGAACTAAGTTCAATAACATGACAGCTGCTGGAAAGAAACTGTTCCTAAACCTGCTGGTTCTAGTCCGAAGGCTTCTGAAACGCCTTCTGGAGGGGAGAAGCTGAAACAGTCCATGAGCAGGATGGTTGGAGTCCCTAAGAATGCTGTGTGCCCGGCGCAGACATCTTTTCCTGTAGACGTCCTCTATAACTGGAAGTGGAGTCCCTGTGATGCGTTGGGCGGTTTTCACCACCCGCTGCAGCGCCTTACGGTCAGCGACAGAGCAGCTCCCATACCAGACTGTGACACAGTTGGTCAGGGTGCTCTCTATCACGCAGCGGTAGAAGTTGCCCAGGATGTCAGTTGACAGATGGTTCTTCTTCAGTGTCCTCAAGAAGAAGAGGCGCTGATGGGCCTTCTTGATCAGGCTGGTGGTGTTAACTGACCAGGACAGGTCCTCCGAGATGTGGGTCCCCAGGAATTTGAAGCTGGGGACACGTTCAACAGCTATGCCATTGATATGGATGGGGTCATGTGTCTCTCCTCTCTCCTTCCTGTTGTCCACTATGAGCTCCTTTGATTTGCTGGTGTTAAGGAGCAGGTTATTGTCAGCGCACCAAGTAGCCAAGTGCTTAGCCTCTGCCCTGTAATCTGACTCATCGCTGTCCCTGATGAGTCCGATCACCGTGGTGTCATCTGCGGACTTTATGATGGAATTGGATCCATACATAGGCCTGCAGTCATGGGTGAAGAGGGAGTAGAGGATTGGGCTGAGCACACAGCCCTGTGGTACACCAGTGTTGAGTGTGATGATGGAAGAACGGTTGGGGCCTGACCTAACATCCTGGGGTCTGTTGGTCAGAAAATCCACGATCCAGTTGCAGGTGAAGGTACTGATTCCCAGGTCCCCAAGTTTAGTGATCAACTTGGAGGGGATAACTGTGTTGAATGCTGAGCTGAAGTCAACAAACAGCATTCTTGCGTAGGTGTTCTTGTCATCCAGATGTGAGAATACACAGTGCAGCGCTGTAGAAACCGCATCCTCTGTACTCCTGTTGCTCCGGTAGGCAAACTGGTGAGGGTCCAGTGTAGGGGGCAGGCATTTTTTGAGCTGTGCCAAGACCAGTCACTCAAAACACTTCATGACTATGGGGGTCAGTGCCACAGGGCGATAGTCATTTAGGCACGAGGGTGTTGAATGTTTCGGCACTGGTACTATAGAAGTGGTCTTGAAGCACGCTGGTACCACCGCCTGGGCCAGGGACAGGTTGAAGATGTCCGTGAAGATCCCCGCCAGCTGCTCAACGCATGCCTTCAGCACACGCCCAGGAATGCCGTCAGGGCCAGCAGCCTTATGTACGTTGATATGACTCAGTGCGTTACGGACGTCAGTGTGGGTGAGTGTGAGGTGGTGGAGGTCGTCAGAGGGTGGGAAATTGATATTCTTTTCATTATTGTCTTTGTCAAAATGAGCATAGAAGTCATTTAGCTCATTGAGAAAGGACACAGTCATGGCTATAGGTATGGAGTTGCTGGGCTTATAATCAGAGATAGCTTGAATGCCCTGCCACATACGTCGGGGGTCAGAATCCCCAAAATGTTCCTCCACCTTCAGTTTGTAGCTGTGCTTGGCCTTCTTGATGCCCCTCTTCAGATCTGCCCTGGATGAACTGTAGGCCTGTGCGTCACCAGATCTAAAGGCATTGTTACGTGCCTTTAGCAGAAGCCGCACTTCTCTGTTCATCCACGGCTTCTGATTTGGGTATGTGGTGATCTGTTTTTCCGTGGTGACACTGTCAGTAGTGGTGTTGATATGGTCCAGGACTGAGTGGGTGTAAGAGTCGATGTTTATGTGGGAGCCACAGGTAGCCTGAGAGGTGAACATACTCCAGTCTGTGTTCCTGAACTTTTCCTGGAGTACAGAGTCAACCCCCTCTGGCCACACTTTGATAGTCCTCACTGATGGCTTCACCCGGTTGATGAGCGGTACATACTTGGGGGTGAGGAACAAGGATAAGTGATCAGACTGACCTAGGTGGGGGAGGGGAGTTGCTGTGTAGGCTCTCACAATATTGGTGTAAACGTGGTCCAATGTTTTGTCCCCTCTTGTGTGACAGGAGACATGCTGGTAGAATTTAGGAAGCACTGTCTTGAGGTTAGAGTGGTTAAAATCACCCGCCACAATAAATGCTGCCTCTGGGTGTGCAGTTTGTTGTTTGCTAATAGCTGCATGCAGTTCTTTCATAGCAAGCTTAGCATTAGCATCCGGAGAGATATAAGCAGCTGTTATGATAGTACAAGTGAACTCACGTGGCAGATAGAAAGGTCTACATTTAACCATGAGAAACTCCAGGTTAGCTGAGCAGTGTCTCCCAACAGTGACAGAGTTTGTGCACCAAGCCTTGTTAATATAAATGCACACTCCCCCACCTCTGGTCTTACCGGAGTCATCAGCTGCTCTGTCTGCCTGGAGAGTGTGTAGGCCAGCTAGCTCAATAGCATTGTCGGGTATTCCACTGGATAACCATGTTTCCATGAAAATCATGATATTGCAGTTCATAAGTCTCTTATTGTTGGTGATCCGAAGCCGTAGCTCATCCATTTTGTTCACCAGTGACCGTACATTAGCGAGGAAAATACTGGGTAGAGAAAGCCGGTGCAGTGTTAGCTTTAGCTTAGCTCTTAGCCCTCCGCTCTTCCCCTGCCTTTGTTTACGGTCTCTACGCCACCTGCGAGCACTTCCGGTCGGCCAGGTAGCTTGCCTAGCGTCGGGTGTTCTCCGGAGCTCAGGGATTCCCCTGCCTTTGTTTACGGTCTCTACGCCGCCTGCGAGCACTTCTGGTCGGCCAGGTAGCTTGCCTAGCGTCGGGTGTTCTCAGGAGCTCAGGGATGAGATGTAGGTTGCTGATAAAAAGATCGTTATCGTTATTTTGTAATCCAGTGTCCAAAAGCTCATTTCAGGTGTAAGATATGAAAGCGAAGCTGTTCTGAACGAACAGACCCGAAATGAGCAGAAATAACACTGCTAATCCACAAAATCTGAAAAGACGCTGAGCCTCGTGTTGTGCACGCGCCACCATCTTTTAGGGTCATCAAATGTTGACCATAAAAGATAATGCTTTATTTGGGAGTTTAACATTCAGCCAGTATTTGTTAGTATGCTTCCTAGTCAGATGACCAAAGCTAAAAGCTAACGTTAGCCTCAATAATCGTGTCAAAACAAACCTCTCACAGATGTGGCAAAAGATGGAGGTTGGGGTTAACAGTGGCTCATTGGCATTTAAAGCAACATAGAATAGAATAGAACAGGCTTTATTGTCATTGTACAGTTGTACAGTACAACAAAACTGTGGGTGCTCTACCAGGCTACTGTGCATGCTGTAAACCGCCCATTTTGAGGAGTGCTTCTTCCCATCTTTAAAATGATGCCACAATAATGAAACCCTGCAGCAGTTTTGACTAAAGCATGTCACAGACATTTCATTAACACCTCTGGAGCTGGGTCAACATGTGGAGAAAGAGCAGATAGGGGCTCTTTAAATTCTCCCAGTTTCCTTCGGGCTTTCTTATTTCTCCTCCTGCCCTCAGCGATTTTATGCAGCTTCAAAATAACATCTGCACCATATTTCCCAGAAGTGTTGACACAGTGACTTTGCTGAATTTGCAGCTTGCAATCACACAGCGAGCACGTTTGAAGACATAACATCCTTTGATGACAACATCAAGTTACTCGCTCAGAGGCCAAAGATAGTCAAGGTGCTTATCTGGGTGTTATTTTTCCATGTATCTCCACTGATCAGCAGTTATTCTTCACACAGCGCTCCAGAACGTCTGATTCTGCACCCATGTGCTCATTTATATCAGCTGTTATCACTGTGATCCAGCAGAAGTCTTACTCACCAAGATGACAAAGCGTCACACTGTTGAGCCCCACATGTGGACGCCTGCTCATTTTTTGACTCCTCACTTCTTTGGTTTTCTTTGTGTTCAAACTCATCATGCCACCTAGTGGTACACCCAGGGCCATTTCTAGCTTTTTGGGAACCTTATTTAATTGTTTATTTATTTATTGTAACCTCTATTTAACCAAGTCAATTAAAAACAGTTCTTATTTACAAAGAGGACAAGAATGCAAGAATATGTTTGTGAGCCGCAATTACTGTATCTCCCCTTCAGCAGGAATATTAAAAAAAATATAAATAAACTTGGGTCATTGTCTACATGGGGAAAAACAAAACAAAACACTAGAATAAAAAGTTAAGAGAAAAAGGTTGAAAATTTAGGAGAAAAACTTGTAAATTCACACAAAAAAAAACATAAAAATGCACAAGGAAAAACATGTGCAAATTTACATAAAAATTACACAGATGTATGGTGAAAACAGTTGTTTATTCATAAGAAAAAAGAAAATTTATGAGAAAATGTTTCAACTTTACAATAAAAAATAGCAAATTTGTTAGAAAAAGTTTTAAGTTTGTAAGAAAAAAATTTCACATTTTCAAGAAAAATATTGTAAATTTACAAGAAAAAAATGAGCAAATTTATGAAAACAAGTTTCAAGTTTAAGAGAAAAAAGCTTACAAATGTATGAGGAAAAAAAGTTGAAGATAATTTTAATTCGCACATGAAAGCTGTGAATAAAAATCTGAGTTACTGCACAAATACAGATTTGTGAGTTCTTCCTAAGATAAAACTTTTGTAGCGTTTAAGAATGAACATTAACTTGTTTTCTTTGCATTATTTGATCTAAAAGCAACATCTTTTTGTTGTTTTGGCCAGTTACCATTTTCTATAAATACATGCTCTAAATGATGATATTTTAATATTGTATATGATATTTTTCAGTAAGTTAGAGAATAAAACAAAATTGTTCATTTTAGTCAAACACATATGTATAGTAAAACCAGACCAAGTGATAACCTTGCAGTGTTCTCTTTGGTCTCTTTATTTTTTCCAGTGCTGTATATGAATATATTTCCCCTCATGACCTCTTGCCATTAAACTTTTCAGAAAAGGCACCTTTTAGAACAGAATTGAAAACACTTACAGTATTTTGTAAATCACCAGATCTCAACCTGATCCAGCAGCATTTGACTTGCTTAAGACAAAACTTAAGGCAGAAAGACCCACAAACAAACAACAACTAAAGACAGCTGCAGTAAAGGCCTGGCGACACATCACAAAAGAGGAAACCCAGCATTTGGTGATGTTCATGGGGCCAGACTTAACGCAGTCATTGTCTGCAAAGGATTCTCAACAAACTAATTAAAATTAACATTTTATTTATGGTAATGTTAATTTGTTCAATTATTTTTGAGCCCCTGAAATGAGGAGTTTTTGTATAAAAATGGTTGTAATTCCTAAACCATTCCTCCAATTAGGATTTGAATACCCTCAAATTAAAACTGAGAATCTGCGCTTTAAGCCCATATTGATCATATAACAGCATCTTGAATGTTTTGGTAAACAGCTAAAACAACAAAACTTCTGTCACTGCTCCAATACTTTTAGAAGTGTAGCCTTCTGTCAAAAAGACCTACCATCACTTTAGCTGAACTTGTACAAGATGACCAACTGCTTAACCACTGGAGGAGGAGGAGAAGATGAAGATGATGTTGATGATGATTTTTGGGTCCAAAGGTGAATATACTTGTGACAGACAGTGTACTACTTGGCATGAGACTTGACTGGGCAGTGGGTTGGCAAGTGATAAGTATCAAAAGTGGGTGTCACTCACTAGGGGTGTGAGACTTGGCAACCCTGCATATATGTAAGAAGAAAGTCTCAAAAAAGTCACAATTTTATCATGCTCATAATAGACAGGAACCCATTTGCAAAGCACAAACAGAAGGAGGCACAGGTTGGTCAAAGGAGTAATTTAATTAAACAGGTAAGAAGTGCAACCGGGACAACCGGGAGGTCGGGGGTTCAAGTTCCGGCCGGGTCATACCAAAGACCATATAAAAATGGTATTTCTCGCCTTCCAGAATTTCCTCATTGTGGGACTAATAAAGGCTTATCTTATCTTAACTTATCTTAGTTAGCTTGGTGCTCAGCGTAATAGAATGGGGGAAGGAGAAGTTGTTTGTGGCGGTGCCTTGCATGGCAGCGATCCCTCTGATTCAACATGTGATTAACATTGTAGATACGAGAAACATAATTTCGTTCTACTGTACATGATTGGCTGTATGGACTGAATGACAATAGAGATGGCTTCTTCTTCTTTTTGATGATGGGAACTGGCACTGCGGGGTGTTAGGCTGCAGGGGAAAGGAGAAGGAGAATATGAGTATAAGGAGCACAAGCACTGTAACTAAGTATAATTGTTTGTGAAATTCAGGAGCTTACTTGCTAATTGCAAGCATGATGGAAGGGAAGGGTTCTAGGCAGGCAAGCATGGGGCCAGAGAGGTATTCAGTAGTTGTCAAGGGAAGTCAGCAAGGAGAACCAGTAGATATAGAGAGCACTCAGGGTTTCCAGCTCTGACCATAGAGTTCATCCAGGTAATGCAGTGGGGACCTCTAGGAGGTTTACCACGTAATGATCCCACAGCAAGCTGATCCCAACTGAGACCTTACTGTGTATACTGGAGACCATAATCAGCAACAGGTGGGAGCAATCAGTCAGATTGCTGAATCTCAGTTGGGCTGAAATTTTGGTGGATTATGTTTATAAATGTGCATGTAAATGTTGATATATTGAGACCGGAAACTACTGAGTATATTTTTTAATATCTTACAATAAATCAAGTCAGTAATTATGGTGGCAGGCCGTACTCGACCCACCTCTGAACGTGCACTTCATTTTGCTCCACCAAAGCAGCTGAGGCGCTGTTGCTGCAGTTCACTTATTGGCCATAGGTAGGTCATGAATTAGTTATCAAAACATGAGTTTGGCAGTTATTGAAAGATCCTTTAATTGTCACCTGTAAACAGTAGGCCATTTCTTATTTTTTAACAAGGGGGATGGGGGGGTATTCACCAATCTTGCATAAGATAAAAATGTAGAAATGTAAATTAGGTGCAAATTAGCAAGAATAAAGATCCAGCCATCCATCCATCCATGTTCTACCACTTTTCCGGAGGTCTGGGTTGTGGAGGCAGCGGTTCAAGCAGAGAAGTCCAGACTTCCCTCTCTCCAGCCACCTGCTCCAGCTCTTCAGAGAGGATACCAAGACGTTCCCAGACCAGCTGGGAGACGTAGTCTCTCCAGCGAGTCCTGGGTCTACACCGGGGTCTCCTCCCAGTGGGACGTGCCTGAAACACCTCAAGAGGGAGGCGTTCAGGGGGTATCCTGATCAGATGACTGGTGCCTAGCGGCTGCCCCGGCCTTGGATGCGCTCTGCAGAGCGTGCCCAAATGCCAAGTCACGTTTTGTTACCTTGTATACATGTGTAATGACAATAAAGTTGAATCTCAATCTCAATCTCAGATGCCCAAACCACCTCAACTGGCTCCTTTCAATGTGGAGGAGCAGCGGTTCTACTCTGAGCCTCTCCCGGATGACTGAGCTTCTCACCCTATCTCTGAGGGTGAGTCCAGCAATCCTACGGAGAAAGCTCATTTCAGCCACTTGTATCCGCGATCTTGTTCTTTCAGTCATTACCCAAAGCTCGTGACCATAGGTGAGAGTAGGAATGTAGATTGACTGGTAAATCGACAGCTTTGCCTTAGAACTCAGCTCCCTCTTCACCTCAACAGACCAGTACAACATCTGCATCACTGCAGATGCTGCTCCAATCCATCTGTCAATCTCTTGCTCCATTCTCCCCTCACACATGAATAAGACTCCGAGATTCTTAAACTCCTCCACTTGGGGCAGTAGCTTGCCCCCAACCCAGAGAGGACAATCCACCTTTTTCCGGCCGAGGACCATGGACTCAGACTTGGAGGTGCTGATTCTCATCCCAGCTGCTTCAGACTCAGCAGCAAACCGTTCCAGTAAGACCTGTAGGTCATCTGAATGAAGCCAACAGGACAACATCATCTGCAAACAGCAGAGGTGAGATCCTGTGGTCACCAAGCATGACACCCTCTGTTCCTTGGCTGCGTCTAGAAATCCTGCCCATAAAAATTATGAACAGGATTGGTGACAAAGGGCAGCCCTGGCGGAGTCCAACTCTCACTGGGAATGAGTCCGACCAAGTGTTGACAATACAAATCAAACTCTCACAATGGTTGGATAAGATAAGACAAGCCTTTATTAGGCCGTATAGAGACCGGATAGCTCGTAACAACAAACCTGATACCCATACTCCCGAAGCACCCCCACAAAAAAACACGAGGGATGCGTTTGAATGCCTTCTCCAAGTCCACAAAACACATGTGGACTGGTTGGGCAAACTCCCACAAACCCTTGAGAATTCTCGAGAGGGTAAAGAGCTGGTCCGATGTGCCATGGCCAGGATGAAAACTACATTGCTCCTCCTGAATCCGAGGTTCAAACAACAGTCGGACTCTCGTCTCCAGTACCTTGACATAGAGCTTTCTAGGGAGGCTGAGGAGTGTGATCCTCTAAAGTTGGAGCACACCCTCCGGTCCCCTTTCTTGAAGAGAGGAACCACCACTCCGGTTTGCCATGCCAAAGGCACTGCCTCCGACCTCCACGCAGTGTTGCAGAGGCGTGTCAACCATGACAGCCCAACAACATCCAGGGCCTTGAGGTACTCGGGGTGAATCTCATCCACCCTCGGGGCCCGGCCACCAAGTATCTTTTTAACCACCTTGGCGACCTCAGCCCCTGTGACGGGCGAGTCGTCTCCCTCGTCCACAAGCCCTGCTTCCTCTGTGGAAGGCGTGTCAGTGGGATTGAAGAGATCCTTGAAATATTCCTTCCACCACCTGACGATATTCTCAGTTGAAGTTAGCAGCGCCACATCCACACCATACACAGTGTGGACAGGGAGCTGCTTCCCCCTCCTGAGCCACCGGACAGTTTGCCAGAATCTCTTCGAGGCCGACCAAAAGTCTTGTTCCATGGCCTCACCAAACTCCTCCCATACCCAGATTTTTTCTTCAGCAACCACCCGAGTTGCACTCCGCTTGGCCTGCCGGTACACCTCAGCTGCTTCGGGAGTCCCACAAGCCAGCCAGGCTTGCTAGGACTCCTTCTTCAGCTTAATGGCCCCCTCACCACTGGTGTCCACCACGAGATGCACCAATGACCTTGCAGCCGCAGCTCTGGGCAGCCACTTCAACAATAGAGGTGGAGAACATGGCCCATTCAGACTCCTTGTCCCCAGACTCCCAAGAATAAAGATGCAAATATATATTAAAAAAAGATACCAATTTAAAAATGACAAAAGTCACAAATTATAATTTAACTACACAGAATAAAAATTTAACCAGTATCCAGGTGAGCACTGCAAATATACAAGTAAAAAAGTTGCATATTTGTCAGAAAAATGATGAAAATTTAAGACAAAAAAGATGACAGTTTACAGGAAAAAGCTCACAAATTTATATGAAAAAAGGTGCAAATTTACAAGAAAAAAAACAAATTTATGAGAAAAAATTAGAACATTTTTGAGAAAAAAGTTGAATATGAGAAAAAAAAAGTCCAAAATTTACAGGGAAAAAATTGCAAATTTACAAGAAAAAAAACTTGAAATTTATCAGAAAAGAGTCACACATCTTTAAGAAAAAAAGGTTCCAAATTTAAAAGAAAAAAATTGCAAATTAACAAAAAAAAGTTGAAAATTTACAGAAAAAAAAATATCCAAATTTTAAAGAAAAAAGTTGTACATTTTTGTGGCAAAAAAAATCACAAATTTATGAGAAAGAAGTTGAACTCTTACGGTAACAAAATCGCAAATTCACAAAATTTTTGCAAGTTTATGAGAAAAAAGTAGGACATTTATTTGAAAACAGTCATTTTTATAAAAAAGTTGCATATCTATGAGAAAAAATTGCAAATTTGAGGAAAAAACATTGCAAATCTATTAGAAAAGTTGAAAATTTTTGTGATTTTCTTCTTTTTTTGTGTTTTTGCTTAGAATTCCTCGTTCAAAGAAGTGGCAGCGCAGGCTGTTCCTGCTGAGGAGACTCAGGTCTTTTGGTGTACAAGCGGCGCTGCTGAAGACATTCTATGACACGGTGGTGGCATCAGCCATCACTTTTGGAGTGGTCTGCTGGGGCAGTGGCGTTACTGCAGCCGATAGGAAGAGACTGAACAAACTGATCAAGAAAGCTAGCTCTGTCCTGGGGCAGCGCCTTGACCCAGTGGAGGAGATAGGAGAGAGAAGGATGGTGGCTAAACTGTCATCTCTGCTGGAGTCCGAGTTCCACCCTATGCAGGACATACTGAATGCACTGAGGAGCTCATTTAACAGCAGACTACATCATCCCAGGTACACAACCGAGAGGTTTTGCAGGTTCGTCCTACCAACGGCTGTCAGACTGTACAACCATGCAGGGCTGCTCGCAGAGATAGCAAAAAGACGTAACAACCTAATAGTTTTTGAATGCAAAAGATGCAATAGACTTACACAATGGTCCCCTCCGGCATACAACTAGGAAAATACCGGTCACTATGGAGGGTGAGAATATGTATGGGCACATAATCATACCATGTAGGATAACTAAGTAGACGGTTGTGCTGTTTCGTCCCATCTAGCAACAATGCTCTGCACTGTGTGTGTTTATATTTATATATCTACACTACCGTTCAAAAGTTTGGGGTCACTTAGAAATTTCCTTATTTTTGAAAGAAAAGCACTTTTTTTCAATGAAGATAACTTTAAACTAATCAGAAATACACTCTATACATTGCTAATGTGGTAAATGACTATTCTAGCTGCAAATGTCTGGTTTTTGGTGCAATATCTAGATAGGTGTATAGAGGCCCATTTCCAGCAACTATCACTCCAGTGTTCTTATGGTACAATGTGTTTGCTCATTGCGTCAGAAGGCTAATGGATGATTAGAAAACCCTTGTGCAAGCATGTCAGGTCTGCAATGCTGTAATTGCTGCAAATGGAGGATTCTTTGACGAAAGCAAAGTTTGAAGGAAAAAATTATTATTTCAAATACAAATCATTATTTCTAACCTTGTCAATGTCTTGACTATATTTTCTATTCATTTTACAACTCATGGTGGTAAATAAGTGTGACTTTTCATGGAAAACACAAAATAATTGTCTGGGTGACCCCAAACTTTTGAACGGTAGTGTATATATTTATTCCATCTAGCTGCAATGCTCCGTACTGTGTGTTTATATACTCATATATTTATTCCATCCAGCTACAATGCTCTGCACTGTGTGTCTGTGTATATATACAGTATATATTTATAGTAATATGTACATATGTATATTAGCTGCTCTTGCTTTTTTTTCTTGCTTTCTGATTGTTGCTCTGAGTGTTGCTATCCCTGTGCTGTTGCAATCCTGGAATTTCCCCATTGTGGGACTAATAAAGGCTTATCTTATCTTATCTTATCTTATCTTATCTTATCTTATCTAAAGTCATGTTATTCAGCTATGTAACATGATATAGAAATGGGACAATTCTCTTTTTTTCAGGTTTGGAGGGGCAATGTGCCCCCTGTCCCCCCTTGATTTACACGTAATGGGGATGGCAGGTCAACAAGGGGGATGATTTGGGGTCATTTTGCTGACGGGGGGACAACATCCCCCCTCAGATCATCTGCTGCCTGTCAGTAAAGTCAGATTAGCTTAAATTGAGCCTCACTTCACTGTTGTGTGAGTCAGAGGGACCCTGACTGAACAGCAGCACACTAGTGCCCAGATGACACTTGCTAATTGCCAGCATCAGTGACTGAACAGTTAACCCACAGCCTGACCTTCATTAGTTTGTACTTTCAGGACGTTGCTGCCTGCAGCACGAACTCTGCATTGAAAGCGCTGCTTGTGTGAAAGCAACACCCAGCAGTTCATCTGAGAGCTTCCTCTGTAGAGAACACCATCGGCCCTGATTGGACATGTCACTGATGGCTGACGGGGGGGTCCCTGGGTAGTAAATGACCCAGCGACTCCCCGGGGCGAGCTTCATCTGTCTCGCTCTCTCCTTCGGCCCCTTAAGAGGCCGGCTGCAGTTTTCGCTGTAGACCCAGGGGTCAGATGGAAAACATCCACTCATAAACAGCATATATTATTCATGCCGTCATCCCGGTGATCCACTCACAGCACGCACCGGCTGCAGCAGCTGTCCGGCCGCTTCAGCCACTAACAGACGGTCAGGTTTTTGCATCAGCTACAGTAGTTCACAATAATCATTACTGTACTTCACCCTGTGTCCTAAACAAGCCATTTTATCTCCCTCCCCATCACATTAAGTGCATTTAAGTCAGCTTTCTTTTGATTTGTTGTGGCCTGTCAGTGGAAGCTTTGAATGGGTGGGGCTTCATTCCAGCTTCACCCATATAATTGATGTCAATCCAAATATAGAAGGAGCACCCAGCCACAGGGGGTGCACAAACCAATGTAATAATAATTATAATAACTGGTAGCTGGGATAGGCTCCAGCCCCCGCCCCCCTGCGACCCGAAAAGGATTAAGCGGAAGAAGATGGATGGATGGATGGATGGTACATACCCGTGCATACCCGTCCATGCCCGTAGAAACCAAGTATTCCTGCATGCCCATTGCTGAAGGGTCTCCTCCTGTCTCAGATGGCTGTGTTGGTCACAGTCATGCCTGCGGCGTACTGCTGGAACCTGAGGTGTTTCATGTTCACGGCATCTCTTCTGGCGTGCAGCAGTTCTCCTCATTCTATTGCTCTCCATGTGGTAGGTCTTTTTCTTCTTCCTTCAGACCACTGGTTGAGGAATAGGTGCGTCATAATTCCAGTTCATGGGCAGGATCATGAAAATAGATCTGAGTAAAAAGTGGCTTTCGACCCTGTTCAGGAAGGCCCGTGCATGCCCGTAGAAACCAAGAAACTGGAGCACATGGAGAAAATCAGCGCTTTGCTTGGCAGCACCTCTTTAAAAACAACATTGCTGAGAAAGCGACACTTTTTCTTAGTTTCTTCATCTTCAGCAACAATAACATCATAAAGACACATTAGTCTAGGCATCGTGAGTGATGGTCTATATGACATCATAAAGACACATTTGTCTATGTGCCATCATATAGACATCATATCTTTATGATGGCATCGTGAGTCCTATGATGACTGAGTTCATAGGACGTCCTATGATGTTCAGGCAGAGATCATCAGCCGTCCTGTGATGCCCTACAAACGTGACAGACACACAGAGATTTCTTGCTTTAATAGAGTGATAATGCATCAGATTTAAATAGCACTTTTCATAGACACTCAAAGATGCTTTACAATGGATACATTATTCATTCACTCTACAGACAGTGGTTGTGGTAAGCTACTACTGTAGCCACAGCTGCCCTGGTACTCCTAGTGCCAGTCCTAAGTAAATGGAGAGAGGGTTGTGTCAGGAAGGACATCTGATGTAAAACCTTTGCCAAATCAAACATGCGGATCATGACGAATGAGACTTTCATACCAGATCGGTTGAGGCCTGGGTTAACAACCACCACCACCGGTGCTGTTAACCGACAGGGTGCTAGTAGAAATTGGGCTACTGTTTGTCTAAGATCGAGGAGGAGGAGAGGGGGAAGGTGTGTTAGAAGGGAGAGAGAGAAAAGGAAAGGTAGAAGTGTGGAGGTGAGAGTAGGGACGTTAAATGTAGGGACTATGACTGGTAAAGGCAGAGAGTTGGCTGATATGATGGAGAGAAGAAAGGTAGATGTACTGTGTGTTCAAGAAACCAGATGGAAGAGAAGCAAGGCTAGGAGCACTGGAGGTAGATTTAAACTGTTCTACCATTGTGTAGATAGGAAGAGAAATGGAGTAGGAGTAATCTTGAAGGAAGAGCATGTGAAGAGTGTTCAGGAGGTAAAGAAGGAGTCAGACAGAATCATGAGTTTGAAGCTAGAAGTCAAAGATGTGATGTTGAATGTTGTCAGTGCGTATGCCCCACAAGTTGGATGTCAGGTAGAAGAGAAAGAGGAATTCTGGAGTAAGTTAGATGAAGTGGTAGAGAGTGTTCCCAGGGGGAGAGGGTGGTGATTGGAGCGGACTTTAATGGGCATGTAGGTGAAGGGAACAGAGGTGATGAGGAGGTCCTGGGTAGGTATGGGCTTAAGGAGAGAAATGTGTAAGGACAGATGGTTGTGGATTTTGCTAAAAGGATGGAAATGGCTGTGGTGAACACATACTTCAAGAAGAGAGAGGAACACAGGGAGACTTACAAGAGTGGAGGAAGGTTCACACAGGTGGACTACATCTTATACAGAAGGAGAAATCTGAAAAAGATTGGAGACTGCAAGGTGGTAGCAGGGGAGAATGTAGCTAGACAGCATCGGATGGTAGTCTGTAGGATGACTTTGGAAAGCAAGAAGAGGAAGAGAGTGAAGGCAGAGCCAAAGATTAAGTGGGGGAAGTTACAGAAGGAAGAAGGTTGCACAGAGTTCAGGAAGGAGTTGATACAGGCTCTGGGTGGTAGGGAAGAATTACCAGATGACTGGGAAAGTACAGCAGAAGTATTGAGGGAAACGGGTATAAAGGTAGGTGGTGGATCCCGTGGACAGAGGAAGGAAGACAAGGAGACTTGGTGGTGGAATGAGGAGGTACAGGAACACATCCGGAGGAAGAGGTTGGCAAAGAAAAAGTGGGATAGTCAGGGAGATGAAGAAAGTAGACAGGAGTATTTAGAATATGGGCACATGGCAAAGAGAGAGGTGGCAAAGGAAACAGCATATAGTGAGTTGTATGAGAGGCTGAACACTAAAGCTGAGTTTACATAGTGCTTGGATTGACTTTTACAGACATTTTGAAAAATCAGAGAAATAGCGCAAGTCATGTGATGCTCATATAAAGATCAGCATTTGTGGAAGCAGTATTTATTTTCATTTTATATTCCAATGTAGTTACTTCTGCATGCCATTTCCCCCTGTTCATTCATTCATTCATTCACTCATTCATTTCTCTAAAAAAATAATACAGTACAATAATGCCTATAGACTCCAATACTAAGTCGGCAATTAAAATGTGAACATGGATGGAATAAAAAAAAAACTATTTAGTGTATCATCATATAAATAAAATGACGGGTGATTATCTTTTGACTGTTACAAGCATTGATTCTACCGGGCTTTAGTCTCTGCATCATGATGATGGACCCATGTTTTGTTCTGTGTGATTAGTCTGTAGAAGTCCTCCTGGTTTTCATGGCACATGGTCAAAAGAGCCTGGGAGCATGTGACTCATCCCTGCTTCTGGAAAGGTGTGAGAAACCGGGGAATCCATCATGCAGACAACTTCCACATGTGCAGATGGTCATGGATGATTTTTTTTCCACAGACCCCTCACTGATGTTGACATCTTGGGCTAGCTGGTGAACGGTTAAATGGCGATCCTCCAAAATGGTGGCCTCCACTTGCCTAATGGTTGTCTTCATCAATGGCACACTGTGGTCTCATGGGAACGGTTGCCGCTTCCACTGATGTCCGACTGCATTTGAACTGTGAATGTTGGTCCTTGACTACATTCCACGATGGGTCATCCTCCCCATAAGTGTCATTTCTTTCACGAACATCTCCTGTGGTGTATGGCCTCTCAACTACAGGAACCTGATGACCGCGCTGCATTAACCTGGCTCCATCATCACACCTTACTCCACCTTAGCACCTGTAGAAGAAAAACTGAGGAATCCAGAGCTGCAGATTATCACGTGACAACCTATAGAGACCTAGATTATTACACTGGTGACATTTCAGCCTCCCACGATAATAGGAAGTGGGTCAGAGGAAGTCTTCAATGAGCAGCCTTCATATCATTCTATGGTAGAACTTGACTCAACAGACTGTGGCAGAGGAGGAATAGATGGAGTTTTAAGTGGGAGCCAAAAATGTTTCAAATAATGAAATAGGACAATTTGTGTGAGTCAGTAATCAGCATATTGCTGCTTAATGTCTGTGTGAGCTGTAAATCAATAAGCCAGTGTAAACACTGAAACTGCACACAATGGATTCATCACTTAGCCAGCTTGGGAAGAGAAAGGACCTGAATCGAAATCCCAGATGAGCCTCCATTTTCAACACTGGGACTAGAAAAACGGCACATTTTAGGCACCGGGAACAGCAATGAAAGTGAACATAGAATAGAATAGGCTTTATTGTCATTGTACAGTTGTACAGTACAACGAAATTGTGGGTGCTCCACCAGGCTACTGCGCAATAAAGTAAGAGAACCAAATATTACATTTTATATTTGAAGCTTTACATGAGCCAAGGACCACCATTATCCCCAGTCTGACACTTCTGACTGCCACCAAGGCGACAGAAAGGTGTCACACAGCATACACATCTGCGAGTAGGAAGGGTTGTCGTTGGAGCAGTCTGAAGTGGTTACTTCTGGTTATGCTGACCATGGGCGGACATTTAATTTCACTGTTGGGGGACGACAATAAACAGAACATTTTCTCAAGCTAAAGATTGAGGAGGATAGGTGTTATTGTAGTCCGGGACCTATGCAAGACTGTGTTTAGGGGCTCCTATATTTGTACTAGAGTTTAAACCTTTAAAAACAAAAACATCAGAAAAAACCTGAGCCATTATCTAGCTGAGCAAAGAAAATTTCACAGAATAATAATTAAACCAGCATCCATATGAATGTTGCAAATTTAGAAGAAAAAAGTCACTAATTTAGAAGAAAAAAGTTGCAGATTTATGACAAAAAAGTAATGAATTTAGAAGAAAAAAATGGAAAACTCATGAAGGAAAAAGCTGCAAATTTGCAATAAAAATGCTACAAATTTACAAGAAAAAAGTTGCAGATTTAAAATTGGTCTTTTTCTGTTATGTAACGTGATATATAAAAGGTTTATGATGAATTGTGTGGGAGGGGACATTTCTCTGTTTTTCCACCCCCTCCCCCCTTTGATTTACGCCTATGATCCTGACTCCATTATTTGAAACTTGGGTCATGTTTAATAAGACATCCACCCTTTTAAGTGTATTTGATGGAAATGTGGAAAAGCATGAAATTCCCTTTAATAAATCCATACACAACTGCTTTAAACAACAGTAGTTATTGATGATGAGATAAACACATCTGTGTTCAAAATAAGTTCATTTCATAACTGATGATGATAATGATGATGATTTGCTCTAAATACTCTGTTTGTATTGTTGCCTTTTTTCTAATCAACCGGATCCAAACACTGGGCACAAAAATGAGTCATTTGAGTATTATGAAGTCCTCTGTTGATGCCTAACAGTGGCAATTAGGACTTTTCCAGTGCAGCGATTGTGTCATTTTGACCATGTTAGTGTGGGCCCAGCTTGGCCCGCATTTGACAGTATGTTAATGTACCAATCCATTACAGTCCCCAAAGGCCTGGGGATTGTACAGCTAATACACACATCTGTGCCTTTCTTCTGAGGTGTTTGGCTGATGGCGATGGAGACAGCTTGTGTGGGTTTTTTGGTGCGTGTGTGTTGATGGTGGTTGATGGGGTGGGGCTGATGAATGGTTTTTGCCCCCCATGTGCATTTTGGGGATCTGGCAGCTCAGAGGAGGGGATGGCACTTCGCTACCCTCAGGCATTTCTGGCTATAAAGCAGAGTATGCAAAAGCCCTCGGCCACTAGGGGGAGCCTAAGATACAAGTACCTTTTCCATAAATTTGCTACTTTTTTCTTGACCAGACCGGCTCACAGTGTGAGGAATGCGTCATAACCCCTTCACGTGTACGACCACCAGGCCTTGGAGATAACTTGCCTGTGTGGTGGACGCAGTTGCTGGTGTGCCAAGGGCTTCATAAACAGGGGATGGCTCACCGCAGTGTGGCCTTGGGCGGTTGATGGCATTGGAGGTGAGCTTGGATGCTGGTGTGGTGGACCGGAGCTCCGTGGGGTTCTCAGCTGATCCACGTGTGTTTGCTGTGTCCAGATGACTTATAACATCTGTCCAGCTTCTCAGCTGCCATCTCCTGAGCTTCAGGCTCCAGCTTCGTCTCCTGAGTGCCATGCTCTCTGGCTGTGACTTCCTGAGGTCCACACTCTCCGGCCTTCAATTCCTGGAGGTGTCTGGGTCCTGGTTGGGTGGGACGCGGATTTTGGTTGCACACCCCACCCCCCCAACACACTGTGCTCTACGGTCTGGGGGCTCATGGACTCTGGCCGGCCTCCCAACGTACCGTGCTCTCTGGTCTGGGGACTCATGGACCCTGGGCGGCCCACTGACATGCTGTGCTTTCCTGGGTGGTGATCCATGAATGCTGGTCAACTGCCTGACGAACTGTTTTTTGTTTTGTTTTCTTTGTGTTGATTCCCTCCCTCTGGTCCTGTGTCCCCCTCCACCTGCCCAGTTAGGGGGTTCCTTGTTTTTGTTCTAAGGGTGTCTGGAATTTGCCCTTGGGAGAGGAGTACTGTCATGACCATGTCCATGCCTTTTATTATGTTTTGAAAGCACAATATTGTTATTCTGTTATCTTTAATATTATGTGGTTTTGGTTTCTATCTTTGGAAACATTTGAGGAACATTTCTAAGCTCAAAAATGTATTATCAAACTCAGATCTAGAGATGATTATTCACACTTTTATTTCATCCAAAATTGATTACTGCAACTCTCTTTTTACCTATTTTAACGAGGGTTTGTTAAACCGCCTACAGATTGTTCAGAATGCTGCAGCCAGGCTTTTAACGGGAGCTCGCAAATGGGACCATATCACCCCAATTTTAGTCACTCTTCACTGGCTACCAGTCAAATTTCATACTGATTTTAAAATTCTAGTTTTAACCTGGCCATGTTCTCCAATTCTGTTGTTGAAGCGGCGGCCCAGAGCTGCGGCCGCAAGGTGGTTGGTGCATCTCGTGGCGGCAACCCCCGAACCAAGTGGCGGACACCAGTGGTGAGGGGGGCCATTAAGCTGAAGAAGGAGTCCTATCAAGCTTGGTTGGCTTGTGGGACTCCTGAAGCAGCTGAAGTGTACCGGCAGGCCAAGTGGAGTGCAGCTCAGGTGGTTGCTGAAGCAAAAACCCGGGTATGGGAGGATTTCGGTGAGGCCATGGAACAAGACTTTCGGTCGGCCTCGAAGAGATTCTGGCAAACTGTCCGGCGGCTCAGGAGAGGATAGCAGCTCTCTGTCCACACTGTGTATGGTGCGGATGGGGCGCTGTTGACTTCGACTGGGGATATTGTCGGGCGGTGGAAGGAATACTTCGAGGATCTCCTCAATCCCACTGATACGCCTTCCACAGAGGAAACAGGGTTTGTGGAGGAGCGGGATGACTCGCCTATCACAGGGGCGGAGGTCACCAAGGTGGTTAAAAATCTCCTTGGTGGCCGGGCCCCGGGGGTGGACGAGATTCGCCCTGAGTACCTCAAGGCCCTGGATGTTGTTGGGCTGTCATGGTTGACACACCTCTGCAACATAGTGTGGAGGTCGGGGGCAGTGCCTTTGGCATGGCAAACCGGGGTGGTGGTTCTTCTCTTCAAAAAAGGGGACCAGAAGGTGTGCTCCAACTTTAGAGGGATCACACTCCTCAGCTTCCCTGGGAAGGTCTATGCCAAGGTACTGAAGAAGAGAGTCCGGCCGTTGGTCAAACCTCAGATTCAGAGGAGCAATGTGGTTTTCGTCCTGGCCGTGGCACATCGGACCAGCTCTTTACCCTCTCGAGAATTCTCGAGGGTTTGTGGGAGTTTGCCCAACCAGTTTACATGTGTTTTGTGGACTTGGAGAAGGCATTTGACCACGTCCCTCGTGTTTTTTTTGTGGGGGGTGCTTCGGGAGTATGGCGTATCGGGCTTGTTGTTATGAGCTATTCGGTCTCTGTACAACTGTTGTGAGAGTTTGGTTCGTATTGCCAACACTCGATCAGACTCATTCCCAATGAGAGTTGGACTCCGCCAAGGCTGTCCTTTGTCACCGATCCTGTTCATAATTTTTATGGACAGGATTTCTAGGCACAGCCAGGGAATGGAGGGTGTCATGCTTGGTGACCACAGGAGCTCATCTCTGTTGTTTGCAGATAATGTTGTCTTGTTGGCTTCATCCAGCAATGACCTACAGCTCTTGCTGGGACGGTTTGCCGCTGAGTTTGAAGCGGCTGGGATGAGAATCAGCACCTCCAAGTCCGAGTCCATGGTCCTCAGCCAGAAAAAGGTGGATTGTCCTCTCTGTGTTGGAGACAGGCTCCTGCCCCAAGTGGAGGCGTTTAAGTATCTTGGGGTCTTGTTCACGAGTGAGGGGAAAATGGAGCGAGAGATTGATAGACGGATTGGAGCAGCGTCTGCAGTGATGCAGACGTTGTACCAGTCTGTTGTGGTGAAGAGGGAGCTTAGTTCTAAGGCAAAGCTGTCAATTTACCAGTCAATCTACATTCCTACTCTCACCTATGGTTACGAGCTTTGGGTAATGACCGAAAGAACAAGATCGCGGATACAAGCGGCTGAAATGAGCTTTCTCCGTAGGATTGCTGGACTCACCCTCAGAGATAGGGTGAGGAGCTCAGTCATCCGGGAGAGGCTCAGAGTAGAACCGCTGCTCCTCCACATTGAAAGGAGTCAGTTGAGGTGGTATGAGCATCTGATTAGGATGCCTCCTGGATGCCTCCCATTTGAGGTGTTTTGGGCACGTCCCACTGGGAGGAGACCCCGGGGCAGACCCAGGACTCGGTGGAGAGACTATGTCTCCCAGCTGGTCCGGGAATGCCTTGGTATCCTCTCTGAAGAGCTGGAGCAGGTGGCTGGGGAGAGGGAAGTCTGGGCTTCTCTGCTTGAACTGCTGCCTCCGCGATCTGGACCTCCGGAAAAGCGGTAGAAGATGGATGGATGGATAGTTTTAACCTTTAGAACAATTCATGGCCAAGCCCCAAAACACATTTGTGATCTTTTAACCCCATATTCTTCAGGTCGATCACTCAGGTTTTCAGGTCAGAATCTTTTATCATTTGTATGTGGCAGCGCCTTGCATAACAGCGACCCCTCTGATTCTACATGTAATTAACATTATTGATAGGAGAAACGTAATTTTGTTTTACTGTACATGATTGACTGTATAGAGTGAATGACAATAGAGCCGGCTTCTTCTTCTAAAACTCGCTATAAAACCAGAGGTGATCTGTTGTTCCAGTTCGTTGCTCCCCGCTTGTGGAATGCTCTCCCTCTGTCTCTGCGTCTGACTGATTCGGTTGACTCTTTAAAATACAGTTGAAGACACAGTTATTTAGGTAAGCTTTTAATTAACTGGTGGCCTGGTTTTTATTTATTTATGTCTTGTGGTGGACACAATACACATGGCACTCCACCCAGGACAAGGGGGTTGGTGGGGGAGAAGATAGTTAGGGATGCTAATGGAGAAAGCTGAGAGGAGCCAACCAAACAAAGATGTGCCTTCGCCCTGCCGCACCAGGCTGACACCTGAGGACGCAGGGGTGTGAGTGTATTGTAGCAAGACATGCTTTGTGACATGTGGGTCAATGTTATGTTAATGTGTGTGCATGTCTTGCAGTCTAAATGTTAATGTGTTTACCCTGAGTGCCGGAGGCAGGAATTAAGGTGTATAAAGGAGTTCGCTCAGGCACTCAGGTTTCAGAGTTTCTGTGTTTATGTTGGAAGTGGAAGAAAGTTTGTGTGTCGTGCAGCTCACTGCCTCATCTGCTTCCATCTTCCACACTATTATTTTATCATTTCAATCGTATGTTTTAATGTTTCTTTTTGCTTAAATTGCTGTTATCTTATTTCCTTGTTTAATATTGCCCTGCATTTTTATTGTCAAAGCACTTTATGATCTTTGTGAAAAGTGCTGTATAAATAAAGTTCTTCTTCTTCTTCTTCTTCTTATTATTATTTTGCAAAGTTTCCTTGTTGTTTTACCCTACTTATAGTTTCTTCCCCATACGTTATCAGTTAGTTCTTGATTAGTCCAAGCTGTCCCTTGTTTAGTATTTCTTTGTCCCTCTATACAGTGGGGAAGTGTTGAACACGTCAACATTTTTCTCATTAAACATATTTCTGATGTAGCCATTAACCTGAGATTTTCACCAGATATGAGTAACAACCCAAATAATCCATACATACAAAGAAATCAAGGCAACTGTTTTCACACAACAAGTTATAGTTAATAAAGTGGAATGACACAGGGAATATGTATTGAACACGCTTGGTGAAATTCATTTAATATTTAGGAGAAAAGCTTTTGTTGGTAATAACAGCTTCCAGATGCCTCCTGTATGAAGAAACTAGGTGCAGGCATTGCTCAGGAGTGATTTTAGCCCATTCTTTCACACAAACTGTCAAATCTTGAAGGTTCCGTGGGTGTCTTCTATGAACTCTGATCAACAGTTCGTTCCATAGATTTTCAATTGGATTCAGGTCAGGTGACTGACTGGACCATTCTAGCAGCTTTATTTTCCTTCTCTGGAGCCAGTTGAGTTTCTTTGGCTGTGTGTTTGGGATCATCATCTTGCTGAAATGTCCATCCTCATTTCATCTTCAGCATCTTGGCAGATGGCAACAGGTTCTTATAAAGAATGTCTCTGTACATTTGTCCATTCATCTTTCCTTCAATTATATGAAGTCTGCCTGTCCCATGTGCTGAAAAACAGCCCCACACCATGATGCTCCCACCTCCAAACTTCACTGTTGGTATGTTGTTTTTGAGCTGATGTGCAGTGCCATTTCTCCTCCAAACACGCTGTGTGTTGTGTCATCCAAAATGTTCAATTTTGGTCTTATCTGACCAGACTACATTCTTCCAGTATTTTACTGGCTTGCCCAAATGTTGTGCGTCAAACTTTAAATGAGCTTCAACATGCTTTTTCTTCAGCAATTGAGTCTTTGGGGTCTAGCTACCTAGCAGCTATGACATTATTAGTGGGAGATGTGGATGCAAACCCAGGCCCACACCCCTTTGGACAATGGAAACCCAGTTGGGTCGGCAAAGCAGGCCCAACAACCACTGCTAAACTGGTCAACCTGGTCGCCACAGCTAGCTGAACAACTGCAGATAAACTGGAAAACCTAGATGCTGCAACCAGAATGACAATTTCAGCAGATTTGGTCAACCTGGCCTCTGCAGCCAGCACAGCAGCTAAAGTGGCTAACTTGGCAACTACAGCTAATCTGTTTACAATGGAATTCACAGCACATGGTCCTTCCAAACACCAGTACAGCAACAGCAGCCGTTTCAGCAGACCCACACCGACAGCACGGCGTCCAGAGTTCGGAGGTCGGCACCAACCCGTGTACCCGGGATGTTGGTGCTCCAGTGGCATACCTGGCGGGGTTGGCCTGCCAGGTGGAGTCAGGACAACGAATTGTGGCCCAACGGCGAGGTGACGGTGCCAGCTCGGTCCCCCTGGGTGCCGGCACAGCTGGCTTTTACAGCAGGGGATGTCCATCAAATGGAGCCGCGTCGGTGGCTTGGGGCCCGACGGCTGGATGTCGGTTTTGGCACTTTTACCCTGGACGCCCATGCAGTGGTGGCTTTTTCAGTGACGGATGTTTGCCAGGCTGAGCTGTGTCGACAATTTGTGGCCCAACGGCTGGCTGTTGATATTGTCCCAGCCTCGCTGGACACCGATGCAGCAGCGGCCCATCCAGAGGAGGCTGATGTCGATCAGTTCTCCAAAGACACCAGTGTTATCAATGCAGGAAAAGTCTCCTGAGATGCCAGTGCGGCGGCAGCCCATCTGAAGCAGAATGGCATTGGTGGAGTTGCTCAAGATGCCGGTGGCATCGACGCAGGAAAGATTATTGCAACAAGACTCAAACTGCAAGACTGTAAGATTTGTAATACTGGTAAGCCTGTTATAAAACGAGATGGGTATGGGATAAAAACTGTAGCTGTAAAACAACAAACTACTAAAATGTTTCAAACTGTAAATTATGCCAACGTTTCATGGGATCCGACTATGAAGCCTAAAGGCTTTTTTGGAGGTCATCTCAATATTAGGAGCATTGCCTCTAAAACAGAACAAATACAACAACTATTGACAAATTCACATCTTGACTACCTCTGCCTCTCAGAAACCTGGTTAACCCCAACAACACCTCCAGCTGTTTTCAGTGTACCAGGGTACAATACCTATAGACAAAACGGAAAAAATGGCAGGGGCGGAGGGGTCATGATTTATGTAAAGGATGGTTATCAGTGTATACAACTTGACATTACTGAAAATATGCTGTGTTGGAGTTAAAGTTGTACTATCACCAGAAATGTCTGTTGCTTTGACTGTGACCTATCAAACTCCCTCCTCTAAGGACACATTCTTTAATTGTTTATCAAATGTACTGAAATAGTTTGGCAGCAAAGAGTTACTGCTCATGGATGATTTCAACTTAAACTGGCTTTGTAAAGCACACAGACAGAAATTAAAGGACATTGTGGTGACACTAGACACTGCGGGTGGACATTATCTCACACCCAGAAGCAGACAGAGGGGATGAACAATGGACTGAGAGGGGTAGCCCCCCTCAGGGGTAATTAGACCAGACTTTTAGGCGCCTTCGCCTCCTGCTGCTCTAAGCTGCAGCGCAGGGAGGCGAATGTATTGTTATGAAGGTAACGTGTTATGATAATCGTGCCACACATGGCCTTTGTCAAACCCCATGTAATATGCACCAGCCCCCGTTCCTATGCGCAAGTCAATAAAGCTATATAAGAGAATGCAGAGAAACTGGGGGAATGCTTACTGGCTTCAGGCTTTGCCAGTCACACAGCCACAGCGTCCACGCTGGGGTCATAGGCTGTACATTTATGTTAGAGGGTTTAATAAAGAATCTGTGTCGACCTATGCTCGTGTCTCGCTTCCACATCCTTCCCTTTTACCCTCTACATTGGTGACCTGACGTGAGATGGATTGTCTCTCCCTTTCGCCGTGCTGTGGACTCCTTTTTCTCCACATTGGTGACCTGACGAGAGAGAATGACCATCTACTCCCTCTCACCGCACTGTGGACTCCAGAGTACCAGAAAGCGCCTGCATCCTCTTCATCCACTCTGGAGTGCGTGCGCCCGTTCCTCTCTCCACGATGGTGACCTCAACAGCCAGAGAGAGAGTGTGGCGTGGGGACCGAGATGCACGAGGATCAGTGAGACGAGCGCCGCACAGAAACAGCCTGAATGGGGAAGATTGGCGCCGTCTGCGTTGATTCCCACCAAGCCCCGACCCTGACTTCACCTCCAGACAGCGGAGTTTCAGCGCACAGAAGCCCCATGCGCACACCGCAGGATTACAGGGACAGCACAACTTCCAGCTATGTGGTCACTGTGCCAGAGCAAGCGCCACGCACCAGGGACAAACCGGCTCCACAGACTTATATGTCGTCCTCCGCCGCTGCACATGCCCAGGGAACATGGCCGATCGCCATCCTTGGAACCTTTAGGGCTGCCCTCACACCTAAAACAGACATGCAGCCTCACACACAGGACATGTGTTTGTTATTCAGCCGCTGCGCACAGCGGGAATTTAGCCAATTGCTTTCCCTGATGCCTTTAGGGCTGCTCCCGCACCTAAAGCAAGATTGCCACGTTCCTTGACACAGCTTCAGTTTTTTTCACAGCCGCTACGCATCCTTGGGGAATTGGGCCGATCACCTTCCCCAGATCCTCGCTGGACCAGGCCTGCACAAGGAGGAGTCAGAGACTTCAATTTTTTTTTTTAACAGCCGCTGCGGATCACCGTAAGGTTTACCGGGAAAGTCCGTCACCCGAGGCTGATCTGCACGCAATTTTTGCGTGGCCAAGACACTTTTGACATCCTGGGCTGGCACTCCATTGCTTCCCACCCACCTCCCTCTCATCCTCCACATCGCTACGCCTGCAACTCCGTCCCAAAAGCCTGCCGATTGCCAGCTTTGTTCCATTACGCACGACGTGCACTGGACCCCATGCGCCCATGAACCACGGCCATCACATGTTGGAACTTGGAGCAGAGCAGACAATGTTTTTCACCCCTCCCCCTTTCCCCCCACGGACTTAGATGCCCTCCTCACCAGCAGGACAGTTCGACTGGAGCGGCAACCCCCTGCTGCAGCCTCCACAGGTGTCGACTTGAACCCAAACGACGGGGGGGGGGGGGTCACAGCCCCTTTTGGGTGTTCGGGGGGGGGGGGGGGCTTTGTGGTGACACTAGACACTGCGGGTGGACATTATCTCACACCCAGAAGCAGACAAAGGGGCTGAACAATGGACTGAGAGGGGTAGCCCCCCACAGGGGTAATTAACCGGACTTTAATGAGCCTTCGCCTCCTGCTGCTCTAAGCTGCAGCGCAGGGAGGCGAATGTATTGTTATGAAGGTAACGTGTTATGATAATCATGCCACACATGGCCTTTGTCAAACCCCATGTAATATGCGCCAGCCCCCAGTTCCAATGTGCAGGCCAATAAAGCTATATAAGAGAATGCAGAGAAACTGGGGGAAGGCTTACTGGCATCAGGCTTTGCCAGACACATGGCTATACATTTATGTTAGTGTCATAATTGCCCCTTTCAGGGCATAAATGAGGCGCCAGATGCCAACAGTGAGTTTTGTTATTTTATTGTGAAGTACAAAATAATGAGCCTCGAGGGGCAAAACACATACACTAGACACACGACCATAAAGGGTCAGAATAACTAATAATTACAAAGAGACAATGAGACTTACACTGAATACAGTGGGACGGAACCAGATACTGAGACTGGAGCCGGACGTGGGGACTCCAGCCCGAATGGGTGTGAGATCGCAGCGAAGAATGAATCTCCGCTGCGATCTTAAATAGAATAAAGTCTAATGACTACCAGGTGAGGAGAACAATGCAATCACAGAATAGCGATCAGCTGTGGCAGCCCGCGGGCCCGGTTAACAGCTGGAAGTCTGGCCGCGGCACTGTCACAGTAAAAGCATCAGGAAAAGATTACAAATATTAACCGGGACTAGGAATACAAAGAAAAAAGGAGAAATACTGAGTGACCCGTGCTTGGATCACCACAGTGCCCCCTGTTTAAGGGACACATTCTAGGCATCCCACTGTGACATCCAGGGAAAAAGAGCCCCCCCCCCCCCCATCCCCAACCAGAAAAACTAGTAGCTCAACCACGGGAGGAGAGGAGGGGGAATACAGGCCAGGAGGGCATGACACAAAAAACGGTAAATACCCAGAAAAGCTAAACAGCAAAAAACTTAAAAAAAAAAAAAAAAAAGAACTTCAAGAAATACATCAGGGGGTACCGATCACCAACATGACACAATTACCTGATTATCAAAAGGAAATAGCTGACTACCCCACTTCAAGGTCAAAAAGACGCAACAAACACCCAGAATGAAGAATAAAGAACACAAAAAAGGTTCATGGACCCCAGAATAACATCCAGATACATTCTCTTCTCTTTTCCTCCCCTTCTTACAGGAAGGCCAACGGCAAAAATCAAAAAGGTTTAAACACAAGAATATGCATAGCCCACATTATCAGTACAGATGGCACAATAGTATGAATACAAAATGAAACCACCTCCCTCTTTTTTTCTTTCTCCTCTACTTCAAAAAATCACAAATTTTACAGAACGCAACTGTCAAATTTATGATGAAAAAGTAATACATTTATTAGAAAACAGTGGCACATTTACAAGAAAAAAGTTATATATTTAGGAGAAAAAGGCGCTAATTTACAAGAAAAAAAATATTTTTTGGAAAAAAGATAAAAATTGTAACAAAAAGTAACAGAAAAAAGTTGCAATTTATGAGGAAAAAAGTTGCTAATTCACGAGAAAAACATCAGAAATTTTACAAGAACAAAGCTGTAAATTTATTATGAACACGTTGAAGTTATGATGGAAAAAGTAGGAGGAAAAAGTTGGTATTCATGAGAAAAAAGTGACAAATTGATGAATAAGTTGCAAGTTGCAAATTTTTGGGAAAAAATGATAATTTACAAGAAAAAAAATTACAATTATAAGAACAAAAACAAATTTATGAAAGAAAAATTGCAAATTCACAGGAAAAATATAATTTATGAGGGAAAAAAGTTGCAAATTTAGTTGGAAAACATTTTTAATTTATGACAAAAAGTTTAATTTATAAGGAAAATAGCTGCAATTTTATGAGAGAAAGTTGCTGATTTATGAGAAAAAAGTCTGAAATTTTACAAGAAAAAAGTTGCAAATTTATTATGAAAAAGGTTGGAATTTAAAAGTAAAAAGTGACACAAGTAACCCTGCCAAAAGGCAAACAGAGAGCGAGACAGAGAGAGAGAAAAAAAACCCCCAAACCTTAAATTCATAGGTATCTATGCAAAGAAAAAATAAATTAATAGGCAGAAAAAACCCCCCACAGCAAATGAACGACAAAGAATACTGGCAGGTAGGGCAAAAAGACAGTTCTGGTGGCCTACCGGCATCCAGACTCCAAATGAAGAACAAATGTTCAGGCGGCCAACCGAAATCCCAGCTCCGGTAATGAAGTCTTTCGGGCGGACGGCCAGCGTCTTTAAGCCACCAGGACCGGAGGGATGAGCCCGGAGGCGGCTTTCTCACCTGGAGGCTCAATGGTAGAAAGCCGGACCGAACAGAGGGGATCCCACCGGCATCTGGTGGAGGAGAGAAGGGGGAGGAGGGAGGGACCACAACAGTGTTGGACCGTGGGGGATCAGCAGCTCCCACCCCGGCCTCAGACAGGAGCCTTAAAGCCCCCGTGGGGGACCCCAGCAGGAACAACGCTGCGCCCTCAGTGGGCTCGGGTTGAGCCAGCGCTGCACCCATGATGACCTCACGAGACCGCCCCAGATCCCTGGAAATGGCGGGCGGTGCTGGATCATCTCTGGTGACCCTGGAAGGAGGCTCCGAGACAGAGGAAAACACGGGGTCAGGATCACTGGCAGTGGCAGAGCCCGGCAAGGCGAGCTCGGATGCAGTGACCGGCTGCACCCGTCTCCCCTCCCCAAGAGACAGGCAAGAGTGCTCTAATACAGAAAATAGACAAAATAGAGCACTTGCCTGATCTCAAACTCCGATGCTGTCCAGAACTCCGGCGATCCAGGCTCAATCAGGAGGTTGGGCTCCGGCACCCACTCGGCTGTAGCGGCCTCCGCAGCTGGCATGATAGTCTTTGCAGTCCTGGAACCCCGTGGCACTGTAACCCACGCCAACAGCTCCCTCAGCGTGGCAGCAGGAGATTCGTTGCTTGCTGGAGCTGGGAGCTGCTCACTGGAGCCGCCACTGCATTCTTCAGAATCTTACTGGGATGGAAGAAAGAGCGTGCTTCAGCCACACGACCCCAGATGAGCTCAGCTGCCCGCTGCTCATCATCGCTGGGACCACTGACTGCCCTCCTCCTCCGCTGTGCTTGAAGACGGCTCTTCGGCAAAGTGGAAACAGGAGCGGGAAGTGTAGCAGGAGCCTGATCCTGGGGCAAGGAGCGGGAATGCCTCGCTGTCTGCTCTGTCTTCGACCTCCTGCTGGGACACTTCACCAGCCCACGGTATCCCTGTTGAAGTGCCACAAGATCAGCCATACTTTCCCTGCTCTCAGCGTGCTCAGCCAGGTGAGGATGACGCTTTGCTGCCGCCTCTGGGAGGTCCAGGTACCAGTTTGCATTTCTGGAGGTGGCAAACATACGAGCATTGGCCAAGAGACCATCTATCTCCATCAGAGCCTGGACAAGCTCGAAACCCAGGCTCATAGCATACCCTGTCCTAGATGACGCCATAACCTCCAAACAAAACTGGCACCCGGGGAAAGGAAAAACCTAGCCCAAAAACAAACTCACTGAGACTGGCACCTCGCTTGGCTGCGATCTACTGTCATAATTACCCCTTTCAGGGCATAAATTATTATCCGGTTCCAGTTCCGCCAGACCAGTGGCGCCACACGAGTAGGCTGCCCGTTGCAACAGCCTTTTTTTTTTTATCTTCCTTCTTCTTTCTACACCTTTCACTCTGTATATATATCACGGACGCACGGATCGCCCCGGGGGTCTCCCAGGTCGGCGGACGGAGCCACGGTTTGCAGCGGGAGACGTTACAGCGGGGAGGAGCTGGTGCTAGCTAGCACTTGGCTGCCGCCCGGTGCTAATGGGAAACTCGACATACCGGGAGCTGTAGCGAAAACGACGCGGGTGCCGGGCTGGAGTTTAGGCGGCGTGCAAGAAATATAAGACAGAATAATAAAGAGCGATGGCAAGAACTGAGCAGACCGCCCGTAAAATCTACTGGAGGAAGAAGCCCCCCAGGAGATGGCTAGCCACCAGGGCTGCTCGGAGAGGCGCTCCGGCCACCGGCAGAGTGAAGAGGCCTCGCCGTCACAGGCCCGTGGCTCTGAGAGAGATCCGTCACTACCAGAAATCCACGGAGCTGCTCATCCGTAAGCTGCCCGTCCAGCGCCTGGTGAGGGAGATCGCTCAGGACTTCAAGACCGTCCTGCGTTTTCCTGAGCTTCTCCGTCATGGCTCTGCAGGAGACCAGCGAGGCCCACCTGGTGGTCTCTTCTTCGCTAAGGGGGTCACCATCATGCCCAAAGACTTCCAGCTGGCCCGCCGCATCCGCGGAGAGAGAGCTTAGACTTTCTGCTGCACATTCACCAACCAACCATAATGCTCTGCACTGTGTGTCTGTATATATACATTTATAGTAATATGGACATATGTTTACTAGATGTTTTTTCTTGCCTTCTGATTGTTGCTCTGAGTGTTACTATCCCTGTGCTGTTGCAATCCTGGAATTTCCCCATTGTGGGACTAATAAAGGCTTATCTTATCTTATCTTATCATAAATGAGGCGCCAGATGCCAACAGTGAGTTTTGTTATTTTATTGTGAAGTACAAAATAATGAGCCTCGAGGGGCAAAACACATACGCTAGACACACGACCATAAAGGGTCAGAATAACTAATAATTACAAAGAGACAACGAGACTTAAACTGAATACAGTGGGACGGAACCAGATACTGAGACTGGAGCCGGACGTGGGGACTCCAGCCTGAATGGGTGTGAGATCGCAGTGAAGAATGAATCTCCGCTGCGATCTTAAATAGAATAAAGTCTAATGACTACCAGGTGAGGAGAACAACGCAATCACAGAATAGTGATCAGCTGTGGCAGCCCGCGGGCCAGTTGACAGCTGCAAGTCTGGCCGCGGCGCTGTCACAGTAAAAGCATCAGGAAAAGATTACAAATATTAACTGGGACTAGGAATACAAAGAAAAAGGGGAAATAGCGAGTGACTCGAGCGCGGAGCAGATCTGCGCTCGGATTACTATAGTTAGAGGGTTTAATAAAGAATCTGTGTCGACCTACGCTTGTGCCTCGCCTCCACATCCTTCCCTTTTATCCTCTACAACATCACCAGTAAGTTTCACATGGAACCGATGATCAGTAACCCACTAGAATAACCCGCTCATCTCAGACTCCCCATTTGATTTTTACCAACAAACCTGACCCCATAACAAAAAAAAAATAATTACTAATTACTGGCATGTCTGACCATAATCTCACTTTAATAGTATGCAGATTGTCAAAATCATGATACAAAAACCCTGTTGATGGTGGAAAATACAGTGGTGTGAAGAAGTGTTTGCCCCCTTCCTGATTTCTCATCTTTTTGTATGTTTGTCACACTTAAATGTTTCAGTTCATCAAACAAATTTAAATATTAGACAAAGATAACACAAGTAAACACAAAATGCAGTTTTTAACTGAAGGTGTTTATTACTAAGGGTAAAAAAAAAATCCAAACCTACATGGCCCTGTGTGAAAAAGTGATTCCCCTCCCCCCTGCCACCCATTAAAACATAAATTAACTGTGGTTTATCGCATCTTTGGAAAGCTGAGTTCAGTTTCTCTAGCCACACCCAGGCCTGATTACTGCCACACTTGTTCTCAATCAAGAAATCACTTAAATAGGACCTGCCTGACAAAGTGAAGTAGACAAAAACATCCTCAAAAGCTAGATATCATGCTGTGATCCAAAGAAATTCAGGAACAAATGAGAAATAAAGTAATTGAGATCCACCAGTATGGAAAAGGTTATAAAGCCATTTCTAAAGCTTTGGGACTCCAGTGAACCACAGTGAGAGCCATCATCCACAAATGGGGAAAATACGGAACAGTGGTGAACCTTCCCAGGAGTGGCCGGTCGACCAAAATTACCCCAAGAGTGCAGCGACGACTCATCCAAGAGGTCACAAAAGAACCCACAACAACATCCAAAGAACTGCAAGCCTCACTTGCCTCAGTTAAGATCAATGTTCATGACTCCACCATAAGAAAGAGACTGGGCAAAAATGGCCTACATGGCAGAGTTCCAAGACAAAAACCACTGCTGAGTAAAAAGAACATAAAGGCTCATCTCAGTTTTGCCAGAAAACGTCTTGATGATCCCCAAGACTTTTGGGAAAATACTCTGTAGACTGACAAGACAAAAGTTGAACTTTGTGTGTCCCTTTATATCCGGCATAAAAGTAACACAGCATTTCAGAAAAGGAACATCTTACCAACAGTAAAATATGGTGGTGGTAGTGTGATGGTCTGGGGCTGTTTTGCTGCTTCAGGACCTGGAAGACTTGCTGTGGTAAATGGAACCATGAATTCTGCTGTCTACCAAAAAATCCTGAAGGAGAATGTCCGGCCATCTGTTCATGATCTCAAGCTGAAGCGCACTTGGGTTCTGCAGCAGGACAATGATCCAAAACACAGCAGCAAGTCCACCTATGAATTGCTTAAAAAAACAAAATGAAGACTTTGGAGTGGCCTGGTCAAAGTCCTGACCTGAATCGGATTGAGATGCTGTGGCATGACCTTAAAAAGGCGGTCCATGCTTGAAAACCCTCCAATGTGGCTGAATTACAACAATTCTGCAAAGATGAGTGGGCCAAAATTCCTCCACAGTGCTGTAAAAGACTCATTGCCAGTTATAGCAAATGCATGATTGCAGTTGTTGCTGCTAAGGGTGGCCCAACCAGTTATTAGGTTTAGGGGACAATCACTTGTTCACACAGGGCCATGTAGGTTTGGATTTTTTTCCCTTAATAATAAACACCTTCATTTAAAAAGTGCATTTTGTTTACTTGTGTTATCTTTGTCTAATATTTAAATTTGTTTGATGATGTGAAACATTTAAGTGTGACAAACATACAAAAAAATGAGAAATCAGGAAGGGGGCAAACACTTTTTCACACCACTGTATATCTCATACATACCAAGGACAAACAGAATCATTTGAAAAGGAGTGACAGCACGTAAAGTGAAATGAAATAAATTGTGATACAAACTGTGAACAGACGTGAAAATATGATAATGAAAATATGTGAACACACAAACTTTATTCTTTCTCCAACATCAAGTACAGTAAAAGAGCTTCCGGGTCTCTGTGCATTCCTCTTTTATACCTTTAATTCCATGCATTGAGACCCGGAATAATAATAATAATAATACAATGTTTGGAACCTAAACCTGTGTGGCACATTAACATGACATAACGTCGGCACCGCTCTCACAGCCTTTCCTCTTCCAGCGGCTACAGCAGTTCCTCCTCTCCCCGAGGGGTGCATAGACCTTACTGTCCCATCTGATACCCCCCGGTGACACTTCCTCCTTCGGTCCATTGTTCCCCACTTCCGCAGCTGCCTTCTCTGGGTGGAGAATCCCCCACCCATACCACCACACAGCCCCCCCAAACACCCAGAAGGGGCACTAACCCCCCGTCCTTTGGGCTTGAGCCGGCACCCATAGCGACTGTAGCTGGGGGCTGCTGATCCAGTTGAAACACCCTGCTGGCGAGGTGTACAGGAGGGCACATCAGTTTGTGGAGGGAAAAAGGGAGGGGGGGAAAAAACAACATCAGCTTCGCAGGCACAGGTCCTTACCGAGGGAACACCAACTTGTGGAGCCACCAATGGTGGGCGTTCACGCCAGGGGGCTTGGACCAACACCACCTGCTCGTCTGCCAACACAAAAGCGGGCTTCAGCCTGTCGATGCAGACGGTCTCCCTACGCCCCCCCCCCAAGTCTAACATGCTCTCCATGAGCGCCACTGCTGATCTGTCACCTAACTCTGAACACTTTAGGAGTCTCTCTGCCCTCTCACTGTCAGAAAGGGTATAGCGCTGGAGTAGCATCCTCTTGAGCGTTTCGTATTTCCCTTGGGCTGGCTGCTCCTGAAGCAGGCTCGTCACCTGTTGCGTAGCGCGTGCATCCAGCGCGGCGACCACGCAGTAAAACTTGGTATCGTCCGTTATTATCCTGCGGAGTGTGAACTGGGCTTCTGTGTGCAAGAACCATGTGGTCAGGTTGTGAAGCCAAAAGTCTTGGAGCTTGACTGCAACAGCGCACATGGCGCTGGTGCTCTCCCTCCAGGTAGTCTCCGGGGCGGTGCTTGGCTCGCTTTCCATGGCACGTCTTGGGGTCACCAATTTGGAGAAAGGAAACAGGCGAGGCACCGAGCTGAACGACACACAAACTTCATTCTTTCTCCAACATCAAGTACAGTAAAAGAGCTCCCAGATCTCTGTGCATTCCTCTTTTATACCTTTAATTCCATGCATTGAGACCCGGATCTTCCAACCATAATACAATGTTTGGAACCAAGACCTGTGTGGGACATTAACATGACATAACGCCGGCACCGCTCTCACAGCCTTTCCTCTTCCAGCGGCTCCAGCAGTTCCTCCTCTCCCTGAGGGGTGCATAGTCCTTACTGTCCCGTCTGATACCCCCCGGTGACACTTCCTCCTTCGGTCCAGTGTTCCCCCCTTGTCCCAGTTGCCTTCTCTGGGTGGAGAATCCCCCACCCGTACCACCACAATATCAACAATCAAAGAAATTATCTCAAAACATAAAATAACACTATTTAAGCACAAGAGAAAACAGGATCTACCCTGGCTAAATGAAAAATTATGGAATCTCATGAAAAAAAAGGATTTAGCTCTTAAAAAATGGCAAAAACTGATTTAAGTACAGATAGACTGATTTTTAAAAGCCTCAGAAATGACATCACCATGCAGCTCCGTAAAGCAAAAGCAAATTTCTTCTTAGACATAATCAAAAATGCAAAAGGGGACAACAAAAAACTCTGGAAATGTATTAAGATAAGATAAGATAAGATAAGATAAGATAAGCCTTTATTAGTCCCACAAGGGGGAAATTCCAGGATTGCAACAGCACAGGGATAGCAACACTCAGAGCAACAATCAGAAGGCAAGAAAAAAAGCAAGCAAGCAAGAGCAGCTAATATACATATGTACATATTACTATAAAATATATATACACACACACAGACATTGATAAACTCACAGGAAAAAAAATGCAAAAAAGTGAAGTCATAAAACTCAATTTGAATGGAAAACTTCAATCAGATAGCTTGGTTATAGCCAGCAATTTTAATGAGTATTTTATCAAATCGGTTTTGAATTTTACCCAAACATACCTGCACCAAATTAAAATAAATCATGAAACTGATCTAAACCTTAAACCCACAAATGATGTAAAGCTTAACAAAATTTTATCATCTCTATCAAGTTCCAGAGCTAAGGATATTCATGGACTAGACACTGTATTCTTGAAAAAACAATGATACTTTAATAATTCCAATTACAGAACTAATAAATCAATCAATATGTGAAAATATCTTCCCTGATGCATTGGAACCCACCATTGTAACCCCCATACACAAAGTTGGAGACAAACAGGAAATTCGTAATTATAGGCCAATAAGTGTACTTCCTGTTTTGTTAAAAGCCATTGAAAAGGTGGTAGTAGACCAACTGGTAGAACATCTCAAATCTGCCCAGCTGCTGCATCCCATGCAGTTTGGTTTCAGGCCGAAACACTCAACGGAGACTACATGTTGTTACTTTATTGAAATGATTAAAGAAAATCTGGACAAAGGGGGGGGGGGTGGTGGTGGTGGTAGGAGCCATTTTTTTAGACTTGCGTAAAGCCTTTGATACGGTCAATCACCCAGTCCTTCTTTCTAAACTATCAGGATATAAACTGTCCAGGAATACCCTTACCTGGTTAAAATCTTATCTATCTGGTCACTCCCAGTGTGTGCGCATAAATAGGACTGTATCCCAGGCAAAGGCATGCACCATGGGAGTACCACAAGGTTCAATTTTAGGCCCACTGCTGTTTACTCGGTATATTACTGATTTGCCATCAGTATGTGAAAATGACATAAAAATTAAGATGTATGCAGATGACACAGTCATCTACACACATGAGAAGGATGCCAAACAAGTGGCTGACAAGTTAATGATAGCAATGGAGAAAGTATCAAAATCAATCATGCCTCACTCTGAACGTAGGGAAAACAGCTACCATGTACTTTACCAACAAACAAAATCATACGCGCTATCCTAGTATATGGTATAGTAAGTAAATGGAATAAATATAGAAAACGTAACAATCCATCTATTCATCTATCCTTTTGGAAAAGAAGACAAAACAGTATCACCATTGTGGTATACTTGCCAAACACAAGATGTTAAGCTTTGAAAATATAATCATGTATGCAAATATACGGTTGGTCTTTAAAATTATCCATGATTCTGCCCCCCCCCCCTTAAGAGTTTTGTGTACCTGACTTCTGAACAAAATATCAGAATAACAAGGACTTCCTCTAGTAGCATTGTTGCATCCCCCTACTGTGCGTAAAACTGCTTTTGGACAATCAGCCTTCTCATACAAAGCTATAACGAAATGGAACAAGCTCCCCACTGCTCTGAAGACCAGAACAAATTACAGACTTTTCCACAGAGACTAAAAAATGGATTTTAAGTAATCAAGCCTGCCAGCATTGACTCCCTTAAATGGGATTTGAAATTGTACTCTTAAATTCTTTTTCTGTGTGCCATCCATCCATCCATCTTCTTCCGCTTAATCCTTTTCGGGTTGTGGGGGGGGGGGGAGGCTGGAGCCTATCCCAGCATCTATGGGCGAGAGGCAGGGTACACCCAGGACAGATCGCCAGTCCATCGCAGGGCAAACACAGAAAGACAGACAACCATTCACTCTCACATCCATACCTAAGGACAATTTAGAATCCCCAGTTGATGCCAGTTAACCTAATTTGCATGTTTTTACCTTTTAAACTTACTCCCTGCTTGTTTGCTTGTTTAAGGGTCATCAGTTTCTGAAACCTAAACTGAATTGCTTTCTATATGTGCTGTTTTTCTTTTAATAGCTTCCTGCCTGCCTCAGGGACTACAGATGGAAACTAGTGAGAATACTATTATCTGGTAGAGAACATCTTTACCCTGTGTTTAATGTTTTTTTCTGTACATGGTCCCTGACAAATAAACCAATAAACTAAGCTTGTGACGTGAGCGGGCAGAGAACCCATGTCAGTTGATTCAAGATTCAAAGGCTTTATTATCATGTACACGGTTAAGAAATGCAACATTTCCTGAGCAATGAAATTCTTCCTCTATTGTCCAAATGAATGCCAAGGTAGTAGGTACACAACAGTACTAATGAGGTAATAACGCAGAACCAAACCATATAATAAGGAGAGGAAACAAGAAGAATGAAATTAGAAATTTTCTGATTGACTATAGTGGACAGTGGCATATTGATAGAGATGATATGAACCTGAGATGGGCTAAGCCTATGTACAGTGCATACAGTTGAGTGCATTGTTTTCTTTAAAACAGCAGTACCTGCTAACTCCAGGTCTTTCTGGAGCTCTCCATGAGTGGTCTTTGGCTCTTGGGTAACTCTTCTGACAATTCTTCTGACTCCTCTGTCAGAAATCTTGTGAGGAGCTCCTAGTCATGGCCGGTTTATGGTAAAATGATGTTCTTTCCACTTCGAAATGATGGCTCCAATAGTGTGCACTGGAACATTCAGCAGTTTAGAAATGTGCCTGTAACCAATGGTATCATTATGTTTTGCAACAATAATGTTGCGAAGGTCTAGAGAAAGCTCTTTGCTTCTACCTATCATGAGTTTTTTGTGGTGTGACAATCTGATATTCACAGACCTTTTTAAAGGCTATCAGTCAGGATTTAACAAGCTGAAATTAATTTGCACTGATGGGGGGTGGGATGGCTTCCTAAATTCTGATGGATTTCAGCTGGTTTCTTGGCTTTCTAAGCCTTTTTGCACCTCTTTTTCTTCATGTATTCAATACTTATTCCCTGTGTCATTCCACTTTATTAAATATGACTTGTTTTGTGAACACAGTTGCCTTGATTTCTTTGTATGTATGGCTTACTTGGGTTGTTACTGATATCTGGTGAAAATCTCAGGTCAATGGCTCCATCAGAAATATGTTACTGATGTGTTCAATACTTATTTTCCCTGCTGTATATGTACTCACCACTTTTCATTTCTAGTTGCTGCAACATTACAGAACTCCCCCTCCAGTTGAGCTTTACCTTTGTGAGTGTTAGCAGCCAAGCTGGCTCCCGTTTTTTCTCAGCCCCCGTGCTGTGTTGTTTTATTCTGTTGATAACAAATCTTGTTCCTGCCCTTAAAGTCCAGCTTGCCTTAAAGGAGCCATCATTCCTGTTCTGCCGGAGGTGTATCTGACAAACAGGTCCTGGAACTGGCTCTACTACCTCTGTAGGGGTCCGCGGGGCAGGGACAGCGGCGCCCCATCCCTATCGTTTCTTTCTTGCTCGTGAGTGGCATGGTGACACTGTCAGTTGCAGCTGTGTCAAAGTTTGCTAAAAAATGACCAGGCTGTTCCCACCTGTCTCATGTGTGGGATGTCTTGTGCTTTTTGTTTCCAATCAGTCACAATTTAGTTTCACAGGTCCCCAACCCCTCACAAAGTTGTCTAACTTTTCTCACACTATGACTCACGAAAATTTATAAGAAAAAAGTGAAAATTATTTTTCACATTTTTTCCTTATAAATTTGCAACTTTTTTCACAAACTTGCAGCATTTTTCTTAAAATGTTGACACTTTTTTCTTTTAAATTTGCAATAGAAGGAATGCACCGGAACCAGAACTCTTGGCAGCTACAGGGCAGTTACCGTAGGAGATTACTAAAACACGGAATGGTCAGTATGGTATGGAACATTTCGCATGTGTTCCATACACATTCAGTCCATGTTCTGAACATGTTCTTAGCTTCTGCTAGCAAGCAGTCCAGCCTCCTAATATTCCCAAGTGCCTACATACGGAACGTTAGATACAGAACATTCCTTATGGGACGCTAGCAGTCCTGCTAGCTAATAGTTTCACTTACATGTTCCGTATGCGTTCCGTTGATCCATATGGGATGCCTTTATTCCTGCTAGCTAGTTGTTGCAGTGAGATACCTATGGATGTATACTTTGACATTGCATGCTCCGGTATCCCTGTGGGATGTGTGCAGATGGCAGCAGGCAGCTCAATTTCTGTGTGGCCCGAGCACTGTAGGGTGACAGCTGTTGCCTGTTCTGTGAGGGAGCAGCCTGCGGTGAGTCCCATAGGGGGAGGTGAATTGATTCTTCAGATTGACCGACTGATGAAAGGTTCAAAATATATTGAACCAATGAAGTGCGAAGTGAAGCAGTGATGGGGTTTGAAGCTTCAGATGTCATCGGTCATGTGACATTAGTGTTTTGATACAAGCTCCGACACACTGAAGAGTAAGACAAGCTCTGAATCCTTGGTATCTGACATGGTGTTAGTGACCCACAGAGCAGACACGACTCAAGACTGATACAATGAACCTTTTATTGGATATAGTGGACGTGAGTGGGTGCGTGTATGTGTGCTTGAGTGTGTGTAGTGTGAGTAGGTGAGTCAGCTGGGGCAAGCAGAGCACCATACGACCTGGCAACCCTAGGAAGAGACAGAAGGAGCGTTAGATGCAATTCAGGCTAGATGAGCACCAGATAGTTCAGTGCTTACTGTCAGAGGTGGTGGAGAGATGCCCAGGTTAGCACTGAAGCTACTGCCAGGAGGATAGTGCCTGCAGGACAGCCAGAGAGCTGAATGCCAGTGTGGGAAGCAGGTGAATCCGCCGCCAGGGGGAAGAGGTCCACTGCCACAGATCTCTGCCTGTGCACAGGGGAAATCGGACAAGGTGATAAGGAATGGTAGCTTACTTGGTAGCTGGAAGGTCCAGGAGGCGCAGGCCCGGACTGGGAATGGAGGAGGCTGGGAAGCCGACGTGGAGAAGCTCAGCAAGGCTAGGAAGCTCGATGATGGGCGTAGCAGGTTTCTGGAGAGAGAAACAGACCACTCCGCACAGAGCACTGGACCTGATGGTATAAATAGCCAGAGGATGATGACAGACAGGTGTGCACACAGGTGTGACAAATTGGCAGCCATGACAGTATCATTCACCTGTCACTACTTACTGTTCCGTAATTTGTTGTTGCATTTATTCATTTATTAATAATTGAAATTATACAACAGCTAGCTCCGACCAAGTGATTTGATTGGACAATAGGGATTCCAGGAGTTACTAAAATCCACAATAATTGCACTCCAGTTTCACTGGATATGTATCAATCCGCTTCAAAGGTGTTCTAGTAACCATTAATGGAATACAGCAAAAATGATGGACATTTTTCCGAATACAACATTTGAGTTAAATTATGAATGGCCATCAGAATAGGAGGAGAAGGGAAGAAGCCAGGTTATTTCCACGAAAACCTCCCTGTGTGCAAGAATTTCATCTGCTGACCTGGACAATCTGGAGAAAAGCAGAAATGAGGATAACATGGTAAAACCACAATACTTTTGTGGTGATGGACTGTGATGTGGTTTCATCTGAAAATGCCAAGAAAAGTGAGCGAGGTGTGCTGATGAAATCGCTAGCAAGTGTGGAGGATTAAATAAGAGTCACCAATGTGGAGGCACGGAAAAAGTGCAGGCAGGACATCGCGAACTGAAGTTTAAAAGGGTGTTTTTTTCATCCTCCATCATGAGAGTCGCCCCAGCGCTGTGGCAGCGCGCTGGAGCGAGCCCTCCATCTCTAGTAGCAGCAAGTCATCAGAGTGGTCAAAAAGGGAGAATAAGAGAGAGAGAGCAAGCGATATGGTTGACTTATATACCCAGCTAGACAATGCATGCATGGCACATTAGCATCACAGTAAACTGCAGGAAGGCATGGACATTAGCATTAGAGTCACACATATCAATAGCAGGATTAATGGTGCAGGGATTAGACAAAGAGAGGCTGCCTATTGATATCAGTCCATACATCTCACTGTTCTGCTAATTGCTCCAGCTGAGCGCTCTGCTTGTCCCAGTAGGCTGTGGGGGTCACCCACACCACTCCCCCCCAGAGGGCTCAGCAGGGGGCTGAGGCGTCGATCGTCCGGCTTTGGCAGCGAGCTGCGGGATTAGCTCTGTGCAGGAGGAGGGGGAGGAAGTGGGGTGGGGGTAGCAAGTGCCGGCCCGGGACGGGAAAGTTGTCTGGGCTGCGCAAAAATTGCCTGTGGATCCGCGATGGTGAGGTGCTTTCCCGTTGCACGTGGCGGAGATCCACAGCAGCTGTGAGAAGAAGAAAAAAAAAATAATCTCTGACTCCTCATGCAGGCCCAGTCCTGCAAGGATGTGGGGAAGGCGAACGGCCCAATTCCCCGAGGATGCATAGCGGCTGTAATAACTGAAGCTGTGTCAGGGACTCGGCAGTTTGGCTTTAGGTGCAGGAAAACAGCCCTAAAGTCATTGGGGAAAGGAATCAGCTAAATTCCCATTGTGCGCCGTGGCTGGAAAACTCATACAAAATCCTGTGTGCTGGCCGCACGTCTGCTTCAGGTGTGCGAAGAGCCCTGAAGGTTCCGAGGGTGGCGATGGACCGCGCTTCTCAGGCATGTACAGCGGCGGAGGACGTTGTTTCAGTCTGTGGAGCCGGTTTGTCCCTGGTGCGTGGCGCGTGCCTGGCGCAGTGACCACATAGCTGGCAGTAGCGCTGTCCTCGTAACCCCCCGGTGTGCATGCGGGGGTTCGGTGCATGGCAGGTCCGCTGTCGCGAGGCGAGTCAGGGTCAGGGACCTTGATGGAGATCAGCGTCGTCGGCGCAGATGGTCTTCCCTGTTCGGGCTGTTGCTGTCGTTCGCTCGTGCCGGGTCATGGTGCGTTCTGGTCCACGTGCTGCGTTCTCCGTCCGGCCCTGGAGATCACTGTCGTGGAGAGGGGACGAGGTGCGTGCATGCTCGTGTGGATGCGGAGGAGCGGTGAGAGGGAGTAGAAGTTCTTTGTCCCTTGGCCGGTCTCAGCGTGGATGTCCAGATCTCAGGCGAGGGTCGCACAATGACGCTTTCTGCAGCTTTCCCGGTCGTGGATGATCTCCGAGGGAGTTCGCCTGGTGTTGGTTCTGCGTCAAGGTCTCCCGTGTGGCAGAAGTGAGGGCAGTCCATTTGCGTCAGGCAGCTGCGTTCGTTTGTTGTCGGAGTCACCGCCGGGGGCTGCGTTCGTTCGTCGTCAGCGTGTTCTTGTATTCGGGGTCACCAGTGTGGAGGATTAATTAAGAGTCACCAATGTGGAGGCACGGAATAAGTGCAGGCAGGACACGGCGAACTGAAGTTTAAAAGGGTGTTTTATTCATCCTCCATCACGAGAGTCGCCCCAGCGCTGTGGCAGCGCGCTGGAGCGATCCCTCCGTCTCTAGTAGCAGCAAGTCATCAGAGTGGTCAAAAAGGGAGAATAAGAGAGAAGGGAGAGCAAGCAATATGATTGACTTATATCCCCAGCTAGACAATGCATGCATGGCACATTAGCATCACAGTAAACTGCAGGAAGGCATGGACATTTGCATTAGAGTCACACATATCAATAGCAGGATTACTGGTGCAGGGATTAGACAAAGAGAGGCTGCCTATTGATATCAGTCCATACATGTCACTGTTCTGCTAATTGCTCCAGCTGAGCGCTCTGCTTGTCCCAGTAGGCTGTGGGGGTCACCCACAATAACATGGTAAAACCACAATACTTTTGTGGTGATGGACTGTGATGTGGTTTCATCTGAAAATGCCAAGAAAAGTGAGCGAGGTGTGCTGATGAAATCGCTAGCATGCTAACTACAAGTCATCGGCTAGCTACCGGTGTCGTGCCCCACGGTTTGATCCCAGGTCTTCTGCAGTACCAACTCAACAGGTATGTTTTATAAACACTTATTACTTATGCATTTGACAATATTTAATTTGTTTACATGTGTGTGAAATGACAATAGATGTCTTTATGCTGATTGGGATGTTTAGCAACAGTTACTGTCTACATTTAGAAGGGACTATTTTTTCTCAGCTGCGCAAAATAACTGGTTAAACAAACAAATCATAATATTTTGTCCAGTATTGTTGTCATTTAATAAATTGTGCTTGCCATAACTGTTGTATAAAAGCAATATTACAATTGAAGTCGTTAAGGTATAGTAAATATATTAACTCCACGTGTGATACTCTGATTAGCCGTATTGTGACCTGGAGCCATTGATATCATACTCCCTCTTGTGTAATATTGCTAATTACATTTATTTACAACCTTCACGTACAGGACATGAGCGGTATATGTATGGAACATGCTAAGTGGGGACTGTGGCTAATGACGAAGGCACGTTGACACAGAAGTGACAGCAGGCAGGCACGGTAGCAGGACATTCCATATGGAACTTGTTCCATACATTTTCTGTACAGAACACGTGCAGAACATATATGAAACATGTTCCATACGGGATGTGTACAGAACATGTACGGAATGTTCTGTGCTGTACTGGCCGTTCTGTGTTTTAGTAGGCACCATTACCATAGCAACACAGCACTGGGTGGCAAACACCCGTGGCAGCTTCACTACACCGGCTGTGGTGCAGGTGTAGTGTGGCTGACTACTGATAGGAAGGTCAGGGGTTCGATTCCTCTGCAGTCTGCATGTCCAAGTGTCCTTGAGCAAGACACTGAACCCCCAGTTGCTCCTAGTGGGTCAGGCCAGCGCCGGTGCATGGCAGCTCCACCGCCATCAGTGTGTGAATGCGTGGATAGCAGGATCTGTAAAGTGCTTTGGTCATCTAGAGATGACAAAAAGCGCTATATAAGTGAACGCTATTTACCATTTGTATACAGCAAAATATTAAGTCACAGACAGCAGTGCACAGATGTTAACAACACACCAGCTTACTTGACTGCAGTGATGTGTGAGTAAAGACCAAGGAGCACATGTGAGTCAAGAACTGATTCAAAGCCTTTGATTATTTATTTATTAAATTTTTAATTAATACAAGATAGAATGATAAGATTACAGTAGCTCTCCACAATGCAAGCAGCCTCTGTGTACTGCTCTTACTGAATATGTGTATTTTTGTGTTTTACTACCACTCAGTGTTTTTAACTGTAATTTCCGTTCTGTGACATCATGTGCATACCATCTGTTTTTATGTGAATTTGTAGCTTTTTTCTTTTAAATTTGCCATTTGTATTCATAAATTAGAATTTTTTTTCCTCATAAATTTGACTATTTACTTGTAAATTTGCATTTATTCTTCATGAATTTCATAGCTGCAATTTTTTCTTGTAAATTTTCAATTTTTTCTTGTAGATTTCAGGCTTTTTTCCCCCCTTTTGAAGTTGCAACACTTTTCTTGTAAATTTGCAATATTCATATGAATGCTGCTTAATGTTTTTTTCTGCTCATAGACAATGACCTAAGTTTATTTTTTAAATGTTCTTGGGAGAGAAGAGGTTTTTTGTTTTGTTTTCATTTTAAAGGGCTTGAACTCTCCCCTATTGTAAAAAGAAATGGCACCCCTAACACAATTTTGCATCGGGCCCCCAGAAACGGCCCTGCCCCATGACACTCCCTCCAACTCAGACCCCCCCCCCCTTTTTTTTTTTTTTACACCCAACCCCACCGAACCTTTGCAGCGGTCTCAGTTGTAACAGACTCCCGCTAACGACCTCTAATGATTTTAATCATCTGCAATCAGGCACAGGAGTCACGAATCTTTGGACCACAGACACACAGACAAGTGTGCCTTGGTAGGGTAGTGGAGCAAAAAGTGGGGCGGTCATATGGAGCGTAGAAGCCCGGCACAATTATCTCCAAAGCTCTGTGGGAATGTGACTCCCAGCTCCGGAGCGGGAGCACCGCTCTGCCTTGATTTATTGGCGGCCCTGTCGTGATGTCTGAAACGGGAGAATCTGAAAGTCTCCATTGTGTAATTTGACAGTCGGTTTCCAACTCATCGCTGTGCAACGACCATCACGCACGGGTGATTTCAGAGCTCAGTCTTGATGATTTTAGCTGTTCGGGTAATGGTTCATTGGGTGCGTGAGTGACGGAGGGATAGATAAAGTTCCAGAGAAAATGGGGGGGATAAAGGGTAGATGTGAAACAAGAAGACAGTGATTTAAATATGTAGTTGAAAGGAAAACTGTATAGGAGCCATTTCTGAAGTTGTTTGAAACTTTAATGAGCACGGATCATCAGGAATGAAAGTTCTTCTATAAACATACAGACCAGACCATCAATGATGCGCAAGCTAGAGCAGTGCCAAAATAATGCCACCAAATGTGGCCCACATTTGCCTTGCTATACTCTTCTTCTTCTTCCTCCTCCTCCTCCTCCGTCCTTCAGGGGTCTCCACAGTGGATCATCTGCCTCCATCTCACTCTATCCCTTCATCTTCCTCTGTAACACCAACCCTCTCCATGTCCTCCTTCACTACATCCATCAATCTTCTCTGTGGTCTTCCTCTTTTCCTTCTGCCTGGCAGCTCCATCTTCAACATCCTTTGTCCAATATCTCCACTGTCCCTCCTCTGCACATGTCCAAACCATCTCAGCCTTGCCTCTCTTACTTTGTCTCCAAACCGTTCAACCTGAGCTGTCCCTCTGATATACTCATTTCTAATGTTGTCCCCCCTAGTCACTCCCAATGAAAATCTTAGCATCTTCAACTCTGCTACCTCCAGCTCCACCTCCGGTCTTTTTGTCAGAGCCACCATCTCCAAACCATCGTAGCAGGTCTCACTACCGTCTTGTAAATTTTCTCTTTCACTCTAGCTGCTATCTTTCTGTCACAGATCAGCCCTGACACTCGTCTCCACCCACTCCACCCTGCCTGCACTCTCTTCACCTCTCTTGTGCAGTTTTCATTGCTTTGGGTGGTTGATCCCGGGTATTTAAACTCATCTACCATTACACCTGCCTCCCTCTCCTTCACATACAAACATGTATTCTGCCGTACTTCTACTGACTCATTCCTCTTCTCTGCAGTGCATACCTCTACCTGTCCTACACTTCTCTTCAACCTGCTCCCTACTCTCACTACAGATCACAGTGTTTTTTGTTTTTTTTTAATATCTGGTGAGATGAGGCTCACATATGTTTTGTTGGGGCCAGAGGAGGCCACCAGAGTCAACTCCATCCCGGAAGTTGACCACATCGGGATGCTGCCCTCTTTGCTACCTGGGCCTGACCTTCAACCTTGAGCACAGCCATGACGCAGACCCACTCGAGGACAGCTATGTGTGAATTTAGTGAGCATCCTGGCAAAAACTGGCACACCAACAGTAATACATCTGCTGCTGTATATCTCTGCACCTTACTGCAACCATTTGCACAAATGTCTTATCTGCTGCTGTCTGTTGTTGCAATACTGATCATGTGCAGTCCAATCTGTCACTGTCTGCAGCTACACTACCGCATCAAGCTTGCAATTATGGGTATTTCAGCTCTCCTTTTTTTTCTGTACATAGGATTGCTGGGTTTTATCTTTTATCTTTATTTACACTACAGGTAGCATTACTGTACATAGACTGCTGTTGTTTTTCGTCCTTATTTCTTCTTTTCTTATATATTGCGCACACCACTTTGAGAGAAACAGCATTTCCAGTTCTCCTGTATGCCCTGTACGTATAGAAGTATTGACAAATAAAAATCTTTGAATCTCTGAATCTTGAATTTGCCCAGGAGGAGTAGTGATTTTTTTTTTTTTATTATCACAAATTCACATTAAAAATGCGAATTAGTTGGATGACACATTGAAAGGAACCAGTTGAGGTGGTTTGGGCATCTGATCAGGATGCGTCCTGGATGCCTCCCAGTTGAGGTGTTTTGGAGACGTAACACTGGGAGGAGACCCCGGGGAGAACCCAGGACTCGCTGGAGAGACTATGTCTCTTAACTGGTCTGGGAACGCCTTGGTATCCTCTCTGAAGAGCTGGAGCAGGTGGCTGGGGAGAGGGAAGTCTGGGCTTCTCTGCTTGAGCTGCTGCCTCTGCGACCTGGACCTCCGGAAAAGCGGTAGAAGATGGATGGATGGCATTGGATGAAAATTTAGTATTGGTGAAACTGAGCAGATGCTGAGGATCAGACATGATCTGAAGAGCCTTTTGCTGGGCCTCCTCAGTCGTTTCTGTGGCCATATTTACACTTCTCATCTGAGTCCGCAGGCTCTCAAAATGAAGCAGACAACAGTTTCTACCAAGTCCTGATGAGCCACTTCCAACGTTTTCTAGCTAGAAAAACACTTTTGGAAATGAACTGAACATTATTTCTCTCCTTTAAGAGATTTCCAGAATATTTAAAGCTCGATGAAGCATGAGGACCAGAGGAAGTTTGTTTACAGCGAGCGCTGAAATGAGCGTCAACATATAAACACAAACTCATATGCAGACTAAATATAAACGTCTCTGCCTACACACATTCTTTCTCACTTTTCATTTTTTTTTCCCCTAAACCCTCAAAAATACAGAACATCCACATCCTCCTCCGATGTTAAAAATATAACTCAGTCCACATCGGGAACACAGTGAGGTTGTTCTGCGGCGGCCGGGAGTAGCTGGAGAGGAGGTGGGCGATCCCAGCTGAAGTGGGACCACACAGGGTGGCGTCAGGAGCTTGGCGGGGGTTCAGGGAAGTCGCTCGGTGGGCCGGCTGGCAGTGCCGTGCCGGGGGGGGGGGGGGCAGAGGGAGCAGGCGGCGCTCTGAGGCCCTGCCAGAGTGGACGGAGATATTCAACTCAACAGCCCACAAAGGCCACTTCAGCGCCCCACACAACAGAGCCACAGTGTGTGTGTGTGTGTGTGTGTGTGAAGGTTGGGCAGAGTGTGGGGAAAGTTGAAAGAGATATTTTTAGGACCTACCCCCCCCCCCCCGGGTCATAAGCAACCTCCCACATGAAATTTAAGAGGTTGAAGCACATGATGTTGATTCATGACAAGTCCGTGCCTCAGTGGTTCCCCAGCCACCATGTCCATGTGGGCCCCATCTGTGTGTGCCCACATGGACTTTACCTGTGGCCCAGGTGAGCAGGTTCTCTGCTGACCCGCTTTAAACCCATCTGGGTTTAATATGGGTGAGTAGGTCTCAGTAACACTGATGCCAGAGACAAAATTACCAGAACAAAGTCACAACTTTACGAGAAAAAGTGAGAATTATTTGTGAGAATAAAGGGAAAATTTTAGGAGAAAAAAGTTACAAATTTACAAGAAAAAAAACTGGAAAATTACTTGACGAGTTACAAATTTACAAGAACATTCATTCATTCATCTTCTTCCGCTTAATCCTTTTCGGGTCATGGGGGGCTGGAGCCTATCCCAGCATCTTTGGGCAAGAGGCAGGGTCCACCCTGGACAGATCGCCAGTCCATCACAGGGCCAACACAGAGAGCCAGACAACCATTCACTCTCACAGTCACGCCTAAGGACAATTTAGACAGACATTTTTAAAAGAAAAAAAGTCACAAATTTATGAGGAAAAAAATTGAAAAGGTTGCAAATTAACCAAAAAAGTAGCAAATGTATGAGTAAATAAATTGAATATTTATGAGGAAAAAAAATCCCAAATTTATGAGGAAAAGCTTTAAGTGTACAATAAAAACAAATTTTTACTTATTTTTAAGAAAGCTCCAAATTTACAAGAAAAATGTTACAAATCTATGGGAAAATGTCCCGATCCTCCTCGTGTGCTTTGACGCAGCGCACGGAGGAGTAGAAGGAAGGTTGGATTTAGGTGCAGGTTACACCACAAACACATTTATTAAACCAAAGACAAACAAAACCAACAGTACAAAATAACATAATTGCTCAAGATAACTTGGAGTCCTCCAAGGTGCTCTACAGCAAATGTTCCAAAGCGTGGCAGCTTAACTGCAACGGGGAAACGCAGACAGTTTGCACTCACAGTACTGGAGCAGTCCGAGTAGTCCAAGTTTGTCTGGCGAGCACACACAACAAATACAGATAATCTTGCCTCCCAGCGTGATGCGGTGCCACAGACCAGGCAGGGCATCTAAACATGGGAGACGGATAACTACACTGAGGGGAGTAGCCACAGTGTAGATCCCAACACCTTCACAGGACAAAACAATAATCCAGCAATGCTTGACTGACAAAAAGAAGCTTAAATACAAGCATTGCTGGCAACACCAACTGGGAACACCTGGGCAAAGCACGGGAAGGGCAATTACCAGAGGAGACCCAGCTGGCTGTCATGAGAGAGAGGGCGTGGTTGGACCAGCAAGTGTCAGACAGCACCCACATGAATGTAGGCCAAAGGAGGCTGCTTCACAGCTGCCGGCCAGAACAGTGGCTACAGGTATGGAAAAAAGGAAACTAGAGACAAAGCAACTATAAGAACTCAAAAGATAACACAACACACAAATAAACAGATAAACCTGAGCTACAGAGAACGGTCAGAACCGAGCCAAAAGGACAAAACCAGCTCGGTTTGTGACAGGAAAAACTCACAAATTTACAAGAAAATAGCAAATTTACATTCACAAAAGAAACAAATTTATGAGAAAAAGTTGCAAGATTACAGTAAAAAAAGCGGCCAATTTGCAAGTAAAAAACCTCATAATTTTACAAGAAAAACTAACAAATTGATGAGAAAAACCTGCAAATTTACAAGAAAAAAAATCACAAATTTATGAGAAAAAGGTACAAGTTTACAGTAAAGTTTCAAATTTATGAGAAAATTTCAAATTTTGAAGAAAACATTATCACATTGGGGGAAAAGTCACAAATAAGATAAGCCTTTATTAATCCCATGATGGGGAAATTCCAGGATTACAGTAGCAAAGGGATAGCAGCACTCAGAGCAATAGTTAATAAGATAAGAACTGGTTAGCCAAAACAGTAGATGAATATACATATGTACACAGATATATACACAGTGCAGGAGCATTGCAGCTAGATGGAATAAACCGCATTACAATTTAAGTTACCCTGCAGAAGATAAATTTGTACCCAGACTATATTTCATATTTGAATCAATAGTGTTGTTGTCACCCTCAGTAATGATTGATATTGTCCTAGTTGTATAATGGAGGGGATGATTTATTGTGCAACGTCGTTACATTTAGTACATTCAATACGACCTCTACGAGCAGCTTTGGTTAGGTGATAAAGTCTGACAGCTGAAGGTAGGAAGGATCTGCAGAACCTCTCCGTCATGCACCTAGGATGGCACAGCCTGTGGGATCGAAGTTTTATGGTGAAGTGCGGTGTGATGACGCCGCCTTCCAGGTGCGTCATCACACCGCCCTATTATAAGGGGCGTCGGCCATTTGGGGCGGCTCTTGCCCAGGACAGCTCCGCCAAGTGCAGCATAATATGTGCTGTATATAGTTCCTCAATAAAGCCGAGTTCCAGTGCAGCCTCTTCGTCTGTCTCCTTTCATACTAGGTTTTGTGGACATAACACAGCTTACCACTAAATAAGCTCTTCAGTGCATTCACCGTGTCCTGCATGGGGTGGGACTCGGACTCCAGCAGAGATGACAGATCACTCCAAATGTGATGGCTGATGCCACCACAGAATCGTAGAAGGTCTTCAGGAGTGCCCCTCCACTCCAAAAGACCTGAGTCTCCTCAGGAGAAACAACCTGTGCTGCCCCTTCTTGTAGAGCGTGTTGGTGTTGTGTGACTAGTCCAGTTTATTGTTCAGGTGAACACCCAGGTACTCGTAGGATGTCACCATCTCAATGTCTGTTCCTTGGATGTTTACTGGTGCTGTGGGGGGTTGTCCTCACCTGCGGCAGTCCACCACCAGTTCTTTAGTTTTCCTCGCATTCATCTGGAGGCAGTTCCATTGGCACCAGTCCACGAAGTCCTGGATAAGTCCTCTGTACTCCACATCAACCCCATCAGAGATGAGGGCGACAATCACAGAGTCGTCAGAGAACTTCTGTAGATGGCAGTGTGGTGTGTTCTGTGAAAAGTCAGCAGTGTAGGAGGTGAACAGGAAGGGAGCCAGAACTGTTCCCTGGGGGCCCCCCGTTCTGCAGATGACGTTATCAGACACACAGTCCTGGGTTCTCACAAACTGTAGTCGGTTTGTGAGATAGTCCAGGATCCACGATGACAGATGCTGGTCCACCCCTGTGCACAGTAGCTTGCCCTTCAGGATCACTGGTTGTATGGTGTTGAAAGCACTGGAGAAATCAAAGAACATGATCCTCACAGTGCTCCCAGGCTTCTCCAGGTGGGAGAGGGAACGGTGTAGGAGGAAGATCACTGCATCCTCCACCCCGATGCCATGCTGGTAGGTGAACTAAAGTGGATCCATCGCTGGTCCCACCAGGGGGCGGAGGTGGGCAAGAAGCAGCCTCTCCAGGGTGTTCATTAGGTGTGACGTGAGGGCCACTGGTCTGTAGCTGTTCAGGTCCTTGGGGTGAAGGGTCTTCGGTACGGGTCCCACACAGGATGTTTTCCACAGCTGTGGTACCCTCCCCAGCTTCAGGCTCAGGCTGAAGATGTGCTCCACGTGTACAAGAAAATAGCAAATTTATGAGAACATAAGTTGAAAACAGGTAAGCAGGTAAAGTCCATGTGGGGAAACAGATGGGATCAACATGGAACCCGTAGCCAAACCCACATGGACCCATAAGACAGCCCAGATTTAACCTTTGGTGGGGCCCACATAGACACGTTGGCTGGGTCTGCATCAATCTTACAGACATTTTAGAAACAAAAGGCTCTTCTTCAAAGGTCCCATTCTCTGCACTGTTCCCCACATGTTGACAGCTTTGGGCAAACTGCCTTTAATTATTATTGCGGCATCATTGTGAATCATCTTTTGCAGCCTTCCTCACAGTGGCTCATTTCAGTGCATGTCTCTTTAAATCCTCATGAGCCCCAGATCACCCCACCCTCCCTCTTCTGTCATGTTGGATGTTGCTTGAGTTAGCTGGCTAGCTACTAGCCTGGGTAGCTGAAACATTCTAAGCCAAGTAATATAAATTCATCTTAAAGAATGAACGAACTAAAGCATCACTGGTGGACAGGAGTGTGTGGTTTTAGTGGTTGATAGGATATGACTGGACTCTGGAGTAGAGGAAGACCAGAAACAGTCGGAATGAGGGAAGAGGAAACTGCACACATCTGCTAACTGCCTTTGGTTCCAATCAAAGTATAATAAACTATAGAAAAATAATGTGTAAAGGTGAGTTCAGATCAAACTCAAAAGCATGAATTTTTCACGTGACACAATTACATGTTAGCTCAATGTAAATAAGGGAACAGACATTAATCACAACTTGTCCGGAGTTATCCTTAATGCCAGAAATAATATATGAGGCACTGACACCGTCAGGTCAGGCATTGGCTTGCTTGCTACCGGATAACCACGAAAACTGGTACTACCTGTCTCATGGGTCGGGCCATTGGCGACTCAACCGACAACCCCGCCCTTCAGAGAGTGTGGAAGGGCATCCTGGCAGAACAAAAAACAATATCTGTCACAGGTCTGTGGTGGACGACTCCCAATTACATAGGGTGAGACTGGATATCCTGGCAGATAAGCAAGGTCTGTTGTGGACTTTTGCCAGTCAGTGCATCGTGACATGCACTATACAAAGAGCAGAGATAAACAAACCTATCATCTGGTCAGTCACTGCAACAGATACTGGAGTCAGTTTGTCTTGGCCTGTCCTTTCCACTGATAGCACCTCTATCTGCCAAGAATGTGTCACTAGTCCAGCAAAAGCTAGCGGTACTCAAATACTTTGCAAGCAGTTTCATGAAATGGTCAGTCAGAAAGCAACTCATACTGGCTCGGACATCACCTGGGTTAACAAGGTCAGGAGTTCCTGGCAGTGGAGGGCCAAGAACAGAGCTGCGTGGAGGAATCTGATCAGACCTAAATGAAACAGTCATTGTCGCCCCTGACAGACTGCTATGATGATGATGACATTAACTTTACATGCATTTACGTCACCCTTTTGCTTTTGATCTGAATGCACCTAAAGAACCATGTACAGCCATGGATAAATTTGTTGATACCTTTCCACGAAAAAACCAAAAACAAAACAACCCCCCAGCTGTGTCTGAAATAACTTGCAACTGGTAAAAGTTTGATGGCATCCCTTATTGTTTATATCATATTTAACACAAATCAGACTTCTGATTATTGATCCAGTTGAATATTTTATATCATATTATAATGCAAGAAATCTCTGTCTGTCTGTGTGCTCCACGTGTATCTCCTGAACCGTTTGTTCAGACTGGCCTCAGAGTTTACACCTGCTTTGCTGAGGTTATGAGGGAGTGCATCCTCGAATTTCAGCCTCCCCAGATATGCAGAAGTTTCAGAGGGGAAATCTTTAATGAACGTCCATAGGGTAGCTATGGGCATTCATAGCTATGACATAGCTATGACATCATAGACACACTATGTTCTGATATGAGGTCATAGAATTCCGGTCACATGACCATAAAAGGAGTTGTTCACATGTAACCATGTCAAAGATCAAAGGTAGACATCACCATGGTTACTGTTGCCATGGTAACAGTAACTTTCTACGGGCATGCAGAAATACTTGGCACAAGAAATGGACCACAGATCTCAACCAACTGCCTCAAGTCATGCCGTCAGGTGTGTTTGCCTACCTGGTTTGTGGGGTGAGCACATACATCCATGAGCAATTTAAAAACTATAAATCATTAGAGGCTCATGTTCAATTCACCAGTGGATGGTCCAGCTGCCTCAAATCTTCTGGGTAAATGACCAGAAAACTGTCATTTGCACAAAGGTAAGTAATCATTGTTTCTACACAGTTTTCTGCACTAGCATGTGTCTCTGTAACTACAGGCATTTCTAAGTCCCAGCAGTGAAATGTTGGATTTATGTTCAAATTTATCATATGATGCTTGATAAGTATATACACATAATTACACAACTGGACATGAAATACTAATCAAGTAATGTGATTTAATTAAGTCTAACGCTCCCGCTGGTGTACCAAAATAATTACCGGTATAATTACCGGCAGCGCCTTGCATGGCAGCGACCCCTCTGTTTCTAGATGTGATTAACATTGTAGATAGGAGAAACATAATTTCATTCTAGTGTACATGATTGGCTGTATGGCCTGAATGACAAAGTTGGCTTCTTCTTACCTTATTTTTAAGAAATTAGTTAATTCCTTTCCACAGCATGTGGTGTATGGGGCGGCACTGATCTTTGTTTCTCCAACCCTCGGCCACACAGCTACTGTAAATAGTAAGTGGGAGGTCCCCGTTCTATTATGCTGAGCACCAAGCTAGGAGATGGAAAGTACCATTTTTTTATGTGGTCTTTAGTATGACCCGGCTGGGGGCATGAACCCATAACCTCCCGGTTGTGAGGCGGATGCTCTACCACTAGGCCACCATTACGGTTATATTTTTAAGAAAACTGGTGCAAATTTAGAAGAAAAACGCCACAATTTTTAAAGAAAAAGTTACAAATTTAAAAGAAAAATGTTCCAAATTTGGATAGAAAAAAAGTTATTTTTTCAAGAAGTTGCAAATTTATTTCATATTTTGGAAAAAAGAATCAGAAGTTCAGAGAAAAAAAGCCTGCAATTTATGAGATAAGTTGCAAATTTATGTGAAAAATATCAAATTTATGTATAAAAGTTGTAATTTAAGAAAAAACAGTGCAAATTTGATGGTTACTAATGGTCAGTGACCCTTCTGTGTGGAGTTTGCATGTTCTCCCCATGTCTGCGTGGGTTTACACCAGTACTCCGCTTTCCTCCCGGACAGAATAATTTTATGTTCTTCTGTATTATTCTATATAATTTCATCTCTGTATTATTCTTTTATATATTATATTTTTGACACATGATGTCAGTGCTCCTTCAGCCTGTGGTGCTAGGGCTGTTACAGTCCCAGACCCTCACACTTTGTTAAATGATCTACAAACACAAATGAAATTTTTCACAGTGATTGACATCAGCAATGCTTTTTTCAGCATTCCTATTCATCCAGACCATCAGTTTTGGTTTGCATTCACATTTGAAGGCAAGAGGTACACGTTCACGAGGTTACCACAAGGCTATTGTGAATCGCCAACCATCTTTTCACAGGCAATGTCAGCAAATTTGGCCCAGTTTGTTCCTCCTCATGGGAGTCAATTACTCCTGTATGTTGATGACATTTTGCTGGCATCTTCTGATGAAAAGACATGCAAAAAAGACACCATTGCCTTACTAAAATTTTTAGCTGAGCAGGGTCACAAGGTCAACAAAGCCAAGCTGCAATTGTGGAAGACAGAAGTTAAATACTTAGGACACATTTTGTCAGTAGAAGGAAGACATGTTGATCCTGTTTGCAAAGAGGCTATTTTGGCAGCACCCAAACCAATTACAAAGAGAGACATGATGTCATTTTTGGGGACATTAAACTACTGTCGCTCCTGCATTGCAAATTATTCATTTGAAGTGCAACCATTGTCTGACCTTATCTACAACAAGCCAATGGCACAGGTGGACAAGATTGAGTGGACACCTGAGGCAGAGGAAGCATTTGTCAGGATGAAAAAACTTTTGGTCAGCACTGCCATTTTGGCACTCCCTGACTACAAAAAAACATTTATTCAAATGGCGGATTGTAAGGAGGGACACATGATGTCAGTGCTCCTTCAGCCATTTGGTGCTAAAAGGAGTTCAGTGGCATATTGCTCCACAAGGCTAGACGCTGTTGCAAGAGCCCTGCCTCCATGTGTGCAGGCCGTAATAGCTGCATCCATGGCAATTCAAGCATCTGCAGGAATTGTTCTTTTTCATCCTTTGACCCTAAAGGTCACACATGCAGTGTCAGTTATTTTGTCTCAGAGCAAAATATCAGTTCTCTCACCATCTAGATACCTTGCATGCATGACAGTGTTACTGTCACAGCCACATTTAACCATTGAGCGTTGCACAGTAACAAATCCAGCGAACTTTTTACCAATTTCCACTGAGGGTGAACCTCATGACTGCTTGGCAGAAATTGAAAATGAAACGCTACCACATCCTGATTTGCAGGACACTCCTTTGGATGATTCAGATCTCACTGTTTGTAGATGGATCATCAAAACATGACTGTAATGGATCAAATCTGTCTGGCTATGCAGTTGTCACTCATGACACTGTTTTGAAAGCCCAAAAACTTCCATCACATATTCAGCACAAGCAGCAGAGCTGATTGCTCTGACTGAAGCATGCAAAGTAGGCTAAATAAAAAAAACTTAGTTTACACTGACGGCCAATATGCATTTTCCACTATTCACCATTTTGCACAGCAGTGGAAAAACAGAGGCATGATTACATCAACAGGGAAGCCTATTCAGCATAAACACCTTATTTTGAAGCTGCTTGAAAGTGTCAAACTTCCATCACAGCTGACCATACGCAAATGTGCGGCACACACAAATGGCACTGATCCAGTTTCTCAAGGTGATCACTTTGCAGACCAAACAGCAAAAGCGGTTGCACAGGGCTTGAAACCAGCACAAAGCACATCTGATTCCATTCTGACACTGACAGAGGAGTTGTCACATGACATTCTTATTGAAGCACAAAAAGCAGCACCACAGGCTGAAATTTACAGGTGGATTAAAAAGGGAGCCATTTTTGATGACACCTCAAAGCTTTACAAATGTAACAAAAACAAGCCCATTCTGCCATGCAAACTGTTTCACCAGGTCTCTACCTTACTGCATGGCGTCTCGCATGTAGCGAAGGGGGGGGGGGGGATGGTATCTACATTGAATAAAACCTTTACTGCCTATGGGTTTAACCAGTTTGCCACACAGTTTTGTAAAAAAATGTCTGATTTGTGCAAAAAACAATGCACAGGGAAATTTTAGACCTGAAAGAGAAACTTTTCCAGCCTCCACTAATCCATTTCAGAACATTTGCATGAACTTCATTGAGCTAAATAAATGTGAAGGCAAGAAATATTGTCTGGTCATTTGTGATATGTTTTCTAAATGGACAGAGGCTTTTCCCTGTACGCATCCAAATGCAATCACAGTGGCGAAGAAATTGCTGGCCAAAATTGTACCTAGGATTGGAATACCTGAGAAAATTTACTCAGATAATGGTACACACTTTGTGAATCAAGTTATATCACACTTCATCATAAAAAAGAATTGGACTGATTTGCCCTGGCAAGGACCACATAAAGTTGTTTTGTCAACGCCAACAGCAGTGAAAGTTGAAGGATGGGACTCTTGGGTGCACTTAACATATTGCAAACTTTACCCTACTCAGAATTCACAGCCAGAGACTGCTCAATAAACACTACCAACTTTATTTCATTAAAGACTTTCAGCAAGTGACTGTTTAATTGTTTTTCTATACAAGTGTCGACTGACGAGGCCCCACATTGGGCGCCCAGTACCGGCTTGGAATAGCGAAGCAAGTGTTCGTCCATCATGGAGAGACAAGAAGTGGGAAGAAGACGGTCAATCATTAAATGGTGTGGTTGCTGTCGTTTCCTTTGCATCATTATCCTAGGGGTGACATTTTTGCTCTGGTTTCTTTTAGCTACTCCACAAACCATACACCGTAGGGCTAGGGATCTTACACATGTCCAGCATGGTTGGCTGGAACTTCAAGAGCATCAGGACCATGAATATGCTGCCAATACTTGGTGGAGGTATGCTAACTACACAGCTAGGTCAGCTAATCACTCCAATTGTTATGTTTGTTCCTTGGTGCCACTGTCAACTGGGCAGACTTCTGTTACGGCTAGAATAATGAAACCATCACAAGCTCTCTGTTTCTTACAGAAGGCTATGGAAAGGGACTATACAAGAAAGATTATCCTGAATCGCTCTTGTAAAGCCTTTCACCACTTTACTAATCAGAAAACCTATGACACCCCTTACTCTGTAAGGGCAAGGTTAGTTTCATCAGGGAACTTCTCTTTCTGTTTGAGGGGAAGTGGTAATAACCCACTGGGCAACCTACCCCTTTCTCGGTGTGCAATGGTGTACAGTGTATACCACACCTGTGCTGCTGGTACCCTGACCATCCACGTGGGCAGGTGGTGCCCGCAAGTTAATCGTTGTCATGACGGACCTGTCTCCATGCTGAAGCTCTGCAGTGCTGCTATCTGCAACTTCTACATGTATGGTGACAGGTGGTTGGTGGCTGTGTGGTTATAGGGCGTATTCCCATTTGCCTATGGAATGGGCAGGAGTCTGTGCCCTTGTCCTTGTGACTGATCACACCCTCATCATGTCAGCGGGTCAGGCGGACAGGGTGAAAAGAGACCTATCACAGGATGCCACTTTCACACCACATGACTCTATCTGGGGTACGGATGTGCCAGAGCAGTTTAAACTACACACAACAGGACAAAAGTTTCTTCAGTCGCTGTTCCCTTGGGTAGGAGTGGCAAAGAACACTTTGTGGGTTGAAACTCTTAATTATAGATTACAGTCTTTTGTGAATTTTTCCTTGGCTGCCTGGAGAGGTGAAAGGGAGGAAATGACAGCTATAAGACTTATAGTGACACAAAACAGAATGGTACTGGATCAGTTGACTGCCGCCCATGGGGGTTTGTGTGCTATTGTGGGTCAGTACTGTTGTACCTTCATTCCTGCGAATGATGCAGATGGATGAGTCATTGCTTCAGCCATACGCAATCTTATTGGTCTACTGCTGGAGCTAAGGATAATGTTAATGATGCACAGCCCTGGATAAACTGGTTGTTTTCCTCATGGAGGAGTCTTGTTATAAACTTGGTGGTGATTTTTGTAGTGATACTTTTGATTTTGTCATGTGTCATTCCCTGCATCCGTGATATGATGATGAGACTTGTTCATGTGAATTTAGTGATGTATCACGAAGCCACAACTAGAGATGATGGGGAAACAATGCCAACCTAAGGTTTTTTCATGAGTACAGAGTAAAAGTATGACTGACATGCAGAAAACCGAGAGAAGTTACATGCTCATGATGTGAATTTGAAATGTACTGATTTGCAAAAGTAACAAAACATGTTTTTAAGTTCTGAGATATTGCTTTCATTATTGTTTGGGATTTTCATTTCACTCTGTTTTTAATACATTATATTTGAAATCATCACATTGCTAATCATTATTTACCCATTATGCAGTTTTACTGTTGTGATTATTGTTTTGATTGCTTGATCACATTTTTACAATAAGGTACTACTATTCATAGATTAAGATGCTAACACACATATATCCTTATCACACACATATACACATATATCCTTATCACACACATATTTTATTTACTAGGATTTTACTAGTTTTACACTTACATCTGTGTGCTAACTTATTTCATTAAATTGCTGCTAATCTACTAAAACATAGAACGACAACTACATACACTATACATCATTTTACAATTGATCAACCCTACTGATTTTATTTTTCTCTTATGATTTTATTAAATGACTGATTTCTTTTCTGGAACAAAGGGTACTATCTTCTCATGGTCCCCAGGAAATGAAACATTCCAGCGGTGCTCGGGAGTGGCAGCGGGGCTGATGGTGAACTTTCCTCATTAAAAAGTGAGTTAGAATCTTTTGCAATAAAATGCTTTTTGCATAAAACACACCAGAACTTAGCAAGCTGCCCAATGAGGTTTTAGATGCCATAGTGTTTCATCTCTGATGCTTTTTTTAAAGCATCAAGGGGGAAATGATAGGATAATTTTATGTTCTTCTGTATTATTCTATATAATTTCATCTCTGTATTATTCTTTTATATATTATGTCTGTATTTTGGAGCGTTGAATGATCCATTACTTCTCTCATGTCCTCTTCATGTCTCAGAGTCTGGAATGTTTTTGTAAGGGGATGCCTGTTTGAGATTAGGCTAGCAAGGTTGTAAATAATGATGCAGATAATGACCCAGGTTTTATTACTCTGGTCCTACCAACCTGCCCTGGTCAGGATGTCAGAAATCAGCTATAGATTAAGACACTTAAACTGTCTCCGGGGAGATGTCTCCAACAGCCGTCTCCAACATATTGATAAAGTCAAGGACTGTTATTCTCCCACTATAAGAACACCAGATGTATGTGAGGGAATGAGAGGCAGACTCTGAGACGGTCATAGCTGTAGCTTTTTCCTCCTCTGATCAGAGTTAAATAAATGGCTCATGACTTGGAAGCCGCCTATTGATTATTGATTCAGTCTCAATCAATTCAGTTTTATTCCATCACTCCCACAGCCCAAAGACATGCAGGTTAGGTTAACTGGAGACTCTAAAGTGGCCCTAGGTGTGAATGTGTGTGTGAATGATGAAGGGATGGCGCCGTACCATGGCTGCCTCATCCATCCAGGTGGATGCCCTGAATTTCCCTCTGGGGATTAACCTCTTGCGCTCCGTTGTACCGCGGCCGGGCAAGTCTCTGCATCCTAGGGCGCACGAGGGCACACGAGAGCGCCCTCGTGCGCTCTCGGACGCATGATGGAGATCCTGATGGAGATTTTGATATAGGTGGTGTATGGCGTCCAAGTGCGCACTGAAAATAAAAGCTGCAGACACAGCCGCGAACAGATTAGTTCATCTGATTGACCTCTCATTCGACTAATAAGAGCCTTGAATTGGGTTTCTGAAACCTTGAAGAACCAATGAATGAAAACCTAGGAAGGAGGACCCGCCTTCTGTGAATGCAGGAGCCAGTTGAAGCACAGAAGTTCGGGCTGGGTGAAGAGAGATTTACTGCTGCCACAGATGAAAAAAAAGGATGCAGGAAGAACCTGCTGCAGACCCCGCAGCACGGAGGCCACCCACAAGTGCAACCTGCACTCATTCCAGCAGAATAGACGTTTAGGATTCTCTTCCGTCATCATAGACCGACGGAGGCCGACGACAAAGGTCGTAAATCATTCACCAAAACCGCAATAATGGAATTATGTTTTGACCGGGATCCACGAGCGGACCAGCGTCGCATTCGTCTGACAATGGGGAAGAGAAGTTCGCCAGGACAATGTGGCTGTGAAGAGGTAAGGTGTTATAACATTTAAACGTTTATTTATCCCTGAAAATTGTAATCAAAAAATGACTTTTGACCGATCGGTAAATTACAACTGTGCTTCGTGGCGCAGTTCGTGCGCCGCTGTACAAGGGGTTGTTCGCCGCGTACAGGTGTGAACGCCCCCCCCCCCCGCTATTCTTCTGCAGCGAGGGGGGGGGGAGCCGCGGTGATTGCGCTGCTGTCCCACATCACCACATGAGGCTAATCCGTTGTGTAGCGATGGCCTAAGTCCATCCTCTGTAGCGAGCGGGGGGGGGGACAACCCCCCCCCCACACACACACAGACAGCCCTGAGTGTGACCTTTCATTTGAGCCCAAATTGAAGCTTCTATATTGAATCATTCAAAAGTTACAGACGTTTTTCCAAACTGTGCCATTTGGCACAATTTGGCACAGTTCCAAAACGCCTGGGAACTACCTGAGGAAAAAGCTGTGTAATATATTCATTTTTTGTGGTATTGTTACAAAATTTGGACCTCAGCTGGATAACACTTGGTTCTACATTTCTGTTGCATTTTCCAGCCCGGATCTGAAGCTGTGTGTTATTTGCAAGCATTTGTATCCAAAAAAACACCCAGGCCAAATTTATTTTCTTCAAGTTCACTATGTTTAGATGACTGTAACTCAGTGGCCGGAGCACTTAGAGAGATCATGTTTTTTTTGCCAAAAAATTCAAAGTGTTTTCTTTTAAATGAGACCAACCCCATGAAGATGCCGCAAAGGGTTGAAGAACAGCTTTCGATTTACTTTGGGCACATTATTTTTTGGCGTTTTTAGGAAAATTGACCGGAGTGCAAGGGGTTAATGAAGCATATAAAATACAACAGCAACAACAACAAAAATATAAAAGAGTACTAGTACAATGCAGTTTATGAGAGAGCAATGTTCCACTTTTATTTGGCTATTTAAATCTTTTTTACACCTCAAATGCGTTTGGTGGCTCCATGCAGATTTAAAATGGCTTTGGTTCCTGGTTGAAGTTGCTGAGCCCTGGTCTAGATCCAGGCTCCTCAAAGTCTGGACCAAGGTTCACATCCAGACCCAGCCCACATCAGCCACCGTGCCCATATGGGTCCCACAATAGGTTCAATGTGGGCAGTCTTATGGGTTCCAATGGGTTTGTCGACATGGACTTTACCTGTTTATTTTCAACTTATTGTCCCATAAATTTGATACATTTTCTTGAAAAATTGAAACGCTCATAAATTTGCCACTTCTTTTTACTGTAAACTTACAGATTTGTCTCATAAATTTGTGATTTTTTTCTTGTAAATTTGTAACTTTTCTTGTAAATTGTCAATTTATTTACTCATATTTGCTACCTTTTTGTTAATTTGCAACTTTTTCAAAATTTTCCCCATAAATCTGGGGCTTTTTTCTTTTAAATTTGCTATTTTTTTCTTGCAAGTTTATTTTTTTTCCAAATGATTTTACTTTTTTTTGTTCTAAATTTGTGATTTTTTTTCTCCTAAATCTTCACATTTTTTCTCATAAATTTGCTGCCATTTTTTGTCATTTTTTTTTCTTTTTTCTCAAATTGTCAAATTTTTTCCCTCATAAATTTGCTATTTTTTTTGTAAATTTGTGACTTTTTCTCATAAATGTTCATAATTTTTTCTCATAAATTTGCAACTTTTTTCTCATAACTTGGTGACTGTGGAGGACAGAGTGAGAGTGCTGTCCTCACCACAGTGGAGAGGATTATAGGGACGACTCTTCCCTGCACACAGGACATTAGACTCGGACATTGTCTCACAAGAGCTAATATCATCACCAGGGACAACACACACCCTCAGCATGGTCTGTTCACTCTGCTGACCTCTGGCTGGAGGTACCGCAGTCTGAAGACTAGGACAGCTAGGTTTTGGAACAGTTTCATCCCACCTGCAATAAGATTGCTGAACTCTGGTCAGATTTAAATTCCAGAAATATTCTTTGCCTAGCAATCAGTGCAGATGTGCAGTTATAGATTGTATAGATGTATCTTTTAGCTGTATAGATTTTTATATATATTGGGTGTACAATTTTAAAACTTTGTAATTACACTTTAACCCAGAAAAGCTGCAAATTCTTTTCTAATTTATCCTGTTTTGATTTATTTATTTCTGAATATTGCTGTGGAGAGCAAAGCTCTCTGAATGACAATAAAGTTTGGAATACAAATACTTTTTTTCTCATAATTTTGCCTATGGCACCAGTGCTATGGAAACCTGCTCACCCACATTAACCCCATGTGGGGCACAGCTGGTTTAAAGAGGGTAACCAGGCGACCCGCTCACCTGTTCCACAGGTAAAGTCCATGTGGGCAAACATAGATGGGGCCAACATGGACCCCACAGACAAACCCACATAGGACCTGTGATGTATGGGAAACTGCACGACGCACTGTGCTGCGCTCACTCGTACGCACGAGTGATGCCATTACGCCACAGGGTATAATAGCCGGCTATCCAGGTCTAGCTGATCTCTTGCTAGCCACCTTTGGTATCATCTCCCAGTCACCTCACTGTATGCTCCCTCCTAGCATGTTCTGCTAATACTCCAGTAAAGTTAACCTCAACACATGGACCTGTCTGCAGACCATTATTTCCAGACATAGCAATTGGTGATCATGAGAAACTTAGAAAACACTGAGATGGAAACGCTGCTGACACCCTTCCTCGCTTTGCCTGGTGAGCCGCCTATTCCTTGGTCACATTGGCTTGAGTCGTTTGAAACGTTTATGTCTGCCATGAACCTAGCCAAGATTAGCAAGCTAAGGCTACATGCTATGCTAATCCATAGCTTAGGCAGCAAGGGACAGCATGTCTTCAAAACAGTCAGACCTACAGATACAGTAGCTACGAAGAATGTGTTGCTGTTAGCCGGACATTTTGCCACTCCAGAGAGCATCCTAGTTAGGAGGATTAGATTTTGCCAATGCCAACAGCCTGTGGGTGAGTCAGTCCAACAGTATGTCGCCAACCTCCGCTGTGTAATGAGCACGTGTAGATTTGCACAAGTGGAAAACGAAATGGTGCGGGACCAGTTAGCGGAGCATACCACCAACCTAAAGGTATGGGATAAGCTGCTAATGGCATCGGATAAGGGATAAGGTCTGCACTTATATAGCGCTTTTCTAGTCTCAAAGACCACTCAAAGCGCTTCACTAGTACTAACCCTCTATTCTAAGGGCCTATAGGAGACATATCTAGGGACTATTTAGAACAACCAATTAACCTAACATGCATGTCTTTGGATTGTGGGAGTAAACCGGAGCCCCCGGAATAATCCCAAGCAGCACAGGGAGAACATGCAAACTCCACACAGAAAGGTCCCTACCTCTGCCAGCCTGGGGATTCAAACCTGGAACAGTCTAGATGTTAGGCAACAGTGCTAACCACTACACCACGGTGCTGCCCGGACAACTTAGCGTCCCAACTAGAGGCCACGGCTGGGCTCAACACCTAGCTAGGAGCCTCCAGCCTGCACTCTCCACACTTTGCTCCGCTAGCACAAGCTGTTACCCCGGCTGCTGAGCCCAGCAACCTTGCATCCTCCCTGGGGTACCCTGAAGTTAATATCACGGGACAACAGGACAACAAAGCCTGCCAGCCATATGGTAACTGTGGCTCTCTGTCACACTGAATACGCACACCCACCTGCCCCACCAAAGAACATAAGTGCCAACGCTACGGTAAGATAAGATAAGATAAGCCTTTATTAGTCCCACAATGGGGAAATTCCAGGATTGCAACAGCACAGGGATAGCAACACTCAGAGCAATAATTAAGAAGATACGAAAAATATAAATAAGAGCAGTGGATATACATACATACACATAAATATATAAATATATATACAAAGTGCGGAGCATTGTAGCAAGATGGAATAAACAGCATAACCGTCTACTTAAGGCCCTTTTCCACGAGCACGCTTTAGCGCGACACGGGACGGCTCAGCACGCTTTGTACGCTTTTCCACTAGCCCCAACACGGTTTAACAGCCGCGATTCTCAGCCCCGCTCCAGGGCAGGGTACAGCAGTGCTGAGCTGTGCCGTGTTGTGACGTTAACAGACTGGTCGCTGCTGATTGGTCAGCTCGTAACCGGCGCTGATTGGTCAGGTTGTAACCGCCCCTCTCCTCCTCCTCTTCTGCCGAATCTTCACGACCTTCTCAATAAAGTTTTTGAAAAAAAAAAAAAAAAGAATCTAGACGACCGCCATTACTCAGCATGCAACCACTGTTGGCGGTTTATTTTCAGTGTATTGCTGTGCTATTTTCATTTATTCTCTATCAAAAATGGCTTCGCGTAATAAGGGTGTTCCATGGACCAATAAGGAGGTGCATTGTCTGCTCACTGCATTGTCAGACGAACGTATCCAGCGCGAGTTAGACGGAGCTGCCCGGAATGAAAAAATATACCGGGAGGTCTCGACATCGGAGTCCTTTAACGGTGAGTTTTAATTTTTTTTTATTGTGCGTTTTTTCGCAAATATATTCAGTAAGACGCTCAGTTTATTTATGCAATAAAAAAGCTGTTCATTTGTGGATGATGATCGCTGCTTTATTGCAGCACACTGCGGACTAAAGCTTTTATTTTAATTATTCATGTGAACAATACGCTGAAATAAGCTTATGTATTCTTGTTAAAAACTATTGTCTTTTCTGTATATCTTGCACTTTCGTGCTGTATTTTATTGTGTGCATTTTCCTTGTAGAATCATCCCACGCGTCTGCCGCGACAGCCCGCATGGATTCATTCAACCGAGCCTTCCTGACCCACAGCAGGCAGAGACGGCTTCATTCAACCGAGCCTTCGTGACCCAGTTTGGGAAGCTGGTGTAGAGGCACTCAGTGGTCGGCGTGTATAAAATGTCGATTAACCTTCATGTTGTGTTGCAAAGTTTTTTTTTTATTTTAATATTTTGTATATAATAAAATGGAATTGTTTTGGAAAGTGTGGTTTGTCTGTTATAACACTGAATTATAAAACAGTATAATTACATAGAAATTCCATTGCCTAGTCTGATGAAAATGATGCTGATCATCCTGTCAGGGGTCAACCATTGTAAAGGTAATGTAATTTTTAACTAGACCAAAAAACAAATCTTTTTGTAAGCTTTCTGTTCTTTTTATTGAAATATCATAAAAAATTAGCACCAAGTCAAAGTAGGTACAAGTATATGTAAATTGAATGTTCTATCGACATTCCAAATTCAGAGATTTACAATACTTTAGAAGGAGTGTAGCATCATCTAAACGGAAAATAATAATACTGTTGTTCCAAACGTTGACCTGAAGGTGAAAAACATGAATTTTTTTAATTCAGTAGATCCAAAATGCCCTAGGACGTAAAAAATAATACAATTTGGTGTTGGCCAGTGTGCCACTGTCTCATTATTTAATACGAATAAAAACAAGTTTCAGCTCATTATTTCTAGGTCATTTGGCAGTTAATTCAAAACAAAAGTGACTTGTGTTGTTGCAGCTTAATTATGAGATAAAATTAATTGTGAGATAAAACCACAGAGCGAGCAAGGCAATAATCCTTGGATCCTCCATTTTTTGTCTCGTGTAAATAAGGACTCAGTCGGGTGCGTAACGTCACGGGAGGGTGGCCCCGCCTCGCTGGGAATCTGCCGCTGCCTTGCTTACACAAACCATCACAGCACAAGCACAACACCGTGCTAATGGAGACAGAAACATTCCGAGCCGTACTAAAGTGAATCGAGCCGTACCGAGGTGTGCTGGGCTAGTGGAAAACAGGCTATAGTTATCCTACATAGTATGAATATGTACCCATACATACTGTCACCCTCCGTAGCGACTGATATTGTCCTAGCTGTATACTGGAGGGGACCATTTGTGTAAGTCTGTTGCGTCTTTTGCATTCAATACTACTAGGTCGTCACGTTTTTTTGCTATCTCTGCGAGCAGCCCTGCTTAGGTTATACAGTCTGACAGCCGTAGGTAGGAAGGACCTGCAAAACCTCTCGGTTGCGCACCTAGGATGATGTAGTCTACTGCTAAATGAGCTCCTCAGTGCGTTCAATATGTCCTGCATAGGATGGGACTCGGACTCCAGCAGAGATGACAGTTTAGCCACCGTCCTTCTCTCTCCTATCTCCTCCACTGGGTCAAGGCGTTGCCCCAGGACAGAGCTAGCTTTCTTGATCAGTTTGTTTAGTCTCTTCCTATCGGCTGCTGTAATGCCGTTGCCCCAGCAGACCACTCCAAAAGTGATGGCTGATGCCACCACTGTGTTGTAGAATGTCTTCAGCAGCGCCCCTTGTACACCAAAAGACCTGAGCCTCCTCAGTAGGAACAGCCTGCGCTGTCCCTTCTTGTAGAGTGCGTCGGTATTGTGTGACCAGTCTAGTTTATTGTTCAGATGAACACCAAGGTACTTGTAGGATGTCACCATCTCAATGTCTGTTCCCTGTATGTTTACTGGTGCTGTGAGGGGTTGTCCTTGCCTGCGGCAGTCCACCACCAGCTCCTTAGTTTTCCTCGCGTTGATCTGGAGGCAGTTCCGATGGCACCAGTCCACGAAGTCCTGGATAAGTCCTCTGTACTCAGCTTCATCTCCGTTGGAGATGAGGCCGACGATCGCAGAGTCATCAGAGAACTTCTGTAGATGGCAGTGTGTTGTGTTGTGTGAGAAGTCCGCAGTATAAAGGGTGAACAGGAAGGGAGACAAAACCGTTCCCTGGGGGGCCCCTGTGCTACCGATGATCGTGTCAGACACACAATCTCGGGTTCTCACAAACTGTGGCCGGTTAATGAGGTAGTTCAGGATCCATGATGACAAGTGCTGGTCCACCCCTGCGCACAGCAGCTTGTCCTTCAGGATCATTGGTTGAATGGTGTTGAAAGCACTGAAGAAGTCAAAGAACATGATCCTCACCGCATTCCCGGGCTTCTCCAGGTGGGACAGAGAACGGTGAAGGAGGAAGATCACTGCATCCTCCACCCCAATGCCATGCTGGTAGGCGAACTGGAGTGGATCCATCGCTGGTCCCACCAGGGGGCGGAGGTGAGCAAGGAGCAGTCTCTCCAGGGTCTTCATCATGTGAGACGTCAGGGCCACTGGTCTGTAGCTGTTCAGATCTTTGGGGTGGGAAGTCTTTGGTACAGGTACCACACAAGATGTTTTCCACAACTGTGGTACCCTCCTCAGCTTCAGGCTCAGGTTGAAGATATGCTCCACAATCCCACACAGCTGGTCTGCACAGGACTTGAGGAGCTTCGCGCTGATGCTGTCCGGTCCCGTGGCCTTCCTCGCCTTTATCTTCCTCAGCTCCGTCCTCACCTGGGTCTTAGTGAGGGTCAGGTTGGGGGGCTGTGTGCTGGGAGTGGGGGGGGGGGGTGTTGGTGGAGTGGGGTGTGGACAGCAGGTCTCGATGACTTTAGAGGCAGCAGTAGTTGTTGTGCAGTCGGGGGGGAGGGCGACTGGTCAAACCTATTAAAAAACAGGTTCAGATTGTTCGCCCACTCCCTGCCCCCCGTGGCCTGGGGGGAGGTATTCTGGAGCCCAGAGATGGTTTTAAGGTTTCTCCAGACCCCGCCGATGTCGCTCCGTTGCAGCTTGTCCTCCATCTTCTTCCTGAAGCTGTCCTTGCCTTCTCTGGCAAGGACAGCTGAACCACTTTGCCAAAATCAGCATGGTAGGAACCATGGTTGCCGTGATAGGCTCAGAGGCAGATTCCTCAAGGAATGTTCCACTCAGCTAGGTGGCGTTTTCACCAGACTTTTTCAGCATCTCGGATTCTGGATGTGCCCCTGACCAGTGGAAGGAATCTACCATCATTCCAATCCCCAAAAAGACTCACCCTAAGGACCTGAAAGACTACAGACCAGTGGCCCTGACCTCTGTGCTCTGTAAATGTATGGAGTGAGTGGTGTGTGACTTTTTGACCAACATGTTGTTACACAAATTGGATCCCCTCCAGTTTGTCTATAAGGCAAAACGGGGTGTAGAGGATGCTTCTAGACACTTCTAGACACTGTCTAGACACTGTCACCAAACAACTGGATTCTTCACACCCATACACATGGATTTTGTTTATGGACTTTTCTTCTGCTTTTAACACTGTACACACAGGCACCTTGCTACTGTACATCACCTGACAAACCTGCAGGTTCACCCAACATTGATTTTATGGATTCAGAGTTTTTATATGACAGGCCACAGCAAGTGTTTTTAAATGGTTTTACATCTAGCAAGTCGATTTTAAACACAGGTCTTCCTCAAGGTTGTGTTTTATCTCCGGTTTTGTTCTCTGTGTACACAAATAACATCTGTGACAGTGAAGGAATGACTCTTTTTAAATATGCAGATGACATGGCGCTGGTGGCTCAAATGACAGACGGTACTGCACTGACCCATTATCAGCATGCAGCCAACGATCTAGCTCAGACTTTTAGTCAAAACTTTCTGGAGTTAAACACTACAAAGACTAAGGAGTTGTGCTGTGGGAACAAAGAGAAACTTTCAACTACTCTCTTTACACCCCTCAGTATCCAGGGTCAGGCTGTTGCGCAAGTTCAAGTTTTTAAATATTTGGGAATAGAGATGGACTGTAGCCTGTCTTTGCACACCATGTTGACCCTATTTATAAAAAAGCACAACAACGCCTCCACCTGTTGAGGAAACTGAGGACTTTTAATGTCAGTAGACACATTTTAACTCTGGTTTACACTTCATTAATTGAATCCATTCTCACTTTTAACACTTCACCCTGGCAGAGTTCCCTCTTCATCAAGCACAAAACAAAGCTTTCCTGTATAGTTAATCAGGCTAGCAACATCATTGGCTCACCACAGACACAGCTGTCTGAACTGTATCAGCGCTCTGTGATCAGGAAAGCCACCCTGATCACAGAGGACCCACCTCACCCCCTCCATCACTCTTTTCAGTTACTGCCATCAGGCAGACGATATAAAGTTCCATTGGCCCATAAAAACATTTACAAGAAATCATTTATTCCTTCTGCAGTAACAATCCTGAACAAAATCAAATAGTTATCATACTTTAGTTAGTCATCAATATTAGTGACTGAGAGGTTTCGCAGGTCCTTCCTACCTACGGCTGTCAGACTTTATAACCTAAGCAGGACTGCTCGCAGAGATATAAAAACCGTGACGACCTAATAGTATTGAATGCAAAAGACACTACAGACTTACACAAAATGGTCCCCTCCAGTATACAACTGGGACAATATCAATCGCTACATAGGGTGACAATATGTATGGGAACAAATTCATACTATGTGGGGTAACTAAATAGACCGTTATGCTGTTTATTCCATCTAGCTACAATGCTCCACACTGTGTATATATATTTATGTGTACATACAGTATGTTTATTCACTGCTCTTATTTTTCTTATCTTCTAAATTATTGCTCTGAGTGTCGCTATCCCTGTGCTGTTGCAATCCTGGAATTTCCCCGTTGTGGGACTAATAAAAGCTTATCTTATCTTAGTTATCAGCATTTATCTATTAATCACTATTAATTTTTAATAATTATTAATATTTTGTGCCACATGATTTTATTTGCTGTTTCCTTTTTAACCATGTTTCCTTTTTTAAACTGTTTTTATCCTGTGAGTTTGAACATGTCTTTGAGAGTGTTGAATGTGTTATATTGTTGTAGCTGTGTCGAAGAAGAATTTCTGTCATCGTCTGGGACAGACAATAAAGCTATCAATCTGTCCATCCGTCCGTCCGGGTTCACTATGGGTCGAGTCCTCCCAGCGTTCACATTTCAACTGAAGCGCCTTGGTGACAACATCCTGGGATTTGATCTTTTCCATGAGCTGGGCTTTTCCATCACAGATCACATTGGACTTCGTTTAATGGCTGATGGCCCGAGCCTGCTTCGCCCAGAAATAAGTGTAGTCACTCAATTTTTCACACTGCACGTTGACCGGAGCACTGAAGACTGGGGACTGATCCTCGCACGGCAAACGTCTCCCAGGGCCGCCGTCTTGCTGCAGGAGCAAGACCTGGAAAATCATGGGGTTCATCCGGTCACCAACGAGTCCACTTCATCTCCACGACCGTCAATAACCAACCACGTCCTCCATTAAATGGCGCCTCAGCAACGATGACGTTCACCAGTCACATGACAAGAGACCAGCAGCACATCTTGAAGCAGAAACTGCCTTCACTCATGGTGCTCAACTGGGTTTGGATCCGCCATTCCAACCACTCATGTCAGCTGCAGATGTTCCAGTCATCAGCACTGCCACCATCACCGATGTAAATTGCCGCCCAACTTGGAACAGCCATGTTTCAGATGGCAGATGGGTCCCGATGGCATGCCAGCCGTCTGAGAAAGGTAACACCACCACCTTCCCTGAACCAGGTAACAACAACCAAGCCGATCCAGCCAGTGTGGAATCCGGATTGGGACTTTGCTGTTGAGTCAGCCGCAACTCCACCAAGGTGGCCCCCAGATTCGCCTGAGACAGCACCGCAAGGGTCACATCCACCCCAGGTTCGGCAGAGGCCCCACTGAGCTTTGAATGGCCACTGACTCTAAAGTTCTTGTTTTCATGTTCAATCGGTGCATGGTTCAAAGTGGCAGAATAACCCACACGACCAAGCGGGTCAAACCGGTAGTCTACCCAGTCACCCAAGTTTTAACAGTTATTTTTTTTTTTTCTGATTGTCATGTTCAGAAATAAGTCTGGTGGTTCTTACAAAAGGTCCAGTCAAGTGTGTATGTTGTTTTACATGTGGCAATGTACTAACAGCATTATTGGCCAAACCATATGTGTGCATTTCCTTTAAGGTACCCACATGTGTGTGCATATAACCAACTGTGCGTTAGCTGATATGCTAGCTTGCCTCATTGTTGCTTGCCACCTTTGCTAAGGCTAACCACGGATGTAGTTCTAGGCTTTTCCGGGGGGGGGTGTGATGTATGGCAAACGGCACGATGCACCATGCTGTGCTCCCTTGTACGCACGCGTGACATCACCATGCCACAGGGTATAATAGCCGGCTACCCAGGGCTAGCCGGTCTCTTGCTGTCCACCTTTGGTACCACTTCCCAGTCACCTCACAGTGTACTCCCTCCTAGCATGTTCTGCTAATAGTTACATAAAGTTAATTGTGGCATATTGATGTACCACCATGCACATCACAGATGTGGTGACGCAGGCACAGATGACATCACCATGCTGTGACTATATTAAGGGACTAATGGCAGGAAACGTGGTCTTTGGTGCTCTGCCTCTAGCCTGCTACCTGCCTGTACCTTGCTATTGTTAGCTTGTTGTTAGCTGTTGCTACATGTTCCACATGTTGCTAGCTTGTATTATTAAAGCTAACCTTCAACACCCAGAATGTATCTGCTGGTCCTTGCTTCCAGACATAACATTGACTTCAACACGTAGACCTGTCTGCAGACCATTATTTCCAGACATAACAGGACTCATGAGACAGCCTAGATTTAACCTATAGTGGGACCTCATATGGGCATGCTGGCTGGGATTTTTCTCATAAAACTCCAACTTTTTACAGTTAACTTGTGATTTTTTTCAATGTGACTTGATTGGCATTTTCCTCAACCTAGCCACAGGGGGTGCACAAGCCAGTGTACTCCTAGTGCCGGTCCCAAGCCTGGATAAATGGGGAGGGTTGTGTCAGGAAGGGCATCTGACGTAAAAACTTTGCCAAATCAAACATGAGGATCATGATGAATGAAACTTTCATACCGGATCGGTCAAAGCCCGGGTTAACAACGAAAGAAAGGTGGATATACTGTGTGTTCAAGAAACCAGACGGAGGGGAAGCAAGGCTAGGAGCATTGGAGGGGGATTTAAACTGTTCTACCATGGTGTAGATAGGAAGAGAAATGGGGTAAGAGTAATCTTGAAGGAGGAGTATGTGAAGAATGTTCAGGAGGTAAAGAGAGAGTCAGACAGAATCATGAGTTTGAAGCTAGAAGTCAAAGGTGTGATGGTGAATGTTGTCAGTGCGTATGCCCCACAAGTTGGATGTCAGGTAGAAGAGAAAGAGGAATTCTGGAGTAAGTTGGATGAAGTGGTAGAGAGTGTTCCCGGGGACGGGGGGAGAGTGGTGATTGGAGCAGACTTTAATGGACATGTAGGTTAAGGGAACAGAGGAGATGAGGAGGTCCTGGGTAGGTATGGTCTTAAGGAGAGAAATGTGTAAGGACATATGGTTGTGGATTTTGCTAAAAGGATGGAAATGACTGTGGTGAACACATCCTTCAAGAAGAGAGAGGAACATAGAGAGACTTACAAAAGTGGAGGAAGGTGCACTCAGGTGGACTACATCTTAACCAGAAGGAGAAATCTGAAAGAGATAGGCGACTGCAAGGTGGTGGCAGGGGGAAAATGTAGCTAGACAGCATTGGATAGTAGTCTGTAGGATGACCTTGCAAAGCAAGAAGAGGAAGAGAGTAAAGACAGAGCCAAAGATTAAGTGGGGGAAGTTACAGAAGGAAGAAGGTCACACAGAGTTCAGGAAGGAGTTGATACAGGCTCTGGATGGTAGGGAAGAATTACCAGATGACTGGGAAAGTGCAGCAAAAGTATTGAGGGAAATGGGTAGAAAGGTATGTGGTGTATCCAGTGGACAGAGGAAGGAAGACAAGGAGACTTGGTGGTGGAATGAGGAGGTGCAGGGAAGTATCTGAAGGAAGAGGTTAGCAAAGAAAAAGTGGGATAGTCAGGGAGATGAAGAAAGTAGACAGGAGTATTTGAAACCTAGATGCATGGCAAAGAGAGAGGTGGCAAAGGAAACGGCATATAATGTGTTGTATGAGAGGCTGGACACTAAGGAAGGAGAAAAGGACTTGTATTGATTGGCTAGACGGAGAGATGGAACTGGAAAGGATGTACAGCAGGTTAAGCTGGTTAAGGACAGAAATGATAATGTACTAACACATGAAGAGAGTGTGTTGAGATGGTGGAAGGAGTACTTTGAAGAACTGATGAATAAAGAAAATGAGAGAGAGAGGAGGATGGATGAAGCAAAGATGGTGAACAAAGAAGTCCTGAGGATTAGCAAGGCAGAAGTGAGGGCAGCTTTGAAGAGGATGAAGAATAGAAAGTGGTTGGTCCAGATGACATACCTGTGGAGGTATGGAGATGTTGAGGAGAGATGGCAGTGGACTTTTTAACCAGATTGTTTAACACAATCTTTGAGAGTGAGAGGATGCCTGAGGAGTGGAGAAGAAGTGTTTTGGTACCACTTTTCAAGAACAAAGGTGATGCTCAGAGCTGTAGTAACTACAGAGGCATAAGGTTGATCAGCCACACTATGAAGATATGGGAAAGAGTTGTTGAAGCCAGGTTAAGAGGAGAGGTAATTATCAGTGAGCAGTGGTACGGTTTCATGCCAAGAAAGAGTAATACAGATGCAGTGTTTGCTCTAAGAGTGTTGATGGAGAAGTATAGAGAAGGTCAGAAGGAGTTGCACTGTCTTTGTGCATCTAGAGAAAGTAGATGATTGGATGCCAAGAGAGGAAGTGTGGTACTGTACGAGGAAGTCTGGAGTGGCACAGAAGCATGAGAGGGTGGTGCAGGACATGTATGAGGACAATGAGATGGTGGTGAAATGCGCTGTCGGAGTGACAGATGGATTCAAGGTTGGGGGTGGGATTACATCAGGGATCGCCTCTGAGCCCCTTCTCTTTTGCCATGGTGATGGACAGGCTGGCAGACGAGGTCAGGCAGGAGTCTCTGTGGACCGTGATGTTTGCAGATGACATTGTGATCTGCAAGGAGAGTAGGGAGCAAGTGGAAGAGATCCTGGAGAGGTGGAGGTATGTTCTGGAGAGAAGAAGAATGAATGTCAGTAGAAGCAAGACAGAATACATGAGTGTGAATGAGAGGGAGGCATGTGTAATGGTGAAGATGGATGGAGTAGTGGTAATGAAAATAGATGAGTTTAAATACCTGGGGTCAACCATCCAAAGCAATGGAAAATGCACAAGAGAGGTGAAGAAGAGAGTGCAGCAAAATGGAGTGGGTGGAGATGAGTGTCAGGAGTGATTTGTGACAGAAAGGTAGCAGCAAGCATGAAAGGAAAGATTTACAAGATGGTAGAGAGACCTGCTATGATGTATGGTTTGGAGACAGTGACACTGACAAAAACAGGAGATGGAGCTGGAGGTGGTAGAGCTGAAGATGCTAAGATTATCTTTGAGAGTGACTAGGAGGCACAAGATTAGAAATGAGTATATCAGAGGGACAGCTCAGGTTGAGTGGTTTGGCGAAGAAGTAAGAGAGGCAAGGCTGAGATGGTTTGGACATGTGCAGAGGAGGGATAGTGGAGATATTGGACAAAGGATGTTGAAAATGGAGCTGCCAAGCAGGAGGAGAAGAGGAAGACCACAGAGAAGATTCATGGATGTAGTGAAAGAGGACATGGAGAGGGTTGGTGTTACAGAGGAAGATGGAGGGACAGGGTGAGATGGAGGCAGATGATCCACTGTGGAGACCCCTGAAGGGAGCAGCAGGAAGGAGAAGAAGATTTGTGCTTTCCTCAGAGAACTGCAAGATTTTCTCTTAATTTGCAAGGGTTCTTTTTAAACAAAATTTCAGATTTTCTTATTTTTTGCTTTATTTGCTTGATACTTTTGTCATGGATGTGAAACTGTTATTTTTTTTAAGTGTGGCGCTTGTTTGCTTGTGGCGCGAAATGAAAAGGAGTCGGCTATGTAATTTAGTCGTTATCGTGAGCTTAATGCTCCATTATTTGACACCTATGCAAAAAGTTAGTTTGCAGCCCTGTTTTCCGTTTCTGCCCTGAAGAAAAGAATGCAAGGAGAGCGAATGGATGTGCACGCTGCAATGCAAAGAAAAGCTCTCTGACCTCACCACTTTTCTGGAGTGGCAGCTCAAAGACGTACACAACAATCAAAAAACAACAAGACAAAAACGATTTCAGTAAATCAGCCAACCTGGAATCAGCCTGCTGTCTTTATTGTTCGCTATCTGTCTACAATACCCATGTATTGTAGATTGTAGACCCATGTGTTACTATTCTGTCCTGATAATACGGCTGGGTATTGTAGACAGATAGCGAACAATAAAGACAGCAGGCTGATTCCAGGTTGACTGATTTACTGAAATCAGTTTTTGTCTTGTTTGTTTTTTTTGTGTGTGCATTTTTTTTCTCAAGGTCTCAGGGGGCCGCTGGCTCTGGGCAAAAGAACCACATGTGCCTCCAGAGCTGCAGGTTGCAGACCTCTGATTTTTTTTTTAGATCATGTTCAAAATATAATTTTCAAAGAAACTGATTATTTAAAAAAAAAAAAACTATCTTGCAATGTAAAAGAAAGTGGAAAAACTCTGGGTTCCTCTGTGGTCGGAGCTCCCACCTTCCACCAAATCTCAAGGAAATCAAGTCAGTAGTTTTTGCATAATCCTGCTAACAGACAAACAGAGCTAACCCTAAAGCTACGATCACAAATACCCTTATTAACAGCTGTGAACACCGTACGATTTTTGGACCATTTCGTATAGCCTTCTTGAGGCGGCCATAGCAAAATCCAGCATTCGTAGACTAAGTTCGTGACCAGGTCTTGTCCAAGATTTCTAGGAACGCCCCACAAAAACCTCTCATTGTAGGGTGGCTGTACAAATGCCATAGGAACAATATAAGAACTTGTAATATAAACTAATGAGTCTGAGTATTGACAGAGCTCACAGGAAGCTCTTTACCGTTTAGAAATCAAAGGACCAAAAATGTAAGAAGAAAAATGCTGAATTTAATGACGGTGTAAAAATAACTCACACCAGAGAACCAACAGACAAGCAAGAGTTTTTAATGTCTGATGGGCATTCCAGACAGACAAAGTGGCACAGAACTTTAAGCAGTACTGAGACAGTGTGCCCAGGCAGTCCGGTTCTGACACTCTTTTGTTCTGAAAGTTGCATCAGCAGAGAGGATGTTTCCATATGAGTAATGACAACTCATCAGGTCTATCAACAGCTGATATCACAAACACGGCATTCCATGAGATGACAAAAACTCAGAAGACAGAACCTATCTTAATGTGACGTACGACAGCAATCTTCTATCATTCTACATACATCATAAGATTAGCTCGCTCCTAAACATTTTAATCTTAGGGACAAACGGGGCGCATCATCTTTCTGTATGCAGAGTCTTTTTGTCTCTACTAGAAGAAAACATGAACACTAAAACTAGGTCATCATAACTCAGCATAATTGCATTACAGACTTGAATCTTCTTTCGGCTGCTCCCTTCAGGGGTCTCCACAGTGGATCATCTGCCTCCATCTCCCCCTGTCCCTTCATCTTCCTCTGTAACACCAACCCTCTCCATGTCCTCCTTCACTACATCCATCAATCTTCTCTGTGGTCTTCCTCTTTTCCTCCTGCCTGGCAGTTCCATCTTCAACATCCTTTGTCCAATATCCACTATCCCTCCTCTGCACATGTCTGAACCATCTCAGTCTTGCCTCTCTTACTTTGTCTCTTGATTCACAAAAGGATATTAGTTACAGAAATTTAAAACATCACCCCCCCCCAAACACCTAAAAGCACAATTAACCTTTCAGAACTATGCAAGATGTTGGCCGTAAGTATGCCTCAAGAACACCTTAAGTTGTTCTTGAGGGCCCCTTACAGCATGTCGTGGAAAATGCTGTACGAATCCCCATTCGTACGGAGATTCATACAGCATACGCAAAGCGGTAGTGAGGCACTCATAAGGTGAAAGTGCGTCATTCGTGTAACATTTGTGCCGACAAAATGTACCGAAACCCATAAGATCTTCCTACCAATGACTTGAGAGTGCCGTCATTTGCACAAAAATTTTGGCAGTAAAAATGATGACAGTAAGTATGCCGCAGGAAGATCCCAAGCCACCCTTACGAAGACATAAGACCTCTTGGGTCATTGTATGACAGAAAAGAACCTCATTTCTCAAGAATGCCTCAAGATGATCTTCAGAATTGAACAGGAGTTGTAAGAAACTATGCCCCCCCACGAATGTCTGCGAACTCCAGAATTCGTAGGAACTGGGAGATTCTTACGAAGCCATTGTTCATAAGAATCTTTGTGACCGTAGCTTAACCCTAACCTAAAAGGCCCCGCCCCTCCTCCTCTCAGCGACCAGTGTGAGCTGAGTAAATATTAACCAGCTTCTGTCTGCTGCTGTCTACAGTAGTTGACTGGGGCACAAACCAAAGACCCCCCCACCACCACCACCACCACTGTTTATCTCCTCCAGCTGGGCCAGTCATTTCATCGCAGCACTTACAGCTTATAAACTCTTTCACAAATCAAATTAGCATTTAGCTTCTCTCAGCAGTTTACTGCCCTGATGCCAAAGTATCGTTTATCACCCTGTAATCCACTTTAGGTGGTAAATTCACTTTGGCCGGTCTGCCGGGTCCGTCTGCAGCTGCTGATGCTGTTTGAGCGCATTTTTATGGAAGCCAACGCTAAAAGTGATGATGTTCACGTGGAGCAGCTGAAAATACAAACAGCTCTGATGAACAGAGGATCTTCCTCCTGTGCTTTTGTCTTCCTGCCTCTTCCCCCATGAGGGCATTGGCGTGCGTAACTCTCAGGCCTGATTCCATTTAAAACCGATAAAAATTTCCCCTGACATATAATATTTGCTGTAAAACTGCTATTGAATTATGCCAGGGAAGTAGGGAGGGGAAAAAAGACTTGGTTATGACAGCCTCTTCCCCAGCCAGCGTGTCCATGTGGGCTCCATCAAAGGTTAGGCTGGGCTGTCTTATGGGTCCACATGGACTTTACCCGTTTACCTATTTTCAGCTTATTTTCTCATAGATTTGTTATTTTAGGGTAAATTTGTGCCTTTCCCCCCTAATTTTGATACATTTTCTTGAAAATTTGAAACTTTATGATAAATTTGTAACTTTTTTTTTTACTGTAAATTTGCAACATTTTCTCAAAAATTTGTGACTTTTTTCTTGCAAATTTCCAAACCTTTTCTTGTAATTTTGGAACTTTCACATAAATTTGTCACCTTTTCCTGTAATCTAGCAACTTTTTCTTGTAAATTTGCTAAAAAATTTTATGTAAATTTGCAGCTTTTTTCCTCCTAAATTTTCACTTTTTTCTCAAATTTGTTTTTCTTTTAAAATTATGACTTTTTCTTGCAAATTTGCCAACTTTTTCTTGTAATTTGGGAACTTTAACATAAATTTGTGACTTTTTACTATAATCTTGCAACTTTCTCACATAAATTTGTTACTTTTGTCCTTGTAAATTTGCTATTTTCTTGTAAATTTGTGCATTTTTCCATAAATTTGCCACATTTTTCTTGTAAAATTCAAAATTTCTCAAAAATTTTCAACTTTTTCCTCATAAATTTTCAACTTTTTTCCCTCATAAATTTTCAATTTATTTATTCATACATTTGCTTTCTTTGGTAAGTTGCAACTTTTTATAATTTTTTCCTCAAAAATTTTTTTACATTTTTTTCTTGAAAATCCTCAACTTCTTCTTCTAAATTTTCATTTTTTTCTCAACATGACTTTTTTTTTCTAGTAAATATGTGGCTTTTTTCTTGCAAATTTGCTAATTTTTTCTTGTAATTCATGAACTTTCTTAGAAACTTGCCCCTTTTTTTACTGCAGTCCTGCAGCTTTTTCTCATAACCAGAGTGGTGGCCTAGTTGGTAAAGCATCTGCCCCACAACCGGGAGATTGTGGGTTCAAGTCTCGGCCGAAGAGGCGCACATCGCCCATCTCAAGATGATTTTTCAGAGGTTGGAAGCGCACAAGCTTATAGTGAACCCGGTGAAAAGTGATGGCCAAAAAAAATCAATCACAGGCACTTTGCCGGAGGGCACAATTCCACTACCAGATAAGATGCGTGCCGTGTTGGACTTTCTGTGTTCGCAGACCGTGAGGGCCCTGCAGGAGTTTTTGGGGATGGTCAGTTTTTATAACCGTTTACTTCTCCAGTAAGCCCAGTTGATGCAGCCGTTGTATGCTGCGCTGAAAAAAGAAGCCTGCGGAAAACGACGACTGGACTTCTGAGCGAGTCCAGGCTTTCACGAACGCCAAAACAAACAAAGCGGACGCCACATTGCTAGCTCATCCGGATCCGTTGGCACAGATAGTGCTCACTATGGACGTGTCTGATGTTGCCAGAGGAGCAGTGGTAGAGCAGTACGTCTCCAGTTTGTGGCAGCCGCTCGCATTTTCAGTTGGACTTTGTGCGACAGTGAACGCAAATACAGCACATTCGACAGAGAGTTGTTGGCTCTATACCTGGCGACACACCATTTCCAGTTTTGGCTAGAAGGGTGCGAGTTTACCGCGTTCGTGGACCATAAGTCGCTGATGTATGCGATGTCGAATGTCTCGGAACCGTGGTTGGCCCGGCAGCAACGGCATTTCGCTGCGATCTCAGAGTTAACGACAGACATTCAACACGTTGCCAGTAAACTCAACGTCATGGCTGATTGTCTGTCGCATGTGTTAGTCTCCGTGGTCTACATGGGAATAGATTTCCCTGCCATGGCCACGGAGCAAGCCGGGGACGTGAACATTTGCACGCTCCAGTCTGTACCTACTGGGTTAAGGCTGGAGAGCAGGGTGGTGCAAGAAGGGTGCCCTCCCTTGCTCTGCGATGTTTCCACCAGCCACCCGGGCCCAGTGGTTCCAAGCTCTTGGCGCCGTCGCATTTTTGATTCGGTCCACTCCCTTTCGCATCCGGGAGTGCGTGCTTCGGTGAAGCAAGTGGGGGCGAAATTCATCTGGCTGCACTTGCGCAAGAACGTGAAAGAGTGGGCTGCAGCTTGCGTCGTGTGCCAGCGGGCCAAAGTGCAGAAGCACACCAGTGCCCCCCTCGAGCTATTCCAAATCCCGGCCAGGAGGTTCAGCCACGTCCACGTGGATTTGGTGGGATCCCTCCCGCCGTCGCATGGACTGCACCACACGCTGTCCTGAAGAGGTCCCACTGGCTTCTACCACGTCTGCAGAAGTGGCTCGTGCTTTTTTGTCAGCTTGGGTTGCACGGTTCGGATCCCTGTCAGACATCACTTCTGACAGAGGTCCACAATTCATTTCGGAACTCTGGTCCATGATGGCCCAGAGCCTGGGGGTCAAAATTCACCACACTACCGTGTACAACCCCCAAGTTAACGGGTTATGCAAGCATTTTCATAGGTCGCTGAAGGCAGCGCGTAGATTTTCGCTCACGGACACAAACTGGGTCAACCGCCTGCCCTGGGTTCTTTTAGGGTTGTGCTCGGTCCCTAAACAGGACTTGGCAACCTCCCTGGCAGAACTCATTTTTTTCAGCTGCTGCTGCTGCGAAGAAGAAAGGCCACCGGTCTCAAACGGGACAGTATGGACAATGCATCCCCTGGGGAGAGGAGGAACTGCTGGAGCCGCTGGAAGAAAGAAGGGTGTGAGCAGTGGGGCCGGCGTTTTGTTATGTGCCACACAGGTCTTTGTTCCAAACAGTGTATTATGGTCGGAAGTTCCGGGTCTCAATGCATGGAATTAAAGTTATAAAAGAAGAATGCACAGAGACCCGGGAGTGCTTTTACTGTACTGTATGTTGGAGATGGAATAAAGTTCATGTGTCGTCCAGCTCGTTGCCTCACCTGTTTCCTTTCTCCACAAAGTAATCATTTTTATGTGACTACCTTCTATCTGTCTCTGTCACGAGCTGAGCACTGGAGATTTCCACCATGCTCAGTCTCGTGGCTTTTTCTCTGTATTTATATATTTGTTGTATTTTTGTATCTTTTGTTTTTTGTTATCCCTGCAATGTTTATTTTCCTGTTTATGTCTTAGTTTTACTATGTTCTGATTCTGTATCAATTGGTATCTATTCCTCAGTTTGCACCTGTTCATATTTTAGTCTTCTAATTCCTTACTGTTGTGGTTGACAGCTGTCAGGGCATTTCCTGGTTGGTGCTCCGTGTGGGCGTAGCCCTGTCAGCTGCCAACCGGTCGCTCGCCTCTCATTACTTCCAGCTGATCCAAATTACTAATCATTGCTACTTTCTGCCCCCTCATGTGACCCCACACCTGGCATTACTTGTGTTATTGGTTCTGACCCTATTTAAGGACAGCGTTTTCATTTCATGTTGCCGCTGTCTTGAGTAAATCTCACCTGAGTTTCTTCTCATCTCCACCAGAGCCCCGTCTTCACTCTGGTGCATAATTTGTAAGTTACGCTCTCTTGATGGAATTTGGTGTTTGAGCACCATTTTGGACTTTATGTTTTCGTTATTCTCAATAAATCTCACAACTCACAGTTCAGCGCATGGTTTTGTCTCTGTGCCCGAGAAGCCATTCATGACAGAAGACAGTGGCCAGTAAATGACCCAGCTGCTGTGAGTTGTGGATTTTCACCTTTGTTATCACTCACCTGTTCTGTGGGGCTATCATGTCTTTCACCACGGACTTTTCAACCCTGGGATTGAGCAAAGGAGAGCGGTGGTCCGTGTGCGTATTGGAGGACATCGCCATGCAGACCCGTGCCTCTCGTACCCCCGAAGCGGCCCGAGAGTTAACTGAGTTAACCTTTATTTAATAATTACATTTTTTTTTTAAATACCAGATTATGTCTTGCCATAAATAAATGCGTAAAGAATGGATGAACTGAGGTGCAGCTCACAGTTGTGGAAATGTGAATGACTGGTTATTTAAAAAGGTTACAGTTAAATTACACTTTTTTATGGATTTAAATTGTATACATGTAAAACATCAATGTAGGTCATAAAGAAGAAGGGAGAAGGTGCTTCCATCTCAGAACCAGTGGATGAGGACCCCATTCACACCAGACTGGTCCTCTGGTCTCTGCTGAACACACACAGACTGGTCCCCTGGTCTCTGCTGAGCACACACAGACTGGTCCCCTGGTCTCTGCTGAACACACCAGACTGGTCCTCTGGTCTCTGTTGGACACACCCAGACTGGTCCCCTGGTCTCTGCTCAACACACCAGACTGGTCTCCTGGTCTCTGCTGGACATACCCAGACTGGTCCCGTGGTCTCTGCTGGACATACCCAGACTGGTCCCGTGGTCTCTGCTGAACAGAACCAGACTGGTCCCCTGGTCTCTGCTGGACACACCCAGACTGGTCCTCTGGTCTCTGCTCAACACACCAGACTGGTCCCCTGGTCTCTGCTCAACACACCAGACTGGTCCCCTGGCCTCTGCTGGACACACCCAGACTGGTCCCCTGGTCTCTGCTGGACACACACAGACTGGTCCCCTGGTCTCTGCTGGACACACCCAGACTGGTCCCCTGGTCTCTGCTCAAAACACCAGACTGGTCCTCTGGTCTCTGCTGGACACACCTAGACTGGTCCCCTGGTCTCTGCTCAACACACCAGACTGGTCCCCTGGTCTCTGCTGGACACACCCAGACTGGTCCTCTGGTCTCTGCTCAACACACGAGACTGGTCCCCTGGTTTCTGCTGGACACACACAGACTGGTCCTCTGGTCTCTGCTGAACACATCAGACTGGTCCCCTGGTCTCTGCTGAACACACATAGACTGGTCCCCTGGTCTCTGCTGAACACACCAGACTGGTCCTCTGGTCTCTGTTGGACACACCCAGACTGGTCCCCTGGTCTCTGCTGGACACACCCAGACTGGTCCCCTGGTCTCTGCTGGACACACCCAGACTGGTCCTCTGGTCTCTGCTCTACACACCAGACTGGTCCCCTGGTCTCTGCTGGACACACCCAGACTGGTCCTCTGGTCTCTGCTCAACACACCAGACTGGTCCCCTGGTCTCTGCTCAACACACCAGACTGGTCCCCTGGCCTCTGCTGGACACACCCAGACTGGTCCCCTGGTCTCTGCTGGACACACACAGACTGGTCCCCTGGTCTCTGCTGGACACACCCAGACTGGTCCCCTGGTCTCTGCTCAAAACACCAGACTGGTCCTCTGGTCTCTGCTGGACACACCTAGACTGGTCCCCTGGTCTCTGCTCAACACACCAGACTGGTCCCCTGGTCTCTGCTGGACACACCCAGACTGGTCCTCTGGTCTCTGCTCAACACACAAGACTGGTCCCCTGGTTTCTGCTGGACACACACAGACTGGTCCTCTGGTCTCTGCTGAACACATCAGACTGGTCCCCTGGTCTCTGCTGAACACACACAGACTGGTCCCCTGGTCTCTGCTGAACACACCAGACTGGTCCTCTGGTCTCTGTTGGACACACCCAGACTGGTCCCCTGGTCTCTGCTGGACACACCCAGACTGGTCCTCTGGTCTCTGCTCTACACACCAGACTGGTCCTCTGGTCTCTGCTGAACACACCCAGACTGGTCCCCTGGTCTCTGCTGAACACACCAGACTGGTCCTCTGGTCTCTGCTGGACACACCCAGACTGGTCCTCTGGTCTCTGCTCAACACATCAGACTGGTCCCCTGGTCTCTGCTGGACACACCCAGACTGGTCCCCTGGTCTCTGCTCAACACACCAGACCGGTCCCCTGGTCTCTGCTGGACATACCCAGACTGGTCCCGTGGTCTCTGCTGAACACAACCAGACTGGTCCCCTGGTCTCTGCTGGACACACCCAGACTGGTCTTCTGGTCTCTGCTCAACACACCAGACTGGTCCCCTGGTCTCTGCTCAATACACCAGACTGGTCCTCTGGTCTCTGCTGGACACACCCAGACTGGTCCCCTGGTCTCTGTTGGACACACCCAGACTGGTCCCCTGGTCTCTGCTGAACACACCAGACTGGTCCCCTGGTCTCTGTTGGACACACCCAGACTGGTCCCCTGGTCTCTGCTGAACACACCAGACTGGTCCCCTGGTCTCTGTTGGACACACCCAGACTGGTCCCCTGGTCTCTGCTGAACACACACAGACTGGTCCCCTGGTCTCTGCTGAACACACCCGGACTGGTCCCCTGGTCTCTGCTGGACACAACCGGACTGGTACCCTGGTCTCTGCTGGACACAACCGGACTGGTCCCCTGGTCTCTGCTGGACACACCCAGACTGGTCCCCTGGTCTCTGCTGAACACACCAAGACTGGTCCCCTGGTCTCTGCTGGACACACCCAGACTGGTCCCCTGGTCTCTGCTCAACACACCAGACTGGTCCCCTGGTCTCTGCTGGACATACCCAGACTGGTCCCGTGGTCTCTGCTGAACACAACCAGACCGGTTCCCTGGTCTCTGCTGGACACACCCAGACTGGTCTTCTGGTCTCTGCTCAACACACCAGACTGGTCCCCTGGTCTCTGCTCAATACACCAGACTGGTCCTCTGGTCTCTGCTGGACACACCCAGACTGGTCCCCTGGTCTCTGCTGGACACACCCAGACTGGTCCCCTGGTTTCTGCTGAACACACCAAGACTGGTCCCCTGGTTTCTGCTGAACACACCAAGACTGGTCCCCTGGTCTCTGCTGAACACACCAGACTGGTCCTCTGGTCTCTGCTGGACACACCCAAACTGGTCCCCTGGTCTCTGCTCAACACACCAGACTGGTCCCCTGGTCTCTGCTGGACACACCCAGACTGGTCCTCTGGTCTCTGCTGGACACACCCAGACTGGTCCTCTGGTCTCTGCTCAACACACCAGACTGGTCCCCTGGTCTCTGCAGCTCTCAGCTCCACATCAGATGTAGTTGTCACGGATCACACAGACATTTGCTGGATTAAAACAATTCACCGTGATTAATGTACATTACATCCTCTGCTCAGTTGAATGTTTACAATAGAAAACAACCTTTACTGACTTGTGACTGTTGGACAGTGAAGGACTTCAAAATTTTCATTTATTGGTTTTTGATATATTTTTAAACTCATTGCTCATCAATAGTAGAAACACAATTCAGTAAATTAGTGACCATTTTATACTAATAATAGAAAGCACAATTTGGGTGACTAGTCAGTATTCTGAAGGCTCATTGGTCCTAAAGTCTAACTGTTAAAAATGGTTCTATGCAGTTCAAACCAGTCCTCAAATAAATACGTTTACTACAACTCAGCCATCCGACATGACATCCTCCCTTCTCATCCACCACACCACATGTGTACACACTTTGCATTTAGTGTATTCATGTATATATGCTTAATAATATGGTCAACAAAAGTTAAACTGGAGTCTTGTTATGTCTGTCATAAATAACATATTTAATTAACTAATGTATCCCTATGATGGGTGAGACATAAATCCAACCTTGATTTTCAAAGAAAAATAGTCCATTAATTTAGGGCTAATTAATTTGATCCTAATTTTCGGACCAATGGACCTCAATAATCTGTCTCCCACAACTGTAAGTAGACCTACCAGAGGTGGGTCACGTCAACCTCTCATTACTCCTCAGGCCTTCGGTATCCATTTGTCCACAACGTCCTCCTTTCATCCTCACAAACCATCACTTTTTAAAGTGGGACATATTAAAATACAAAAGACAATCAAGTACAAATACCTGAGAATCACCCAGAATGCAAATATCAACACTAAATATCACATAAAATCAAAGAGACTCCAGTCACATTAAAACTGCTGCAAACCTGCATCATCTCAGTGATCACTGAGCCGAGTGGAGCCCAAACTCATCTGAAAAGAGAAAAAAGTAACGAGCATAATTTATAAGTAGACCTTACCTGTTGTAAAGTGGTCAAACCAGAGGCGGGTCACGTCAACCTTTTATTTCTCCCATGCCTTCGATATCCATTTGTCCACATTTGTTGATAAAGCACTTTGAATTTTAAAAAAAAAATGTCCACATTGTCGTCCTTTCGTCCTCTTTGTTGGCTGATGGGAATTCTATAAACGTCTGTTTCTGGCAGGCCTCATCTTTCATCAGATGCTGATGTCTGCATGAGTCTATGCTGCAACTTTGAGCATTTTTCCTGATTTCCTGATTTTAGCAGCTAGTCTTCAGGCTTGTTTGAAAATGGCGGAGCTCTGCTGCTGCATCACCACTTCCAGCTGTAACCGACAAAATAAAAGGAAAACAACACCAAACAGAATCAGATCCGTTATGTCGTTTTTGCTCAATTTTGATTTTATTTTGACAAGGTGAGAACGATATAATGGTTATTTTCGGTCATTCTGTTTTCGCTTCACAAATGAAATATTAAAAGAACGAAGAGTGCATTCTTCATCAACAAGTGACTCCGTCACATCCTGAGGATGTGGTGGCCAATCAAAATTACAAATGAAGCGCTGCTCCAATGTGCACAGCAAGAACCAGTAGAAATCTCCATCCGTAGAAGAAGATGGCGCTGGCTGGGCCATACTGTCTGCAAACCACAAAACTCCATCGCTACAGCCTGTCACGCCGCGCCATTCATCAGCGGCGCCACCTGCTCACGCACCTGACAATCATCAGCGGCGAGGGATAAAGGCCGTCTCGCCCGGAGGCTCGGCCTGAAGCCGTCAGACTTCGTCCCTCACCGTTGTGAGCATACTTCCCTTCAGCGTCACCATTTTGGTAAGAAGATCGCTTACCTCTTTTCTTCAGTCTTCTCCCCTGTGCACAGGTGGATTCCCCAGCGGCGGACATCTCCACTCCATCGCCCAATCCTCGCTGCTGTACAGAGCTCTCCAGGTGGCTGTCTTCCGGGCTTCGCCCCCTTGTTGTGCCAGCTGTCCTGACCCACCAAGTAAGTCCTTCTCTCGCCATAAATCCCTCCTGTGTTGGTGTATGCCCGTCACCCTCTCCCTGTGCTCTCTCCATAGGGTTGCTCGGCTGTACGGTCACCTGCCTCTGTGCCTGGAGCAGACACCATCACCAACACATTTACATCCCGCAGACACACACTCATTCACTCCTGCTGTTAATAAACTCTTTGAACTACTCTAAGCCTGTGTGTGTGCGTCTCCTGAGCCGTGCGTTATGTCAGTACGGCTTCAGCAGAGCGGCTCGGCGGACGGCGGGCTCGCACACCGGTTTTCCACTCTCGAGGCTAGAGTGGATCAAATAGCTTATCAACAACAGGTGATCTTTAATCAATTATTGAATTTAACTAACCGGTTGGGCCGCTTGGATCCTCAACAGCCGTTCCCCCCGGCTCGTCAGGGTGGCGCGGCTCCTGCTGTTCCAGCGGCCGTCCAGCCGGCTCCGGTGGCACCGGTTCGGCTCACACCGATTCCGACCCCCGCCCGCTTTAGCGGTAAGCTCGGCGGAGCGCGGGGGTTCATTATGCAGTGTGAGTCCGTGTTCCACCGTGTGCCCGGAGATTTTCCCTCGGATCACAGTCGGATTGGTTACATAGGGAATCTTCTGGAGGGGCGTGCGTTAACTTGGACCTACGCCGTAATGGCGAGGCCCAGTTATGCCACCCTCACCTATGACCAGTTCGTGAGGCGCTTTCTGGAGGTCTTTGACCATTCTCAAACCGAGACGGTCCAGGTCGATCGGCTCCTCGCTCTCCAGCAGGGAGGCCGGTCGGCAGCGGACTACTCGGTCGACTTCCGGGTAGCGGCGGAGGAATTGGGCTGGGAGGAACGCTCCCTCTGTGGCCTGTTCCTCCGCAGCCTCAATAGTGATCTGAGGGATGAACTGGCTGGACGGGATATCCCTGGGACGCTAGCGGAGCTGACATCCTTAGCGATAAGTTTGGATAACAGGCTGCGCGAGCGCTCCTCGGGGCGGAAGTCTTCTTCTTCTCGCCCTCGTGGAGTCTCGCCGCACCTGTTCCAAGCTCGCCCCCTGGCGGCGCCGCCAGCATTGTGCCCCGAGGAGTCGGAGCCGATGGTGACGGGCTGGACCAAGCTTTCCCCTGCGGAGAAACAACGCCGCCGTGAGTTGGGCCTCTGCATGTATTGCGGAGGTGACCAACACACTGTGGAGCGTTGCCCGCGGAAAGCCAGTCGGCGGGGTCCGCGAATCGCTGTAGGGAGCCTCGCGGATCCCAACCGGTTAGACTCTCTCACTCAATTAAAGCTGCCCATCCGTTTTTGCCACAATCCCACTGGGCACCTCACCCACGCACTGGTGGATTCGGGCGCAGAGGGCAGCTTCATTTCACAAGGCCTGGCAACCCGATTGGGCATCCGCTGTCAGGCATTAAAACACCCCATCTCCCTGGTCCATCTCTCCCGTGCCTCCCTTGGGAGAGTTTCTCACCAAACCATGCCTGTCCCAGTCATCATCTCAGGGAACCACCGGGAGGAGATGGTATTTTACGTCCTGCCCAACTCTGTGTCGCCCGTCATCCTGGGGTATCCCTGGCTACGCCTCCACAACCCTGTCCTGGACTGGAGGTCCGCTGGGGTATCGGCATGGAGTACCTTCTGTATGGGCACCTGCCTTCAGTCCGCTGCCTGCTCCCCATCCGCGGCTCCCCCTGTGGCGGATACAGCACCTCCGGACCTGTCACTGGTGCCTCCAGAATTTCACGACCTGGGTATGGTATTTAGCAAATCGAAAGCTATGTCTCTTCCCCCGCATCGACCATATGACTGTGCCATCAACCTCCGCCAGGGGGCTCCCCTGCCATCTGGTCGGCTCTACAGCCTGTCGGCGCCGGAGAAGGAGACCATGAATACATACCTGAAGGAATCTCTGAGCGCTGGGATTATTCGCCCATCGTCGTCACCCGTGGGGGCAGGGTTTTTCTTTGTCGGGAAAAAGGACGGATCCCTCCGCCCCTGCATAGACTACCGAGCGCTGAATGACATCACTGAGAGGGACCGTTACACCCTGCCCCTCATGGACACTGCCTTTCACTCCCTCCAGGGGGCGACCTGGTTTACCAAGCTGGATTTACGCAGCGCTTACCACCTCGTCCGGATCCGGGAGGGAGATGAATGGAAGACAGCCTTCCGTACCCCGAACGGCCACTTTGAGTATCTCGTCATGCCGTTCGGGCTGACCAACGCTCCTGCCGTCTTTCAGCGCCTCATTAATGACGTCCTCCGGGATTTCATCGGCCTTTTTGTGTTCGTCTACCTGGATGACATCCTTATCTTCTCCAGGTCCAGGGACGAGCACCAGGTCCATGTGAGGCGGGTCCTCCAAAGACTGCTGGAGAATCGTCTGTACGTGAAGGCTGAGAAATGCGAATTCTACGCTAGGACCACATCCTTCCTGGGATTCATCATCGCTCAAGATCAGGTGCTCCCAGACCCAGAGAAGGTGAAGGCGGTGGTGGAGTGGCCTACTCCCGCATCCCGGAAGCAGGTGCAACAGTTTGTTGGCTTCGCCAATTTTTACCGCCGCTTTGTCCCAAATTTCAGCTCAATCGTCGGACCGCTGACCCGCCTCACGTCCCCGAAGGTCCCGTTCCGGTGGACTGAAGAGGTCGCTGCTGCCTTTAGGGCGCTGAAGGCGGAGTTCTCCTCCTCCCGGGTCCTTCGCCAGGTCGACCCCGCGCTGCAGTGCATTGTGGAGGTGGACGCATCGGACACGGGAGTGGGAGCAGTGTTATCCCAGCGGTCACCTGACGATGGCGCCAAACGGCCGTGCGCCTTCTTCTCCCGGCGCCTGTCCCCGGCGGAGAGGAACTACGATGTGGGGGACAGAGAGCTCCTGGCCATTAAACTCGCCTTACAGGAGTGGCGCCACTGGCTAGAGGGGGCGGACCTGCCGTTTGTGGTCCTGACGGACCACAAGAACTTAGAGTATTTACGATCTGCCAAGCGCCTGAATGCCCGCCAGGCGCGCTGGTCTTTGTTCTTCGCCAGGTTCCGCTTCTCGATCACCTTCAGGCCGGGCTCCAAAAACGGCCTGCCTGACACCCTCTCTAGGCAGTTCACCCCCGTGGAGGCTGAGGAGACGCCCCACACTATCCTGCCCAGGTCGTGCGTCCTCGGTGCCATCTCTTGGGACATTGAAGACAAGATCCGGGAGGCGCAGGAGGTGGAACCTGATCCTGGCGGCGGACCGGAGGGAAGACTGTTCATCCCATCTGCGGTCCGAGGAGAGGTCATCCACTGGCTCCACACCTCCCGGCTCACCTGTCATCCCGGCACCTCTCGGATGATCAGCCTCCTCCAGCGGTCCTTTTGGTGGCCAGGCCTGCGGAGGGATGCAGCCCGCTACGCCCGGGCTTGCCCAATCTGTGCCACCAGCAAGTCGGGAAATGCCCCCCCAGCGGGTCTGCTCCAGCCTCTGCCCGTCCCCGGCAGGCCCTGGTCGCACATCGCACTGGACTTCGTCACCGGACTCCCCGTTTCCAACTCCTTTGACACCGTCCTGACCATTGTGGACCGTTTCTCCAAGGCGGCGCACTTCGTTCCCCTGCGAGGTCTCCCTACTGCCCTGGAGACGGCGGGCCTCCTCGTCCAACACGTGGTCAGGCTGCACGGGATTCCGGTGGACGTGGTCTCGGACCGGGGCCCCCAATTTTCATCCGAGGTTTGGAGATCCTTTTGTAACGCCATCGGAGCCAAGGTGAGCCTCTCCTCCGGCCATCACCCCCAGTCTAACGGGCAGTGTGAGAGGACCAATCAGGAGCTGGAGGCTGCGCTCCGCTGTGTTACTAGATCCAAGCCGACGTCCTGGAGCAACCATCTCGCCTGGGTGGAGTATGCCCACAACACCGCCCGCTCTTCTGCAACGGGGATGTCCCCCTTCAAGGCGTCCCTGGGTTACGACCCCCCGCTGTTTCCAGCGCAGGAGAACGAGGTGACTGTCCCCTCTGTTAGGGCGCACCTTAGGCAGTTCCGCTCCACCTGGGCTGCCGCGCGTCATGCGCTTTTACGCACGGCGGAGCGCAACAGGACCGTGGCGGACCGGCACAGAAGACCTGCCCCGGCGTACAGAGTTGGGCAACTCGTGTATGTGTCTACCCAGGACGTCACATTAAAAGGCGAGAGGAGGAAGCTGGCACAGCGATTCATGGGTCCCTTTCCCATCACCCGGATCATCAACCCGGTGGCTGTGCGCGTGGCTATTCCCCCCTCCCTCCGCATCCATTCCACTTTCCATGTGTCGAAGGTGAAACTGGCAGTCACTGACCCCCTTTGCCCTCCTCCTGCAGCGCAACCCGCGCCCCGGATGATTGGTGGCCATCCGGCCTGGTCCGTCTCCTCCATCCTGGACTCCCGGCGCCGAGGTCGTGGGTTGCAATACCTGGTGGACTGGGAGGGCTATGGGCCCGAGCATCGACAATGGGTGCCCCCGTCGTTTGTGTTGGACCCATCGCTCATCGCGGACTTCCACCGAGCGCACCCGGATAAGCCATCGCCAGGAGGCGCTGCTAGAGGGGGGAGTACTGTCACGCCGCGCCATTCATCAGCGGCGCCACCTGCTCACGCACCTGACAATCATCAGCGGCGAGGGATAAAGGCCGTCTCGCCCGGAGGCTCGGCCTGAAGCCGTCAGACTTCGTCCCTCACCGTTGTGAGCATACTTCCCTTCAGCGTCACCATTTTGGTAAGAAGATCGCTTACCTCTTTTCTTCAGTCTTCTCCCCTGTGCACAGGTGGATTCCCCAGCGGCGGACATCTCCACTCCATCGCCCAATCCTCGCTGCTGTACAGAGCTCTCCAGGTGGCTGTCTTCCGGGCTTCGCCCCCTTGTTGTGCCAGCTGTCCTGACCCACCAAGTAAGTCCTTCTCTCGCCATAAATCCCTCCTGTGTTGGTGTATGCCCGTCACCCTCTCCCTGTGCTCTCTCCATAGGGTTGCTCGGCTGTACGGTCACCTGCCTCTGTGCCTGGAGCAGACACCATCACCAACACATTTACATCCCGCAGACACACACTCATTCACTCCTGCTGTTAATAAACTCTTTGAACTACTCTAAGCCTGTGTGTGTGCGTCTCCTGAGCCGTGCGTTATGTCACAGCCGTGGACAAAATTGTTGGTACCCCCATTAATGAAAGAAAAACCCACAATGGTCACAGAAATAACTTGAATCTGACAGAAGTGGTAATAAATAAAAATTCTATGAAAATTAACCAATGAAAATCAGACAATGCTTTTGAATTGTGGTTCAACAGAATTATTTAAAAAAACAAACTCATGAAACAGGCCTGGACAAAAATGATGGTACCCCTAGAAAAGATTGAAAATAATGTGACCATAGGGACATGTTCAACCAAGATGTGTCGTCTAATTAACATCACAGGTGTCTACAAACTTGTAATCAGTCAGTTGGCCTATTTAAAGGGTGACAAGTAGTCACTGTGCTGTTTGGTGTCATGGTGTGTACCACATTAAACATGGACCAGAGGAAGCAAAGGAGAGAGTTGTCTCAGGAGATTAGAAAGAAAATTATAGACAAGCATGTTAAAGGTAAAGGCTATAAGACCATCTCCAAGCAGCTTGATGTTCCTGTGATTACAGCTGCACATATTATTCAGAAATTTAAGATCCACAGGCCAATCTCCCTGGACGTGGCCGCAGGAGGAGACGAATAACACGAATGGTAACAAAAGAGCCCAGAACAACCTCTAAACACATTCATGGTGAACTCCAAGGTCAAGGTACATCAGTGTCAGATTGCACCATCCATCGTTGTTTGAGCCAAAGTGGACTTCATGGGAGATGACCAAGGAGGATACCACTGTTGAAAACAAATCATAAAAAAGCCAGACTGGAATTTGCCAAACTGCATGTTCACAAGCCACAAAGCTTCTGGGATAATGTCCTATGGACAGACGAAACAAAACTGGAACTTTTTGGCAAGGCACATCAACTCTATGTTCACAGACGCAAAAATGAAGCATACCAAGAAAAGAACACTGTCCCTACTGTGAAACATGGAGGAGGCTCTGTTATGTTCTGGGGTTGCTTTGCTGCATCTGGCACAGGGTGTCTTGAATCTGTGCAGGGTACAGTGAAATCTCAAGACTATCAAGGTATTCTAGAGAGAAATGTTCTGCCCAGTGTCAGACAGCTTGGTCCCAGTCACAGGTCATGGGTCTTGCAACAGGATAATGACCCAAACACACAGCTAAAAACACCCAAGAATGGCTAAGAGCAAAACATTGGACTATTCTAAAGTGGCCTTCTATGAGCCCTGATCTAAATTCTATTGAACATCTGTGGAAGGAGCTGAAACATGCCGTCTGGAGAAGGCACCCTTCAAACCTGAGACAACTGGAGCAGTTTGCTCATGAGGAGTGGGCCAAAATACCTGCTGAGAGGTGTAGAAGTCTCATTGACAGTTACAAAAATCATCTGATTGCAGTGATTGCCTCAAAAGGTTGCGCAACAAAATATTAAGTTAAGGGTACCATCATTTTTGTCCAGGCCTGTTTCATGAGTTTGTTTTTTAAAATAATTCTGTTGAACCACAATTCAAAAGTATTGTCTGATTGTCATTGGTTAGTTTTCATAGAATTTTTATTTATTACCACTTTTGTCAGATTCAAGTTATTTCTGTGACCATTGTGGGTTTTTCTTTCATTAACAGAGGGGTACCAACAATTTTGTCCACGTCTGTAGACTAGCAGTGCAACAAAGCCCACAAGGGAAGCATAAGACAGACCAAGGCTTTCATGGAGACGAGCTGTGGAAAAAGACATGAAGTCGATGGACATGACCTGGACAGAAGTTAAGACCAAGGCAACTGGAAAAGACCAGTGGCGTTCGTTCGTCAAGGCCCTGTGCTCCGAATGTGTGGCCAAAGAGGACTAATGATGACGGTGGTTGTTTTTTATATTAAAAAAAAACAACTTAATTTTCATTTTGTTTTTTATTGTTTATATATTTTTATACAAAAATGAATAAATTTTAAAAAAGACCATCCCCTGCCTTTTTATTTTTTAATGTTTATATTTTTTTACTTTTTATTTTTATTTCATGCTTTTATTGTTTTTATATTTTTAATTTTTAATAAAAATAAATTTTAAAAAGACCATCCCCTGCTTTAATTTTTTTTTTACTTTTTCTTTTTTAAATTGTTTTTATACATTTTTTTAAGTTTTTAATTTAAAATGAATAAATAAATAAATTTAAAAAAAAGACCACCCCCTGCTTCAGAATAATAGAGGCGGTAACGGGCTGACCAGAGGAGCGCCTGAGTGGACACACACTGCATTTCCCACATCTTGTTTGAATCGAGTGGCGCTCCTGCAGGGCGGGGCAGGTGTTCAGCTGGCCTCTGCAGCCTATTTCCACAGGCCGTTTATCACTGTCACAGCCACCCCCCACCCCCACCCCCACCCCCACCCCTCAGCTCGCAGCAGCAGCCGAGTTTCCATCACCAGTGGATCAAAGAGCTGTATATGCTTTCAAAATTTAACATGAAAAATTCTCAAATCTATAAGGAGAAACAGTCTAAATTTACAAGGGAAAAAAAGGCTTTAAAAAGTAGGAATATGTTGCAAATTTAGGAGGAAAACGGAGAAACTCTGGAGAAATATCCCAGCCAGCATGTCCATGTGGGTTTGAGCATGGATTCCCTGTTGGCCACACCTGAGTTTGCCCACATGGACTTTACTTGTGGTGCAGGTGAGCAAATAATCTGTTCACCCACTTTCAACCCATCTGGGCGCCACTGGGTTTAATGTGGGTGAGAAGATTTCACTAACACGGCAAAATGACACAAAAAAAAGGCAAATTTTCACTTTGTTCTCTTAAATTTCTAAGAAAAAAAGTGACAAATTTACAACAGAAATAGTTGCAAACTGATGAGAGGAAAAAGTCAAATTTAAGAAAAAAGTGAAAATTTAAGAGAAAAAAGTTGCAAATTTTAAAAAAATTGGAAAATTACTTGAAAACTGTTAGAAACTTACAAGAAAAACAGCAAATTTACAAGAAAAAAGTCACAAATTTCTGAAGAAAAAATTAGTAAAAATTGCAAATGAACAAAAAAGTAGAAAATATATGAGTAAATAAAGGAAAAAAAAATCACAAATTTATGAGAAAAAGTTGCAAGTTTACAGTAATAAAACTTGAAAATTTTTTGAAAGTTCTAAATTTACAAGAAAAATGTTGCAAATTTATGGGAAAAAGTCACAACTTTACAAGAAAATGGCAAATTTACAAGGAAAAAATAAATTATGAGAAAAAAGTTGCAAGATTACAGTAAAAAAAGTGGCAAATTTATGAGAAAGTTTCAAAATTACAAGAAAAAAAATTTGCAAGAAAAAAGTCACAATTTTTACAAGAAAAACTGACAAATTTATGAGAATAAAAGTTGCAAATTTACAAGAAAAAAATCACAAATTTATGAGAAAAAGTTGCAAGTTTACACTTAAAGTTGAAAATTTATGAGAAACAGGTTTCCTCTGGTAACGTTTCCATGTGGCGGTCCGCCACCCTTGGAAGTATGCCGCCACGTCTATGATACATTAATTTAAGAAAAAATATGAAAGAAGCGCTCCGCAAGCACACACACAAACAACGCCTGTGATGGTCATCTGCACGGAAGCACCCCGGCGCCCATGTGACCGTTTCTGCAGGCAGAGAGCGTCTCTGTTGCGTTGCTGTCCGAGAATGAGCTTATTAAAGTACTTTAAACATGGAAAAAAGTACAAGAGAGTGGAGGCATTTCTGGTGGTTTTAACCCACTGGTAACTAGAACAACAATGAGGAGTCGCTTAGCTAACAGGTCTGGTCAGGCTTCACTGCAGGGAAAGACAAGAGTGACTGATGAACCGCTGAGGATTTACTTCACCAGCTACTGCAATATTGACTAGTAATTTATGTTCATTATTATGTACCTGGCAAGTTAAGATGACTGAAATTCACCATGTCAATGACTTTAATCCATCAGCAGCCTTCAGACAAACTAAACGTGCCAACATTTGGATTTCAAAATAAGGGAGGTTTTTCCTGCTGTCTGGATGGTGAGATTTCTAAAGAACTATAAATATATAGAAATATTATAACAGAAGTAACTGCATATTTGGTCATTTAAGTTAATTTATTTCTTTAAATATAATTTTAATAATTATATTTCTTTGAATTCAGAGTTATTGTTCTGTTCTGGCTCTACAAAATTATGGTCAAAAGTTTAAATTGTATGAGGAAAAAAATAAAAATTTGCCACATTCTGTTTCAAATTCATTAAAAAAACAAACCAGTAATTTTATAACAATCTGCCTTTGTCCATCAGACAGGCCTCTTCACTGTCCAGCTTTAAAACTCCTCTTAAAACCCATTTTTATTCTCTGGCTTTTGACCCAGTTTGAGACGTTGATTTTATTTGTTCTTATTGTCTCTATTGTATGACGATTGTTTTGTTTGTGCTGTTTTGTACTTTAGCTGTATTTTATTGTTGATGTACAGCACTTTATGTCAACTGTCATTTTTAAAGAGCTTTATAAATAAAGTTGGATTTGATTAAAAAAAGAGGAACATTAGCCATAAAATAATCCACAAATTTATAATTAAATTACCCTTCATTGTCATTCAACTGTACAACCAGTCATGTACAGTAGAACAAGATTGTGTTTTACCTATCTACTGTGTTAATCACACACCCCAAGTGTAGAATCAGAGGGCCACTGCCATGCAAGGTGCCGCCACAAATTTCCCTCCTCCATTCCATTACTGCTGAGCACCAAGCTGGACGGCAGGAAGTTCCACTTTTTTATGGTCTTCGGCATGACCCGGCCGGGATTTGAACCCCTGCCTCCCAGGTGTGGGGCGGATGCTCTACCAACTGAGCCACCACTCCGGTAATAGTCTCAAATATACATGAAAAGTCATAATTTTACAAGAGAAAATTATGAATTTGAGGGAAATGGTTGCAAATTTAGATAAATTTACAGAGAAAAGTAAAAAACTGTGAGAAAATTGTTATAAATTTTGGAGAAAAACCTCAAACTTTCAAGACTGAAGTCATTACTCAAGTTTTTAAGTGGCTGCTCTTTGTACCCTTAACTCAACTAGAAATTTTTGGTTGTCTACTTTTAATTATTAATTTCATAGTACTGCTTTTACACAAGTAGAATTTCTGGCTACTATACCCACCTCTGATCATATAATTTAAGTATGCATGAGTACATTACTATTAAGAATGTTTTTTTCCCTTCCCTTTCCTACTCTTTATCAATGGAAAAAAAGAAACACTAGAATAAAAATACAACTAAATACATATTTTTGTCATTTATGTAAACCATGAAAAAAAAAATCCTGCAGGACAAAACATGACACTTGATATTTTCTAACCTGTTTGTATACCACCATAGACAGAGAGAGAAGCTGAATTAGACAGAGCTCAGAGAGGGAAAGATGAGACAGAAGAGAGGAGCCAAGGAGAGGACAGTGTTCAGGCTGAGGGTCCAGGAGAGGTGAGAACAAAGGAAGGAGAGAAGGATGACACCAGTAAAAAGTCCAAACACAGGATGTCTGGGTGGGACCCCAACTGGCCCAATATGCCAACATTCAAGGCTTGGTTGTACAATACTTCAAATGGTAAGTTCCATTATGTAATATTACTGTGCAAGATTTAAAAAAAAAGAAATAGTGTAAAATTAACATATTCCAGTTACAATCGTGTCATGTGTTTCTGCCCCCCCCCCCAAAAAAAAAATATGTTGCCACTGTGCCAAGGTCTTTAAGCCAGAGGAAACACTGAGAAAGTTTCAAATTTTCAAGAAAAATTTATAAAATTAGGGGAAAAAAGTCACGAAAGGAGAACTAGTCTCTGCAGGGGCGTGCACGTGAGGGGCGTGCCCGTGAGGCGGAGCAGTCTCTGCAGGGGCGTGCGTGTGAGGAGAGGCAGTCTCTGCAGGGGCGTGCACGTGGAGAGAAGCAGTGGCAGCAGTTGAGCTCACCTCCTCCATTATGGACCCAGCTGAGGTGGAGGTGACTTCTGGGAAACAAGGAGTAGAGGTGAGTGGTGGACTACACTTGGTGGCAGCAGCAGAAAGAAAAAATGAGGGCTCAGCAGCAATAGGAAGTGGCTGCTGAGGCTCCTCACTGGGAACAAGGCAAGACTTCTTACCATTAGATGCTAAAATATGAGAAAATAGTACCTGCCTTGTCCCCAGCTTTGTTGCCGCTGCTGTTGAACCTGCCGCTGAAGAACCAGATGAATCTCTCTGAGTGGCTACGGTGACCGCCTAGCGAGGAGCTGTTGCGCAGCAGCGAGGAGCTGGTGTTGGAGTGGAGGAGAGGTGTGTGGAATTTGTGGAAGCCAGGGGACGTTTCTGTATCGGCACAAGTTTCCGGGGTGCTGGGACTGGCGAGTGGCGAGGAAGTGTTGCAGATGTCGAGACCAGGGGATGCTGTCTCGTTGGCACAATCCCCAGTGTCTTGGGCGAACACCTCCCCAGCCCATGGTGTGGCTGCGAGACTGGTGAGCGGCGAGAAAAAAAGGATGTCGGAGTCAGGGGATGCTGCGTCGTCGGCACAAACTCCGGTGCCCCACATAAGCCAGATGATAGTAATCAATTAGCCAAGTTGGAAGCCTGTCTTAAGGAAATCAAAGCTTGGATGACTTGTAATTTCCTGCTATTAAATTCAGATAAGACGGAAGTCATTCTTGTTGGTCCAAAAAACCTTAGAAATACCTTTCCAAATCAAACTTTCAGTTTGGATGCGGTTACTCTTTCTCTTAATAGCTCTGTGAAGAACCTTGGAGTTATTTTTAATCAAGATCTGTCTTTCAATTCACATATTAAATTCATTTCTAAGACTGCCTTCGATCATTTGCGTAATATTGGCCATGCACACTGTGGAGTTATGGTCTGAGGAGACAATGGACACTCTAAAGGACTGTTTTGAAGCCACTGCCTGGAAGCAGCTCTGCGATCCACATGGTGAGGACATCGATGGCCTCATTCACACCTTCACGGGCTACCTCAGCTTCTGTGTGGACAAATCCATTCCCACCAAGACCATACGGCGTCACTCAAACAACAAACCCTGGATCAACCCTGAGATAAAAACACTTCTGAGAGAGAAGAAGAGGATCTTCAGGTCGGGGAACAGGGAGATGCTGAAGTCCGTACAGAGGGAGCTGAGGAGAAAGATCAGAGAAGGCAAGGACAGCTTCAGGAAGAAGATGGAGGACAAGCTGCAACAGAGCGACATCAGCGGGGTCTGGAGAAACCTCAAAACCATCTCGGGGCTCCAGAATACCTCCCCCCAGGCCACGGGGGGCAGGGAGTGGGCGAACAACCTGAATCTGTTTTTCAATAGATTTGACCAACCGCCCTCCCCCCTGTCTGCACAACAACCACTGCTGCCTCTAAGAAATCAAGTCCTGCTACCCACTCCCCACTCCACCGACACCCCCCCCACTCCCAACACACAGCCCCCCATCCTGACCCTGACCAAGACCCAGGTGAGGACGGAGCTGAGGAAGATCAAGGCGAGGAAGGCGTCGGGACCGGACGGCATCAGCGCAAAGCTCCTCAAGTCCTGTGCAGACCAGCTGTGTGGGATTGTGACATATATCTTCAACATGAGCCTGAAACTGGGGAGGGTACCACAGCTGTGGAAAACATCTTGTGTGGTACCTGTACCAAAAACTTCCCACCCCAAAGACCTGAACAGCTTCAGACCGGTGGCCTTGACGTCCCACTTGATGAAGACCCTGGAGAGACTGCTCCTTGCTCATCTCCGCCCCCTGGTGGAACCAGCAATGGATCCACTCCAGTTCGCCTACCAGCATGGCATTGGGGTGGAGGATGCGGTGATCTTCCTCCTTCACCGTTCTCTGTCCCACCTGGAGAAGCCCGGGAATATGGTGAGGATCATGTTCTTTGACTTCTCCAGTGCTTTCAACACCATCCAACCGATGATCCTGAAAGACAAGCTACTGCGCGCAGGGGTGGACCAGCACCTGTCATCATGGATCCTGGACTACCTCACGAACCGGCCTCAGTTTGTGAGAACCCGGGACTGTGTTTCCGACACGATCATCAGTAGCACGGGGGCCCCCCAGGGAACGGTGCTGGCTCCCTTCCTGTTCACTCTTTATACTGCGAACTTCTCACACAACACAACACATTGCCATCTACAGAAGTTCTCTGATGACTCTGCGATCGTTGGTCTCATCTCCAGCGGAGATGAAGCTGAGTACAGAGGGCTTATCCAGGACTTTGTGGACTGGTGCCATCGGAACTGCCTCCAGATCAACGCGAGGAAAACTAAGGAGCTGGTGGTGGACTGCCGCAGGCATGGGCAGCCCCTCACAGCACCAGTAAATATACAGGGAACAGACATCGAGATGGTGACATCCTACAAGTACCTGGGTATTCATCTGAACAATAAACTAGACTGGTCACACAATACTGACGCACTCTACAAGAAGGGACAGCGCAGGCTGTTCCTGCTGAGGAGACTCAGGTCTTTTGGTGTACAAGGGGCGCTGCTGAAGTCATTCTATGACACGGTGGTGGCATCAGCCATCACTTTTGGAGTGGTCTGCTGGGGCAGTGGCATTACTGCAGCCGATAGGAAGAGACTGAACAAACTGATTAAGAAAGCTAGCTCTGTCCTGGGGCAACGCCTTGATCCGATGGAGGAGATAGGAGAGAGAAGGACGGTGGCTAAACTGTCATCTCTGCTGGAGTCCGAGTTCCACCCTATGCAGGACATACTGGATGCACTGAGGAGCTCATTTAGCAGCAGACTACATCATCCCAGGTGCACAACCGAGAGGTTTCGTAGGTCCTTCCTACCAACAGCTGTCAGACTGTACAACCTAAGCAGGGCTGCTCGCAGAGATAGCAAAAAGACGTAACAAACTAATAGTTTTTTGAATGCAAAAGATGCAATAGACTTACACAATGGTCCTCTCCGGCATACAACTAGGAACATACCGGTCGCTATGGAGGGTGAGAATATGTATGGGCACATAATCATACCATGTAGGATAACTAAATAGACGGTTATGCTGTTTCATCCCACCTAGCAACAATGCTCTGCACTGTGTGTGTTTATATATTTACATATTTATTCCATCTAGCTACAATGCTCTGCACTGGGTGTGTTTATATTTATATATCTATATATTTATTCCATCTAGCTACAATGCTCAGCACTGGGTGTGTTTATATTTATATATCTATATATTTATTCCATCTAGCTGCAATGCTCCGCACTGTGTTTTTATATATCTACATATTATTCCATCTAGCTACATTGCTCCGCACTGTGTGTGTTTATATACTTGCATATTTATTCCACCTAGCTGCAATGCTCCGTACTGTGGGTGTTTATATATTTACATATTTATTCCATCTAGCTACAATGCTCTGCACTGTGTGTTCATATATTCATATATTTATTCCATCCAGCTACAATGCTCTGCACTGTGTGTCTGTGTGTGTGTGTGTGTGTATATATATATTTTATAGTAATATGTACATATGTATATTAGCTGCTCTTGCTTGCTTGTTTTTTTTCTTGCCTTCTGATTGTTGCTCTGAGTGTTGCTATCCCTGTGCTGTTGCAATCCTGGAATTTCCCCGTTGTGGGACTAATAAAGGCTTATCTTATCTTATCTTATCTTATCTTAATATTGCCAAGATTAGGAGCATCTTGTCTCAGAGTGATGCTGAGAAACTGATCCATGCTTTTGTTAGCTCGAGATTAGATTATTGTAATTCTTTATTATCAGGTTTTCCTAAAACATCTTTAAAAAGTCTTCAGCTGATCCAAAATGCTGCAGCAAGAGTTTTAACAGGTACTAGAAAGAGAGATCATATCCCTCCGGTTCTGGCCTCCCTTCATTGGCTTCCCATAGAGTTTAGAATTAAGTTTAAAATCCTTCTTCTTACTTACAAAGCTCTAAACAACCAGGCCCCTTTTTATTTAAAAGATCTGATACTACCGTATTATCCTAACAGAGCACTACGCTCCCAAAATGCAGAATTACTTGTAATACCTAGAATCTCCAAAAGTACAATGGGAGGCAGAGCCTTCAGTTATCAAGCTCCTCTCCTGTGGAACCAGCTGCCAATCTGGATTCGGGAGTCAGACTCGATCTCTGTTTTTAGGAATAGGGTTAAAACCTACCTTTTTGATAAAGCCTACAATTAGGGAGGGATCATGTGTCTCTGAACCCTCCCTTAGTTATGCTGCTAATAGGTTTAGACAGCCGGGGGACCTCCAATAATGCACTGGGCCTCACTCCTTTCTTCACTCTCAATGAAATATTTTTTTTTTGCTGGTCATTAACATCTGTTTGTTCTCTCCCATGGATTGAGTCCCCATCGTGCTGTTTGCTCTCTACATGTCTGTTCTTTTCATCTTCTCTGTCCCCTCACCCCCCAGCCAGTTGCAGCAGATGACTGCCCCTTCCTGAGCCTGGTTCTGCTGGAGGTTTCTTCCTGTTAAAAGAGAGTTTTTCCTCTCCACCGTCGCCAAGCGCTTGCTCACAGGGGATCACCTGATTGCTGGGGTCTTTCTGCAACTATGGGGGTTCCCCCTACAGTTGAAAGTGCTATGAGATGACTGTTGTTGTGAAATGGCGCTATATAAATAAGGTTGAATTGAAATGAATTGAATAACTTCCACAACAGCCTGCAGTATGTCCAGTGGAGGGTGGAAGCGGCGCCCAGTAGTCCTGCTAGCTCAGGGTATCTCCACAGACAACGGTGTGCTTCTGATATCCCAGTTGCAGCATTCAGGCACTCCAGGCTCCTCCGGTGTGTGGGAGGCGCGGGCGTCCATGACAAAGTCCTGGATGAGCTGGACTGCCCACTGCTCCTCCACACTGGGACCACCGGCCACCAGCCTCCCTTTGCCCGCTGGGTCCTTCACTGGTGGCGATCTTCTGTCAGGTTTGTCCCTTCGGGGCAAAGAAGAGGACCCAACTGCGTGGCAAAGTTCAAACATGATTTATTGCAAAAATAACAGAATGCAACATGAGGGCTGCAAAAAATAAACTGCACAGCAGGATTTAACGAGATGAATCTAAACCGTGTACCATTTGGATAAGTAACAGTAGATCTCTGCACTGAGAGTGAGGTGAGAGCTGAATATATGGAGCAGCTGATGATTAACGTAATCAGACAGCTGCGGATAATTAACAACACAAAAGGAGTAAACAGAGTGCTGTCACCACAAGTAAGCACAAAATGATGAGTGAGACAGGAATAAAGATAATAACAATAATAATAATAATGAGTCCAAAACAGGAACACAAAGCACAACAACAAATCCAAACAAGATGTTGTCATAAATTTGCCACTTTATTGTAATCCTACCACTTTCTCAAAAACTTGTTACCTTTTTCCTTGTAATTTTGCCATTTTCTTGTAAATTTGTGACTTTGTCCCATAAATTTGCAGGATTTTTCTTTTAAATTTGGAACTTTCTCAAAAATTTTCAACTTTTTTTCCCGTAAACTCACAACTTTTTCTTATAAATTTAGGACTTTTTCTCATACATTTTCAATTTATTTACTCATATATTTGCTATATTTTTGTTAATTTCTAAAATTTTCCTCATAAATTTGGGACTTTTCTCTTGTAAATTTGCTCTTTTTTTGTAAGTTTGCAACACTTTTCTCCTAAATTTCACTTTTTTTCCTCATAAATTTGTGACTTTCATTTCATTTCAGCCGCTTGCATCCGTGATCTCATGTCACCGATCCTGTTCATAATTTTTATGGACAGGATTTCTCGGCACAGCCAGGGAATGGAGGGTGTCATGCTTGGTGACCACAGGAGCTCATCTCTGCTGTTTGCAGATGATGTTGTCCTGTTGGCTTCATCCAGCAATGACCTACAAGTCTTACTGGGATGGTTTGCTGCCGAGTGTGAAGTGGCTGGGATGCGAATCAGCACCTCCAAGTCCGAGTCCATGGTCCTCAGCTGGAAAAAGGTGGATTGTCCTCTCTGGGTGGGGACAAGCTCCTGCCCCAAGTGGAGGAGTTTAAGTATCTTGGGGTCTTATTCACGAGTGAGGGGAGAATGGAGCGAGAGATTGACAGATGGATCGGAGCAGCATCTGCAGTGACGCAGACGTTGTACCGGTCTGTTGTGGTGAAGAGGGAGCTGAGTTCTAAACCAAAGCTGTCGATTTACTGGTCAATCTATGTTCCTACCCTCATCTATGGTCACGAACTTTGAGTAATGACCGAAAGAACGAGATTGTGGATACAAGTGGCTGTTTTTCTTGTAAAGTTTAACCAGAGTGGTGGTGTAGAGGTAGGGCATCCACCCCACAACCGGGAGGTTGGGGTTCAAGTCCCGGCCAGGTCACGCCAAAGACCATGTAAAAGTGGAACTTGCTGCCGTTCAGCTTGGTGCTCAGCAAAAATGGAATGGAGGAGGGAAATGTGGGTGGCAGTCGCTCAGGAGGTAGAGCGAATTGTCTAACTAGAAAAGCACTCGGAGAGCGCAGACCTCCGCCAAGCACCACAGTTCCCCACATACATTGTTTTACATCATAGATATTAATCCTACATTTATTGTGTGTACGTTTTCAGATTCCTTGACCATGAAAACATATGAGTAGCAATTGGATTCACATGGATAGGATTAGTGGTTCAGTAGTTATTCAGGAAAATCGCATTTCGCACTAGAAAAGCACTTGGAGAGCGCAGACCTCTGCCAAGCGCCACAGTTCCCCCATACAGTGTTTGTGTGTACGTTTTCAGATTCCTTGACCATGAAAACATATGACTAGCAATTGGATTGACAATGATAGGATTAGTGGTTCAGTAGTTATTCACGAAAATGGCATTTTCCGTAATGGCGGCCACAGTTCCCCCCATACAGTGTTTGTGTGTACGTTTTCAGATTCCTTGACCACGAAAACATATGACTAGCAACTGGATTGACAATGATAGGATTAGTGGTTCAGTAGTTATTCACGAAAATGGCATTTTCTGTAATGGCGGTTTTCTTCTGGATGGTGATCCGGATCACCACCAAAATGGAATCATCTGTAGGATACCCCATTTCTGACAATCTGTGAAAATTTCATGAAAATCCGTCCGTAAGTTTTTGAGTTATCTTGCTAACAAACAAACAGACAAACAAACAGACAGACAAACCAACACCGATGATCACATAACCTCCTTGGCGGAGGTAATAACCAAAGGGTTGGTGGCTTAAATCCCGCTGTCCCCAGTCATCCTGCCATTGTGTCCCTGGGCAAGACACTTTACCCACCTTGCCTCCAGAGTCCATAACACTGGGTATGAATGTGCATAAATGTTCGGTAGTGGTCAGAGAGGCTGTTGGTGTGGCCTGGCAGCCACGTTTCCGTCAGTCTGCCCCAGGGCAGCTGTGGCTACAAAGGTAGCTTATCACTATCAATGTCTGTCTGGACTGAATGAATAAATGATTTTCATCGTAAAGCACATTAGGTTTCTTGAAAGGCAAAATATAAATACAGACGTGGACAAAATTGTTGGCACCCCTCTGTTAATGAAAGAAAAACCCACAATGGTCAGAGAAATAACTTGAATCTGACAAAAGTGGTAATAAATAAAAATTCTATGAAAATTAACCAATGAAAATCAGACAATGCTTTGAATTGTGGTTCAACAGAATTATTTTAAAAAACAAACTCATGAAACAGGCCTGGACAAAAATGATGGTACCCCTAGAAAAGACTGAAAATAATGTGCCCATAGGGACATGTTCAACCAAGATGTGTCCTCTAATTAACATCACAGGTGTCTACAAACTTGTAATCAGTCAGTCGGCCTATTTAAAGGGTGACAAGTAGTCACTGTGCTGTTTGGTGACATGGTGTATACCACACTAAACATGGACCAGAGGAAGCAAAGGAGAGAGTTGTCTCAGGAGATTAGAAAGAGAATTATAGACAAGCATGTTAGGAGGTAAAGGCTATAAGACCATCTCCAAGCAGCTTGATGTTCCTGTGACTACAGTTGCACATATTATTCAGAAATTTAAGATCCACGGGACTGTAGCCAACCTCCCTGGACGAGGCCGCAGGAGGAGACTGATAATACGAATGGTAACAAAAGAGCCCAGAACAACCTCTAAACACATTCATGTTGAACTCCAAGGTCAAGGTGCATCAGTGTCAGATCGCACCATCCGTCGTTGTTTGAGCCAAAGTGGACTTCATGGGAGACGACCAAGGAGGACATCACTGTTGAAAACAAATCATAAAAAAGCCAGACTGGAATTTGCCAAACTGCATGTTGACAAGCCACAAAGCTTCTGGGAGAATGTCCTATGGACAGACGAGACAAAACTGCAACTTTTTGGCAAGGCACATCAGCTCTATGTTCACAGACGCAAAAATGAAGCATACCAAGAAAAGAACACTGTCCCTACTGTGAAACATGGAGGAGGTTCTGTTATGTTCTGGGGCTGCTTTGCTGCATCTGGCACAGGGTGTCTTGAATCTGTGCAGGGTACAATGAAATCTCAAGACTATCAAGGTATTCTAGAGAGAAATGTGCTGCCCAGTGTCAGACAGCTTGGTCTCAGTCGCAGGTCATGGGTCTTGCAACAGGATAATGACCCAAAACACACAGCTAAAAACACCCAAGAATGGCTAAGAGCAAAACATTGGACTATTCTAAAGTGGCCTTCTATGAGCCCTGATCTAAATCCTATTGAACATCTGTGGAAGGAGCTGAAACATGCCATCTAGAGAAGGCGCCCTTCAAACCTGAGACAACTGGAGCAGTTTGCTCATGAGGAGTGGGCCAAAATACCTGCTGAGAGGTGCAGAAGTCTCATTGACAGTTACAGAAATCGTTTGATTGCAGTGATTGCCTCAAAAGGTTGTGCAACAAAATACAAGTTAAGGGTACCATCATTTTTGTCCAGGCCTGTTTCATGAGTTTGTTTTTTAAAATAATTATGTTGAACCACAATTCAAAAGTATTGTCTGATTTTCACTGGTTAATTTTCATAGAATTTTTATTTATTACCACTTTTGTCAGATTCAAGTTATTTCTCTAACCATTGTGGGTTTTTCTTTCATTAACAGAGGGGTACCAACAATTTTGTCCATGTCTGTAAATTTGCAACTTTTTCCTCCTAAATTTCTGCTTTTTCCTACTAAATTTGTGACTTTTTTCCTCATAGATCGATGTACTTTATTGATCCCAAACTGGGAAATTACAGATAAATTTGCTACTATTCTTTGGCAAATTTGCCACTGTTTTCCTTTTAAATTTTCATTTTTTCCTCATAAATTTGTGACTTTTTGGTCATTTTTTCCTGCGGTGCCGGTCTGACTGAAACCTGCTCACCCACATTAAACCCAGTGGGGCGCAGATGGGTTTAAAGTGGGTGAACGGATCACCTGCACCACAGGTAAAGTCCATGTGGGCAAACACAGATGGGGCCAACATGGACAAACCCACATGGACCCCCAAGACAGCCCAGGTTCACCTTTAGTGGGGCCCACATGGACATGCTGGCTGAGCTGTAACTGGTTCACCTTCATGTGAAGTTGCAGTTACGTTTAGACCTTTCTGGAACAAAACCTGCCTTCCATGCCGGATGTTGGAGACCAAAAGCTCGGTTCCATTGCCGTGGATTAACGAACTGCTCCCACGTGCAGCTCACCCCCATGCTGCCGTTCTCCTCCTTCACGCCGTCGCCCATTGTCTCGCTGCCGCCTGGCCGCTCCTGTACTGTACGCGTCGATCAGCACCGATAAATCGTCCCAGTTCTTCCCCTCCCCCGCTTCACATTCGACATTAATTTATGTTGTCTCGGTTTCCTCTCCGTCCCCCTTGATCCACGGCGGGGAAATCTGGAAGTGATCACGACACTTTAGTTGTAGCGTGCAGCTGTCTATCGGGGACATGTTGGTCCGTCTTTTTTTTTTTTTTTTTCATTTTAGGAATGAGAAAACCAAAATTAGAAACAGAGAAGCAACAAACAGGAAACAGTTTGATTTTTGTTTAACAACAAGCGGGAAACAAAAAACAAGCTGTAATCAGGTTTTCACTGACCAGCTTATAATTGGTGATGCAGACGGTTATTGTTTTTATTAGTTATATTCTATTTTCACTCCCACAAATTTGATGTTCCAGCCTGCTCTCAAGCCAGTCATGCATGCAGGGGTCTGCAACCTGTGGCTCCGGGGCCACATGTGGCTCTTTTGCCCATAGATCGTGGCCCCCTGAGGCCTTGAAAAAGAAACCTCATACATTTCCAAGAAAAGAAGCAATACATTTACAGGATGAAAAGCTGCACCTTCATGAGAAAAACATTCTCAGAAAATCTTATAAACTTGTGCAAAAACAATCTCAAGTTTAGAATTTTTTTTTTTTTTTGCAATTTTCTGAGGAAAAAATTGATACAAATTTGTAAGAAAAAATTCATAAAATTTCTCTAAAAGAAATCACAAATTTACTGGAAAAAAGTTAGAGTTTTATGAGAAAAATGTAATACATTTCTGTAAGAAATGCTACAGTTTTGCAAATGAAAGCTATAAATTTACAAAAAATATATAATAAATTTCTGAGAATAGCTGAAAATTTAAGAAAAAAAACATTCTTGAAATTTAAGGAAAATGTTGCAATTTTTTGATGGAAAGAATCAAACAAATTGGCAAGAAAAAAGTCTCAAATTTACCCCAAAAAAGACAATTTTATTAGAAAGCGGTTGCAAATTCATATGAAAAATGCAGCATTTTTTCCTGAAAAGGGTTGCAATCTTATGTGAAAAGCAGATTATGCAAAAAAAAAAAAAAAAAAAATCAAAATTAATGAAAAAAAGCTTATAAATTTATTTGGACAAATGTCACAAGTTTACATGGAAAAAGTCTTCAATTTTACTCAATAAAGGTTTGAAATTTGGAAAAATCTATTTCTCTCCTGTATGCCCCTATGCTGTTTTAGTTTTAGTTCTTTATATGATTGTGGAAAACATTCTTCATTTGTGCTTAGTTTGACTCAATAACGAACAGCACTGAACGGGACCAAACCAGACACCAAATGCCCAAATAATGAATAGAATCATTTTTATGGGACACCAAAAGCCCACCAAACACCCCCCAAAAATCAGTTAAATAATTTTTATGTTAATGTTTAACGACAAATGGCCATTCTTGTGGGCAACTTGGTGGTGCAGTGGCTAGCACTGTGGCAGCACAGTAAGAAGGTCATGGGTTCAACCCCACCCCAGCCTGGGCCGACACAGCCTGAGCCCCACCTGGTTCGAGTCCGATGGAGACCTCTTCATCTTGAGGACTATGTTACTGTCTTTAAAGATACTGATAGCGCATGGTTCCAAGGTTGTCATAGCCAGGAGCGGCACTGGGGTTAAGCTCCCAGTGATCATAAAATGCTCCTTATGGCGTGCGTCTCGAAAAGCCTCTGACAACTAAGTCCAACTCCTAGCCTGCCCGTGTGGTTTAGTCTCTAAGCCCGGCGGAACTGCTTTTACTAATAGGAGAAGGGGCGAGGGCGGATCTCTGGCGCCTTAAAACCAGATGCTTCGGGTAGATGGTGGCTCGTCAACCTGGTAAGGTAGCCCATCTAGGGGAAGGTAAACCCTGATTTCAAACCTCCGCTGCCTTGCGGCACACCCGGTCACGGGAAAGGCTTTGGGAGTCAACCCTGAGGAAAAATCAGGAGTCAGAGCCCCTAAGGCAGTTCTCTGTTGTGCTCAACATCGTTCTGGCAGCTCCTGCGACGGCGCTGGTGCCAAACTGTAGCAGCCCTGCTGTTCCTTTGGATTCATCAGTGACGTGGCGAGGGGGGACATGCTGCACGGGTAACATCTTGTCCTCCATATCTTCCCGCCCAGGCTTGAATCCTACCAACGCCCAACGCTGGAAGGTAGAACACCGGTGCGCATTGGCCTGTTCAGCCACAGGCGGTGCTGTTCCAGCAGAGTAGACGTTTAGGATTCTCTTCCATGGTCATCATAGACCGACGGAGGCCGACGATGGTCCGTTCAAGTGGCAGAATAACCCACACAACCACGCAGCCACACTGGTCGTCTACCCGGTTGCCCAGTTAGAAATGTTATGGCTGAAATATTCATTAGGTGGTTCTTTTTCCGGCCCGCTCGGCCCAGTCATGTATGCATTCTGTTTCACATTATGACATACGCTAATTGTTATATTGGTCAATATGCCAACATGTGTTTTACTCACTGCCCTTGCTAAGGCTAATTCGCACAGATGAGGTTCTAAGCTTTTCAAGGTGGGAGTAAATGTGGTGTTTGGGAAATGGTGCAATGCACCACACTGTGGTAGCACGTATGCACGTGTGATGTCATGATGCTGCAAGGTACTTTAGATGGTTGCCCAGGGCCAGCCCTCTCTCTTGGCACCCCACCTACTGCCAGCTACCCACTGTTCTGTACCACTCTCTTATGCCAACACTTCAGTAAAGCTAACCTCAACACGTAAACGTGTCCGCACTTATTTCCAGGCATAACACTTTGTCCATACACTTCTTAGTTTTTGGTAAGATAACCAGTACAGAAGCAGCAGTAGTTCTGTGCCATTTCTGTTACACATTTTCTCCTGTTTTGTGGTCACCCAGAAAGGTTCAGCGTTGTACTTTTTGTTTTGCATAGGTCAGTGGGGGTTTTGTTTGGTACTCTGGCCTTGGAGACAGTGAAGCTCATTGTCGTTTTCTGCTTTAATTAAGCCATCAACTTTGTTATCATCTAACCAATCATCCTTAAGCTATGGTCACAAATACCCTTACAAACAGATGCAAACACTGTACGAATGACTTTTGGACCATTTTGCACAGCCTTTCATAGACTGTTCATAAGTTCGTGGCCAGGTCGATGGTCTTGTCCAAGATTTTCTACTGACCCCCTGCGAAAACTCATCGTAGGGCAGCCGTACGAATGCCATAGGAACAAAGCAAGAACTATGCAAGATGTTGGCCGTAAGTATGCCTCAAGAACACCTTAAGTTGGTCTTGATCTCGCCTTACAGCATTGTTGGGAAATGGCATACAGCGTGCATAAGGTGGTAGGGAGGCGCTCATAAGGTGAAAGTACATAATTCGTGCGACATTTGTGCCAACAAAATGTGCTGAAAGTGGTAAGATCTTCCTACCAACAACTTGGGAGTGCAGTGAGATGCACCAAAATTTTTGTAAGATGGCAGTAATTATGCTGTAAGAAGACCCCAAGGCAGCCTTGCGAAGAACGTAAGAACTCTAGAGCCACTGTACGACAGAGAAGTACTTCATTTCTCAAGAATGCCTCAAAAATAGCTCTTGCGAATTGAACAGCAGCCATAGCTGTAACAAAGTATGCCCCGCTCCACGAATGTCTGCAAACTCCAGAATTCATAGGATCTGGGAGATTCTTACAAACCCATCGTTCGTTAGAATCTTTGTGACCATAGCTTTAGTTTTTTGTGTTGTGGGTGGAACTTATGGCACAGACATGCACTGCCCACTGAGTACTAACTAAAGCCTAAAATAGGTGGTGACAAGATCAGAGAACTGTTTTGTTCAACTTCCTACAGGTACACTCTTCTTGTTTGTCAGTGTATATGCCGGCATACTGTACTTGCACCTTTCAAAAAGGGAAATGTGTGTATTGTGAGATGGACATGTGTAACCTACCCCACGGACCTTGTGGCTCTTGAAACCCTCTAACATCATCCTCCTCCTCCTCTGCACTGGAGTGTCAGAGGTGGTGTACAGAAAGGCACCATGTGAGTCTGTTCTGTGATGCAGAATGGATGGGATATGTACTTTATATCTGAACTTTCAAGAATTGTTTGTGCAACTACAAGTCTTTCCGGGGGACATTTTGTTCTGTTTACTTAACTGATACAATCAAGGAGGGGGCATGTGTGAAAAAAAAGTCACTGCAGTCATTGCAGAAACGTTTTGTGTGTACTTCCCTCATGCTGCAGAAGTGGTTTTGCTAAGGTAGCTGTGAAGTTGTGAAGGCGTGGGCTCTGAGGTTTCTCGTCTTCTGGTCCTCCACCTTCACACCTCCCTACACCCAACTGCTCAAACACCTGCTGACCCTTCAGTCGTTTAGCTGACTACGCAAATCACTCCTGTCACTTCTGAAGTAAATATAGTGTATAGCGCCTGTGTTAGTGGCAGCCACGGGTCTGAGAAAATGTGGTGCTTCTCTGCTTGCATCATCATATTTTCTGAGTAACATCTGACATAACTGAGTAACATCACATATTTGTCTGATTGTGACAGCATCTCCTTTCTGTTGTTGTCCAACTGTAGCAATCAAATCCTGTGACTCCCAGGAAGGCAAAAAGTTTGTTACCAATTGCCTTGTTGAATGAAAAATAAGAATTTGTTTGTACAACCTACAGTTTCTCTTCCAATGAGTTTTTTTTCCCAAAGCAATCATTTTGCTTACTTTTTCTATGAACTGTGGTATTCAAAGCAAATGAGAGCCTAAGTGTCGCCCTCTACTTTCACATATGGGACCTATGGGAAAAATCCTCTATTGGAGTCTATGGGGAAGAAGAAATTATTCTTCTGTTCTGATTGAATTTTGTCATCAGGTTCACATAAGCTGTTTATCAGTTTTAAAGATATTTTCCATGTAAATAAAGCTGGAGGTTGTTGTAAAATAAAAGACTGATATTTAGTTTTGTGTGAACTACATCGACTTGTCTCAGATGATATACGATAATGGCAGTTACCCTCTCAAAGCTCGCCTCCTTGTGTCTGATTGTGCTATATTTTGAGAGCGGCAGCTTATCAAAAAGCCATTCGTTCCTTCTGGGCTCTTTCAGAAACAATGACGTAACTTACGAGACTGCGTTTGTAGTCTTTCAATTTATGTATTTTCAAACCTTATACTTTAACCGATGAAAGCCAACAATGTTTCTTATGTGGAAAATTATCTTAAATTGGCAGACATCATAATTGTAATTCATGGTGAAATTTGATCAGGATAGAAAATTAATTTCTCTCTTGCCATTCACTTCAATACAGATTTTTGTAGCTTGGTCCCATATGTGGAAGTAAAGGAAAGTAAAAGACTTAAGCGCAAGTTATGCACCCATGTTGACGTGACGCAGCGGCGACGTGTGTTCCTATTGTGTCGCCTGACATGCACCTCTCCAGAGAAGGAGAGGTGCACCTCGGCGACGCAGACCATAAGAACTGTGATTGGTCCGCTTTGTCTCCTCCTTCACATTTCCTGGTTCTCATCGCTGCTCCGCTCTGCCCGTTCACGGAGGCACAACTTCCAAAGCAAGTCGGTTAAACAGAGGTCCAAATTCAAAAGAATATTAAGTAAGTGAGCACATACAGAACATTTAGTGGCTCATCATAACCCCAGTAATTACACAGATTGTCAAAATGGCAGCGGCGGTGGTCGCACGCACCATTTTCTCCTACTTCGCTTTTCCCTCTATGCAGCAATTGTATGAAAAGTTGCTTTTTCTTAACATTTTTTAGCTCCAACTCCATGACAATCTGCTCTTGTCCGTCACTATTTCATAAACAAAAACACATGATGAACACAAATCACTACACACATTGGCTGAAACCCATTTTGGCAACGGAACAAAGCATTTCACCCGACACACAAGAAAAAACTGCCAATCACTGCGTCTGCAATGGATGTCGTTAATGGCGTCAATGTGATGCGGATGCATAAATCCAGCTTTAGGTTCTCTATATGCCACAAAACGGCTTCCTTTGAGGAGAGCTCCTTCCTTTTATGTAAAATGCTACTGCAATAATTAAACCCTGACTCTTTTTTTATTACCCCAGATATTTCAACACCTCTAGGAGCTACGTTCACATGCAGAAAAAGTACATACTTGGGGCCCTTTAAAGAATAAAAATGATATCTGACTTAAATATTGAATAAATGTGCTGTCGATGCTATATTAATGCTGGCACAGTGCAGTGGTGCTGGAAACTCAATTATGTGGCCAGTGGTCAAACACTTGTTTATATTGCCACCCACCACTTTGGTCAATTTGTTAGCCTCCCTCAGTGTTTCAGTGGGACGTGTGTGTGTGTAGACCATTCCCACATCCCCACAGTCCCACAGCCTAGTGGTTGTCTGGTGGTTTTTTCTTTTTTTTTGGGGTGGGGGGGGGGGTAGAATCCCCAGCCCGCATATGAAGTTCACTAATTGCCCCCCCATCCCCCATAGCCACTACACACATCCCAGATAGACACACATGGTGGGACACAGTAGTTGTTCGTCTGGCTGGAGAGCGGAGGAGGTGAGGTAGGAGGTGGAGGATTAATTCTAATTGCGGTGTGTGAGAGCCCAGAGAGAAGCCAGGATTACTGGGGGCTTCTGCTTGATCCACAGAGATGCTGATGACAATGCTCCCTGCCCATCCCTACGCCATATACGCATATGCATTGGATGCACACCACTCCCATACACGCGCGCGCACACACACACGCGCGCACACACACACACACACACACACACACACACACACACACACACACACACACACACACACACACACACACACAGCATCCCCTAAGTGTAGGTTGTGAGCCTGAATCACTGAGGTCAGTGATTCATTTCTCCCAGTGCAACTTTAGCCTGTGTAGAGGTGTGTGTGTGTGTTGGCCTTGCGTCAGTGCCTCTGCCGTCGCTGCTGCTGTTTATGTCTGCTGTCGTACCCCCACCCCACCTCCCAGCTGACGCACTGCTACCACCTCAGCAGGGTTAACTGGGTCTGTAGCGGGAGGTGATTTTGCTCTCTGTGCAAAAATTTGCTCAGTCATTGTGACTTTACGCACCATTTTATTTTTCCGTATACTACGTGTTTCACGGGTGTCAGATTGGACCTTGCTGAAGGCTGGCAGAAGGTGAATGAATGAATGGTAAATGCCGTTCACTTATATAGCACTTTTCTCATCTCTGGATGACCAAAGTGCTTTACAGATCCTGCGATCCACACATTCACACACTGTTGGTGACGGAGCTGCCATGCACCGGTGCTGGCCTGACCCACCAGGAGCAACTGGGGGTTCAGTGTCTTGCTCAAGGACACTTCGACATGCAGACTGCAGACAGAGCAGGAATCGAACCCATGACCCTCCAATCAATAGTCTGCCACACTATAAATGCGCCACAGTCACCCTGAATGATTTGCCAAGGATCTTTACATCGGATTCCTGACACAACCCTCCCCATTTATCCGGGCTTGGGATCGGAGCAGGGAATACCCTGGATTGTGCTCCCACCATGACTGGGTAACCAACTTTCCTCGCCCCATTCCATCATACTGAGCACCAAGCTAGAAGGCAGGAAGTACCTTTTTTATACAGTCGTTGGTATGGCCCAACCGGAGCTTGAGCCCATGACCTCCCGGTTGTGGGGTAGATGCTCTACCACTAGGCCACCACTCCAGTTCCAGACTGGACATCTGAGACATCTTCTGTGTTAAATCTTGTGCCACGCAGACCCAAAAGATACACAGTTGTATCTCTGAGTTGTCCTGGTTGGTGGGAGGTCCGTGTATCTACTGCGACTGATGCTCCTGCAGAATATGGATGCTGATGACTGAATGGATGCCCGGGACTACGAATAAATGTTACTGCTTCTTAAAAAGACTGTTGGTTACTTTTTCAAATCTTTAAGCCAAAGTGTTTCTGTCTTTCTCTGCTTTGATGCAAATGTGTATTTATCTACTTGTTGCCATGGTGATTAGAGCCAAGTCTTATTTTGTGAGGGTTCCCAGCCAGCATGTCCATGTAGGCACCACGATAGGTTAAATCTGGCCTGTTTTATGGGTCCCATGTGGGTTGGTCTGCGGGTTCCATGTTGGCCCCATCTGTTTGCCCACACGGACTTTACCTGTGGTACAGGTGAGCAGGTGACCCATTTCCCCACTTTATACCCAACTGGATCCCACATGGGTAAGCAGCTTTCACTAACACTTGCGCCATAGGCAAAATTTACATGTCATACTACACCTTACCATCTAATTGGCACCTCACATTTCACCCTGCGCCTTATAACCCTCCTCTGTACAGTCAGCACTATCCATAGACTCAGAAGGGTCATCTATTTAACCTAGTAGTCAGCTATGCAATATATAAAGTTATCAAAGCATTTTTTTTTTTTTACTTCCCTGGGTAACTCCCTTTTCTGTTATGCTGTGTGTTTCTCTTGGTTTTGGGTTGTCGCCGGTGTCTTGCTGCTGGGACACTGTAATTTCCCATTTTGGGATTAATAAAGTACATACATCTGTCTAAAAAAGTTACAAATTTATGAGGAAAAATTGCAAGCTTACATTAAAAAAAAGCTAATTTTTTTTTTAAGAAAGTTCCAAATTTACAAGAAAAATATTACAAATTTATCGGGAAAAGTCACGACTTTACAAGAAAATAGCAAATTTACAAGGAAAAAAGTCACAAATTTATGAAAAAGTTCCAAAATTACAAGAAAGGGGGCAATCACTTTTTCACACAGGGCCATGTAGGTTTGGATTTTTTTTTACCCTTAATAACAAACATGTCATGGCGGCCTCTGGGCCGTCATTAGTGTCATTAGCCCCAGCTGCGCACAGACCAACAGGTGTGAATCAACGGCTGTTAAAAGTCAGTGTCGCTGACAGCCCGGACGGAGTCGTCTGTCTTCCTCAACGGAGAATGAACCTGCACTCCGCTCTCTGGTCTCGTCAAGAATATCTCTTGTCTCGTCTGGAACTTTGTCTGTCTCGTCAAGAACTTTGTCTGTCTCGTCAGGAACTTTGTCTGTCTCGTCTGGAACCTCGTTTGTCTCATCTGGAACCTCGTTTGTCTCGTCAAGAGCTTCACTTGCTGCATCCAGGAACTCTTCCCAGTGTCAAGCAAGTAAGCGCACCATTTGCTACTCAACGCCAAACCTTTACCCCTGTGCACAGGTGGACCACCTTGGCGGCGGACCTGCGTCCCCAGCTGACGGGGTAACGCCATCACGTCTTCGTAGCGGCTCGCTACCACCACGCCTACCGGTACGTCTTGCTCCTCAATTACCAGAACTGTTATTGTATCAATTACAGGAGTATTGGCCAACGTTATCGGTGGAATCACTGTCATCAGCATCAGCTGTGTCATCATTGCCACTGTCTGTGGAGTCACTAACCTCGTCTTTGTCTGCATCATCATCTGTATCATCGTTATTCCGGTCTGTGGAGTCACAGCCGGCGTCATCGTCAGGACTGTCATTGTCACAGCCACGGGTTGGAACCCCAGCACGGTCACGGACGCCTTCACCTCCACGCTGCCCGGCCGCTGGAACTCAGCAGAGCGAAGCCAGTGCTGCTCTCAAGTAAGTCTTGTTATCTGCAGCTCTCTGCTAGTGTGGAGCATTAGTAATTTGTCTCTGCTTATCTGTTCCAGGGTTGCCGGGTCTCCGTCCAGGTCGCTCAGCTCCAGTGACCAGAACGACATTCTCGCACTCACACTCGCATTACACTCACTCACGATTAAATAAAGATTATTGTCACTATCTGCTCATGTCAGTGTCTGTCTCCTGGGTCCCGAAACATGTCAAAACACCTTCATTTAAAATCTGCATTTTGTGTTTACTTGTGTTATTTTTGTCTAATATTTAAATTTGTTTGATGATCTGAAACATTTAAGTGTGACAAACATACAAAAAATGAGAAATCAGGAAGGGGCAAACACTTTTTCACACCACTGTATGGCATGCAACAGTTGGTTTCGACCAAACAATGTGACTGCAATATGGATCGCAGGAGCTATTACCCTAAACATGATATGTATCACTCCACATTGGTGTTCTAATAATCTTTAAATCATATTAACTGTAACTTCTTACAGTATCACTATCTTACAGCTGGTGAAAACATCCTGTGTGGGACCCGTACCGAAGACTCTGCTCCCCAAGAACCTGAACAGTGGCCCTCACATCACAGCTAATGAAGACCCAGGAGAGGCTGCTCCTCGCCCACCTCCACCCCCTGGTGGGACCAACGATGGACCCACTTCAGTTTGCCTACCAGCATGGCATCGGGGTGGAGGATGCAGTGATCTTCCTCCTACATCACTCCCTGTCCCATCTGGAGAAGCCTGGGAGCACTGTGAGGATCAGGTTCTTTGAGTTCTCCAGTACTTTCAACACCATACAACCAGTGATGCTGAGGGACAAGCTGCTGTGTGCAGGGGTGGACCAGCACCTGTCATCGTGGATCCTGGACTACCTCACAGACCAACCACAATTTGTAAGAACCCAGAACTGTGTGTCTGATACCATCATCTGCAGTACGGGGGCCCCCCAGGAAACAGTTCTGGCTCCCTTCCTGTTCACCCTCTACACTGCTGACTTTTCACACAACACACCACACTGCCATCTACAGAAGTTCTCTGATGACTCTGTGATCGTTGGCCTCATCGCTGATGGGGATGATGCGGAGTACAGAGGACTTATCCAGGACTTTGTGGACAGGTGCCTGCAGAACTGCCTTCAGATCAATGTGAGGAAAACCAAAAATCTCATGGTGGACTGCTGCATGTGAGGACAACCCCCCACAGCACCAGTAAACATCCAGGGAACAGAAATTGAGATGGCGACATCTTACAAGTACCTGGGTGTTCACCTGAACAATAAACTGGACTGGTCACACAATAACAACGTGCTCTACAAGAACAGGCAGCACAGGCTGTTCCTCCAGAGGAGATTCAGGTCTTTTGGAGTGCAAGGGGCACTCCTGAAGACCTTCTACGATTCTGTGGTGGCATCAGCCATCACATTTGGAGTGGTCTGCTGGGGCAGTGGCATTAGGGCAGTAATGCCACTTAACCTAGTAAAGGTGATGAGCAATATTAAAGTATTACAATTTGCCATATAGTTTCAGAAACAGCATAAAATGCTCTCCTGCAAGAACTTTGAAGGACTGAAAGTCTGAAACCGAAGACCAATGTTCTCATGAACATTACAGTTTACCCAACCGCTGTTGGGTAAACTGCGGTTGGAAGAGCGCGTCGTGCGCACTGCTGAGAAGGTGATCGGCTGCAAGCTCCCATCTCTCCAGGATCTGTACATCTCCAGGACCCGGAGGCGTGCTGGCCGGATCATAGCCGATCCCTCACACCCTGGTCATGTACTGTTTGCCCCCCTCCCCTCTGGTAGAAGACTTCGGTCCATCCAGACTAAAACCTCCCGTCACATGAACAGCTTCTTCCCCTCTGCCATTAGACTGCTGAACACTAAGTGACTCTCGTGCACCATGTACAGCAGCTCAACCAGACTCATGTCAATCATCACTGTTTTCTTCCTGCATTACCGACTGCACTATATAGTTCTCCACAGTATCTGCTGCTGGCTAATATATATTTTAACTGTTGACCAGTATCACTTAATCTTATCCTACACTTTATTACATGTATAGTTTATTTCTCTTATCTTATCATGTTTAATGTTGCAGCATTGTACCGAGACAAATTCCTAGTTTGTGTACTACATGAACAATGGCAATAAACCTGATTCTGATTCTGATTCTGATTCTGAAGAGACTGCGGTTGGAAGAGACTGAACAGACTGATCAAAAAAGCCAGCTCTGTTCTGTGGCGACGCCTCGACCCAGTGGAGGAGATAGGAGAGAGGAGGATGATGGCTAAGCTGTCATCTCTGCTGGAGTCCGAGTCCCACCCCATGCAGGACACACATGGGCACGCACTGAGGAGCTCATTTAGTGCTAGGCTGTGTCGTCCTAGGTGCACAACGGAGAGGTTCCGCAGGTCTTTCCTACCTACGGCTGTCAGACTTTATAATCTAAAGGGTGCTGCTCGTAGAGGTTGTATTAAATATACTAAACCTAACAACCTTGCACATTAGAGATCGTCCCCTCCAATACACAACTTATATAATTACAATTGTTATTGAGGGTGGCAACAACACTGTTGATTCAAATATGAAATATACTGTCTGGGTACATATTTATATTCTGCAGCGTAATTTAACAAACCATAAAGCTGTTTATTCCATCTAGCTGCAATGTTCCTGCGCTGTGTATATAACTGTGTACATATGTCTATTTATTTACTGCTTTGGCTAACCAGTTCTTATCTTATTAACTATCACTCTGAGTGCTGCTATCCCTTTGCTGCTGCAATCCTGGAATTTCCCTGCTGTAGGACTAATAAAGGCTTATCTTTTCTTATCTTATCTTATCTACATATGAACTGTAATGGTGTGGCATATTCCTCAGTTTCCACAGTGAGACGTGGTTTGAAAGGAGACAGTTCTTCACGATCCAATCCCATCCAAATTTGTTTATAAAGCACTTTAAAAACAATGAATGAATGAATGAATCTTTATTTCGGATAGTACAGGTTAAAAGAAACTGAATAATATAACAAAGGGGGAAAGAAAATCCAACAAGGTCAAATTAGACAATAACTCCTCTGATTATACAGTTCAACATAAGTTATCCGAAATGGGTGATGGCTGAAGCCGCAGCTTATATTGCCCACCCATATTCCATCCAAGAATTCAAAAGAGAAAAAAAAAAAACAAGACAAGAGCGATTACAATTCAAAAACGAAGCTAAGACAAAATGTGACAGAAAAAAACTAAGCTACAACACAACACAGGCTGGATATGACAATCCTTATGTGATTTTACATGTCATCTTGTATATATGTTTGGAGTATTTCTTCCTTTAGTTTTAGTTTAAATTGTCCAAGCGTTGTACATGATTTTAATTCAGGTCCAAAATCGTTCCATAATCTGACTCCTTGCACTGAAACACAGTGTTGCTTGGTGGTAGTTCTCACTGAAGGTTTTTGAAATATACATGTTCCTCTGAAATGATATTGTTTCTCCCTTATTTGGAACAACTTTTGGATATTTGCGGGCAGCGATAAATTCTTCACTTTAAACATTATTATTGCAGTTTTAAAGTCAACCAGATCTTTCAACTTGAGAGCTTTTAATTTAAGAAAAAGTGGGTTTGTTGGTTCCCTGTAAGCTGCTTTGTTTATTATTCTAATAGCTCTCTTCTGAAGCATAAAGACTGGATATATGTTTGTTTTATATGTATTTCCCCGTACTTCATTACAATATGTCATGTATGGGAGTATTAATGAATGATACAAGGTATATAGTGTGGGTTGATTCAGCAAATATTTCACTCTGTGTAATATTGCAACTGATTTGGATATCAATTGCAATGATATCAATGTCAATTGGATATCAATGTCATGATTGCAATGACAGCTGATACAAAGTGCTGTACATCAGCGATAAATAAAATATAAAAACATAAAAACAATAAAATACAGCTAACAAAGTACAAAACAGCACAAATGAAACAGGAGTCATACAATAGAGACAAAAAGAACAAATAAAATCAATGTCTCAAACTGGGTCAAAAGCCAGAGAATAAAAATGGGTTTTAAGATGAGTTTTAAAACTGGACAGTCTGGTGGACAAAGGCAGATTATTGCACAATTTAGGAGCAGCAGCAGAAAAAGCTCTGTCCTCTCTGAGCTTCCTCTTTGATTTCGGTATCTCCAGGAGCAGCTGATCAGCTGACCTGAGAGACCGAACAGGCATGTACGGGAGAAGCAGCACAAGAGTAAATATGGTAACCAGTGCTATTTCCCTCTGCCACCCTCATCTCTCTCCAACACAAACCCACATGAAACATGGCAGTCATCTCTGCCATCAAAGCCAAATATCAACAACACCCAGAAACACTGCTGGTTATTCTGAACCCAAGTTCATCTGAGATGGTCTGAAGCAAAGTGAAAAGCGGGCTGTGGTCTGATGAGTCCACATTTCAGATTGTTTTTGGAAATCATGGACATCGTGTCCTCTGGGCTAAAGAGGAAGAGGACCATCCAGATTATTATCAGTGTTAAGTTCAAAATCCAGCATCTGTGATGGTATGGGGGTGTGTTTGTGCCCATGGCATGGGTAACCTGCACATCTGTGAAAACACCATGAATGCTCAGTGGTACATACAGATTTTGGAGCAACATCTGCTGCCATCCAAGCAACGTCTTTTTCAGGGACATCCCTGCTTATTCCAGCAAGACAAAGCCAAGCCACATTCTGCAGGTGTTACAACAGCGTGGCTTCGTAGTAAAAGAGTGTTGGTACTAGACTGGTCTGATGCAGTCCAGACCTGTCTCCCATTGAAAATGTGTGGAACATTATGGAGCAAAAAAAATGACAAAGTGAGACACCCGGACTGTTGAGCAACCAAAGTCGTACATCAAGCAAGAATGGGAAAGAATTTCACCTACAAAGCTTCAACAATGTCCTCAGTTCGTAAATGCTTATTGAGTGTTGTTAAAAGGAAAGGTGCTGGAGCACAGTGGTAAACATGACCCTGTCCGGCTTTTTTGGAACCTGTTGCAGGAATCAAATTCAAAATATGTGGATATTTACAAAAAACAGTAAAGTTTGAACATTAAGTATTTTGTCTTTGTGGTGGATTCAACTGAATAAAGGTTGAAAAGGATTTTTAAATCATTCTGTCCTGTTTTTATTTACATTTCACACAGTTGGAGTTGTAATATTACTTAATATTGTAATGTTTTCATTGCCTTTATTATAGGGCAGTGTCCCCTTCTGTGTGGATTTTCAAAGTCGGGCCCTTTCTGCACCGTCAGGCCTCTCCACCATTACCCTAGCCTACGTGAGAGGAAGCCACAGGCCTGCCCTCCTTCCTTAACAAAATCATGTCAAAAAGCAATTAATATCTTAATACAACTCCATCAGCGCCGACCGCCAAGCCGCCATAAGGCCTCGACTCCTTGTTTTTTTTCCACCTCGGTTGTCTGCTGCCGCGCTGCTCTCGCCTGGCCCCCGTGGTTTCCTCGGTTTCATTTCCCTGTGCCCCGGTGGTCAGCTGTGGTTTTCCAGAGGGCATGGGGGTAGCACGTTGTGGGCAGCAAAGGTCCTCCACTTCAGCCGAGCATTAAGTACTACTCTTCAGGGCCTAAGAGCTCCACTGGCCGCAGCCCCGGCCCCATCTAATGCAGCGGCCTATGGGTCGGACCAAGCCGAGGATGCTCATCCACTCTGCAGCCTTTCCATCCATTAGGACACTCTGGGATCAAGTCAACTACTCTGATCATGGCCGGGTGTTTTTACCTCAGAGGACGTTTTCTCTCTTTTTTGTCAGTCCAGTTTTTTGGAAGACTTCACCAAACAGTGTTGCTCTGTTATTTGCAGACATGCTGGAAAATGATTAATGATGCTGTCTCTGCACTTGTAAAGCCAGATGGGTTGCAGAAAAAAAGACACCAGCATTTCACTTTTTTCCTTCTCCTTGTCTTTGCATGGCTTACATCAGCTTTTGTTGTGCAACACACCAGGAAACAGTTAAATACTTAAAGTGTTTTTCTCCACTCTCATCCACACACTCACAATACCTGCTCCCCGTTACAGTAGGTGGTTGTTTTACGGCTCAGCTCTTCAAAGGGAAGAAAAAGAGATGGGTTTTGACTTTTCAGTCATGGCTCCACAATATTTGGTTTCTCTACATTTTCATTCATTTCTCTTGGCAGGCATGACCAGCGACTGGTGGAAGGTCTTGGCAGAATGTACGACAAAAGCTCATGATTAAAGAGACTAAAATAAGTACTGTATATAACTCATGTGTCCATTAACCACTGAGAAGAGAAACAGAGAAAGGCAAAATATATATTTTCCCTATCCTTTTCCTGCCAGTTCGTCTATATTATGAATTTCAAATATATTCACCCTCGCCCTTTGTTTATTTCTCTTTCTCGCTGCTGTATCGCCCCTTTTCAGTGGAAAGGCTGTATGCGTCCTCTCCAGGTTTTGAGTCTTTGTGATGCATGCACGTTATGATCGGCACGGTCGACCTGCCTCTTTTAACCGTCCGTGATCATCCGATCCAAGGCCCACACACCTTGGCCAGCCTGGGTGGTTGGTGCCTCCGAGTGCACTGTTGCGGTCTGGCCCCGGGCCCCAGCCTTAACTTTCCTGCCTGCATCTGCGCTTTGGCTCCTTCTGGACTGTCCGTCTCGTGGCTCTATACAGCTTCCCTTTACCTTCAGACGGCAGCTAAATACCAGCTGTGCAAACACATTTACATTAGCCTAGACCTGTATTAATGACTTTTTGTTGGAGCCTCTCTGTGGTGGCTCTGATATTCTAAGATGTTGTAGCGGTTGTTGTAGTGGTTGGTGGTCTTATGGACAGAAATGCTGATGTCAGCTGGCTTTTCTGACACTACTCACAGCTGGGGGGGGGGGGGGCTGGGCTGGGCTGTCCAGCTGGGCCGGACCTCGGGAAGTGAATTTGGATGTGTGCAGCATGGACAGTGTACATTAAGTGCCTGTAAAGCCTTGGGTTAGAAGTGATCTGGCTCTAGATAGCACATTGTCTTTTCATAATGACAGGTTTTCTAATTATGGTGTGGGAGTGCTACACATGCATCCCTTTCCAGAACTTTGATTTATCTTCCAAGGGGGGGTGGGAGAGATGGCGGAACAATTGAATAGTTTGAGCAGCGATTGTCGATGCTTTAAGGCAGGGAGAGGTTGTTGCGATCCATCCTGCACAAACTCTGAGTGGGGGCCCATTGTCGGAAAGATTGATTTACTATTTATCCCTCTGACAGCACAGATAGGGTAGAGTCATAATTCTGTGCACTGGGGAGATTAAATTCCTGTATCGCTGTCAGCTACATTAACTGACTTCCTGGATCTCAATTCAATTAGTGCAGCAGCATTCTCTAGCATTAATAAATCAATAGTGATGGCCTGCAGATAGGCATGCTGCACACAGCATGTTGGGGATGCTTTCTGAGCATATACAAATGCTCATCTGTTACAGCTCTCCTCGGTGATGTTCATTACTGCTCATTAGTGATTACCCAGCCCTGCCGTAGTCACGACAGCCAACTGGCACACTAACTGATGTTTAACTATGCTTTCACATGACGCGGCGAGGCGCCGGTATAGATGCACCTTATCGACGTGGATCCACTCATATCATTGCTTAGAGTTACTAAAACAGCTTTCATCTTGATCTGCTTGCTGTTCAAACAAGTTGTTCAATTGTCCCCCGAGGCCCCTGAACTCTTTGCTTACTGCTTTTGCGAGAACGCGTGCTAAATGACATTCGTGAGCTGCCAGCTGAAGAGATGTTACAAGCGTGTTGTCTTCCAGCAGTTAAGCCTCCTCCACAGCTGTTTGGAAGCCTGTGTGACGGCCAGAGGAGGAACAGAACCAGATCACGGGTGCGAGAGATAGAGGAGGAAAGACATGCCATCGACGCTGAACTTTTAAACACTCGCAGGAGTAAACAAGTCCATATGTGTGAAGACAAAACTTACACACTGTTAGGGGCTGTGCATACGACGTTTTCACTGTGTGCAAATGTCAATATCATAGAAACAATGGCATACCCACATGGGATTGCCCCAGGTGTGAGAACTGCTGTAACTATGCCGGACCAGTAGGTGTCAGTGAACTTTACAGCACCACGTATGAATGTCTTCCTGTCAGCCATCAACCATTAATCGCTTCAGGGAGCTCATGAACTTTTAAAATAGTGGTTGTTAGTGAAAAGTAAAGACATGCTCAGCAACTACACCATTTATTTAACCTTTATTTATACAGGGGAGGTCCACTTCTCAAGGACGCCCTGTTCACGTTTACATCTGGAAGTTGCCCAGTGCAACCACAGACTGACCTGTGGCTACTGAGCAGCTCCACTGGAGCACTTGGAGTTAAGGGCCTTGCTCAAGGACAGCACAGTGGGGTTAAGGAGGGTAGGGCAAGCACTGCTTTGTCATCTGTCTGACCCAGATCTAACCCTGCCGATCCAGAGACTGAACCGGCGACCCTCCAGCCACCAGCCCACATCCTTAACTAATAGGCCACCACTGCCCCCAATTTATTTTTCGTCTCAGTTTTTTCAGAAACATGTTTCACTGTTTGGTTGTGAAGATACAGGACAGGGTTAATCGTCCAGGCACTATCTTGGATGTGGGAGAACAGACTTGAACAGATCTACCACCACATCGACCAATGAGATGCAGCTCGTGTGTTTTGGCAAGCAGCACATGCATATGTCAAATTCAATTAAAGCTAAACATGTAGACGTATTCTTCGTCTGCTTGAATCCATTGAACCGGGAAACCAGGATGAGCAAGTGCATCATTACACTACTATTGGTTACTATACTTACTGTGCAGGGATATTTGTGAATGACAGGGTTTCACTTTCAGAGGAAAAGACAAGGGAGAAAATCTATTTTTTAAATGACAGTAGCCCGGTTCAACACAATGTTCTGGAGTACAGTGCCAGCTACATAACCTGCTTTCAAACTATAATTGGTGAGCCACAGGCACGAGTTCCACTGGCATAATTTAACACCCCAACAACCTTCCATGTCTTCTTCAAACTTCAAGGAAACATGGGTCTGATCTCCCACAGGTAACAGTGCATTTCTCTGGTGCATCATTTCATGTCCTCACATTGCTGATATCACACAAATAAACCTGGAAGATGGTGATGTCTGATTAGTTGTGGGTCACCAGCATATTTACAAATCTTAATTTTGTTGATCCATGTCAAACTCAGCACAGATCAGTGGTGGATTTAGGAATGCATGACCAATTTATATAGTTCAAAGGTTACTGCTCTTTGTCCTCAGTTACAGCAGAGAGGGTTGCCAAATGCACCGCACATTTTACATAATTACTGTAACTTTTTTTCCATATCAGCAATTAATAGCTTTCATATTTACAAGAAGAGGCACGGTGTGGGTTGCACTTTTATTTAGTGGGGATGTGTGTTTGTTGCGTTTCATGTCCAGCGCTAAACAAAGATGAATACATTTTATTTTGGAGGGGGCTGTCACAGAAAAAGGAAAAAAGAAGAGTGTAGCGGGTTTGGGAAAACCCCCACAACAGACTAAGGACAGACAACTCGCTACTCCTGGTTTTTTCCGCTGCACTACTGAGATGTAATGTGCCATTCATGCATTGTGATGTTAATGTGCCATTCATGCATTGTGTTCATGTGTCCTGTCCTTACTGTGACCTAGAGTCTGAGATCAATACCCATACCAACTGCTGTGAAAGCTCTTTCATGTATTGTTGTAACTGGGTATATATGCTGCACGATCCTGTAACTCATTCTCTCACTCTTCAACTGCTGCTGCTGACACACACCGTGTCCCCTCACGAGAGCCTGAGGACCCCGCTCCAGTCTGCTCACACTTGGGCTGGAGCGGAGTTCTGTGACGGCGGTGTGATTTAATAAACCTGCTTAAAATCTTCACCACGCTGCTTTATTTCATGCCGCCGCAGGAGCAGCATTAAGGTAGGGTGAACTGGGATGAGCAAATGAGCACAGAGCAGACCCGAATAGTGAGACTGCCCCTCGCCGAACCAGGATAGGCTGGTATCGGTTCCATAGATGCCGGACACGGTCAGAGCTGCTGAAGCGAGAGTGACTGAAAAAATAATTTAAAAAATATAATTAAACAAGATTCCTGTAAAGTTGGGCCCCCTCACTCCTTACGTGAAATCCACAGCCAAGAACCTTGGTTTTATCATGGGCAGTGATTTTAAATTAGACACTCAGATTCGTTCTGTGGTAAAATCCAGCTTCTTTCATCTAAGGCATTAAACAAAAGTAAAACCCATTCTCTCTAGACCGCACCTGGAAGCAGTAATCCACGCTTTTATTTAATCTCGGTTGGATTACTGTAACACACTTTATGCCGGTGTCAGCCAGTCATTTCTTTCGCGTCTGCAGCTGGTTCAAAATGCCGCTGTTTGTCTTTTAACAGGTACACATGGAAGAGATCACATCACACCCATCTTGGCTTCACTCCACTGGCTGCCTGTGCATTTTAGAGTTCATTTTAAAATTCTTTTATTCATTCATTCATTCATCTTCTTCCGCTTAATCTTTTTCGGGTCGCGGGGGGGCTGGAGCCTATCCCAGCATCTCTGGGCGAGAGGCAGGGTACACCCTGGACAGATCACCAGCCCATCGGAGGGCCAACACAGAGAGACAGACAACCATTCACTCTCACAGTCATACCTAAGGACAATTTAGAATCCCCAGTTTGATGCCAATTAACCTAACTTGCATGTTTTTGGCATGTGGGAGGAAACTGGAGAAATCCCGGAGTAAACCCATGCAGACACGGGGAGAACATGCAAACTCCACACAGATCACTGTTGGTCGGGGTCTGGGATCGAACCCAGGATCCCCCGGCCAAGGGTGAGTTGCTGTGCTGCCGCAGTGCTAACCACTCCTCCACCGTGCCACCCAAATTTGTTTTTAAATCCTTGAATGGTCTTGCTTCACCTTACCTCTCTGAGCTTCTGCATCCCTACGCTCCCACCCGGTCCCTCGGGTCAGCTGAGCAGCTGCTTCTGGGGGTGCCAAAGGCAAGGCGGAAGCTCAGAGTGGACAGAGCCTTTTCGATCACGGCACCCAAGTTATGGAATGATTTACCCCTGGACATCAGACAGGCACCTTCACTGTCCAGTTTTAAAACCTGACTTGAGACATTGATTTTATTGAATGAAATGGATTTTTATTTATTTATTTTACCTTTTATTTTACTGTTTCTTTTGACTGTGGTTCTATATTGTTTTTGTGTTAGTGCCCTGCTTCCTGCTTTTATGTTTTCATGTGTGTTTTCTTGCTGTACAGCACTTTGTGTAGCAAGTGTTGCTTTTAAAGTGCTTTATAAATAAAGTTGATTGATTAACTGAAGATTCCTTAAAATCAAAAATATGGAAAAGGTCTATTGCCTGGTACGGAAAGTGTAACTGCAGGTACATTTGGCACCTCCCCTACTGTTTATCTTTTTTATTTGTTCAGCATCAGGGTAAATAGGGATATCTGTCATCTGGGATACAATACATCTCTTTAAACATTTGTTGCTGAATAAGACTTTCTTCCTCGGTTTTGCCCAGACACGAGCAAATTTGGCATTTTAACAATAAGTAACAAAAAAAAAAATAGTAACAAAAAAATAAGTAACAAAAAAAAAAAATAAAAAAAATAAAAAAATAACAATGTTTCTGGTATTTCAATATTACCCTTTAAGTCAAAATTCTTTACATAAGTTGATTTAAACTGTTTCCTTTGTCAAAGTAGCACTTACAAGTCTGATTATGGGGTTGACACTACATAGTGCCTTACATTTGAATTCCCTCCCATTCACATGTAGAGCACTATGTAGTGAACAAGTGGACATTTCAAACACAGCATGAATCTATGATTCTTGTTTTAGAAAAGGGTGGCTTTCCCTCCGTAGCTTAAGAATGAGTTCCGACCTCAAATAGAGAAGTTCAACTGTCTCAGGAGAGGAGTAGGAGAATAAAGATGTCATACTGGTCCATTATGCTAAAACCATGAGTGTGAACGTGTGATTTCCTGGTCAGTGTAGGTTTTTAACATCCCCTATAGCCAGGAACTGCAGGTACGTGATGTGAAAAATGGTGAAATTAGTTTTCTTCACAATCTGGTCTCATCTGGGAGACGTAGGTCTGGAGCTCATCTGTTTGGGTGAGGCACTGAAGTGCTTCCAGCATCTGGATAGGATGCCTTCTGGACAGGTGAGATGTTTTGGAAAAGTTCAGCCGAGAGGAGGACACTCCAGTGGGAGGTTGCATCTCTAGCTTGACTTGGGAACAAGTTGATATTCCTCCGGAACAGCTGGAGATGTGTGGGTGAAGAGCGTTTCGAGCATCTCTGCACAAAGTGATGTAGCTGTGACCCAGAACCGGACTGATGGCAAAAAACAAAAGGCAGGACTTCTGGAAAGAGAAATTGCTGCAGAGTGTATCTGTGCCATTTGGTTTCATTATTTTTAAGATAATCTGCACTAACAATATCTTCAAAACTGGGCAATCCAGACATGAACAAGATGGATAATATTTGTCATAAAATGAATTTTTATGTAAGGGGCATCATAGGTTCCTTAGAACCTGGAGGGTCTATGGGAGAAAATTTAGGGTTTTGTGGGAAATTGTCTAAGTTCACTTCTTAATCGGTCCATAAAATTGCAAACAACTTGCTATTGTTGACCATTGGTCCCTGCAATGGCTCCTCCATGTCAGCAAGTGGCAGCATCTTCCTCCTCCCAATGGAAAACTCCTGGGGCCACTTTCACAAGCCCCGCAGTCGTCCTGCATCTGCCATGAAAATTTAAAAAAACAAACAAACAAAAAAAACCCACTGCCGTGCCTGAGCCCACTAGACTATCCAGATGTGAAAATGTCACCACCTCCTCCAGAAGCCGCATCTCAACACCGGCCACCCCCAGCACCAAACAAGCGGTAGATAAAACTGTCATGGAGGGTGACGAGAAAAGCATGTCTATCATGAAAACAACCTCCTTCACGGGAGTGTGTGTCTGATGTAGGGTTGCTAACTTTCTCACAGCTAAATAAGGTACAGAGGGTTTTAACTATTGCTTGGTTCCCCAATGTTGTGGACATTAGAGTTGTCGTAATACTGGGTTTTACCTTGAAAATACCTTAAAAAATACTGATATTCAATGTCATGTTTAATACTACAAGGGAAAAAATACCACACTGTGTACCTAGACATTTCAGATTTTACAGAATACAGAATCTCAGTTTAAAAATGTGTAATAGCTATATTTTAATAATGGATTGTATTTATATAGCACTTTTCATGACACCCAAAGACACTTTATAATGAATCAATTATTCATTCACTTCAGACAATGATAGTGGTAAGCTACCACTGTAGCCACAGCTGCCCTGGGGCAGACTGACAGAAACATGGCTGCCAATTCATGTCAACGGCCTCTCCGACCACCACCAAACATTTATTCACATCCATACATCAGTGTCATGAACCATGAACACACTGAGGGGAAGGTGGGTAAAGTGTCTTGCCGAAGGACATGACAGCAAGGTGGGGGGAGTGGGATTTGAACCGCCAACCCTACGGTTATTGGATGACCTGCTCTACCTACTGAGCCACTATGGCCTCATTTTAGTTTCTCTTTGAGAAATAATGCAACTTTGAGCTAGAAAACACAACTACGCTGCAAAAAGTCAAATATACATAAGTAAAATTAAGTCAATTAAGGCTGTTTATACTTGCTTTTTGTCTGACAAGATACTTATTCTTGCTGTGCAGTTTAGGTGTAAAAAAATTTACATGCTTTACAATAGTTTTAACTTGTTTTACACAATTTGATAAGTCAAATTTTCTTGCTCTGTTGGCAGATAATTTTACTTAAAATAAAAAAAAAAAATCTGCCAACAAAGTAAAATTAAATTGCTTAAGACAAGTAAAACCTTTCATAAAGCAAGTAAAATCTGCACAACAAAAAGAAATTCTTGTCTTGTCAAAATTATCTTGTGAGAGAAAAACAAGCATAAAGCCTTGATTTAAGATATTTTATCTTACTGAGATTTCCCTTTTTATAGTGTGACAGATACTGCCTTTGGCATAAAACTACATCAGTGAAGTATTCCTGATTCAAACAATGCACAACAGCAGCAATGGAAAACCTGCACAGGTGGGTGGAAAGCATTACAAATAGCATGTCTTACCTTTTTAGAAGTTTTTTCTTCTGGCCTTCTATAAAGAAAAATCCTTCATTATGTCCTTTAAGTCCAGCTCACAAATCTCGTCATACTATCTGGATGCATGTTTGATCCAGTCTACTTTTCACCAAATTCGGACTCCACTGTCCCACGCACAGCTGTCTGATGTAAGCAATCAGACAGAACAGGTAATATTCACACCTGCAAAAAACACACAAGCCGCCGCCTGTATTCTTACAACAGCAATGACTCAAATCCATGACTGGCTGCATAATTCATGTTTCTTACTAAACACTAAAAAAACTGTTTGCATGATGTTTACCAAACAATGATCAAATATTACAAACTCAAACATTTTCTTAAAAGGGGAGGAGCTGCAATTAGTTGGGCAATTTAACCCTTGATGCCTGTTGTCGCGAATTCGCATCAAACCACTTCCGTTCCAAATGCAACCAAAATACCGTCTGTATTCCTCCACTTCCTGTTGGAGCACTTCCAACACTTACCTAGGAACCTTTTGCAAGCATTAGTTTCTCATAGGAACGGTCAGAGATGGAGCACCATCCATTTCCTGATTGCTAGGGTTAGGGTTAGGGTTTGGGTTAGGGCTAGGGTTAGGGTTAGGGTTATAGTTTGGCAGTCATGAGAGTTGAAAATACTGAAAATAACTTTGTTGCATAAATAAAAGATTCTTCATACTTGAGATGGGAACAGGTGCTTTTTTACCATTTTTTTTTTTTACCATAGATGCCTGTTTTCGCTAATTTGCATCATACCTAAAATTATATCTATTTTATGTGCTATAGTCAAATTAACTTTCTCAACTTAATTTAGCATCTACTTGAAAGCAAAAACACAAGTGAAATTTTTTTTTTCATAATTGGAAATAAATTCAGGCGTTAAGGGGTTAAGTACCTCGGCATGATTTTAGATTCCTCATTAACCTTTAAAAAAACATATCAAAAAAATCTCAAACATAATCAAATTCAATCTGAGAAATTTTAAACAAATTAGACCATCAGTGACAGTGCGGCCAAAATCTTTCTGCATGCAATGATCTTCTGACTCATCGATTACTGTTTTACCAACTGGTCACTCACTGGTGTAACCCTAACACTGGTCAACACTAAATTTATTGTCAAAGTTTTTTTAGCTGATTCAAGACAATTTTGATGTGCTGAATCCAAAAATCTCATTGGTTTTGCTCAATCAGGTCAACTTTTTGAACTATGGCCACATGTTTTTTACATTTTTGTTTACATGTACGAGTATTTTCGCTTTATATGATGCAAAATTCTTTTTTATTTCTTGAAATTCTCTGAATTCTGAACAATGATGACGTAATATTCAATTTACATGTACTTACCTGAGTTGTGTGCATGCGCACGCAGCGACCGGCAGCTGGTGAAAAAAGTCTGTCGTCTGTGTCTCTGTTTTTACGCACTTTAATGTGTTTAAATGAAATTCTCTGTGTCGTTTTTGTCCTTGAATGTTTGTGGACTGTATAACGAAGAGCTCCCTGGTTCCATCAACATGGATTTCCTCCTTATTTCTGCACTGCTGCTTCTTTCACACCGGCTCTTTGTTTTGGAGGTAAGCGCAATCACGATCATGCCGGGGAGAATACAATATTCCAGAGACATGTTACTGCATTTAACCTCTTGCACTCCGGTGTACCGCGGGCGGGCATGTCTCTGCGTGCAAGAGGGCGCTGCGTCCTAGAGCGCACTGAAAAAAAAAGCTGCATTTCCGTTCTTCCACTACAGACACAGCCGTGAACAGAAAGCCAAAGGAGTGCTTTGATTGGTTTAGATGTGATTGACCTCTCATTCGACTAATAAGAGCCTTGAATTGGGTTTCTGAAACGTTGAAGAACCAATGACTGAAAACCTAGCAAGAAGGACCCGCCTACCAGCGGCTGCGAATACAGCCAGCCAATTGAAGCACAGAAGTTCGAAAGCTGTTTTGTGTAAGGCTGGGTGACACGCAGGCATTCGCCAGTCTTTTTTTCTTACTACTGTTGTTATTTGTTTTGAAAAATCGTTCGCCAAAACCGCAATCATGGAAGCGCAAAACCGCAATAATGGAATTATGGTTTGACCGGATCAACGTGACCAGAACCACAAGTCCGTAACAAGCGGACCAGCGTCATGTTCTTCTGACAATGAGGAAGAGAAGTTTGCCAGCGACATTGCTGTTGTGGACAGGTAAGTGTTATAAGCTAAATTATTCTTTATCCCTGAAAATTGTAATCCAAATGACTTTTGACCGATCGGTAAATTACAACTGTGCGTTATCACAACATGACAGACCCGGACCGCTCTGGTCCGGATCCATCATGTTGTGAACGCGCCCCCCCCCCCCCCCCCAAACCCCACCGCTACTCTTCTGTAGCGGATTGCAGATATATTGCAGATATTTCAGTACAACTGTGAATAGTAGACCGCGGGGACTGTGCGCCGCGGTCGCCACATCGCCACATGACTGTTCCGTCATGTGGCGATGGGCGATGTCCGTCCTCTGTAGCGGGGAGTGGGGGAGTTGTTATCTTCTACATTACAGATATTTTAGAATAATTTTTAGTGCACTCTAGGTTATTTTTTCTTGTAAAAAAAAGCCACACATTTTTTACGTGGCATGCTTCTTTGTGTGTGGGGGCTTGTTTGTTCATTCATTCATTCATTCATGAATAAACAACCCCCCCCCCACACACACACAGCCCTTCACCTTTCATTAGAGCCCAAGATGAAGCTTCTATATTGAATCATTCAAAAGTTACAGACGTTTTTCCAAACTGTGCCATTTGGCACAATTTGGCACAGTTCAAAAACGCCTGGGAACAACCTAAGAAAAAAGGGGTGTAATATATTCATTTTTTGTGGTATTGTTACAAAATTTTGACCTCAGCTGGATAACACTTGGTTCTACATTTCTGTTGCATTTTCCAGCCAGTATCTGAAGCTGTGTGTTATTTGCAAGCATTTGTATCCAAAAAAACCACCCAGGCGAAATTTATTTTCTTCAAGTTCGGTATGTTTAGATGACTGTTACTCAGTGACAGGAGCACTTAAAGAGATTATGACTGTTTTGCCAAAAAATTCAAAGTGTTTTCTTTTAAATGAGACCAACCCCATGAAGATGCTGCAAAGGGTTGAAGAACAGCTTTTGATTTATTTTGGGTACGTTATTTTTTGGCGTTTTTAGGGAAATTGACCAGAGTGCAAGGGGTTAAACACGGATAATGCAGCGTCTGTGTTTGAGTCTATACCGCAACTGCCGGACTTTTGTCATGGCTTACACGGAGACGTGGCTTACGGCGCATGATCGGGATGCAGACCTGTGGATTGACGGCTTTGGAGCCCCACTTCGCTTGGATCGGCAGGAAGAGGTAACGGGAAAATGTCAGGGGGGCAGCGTATGTTTATACATTAATAAATAGTACTGCACATCTGTCACGGTCAGAGAGCGCATCTGTACACCCGATGTGGAGCTTCTGTCCGTGTCGCTATGCCCCTTTTATCTGCCCCACGAGTTCCCACAACTTTTCATCACGACTGTGTACATTCACCCGAGGGCGGACACTGACTCTGCCTCCAGCACCGTCTTTGATGTGGTACAGCGGCTGCAGTCAATTTCTCCAGAGGCTCCAAACTTTATTCTTGGGGATTTTAACCATGTTTCTTTAAAGAAGACACTTAAAAACTTTTTTCAGTATGTCTCCTGCCCAACCAGGCAAAAAAAAGACATTGGACCTGTGCTATGGATCCATAGAGAGGGCCTATAAATCACTTCCCCTTCCTCCTTTAGGATCCTCAGATCACAACTGTGTACATTTGCTGCCCACATATAAAACTGCTCTCAGAAGAAGCAAGGTGGAGACGTGAGACATTGATGTGTGGACAGAGGATTCAGTGCACAGCCTCCAGGAAGACTTTAACTGTAGAGACTGGGAGATGTTCACACTGTCCTGCGGGGATGATTTGGACTCTTTGGTAGACGTCACATGCTCATACATGGCTTTCTGTAAAAATATGACCGCTCCACATAAACGTGTCAAAATATATCCCAACAACAAGCCATGGGTTACAAAATCAGTTAAATCCTGCTTACGAAGGAAAGCACTTGCCTTTAAACAGGGGTCTGTTTCTGAGCTACAGGTTGCCACAAAAGAGCTGGAGTCCGAAATTTTAAGAGCAAAACAGAATTATAAATCAGAATTGGAAAGTAAGATGGCAACAAAGAAACTTGGTTCAGCCTGGGCCAGTATGAAAACTATTGCAGGCCTTCAGAGCACAGAGCGCAGTAATCGTGTGTTTTTAGATGGTTTTAATTCAGACACAGAGCTGGCTAATGCTCTTAATTGTTTTTCTGGTCGTTTTGATTCCTTTGATTTTAGCACAGAAACCCAAGATTTGAAACAGAAACTCAAAGACAATCAGCACTTTAATATAGAGGTGCAGGATATTAAAAGGGAGTTCTGTGCTGTAAAAGTGAACAAAAGTCAGGCCCCTGATAATATATGTGGGCGCCTGGTAAAGTCCTGTGCACATGAACTGAGTCCTGTATTTCATTACATTTTCAATAAGTCCTTACAGACACAACATGTGCCTAAGATCTGGAAAGATGCTGTGGTTGTTCCTGTTTCAAAATCCAGCTGTCCTAAAACGGTAAACGACTTTAGACCAGTTGCTTTGACTTCAATTTTAATGAAAATTTTTGAAAAACTGGTCAGATCTGAGGCCCTAAAGCAGACTGAACATGCATTGGATCCTTTGCAGTTTGCATATAGGCCTCACAAAGGAGTGGAGGATGCCACTGTCACTCTGTTTAACATGCTTTTTAAACATCTGGATTTTAATGGCACACACGCCAGGCTGTTATTTGTGGACTTTTCCTCCGCCTTTAATACAATCCAACCTATTATTTTAGTTGAAAGGCTCCTGCAACAATTTGATTTGAGCAATAATCTGGTGGGTTGGATTCTGGATTTTTTAACCAACAGGACACAGAGAGTAAGGGTCAATGGTACATTGTCTGACCAAAAGTGCTGTTCTACTGGCTCTCCTCAGGGGTGTGTGTTGTCACCACTACTCTTCATCCTGTACACAAACATGTGTTGGAGCAAACATGACATGACATGACTCCCCCCACTCGGGAGATCGGATCACAACTTGGTTTATCTCCGGCCGGTGTACAAACCCCTAGTGCACAGACAACCTCCGGCCATGCACACTGTGGAGTTATGGTCTGAGGAGACAATGGACACTCTAAAGGACTGTTTTGAAGCCACCGCCTGGAAGCAGCTCTGCGATCCACATGGTGAGGACATCGATGGCCTCATTCACACCTTCACGGGCTACCTCAGCTTCTGTGTGGACAAATCCGTTCCCACCAAGACCATACGGCGTCACTCAAACAACAAACCCTGGATCAACCCTGAGATAAAAACACTTCTGAGAGAGAAGAAGAGGATCTTCAGGTCGGGGAACAGGGAGATGCTGAAGTCCGTACAGAGGGAGCTGAGGAGAAAGATCAGAGAAGGCAAGGACAGCTTCAGGAAGAAGATGGAGGACAAGCTGCAACAGAGCGACATCAGCGGGGTCTGGAGAAACCTCAAAACCATCTCGGGGCTTCAGAATACCTCCCCCCAGGCCACGGGGGGCAGGGAGTGGGCGAACAACCTGAATCTGTTTTTCAATAGATTTGATCAACCGCCCTCCCCCCTGTCTGCACAACAACCACTGCTGCCTCTAAGAAATCAAGTCCTGCTGCACACTCCCCACTCCACCGACACCCCCCCCCCCACTCCCAACACACAGCCCCCCATCCTGACCCTGACCAAGACCCAGGTGAGGACGGAGCTGAGGAAGATCAAGGCGAGGAAGGCGTCGGGACCGGTAGGCATCAGCGCAAAGCTCCTCAAGTCCTGTGCAGACCAGCTGTGTGGGATTGTGATGTATATCTTCAACCTGAGCCTGAAACTGGGGAGGGTACCACAGCTGTGGAAAACATCTTGTGTGGTACCTGTACCAAAAACTTCCCACCCCAAAGACCTGAACAGCTACAGACCGGTGGCCTTGACGTCCCACTTGATGAAGACCCTGGAGAGACTGCTCCTTGCTCATCTCCGCCCCCTGGTGGAACCAGCGATCGATCCACTCCAGTTCGCCTACCAGCATGGCATTGGGGTGGAGGATGCGGTGATCTTCCTCCTTCACCGTTCTCTGTCCCACCTGGAGAAGCCCGGGAATATGGTGAGGATCATGTTCTTTGACTTCTCCAGTGCTTTCAACACCATCCAACCGATGATCCTGAAGGACAAGCTGCTGCGCGCAGGGGTGGACCAGCACCTGTCATCATGGATCCTGGACTACCTCACAAACCAGCCTCAGTTTGTGAGAACCCGGGACTGTGTTTCCGACACGATCATCAGTAGCACGGGGGCCCCCCAGGGAACGGTGCTGGCTCCCTTCCTGTTCACTCTTTATACTGCGGACTTCTCACACAACACAACACATTGCCATCTACAGAAGTTCTCTGATGACTCTGCGATCGTTGGTCTCATCTCCAACGGAGATGAAGCTGAGTACAGAGGGCTTATCCAGGACTTCGTGGACTGGTGCCATCGGAACTGCCTCCAGATCAACGCGAGGAAAACTAAGGAGCTGGTGGTGGACTGCCGCAGGCATGGGCAGCCCCTCACAGCACCAGTAAATATACAGGGAACAGACATCGAGATGGTGACATCCTATAAGTACCTGGGTGTTCATCTGAACAATAAACTAGACTGGTCACACAATACTGACGCACTCTACAAGAAGGGACAGCGCAGGCTGTTCCTGCTGAGGAGACTCAGGTCTTTTGGTGTACAAGGGGCGCTGCTGAAGTCATTCTATGACACGGTGGTGGCATCAGCCATCACTTTTGGAGTGGTCTGCTGGGGCAGTGGCATTACTGCAGCCGATAGGAAGAGACTGAACAAACTGATTAAGAAAGCTAGCTCTGTCCTGGGGCAGCGCCTTGATCCGATGGAGGAGATAGGAGAGAGAAGGACGGTGGCTAAACTGTCATCTCTGCTGGAGTCCGAGTTCCACCCTATGCAGGACATACTGGATGCACTGAGGAGCTCATTTAGCAGCAGACTACATCATCCCAGGTGCACAACCGAGAGGTTTCGTAGGTCCTTCCTACCAACGGCTGTCAGACTGTACAACCTAAGCAGGGCTGCTCGCAGAGATAGCAAAAAGACGTAACAAACTAATAGTTTTTTGAATGCAAAAGATGCAATAGACTTACACAATGGTCCTCTCCGGCATACAACTAGGAACATACCGGTCGCTATGGAGGGTGAGAATATGTATGGGCACATAATCATACCATGTAGGATAACTAAGTAGACGGTTATGCTGTTTCATCCCATCTAGCAACAATGCTCTGCACTGTGTGTGTTTATATATTTACATATTTATTCCATCTAGCTACAATGCTCCGCACTGGGTGTGTTTATATTTATATATCTATATATTTATTCCATCTAGCTACAATGCTCCGTACTGTGTTTTTATATATCTACATATTATTCCATCTAGCTACATTGCTCCGCACTGTGTGTGTTTATATACTTGCATATTTATTCCACCTAGCTGCAATGCTCCGTACTGTAGGTGTTTATATATTTACATATTTATTCCATCTAGCTACAATGCTCTGCACTGTGTTCATATATTCATATATTTATTCCATCCAGCTACAATGCTCTGCACTGTGTGTCTGTGTGTGTGTGTGTATATATATATTTTATAGTAATATGTACATATGTATATTAGCTGCTCTTGCTTGCTTGTTTTTTTTTTTCTTGCCTTCTGATTGTTGCTCTGAGTGTTGCTATCCCTGTGCTGTTGCAATCCTGGAATTTCCCCATTGTGGGACTAATAAAGGCTTATCTTATCTTATCTTATCTTACAACAGACACATTATAAAGTATGCTGATGATTCAGTTATTGTCAGTCTCCTCCAGGATGGTGAGAGTGGCCACGGCCCAGTAGTTGATGATTTTGTTCACTGGTGTGAGGACTCCTACCTGCAGCTGAATACGACAAAAACTAAAGATATGATTATTGACTTTAGGAGGAAAACTCCCAGGCACAAAGTCACTGTACTAAAAGGCCAGACCACTGAATGTGTACAATCCTACAAATATCTTGGTGTGGTCTATATTACTCATATATTCCATACCTACATAGTATGTTAGGACATGTGAAATGCTTAGTGACTGCATATGTAAGGAACTTCACACCTCTGAAAGGACAAAGGAATCTCACCCGCCGTGTGAAGAACAAAGACGTCCCAGGGCGCGACAGCAGAGACCGGAGGAGTCACCCTCACCCCCCAAGACAAGGAGAGGAGTTCCCATCACCTCCCAAGAAGAGGAAAGGAGATAACAGGACAATGGGGGGATTAAGATAACGAGGGATGTCAGCCTTTGTAACGCCTGTCTTTGATGTGTGCCTGTATTTAATCAGCAAGCTGGCAGAACTCTGCCTCTTTTACCTTCTGCCACGCTCTGCACCAGATGAGACAAGTTAGGAGAGCTGAATATTAAAACGCTGCTTTTAAACAAAATCGCCTCATTATTTCCAGCTCCTCTACATTGGGACGATTATTGATAGTAATTTAAACTTTGAAGAGAACTGTGAAAGGGTGTGCAAAAAGGGTCAGCAACATTTGCATTATTTAAGGAAACTTGCACACTTCCAAATTGACCGAACCATAATGACAATGTTTTATCGGGCTTTTATTGAATCTGTTTTATCCTTTTCTTTAGTGTCATGGTTTGGTCCAATAAAACTGAACAGAGGAAATCCTTGGATCAGGTAGTTAGATGGTCCAGTCGTTTGCTTGGTGAGTCACAGCTGAGCCTGACATCCCTGTACACCAGACAGGTACAGAGGATTGCTACCTCCATTTTAAATGATGACTCCCACCCTTTGCACTGCCACTTTCAGCTTCTTCCCTCCAGACGGAGGTTTGCTGTCCCAAAAAGTAAAACCCAGCGCTACAAAAACAGCTTTGTTCCTGCTGCTGTCAAAGAGCTGAACAAGTTGTAACAATACATTGCACATAATTTAGTTACCTATTTATTAACTCCAATTTATATTTACTTATTTTTGTAGGATTTTTATCTGGGTTCTAAATCTTTTATTGGGTTTTAGACCTTTGAGTTTTTAACCTCTTTGACTAGTCTTTAACTTTTTAATATGACCCTTCTCTCTTATCTCTGGTTTTTCTCTCATCTCATTGTCTTTATATCCTGATTGATGGAGCCTTGAGTATTTTTATCATGTTTATAGTCAGCTTCATGTGTGCCTGTGTTTATGTTTATGTTAAATGTAATTGTTATTTGTAAATATGGATGTCACCAGACTGCAAAAAAATCTACCTACGGGTACAAATAAAGTAACCTGAACCTGAACCTCAATGTCTACTATTCAATTTACAACACAACTGTACAACTGCTTACAACTTAGCATAAAAACCTGACCTGATCGAAAGAAACGGATGTCATTTTGGGATTCAGTGGTGCAAAACTGTCTTAAATCAGTTGAAAAAACACAGACAACTTACAAAAAAATTACTTTTGTTATGTTGTGTAATCAAACCTTTTGAATCTTTATACAAAAAAGCTATAAAAATCTTTGATAAGAACGATTCCACATATCATTGCTGTCACATTTACAAGAAATACAATCTATCTTTTGAAAATGATAAAACTCAAATTTGCCTGTTCAATGTATAAAATATTAAATGGCTATCTATCAACCCCCCCCCCCCCCCCCCGGGAGAATATGTTAAACTGAGGACTGTCACCGGTACAACCAGCAGAGCAATCACTAGAGGAGACTGTGAGGTCCCCCACAGACGCACCACATGTGCTCAATCAGTGCTATCAGTCAGGGGCACCAAGATCTGGAATAATATACCACCTGCAATCAGAGAATGGACCACACTAAACACTTTTCAAAAGCAAAACAAAATCAAATCAAATCAGCCTTTATTGTCATATTGCTGTACATACAACTGTAGTGCAGGCAAGATAAAATTGCATTTCTCTCAGCATCCATATCAGTAAAAGAACAGGATTTAAGACACACTCACACATATCTTCACCCCCCCACATCCATTCACACATCCCTGAGACATACTTGAAAAACTAACTATAATATACAAATAATGTACATAATGTCCGTAGGTGCGGTAGTGTATATTAGAGATTCCGGATCAGCTGTTCAGCATCCTAACAGCTTGTGGAAGGAAGCTGTTGATCAGTCTGATGGTTCTGCCTCTGATACTACAGAATCGTTTGCCAGATGGCAGAAGTTCAAAGTGTTTATGCAGAGGGTGAGAACGGTCCTTGGCAATGTTCAGTGCCCTGCTCCTACAACGGTTCTGAAAAAGTTCTTGGACAGAGGGGAGGGAGACTCCAATTACCCTCCCAGCTCCCTTAACTATCCTCTGCAGGGCTTTTTTGTCTGATATACTGCAGCTGGAGTACCATGTAGCAATGCAGTATGTCAGAACACTCTCCACCACACCTCTGTAGAAGGTCCTGAGGACGCAGATGGGGAGAGAGGCCTGTTTGAGTTTCCTCAAGAAGTGCAGTCTCTGCTGGGCCCGCTTCCTGATCGCCAAGGAATTCTTGCTCCAGGTCAGGTCCTGCGAGATCTGCACTCCGAGGAACTTGATGTTCTCCACTCTCTCCACTAAACGGCTGCCGATCCTGAGGGGAACGTGTTCAGGCTGTGACCGCCGGAAGTCGATAATCATCTCCTTCGTTTTGTCCACGTTGAGCACCAGATTGTTCTCCCTGCACCAGCCCTCCAGGTCTCTCACTTCTTCCCTGTACATTGATTCCTCATCCCTCTGAATAAGTCCCACCACCATGGTGTCATCTGCAAACTTAATAATCTGGTTCCCCTCGTGTCTGGATACACAGTCATGTGTTAGAAGTGTAAACAACAGTGGACTGAGTACGCAGCCTTGAGGGGATCCGGTGCTCAGCGTGACAGAGTTGGAGATGTTGTTTCCAGCCCGGACAAACTGAGGTCTCTCAGTCAGGAAATCCAGGATCCAGAGACATGTGGCGGTGTTCAGAACAAGAAGGAGTAATTTCTCCATCAGTCTCTGGGGAATAATGGTGTTGAATGCTGAACTGAAATCAATGAAGATACATTTTTAAGATACATTGGAAAAATTGGCTTTTAAACAACCAAAACTGTTCCCATAACGAGTGGTTGCTCTGCAGCATATGCATATATATATGTGCCTGTGCGTCACATACATATGCCCCGCCTCTTGTTTGTTGCCATCTGTTGTTGCTGTGAGGTGCTTGGGTGCATGTGTGTGTACACATACACAACACTTCACTTGTGTGACATTTGAATGTTTTATTTTGTAGTACCTTAACTCTTGCACTTTAGCATATCCACTTTGAACAGTTTCATTGCAGTTGTTCTGCTCATGTATGATTATTGGTGTGTTTTTGTGACCCGCCGGGGGACTACAGATGCAAATTAGCAGTATTACTAAATCTGGCATACTTACATTTGTATTAATGTTCCTTAGTAGTGACATAACGCACAGCTCAGGAGACGCACACACACAGGCTTAGAGTAGTTCAAAGAGTTTATTAACAGCAGGAGTGAATGAGTGCGTGTCTGCGGGATGTAAATGTGTTGGTGATGGTGTCTGCTCCAGGCACAGAGGCAGGTGACCGTACAGCCGAGCAACCCTATGGAGAGAGCACAGGGAGAGGGTGACGGGCATACACCAACACAGGAGGGATTTATGGCGAGAGAAGGACTTACTTGGTGGGTCAGGACAGCTGGCACAACAAGGGGGCGAAGCCCGGAAGACAGCCACCTGGAGAGCTCTGTACAGCAGCGAGGATTGGGCGATGGAGTGGAGATGTCCGCCGCTGGGGAATCCACCTGTGCACAGGGGAGAAGACTGAAGAAAAGAGGTAAGCGATCTTCTTACCAAAATGGTGACGCTGAAGGGAAGTATGCTCACAACGGTGAGGGACGAAGTCTGACGGCTTCAGGCCGAGCCTCCGGGCGAGACGGCCTTTATCCCTCGCCGCTGATGATTGTCAGGTGCGTGAGCAGGTGGCGCCGCTGATGAATGGCGCGGCGTGACAGTACTCCCCCCTCTAGCAGCGCCTCCTGGCGATGGCTTATCCGGGTGCGCTCGGTGGAAGTCCGCGATGAGCGATGGGTCCAACACAAACGACGGGGGCACCCATTGTCGATGCTCGGGCCCATAGCCCTCCCAGTCCACCAGGTATTGCAACCCACGACCTCGGCGCCGGGAGTCCAGGATGGAGGAGACGGACCAGGCCGGATGGCCACCAATCATCCGGGGCGCGGGTTGCGCTGCAGGAGGAGGGCAAAGGGGGTCAGTGACTGCCAGTTTCACCTTCGACACATGGAAAGTGGAATGGATGCGGAGGGAGGGGGGAATAGCCACGCGCACAGCCACCGGGTTGATGATCCGGGTGATGGGAAAGGGACCCATGAATCGCTGTGCCAGCTTCCTCCTCTCGCCTTTTAACGTGATGTCCTGGGTAGACACATACACGAGTTGCCCAACTCTGTACGCCGGGGCAGGTCTTCTGTGCCGGTCCGCCACGGTCCTGTTGCGCTCCGCCGTGCGTAAAAGCGCATGACGCGCGGCAGCCCAGGTGGAGCGGAACTGCCTAAGGTGCGCCCTAACAGAGGGGACAGTCACCTCGTTCTCCTGCGCTGGAAACAGCGGGGGGTCGTAACCCAGGGACGCCTTGAAGGGGGACATCCCCGTTGCAGAAGAGCGGGCGGTGTTGTGGGCATACTCCACCCAGGCGAGATGGTTGCTCCAGGACGTCGGCTTGGATCTAGTAACACAGCGGAGCGCAGCCTCCAGCTCCTGATTGGTCCTCTCACACTGCCCGTTAGACTGGGGGTGATGGCCGGAGGAGAGGCTCACCTTGGCTCCGATGGCATTACAAAAGGATCTCCAAACCTCGGATGAAAATTGGGGACCCCGGTCCGAGACCACGTCCACCGGAATCCCGTGCAGCCTGACCACGTGTTGGACGAGGAGGCCCGCCGTCTCCAGGGCAGTAGGGAGACCTCGCAGGGGAACGAAGTGCGCAGCCTTGGAGAAACGGTCCACAATGGTCAGGACGGTGTCAAAGGAGTTGGAAACGGGGAGTCCGGTGACGAAATCCAGTGCGATGTGCGACCAGGGCCTGCCGGGGACGGGCAGAGGCTGGAGCAGACCCGCTGGGGGGGCATTTCCCGACTTGCTGGTGGCACAGATTGGGCAAGCCCGGGCGTAGCGGGCTGCATCCCTCCGCAGGCCTGGCCACCAAAAGGACCGTTGGAGGAGGCTGATCATCCGAGAGGTGCCGGGATGACAGGTGAGCCGGGAGGTGTGGAGCCAGTGGATGACCTCTCCTCGGACCGCAGATGGGACGAACAGTCTTCCCTCCGGTCCACCGCCAGGATCAGGTTCCACCTCCTGCGCCTTCCGGATCTTGTCTTCAATGTCCCAAGAGATGGCACCGAGGACGCACGACCTGGGCAGGATAGTGTGGGGCGTCTCCTCAGCCTCCACGGGGGTGAACTGCCTAGAGAGGGCGTCAGGCAGGCCGTTTTTGGAGCCCGGCCTGAAGGTGATCGAGAAGCGGAACCTGGCGAAGAACAAAGACCAGCGCGCCTGGCGGGCATTCAGGCGCTTGGCAGATCGTAAATACTCTAAGTTCTTGTGGTCCGTCAGGACCACAAACGGCAGGTCCGCCCCCTCTAGCCAGTGGCGCCACTCCTGTAAGGCGAGTTTAATGGCCAGGAGCTCTCTGTCCCCCACATCGTAGTTCCTCTCCGCCGGGGACAGGCGCCGGGAGAAGAAGGCGCACGGCCGTTTGGCGCCATCGTCAGGTGACCGCTGGGATAACACTGCTCCCACTCCCGTGTCCGATGCGTCCACCTCCACAATGCACTGCAGCGCGGGGTCGACCTGGCGAAGGACCCGGGAGGAGGAGAACTCCGCCTTCAGCGCCCTAAAGGCAGCAGCGACCTCTTCAGTCCACCGGAACGGGACCTTCGGGGACGTGAGGCGGGTCAGCGGTCCGATGATCGAGCTGAAATTTGGGACAAAGCGGCGGTAAAAATTGGCGAAGCCAACAAACTGTTGCACCTGCTTCCGGGATGCGGGAGTAGGCCACTCCACCACCGCCTTCACCTTCTCTGGGTCTGGGAGCACCTGATCTTGAGCGATGATGAATCCCAGGAAGGATGTGGTCCTAGCGTAGAATTCGCATTTCTCAGCCTTCACGTACAGACGATTCTCCAGCAGTCTTTGGAGGACCCGCCTCACATGGACCTGGTGCTCGTCCCTGGACCTGGAGAAGATAAGGATGTCATCCAGGTAGACGAACACAAAAAGGCCGATGAAATCCCGGAGGACGTCATTAATGAGGCGCTGAAAGACGGCAGGAGCGTTGGTCAGCCCGAACGGCATGACGAGATACTCAAAGTGGCCGTTCGGGGTACGGAAGGCTGTCTTCCATTCATCTCCCTCCCGGATCCGGACGAGGTGGTAAGCGCTGCGTAAATCCAGCTTGGTAAACCAGGTCGCCCCCTGGAGGGAGTGAAAGACAGTGTCCATGAGGGGCAGGGTGTAACGGTCCCTCTCAGTGATGTCATTCAGCGCTCGGTAGTCTATGCAGGGGCGGAGGGATCCGTCCTTTTTCCCGACAAAGAAAAACCCTGCCCCCACGGGTGACGACGATGGGCGAATAATCCCAGCGCTCAGAGATTCCTTCAGGTATGTATTCATGGTCTCCTTCTCCGGCGCCGACAGGCTGTAGAGCCGACCAGATGGCAGGGGAGCCCCCTGGCGGAGGTTGATGGCACAGTCATATGGTCGATGCGGGGGAAGAGACATAGCTTTCGATTTGCTAAATACCATACCCAGGTCGTGAAATTCTGGAGGCACCAGTGACAGGTCCGGAGGTGCTGTATCCGCCACAGGGGGAGCCGCGGATGGGGAGCAGGCAGCGGACTGAAGGCAGGTGCCCATACAGAAGGTACTCCATGCCGATACCCCAGCGGACCTCCAGTCCAGGACAGGGTTGTGGAGGCGTAGCCAGGGATACCCCAGGATGACGGGCGACACAGAGTTGGGCAGGACGTAAAATACCATCTCCTCCCGGTGGTTCCCTGAGATGATGACTGGGACAGGCATGGTTTGATGAGAAACTCTCCCAAGGGAGGCACGGGAGAGATGGACCAGGGAGATGGGGTGTTTTAATGCCTGACAGCGGATGCCCAATCGGGTTGCCAGGCCTTGTGAAATGAAGCTGCCCTCTGCGCCCGAATCCACCAGTGCGTGGGTGAGGTGCCCAGTGGGATTGTGGCAAAAACGGATGGGCAGCTTTAATTGAGTGAGAGAGTCTAACCGGTTGGGATCCGCGAGGCTCCCTACAGCGATTCGCGGACCCCGCCGACTGGCTTTCCGCGGGCAACGCTCCACAGTGTGTTGGTCACCTCCGCAATACATGCAGAGGCCCAACTCACGGCGGCGTTGTTTCTCCGCAGGGGAAAGCTTGGTCCAGCCCGTCACCATCGGCTCCGACTCCTCGGGGCACAATGCTGGCGGCGCCGCCAGGGGGCGAGCTTGGAACAGGTGCGGCGAGACTCCACAAGGGCGAGAAGAAGAAGACTTCCGCCCCGAGGAGCGCTCGCGCAGCCTGTTATCCAAACTTATCGCTAAGGATGTCAGCTCCGCTAGCGTCCCAGGGATATCCCGTCCAGCCAGTTCATCCCTCAGATCACTATTGAGGCTGCGGAGGAACAGGCCACAGAGGGAGCGTTCCTCCCAGCCCAATTCCTCCGCCGCTACCCGGAAGTCGACCGAGTAGTCCGCTGCCGACCGGCCTCCCTGCTGGAGAGCGAGGAGCCGATCGACCTGGACCGTCTCGGTTTGAGAATGGTCAAAGACCTCCAGAAAGCGCCTCACGAACTGGTCATAGGTGAGGGTGGCATAACTGGGCCTCGCCATTACGGCGTAGGTCCAAGTTAACGCACGCCCCTCCAGAAGATTCCCTATGTAACCAATCCGACTGTGATCCGAGGGAAAATCTCCGGGCACACGGTGGAACACGGACTCACACTGCATAATGAACCCCCGCGCTCCGCCGAGCTTACCGCTAAAGCGGGCGGGGGTCGGAATCGGTGTGAGCCGAACCGGTGCCACCGGAGCCGGCTGGACGGCCGCTGGAACAGCAGGAGCCGCGCCACCCTGACGAGCCGGGGGGAACGGCTGTTGAGGATCCAAGCGGCCCAACCGGTTAGTTAAATTCAATAATTGATTAAAGATCACCTGTTGTTGATAAGCTATTTGATCCACTCTAGCCTCGAGAGTGGAAAACCGGTGTGCGAGCCCGCCGTCCGCCGAGCCGCTCTGCTGAAGCCGTACTGACATAACGCACGGCTCAGGAGACGCACACACACAGGCTTAGAGTAGTTCAAAGAGTTTATTAACAGCAGGAGTGAATGAGTGCGTGTCTGCGGGATGTAAATGTGTTGGTGATGGTGTCTGCTCCAGGCACAGAGGCAGGTGACCGTACAGCCGAGCAACCCTATGGAGAGAGCACAGGGAGAGGGTGACGGGCATACACCAACACAGGAGGGATTTATGGCGAGAGAAGGACTTACTTGGTGGGTCAGGACAGCTGGCACAACAAGGGGGCGAAGCCCGGAAGACAGCCACCTGGAGAGCTCTGTACAGCAGCGAGGATTGGGCGATGGAGTGGAGATGTCCGCCGCTGGGGAATCCACCTGTGCACAGGGGAGAAGACTGAAGAAAAGAGGTAAGCGATCTTCTTACCAAAATGGTGACGCTGAAGGGAAGTATGCTCACAACGGTGAGGGACAAAGTCTGACGGCTTCAGTCCGAGCCTCCGGGCGAGACGGCCTTTATCCCTCGCCGCTGATGATTGTCAGGTGCGTGAGCAGGTGGCGCCGCTGATGAATGGCGCGGCGTGACAAGTAGTTGTTACAAGTTGTTCCTTGTATTAAATGTCCCTTTCAAATAAACATTAAACTCAACTAATTCAGGGTTTCCTCTGATAATATTTCTCGGTGGTGGGCCGCCATGCCAGAAATTTTACCACCTCGCCAAGGCGATATGACGTTATTAAGAAAAATATATTCAGCTTTAGCTTTTAGCTTTATTTATATAGCGCCACATCACAACAAAAGTCATCTCATAGCACTATCAAATGCAGGGAAAACCCCACAATTGCAGAAAGACCCAGCAATCAGACGATCCCCTGTGAGCAAGCACGTAGCAATGGTGGAGAGGAAAAACTCCCATTTAACAGGAAGAAACCTCTAGCAGAACCAGGCTCAGGGAGGGGCAGTCATCTGCTGCGACTGGCTGGGGGTGAGGGGATAGAGAGGATGAAGAGAACAGACATAAAGAGAGAAAACATTAACGGTGAGAAGCCAAGTACATTATTGGAGGTCACCCGGCAGTCTGAATCTGTTAACAGCAAAACAAAAGGGGGGTTAAGAGACACAAGATCCCTCCCTAATCGTAGGCTATATTGAGAAGGAAGGTTTTTACCCTATTCTTAAAAACAGAGATCGAAGCAATGACTTTCCCCAAGCGCGCACACGAACAACGCACGTGGCCGTCATCCGCGCAGAGTTTAAAAGCGTCCTGCTCACGTGAGTTTTCCAGTCAGTGTCTTGCTAAGCGCGACTGTCCAACAGAAACATGAGTTTGTTAAAGTACTTTAAACGTGGGAAAAAAATCATCAGAGGTATGTAAGCACTGGTGTTTATCATGGTTTTAACCTGCTGGAAACGAGAGCAATAAAGGAAGAGCTGCTTAGCTAAGAGATGTGGTTAGAATTCATATGCAGCCGGCTTCACATGAAGGGAAAGGCGGGGGGGGGGACTGATGAATTGCTGAGGATATATTTCACCAGCCACTACAATATTAAGTTATGTTCTGTAGGAATTGCAGGAATGAAGAGACTGGCAATTTCTCTCTTTTCTCGCATGAGCAGGCATGCCGTTTTTATTCTCCAGCGGCAGTGACAAAAAGAAACAGCTAGAAACGCTAGCTCTCTTTTCACTCTAAACTGAGGTCCTTCAGCGGCTGCCTAGAGAGGTGCCTGATGAGAAAGCCTGAGAGCATAACTATAACTGCCTAAACAGATCATTCTGTACATGAACATATATTGTGGTGAATTATGTCTTTAAGATAAGATAAGATAAGATAAGATAAGCCTTTATTAGTCCCACAACGGGGAAATTCCAGGATTGCAACAGCACAGGGATAGCAACACTCAGAGCAACAATCAGAAGGCAAGAAAAAAAAACAAGCAAGCAAGAGCAGCTAATATACATATGTACATATTACTATAAGATATATATATATACACACACACACACAGACACACAGTGCAGAGCATTGTAGCTGGATGGAATAAATATATGAATATATGAACACACAGTGCAGAGCATTGTAGCTAGATGGAATAAATATGTAAATATATAAACACCCACAGTACGGAGCATTGCAGCTAGGTGGAATAAATATGCAAGTATATAAACACACACAGTGCGGAGCAATGTAGCTAGATGGAATAATATGTAGATATATAAAAACACAGTGCGGAGCATTGTAGCTAGATGGAATAAATATATAGATATATAAATATAAACACACCCAGTGCTGAGCATTGTAGCTAGATGGAATAAATATGTAAATATATAAACACACACAGTGCAGAGCATTGTTGCTAGATGGGATGAAACAGCATAACCGTCTACTTAGTTATCCTACATGGTATGATTATGTGCCCATACATATTCTCACCCTCCATAGCGACCGGTAAGTTCCTAGTTGTATGCCGGAGGGGACCATTGTGTAAGTCTATTGCATCTTTTGCATTCAAAAAACTATTAGTTTGTTACGTCTTTTTGCTATCTCTGCGAGCAGCCCTGCTTAGGTTGTACAGTCTGACAGCCGTTGGTAGGAAGGACCTACGAAACCTCTCGGTTGTGCACCTGGGATGATGTAGTCTGCTGCTAAATGAGCTCCTCAGTGCATCCAGTATGTCCTGCATAGGGTGGAACTCGGACTCCAGCAGAGATGACAGTTTAGCCACCGTCCTTCTCTCTCCTATCTCCTCCATCGGATCAAGGCGCTGCCCCAGGACAGAGCTAGCTTTCTTAATCAGTTTGTTCAGTCTCTTCCTATCGGCTGCAGTAATGCCACTGCCCCAGCAGACCACTCCAAAAGTGATGGCTGATGCCACCACCATGTCATAGAATGACTTCAGCAGCACCCCTTGTACACCAAAAGACCTGAGTCTCCTCAGCAGGAACAGCCTGCGCTGTCCCTTCTTGTAGAGTGCGTCAGTATTGTGTGACCAGTCTAGTTTATTGTTCAGATGAACACCCAGGTACTTATAGGATGTCACCATCTCGATGTCTGTTCCCTGTATATTTACTGGTGCTGTGAGGGGCTGCCCATGCCTGCGGCAGTCCACCACCAGCTCCTTAGTTTTCCTCGCGTTGATCTGGAGGCAGTTCCGATGGCACCAGTCCACGAAGTCCTGGATAAGCCCCCTGTACTCAGCTTCATCTCCGTTTCTTCATCTCCGGACTCCTTTAGAGTCCGCTACAGTTCCCTATTACGTACCTGGCAGGTTAAGATGACCGAAATTCACCAAGTCCATCCATCCATCTTCTTCCACTTAATCCTTTTCGGGTCGCGGAGGGGCTGGAGCCTACCCCAGCATCTTTGGGCGAGAGGCAGGGGACTTTAATCTGTCAGCAGCCTTCAGACAAACTAAACGTGTCAACATCTGATTTCAAAATAAGGGAGGTTTTTCCTGCTGTCTGGGTGGTGAGGAGATTTCTAAAAAATAAACAAAAAAAGCCCCAATAATATAAATATAAAGAAATATTATAACAGAAATAACAGCATCCTTGGTCATTTAAGTTAATTTATTTCATTAAATGCACTGCCTCCAGGAATGCTTTAACTGTACGGACTGGGAGGTGTTCATGCTAGACTGCGGAGAAGATTTGGAGTCTTTAGTGGACGTGACATGCTCATACATGGCTTTCTGCAGGGACAGGATCATTCCACATAAACGTGTCAAAATATATCCCAACAACAAGCCATGGGTTACAAAATCAGTTAAATCCTGCTTACAGAGGAAAGCACTTGCCTTTAAACAGGGGTCTGTTTCTGAGCTGCAGGTTGCCACAAAAGAGCTGAAGTCCGAAATTTTAATAGCAAAACAGAATTATAAATCAGAATTGGAAAGCAAGATGGCAACAAAGAAGCTTGGTTCAGCCTGAGCCAGTATGAAAACTATTGCAGGCCTTCAGAGCACAGAGCGCAATAATCGTGTGTTTTTAGATGGTTTTAATTCAGACACAGAGCTGGCTAATGCTCTTAATTGTTTTTCTGGTCGTTTTGATTCCTTTGATTTTAGCACAGAAACCCAAGATTTGAAACAGAAACTCAAAGACAATCAGCACTTTAATATTGAGGTGCATGATGTTAAAAGGGTGTTCTGTGCTGTAAAAGTGAACAAAAGTCAGGTCCCTGATAATATATGTGGGCACTTGGTAAAGTCCTGTGCACATGAGCTGAGTCCTGTGTTTCACTACATTTTTAATAAGTCCTTACAGACACAACATGTGCCTAAGATCTGGAAAGATGCTGTGGTTGTCCCTGTTCCAAAATCCAGCTGTCCTAAAACGGTTAATGATTTTAGACCAGTTGCTTTGACCTCAATTTTAATGAAAATTTTTGAAAAACTGGTCAGATTTGAGGTCCTAAAGCAGACTGAACATGCATTGGATCCTTTGCAGTTTGCCTATAGGCCTCACAGAGGAGTGGAGGACGCCGCTGTCACTCTGTTTAACATGCTTTTTAAACATCTGGATTTTAATGGGACACACGCCAGGCTTTTATTTGTGGACTTTTCTTCTGCCTTTAATACAATCCAACCTCATATTTTAGTTGAAAGGCTCCTGCAACAATTTGATTTGAGCAATAATCTGGTGGGTTGGATTCTGGATTTTTTAACCAACAGGACACAGAGAGTAAGGGTCAATGGTACATTGTCTGACCAAAAGTGTTCTACAGGCTCTCCGCAGGGGTGGGTGGGTGTTGTCACCACTACTCTTCATCCTGTACACAAACATGTGTCGGAGCAGACATGACAACAGACACATTATAAAGTATGCTGATGATTCAGTTGTCAGTCTCCTCCAGGATGGTGAGAGTGGCCACGGCCCAGTAGTTGATGATTTTGTTCACTGGTGTGAGGATTCCTACCTGCAGCTGAATATGACAAAAACTAAAGATATGATTATTGACTTTAGGAGGAAAACTCCCAGGCACAAAGTCACTGTACTAAAAGGCCAGACCACTGAATGTGTACAATCTTACAAATATCTTGGGACGATTATTGATAGTAATTTAAACTCTGAAGAGAAGTGTGAAAGGGTGTGCAAAAAGGGTCAGCAACATTTGCATTATTTAAGGAAACTTGCACACTTCCAAATTGACCGAACCATAATGACAATGTTTTATCGGGCTTTTATTGAATCTGTTTTATCCTTTTCTTTAGTGTCATGGTTTGGTCAGATAAAACTGAAACAGAGGAAATCCTTGGATCAGGTAGTTAGATGGTCCAGTCGTTTGCTTGGTGAGTCACAGCTGAGCCTGACATCCCTGTACACCAGACAAGTACAGAGGATTGCTACCTCCATTTTAAATGATGACTCCCACCCTTTGCACTGCCACTTTCAGCTTCTTCCCTCCAGACGGAGGTTTGCTGTCCCAAAAAGTAAAACCCAGCGCTACAAAAACAGCTTTGTTCCTGCTGCTGTCAAAGAGTTGAACAAGATGTAACAATATATTGCACATAATTTAGTTACCTATTTATTAATTTTATTTTATATTTACTTATTTTTGTAGGTTTTTTTATTTGGGTTCTAAATCTTTTATTGGGTTTTAGACTTTTGAGTTTTTAACCTCTTTGACTATCTTTAACTTTTTAATATGACCCTTCTCTCTTATCTCTTTGTTTTTTCTCTTATCTTTTTGTCTTATGTCCTGATTGGTGAAGCCTTGAGTATTTTTATCATGTTTATAGTCAGCTTCACGTGTGCCTGTGTTTGTGTTCATGTTGAATATAATTGTGGTTTGCAAATATGGATGTCACCAGACTGCAAAACAAATCTACCTACGGGTACAAATAAAGTAACCTGAACCTAAATACAGTTCTATTAACATTTTTTCTTTGTAATCAGAGTTAAATTATTGTTCTGTTCTGACTGCAAAATTATGATCAAAAATGTAAAATGTTATAAGGAAAAAGTAAAAAAAAACCAAAACAAAACAGTCTATTTTAAATTTATCTAAAAAAACCCAGTAATTTTATTTTAAAAAACACAAAAATTAGTCATAAAATAATCCACAAATTTATAATAAAGTTTCAAATGTACAAGAAAAGTCAATTTTACAAAAGGAAATTACAAATTTGAGGAACATGGTTTCAACTTTAGATTTACGGAGAAAAGTAGAAAACAAGAAGAAAATTGTTATAAATTTTTGAGAAAAACCTCAAACCTTCAAGACTGAAGTCATTACTCAAGTTTTTAAGCGGCTGCTCTTTGTACCCTTAACTCAACTAGAAATTTTTGGTTGCCTACTTTTAATTATTAATTTTAAAGCACTGCTTTTACATGAGTAGAATTTCTGTTTACTATACCCACCTGATCATATAATTTAAGTATGCATGAGTACATTACTATTATGAATGTTTCTTTCCCTTCCCTACTCTGTCAATGGAAAAAAGAAACACTAGATTAAAAATACAAAAAATACACATATTTTTGTCATTTATGTATACCATGACAAAAAATCCTGCAGGACAAAACATGACACTTGATATTTTCTAACCTGTTTGTATACCACCATAGACAGAGAGAAAAGCTGAATTAGACAGAGCTCAGAGAGGGAAAGATGAGACAGAAGAGAGGAGCCAAGGAGAGGAAAGTGTTCAGGCAGAGGAAGGAGAAAAGGATGACACCACTAAAAAGTCTAAACACAGGATGTCTGGGTGGGACCCCAACTGGCCCAATATTTAAGCCTCGGTTGTACAATACTTCAAATGGTAAGTTCCATATGCAACGTTACTGTGTAAAATTTTAAAAATAAATAAATAGTATAAAATTAACATATTCCAGTATGTTTACTGCCCCCCCCCGCCCCCGGAAAAATATGTTGCTACCGCGCCAAGGTCTTCAAGCCAGAGGAAACACTGTAATTACTGCCATACTGCCCCTTGCAGTCTAACTGGTACCTCACATTGTTCCCTGTGCCTGATAATGCTGTATTGTACAGTGAGTACAATTTATCTATACGGTGTTACTGTATGTCTGGAAATAGGACAGCAGAGACAGGCATCACTGAAATATAACTTTATTACAAATAGACACAGATGGTACACGTGTCGGGAGTTAGTAGCTGGTAAGCTAACTATAGGCTTCTATGGGCTGTGGTTGGCTTGGAGGCGAAATGCCAAAGAGGACAACTCCCGCCAACAGTCCCCTTAAATAAACATAGCGTGATGACTTCATCCTGCCTGCACCCTCACAACCGTGCTGGCCGTCTGTTAATATTCATATCTAACATCTACTTCCCCCTTGAAAAACTCAGCAGCAAATCGCAGCAGCTCTTTTTTTTTACAAGAACAGAACCTGGGCCACCGGGTAGACCACCGGTTGACCCTGCACGACTGCGTGAATTATTCTGCCACTTTAAAGCAGCCGCACCCTGCAGAACAGTCCCAAACACAGTCACCGCTGAGATTACAGGTTGGGCCCCTCTGGGAGACTCTCATGGGCACGGCCCTGGAGGCGGGTCTGGTGGTCCCGCTGTAAAGTCCCAGTCCAGTTCCCACACTGGCTGGTTTGGCTCCTGAGCAGCTGTTCTCACCCTTCACAGATGGCTGGTATGCCATCTCAAGCCATTGGCCAGCTGGAACGCAGCTGGCCCCAATTGTGCAGCAATTCTCATCTGTGATGACGAGACCTCCTGTGGGTCCAGGCGTCCGGATCATTGGACCCGATCCCATTCCAGCACTGCGAGCCACGATCAGTTCCGCCACACACGACGTTGCTGTTGTGGTGATATATCTTTCATGTCGGCAGCGGGACATGCCCCGGTTGGCGTTGTCCCATTGGATCCTGCTGGGCTACAAACTCTCCATCCTGCTGCCCCTTGGCGGCCCCTTGGCGAGGACTTCTTATTTTTCCAACATCATCTCCTACAATAGTAACAGTCCAAAGATCCTCTTCACCACAATAAACAGTATAGTTAACCCTGTCACTTCTGCTCCCCCTGTTCATTCAATTAATGACTGTAGCAAGTTTCTTTCCTTCTTTGTTGACAAGGTTACTGCTGTTAGGGCTCGTTTTACTCATTCCTCCTCCCCAGTCCTTGATTGTCCCAATAGTCAGGCCATTTTAAGTTATTTTAGCCCAATTTCTTTGGAGGATTTGTTAGTGTTGGTGGGCTCGATGAAATCCTCCTCCTGCCCTTCAGATATCTTGCCTACCTCAATTTTAAAAGAGATAATTGGCTCAGTGGGTACATCTCTGGTTAATATCATTAACAATTCACTTGAATCTGGTTGTGTCCCCTCGTATTTTAAACACGCAGTTGTGCAGCCACTTTAAAAAAAAAAAAAACTAACCTTGATCCATCTGTTTTTAAAAACTTCAGGACAATTTCTAAGTTTCCTTTTATTTCTAAGCTTTTAGAAAAAGTTGTCGCCAAGCAGTTCACTGACTTTCTGATTGAACACAATATTCTCGACAAGTTTCAGTCAGGTTTTCGTCAGAAACACTTGGAGACCGCTCTTCTCAGGGTGTCGAATGATGTTTTAATGTCATCTGACTCTGGCAAATGCTCTGTTTTAGTGTTATTAGATCTTACTGTGGCATTTGATACTATTGATCATTGTATTTTGTTACAAAGGCTTAGAAATTGGATAGGGATTTCTGGAAAAGCCTTGGATTGGTTTTCCTCCTACCTTTATGGTAGGAGTTTTTCCGTGGCTGTTGGCTCTTACTCATCTGACTTTGCTCCTTTAACCTGTGGGGTGCCTCAGGGTTCTATTCTGGGTCCACTTTTATTTGCCCTGTACATGCTGCCACTTGGTTCAATCATCAGCATACTTAAAGGTGCATCTTATCACTGCTACACTGATGATTAACAGCTGTTTTTTTTTCTTTTAAACCTGACCATGTTGACAATTTAAAAATTATTCATGATTGTCTGTCTGCAATTAAGGACTGGATGTCTAGTAACTTTTTGCAACTTAATGCTGACAAAACTGAGGTCCTTATTGTAGAACTTGATAATCTAATTCTTAAGATGGTTAATAGCACTGGTTCATTAAGCGCTAATGTACAGTCTAATCTAAAAAAAAAAAATTGGTGTCATTTTTGACAAGTCGATGAGTTTTGATCAGCATGTCAATCTCTGACCCGGAGTTGCTTTTTCCACCTCAGGAATATCTCCAAAATTAGGTCACTGGTTTCCTACAGTCAGCTAGAAACTATTATTCATGCCTTTTGCTTCTTCACGTTTGGACTACTGTAATACTCTCTTCACATGCCTCAGTAAATCCTCTTTACACTGCCTACAGTTAGTCCAGAGCTCTGTTTGCTAGACAACTGACTAGGTCCAGTAGGTTCTGTCATATCACTCCCATTTTGGCTTCCTTGGGACGGCAGTGGCTCAGGAGGTAGAGCAGGTCGTCCAATAACTACATGGTTGGCGGTTCGAATCCCGCTCTCCCCAGATATCCTGCCGTTGTGTCCCTGGGCAAGACACTTCACCCCAATTGCTCCTGGTGGGTCTGGAAGCGCCATGTTAGGCAGCATGCCACCATCAGTGTGTGAATGGGTGGATAGCAGGATCTGTAAAGTGCTTTGGTCATCAAGAGATGAGAATAAAAGCGCTTTAGACCAGTTGCTTTGACTTCAATTTTAATGAAAATTTTTGAAAAACTGGTCAGATGTGAGGTCCTAAGGCAGACTGAACATACATTGAAAAAAAAAAAAACAAGATGGCGACCGGGATGGTCACACTTTTTCAGTGCCGAGACAAAGTCGCTGATTTTTCCCATTAAAAATACCTAACCAACAGCGATCGGCGCTCGTGACGGACACCCACGGGCTGAATTTCCACCTCCATAAGAATACCGTTGGAATACCCCTTTAATCGGGTAGAGCTGCTGCGCTCTATCCGAAGTGATTGCTAAGCTAACGCTAGTTAGCTTAGCGCTGGCCTCAGTTGTGCCACCTAACTCCGACACGAAGCGACTCAGCCCCCGGTGAGGGCTTACCGGAGGAACTAACCGAGGCGGCAGTTGGGCGCGAGCCGGATAGGAGCTCGGGCGCGGCGTTGGTGAGAGACGGGGGCCACCTGGACCCAGCCAAACAATAGCCTGAGTCGGAGCCCAGTTGCGAGGCCCAGCGGAGGAACAACCAGACTGACGGCGGTTGGTGATGGGGCCTAGCGGAGGTACCACCCAGGCAGACGGCGGCAGGCGGCGGTGATCAGCGGAGCATCTACCGTGACCCCAGCGGAGCTCGGCTGCACCGGCGGTGTGCGGCGTGACTCGGTGGAGGAGCTGTACATGAGCTCGGTTGCGGCAGCGGTGAGCAGAGGGGCCAGCAGTGGAGGGGCTAGCTAAGGCCCAGCCGGATTCACTGTTTTTACTATCCACAGGTCAGTAAAATGCCACCAAAGAAGGAGGAAATGGAAGAGATCAAAAAATCTCTGAACTTCGTGCCAGAAGAACTGGCCAAATTGGTTAGCCAGCAGGCCAAAATAATAGGCCTAATGGAAGATGTACGAGCCCTACAATTAACAATTCAAGAAAAAGACAAAAAAATTAAGGGCCTGGAGCAACGCATCGAGGATCTTGAACAAGGCTCTCGTATGGATGACCTAGTTATAAGTGGACTAGACATCAAATATCAGTCATACGCCCATGCCACAACAGGACTGAGAGGTGAGGATGCTCCCATGAGCGAATCAGTCTCCCTAGAAAACCAGGTGCTTCAGTTCCTGGATAGTAGAGATATTAAGGTAGAAGCTAATGCAATTTCAGCCTGTTATGCTTTACCGAAGAAAGATAACAAAACAAAGAAATCAATTGTGATGCGCTTTGTGAACAGAAGGGTAAAGAATGACATACTGAAGCAGGCCAGAAAGCTACGGGGAACACAAGTCTACCTAAATGAACACCTGACAAAAACAAACGCTGAAATAGCACGGCAAGCATGGATGCTGAAAAGACAAAATAAGATACAGGCAACCTGGACAAGAAATTGTAGAATTTGGATTAAACTGAATGGAACACCTGAGCAAGCAAAGAGTATAATGATCAGAGATGCTACTGACTTAGATAAATACAGATGAACACTGATTAAGAAAATTATGAGTCAATGATAATCCATATTCACACACATGGTAAGAATAGTTCTTTTGATACACCATGCCAAAGTACTTTAAAAAAAAAATAAGCAAAACAAACAAAAACTTATGACTGACTTGAGTAGACATCAATTATCCCCAGTTGGAGGAAGTCATTTGACACACAGTGAGGAAACTCAAACTCTGAAAATATGCCATTATGCTGAACATAAACCACAAGAGATGGAGAATGATATTGATCCTGATAACCACTTTTTCAATAATATTCATAACCATTGTGAATATTACACTGAAAAGCAATTCAAAAGTCAAGTGCAACTAGATGGTAAACTATCAATAATACACTTCAACAGCAGAAGTCTTAACAAAAACTTTCCACAGATTCAGGACTATTTAAAACAGCTAGACAGAAAATTTACAGCTATTGCAGTCTCTGAAACCTGGCTTAATGAAGAGCAGGCTCCCCTGATGGCAATAGAGGGATATCAGATGTTTCATATTAACAGATCTCAAAAAAAAGGTGGTGGTGTTGCACTGTATATTGATGACCTGTATAGGTGTAAGCTTGTAAATGGAATGTCCTTTGCACTACCAGGGATCTTGGGATGTGTTACTGTTGAGATTGACCAAGATAAAACAAAAAATCTAATTATAAGTTGTATATATAGAACGCCGGGAACTTGCATTGAGACATTCAGAGATAAATTAGTCGAGCTGTACAATAATATTACTAGTAAGAAAATGGTAGCAATTTGTGGAGATTTCAATATTGATTTACTGAATCCACATCAACAAAATGTAATTACAGAGTTCATGAACTCTATGTACAGCATGAGTCAATATCCCACAATAACACATCCTGTAGAATCACAGTTCACACCCCTACACTTATTGACAACCTGTTTGTCAATGTTATTGATAAGAAAATAGAAAGTGGATTATTGATAAATGATATAAGTGACCACTTGCCAACCTTTGCACTTATCCATGGCCACACGGGGGCCAATACAGAAAAAATCTCAAAATCGTTCAGATACAAATCTCCAAATGCAATCAGTTCTTTTAAAGAGGACTTGCTGAAGCGAGACTGGACAGAAGTCTATGTATCAGATGTAAATGAAGCCTATGACACATTTATAAACATTGTAACCACTCTTTATGAAAAAAACTGTCCATTAGTAAAAAAAAAGCTTAAACATAAATTTGCCGATAAGCCATGGTTAACCAAAGGACTACAAAAGGCGTGTAAAAAGAAAAAATTATTATATAAAGCTTTCCTAAAGAAAAGGACAAAAGAGGCAGAGCAGCGGTATAAAACATACAAAAATAAGTTAACATATATAATAAGATGTAGTAAAAGAGACTATTACAGTAAAGAACTGGAGAAAAACAAAGACAATATTAAAAATACATGGACAATACTTAACAGTATCCTTGGAAACAAAAGCAGAAATACAAGCAACCCAACCAATATTCCAAAAAGTAATAAAACGACTCAGAGTGTGAATGTAGCCTCACCTGCAGATGAATTTAATAACTTTTTTGTTAACATTGGTCCTAATTTGGCTCGAGAAATACCCACTACGGTGCCTACAGGTGATACAATATGCAATAACACTGCTATAAAAGACTCCATTTTCATAAAGAACACAGACAAAAGAGAGGTCATTGAAATTGTTAAATCGTTTAAAAGTATAACATCTACGGACTGTGATGGTATTGACATGCTCTTAGTCAAAACTATTATTGAATGCTTAGTAAAACCACTGACGTATATCTGTAACCTGTCTCTCCAAACAGGTATATTTCCCAATGCAATGAAAATAGCTAAAGTAATTCCGATATACAAGACGGGTGACAGAGGGGAATTCTCAAACTATAGACCAATTTCACTATTACCACAATTTTCCAAGATACATGAAAAAATATTCTATGAGAGAACTGACAACTTCATACTGAAGAATAATTTATTGTGTGAGCAGCAATATGGGTTCAGACACAAGAGGACAACTGCATATGCTTTAATGGAATTTATAGAAAAAATATCAACAGCCACTGAAAATAAAGAGTATTCAGTTGGAGTATTCCTGGATCTTAAAAAAGCATTTGATACAGTGGATCATAATTTATTATTAAAGAAACTACAAAATTGTGGTATTAGAGGGGTAGCACTGTCCTGGTTAAGTAGTTACTTAAAGAATAGATATCAGTATGTATGTGTTAGTAACAAAAACTCACAGTTACTGAAGGTTACTTGTGGAGTCCCACAGGGTTCAGTTTTGGGGCCATTATTATTCAATATGTGTATAAATGACATATGTAAAGTTTCAGAAAAAATGGACTTAATATTGTTTGCCGATGACACTAATCTATTATGCAGTGGAAACAATTTGGAACAACTTCTGGATACACTTGGAAAGGAATTAGGAAAGCTTAAACTGTGGTTTGATTCAAACAAATTAATGCTCAATTTAAGTAAGACAAAATTTATAGTCTTTAACAACCATCACAACAACTCAGTACCTAAACTCAGTGTAAATGGTGTAGAGATTGAAAGGGTATCTGAAACTAAATTTCTTGGAGTAATGATTGATAATAAACTGTGTTGGAAGTCACATATTAATTATATTAAAGGTAAAGTATCCAAATCAATTGCAATATTACACAGAGTGAAATATTTGCTGAATCAACCCACACTATACACCTTGTATCATTCATTAATACTCCCATACATGACATATTGTAATGAAGTATGGGGAAATACATATAAAACAAACATATATCCAGTCTTTATGCTTCAAAAGAGAGCTATTAGAATAATAAACAAAGCAGCTTACAGGGAACCAACAAACCCACTTTTTCTTAAACTAAAAGCTCTCAAGTTGAAAGATCTGGTTGACTTTAAAACTGCAATGATAATGTTTAAAATGAAGAATTTATCACTGCCCGCAAATATCCAAAAGTTGTTCCAAATAAGGGAGAAACGATATCACTTCAGAGGAACATGTATATTTCAAAAGCCTACAGTGAGAACAACCACCAAGCAACACTGTGTTTCAGTGCAAGGAGTCAGATTATGGAACAATTTTGGACCTGAATTAAAATCATGTACAACGCTTGGGCAATTTAAACAAAAACTAAAGGAAGAAATACTCCAAACATATATGCAAGATGACATGTAAAATCACATAAGGATTGTCATATCCAGCCTGTGCTGTGTTGTTGCCTAGTTTGTTTTTTTTTGTTTTTTTTTTCTTTTGTCACATTTGGTCTTAGCTTTGTTCTGAATTGTAATCGCTCTTGTTTTGTTTTTCTTTTGAATTCTTGGATGGAATATGGGTGGGCAATATAAGCTGCGGCTTCAGCCATCACCCATTTCGGATAACTTTTGTTGAACTGTATAATCAGAGGAGTTACTGTCTAATTTGACCTTGTTGGATTTTATTTCCCCCTTTTGCTATACTATTCAGTTCCTTTTAACCTGTACTATCCGAAATAAAGATTCATTCATTCATTCATTGGATCCTCTGCAGTTTGCCTATAGGCCTCACAGAGGAGTGGAAGATGCCACTGTCACTATGTTTAACATGCTTTTTAAACATCTGGATTTTAATGGGACACATGCCAGGGTTTTATTTGTGGACTTTTCTTCCGCCTTTAATACAATCCAACCTCATATTTTAGTTGAAAGGCTCCTGCAACAATTTGATTTGAGCAATAATCTGGTGGGTTGGATTCTAGATTTCTTAACCAACAGGACGCAGAGAGTAAGGGTCAATGGTACATTGTCTGACCTAAAGTGCTCTTCTACTGGCTCTCCTCAGGGGTGTGTGTTGTCACCACAACTCTTCATCCTGTACACAAACATGTGTCGGAGCAGACATGACAACAGACACATTATGAAGTATGCTGATGACTCAGTCATTGTCAGTCTCTGTCATATCCGGCTCTAGGGAGCCGGGCAATCAGAGCCAGGGGCAAGCCAGTGAGTCGTGATATTTTATTCAGGGTAAAGGGGAAGGGATGAGGAGAGCACAGATACTCATGCAGACGTACACTCACAGGTTGCACAGCGCAGAGGTAAGCAGCTCGTACCGGACGTGGGGGTAGCAAGACGTACATACTCACAGCGGGATACAAACACAGGAATGCTGCAAGAGGAGTATAAGCTGACACCAGACGAAGGGGCTTCAGCTTAGCAATGTGTTTATGTCGCAGCCCCGAGTCATCGAGGCTGCTCCTATTTATCCTCATTGGCAGCGCCCCAGCTGATGAAGACTAATTGGCCCCAGCCGTCCATAATGCTGCCAGCTGGGGGCCAGCTGAGACGCTGCTCAATGGGAAGCAGGGATGAGGGAAAACATGGGCTGAGTGCCGAGACGGCATCTCAACCCATGGTGACAGAGCCCCCCCCCTCAAGGTCGGGCTCCTGAATGACCAGGAACATCCCAGCCCCCCCCCCCCCCCCACCTAGGGTGGGAGGAAGGGAGGCGGACCGGAGGGGAAGAAGCCAAGGGAAGGACAACACCAATGGGGCAATGTAGGGTAGCGGGAAAGAAAAACCCAAATACAATACTGACAAAACAGAATAATTAACCCAGGTACAGATGGGGAGAAGAACTGGGTCAGCACGCCGGTTACATACTACCCAGAGAGTACCAACCATGCGTGACCCAGAGCAAAGAAAAAGTGACACCTGAGGTGAATGGCAGGCAGAGTCCAAAAATGGCCGAGATGGCTCCGGAGATCTCCCCGCTCATTGTCCAGCTGGCGAATCAGGGGAAGAGAAGTGTTCGGACGGCGAACTCTGGACCCAGATCCCAGGAATCCAGTCAACCGGCAGCCGAACCAGGCTGCCCAGAGGGAAACAGACCAGTGGGGGGAACCAGATCACCGAACCGAAAGTTCTGTGGGTCGGGTCGTCGACCCGCATCACTCAACCACCAGGACCGTTGAGACGGGAGAAGGATCAGAGCGGATCCCGGTGGAAGAGGCTCAGGGGAGAGCCGATGACGAGGGCGGCGGGCGTCAGGCCGCAGGAAAACGGCCACCTCCTCACCGGACCTGGACAATACTGGGGCAGCACCCACGTCGGACCCCGATCGGGCCTCAGGCGAACCCACGTTGGACCCCGACTGGGTCTCGGGCGAACCCACGTTGAATACTGCACCAGAACTGACCTCCAACGTTGAACCCGGACCCTCCAGCACCACGAGGAACAGCAACTCCTTGCCGGTGACCCTGGAAGAAGGCTCAGAAGAGAAAACAGAACGGGGATCAGGATCACCGGCAGCGCCAGAACCCGGCGAGACGAGTTCAGACGCAGCGGACGGCTGCACCCGGCTCGTCTCCCCTGGAGATAGGCTGAAGTGCTCGGGGATAAAAAGAGAGAAAAGAAAGGAGAGCACTCGCCTGATCTCGGGTTCTGACGCCGTCCAGGACTGCGAAGATCCAGGATCCGTCGTCAGGAGGTCGTTGTCAGGCTCCCATCTAGCCGCGTCGGGCCCCGCAGCCAGCACGATGGTCAGCGCAGCTTGAGATCCCTCCAGCTCAGGTAACCCCGCCGACGATCCACTCGGCGTGAAGCCAGAAGAATCTCGTCCCGCCGGACCGAACCGCTCCTCCGTGGAGACCCGGGGACGCTCAGTCGTCGGCGTAGACTCCACGCAGCAGTCAGTCCCCCTCCTCCGTCCGCAATGTAGCTGCGGAACCACAGGCCCTCTCCATATCCCACCACGTTGACCCGGAGCCGGGGACCGCTCGGCGGAGAGAGACACAGAGGATGCGGGATTAGGCATACAGGTTACAGCAGGTGGGGAGAGTTCAGGGAGCTGCGAACCCTGAACTTCTCCTCCAGGGATGTGACAGAGCAAATCATTAAGCAGGTGTGAAAAAACAATGACTTGCCTGCCCCCTGGAGGTTGAGTATTGCCTGCTGTAGTGGAATCTGCTTCTTCCTCTCCCCGCCCGGCGATAACGGAGGACCCCCCGGGAATTCGTCTGAGGGTCGCTCGCATTGTCTCCAGCAGAGAGCTCACCAGGCCGGGATTCCAGGCACACACAGCGGTCAGGAAGCGCGTCGAGGAGGAGGGGGAAACAGCCGGGGTGAGCCAGCCCGAATGTCCAGGAATGACAGCGGGGGAACGAGGCTCAGGGGACGAGGCTGTAGAATCTCCACACTGACGAGGCGAAGGGATGACAGCTGCGTGGGAGGAACGGTCCTGACGATGACCCAGAACTGGATCCGGACGAGGTTCGTGCAGGGGTGACTCGGCAATGTGATGACGACTACTCCCAGGGGACGAAGCGAGGGGGAAACCCAGGATTCGCCGCTCCAGATCGGAGATCAAGACGAGGAAGGCGTCAAGCACGGGAAAGCTTCGTAGCCCTGAAGTCCTCACCATCAATCTCACTGCCGCCGCCACATGCCTGAAGGTGGTAACAGGAAACACAGTAGAGCTCGCGACAGCCACTCGACCCCGGACATAACTGCTGTCAGCTGCGGCTCCTTGAAGGGAATCCCGAGTGACGTGGCGCAGGTCGGGGGAAGTCCTCTGGTTGGCGCGAACTCCCGGACTGGAAAGGCGGCAGGAACGGGACTCCGAAGCGGGGAAAGACGTCGCCCACTTCGACTCCCTGCCGGGATTTCCATCCACCCCGTGGAGCTTCTCTCGCTGTGTACCTGCAGCGTCTATCCTGGCACTGTCCTCCAGATGGTACAGAGAGTGAGGTTGACAGTCCAGGAGTTCCTCAGCACGGCCCGGATGCCAGCGTCTCGCGTTGGAGGCGTCGTGCAGGGTGAAGAACGTCCCGTCGACAGCCTCCGAGATGGACCTCAGCTCGTCGCCCTGGCGCCGGAAGTGACTCCTGGGAAACGGCATGCTAGCAGCGCTGACACCCGGACAGAAAGGTACATTTCCACAGCGACTCACGGCCGCCGGCAACTCTTCTGGCTGCGACATACTGTCATATCCGGCTCTAGGGAGCCGGGCAATCAGAGCCAGGGGCAAGCCAGTGAGTCGTGATATTTTATTCAGGGTAAAGGGGAAGGGATGAGGAGAGCACAGATACTCATGCAGACGTACACTCACAGGTTGCACAGCGCAGAGGTAAGCAGCTCGTACCGGACGTGGGGGTAGCAAGACGTACATACTCACAGCGGGATACAAACACAGGAATGCTGCAAGAGGAGTATAAGCTGACACCAGACGAAGGGGCTTCAGCTTAGCAATGTGTTTATGTCGCAGCCCCGAGTCATCGAGGCTGCTCCTATTTATCCTCATTGGCAGCGCCCCAGCTGATGAAGACTAATTGGCCCCAGCCGTCCATAATGCTGCCAGCTGGGGGCCAGCTGAGACGCTGCTCAATGGGAAGCAGGGATGAGGGAAAACATGGGCTGAGTGCCGAGACGGCATCTCAACCCATGGTGACAGTCTCCTCCAGGATGGTGAGAGTGGCCACGGCCCAGTAGTTGATGATTTTGTTCACTGGTGTGAGGATTCCTACCTGCAGCTGAATACAACAAAAACTAAAGATATGATTATTGACTTTAGGAGGAAAACTCCCAGGCACAAAGTCACCATACTAAAAGGCCAGACCACCGAATGTGTACAATCGTACAAATATCTTGGGACAATTATTGATAGTAATTTAAACTTTGAAGTGAACTGTGAAAGGGTGTGCAAAAAGGGTCAGCAAAATTTGCATTGTTTGAGGAAACTTGCACGCTTCCAAATTGACGGAACCATAATGACAATGTTTTATCGGGCTTTTATTGAATCTGTTTTATCCTTTTCTTTAGTGTCATGGTTTGGTCAGATAAAACTGAAACAGAGGAAATCCTTGGATCAGGTAGTTAGATGGTCCAGTCGTTTGCTTGGTGAGTCACAGCTGAGCCTGACATCCCTGTACACCAGACAAGTACAGAGGATGGCTACCTCCATTTTAAATGATGACTCCCACCCTTTGCACTGCCACTTTCAGCTTCTTCCCTCCAGACGGAGGTTTGCTGTCCCAAAAAGTAAAACCCAGCGCTACAAAAACAGCTTTGTCCCTGCTGCTGTCAAAGAGTTGAACAAGCTATAAAAATATATTGTATATATGTTATATTTACTTATTTTGTATGATGTCACTTGGGTTCTAAATATTTTATTGGGTTTTAGACCTTTGAGTTTTTTAACTTCTGACTAGTTTTTAACTTTTAACTTTAATATGACCCTTCTCTCTTACTTCTGGTTTCTCCCTCATCTCTTTGTCTTTTTATACCCTGTTTGATGGAGCCTTGAGTATTTTTATCATGTTTATAGTCAGCTTCATGTGTGCCTGTGTTTGTGTCTATGTTGAATGTAATTAGTGGCTTGTAAATATGGATGTCACCAGACTGCAAAACAAATCTACCTACGGGTACAAATAAAGTAACCTGAACCTGAACCTGAACCTGAATATAAGTGAGTGCCATTTACCATTCCTTGCATTGGCTTCCTGTAAATTATAGAGTTGATTTTAAAGTTCTTGTCCTTACTTACAAAGCCATTCATGATGAGGCACCTTCTTATACCAGTGACCTGCTCTATACCATCCCAGCAGGTCTCTCAGATCTTTTAATCAAAACCTACTGGTAGTCCCTAGCACTAGGCTCAGAACCAAAGGCGATAGACCCTTTGCTGCTGTTTCACCCAAACTTTGGAACTCTTTACCATTTGAACTTAGATCTGCACCTTCCATTGATGTATTTAAGAAGCAACAAAAGAACCACCTTTTTAGCCTGGCTTTCTATTAACTTTGTGTTGATTGTATTTTTATGAGTTTTTTGCTGTTTACTTTGTTCTTTTAGTGTTTTATGTGCCTGAATTTTTATTTGCTTTGTTATTGTATTTTACTTCTTTTTTGTTTCTGATCATTTGAAGCACTTTGCAACTTTGTGAAAAGTGCTCTATAAATAAATAAACTTATTGTTGACTACGTCGGGCAGATATAGGACGAGTCTGGTTTCTGCCCTTCCTTCCCGCTGTCCTCTCCCTGCAGTCTCAAACTCGGAGCGGCTCTATCCGCGTCCAGACGTGTTGCGCTCCCAATATCAGCGTTCCAAAAGAGCCCCAGGTTGTTGCAGATGGTAAAACCCAGTTCGTAAAACAGGTCACAACCCAGGATATTATCCCTGTGTGTAGGCACTTGGACAACAAATGCCAGGAGGGCTCTTGACCAGTAGCGAACTACTACCAAGCTGACACATGTGTGCCTGTAGTGTGATGATCAGGTGAGCGTGATCCCCCTCCCCTCCTGTGTGTTTTCCTCCTGTCTGTTTCCCGGCTTCGGCACTCATCAGTGCACCTGCGTGATTGGACACACCTGCTGTTTCCTGGTTTACCAGTGCATAAAAGAGCAAGTGTGTGAATGCTTCCCCGCTGTACTGTTGGGTATTGCTGCCAAAACAACTACAGTTAACATTGTTAAGCTTTACTTCTATGCAAGTTGCCTTACCTTATTTGTCTTCTCCTCTTCAGGTTTGCTGCCATCTCAACGATGCGTCCCCAGGGCTGCGCACGCTCACCTGTACCATTCATCTCCTCAGGACAACTCATACTCCTCCCAGTCAACCCAGTCATCCTCCTACCATCTTCCCTCATCTACCACCTCACGCTGCTGTCCATAGTTGGGCACTCTGCTTGTGTAGTGAGTCCCTTCTCCTCTCCCTCGATAATTCCCCTCTGTTTATTCTTGACATTAATCCTTTCTCCTTTTCTCCTCTGTTATAGGCTGTATGCTGCTCCAGCGTGCCCACTGGTTTTGTGTATATATTAAGTTTGCATTGTTTTGCGTTTTTGTTTACTTACGCTCTTTGTGTATTCTTTAAGTGTGTGTGGTTTTGTTTAATAAATTGTGTTAAATGTTTCCACCTGGGTCTGAGTGCTCATCCGGTATTGCTTGCTGTGCGTTTGAGCCTTTTGGTAATCAATCATGATAGAACGGTCTAGCCATGATTGAAGCTCAGTGGTCGCTTCACCGGGTGAGCAGTCAGCACTGTTCCGTTTGAATGCCACTGAGCACCAAGTCATATTCTTGTCTGAACAACTCCAAACCATTACCCAACAACTCGCCACTGTGACTGAACACTTGTGTTGACTTCTTGGTGCGGCGCCTCCCCCTACACCTGTTGCTCCGACAGTATCTCCCATTCGCCGAAGAATTTCCATTCCTTCTCCTGCCCCATATGCAGGGGAGGTGGGGGGATGTAAAGGGTTTCTGCTCCACTGTTGGCTTTATTTTCAGCAGGTGGCAGGGGAGTATAAGGATAATTTGTCAACAATTCAATTCATGACCCTGTTACTCCGAGACCGGGCGCTTAAGTGGGCACAGTCCATCTTGAGTAGTCCGGAGGGGCCCCTGTACACATACGACCAGTTTGTGCAGGAATTCACCTGGGCATTTGACCATACAGAGAGTGAGGGTAGTATCGCTATCCAATTGATGGGACTGCGACTGGGAAGTACCTAGGTCAGTCGCTGATTTTTCGGTCAAGTTCTGGGTCGCCGCGGCAGACTCCGGATGGAATGACATTGTTCTACGCAGCACCTTCCTCTGGAGTCTTAATGCCAACATCTGCAACAGACTGGCTATCCACGCTAACCCCTCCTCTTTGGATGAATTAATTGCGTAGGCTCTGGCCATGGATAATCGGTACCGTGAGGGAGCAGAGGGCTGCTGCTTCGTCGCCTTGTGGCTGGTTCCCCCATCCTCCCGCGTTGCCAGGTCGGTGTCGCCACCAGAGCCGATGGTCCTTGGTCAGACTCATCTGACTCCAGAGGAACGCTGATGTCGGGAGAAGGGGGAGGGGCGGAGCTTGTATGTATTGTGGGGCCACTGATCACACACTGTCAAAATGCCCTATTCGGCCAAAAGATCTGGCCCGCCAGTAGCTGTGGGGGGTCTGGCAGGCAGATCTTCTCCAAATCCTCCCAACACTTTTACATTCCCAGCCCTCATTCAGTTACTGGGGGCCAAGTGTAAAACCCCAGCTCTTATTGATTCCGGAGCTGAGCAGAATTTCATCCTACAGGGTCTGGCTCAAAAATTTAAGATTCCCACCAGGAACCTCCTGACACGTTTAAATGTTTCAGCCCTTTCTAGCTGCAGACCCACGGTGATTACTCATCAAACTGATCCCATTTCTATCATTTTGTCCGGTAACCACCGAGAGACTATCCAATTTTTTGTTCTCCCTCATTCATCTACACCGGTAATTTTGGGGTATCCATGGCTTCGCAAACACAACCCCATCATTAACTGGGACCAGGGCTCCATTTCTTCCTGGAGTCCTTTTTGGCTTTCATCGTGTCTCCACTCGGCCACATGCTCGCCCACTCTCCCTATTTCCTCCCCCTCCGATTGAGCCGATGGATCTCAGCCTCATGCCCGAGGTCTATTATGACCATGGGGAGGCCTTTAGCAAGTCTAGAGCCCTCTCTTTACCACCTCATCAGTCCTACGACTGTGCTATTGACCTCCTTCCGGGTGTGTGGCTGCCATCCAATTGGCTCTACAGTTTATCTGGGCCAGAGAGGGAGGCGATTAAGAGCTACATAAAAGACTCCCTTAGCACCGGCTTTATTCATCCATCTTCCACTCCTCTTAGCACTGGTTTCTTTTTTGTGGGGAAAAAGGATGGGTCACTGCAGCCGTGTACTGATTATCACAAGCTGAATGCGATCACTGTCAAAGATAAATATTTGCTGCTGCTTATTAATTTGAGTTGCTTCAGTGTGCGCGGGTGTTCACCAAACTCGATCTCCGCAACGCTTACCATCCAGTTCGCTTATGCGAGGGGTCAAGTGGAAGATGGCTTTTAAAACACATCTGGGGCAGTTTGAGTACCTGGTCATGCCCTTTGGGCTGACCAATGCCCCCGCCATCTTCCAGCAATTAATTAACAATGTTCTTCGGGCCATAGTGAATCATTTTGTTTTTGTCTATTTAGATGACGCTTATTTTTTTCCCCGAACACTGGAGAAGCATACAGTCCACGTCTGGGCTGTCTTGCAACAGCTGCTTGAGAACCAAGTCTTTGTGAAAGCCGAGAAGTGTGAATTTACTTCCAGCTCCACTTCTTTTCTGGGTTTTGTTGTAGCCGAAGGCACGTTAAAGACAGACCCAGCTGAAGTGAAAGCAGTGGTAGACTGGCCTATCCCCCAGTCCAAGAAGCAGCTCCAGTGCTTCCTGGGCTTTGCCAACTTCTACCCCGGATTTATCCACAATTATTGCAAAGTAGCCCTGTCACTAATGCAGCTCTCTTCCACCAAAATCCCATTTAAGTGGTCAGAGGCCGCTGAACAGGCTTTTGCTACACTTAAGGCCCTCTTCACTGACACACCCATTTTGGCTCAGGTTGACCCTCAATCCCAGTTCGTGGTTGAGGTTGATGCTTCTGATTCAGGGGTGGTGGGAACTGTCCTTTCCCAGCATTCCAGCTCTGATCAGAAGCTTCATTCGTGCACATACTTCTCTCAGTGGTTGACTCCAGCCGAGAAGAATTATGATTTAGGAGACTGCGAGCTGTTGGCCATTAGGAATGGAGGCACTGGCTAGAGGGAGCTAATCAACCGGTCATAATCTGGACAGATCCCAAAAATTTAGAGTATCTCAGATCTGCCAGACAGTTAAATTCTTGTCAAGCCTGGTGGGCCCTGTTTTTCCTCAGATTTAATCTTTCCATTACTTACCATCCAGGGTCCCGTAATGTCAAGTCTGATGCTCTCTCGTGCCAGTTCTCCTCTGATTCCTCCTCTTCCTCCCTCTCTGCAACTGCTGCTTCCCCTCCGAAGACTATCCTGCGCTCTTGTGTTTTAGGAGCTCTCTCTTGGGAAATCGAGAAGAGGGTCTGGCAGGCCCAGTCTTATGAACCCATCCCTGACCCCGAGGGAGGTCCAGCGAACCTGCTTTATGTCCCTCTGCCCTCTGCAGTGATGTCATCAATCAGTGGTGTAGCCAGGAATTTGTGTGTGTGTGTGTGTGTGTGTGGGGGGGCTGAACCCCAACCCCGGGGCGAAACTTTAGCTTCAGCCCCCTGTCAACTACAGATTTCTTAACATTTTCAATGCAAACTACTAAGAGCCTGCTCTTTATTTACATTTTTCTTTTCTTTCTCTCCCTTTTTTTTCTTCTTTTTCTTGGTGTGCCCCCACAGGGGCGTAGCCGGAGGGGGGGCACACCAGTTTTTTCACCTGTCACCCTGGTATTTCCCGACCTGTAGCACTGTTGCCGCGAGTGTTTTGGTGGCCAACTCTCACAACTGACGTCCAGAACTATGTCAAAGCTTGTCATACCTGTGCCACTAATAAATCTGACTCTTCACCCCCAGCCAGCCTCCTTCATCCCCTCCCTGTCCCTAGCCATCCCTGGGTCTCATATAGCTATAGATTTTATCATGGGTCTCCCTCTCTCACAAGGCAACACTGTCACCTTCACCATTATTGATCATTTTTCTAAAGCTATCCATCTGGCTCACCTATCCAAATTACCCTCTGCTGCCTAAACCACCAACCTCCTCACTCTCCACGTCATCCGCCTGCATGGGATCCCAATGGACATTCTTTCAGACCGAGGGCCACAATTTACATCATAAGTCTATAAAGGTTTCTGTCACTCCCTGGGTACCACTGTCAGCCTTACTTCCGGATACCATCCCCAAAGCAACGGCCAGGACGAGCATGCCAACCAGTCTCTGGAGGCCACCCTAAGGTGTGTAGCATCCTGCAACCCGACCACCTGGAGCTCCCACCTGACCTGGGTGGAATACGCTCACAACATCGCCATCTCCTCCACCACTGGCCTGATACCCTTCGAGGCTTCCATGGGGTACACGCCACCTTTGCTACCTATGGCATAGAGGGAGATCGCTGTGCCATCCAAGGAGGCCCACGCACATCGCTGTCGCTGTCTATGGAGGACCACTAGGGCTGCTCTTCTCCATTCGTCCGAGCGGAACTGCCTCTACGCCAACCGCATCTGTGGGTGCGCAGGCGCCCAAGTACACCGTGGGTCAGAAGATCTGGTTGTCTGCCGAACAGCTGCCACTGAAGATGGTGTCATGGAAGCTGTCACCGCACTTTCTGGGCCCGTTTCCCACCTTGTGCATCATTAACGATGTCACCGTTCAGCTCACCCTTCCTCCAACCCTCCATATACATCCAACCTTCCATGTCTCACAGATTAAACCCCTCTCTGCCAGTCCCCTCTGCACCCAGAGCCTCCTCCCCTTTCCTTGACGGCCAAACCACCTGCACCGTCCAGAGAAAACTGGATGTTCGTTGTTGGGGCCGGGGCCTTCAATATCTGGTCCATTGGAAAGGTTATGGACAGGAGGAGAGCTTGTGGATCCCTGGGTCCTTTTTCCACATCAGGGCATGGTCTGGGACTTCCATGGGGCGCATCCTCAGAAGCCCGGAGAGACACCAGGAGGTGCCCCTTGGGGGGGGGGAGGGTACTGTGATGATCAGGTGAGCATGCTCCCCCTTCCCTCCTGTGTGTTTTCCTCCTGTCTGTTTCCTGGCTCTGGAGCTCATCAGCACACCTGCGTGATTGGACACACCTGCTGCTTCCTGGTCTACCAGTGCATAAAACAGCCAGTGTGTGAATGCTTCCCCGCTGAACAGTTGGGTATTGCTGCCAAAACAACTGCAGTTAACGTTGTTAGGCTTTACTTCTATGCAAGCTGTCTTACCTTATTTGTCTTCTCCTCTTCAGGTTTGCAGCCATCTCAGCGGTGTGTCTCCAGGGCTGCGCACGCTCACCTGTACCATTCATCTCCTCAGGACAACTCATACTCCTCTCAGTCAACCCAGTCATCCTCCTACCATCTTCCCTCATCTACTTCCCTGCCAGTCATCTCTTCATCAGTCGTCACCAACTCATGCTGCAGTCCATAGTTGGGCCCTCTGCTTGTGTAGTGAGTCCCTTCTCCTCTCTCTCGATAATTCCCCTGTTTATTCTTGACATTAATCCTTTCTCTTTTTTGCCTCTGTTATAGGCTGTATGCTGCTCCAGCGTGCCCACTGGTTTTGTGTATATATTAAGTTTTTGTTGTTTTGCATTTTTGTTTACTTATGCTCTTTGTGTACTCTTTAAGTTTGCGTGATTGTGTTTAATAAATTGTGTTAAACGTTTCCACCTGTGTCTGAGTGTTCATCCGTTGTTGCTTGCTCTGTGTTTGAGCCTTTTGGTAATCAATCATGATAGAACAGTCTAGCTAGGATCGAGGCTCAGTGGCCGCTTCACCGGGTGAGCAGTCAACACTCTCCCGTTTGAATGCCACAGAGCACCAAGTCATATTCTTGTCTGAACAACTCCAAACCATTACGCAACAACTCGCCACTGTGACTGAACACTTGTGTCAACTTCTTGGTGCGGCGCCTCCCCCTACACCTGTTGCTCCGACAGTATCTCCCATCCGCCAAAGCATTTCCATTCCTTCTCCTGCCCCATATGCAGGGGAGGTGGGGGGATGTAAAGGGTTTCTGCTCCACTGTTGGCTTTATTTTCAGCAGGTGGCGGGAGAGTATAGGGATGATTTGCCAGAAATTCAATTCATGACCCTGTTACTCCGAGACCGGGTGCTTAAGTGGGCACAGTGTATCTTGAGTAGTTCGGAGGGGCTCCTGTACACATACTACCGGTTTGTGCAGGAATTCACCCGGGCATTTGACCAAAACTGAAATGCAATTCAGGAAAAGTCAGCTGATAAATGAAACTTCACAGCAATCAGCTGACACTTCTGAGAAGACTGCAGTGGACATTCCAAATATGTAGCGGTAAAAACATTTCCTTTTTATTCTTGTCTGAAATCAGAAAAACAAAAAACTAACCAGTTCAGCACTGACCTCACAGTGGTGGTGTCCAGTGGCAACGGCAAGTCAATGTCGTCTAGCTTCACCATGCACCACATGTACATCAGGGTTCAAGCACTCTCAGCACAGCTGGTGGTCATTGGTGGTTTTTTTAGGCTGGGTGACTGGTCTGATGTCTTTCATGATGATCGACACACCTTGGCAAAGTGGTTGAGTTTACTGCAGCATCTGCATCACTGCCCCCTGGCTGGGCAGGAACACACATCCTCTTGGTGCTTCAGAGAGCTGCAGTTACCACACGAAAGGTGTCCCATGATGTCCGTTGCCCCGTAGCGTTCACCTCAGCATCCTCCATGCAAGTGACGGTGTTAATGGGTACTTCTGCTGGGGTAACTGCATAAGTTAGCGAGAATTGTTGTTGTGGCTCACCTAGTTGTGATGTTAGCCCACCGGCAGCCTTCAACTGGAATGCCAGCTCCACCGCCTTTGCCAGTGGTAGGTCGTCTGGCGCCTTGATTAGCTTGGCCCACAACCGTGGTTTGCTGGTGTGCTCTGCTAGCCGGTCCCGCACCATTTCGTCTTCCACACAGCCAAACTCACATGTGCTTGCCAGACCACAGAGGTCTGTGATGAACTGTTGGGTTGTCTCACCCGTCCGCTGTCGGCGCTGGTGGAAATGAACTCTCCTTGCCAGTACACTTTTGGGCGATGTGGTGTCTGGCCAGCAGTGCAATGCATTCCTGATATGAATCCGCTTGTCCTTAGGTGTTAAATATCTGCTGACCCTCGATGCCCAGGTAGTGAGGTAGAATCACTCGCAGTCCTAGGTCCATCGCCGTTGAATAAGTGTGGAACAGCTCGAACCAATGGGGCTGTGGAATGGGCAGCTTGCCTGGGGTCACGAGGAACATGCATTCAGTGCAATTTAGCTGTTGTAATGGATAATTATTTTTTCACCCTTTTTATTCAAGTTCTCAGCAAGAGTAGCCTACAGTGTTGGTCATTTTTATGACAAATTTATGAGTAGTTGCTTCATTTTCACTTAACTGTGTTAAAGTCTGTATTTGCTGTTGCACAAGAGAGTTTTTCTGTATAGCAGAAGTTTCTGCTTACTTTAAACGTCACTGTTTAATAAGAACTTTTGACAATCTTGTGCTTTCCTTGTGGCGTTATATAGAATATCATTGCAGCAAACTGTGGAAAAAAGCATCCGCTCTAACATTTGCAATTCTTCCCACAACTTTTAGTGGAAAAAACCTCTCAAAACATCACAACTTTTATCACAACGTTTTAAAAAAGCTCCCGAAAATTCAAGCTTTTTGGGCCACACAGCAATCATAAAAACATCCCGTGAAATCTTGGAGGAACTGACTTACCCACATCTGCCAGCAGGGTCCTGTTCATGGTCTGCTGACTAGTCCATTTTACAAAGGCATCAATTGTGCTCTCTCCTCTGTACAATGTAGACACAAGGGAGAATATACTGTATACAGTATACCAATATTTTATACAAGTGCTAATGGGGATCTTAATAAAACAAACAAACAAACAAACAAACTATATTTAATCTCATGTAGTGTCATCTTCTGTGAGGCTGCAGATATCCTGTGCATGCTTGGAGAGCGCAGTTGGTCATATGTAAATTTAACCTTGTGAGCCTTGGCCTCTGTAAATCTTGCAGTTAGAAAAAAATAGTAAACTTTTGTTGTTTACTGTACTGTCAGCAACAGCTGCCACCGCTGCCTCCTGATTAACAACAGGTGCTCGTCATTAGCATCATGTGTGCTGTACAAGCAGTGTCGCCATCTGCTCCTCAGGGTGGGGGGTTAGTCTTCTCCCCTGTTGAACTGAAAAAGGTTGTTTTGATAAAAAAAATTCTGTGCCCTTGGTCACACACCATGGACTACTTTTCCCACAAGTCATGTAAGTTTTTGTCCTTTTGTCATGTGACTTTCTTGTAGGTTATTTATTGGCCAGAGACACTTCCTGCTGCAGTCTTACAACTGATGATGGTGTTCGGATGAACACTGAAACGTCTTGAATTTTAATTAGTTTTTAGTCCAGTGTTTTTAAGTAGAACTCCTTTTTGAAAGTTTATCTGACACCTGGATGTTTGAAAATGAGCTTACATAGACTGTGCCCTTCCCTTTTTTTATTTCTCTGCACCGCTTGGATAACTTTGTTTCATTTTGCCCCATTCTATTCATAGTTTTAAGATGACGTCATGCGGCAGCCAGTTGCTATATGGGCGGCCATATTGGTCGGGAAGCTGCAGGGGGAATTCTATTTCATTAAAGCCGAAAATTATATAAAACTGATTCAAAACTGATGTAATGTTATTTCCATATTCTGTATTGAAAGACCTTCAAAATGATATTTAATTTGTAGGAAGTGCGCAAAAACTGACCCAGAAAAAGATGATTTTGGCGAGGTTGAAAACTCGCGTTCGATCGGTCAAGACTTACGTCTTCCACAAAAACATAGGTATTTTTTTTAGAAAGCACGTTTTCTAAGCTTTCCAATGATACCAGGCACTCGTGGGGGTTTTCATGGGACTTGCCGCTTGCAAACAAAGAAAGAGCCATGATTTATGACTTCTCGTGCCGGCAGCTCGTAATGGCGCGGTGGGCATTTGCCAGCACGGGTCTCAAATATAATGTACTACTGTGGAATAACTAGTTGTACAAACACTGGCGGGAAGGAGAAAGTGTTATTTTTTATCAATTACCTGTAGTTATTTTGAACCAAGGCGAGTCAACTTGGGAACTAGCAGAGAAATGGAGGAGAATTTGGCTTTCTCCTACTAGTATTAGTAGAGCTGATGTGGCACCTTCCTTGTATTCCAACTTGCGGGTGCTCTGACCATTTTGTAATAGGTTTTCAGAAGTAATTGACTAATAATATTGTTGAAGAGTCTGTGATGCTCTGTGGACATTTTCACAGATTCATGAGCTCCCTGTTCTGATCAGCTCAGCTGCTGCCAGCAGCACACACACATAGCTAAACAAACCTGTCTGTCTAACGGGACCTATCGGGGATCCGAGCCAACTTAAGTACCACACTTTTAAGCTACAGGATAACATGAAAATCCAACTTACTATTTAGCCCTCCTTGCCAAGTTCTTTCCTTTGAATGCAGTCTGTAATATCAGCTGTGTCCACACAAGTGAGACAAAAAATGTCTCATCTACGCAGATGCTTTTAATCATTCCAGCTGATTAGATCTCCGTACGGACCACCTGGATCCTGCTCACCTCCTGTTTCCATTCCAATGAAAGGAGTCTCCAAAGAAGAGAAAAACAACCAACTTTATCCTTGAGGCTGCTTGCAGGAAACCAGCAAAGCTGGGGGCACTTCCTGCTGGAACAAGCTAGCTGCTAATGCTAACCTTAGCTCCTAAGGCTTTTCGAGAACGATGCTGAGATCCAGACTTCACCAACATTCAAGAGTGTCACTCGCTTGGGAAGTCTTAATTCTTCTAAGTAGACGGTTGTGCTGTTTCATCCCATCTAGCAACAATGCTCTGCACTGTGTGTGTTTATATATTTACATATTTATTCCATCTAGCTACAATGCTCCGCACTGGGTGTGTTTATATTTATATATCTATATATTTATTCTATCTAGCTACAGTGCTCCGCACTGTGTGTTTATATATATATCTACATATTATTCCATCTAGCTACATTGCTCCGCACTGTGTGTGTTTATATATTTACATATTTATTCCACCTAGCTGCAATGCTCCGTACTGTGGGTGTTTATATATCTACATATTTATTCCATCTAGCTACAATGCTCCGCACTGTGTGTTTATATACTCATATTTATTCCATCCAGCTACAATGCTCTGCACTGTCTGTGTGTATATATATATATATATATATATATATTTATAGTAATATGTACATATGTATATTAGCTGCTCTTGCTTTTTTTTCTTGCCTTCTGATTGTTGCTCTGAGTGTTGCTATCCCTGTGCTGTTGCAATCCTGGAATTTCCCCGTTGTGGGACTAAAAAAGGCTTATCTTATCTTATCTTATCTTATCTTCTGAACAACAACTGAAGAAAATGACGGCGTAGTAACCTGAGGTTTGCTGTTGTGATGCCAAAATGTCAGAACACCAGCTAATTAGCGCATGGCTGCAGCAGGAGGATTACAAGTAGCTGGGAGTCTACAAATCAACTGCTTATTGTTATCAATAAGGGACAACGATTAGACAGCAAGACAACGATGTCTAACTTCATCTGAAAGCACCTGGACAGGTGAATGTGCTGAATGAAGCCAGCCTTTAGCTAATGCTAAATCAAGTTAGATCACATAAAAAAAAACAAAAAAACCTGAGAGCAAAAACAGAAAAACAAACAGGAGAAATTAAGTCGAGGGCTCTGTGAATAATTTATGGGCTGATGTGGATAAACATGCATTATAAGTGTTATGAAGATGAATATATTTAGCTTTGTACATGTCTGGATAGGTCATGCTAGCCCACTTCTCTGTGTCTTTTGGCCAGTTTTGCTTTGGAATGAGATAGGGAGCCTGCTTCTCAATTAAATCTAATTTGTCAACATACCTCTGTGTCATTATCAAGAGTTTGATAATAAATTTTGGACGTTTTCACATTTTTTTCGCTCCATTACGCTCTACAGTTATTACAATGATCCCCCTCAACATGTCTGCCCGATCTTCTTTCACCCCACCGGAAGTCACATGATCGAAAACTATGAATACACTGTACGGTTTGTTTACAATGTAACCAACGATATGTGCATGCACATGTCTAAGAGACAACATGGAAGAGTCCAACAGTCTGAGGAGAAGTGGGGAGGACGTTACGTTGGTGATTTGATTTGCTGTTTATGTAAATACTGGTGTTTCTTTATTTTGTCGGACATCAGGTTAAATATGCTAAACATTAAAAAAATATATGGGACTCCTAGATTAGGGCCCTTAGCAGATGGGGGTCTAAGGCAGTCGCCTACCTTTGCCTAATGGTAAGTCTGCCTCTGGTCACGGGTGCACAGAAACCTCAGCTGCAAAGCTCCTGTCCATCTGTCATTTTCAGACTAATTTGTTCTTCACTGTTGGTGCTTACTCCCAGGGGCGATGGGGTCTTGATGCTGGTTGGCTGTTGTGCCCAGGGATCAAGCAGATTTTTCACTGAGCGGGTTTGCATCTTTCCATTGACTTTGTATGTAACTGCACACGCTTCACATTGGGTACAAACAAGTTATGAGACTAAACTGTCAGTAGGTATGCCACAATAGGCCACAATGTGTCATTTAAGACATTTTAAGCTACGGTCATAAAGATTCTTACAAACGATGGGTTCATAATAATCTCCCAGTTCCTACAGATTCTGGAGTTCGCAGACATTCGTGGAGGGGGGCGTAGTTTCTTATGGCTGCTGTTCAATTTGCAAGAGCAACTTGAGGTATTCTTGAGAAATGAGGTGCTTTTCTGTCGTACAATGGCCCTAGACTTTTTCTGTTCTTCGTAAGGCTACCTTGGGATCTTCCTACAGCATACTTATTGCCACCTTACGAAAATTTTTGTGCAACTCACTGTTATGTCTGGAAATAGGACAGTGGAGGCAGGTGTTGTACTGAACGAGAACGTCATTACAAGATACTGGTAGTACACATGTTGTGGCAGTATAGGACACAAGCTAATCTCTTAGCTATACAGGCTGTAGCTGACATGGAGGCGGAGCGCAAAAGAGGACGACTCCCGCCGTCAGACTTCTAATACAGGCACGGCGTGATGACGTCACTTTGTGTGTGCCGCCTATTGTTAATATGTCCATATCTAACATGTACCTCCCCCTGGAAAAGCCCAAAATATTATTAACATTTAACTTTACAGCAGCTTGACTTTGACAACAGCTCTCTTTCTCTTTTTTTTTTTTACACACAGACTCAAACAGAACCTGGGGCACCGGGTAGACCACTGGTTAACCCTGCATGGTTGAGTTGGTTATTCTGCCTAAACATTTCAAAACAGTCATTTTCAACAGTATACCTTCAGGGGCCTCAGTCAAGCCCATAGTGGGCATGCCCCTGGAGGCACCGGCTGCAACAGACTTGGGTGCCATCTCGCTGGAGTCACGGCTCGCTCATCAGCAACATCCCAGCCTGGTGTAACAGGCCAAATTAACCCCCGCCCAGATATACCCGGGGGATAAACTGGCATAGGCCAAACTATATCCGGGGGTGTAAAAGAGTCTAGGCCAGACTATAACCCTCCAGGCCAGAATATACCCCTCTTGTGTAAACAGGTTTTGATTGTATTTACACATTATATTTACAACACAACACATCATGATGTCACTACAGCCCATTACCTTACGTTATTATCAGCTGATCTGACCACTGTTTTCCATTTTATAAACTGACATATGAAATAAATGACACGCCTCACCATCCCACTTGTATGCACAGGTAAATATTTTTCTACTATAATATTGTTACAGTCAACTATTAAGTAGAGACTATTACCCAAAAAAAGGGTTACAAATGATTTCGAATGCACAAGCAAATATGGTGTTAAGATTGTGTTGTAATTCAACTCAAAAGACAAAAAATAATAGTTACCCATGTGGCGGGTTGACTCACCCCCCCCCCCCCACAACACACAGGACAGTCAGCTCTTTTCTCTTGGTTTTTCCTGCTGCACTACTGAGATGTAATGTGCCATTCATGTATTGTGATGCAATTTGCCCTGCATGTATTGTGATGCAATGTGCCATTCATGTATAGTGTTCATGCGTCCTGTCCTTGCTGTGACCTAGAGACAGTTCAATATGTAGATGTGCCTTGTAACCTCTTTGTTCCGCAAGCTGGAGCAGAGGCTGCATCTTCCTATTGTTATGTAGGTCTTACAAATGCAAATGTCTCATGCCTGTTCTGCACTTCCCTTTGATCAGACCAACTGCTGTGAATCTGCTTTGATGTATTGTTTGAGTTGGGTACAAATACTGCACGGGTTCTGTAACTCATCCTCTCTCTGACTCACTTCAACTGCTGCTGCAGACACGCACTTTGTGTCTCTTCTCTGAGAGCCTGAGGATCCCGCTCCAGCCTGCACACACTTGGGCCAGAGCGGGGATCCTGTGACGGCGGTGTGATTTAATAAACTCTACTTAAAACCTCCAACAACGCCGCTTTATTTCATGCCGCCGCACTGGTGACCCAACGCTGAAACGGACACGCTGCTGGCGAACGCAGCACCCGGCCGGGATTCTCCGACGACAAGCGAACGCAACAGCTCCCTTCTGCTTCAGGGAGATTTCGACGCAGAGTTTCCAGGTGAAACTCTCCGGAGACCACCCAAGACCGGGAAAGCCGCAGCAAACTTCATGGTGAAATCTGCACGCCTAGATCGGCACATCCACGCTGGACCAGCCGCGCTCGCAGCTCCTCCACATGAGAGCGCATTCACCTCGTCCTTCCTCCGCGACGGCGACTCCCATGGCCGACGGAGCACACGTGGACCTGAACGCACCATGACCGAGCGAGTGACAAGAGCGTCTACTTCCCTTCACCGCTCCAACACATTGAACAGGGATGATTAAGCTCCCTGACCCTGTCTTCTCTCCAGCTGGCCCAACAACGCACGGAGAGTTATGCAGACGGCGCACCACGCACGGGATGCATATGGCTCTACAGACCCCCATCCTCCTTCGCCGCTGCACACAGAGCCTTCAGAGCTGCCCTCACACCTGAAGCACGCACGCAGCATGCACGAAGGATTTGTCAATGGTCTCAGCCATGGCGCACATGGGGAATTCAGCGGTTTTGCGGTTCCCGACGGCTTTTAAGGTTGTGCCCGCACCTAAAGTCAGCACGCCAGTTCCCCTGCTTTTATGTTTCTCTTACAGCCGCTCCTGCTTTTCTTCACGGCCACTATTAATCCTTGCAGGACTTAATCGCGGGAGGAGCCAGTGACTAATTTTTCTTCTTGTGGACCTCTGCACGTTCAACGGGACAGCCCCTCGATGTCGCGGAGCAGCAAGCAATTTTTGCGGGGCTCGGACGATTTCACCGCCCCTGCCGGCACACACTACCCCTCCCCTCCCTCCACCTCCGCCTGCAGCGAGCTTCTCCCACAGCTCGCTCCCATAGATGGATTATCGAGGTCTCGGCCCCCTGCCGTGCCCTCTGGGGGGGGGAGTGTGTGTGGCGGGTTGACTCAACCCCCCCACAACACACAGGACAGTCAGCTCTTTTCTCCTGGTTTTTCCCGCTGCACTACTGAGATGTAATGTGCCATTCATGTATTGTGATGCAATTTGCCCTGCATGTATTGTGATGCAATGTGCCCTGCATGTATCGTGATGTAATGTGCCATTCATGTATAGTGTTCATGCGTCCTGTCCTTGCTGTGACCTAGAGACAGTTCAATATGTAGATGTGCCTTGTAACCTCTTTGTTCCGCAAGCTGGAGCAGAGGCTGCATCTGCCTATTGTTATGTAGGTCTTACAAATGCAAATGTCTCATGCCTGTTCTGCAGTCCCTTTGATCAGACCAACTGCTGTGAATCTGCTTTGATGTATTGTTTGAGTTGGGTACAAATACTGCACAGGTTCTGTTACTCATCCTCTCTCTGACTCACTTCAACTGCTGCTGCAGACACGCACTTTGTGTCTCTTCTCTGAGAGCCTGAGGATCCCGCTCCAGCCTGCACACACTTGGGCCGGAGTGGGGATCCTGTGACGGCGGTGTGATTTAATAAACTCTACTTAAAACCTCCAACAACGCCGCTTTATTTCATGCTGCCGCACCCATTACATTATTTCTTTACAGTTGTACCGGTACATGAAATTGTTCTCATCAACAACTAACTATAATTTCTCAGTCCATTACACTCAGTCTCTTATCATGTGCATATGCCGACTCCAAACATGAACAACAAAAAAAACAGATTGTCCGTAGTGATGTTCCCACAAATCTTCGCCAGCAAGAAAAAACAAAAACAAAACAAAACAAAGAGTCCAGATAGTCCACCAAAAATAACTGGAAGTTCATGTCTTTAAAATAATGGAAAAAGATCCCGAGGTCAGGAAAAATTGCAGTTCGTAAAGGAAGAGAAAAAAAGGCTCAATCTCACTGACATACAGCTCCGTCACCCCTGGGTCGTTTTGACAGCTCAGCTCAACATAAATAAATGCAACAATACTGTAAAACGTAGACAGCTATAGGGCCACAAACAACAAATGAGGTTTTCTAGATTATGTAGCAGAGTCAAAAAAGCATTCCTACTCAGCTAACCCAGTGGACTCACCCTGCTGGAGACACAAGTAGAGTGATGGACTCTGGAGCCAGAGGTTGTAGGGTTCAAACCCCTGGTTGGACGCCGGTTGGACTTAACCGCCCGCACCCTTGTTTACAATTACACTTCATTATTTATGATAATTAGATCTATTTTTTATGCATTTATAATTTTATGCATAAAGTGCAATGCATTCAATCAATCAAACTTTATTTGTATAGCACTTTTTAAACATTAGATGCTGCACAAAGTGCTTTACATAGATAGAAACAGTAGACACATTTAGTTACATATTTTACATGATACATCCCCACCCCTTCCAACCCTCCCATAAACACACACACACACACACACACACACACATCACCCCCTACTTCTCTTACACACATATAAAATAAAAGAGACATTGCTCGGTACCGAGGCACCACGTGAAGGAGCAACCATCCTGTGGAGCTCCCCACGCCGGGAGACCACACAGCCCATAACCACAGGGGGCGCCACAAAGGCCACCTCAACCAGGACAGGCCAGGGCCCGCACCACAGCTGTAGGCAGTGGCATAAAGCCCCCACCCACCCAAGCTAGAGCGACCCACGAGACCAACACCCCTGCAGATGGGCCAGGCAGCATTCGGCATGAAAAGCCCTACTGAGGAAACACTGAAGTTAAAACATATAAAACACAAGGTAAAACTAAGAACAGATAGAACAAAGGGAACTAAAGACCCATACTTAGAAAGTGCGCTAAAAACACATCAAAATAAGAAAATCTAAAAGCAGATGGAGCAAAGAAGAATGTAAAACAATGGAACATAAATGACTACTTCAATAATAGTTAAGCAGTTTGTTAAAAGCCAGAATTTAAAAAGGTACAAAAAGAAACTAAGAACACTTAAAAACAGGAACTAAAAACCCATACTTAAAAAATGAAGTAAACACATCAATAAGAAGATGAGAAAATCTGTCACGCCGCGCCGCTCATCAGCGGCGCCACCTGCTCGCACACCTGTTCTTCATCAGCGGCGAGGGATATAAGCCGCCTCGCCCTGAGCTTCGGCCTGAAGCCGTCAGACTTCATTCCCCTTCAACGTGAAGCAACCTACTCTTCAGCACGACGCTGTGTGGTAAGAAGTCCTTACCTCATCTTTTCCAGTCTGCTCCCCTGTGCACAGGTGGATTCCTCGGCGGCGGACAATCCCGTTCCCTCGTCGTTCCTCGCTGCTGCACCGAGCCCTGCAGGTGGCTGTCTCCCGGGTTCCGTCCTTGTTGTGCCAGTCATCTGTTCCTAGCAAGTAAGCTTCTCCCTCGCCTATTCTCCTCCTGTGTTGGTGTGTGCCCGTCACCCTGTGTCTCTGTGTTCTCTCCCATAGGGTTGCCGGCTGTACGGTCTCCTGCCTCTGTGCCTGAAGCAGACGCCGCCACCAACACATTAACATTTCGCAGACACACATCCATTCACTCCTGTTGCTAATAAACTATTTGAACTACTCTGAGCCTGTGTGTGTGCGTCTCCTGAGCCGAACGTTATGTCAGTACCGCTTCAGCAGAGCGGCTCGGCAGACGGCGGGCTCGCACACCGGTTTTCCACTCTCGAGGCTCGAGTGGATCAATTAGCCTATCAGCAACAGGTGATTTTCAATCAATTATTAAATTTGACTAACCGGTTGGGCCGCTTGGACCCCCAGCAGTTGTTCCCCCCGGCTCGTCAGGGTGGCGCGGCTCCTGCTGCTCCAGTGGCCGTCCAGCAGGCTCCGAGTGCACCGGTTCGGCTCACACCCATTCCAACCCCCGCCCGCTTTAGCGGTAAGCTCGGCGGAGCGCGGGGGTTTATTATGCAGTGTGAGTCCGTTTTCCACCGGGTGCCCGGAGACTTTCCCTCAGATCATAGCCGAATTGGTTATATCGGGAATCTCCTGGAGGGGCGAGCTTTAACGTGGACCTACGCCGTAATGGCGAGGCCCAGTTATGCCGCCCTCACATATGACCAATTCGTGAGGCGCTTCCTGGAGGTCTTTGACCATACTCCAACCGAGACGGTCCAGGTCGATCGGCTTCTCGCTCTCCAGCAGGGAAGCCGGTTGGCAGCGGACTACGCGGTCGACTTCCGGGTAGCGGCGGAGGAAGTAGGCTGGGAGGAACGCTCCCTCTGCGGCCTTTTTCTCCGCAGCCTCAATGATGATCTGAGGGATGAACTGGCTGGGCGGGATATTCCTGAGACGCTAGCGGAGCTGACATCCTTAGCGATTAGTTTGGATAACAGGCTGCGCGAGCGCTCCTCAGGGCGGAAGTCGTCTTCTTCTCGCCCTCGTGGAGCCTCGCCGCGCCTGCTCCAAGCTCGCCCCCTGGCGGCGCCGCCACCATCGTGCCCCCAGGAGTCGGAGCCGATGGTGACGGGCTGGACAAAGCTTTCACCTGCGGAGAGACAACGCCGCCGTGAGTTGGATCTCTGCATGTATTGCGGAGATGACCAACACACGGTGAAGCTTTGCCCACGGAAAGCCAGTCGGCGGGGTCCGCGAGTCACTGTAGGGGGCCTTGCGGATCTCAATCGGTTAAACTCACACACTCAATTAATGCTGCCCATCCGTTTCTGCCACAACCCCACTGGGCACCTCACCCACGCACTGGTGGATTCGGGCGCTGAAGGCAGCTTCATTTCACAAAGCCTGGCAACCCGATTGGGCATCCGCTGCCAGGCGCTCAAAGACCCCATCTCCCTGGTCAACCTCTCCCGTGCTTCCCTTGGGAGAATCACCCACCAGACCATCCCGGTCCCGGTGATCATCTCTGGAAACCACCAGGAGGAGATAACCTTTCTCGTCCTGCCCAACTCTGTGTCGCCCGTCATCCTGGGGTATCCCTGGCTATGCCTCCACAACCCGGTCCTGGATTGGAAGTCAGCTGGGGTATCGGCATGGAGCACGTTCTGCATGGGCACCTGCCTTCAGTCCGCTGCCTGCTCTTCGTCCGCTTCTCCCCCTGCTACGGACGCTGCACCCCCGGACCTGTCTCTGGTGCCTCCGGAATTTCACGACCTGGGTATGGTGTTTAGCAAGACTAAAGCTACGTCTCTCTCCCCTCATCGGCCCTATGACTGCGCCATCAACCTCCGCCAGGGGGCTCCCTTACCTTCTGGTCGGCTCTACAGCCTGTCAGCGCAAGAGAAGGAGACGATGAACGCCTACCTAAAAGAATCACTGAGCGCTGGGATAATTCGCCCATCGTCATCACCCGTGGGGGCAGGGTTCTTCTTCGTTGGGAAAAAGGACGGATCCCTCCGCCCTTGCATAGACTACCGGGCTCTCAACGACATCACTGAGAAGGACCGTTACACCCTACCCCTCATGGACACTGCCTTCCTCTCCCTCCAGGGGGCGACCTGGTTCACCAAGCTGGATCTACGCAGCGCATACCACCTCGTCCGGATCCGGGAGGGAGATGAGTGGAAGACAGCCTTCCGTACCCCGAACGGCCACTTTGAATACCTGGTAATGCCGTTCGGGTTGACCAACGCTCCTGCCGTCTTTCAGCGCCTCATTAATGACGTCCTCCGGGACTTCATCGGCCTCTTCGTGTTCGTCTACCTGGACGATATTCTCATCTTCTCCAAGTCCAGGGACGAGCACCAGGTCCATGTGAGGCGGGTCCTCCAAAGACTGCTGGAGAGCCGGCTATACGTGAAGGCTGAAAAGTGTGAATTTTACGCCAGAACAACGTCCTTCCTGGGTTTCGTCATCTCTCAGGACCAGGTGCTCCCAGACCCAGAGAAGGTAAAGGCGGTGGTAGAATGGCCTACACCTGCATCACGGAAGCAGGTGCAACAGTTCATTGGATTTGCAAATTTCTACCGCCGCTTTGTCCCCAATTTCAGCTCCATCGTCGGACCACTGACCCGTCTCACGTCCCCTAAGGTCCTGTTCCGGTGGACCGAAGAGGCCGCTGCTGCCTTCCAGGCGCTGAAGGCGGAGTTCTCCTCCTCCCAGGTCCTTCGCCAGGTCGACCCCGCGCTGCAGTGCATCGTGGAGGTGGACGCCTCGGACACAGGAGTGGGGGCGGTGCTATCTCAGCGGTCGCCTGAAGATGGCGCCAAATGGCCCTGCGCCTTCTTTTCCCGGCGCTTGTCCCTGGCGGAGAGGAACTATGATGTGGGGGACAGAGAGCTACTGGCCATCAAGCTCGCGCTGCAAGAATGGCGCCACTGGCTAGAGGGGGCGGACCTGCCATTCGTGGTCCTTACGGACCACAAGAACTTGGAATATCTTCGATCTGCCAAGCGTCTGAACGCCCGCCAGGCGCGCTGGTCCTTGTTCTTCGCCAGGTTCCAGTTCTCCATCACCTTCAGGCCTGGCTCCAAGAACGGCCTGCCTGACGCCCTCTCTAGGCAGTTCACCCCCGAGGAGTCGGAGGAGACGCTCCACACCATCCTGCCCAGGTCGTGCGTCGTGGGAGCCATCTCCTGGGACATAGAGAGCAAGATCCGGAAGGCGCAGGAAGTGGAACCTGACCCTGGCGGCGGACCGGAGGGGAGGCTGTTCGTGCCATCCGCGGTTCGTGGAGAGGTCATCCACTGGCTGCACACATCCAAGCTCACCTGTCACCCTGGCTCCTCCTGGATGATAGACCTCCTCCAGCGGTCCTTTTGGTGGCCGGGCCTGCGGAGGGACGCAGCCCGCTATGCCCGGGCTTGTCCAATTTTTGCCACCAACAAGTCTGGAAACGCCCCCCCAGCGGGTCTGCTCCAGCCCCTGCCCGTCCCTGGCAGGCCCTGGTCACACATCGCTTTGGATTTCGTCACCGGACTCCCAGCCTCCAATTCCTATGACACCATCCTGACCATCGTGGACCGCTTCTCCAAGGCTGTGCACTTCGTCCCCCTGCGAGGTCTTCCAACTGCCCTGGAGACGGCGGATCTCCTCGTCCAACACGTGGTCAGGCTGCACGGGATTCCGGTGGACGTGGTCTCGGACCGGGGGCCCCAATTTTCTTCTGAGGTTTGGAGATCGTTCTGTAACGCCATCGGAGCCAAGGTGAGCCTCTCCTCCGGCCATCACCCCCAATCCAACGGGCAGTGTGAGCGGACCAATCAGGAGCTGGAGGCTGCGCTCCGCTGTGTAACAGCATCTAAACCCACGTCCTGGAGTAACCATCTTGCCTGGGTTGAATACGCCCACAATACCGCTTGCTCTTCTGCTACAGGGATGTCCCCCTTCAAGGCGTCCCTGGGTTATGACCCCCCGCTGTTCCCGGTGCAGGAGAGTGAGGTAACTGTCCCCTTGGTTAGGGCGCATCTCAGGCAGTTCCGCTCCATCTGGGCTGCCGCGCGCAATGCGCTTTTACGCACAGCGGAGCGCAACAGAACTGTGGCGGACCGGCACAGAAGACCTGCCCCGGCGTACAGAGTTGGGCAACATGTCTACGTGTCAACCCAGGACGTAACCTTAAAAGGCGAGAGGAGGAAGCTGGCACAGCGATTCATGGGCCCCTACCCCATCACCCGGATCATCAACCCGGTGGCTGTGCGCGTGGCTATTCCCCCCTCCCTCCGCATCCATCCCACCTTTCACGTGTCTAGGGTGAAGCTGGCAGTCACCGACCCCCTTTGCCCTCCTCCTGCTGCGCAACCCGCGCCCCGGATGATTGGTGGCCATCCAGCCTGGCCCGTCGCCTCCATCCTGGACTCCCGGCGCCGGGGTCGTGGGTTGCAGTACTTGGTGGACTGGGAGGGCTATGGGCCCGAGCATCGACAGTGGGTACCCTCATTGTTCCTGTTGGACCCATCGCTCATCGCGGACTTCCACCGAGCGCACCCAGAGAAGCCATCGCCAGGAGGCGCTGCTAGATGGGGGAGTACTGTCACGCCGCGCCACTCATCAGCGGCGCCACCTGCTCGCACACCTGTTCTTCATCAGTGGCGAGGGATATAAGCCGCCTCGCCCTGAGCTTCGGCCTGAAGCCATCAGACTTCATTCCCCTTCAACGTGAAGCAACCTACTCTTCAGCACGACGCTGTGTGGTAAGAAGTCCTTACCTCATCTTTTCCAGTCTGCTCCCCTGTGCACAGGTGGATTCCTCGGCGGCGGACAATCCCGTTCCCTCGTCGTTCCTCGCTGCTGCACCGAGCCCTGCAGGTGGCTGTCTCCCGGGTTCCGTCCTTGTTGTGCCAGTCATCTGTTCCTAGCAATTAAGCTTCTCCCTCGCCTATTCTCCTCCTGTGTTGGTGTGTGCCCGTCACCCTGTGTCTCTGTGTTCTCTCCCATAGGGTTGCCGGCTGTACGGTCTCCTGCCTCTGTGCCCGAAGCAGACGCCGCCACCAACACATTAATATTTCGCAGACACACATCCATTCACTCCTGTTGCTAATAAACTATTTGAACTACTCTGAGCCTGTGTGTGTGCGTCTCCTGAGCCGAACGTTATGTCAAAATCTAAGAACAAATGGTGCCAAGAAGAACGTAAAACAATGGAACATAAATAATTACTTCAGTAATAGTTAAACAGGTTTATTAAAAGCCAAATTAAAAAGGTGGGTCTTGAGCCTGTTCTTAAAAACATCTATTGACTCTGCGGCCCTGAGGCTCTCTGGCAGGCTGTTCCACAGACGAGGACCATAATAGTGAAAGGAAGCTTCACCAGAGGTCCTGGTCTTTGGAGTTTGGGAACCATTAAAAGGCCAGTACCAGAGGACTTCAGGGTCTGCGAGGGCTCTTAAGATAAAAGAAGCTCAGATAAATAAGAAGGCCCAAGACCATTGAGGCATTTAAAAACTACTAAGAGAACCTTAAAATCAATCCTAAAATGCACGGGGAGCCAATGCAGCGATTCTAAAACTGGTGTAATATGTGCCTGCCTCCTGGTCCTCATCAACACTCATGCTGCTGAATTTTGGAGCAGTTGGAGATGTGATATTCTTTTTTGAGTAAGACCAGAGAGCAGAGCATTACAGTAGTCTATACGACTAGTAATAAAAGCATGCATCAAGACTTCTGTGCTGGCAAGAGAGAGAAAAGGGTGGACTCTGGCTATATTCCTAAGATGGTAAAATCCGATTTTTGCTACATTTTTAATGTGTGAAATAAAATTAAAGTCAGAGTCTAAAAGAACGCCTGGGTTCTCGACACAATGTGTAGGTTTTAGACCTAGCAATTTTGGTAGAAGTTTCTCTCGCTTGTCTTCAGGACCAGTGATTAAAACTTCTGTTTTGTTCTGGTTGAGCTGTAGGAAGTTCTCTGCCATCCATGACTTTATATCTAAAATACAGTTCAAAAGGGCATTAATTGGTTTTGTGTCATCGGGAGACGTGGCAATGTACAGCTGAGTTTCATCAGCATAGCTATGAAAATTGATGCCATGTTTCTGTCACGCCTCGCCGCCCATCTGCGGCGCCAGCCGCACGCACACCTGCACCTCATCAGCGGCGAGGGATTTAAGCCGCCTCGCCCTGGGCTTCGGCCTGAAGCTGTCAGTCTTCACTCGCTACGATTGCTGTAAGGAATCTCTACCACTCAGCAAACATTCTGGTAAGAAGCTCTTACCTCATTCTTCTCCCAGTCTGCTCCCCTGTGCACAGGTGGATTTCCCGGCGGCGGACCATTCCTCTCCGCCTCCATTCCCTCGCTGCTGCACCGGGCGCTCCAGGTCGCTGTCTACCGGACCTCATCTTTGCTGTGCCAGCCACCTGCTAATTCCAAGTAAGCCAGTCACCATTTTCATATCTCCTGTGTTGGTGTGGTGCCCGTCACCCTTCTCCCTTTGCTTCTCCCATAGGGTTGTCCGGCTGTACGGTCTCCTGCCTCCGTGCCCGACGCAGACGCCACCACCAATACATTCACATCTCGCAGACACACATTCATACACACTTGTTGTTAATAAAGCTATTAGATCTACTCTGAGCCTGCGTGTGTGTCTCCTGAGCCGTGCATTATGTCAGTTTCCTGATAACACCCCCAATTGGTAACACATAAAGATTAAAAAGCATTGCACTTTATGAAGCACTTTATGTGGCAGTGCTACAATATTAAAACCATATCTCATTGTTTACATCGTCTATCAACGTCAAACACAATTTAAAAACTGGGAAAGAGTTCTGAATCTGCACTAGGCCAAGGACCACCTCTGGTAAAAATTTCATCCAAATTCAGCCAGTGGTTTTGGAGTATTCTTGCTCACATACTGTGAGAAGATTAGAGCCTTGGCAGAGGTACTGTATATGTTCTCAGATCATCACCAAAATGTTATGGGTTCCTCTCTAGGCCAAGGGCCATCTCTGGTAAAGAAAAAAAAAATCATCCAAATCCATCCAGTAGTTTTTGTTTAATCCTGCTCCACAAATATAAACAAGGTCCTTGGTGGAGGTATGCACTGTTAGGGCTTCACCAAAACTTAACAGGTTCATCCTTAGCCCAAGGGCTACCTCTGGTCAAATTTTCACCAAAATCCATCCAGTACTTTTTGCATAATTTGGGGGGGGGGCATATAAATTGGCCTGGGGGTATGAATTGGCCTAGGCCATAATATACCCGGGGTATAATCTAGCCTAGGCTACTTTAACCCCAGGTGTAGTCTGGACTGGGGGTATACTGTGGCCTGTTACACCGGGTCCCACACCAGCTAGGTCGGCTCTCGCGCTGTGTCTTGTTCTGAGGCAGCTGCTCTTACCTTTCGCAGACGGCTGACATGCCATCTCGAACCATTGGCCATCAGCCTAAAACCAGGCTGAAGCTCAGAGGGGATTAGGCCTTTGCTGGTGCAGGTCCTTGCCTATGGAACGAGTTGCCATTACATGTTAGGCAGTCCTCCTCACTTTGTGTTTTTAAATCTCATTTAAAGGCACATCTGTTTTCCTTGGCTTTTAACTCGCCTTAATTTTATTAATTTTTTTGTCCGCTGTGTTTGGCATTTTGTTTTCACGTTTGCTGCGAGTTGCTTCTTTTTCTGCTGCATGTTATGTTTTTATTGTCTTTTACTCACCTTTTGTCTGTATGTACTATAGGTTATTTATTACTATGCAGCACTTTGGTCAACTTTGTTGTTTTTAAATGTGCTTTATAAATAAATTCGGTATGGTATGGTATCTGGATGGTGGCTGGCCTCTTTTGTGTGGCGATTCTCATCTGCGATGTCGGGACCCTCTGTGGGTCCAAGCAGTCGAATTGTTGAACCTGACCCCAATTAAGTAGTGCAAGTGGTGATCTGTTTGGCTGCACTTGGCACTGATGCTGATTGCTGCTGTGGCAGTGTGCCATTTACGCCGGCGGCAGGATGTGCCCTCGGTTGATGATGCTCTGCTGGGTCCTGCTGGGCCACAAACTCTCTATCCTACTGTGCTGGGGCGGTTCCCTGAGGCTGATACTTGGTAAGGATGCAAGATGAGTTTGGCTTCTGCCTCTTCTCTCCTGGTGCTGGTTGTGGTCATGGTGATGTGTTGCGTTCGTCAGCAACGAGACACGTGCCGGGTTGTCATCGTTCACCGGGGTCCCCTTTCTCCATGAACTCCCTCTCCTGCGGCTCCACGGCAGCTCCTTGAGGCTCATTCTGGGCGAGGATCGGAGCTGAGTCCAGTTTGTGCTCTCTCTCCGTGCTGTGTTCGCTCTCTGTGCTGTGTTCTCTCTCCATGCTCTGGTCTTTGGCTGTACCCACGTCCGCGAAATCATACTCTCCCTCCTGCAATGAGGCTGCAGCTCGAGAGCGCTGGTGCTGCGCAGGGACCGGCTCCGGGTCCCATGTTGCTGTGGACTAAGGCTCTTATGGCTGCTCTGGTTCTCCTGGGTTCTGCTTGGCATACAGTGCAGGGCAGGGAGTGGCTGCATCCACGTCTGAATGCAGCAGACTTGAGTCATCATCGTTCAAACTGAGTTTACTGCTGAGTCGTTGTGGTGTGGTGCCCTGCTGTCCCGCGGTGTCTACCTCAGGGCCCTCCTGAAAAGGTGTGGGTTCAGTGGGCTCAGCAACTGGGGCAACCATTTGTACCAGCAAAGCTGACTGTGGGGAATGTGGGAGGAGGCCCACCAGTTGTGATGCTACCCAGGCCGTCATCTCCTGCTGGACTGCTAATTCCATTGTGTTTGTCTCCAAAAGAAGGTGCAGCATCCCCAACAGTGCCACCTGTAGCCATTTCATTGTGTCTGCCACTGTCGGCCTGTCCGGCTCCTCCAGCAATATGCACTGTATGAACAGATTTGCAGCGTATTCCTCCAACTGTGACTGTATCAGCCTGTCCTCCGCGTGCCCAAACTCGCACGTGCTAGCCAAACAGCAAAGGTCAGCTACGTACTGTATAAAAGACTCATCCGGCTGGTGCTGGCAAAACAGCGCTGGCAAAACACGAACCTCTGGGCCATCATCCTCTGTGGGGCAGTGAAATGCTCGGCCATCAAGGCAGCACATTCATTGAAGGTCTCCGCAGGGCCCAGTGTATACAACACCTGCTCTCCTTTGGCACTGAGACAGTATTCTAGTATGCACTTTATCATCCTGTCTCTAATATTGTTCAAGCTGGTAGTAGCAATAAAACACTGGAATATCTCGTGCCAGAGAGGCCAGGGGATCAGCGGCTCACCTGGTAGAGCAAGGAACGGCGGCAGGACAGATATACACGCTTTCATGTCGAAGTTATCAGGGTTTATCCTTGTCGTCATTTGTTATGTCTGGAAATAGGACAGCAGAGGCTGTCACAACTCGCCACTCCTCGTCATCCACCTCAGCTGTGCGCACACCTGCGCCTCGTCAATCACGGGCTATTTAGCCCACTCTGCCCAGAGCATTGGTCTGGAGCCGTCTGTTCTACTCTGAGCTCAACCTCCAGCAGGATCGTTCCTTCCCTTCCTGCTGATCTACGCTACGACAAGTAAGCCTCATTATTTCCTCACCTGCTCTGCAGTATTCTCCCCTGTGCACAGGTGGATTCCTTGGTGGCGGATTCTCCCGTCATCGCCAACTCCTCATCCCTCTTCTCCACGTCACCTCGTGTGCGCAGCAGGACGCTGTCTCCCAGGCAAGACTCCTGGCCAACGCCAGCCACCATTCACCTGTAAGTAAGCATCACATTGCTTTTGTGCCTGTCTCGGTGAAGTGCCCTTTTACCCTTGTCCTCTGCTCTCTCCATAGGGTTGCCTAGCTGCACGGCGTACTGCTCTGTTCCCGATTCTCAGCGTTCACCCTCACGCCATTCACACATCTCAAACACGCATCCACACATACCTAGTTGTTGAATAAAGCTATTAAATCTTCCCTGAGCCTGCGTGCGTGTTTCCTGAGCCAGACATTATGTCAGTACGGCTCCAGCAGAACGGCTCAGCAGACAGCGGGCTCGCACGCCGTCTTACCACCCTTGAGGCTCGGGTGGATCTAATAGCAACCAACAACAGGTAATATTAAACCAGTTGACTAACTTCACTCACTGGTTAGACCGTGTGGATCAGGGGTGTCAAACTCATTCCATGGAGGGCCAAGACCCTGCAGGTTTTACTTCCACCCAGTCTCTTCAGCAGGTGTTTTCACTGATCAGCAATCAGTAGGACGAAATTCAGAGAAATCACCTGTTGAAGACACTGGGTGGAGGTAAAACCTGCAGGGTCTTGGCCCTCCATGGAATGAGTTTGACACCTGTGGTGTGGATCCCCAGCAGGCGTTCCCCCCGACTCATGGCGGTTCTGCTTCGGCTGCCTCCGTGGCTGGCCAGCCTAGCTCGGGAACGCCAACCCGGCTCACGCCCATACCGATCCCCGCTTGCTTCAACGGGAAACTCAACGAAGCACGAGGGTTCATTTTACAGTGTGAGTCGGTGTTCCTGCGCGTTCCCGGGGACTTTCCCTCAGACCACAGCCGGATTGGTTATATGGCTAATCTCTTGGAGGGGAGAGCATTAGCTTGGGCTTACGCCGTCATGGCGAAGCCCAGCTATGCGAGCCTCTCCTATGACCAGTTCGTGCAGAGCTTCCTTGAGGTTTTTGACCATTCTCGGCGTGATAGCGTCCTCGCTGATCGGCTCCTTGGCCTCCAACAGGGAAACCGATTGGCGGCGGATTACGCTGTCGACTTCCGGGCGGCAGTGGAGGAGGTAGGCTGGGGTGAGGCGTCACTCTGTAGCATCTTCCTCCGCAGCCTCAGCTCTGGTCTGCGGGATGAGTTGGCCAGCCAGGACCTGCCAGGGCGACTATCGGAGCTAATTTCATTGACCATTAGCTTGGACAACAGGCTGGGGGAGCGTGCCGCCGAGTGGAAGTCAATCGGCCACTCGCGCGGAGTTCCCGCTCACGCTCCTCAGTCTCGTCCCCTGGCATTACCTGCTCCGAGGTCCGCCAACGAGTCAGAGGCAATGGAGGTCGGGCGAACTAGGCTCCCTCTAGCGGAGAGACAGCGCCGCCGGGAGCTGGGTCTCTGCATGTATTGCAGAGACAACCAGCATACCGTGGAGCAATGCCCAACGAAGCCAAACGGGGGGGTCCGCGAGTCACTGTAGGGGGCCTCGCGGACATTAACTGGCCTAATCCCCTCTCTCATTGTTCTCTGCCCATCCGATTCAGCCACAATCCCACAGGGCTTCTCACTCACACACTGGTGGACTCGGGGGCAGAGCAGAATTTCATTTCCAAGAGCCTGGCAGCCCGTTTGGGCATAACCTGTCTCCCATTGTCTGCTCCCCTCAAACTGATCGCCCTATCTCGTTCCCCTCTGTGAGTTGTGACGCACCGCACCAGGCCTACCCCTGTCATCGTGTCTGGGAATCACCGAGAGGACCTCAGCTTTTACGTCTTGGCCTCCTCTACATCCCCCGTCATCCTGGGCTACCCCTGGCTGCGCTTACATAACCCCGTCCTCGACTGGCGTACTGGGAGTGTTACTGCTTGGAGCACCTTCTGTATGAGCACCTGCCTTCAGTCTGCAGCATGTGCCCCTACCTTATCTCCATCAGCCCCGGTCTCCACCCCTCCGGACCTCACCTTGGTTCCCCCGGAGTTCCATGACCTGGGCCAAGTGTTTAGCAAGTCCAAGGCGATGTCTCTCCCCCCTCATCGGCCCTACGACTGAGCCATCAACCTCCGCCCGGGGGCGCCGCTACCATCTGGCTGCCTGTACAGCCTGTCAGCGCCCAAACGAGAGGCTATGGACAGTTACATTAAGGAGTGGCTCAGCGCCAGGATAATTCGCCCGTCCTCAACCCCGCTCGGCGCTGGGTTCTTCTTCATGGCTTAGAAGGATGGGTCCCTGCGTCCGTGCATCGACTTCAGGGCCCTTAACGACATCAACGAAAAGGACAAGTATACCCTGCATCTCATGGACACCGCCTTCCACTCCCTCCAGGGGGTCACCTGGTTCACTAAATTGGACCTCCGCAGCGCCTATCATCTCGTCCGGATCCGGGAGGGCGATGAATGGAAGACGGCCTTTCGGACGCCCAGTGGCCATTTCGAATATCTGGTAATGCCGTTTGGGCTCACCAACGCTCCCGTCGTCTTCCAACGGCTTATTAATGACGTCCTGCGAGACTTCCTGGGGCTCTTCGTCTTCGTTTACCTGGACGACATCCTCATCTTCTCCAGGTCGCGGGAGGAGCACCAGGTCCACATGAGGCGGGTCCTGCAGCGCCTGTTGGAGAACAGGCTTTACGTCAAAGCGGAGAAGTGCGAATTCTACGCCAAGACCACCTCTTTCCTGGGCTTTGTCATCTCCCATAACCAGGTTCTCCCCGACCCCGCCAAGGTGAAGGCGGTGGTCGAGTGGCCCACGCCTACCTCCAGGAAACAGGTGCAGCAATTCATCGGTTTCGCCAACTTCTACCGCCGCTTTGTTCCCAACTTCGGCGCAATTGTCACCCTCCTGACCCGCCTCATCTCTCCCAAGATCCCCTTCCGGTGGTCTGAGGAGGCCGTGGCAGCATTCGACACCCTGAAGACGGAGTTCTCCTCCTCCCGGGTCCTGACCCAGGTTGACCCCGCGCTGCAGTGCTTGGTAGAAGTGGACGCGTCTGATACGGGGGTGGGGGTGGTGCTTTCCCAGCGTTCGCCAGTAGATGGAGTCAAGCGACCCTGTGCCTTCTTCTCCCGGCGCCTGTCGCCCGCTGAACGGAATTATGATGTCGGTGACAGGGAGCTTCTGGCCATCAAGCTCGCGCTGCAGGAGTGGCGTCACTGGCTGGAGGGGGCAGCCCAGCCTTTTGTGGTCTGGACAGACCACAAGAACTTGGAGTATCTGAGGTCAGCCAGACGACTGAATGCCTGCCAGGCGCGCTGGTCTCTGTTTTTTGCTCGGTTCCGCTTTAACATCACCTACCGTCCAGGCTCAAAAAATGGGTTGCCCGACGCCCTGTCCAGACAGTTCTCCCCTGAGGCCCCGGAGGAAGGGGATCACACCATCCTTCCCAGTTCGTGCGTCATGGGGGCAGTTTCATGGTCCATCAGGGACAAAATCCGGAGGGCACAGGAGACCGAACCGGATCCTGGCGGCGGACCGGAGGATAGGCTCTTCGTTCCATCGGCTGTTCGGGGGGAGGTCATTCACTGGGCCCACACATCCAAATTCGCCTGTCATCCTGGCGTTTCCCGGTTGGTGGATCTTCTTCAGCGGTCCTTTTGGTGGCCTGGTCTCCAGAAGGACGTCGCCAACTACGTCCGGGCGTACCCCGAGTGTGCTACTGGTAAATCCTCCAACTCTCCCCCGTGGGTCTACTCCAGCCCCTGCCGGTCCCGGGCAGGCCCTGGTTGCACATTGCCCTAGACTTCGTTACTGGCCTCCCTGTCTCCAACACCTACAACACAGTGCTGACGATTGTGGATCGGTTCTCCAAGGCTGCTCACTTTGTGCCGCTTTGGGGTCTTCCTTCGGCACGAGAGACAGCCGACCTTTTAGTCCAACACGTGGTCAGGCTGCACGGAATCCCCGTGGACGTCGTATCTGATCGGGGGCCCCAGTTTGTGTCTGAGGTATGGAGGAGCTTTTGCAACGCCCTGGGTGCCAAGGTGAGCCTCTCCTCTGGTCATCACCCCCAATCCAACGGGCAGTGTGAGCGCGCCAATCAAGAACTGGAAGCCGCCCTGCGCTGCGTCACCTCCTCCAATCCATCCTCCAGGAGTTCATATCTGCCCTGGGTGGAGTATGCCCATAACACGGCACGGTCATCAGCCACTGGGATGTCTCCCTTTAAAGCATCGTTGGGCTATGACCCCTCATTGTTCCCCGAGCAGGAGAGTGAGTTGACCGTCCCCTCCATCCAGGCGCATCTGAGGCACTGCCGGAATTTGTGGACCAGGGTGCACGAGGCGCTTTTGCGCACGGCGGCGCACAATAGCTCAACAGCTAATTGCCAGAGGAGACCAGCTCCCAATTACCAGGTGGGCCAACGAGTTTGGTTATCGTCTCAGGACATCAACCTCAAGGCCGAGAAAAGGAAGCTGGCCCCATGCTTTATTGGACCCTTCACCATCACCAAGATCATCAACCCGGTGGCTGTGCGTTTGGCCCTCCCCCCCTCCCTCCGTGTGTGTCCCACCTTCCACGTTTCTAAGATCAAGCCTGTGATCTCTGTCCTCCCCCTAGGGCGCTGCCCGCACCCATGATGATCGATGGCCACCCGGCATGGGGAGTCACTTCCATCCTGGACTCCCGGCGTCGAGGTCGTGGGCTGCAGTACTTGGTGGATTGGGAGGGATTTGGCCCAGAGTGGAGGTCCTGGGTGCACTCTTCGTTTGTGCTGGATCAGAATCTCATCACGGAGTTCCATCGGGCGCACCCGGACAAACCAGCGCCAGGAGGCGCTGCTGGGGAGGGGAGTACTGTCACAACTCGCCGCTCCTCGTCATCCACCTCAGCTGCGCGCACACCTGCGCCTCGTCAATCACGGGCTATTTAGCCCACTCTGCCCAGAGCATCGGTCTGGAGCCGTCTGTTCTACTCCGAGCTCAACCTCCAGCAGGATCGTTCCTTCCCTTCCTGCTGATCTATGCTACTACAAGTAAGCCTCATTATTTCCTCACCTGCTCTGCAGTATTCTCCCCTGTGCACAGGTAGATTCCTTGGCGGCGGATTCTCCCGTCATCGCCAACTCCTCATCCCTCTTCTCCACATCACCTCGTGTGCGCAGCAGGACACTGTCTCCCAGGCAAGACTCCTGGCCAACGCCAGCCACCATTCACCTGCAAGTAAGCATCACATTGCTTTTGTGCCTGTCTCGGTGAAGTGCCCTTTTACCCTTGTCCTCTGCTCTCTCCATAGGGTTGCCTAGCTGCACGGCGTACTGCTCTGTTCCCGATTCTCAGCATTCACCCTCACGCCATTCACACATCTCAAACACGCATCCACACATTCCCTGAGCCTGCGTGCGTGTTTCCTGAGCCAGACATTATGTCAGAGGCAGGCATTGTACCGAATGAGAACTTTATTACAAGATACTGGTAGTACATGTGTTGTGGCAATATAGCATACAAGCTAAACTTTTAGCTATACAGGCTCTAGCTGACGTGGAGATGGAGTGCCAAAGAGGGCGACTCCCATCATCAGACTCCTAATATAGGCACGGTGTGATGATGTCACTTCGTGTGTGCATCCCCACGTCTGTGCTGCCTATTGTTAATACTACTGCATACCTGTACATGCCCATAGAAACCAAGTAAGTATAAGCAAGTATTTCTGCATGCCCGTAGAAAGCAGGTGTAAGCAAGGGTGTCAACAAGCACGTCAGCACTTGTTCAGTGATGCCTGCCTTTGATCTTTTATGGTGCCATAGTGAGTCCTATGATCATAAGTGATGCCTGCCTTTGATCTTTGATGATGTCATAGCGAGTGCTATGATCGTGAGTGATGCCTGGCTTTGATCACACACAGACACAGATTTTCTTGAATCACACTATACTATGGTGTCTATATGACATCATATAGACATCATGTAGACATCATAGGCACATCATAGGCGATCCTATGATCTTTTAGCGAGTCCTATGGTCATGACAGAGTCACACTGTCACAGAGATTTCTTGAATTACACTACCGTTCAAAAGTTTGGGGTCACCCAGACAATTATTTTGTGTTTTCCATGAAAAGTCACACTTATTTACCACCATGAGTTGTAAAATGAATAGAAAACATAGTCAAGACATTGACAAGGTTAGAAATAATGATTTGTATTTGAAATAATAATTTTTTCCATATACTCAACCTGCTCAAAGGAAGGTCAGTTTTATAGCTTCTCTAACCAGCTAAACTGTTTTCAGCTGTGCTAACATGATTGCACAAGGGTTTTCTAATCATCCATTAGCCTTCTGACGCAATGAGCAAACACATTGTACCATTAGAACACTGGAGTGGTAGTTGCTGGAAATGGGCCTCCATACACCTATGTAGATATTGCACCAAAAACCAGACATTTGCAGCTAGAATAGTCATTTACCACATTAGCAATGTATATTAGATATTAGAGTGTATTTCTGATTAGTTTAAAGTTATCTTCATTGAAAAAAACAGTGTTTTTCTTTCAAAAATAAGGAAATTTCTAATGCCTGTTTTCCACTAGCCCAGCACACCTCGGTACGGCTCGGTTCACTTCAGTACGGCTCGGAATGCTTCTGTCTCCATTGGTGTTGTGCTTGTGCTGTGATGGTTTGTTCGGAGGTTTTAGAAGCGGGGCAGCAGCAGATTCTGAGCGAGGCGGGGCCACACTCCCGTGACGTTACGCACCCGACTGAGTCCTTATTTACACGAGACAAAAAAGGATTCAAGGATTATTGCCTTGCTCGCTCTGTGGATTTATCTCACAATTAATTTTATCTCATAATTAAGCTGCAACAACACAAGTCACTTTTGTTTTGAATTAACTGCCAAATGACCTAGAAATAAAGAGCTGAAACTTGTTTTTATTCGTATTAAATAATGAGACTGTGGCACACTGGCCTACACCAAATAATTTTTTTTTTACATCCTAGGGCATTTTGGATGTACTGAATTAAAAAAAATTCATGTTTTTCACCTTCAGGTCAACGTTTGGAACAACAGTATTATTATTTTCCGTTTAGATGATGCTACACTCCTTCTAAAGTATTGTAATTCTCTGAATTTGGAATGCCGATAGTACATTCAATTTACATATACTTACTTTTTTACATTGACTTGTAAGCTTGATCAGTCTGTCCTGCTGCATTTTAAAGTCCAACTGTGCAACTTCTTATAAGTTAACATAAAAAATGTACCCAAAGTTTAGAACTGGATCATGTGGGGCTAATTTTTTATGATATTTCAATAAAAAGAACAGAAAGCTTACAAAAACATTTGTTTTTTGGTCTAGTTAAAAATTACATTACCTTTACAATGGTTGACCCTGACAGGAAGATCAGTATCATTTTGATCAGATTAGGCAATGGAATTTCTATGAAATTATACTGTTTTATAATTCAGTGTTATAACAGACAAACCACACTTTCCAAAACAATTCCATTTTATTATATACAAAATATTAAAAGAAAAAAAAAACTTTGCAACACAACATGAAGGTTAATCGACATTTTATACACGCCGACCACTGAGTGTCTACACCAGCTTCCCAAACTGGGTCACGACTCGGCTGAATGAAGCGTCTCTGCCAGCTGTGGGTCAGGAAGGCTCGGTTGAATAATCCGGACGGGCTGTCGCGGCGGACGCGTGGGATGAGTCTACAAGGAAAATGCACACAATAAAATACAGCACAATAGTTTTTAACAAGAATACATAAGCTTATTTCAGCGTATTGTTCACATGAATAATTAAAATAAAAGCTTGAGTCCGCAGTGTGCTGCAATTAAGCAGCGATCCATCCACAAATGAACAGCTTTTTTATTGCATAAATAAACTGAGCGTCTTACCGAATATATTTGCGAAAAAACGCACAATAAAAAAAAATTAAAACTCACCGTTAAAGGACTCCGATGTCGAGACCTCCCGGTATATTTTTTCATTCCGGGCAGCTCCGTCTAACTCGCGCTGCATACGTTCGTCTGACAATGCAGTGAACAGACACTGCAGCTCCTTACTGGTCCATGGAATACCCTTATTACGCGAAGCCATTTTTGATAGAAAATAAATGAAAATAGCACAGCAATACACTGAAAGGAACCGCCAACAGTGGTTGCGTGCTGAGTAAAGGCGGTCGTGAAGATTCTTTTTTTTTTTTTTTTCAAAAACTTTATTGAGAAGGTCGTGAAGATTTGGTAGATGAGGAGGAGGAGAGGGGCGGTTACAACCTGACCAATCAGCGCCGGTTACGACCTGACCAATCAGCGGCGACCAGTCTGTTAACGTCACAACACGGCACAGCTCAGCACTGCTGTACCCTGCCCTTCAGCGGGGCTGAGAATTGCGGCTGTTAAACCGTGTTGGGGCTTGTGGAAAAGCGTACAAAGCGTGCTGAGCCGTCCCGTGTCGCGCTAAAGCGTGCTAGTGGAAAAGGCCCTCAAGTGACCCCAAACTTTTGAACAGTAGTGTATATGTAGAGTGATGTCCATATCTAACTCTCACAGCACTCTCAAGTCGTTGGTAGGAAGATGTTACGGGTTTTGACACATTTTCTTCTTCTTCTTCTTCTTTTAGATTTGATGAATGAATGAAAAAAAAAATGGCAGTTGGCAACCAGCTTACAGGTGCATTACCGCCACTGACTTGATTATCATCACTCTATATAACTGAAGAAGTTGGACATAGACAGGAGCTCCTGGCAGCGGAAGGCTAAGGACAGAGCTGTGTGGAGGAATCTGATTAGACCTAAATGAAACAGTCATTGTCGCCCACGACAGACTGCTATGATGATGCTGATGATATCTTTGTATAAGGAGTTCTGAACAACTCCTTATGTGTGAAAAAATTTTCTGTCCTTGGACTGCGTCCTCGGCAGTGCCGCCAACCCACACCTGCAGCTGCCCGCTGTGTCTAATTTGACACATTTTGTCGGCACAAATGTTGCATGAATGATGTACTTCCACCTTATGAGCGCCTTAAGCACACTGTACTAATCTCCGTACAAACTGGATTCATACGGCATTTCCTATAACCGCTGTAAGGGGCCCTGAAGAACTCCTTCTTGAACTTCTTGAGGCATACTTATGGCCAACATCTTGTGTAGTTCTTACATTGTTCCTATGGCATTCATACAGCCGCCTTTTGATGAGGGTTTTTTGTGGGGTGTTCATAGAAATTTTGGACAAGACCAGCGACTTGGCCACGAACTTACGAACGGTCTACGAACACTGGATTCTCCTACAGCTGCCTTAAGAAGGCTGTACGAAATGGTCCAAAAATCGTTCATACGGTGTTCACAGCTGTTTGTAAGTGAATTTGTGACCATAGCGTTAGATTGGTGTGGTATCGTGGGATTTTTTTCAATGTAAAAAGGGTTCTGTGGCTCAAAAAAAGGTTGAAAAACACTGTTATAAGAGACCCTTAACTACTGTACATGTGTGCATGTAAGGGTTACATTATCACCATGTGTTTCTGTCATTGGCCATAGTGAACTCTTCAATTCACTGGGGGTTTTTTTCAGTGGATGCCTGTGGATGCTTGTTTCTTAGATGCTGATTTCTTCCTGATTACACAAACTATGCGTCACTCTGTGAACTGCCAGAAGCTAATTTGGCCAGTCGGTCTGATGAGATAGTTGATAAGGGCATTGATTGGCTGTCCTGCTGAAGCAGGGAAGGATTTCATTGGGACAAAGATACGGGGGCAATGCGGCATTCATTTCAGCAATCAGCACACCATCCTCCCTCCTTCCTCTCCATTCTCCATTTAGCCAAACTCTTCCCAGAAGCCTTTCAATATGGATTACACTGCACACGCACGCAGTGGTAATTCAAGGTGAAATAAAACTCTTTTAATCCTATTGGCTGCAGCGGTGAGAGAGAATCAGAACTCGCAGAGGGACACTCATCAAGCTTGAGGTGATTAGATGTATTTGGCCTTTCCTTTGATGCCCTTAGCGGCCTATTTCTGCCCCTGGAAGTTGATTTTGGTAGTAACGGTCTGGTGAGCACATCCTCAGTCAAGTCCCTGTCTCCTCCTCTTTGTGAATGCGATCACTACTCCAAAAAAACAGAAAATCATAGCCCTTCATTATCTCCAGTCAGGCAATTTTGGGAATATAATACGGTCCCGGGATTGGAGAGCTCGCCTCCATCAGGGCTGGGTCCTGATCAAACCACTTGCATTGGGAAGGGGAGTTAAAGAGAAGCATGCCTGCCAGTCGGTTCATCTCCCTTCAAAGGCATATGGTGCAAATTTCATCAAAAGTGTAAGGGGGAGGGTTTGAAGGGGCATTCACGTCGATGATGTGAAAAATAAGGCCGGGCTGTTAAAAGCCGAATCAAACCACGGCCGAGTCTCTGGAAGTGATTAAATCCCAAAAAGAACCAGCTGCCACATCGTCAGCCCCGTCTCAATCTCGCCGGCGTGCTGGCAGCCTGCTGGCTGAGCAACAAGGAGAAGGAGGGGAAGGACAAGTGCTCATCCCTTCATCTGTCTCTGAGTAACCAAAGGGCTTAAAAAAAAGCATGCATGAGAGGCAAGCATGAGGCACGAAAATAAGGAAAACCAGAGTGTTTGAAAGATAAAGCCAGACAGAAAAATAAGCAAAGAAGGAGAAGAAGAGGGAGGTGCAAATGAGCCGCGAAGGTCAGGGTGAAGAGAAGGAGCGATAAAACAGAAGCAAGGAATTATGGCCCCACGGTGGCCCCACTGGGATGTCAAATGGAAGAGTCCCAGTGTGTCCTTAAATATTGATGTGGAGTGTGAGTTGCAGGCCTCTCTAATGTTCACTAGTGGCCCACGGAGACCAGGCCCTCCACACATGAGCATCCACTTCATTTTAAATTACAGCCTATTGTTTGCACAAACACTTGGAAACTATTGTTTTATTATTATACTGTACTGCATTATTGAATATCAGCTTTAATCAATTCTGAACTTTTAATACCAGATGGTGAATTAGTCATTGATTTTAAAGTGACATCTTAGTGTAACTGGTGCAAAGCTGAGATCCCTTACATCTATTTAGAGAACTGACAGAGCCAAGTATGAAAAATTAGGTGATGCAACAGTTTGTTGTGCATGAAAATTGATTCATGAATCAATGGGATGCAAAGCAGGTACATAAATGATTTTGTAAATAGAAGCAAACAAATGTGACATTCATCCAGTTTGAAAATGGTTGATGGGTTGAGCCGGCTGAAGGGCAGGGTCGGGGATCAGGGCTGTTCAGGGTAAAGGCTGCACTGCTGGGTGGCATAAAATATACAAAATATGGAAAAATTCATCTTTAGTGAAGTTCATGAGCACTATTAAAGGGGTCATTGCACTGTTTCCACATTTTAACAGCTCACTCATATCTTAATGAAGTCTTTGTGACATATTTTGTTCACATTTTCTTAATTTTTTTTAAATTATTGAAGCAAATTTGTTTTGTATTTTTCCTGGCTTTTTTGAAATGCTCTGATTTAAAGCCTGCCACTTTAAGAAACATCCTTCACCTATTCAGCTCCACCCTCCCTTTTATGTCAGTTAGCTGACTAGCTTCTAGCCTCCTTCTAGCTTGGATGAGCAGCACTGGTTCACTGATCTACAGTCATTTGTGCATCTCGCATCATCCCGGCCCACCCCCCAACAACCCCGCCGAGACGCCACAACAAATCGCCAGCACCGTGTTCCGGGTGACCCACCAATTGCCGCATCTCGAGGCTGCTGGCTGAGCCACGGGATCTCAAAGGGCAATGTCTCACTCTGCGGTACTTCGCTGCTCTCCCACGGCCAGCCGGGGGATGATCCGTCACAAAGCAGCTCACCCATGCTGCCCGCGACAGTAGAGCAGAGCCGCACGGAGCCCCAGAGGATGGTGGGGAGCTGGTCGTGAGAGCCAGCAGCTCCAGGCAGCAGCCCCGGGTTGCGGCGCAGGCAGTCACCATGACCCGGGGATGCTGCCTGGAGCTGCTAGCTCTCTCGGCCAGCTCCCCGCGACCACCAGGAGACGGGCCAGAGCGATGCAAGGTATATTGTGGACCATGGACTGGTGAACCAGGTGATAACAGGGATGCTCATTAGGGTGACTAAGATCTGAGAAAAATAACAATATAAACCGCGCTTGGTTCAAGCTTCCTGTTACCAGTGTTAGCTTGGGGGCTAATAGCTCAGGAGCTAATAGGCTACCTTTAGCACCACTTCCATATACATGACAGACAGCTAGGTGGGTCAATAACACAACATAACAAAAATAATTTTTTTGTAACTTGTCTGTGTTTTTTCAACTGATTTAAGACAATTTTGCACCGCTGAATCCCAAAATGACATGCGTTTCTCTCCATCAGGTCAGGTTTTTATGTTAAGTTATAAGCAGTTGTACAGTTGTACTGTAAAATGAATAGTAGACATTGATAAAGGTAAGTACATGTAAATTGAATGTTATGTCATCATTGTTCAAAATTCAGAGAATTTCAAGAAATAAAAAAAGAATTTTGCATCATATAAAGTGAAAATACCCGTACATGTAAACAAAAATGTATAAAACAACATGTGGCCATAGTTCAAAAAGTTGACCTGATTGAGCAAAACCAATGAGATTTTTGGACTCAGCACATCAAAATTGTCCTAAATCAGCTAAAAAAAAACTTAGACAATAAATTTGGTGTTGACCAGTGTAATAGAGCAGTGGGCGGGTCTCAAGGAAGGTGGTGGATTGGCTTTTTCTAATCGTGACATATAGAAATTAGATGAGTCAAAAATGTTTCTGAGAGAGGAAAACAAAATAAAGGCTGTGTGTTTTTTTAAGAGAATTGACTCTCTTGAAAATTTTTAGATAATTAGGTGACCAGTGGACTCATTTCAGATAGTTAAAACCTACAAACACACCATTTTTCAGTCAATGAAGATTCATCCATCCATCTATCTTCTACCGCTTTTCCGGAGGTTGGGGTCGTGGAGGCAGCAGTTCAAGCAGAGAAGCCCAGACTTCCCTCTCCCCAGCCACCTACTCCAGCTCTTCAGAGAGGATACCAAGGCATTCCCAGACCAGCTGGGAGATGTAGTCTCTCCAGTGAGTCCTGGGTCTGCTCCAGGGTCTCCTCCCAGTGGGATGTGCCCAAAATACCTCAAGTGGGAGGCATCCAGGAGGCATCCTAATCAGATGCCCAAACCACCTCAACTGGCTCCTTTCAATGCGGAGGAGCTGTGGTTCTACTCTTTGAGCCTCTCCCGGATGACTGAGCCCCTCACCCTATCACTAAGGGTGAGCCCAGCAATCCTATGAAGGAAGCTTATTTCAGCCGCTTGTATCTGCGATCTCGTTCTTTTGGTCATTACCCAAAGCTCATGACCATAGGTGAGAGTAGGAACGTAGATTGACTGGTAAATCAACAGCTTTGCCTTAGAGCTCAGCTCCCTCTTCACCACAACAGACCTGTACAACATCGGCATCACTGCAGATGCTGCTCCGAACCATCTGTCAATCTCTTGCTCCATTCTCCTCTCACTTGTGAATAAGACCCCAAGATACTTTAACTCCTCCACTTGGGGCAGGAGCTTGTCCCCAACCCGGAGAGGACAATCCACCTTTTTCTGGCTGAGGACCATGGACTTGGACTTGGAGGTACTGATTCTCATCCCAGCCGCTTTACACTCAGTGGCAAGCTGTCCCAGTAAGACCTGTAGGTCATTGCTGGATGAAGCCAACAGGACAACATCATCTTTAAACAACAGAGATGAGATCCTGTGGTCACCAAGCATGACACCTTCCGTTCCCTGGCTGCACCGAGAAATCTTGCCCATAAAAATTATGAGCAGGATCGGTAACAAAGGGCAGCCCTGGCGGAGTCCAACTCTTGCTGTGAATGAGTCCGATCGAGTGTTGGCAATACGAACCAAGCTCTCACAACGGTCATAAAGAGACCGAATAGCTCGTAACAACAAGCCCGTTCCCCATAAGAAGCACTCCTCACAAAAAAAAACGATGAGGGACGTGGTTGAATACCTTCTCCAAGTCCACAAAGCACATGTAAACTGGTTGGGCAAACTCCCATGATCTCTTGAGGATTCTCGAGAGGGTAAAGAGTTGGTCGAATGTGGCACAGCCAGGACAAAAACCACATTGCTCCTCCTGAATCTGAGGATTCAGGAGGAGTGCCAAGGTACTCCTCTCCAGTACCCTGGCATATACCTTCCCAGGGAGGCTGAGGAGTGTGATCCCTCTAAAGATGGAGCACACCCTCTGGTCCCCTTTCTTGAAGAGAGGAACCACCACCCCAGTTTGCCATGCCAAAGGCACTGTCCCTGACCTCCACGCAATGTTGCAGAGGTGTGTCAACCATGACAGCCCTACAACATCCAGGGCCTTGAGGTACCTGGGGCAAATCTCGTCCACCCCCGGAGCCCAGCCACCAAAGAGATTTTTAACCACCTTGGCGACCTCAGCCCCTGTGATAGGCGAGTCATCCCCCTCGTCCACAAGCCCTGCTTCCTCTGTGGAAGGCGTGTCAGTGGGATTGAGGAGATCCTCAAAGTATTCCTTCCACTGCCCGACGATATCCCAAGTCAAAGTCAGCAGTGCCCCATCCGCACCATACACAGTGTGGACAGGGAGCTGCTTTCCCCTCCTGAGCCGACAGACAGTTTGCCAGTGAAGTTTGTCAACAAAGATGATTTATTATAAACAAAATTATTATGATTCACTCAGCTTCAAGTTGTCTAAATCAGTACCCCAATTAATACTGTGGATGAATTCTGGGACTTTTGAACCAAGAGAGATGAGAATTTTGACTGATTTTATTTGTTTTTTTATTTTTAATAAGTGTAACAGAATTGGGTTATTTTCTAATTCATAAAACTTTGTTTGATGAATATTATAATTTTGGAAATTATAAATGGGAGACTATCTAGTGTAGGTTTTAGAAGAAATGTGAACTCTACTAGAGATGTAATGATGAAGTATGGAGAAGGTCAGAAGGAGTTGTACTGTTTTTGTGGATCTCGAGAAAGCAGATGAAAGGAAGTGTGGTACTGTATGAGGAAGTCAGGAGTGGGAGAGAAGTATGTAAGGGTGCTACAGGACATGCATGAGGACAGTGAGACGGTGGTGAGGTGTGCTGTAGGAGTGAGATGGATTCAAGGTGGGGGTGAGATTACATCAGGGATCAGTTCTGAGCCTCTTCTTGTTTTCATGGTGATGGACAGGCTGACAGATGAGGTCAGGCAGGAGTCTCCATGGACCATGATGTTTGCAGATGACACTGTGATCTGTAGTGAGAGTAGGGAGCAGGTGGAAGAGAATCTGGAGAGGCTGAGGTATGCTCTGGGGAGAAGCGAGATTAAAGTCAGTAGAAGCAAGACAGAATACATGAGTGTGAATGAGAGGGAGGCAGGTGCAACGGTGAAGATGGAAGGAGTAAAGGTTGTGAAAGTAGATGGGTTTAAATATCTGGGGTCAACCATCCAAAGCAATGGAAAATGCACAAGAGAGGTGAAGAAGAGAGTGCAGGCAGGGTGGAGTGGGTGGAGACGAGTGTCAGGGGTGATTTGTGACAGAAGGATAGCAGCTAGAGTGAAAGGGAAGATTTAAAGACGGTAGTGAGACCTGCTATGATGTATGGTTTGGAGACGGTGGCACTGACAAAAAGACAGGAGACAGAGCTGCAGATTGCAGAGTTGAAGATGCTAAGATTTTCATTGGGAGTGACTAGGAGGGACAGGATTAAGGCTTCTTTATGCTCCACCTCTGCACTGCATGTCTGCTCAAGCGTCTAAATGTCATTGTCTCCCGTCCACTTGGCTTCACGGGCCCCACTTCGAAACTGAGCACATGCAGCCCAAATTTTGTGACTTAGTTGCCTGTGCACTGCACATGCACAAGATCAAGAGGTGGCGTTAGCGACACAGCATACAAAGATGAACAGCAAGAAGACGAATTAAAAACGTGAGAGGAGACTGGAGGAAGAAAAGGAAAAGACGATTGGCAGTAAAAGTAGTAAACACAGGAGTTTCTTTTCTCTCCTTTGTGCAGCTGCTATTGTCATTGCTAAAATGCATGTGGCTCTTATTTTTTTAACACCCTATGTATTACATTGCTTCTACTTGACACACTGAAATCTATCAAACACACTACTTTCTTTAGTTTTTTTAATATTAATTCAAAAGCATTAAACCGACGGAGGTTAACTGTCACTCTGGGCTTCTTCAAAGTCCTTTCCGCCTTAATGACAGCAGTAATTGAGATGGGATGAGGAGAGCTCATCACCCTGCGACTCTCACTCCAACATCATCGGGGCCCTAAAAGCCCCTTTTTGTGCTCCACTGGGAAGAGGTGGGAGCAGAGAGGGTGTAGGCACCGGTGGGACCGTAGAGCCTGTAGCGAGCATTCATCATCACCATGAATCATTCAGAACATTCAACTGCCATCTCGTCTCCATAATTCAAGGGCCTGAGTTGACTCCAACTATTAGCAACCTTTGCACATGGTCATGACCGTGCTAATATGCACACACACACGCACGCACGCACACAAGCAAGTAAAATTTATTTACTGTGTCTCAGACCTTTCACAGACAGAAATCATAAAGTGCTTCACACAAAAAGATAAAAACATCAAAATGATAAGTGAGCTTGTGGAGCTCAGAAGGCTTAAAAGTGCAGTATAGCTGGATATCATCAGCATAGAAATGATACGATACACCATTAAACTGTCTAATTATAGTTAGACAGTTTAATGATGTATTGTATGGTCAACACCAAATTTATTTCTAAGTTTTTTTAGCTGATTTAGACAATTTTGATGTGCTGAATCCAAAAATCACATTGGTTTTGCTCAGTCAGGTCAACTTTTTGAAGTATGGCCACATGTTTTTTAAGATAAGATAAGATAAGATAAGATAAGATAAGATAAGCCTTTATTAGTCCCACAACGGGGAAATTCCAGGATTGCAACAGCACAGGGATAGCAACACTCAGAGCAACAATCAGAAGGCAAGAAAAAAAACAAGCAAGCAAGAGCAGCTAATAAACATATGTACGTATTACTATAAAATATATATATATACACACACACACAGACACACAGTGCAGAGCAATGTAGCTGGATGGAATAAATATATGAATATATGAACACACAGTGCAGAGCATTGTAGCTAGATGGAATAAATATGTAAATATATAAACACCCACAGTACGGAGCATTGCAGCTAGGTGGAATAAATATGCAAGTATATAAACACACACAGTGCGGAGCAATGTAGCTAGATGGAATAATATGTAGATATATAAATATATAAACACACCCAGTGCTGAGCATTGTAGCTAGATGGAATAAATATGCAAATATATAAACACACACAGTGCAGAGCATTGTTGCTAGATGGAATGAAACAGCATAACCGTCTACTTAGTTATCCTACATGGTATGATTATGTGCCCATACATATTCTCACCCTCCATAGCGACCGGTATGTTCCTAGTTGTATGCCGGAGGGGACCATTGTGTAAGTCTATTGCATCTTTTGCATTCAAAAAACTATTAGTTTGTTACGTCTTTTTGCTATCTCTGCGAGCAGCCCTGCTTAGGTTGTACAGTCTGACAGCCGTTGGTAGGAAGGACCTACGAAACCTCTCGGTTGTGCACCTGGGATGATGTAGTCTGCTGCTAAATGAGCTCCTCAGTGCATTCAGTATGTCCTGCATAGGGTGGAACTCGGACTCCAGCAGAGATGACAGTTTAGCCACCGTCCTTCTCTCTCCTATCTCCTCCATCGGATCAAGGCGCTGCCCCAGGACAGAGCTAGCTTTCTTAATCAGTTTGTTCAGTCTCTTCCTATCGGCTGCAGTAATGCCACTGCCCCAGCAGACCACTCCAAAAGTGATGGCTGATGCCACCACCGTGTCATAGAATGACTTCAGCAGCGCCCCTTGTACACCAAAAGACCTGAGTCTCCTCAGCAGGAACAGCCTGCGCTGTCCCTTCTTGTAGAGTGCATCGGTATTGTGTGACCAGTCTAGTTTATTGTTCAGATGAATACCCAGGTACTTATAGGATGTCACCATCTCGATGTCTGTTCCCTGTATATTTACTGGTACTGTGAGGGGCTGCCCATGCCTGCGGCAGTCCACCACCAGCTCCTTAGTTTTCCTCGCGTTGATCTGGAGGCAGTTCCGATGGCACCAGTCCACGAAGTCCTGGATAAGCCCTCTGTACTCAGCTTCATCTCCATTGGAGATGAGGCCAACGATCGCAGAGTCATCAGAGAACTTCTGTAGATGGCAGTGTGTTGTGTTGTGTGAGAAGTCCGCAGTATAAAGAGTGAACAGGAAGGGAGCCAGCACCGTTCCCTGGGGGGCCCCCGTGCTACTGATGATCGTGTCGGACACACAGTCCCGGGTTCTCACAAACTGAGGCCGGTTCGTGAGGTAGTCCGGTAGTTTTACGTTTTTGTTTACATGTACGGGTATTTTTGCTTTATATGATGCAAAATCCTTTTTTATTTCTTGAAATTTCTCGAACTCTGAAGAGTTTGCATGCGCCAGTTTATGACATGATGTCATGTCATGACAATTTATGACATTGTCATGATGGCTGATTACTGTTGGACTCTGAAGAGAGACATCCCTGCCGCTGAGCATTCTAGAGGTTCAAATAAATGGAAGTTGAAGCTCTGAATTTTGAACAATGATGACATAACATTCAATTTACATGCACTTACCTTTATCAATGTCTACAATTCAATTTACAGTAATTGAAGTTTGTAACATTTAATCAATAAATTGTGTTAGAAAATGATTCTTTTCTCTTAAAAATCTATTTCGGATAAGAAATATTACCAATAATCAACTGATAATGTCACAAAAATGTAATTGATTTAGTCAGAAGATCAGATTTTTAAAAAATGAACTTAACGTAAAAGCCTGACCTGATCGAGAGAAACGGATGTCATTTTCAGATTCAGTGGTGCAAAATTGTCTTAAATCAGTTAAAACACAGTTAAAAACACAGACAACTTACAAAAAAAATTATTTTTGTAACCCTGTGTTATCTGTCCTAAAGGGATCATGTACTGTATAAAAGGAACAGACTAGGCCCTAAAACAGAACCCTGAGGAACCCCACATGACAGCTCTGCAATTTCAGACATAAGAAAAGATAAGCTTTTATTAGTCCCACAGTGGGGAAATTCCAGACATGATATGATCAGAAATATAAGAAGAAAACCATTTTAAACAGATCCAGACATACCAACAAGATGCAATCTGCTAATCAGTATTTTATGATCAACAGTAACAAAAGCCGATGAAAGATCCAATAATACTAAAACTGTATATTTTCCTGAGTCAGCTGACATCATGTCAGTTGTAACTTTCAGTAATGCCATTTCTGTAAAATCTTCTGGAAATCAGACTGAACGTTATCAAAGATTTTGTGTCCTGTCAAAAAAGAAGTCAGCTGCTCTGCACCAAGTTTTTCTGGCATTTATGACATAAAAGGCAGTTTAAAAACTGGCCTATATTTTTTAAATAGTGAAGGTTCAAGAGTGGGCTTTCTGTGTGTGTGTGTGTGTGTGTGTGTGTGTGTCACACACACAAATCCTGGAGTTTAGGAGCAGTAATCAATGCCATTACCACAGGAGTCGCAGGAGTCAGTGCAGGGCGCGGCCCCTCTCCATCCTCCAAAGCCACGACCAGGACCGGAGGTGAAGGTCAAGTTGGTGGAGTGAATGTCCCAGCTGTGGCGCGACCACAGAGCAGAAGGCTCAACCCTGTACTCCACCTGTGCATTATTCTCTGGCCAGGGCTTTTGTTGATGCTGTGGATCCCCAGGTTATGAATGGGCCCTTCTCGCGGCCCCTGTGGCCACGGTTAGTGTTGGAGTGAGAGCACAACAAACAAAGGCCTCTCCTGTTTACAGCAGCAGGGCATGGGGCGGTTCAGGAGGCCAAGAGGGTAGGTTGAATGGGGAGAATATTGATTAGTTATCATCTTGTCCTCAAAGACAACATCAGACGTGGTTAGTTATTGACCATTCCCATTATTAGCTGGGCTTTCCAAATCAGGTTTGACAAACTAACTGTTCCAATATTTCACTTTTTTGTACAGACATTTCCAGTGAGGCCACTCACATGAAGTTTTCACCAGATTTTGATGAAGTGGAATAAAACAGGAAAAGTATTGAACACAGTAGACAAAGCAGTATACCAAGACATGGTAGGCTGAAATCCACGAGTCAAAGTAGTTCTACCTCCTACCTGTGGAAGTTAATGTCACCTGGGTTGATACTTTATGAGTGGCTCTATAAAGGTTTTTAGATACTGAGGTGTCATAGAAGAAACATCTCATGATGGCTAAAAGCCAAAAGCTCTCCCAAGACCTTCAAAACCTGATTGTGTCAATTTGGTTACAGACATACTGTATATCAAAGCTTCTGAATCTTTCAAAGGCCATTATCCACATGTGAAAGGAACCCTCAACTGGCAGTGCACAGGAGCTCCTCAGAAGATATCTGACCAAGGAGTGGGAAGGATGATCAGAGGCATAACCCAAGAGCCAAGGACAATTCAGAAAGAGCTCCAGAAAAGGCAAGTTGGAGATCATTTTAATTTTTCTCAGCAGCATTTGGAGAAGCCTATGAAACCGTGAAAGAATGTAGTGTGGTTGCATAAAAGGAAACTATAATTATAGTTGGTGTCTGTCATACACACCGTGTTTGGAAGAGAAATGCCATGGGACATCACCCAAAAACACAGTGAAGCTTGGAGGTGGAAACATCACTGACAAACTTCATATACATAAAGGAACAAAGAATACAGCCATGTACTGGAGTATTCTTGAAAATAATCTACTGCCATCCGCCATAATGCCGAGGATGAAATGAGGGTGGAGCTTCCAGCTGGACAACGATCACAGACACACAGAGGAGAAAACACTGAAGTGGTGTGCAATAAAGACAATCAAGTTAGATCAAGTTAATTTGTATAAAGAACTAAAGATCAGGAGAAGAATGGACCAAACTCTCACTGTGGGAGATTAGTTTCTTCGGAGAGGATGTGTCCGGAAGCTGTCATTGCAAACAAAGGCTTCGCCACTAAGTCTTCATCTTCTTCTTCCAGCTGCTTCCTTCAGGGGTCTCCACAGTGGATCATCTGTCTCCATCTCACCCTGTCCCTTTATCTTCCTCTGTAACACCAACCCTCTCCATGTCCTCTTTCACTGCATCCATCAATCTTCTCTGTGGTCTTCCTTTTTTCCTCCTACCTGGCAGCTCCATCTTCAACATCCTTTGTCCAGTATCTCCACTGTCCCTCCTCTGCACATGTCCAAACCATCTCAGCCTTGACTTTCTGACTTTGTCTCCAAACCACTCAACCTGAGCTGTCCCTCTGATATACTCATTTCTATCCTGTCCTTCCTAGTCACTCCCAATGAGAATTTTAGCATCTTCAACTCTGCCACCTCCACCTCCTCTCTTTTTGTTAGTGCCACCATCTCCAAATTACTGTCTTCAAAGACTTCTCTACTAAGTATTAAATACATTTCAATTACTGTTTCATTCCACACACAGCTTTATTTTATGGACTTAAATGTTTTGATTTCTCTACATGTGTGGTAAAGTCTGGTGAAAATTTCATGTGAGTAGCCTCACTGGAAATGCATGTACTAGAAAAAAATGCTTTTACACTTGTTTTCCTCATTGTGTATTCATTTTGACACAAATTCAGTGACTGAAGTACCCTGCCTTTCAATCCATAGAAGATCTTATTGGGCAGGCTGTCTTATCGTATTGTGTCGCCATGGTGGCATCTCTGTTCAGACACATTTCTGCAAACATGGGAACAATGACTCATTACAAGAAGTTGATACTTACAACACCTATTTCCTGTAAACAGAAGCGCAATGTATTTATGTAGAAATACTTGTCAAATGGTATATTCATTTACTACACTGGGGCTCAGCAACTTCTGCTTTGAAAAGAGCAATTTTAAGCAATTATATCTTCAGAAAAAAAAAAAAAAACCTCATGGAGCCACAAAAGTTATTTGAGCCTTAAAAAAAGAGGTAAAAGAGACAAATCAAAATGCAGCATTGCTCTCCCATCAACAGCTTTTCACTATTTTTTTTTTAATTTGCAGCTTTTTAAAATTTATTTACAACTTTTTAAAGATTGGGGGGGCTGAAAAGTTTACAGTGGTCAAATTTGACCACATTTGGTTTATTTTTCAACGTAGTCTCCCCTTCAGTCCACACACTTCTTCCATCGTTGTTGCAGCGCTTGGATTCCTGCAGTAGAAAAATAAACCACATTTGGTCAAATTTGACCACTATGAACTTTTCAGCCCCCCCCCCCCCCGTAAAACTTAAATTTACTTAATTACTCACTTAATTACTCACTTAAATTTGCAACTTATCTCATAAAACTCAGGCTTTTTTCCTCTGAACTTGTGATTTTTCTTCTTCCAAATATTAAATAAATTTGCACCTCATTTCTTGAAAACTAAAAATTTTTTAATGTAAATTTGCAATATTTTTCTTCTAAATTTGAGGCTTTTTTCTCTTGAATTTGCAATATTTTCTCATAAATTTATAGCTTTTTCTTTTAAATTTGTTTCTTTTTTCTTAAAATAATACAACTTATTTCACAGAAATCTGCAATGTTTTTCATGTTAATTTGCTCATTTTTTCTTTTCAATGTGCATCATTTTTTTTCCTCATGTTTGTTGTGACCAGGCATCATGCAGATTTTTCATTGGGCGGGATATGCATCTTTCTATTGACATTGTTCCACACTGAGTATAAACAGATTACAAGACAAAATTGTCATTACATATGCGCCGTAATTGTCATGGTTAAGTTGACAGCTCACGTGCATGATGCTAGCATAGGAAGGAACCACACAAGGGGGGACCGTTTGACAGTTTGCTAAATATAAAAACAGCGCACAGTTAATTATACAGCCACTCGCCAGAGGAAACAATCCACCTGTGGAGAGAAAATGAGAGCTGTCAGTGGAGGAACAGCGTAGGGAATATGGGTGAGCCAAATTGCAACTTACTCAGGGTTCCAAGGAAGGACTGGCAGGACTCCAGCGGGGAATAGACGAACCAGTAGGGTAGGGGGGAATGAGCTAGTAGTGCCTGACCGGGTGGAAATAGTTGCTGTGGAAGTGATGAGGTGGCAGGAGAGCGCACACAGACCCGAGACACACCCGCACGATGGCAGCAACCTGTAAGAGAGAAAGGAGAGCAAAGTTTAGACGGCGTGTCTAAGCTGAATTTAGGGCAGTATACCCAGACGAGCCAGCGCTGACTGCACGGAGGAGGCCTCCTTAAATACACTGGCTGATGAGCGGGCGCAGGTGTGTCCTCTGCCTCAGGTGCAGTGATGAGTTCGTGAATGTGCGGCAGGATGGGAGGGGCGCGCTCTCACTGCCCATGACAGTAATAGGCTACATTGGGCCATTTTGTAACATTTTTGGTTAGTGGTGTGCCGTGGGATTTCTTCAATGTGAAAAATGTGAAGTGGCTCCAGAAAGAGTGAAAAACAATTATATAGACCAGGGGTCTGCAACCTGTGGCTCTTTTTGCCCATGTTCAGCGGCTCCCCTCACCAACTCACAAAATTTATAGAAACACGGTCACAAATTTATGACAGAACAAATTCATTACTGTACAAGAAAAAAGCTGCAAATTAAAGAAGAAAAACTCAAAAATTGTCACATTTGCCCCATTGGGGCATACTGATGGACCCACATGCCCAACTTGAAGCTTGCTCAATTTATTAACGACACACAGCGTGAGGGATAAACAACACAAATGCCAGTTTAACAGCAGCCAACTTACAGTTTGTAGTGGAATACGCCAAGGTAGTGGCATGGAGAAACGTGTAGTGTGACACGCAAGATAACCAGATATGATGATGAACACAACATAAGGACACCACACTGAGGGTAGTGCATGGCATGAATACATAAAAAAGGAAATAATTGTAAAATAAAAAACAGGCGTGAACAATTAGGAGTGAGGGAGAATGGACAAAAATAGGAATGAACTACGCTAAACTGGATGTAAACAAAAGGCACTACCAAAATAAGAGTCAACTCAGAAATTAAGGTAAGAATAAATAATACATGAACCCTACCAAGGAAACTGAGGAATGATAATGATTATAATACTGGTAATAATAGTGATAATGATGATCAGTCCAAAAGACAAAAAGTGTGTCATGAAAAAATATGAGAAAACTGACAAAAAATTATGGGAATTAGTTATGAATTTACAAGAAACAGTTGCAAATTGAAGAGAATAAGAAAATTAAAGGAAAAAAATGCAAATTTATGTGAAGAGTTGGAAAATTTTTAAAAAGGTGAAAAATTATGAGGAAAAAAGCTGCACAATTACAAAATAAAGTCACAGATTTATGAAAAATGTACAAATTTAACAGAGAATAACTGCAAATTTACTATAAGGGTAAAAATGTTGCAAATTAACAAAAAATTTGCAAATTAAAGAGGAAAAGGTCACAGATCACGAGAAAAAATTATGTACATTTGAAATAAATCTGCAAATTTATGAGAGAAAGATTATACAGATTTACAAAGAAAAAAGTTACAAATGAAAGAGAAAAGTGTTATAAACTTTTATGAAAGCAGTTGTGTCATGATTTCCCCTCCAGGGCAAAGATTTGGACTCGTGCAGGCATTCTTACTTTAGGCATGACTTTAAATTCCAAAACAGATCAAACCTCCAAACGTGACCATAACAAGACGTGACAAAGACCCTAGTGTGAAACTCTGATAGCATGATAGCATGAAAACGTGAGGGTCGCCGTGCAGAAGGCAGCGAGCGACCTCTATCCACCCCATTCCTGAGGGCGCTGCTGTAGGAACGATTATGGGCGCAACTTCCGGTTTCGGCTGAAGTAGTGTTAAATCAGTCAGCAAGAGTGGGGTAGTGGGGCATTTAAAATAGCATTTTTAAAGTGTTTTAAATTCATTTTAATGTATAGTCCACATACCTGTTTTGCACCTAAGTGGCAGCTAATTTCAGCACTTGTAGTTTTTGTATTTTTGAATGTTTTGGCGTAGTTCTGGTACTTGCTGCTGTTCGTGGTGTGAGACTCCTCACAGCAGCGCATAGATCATGCACTGAAAACTAACGAGGACTGTTGGTGTGATCGGTGGTCCAGACACAGCAGCAGCACGTAGGTTTTCACTTGTATGAATGTCACAGATCTGACGTTCATATGTGTCACCAGCTGCAAGGCTGCATGAAGTAAAATAATAAATAAAAAAAGACTAACAGTTTGCTTCCTAAGGCTTAATGATTTAAGAAAGATATCAAATAGGTGCTTTATTTATTTATTTATTTTGCATTCGTTGCCTTGGAACATATGGACTTAGCAGCTTCAGCATGCATAAATCTTTAAATTATCACAATATATAGATCAATAAAATTTTGAACAATTGTCTGAAAAGGTCTGCATGTGTTAAATTAAATAGCAAGCATGACAGCAGCATGAGCATTTTAATGTCGGGGTAAAACAGACAGCTGCAGCTGTCTGTTTTACCCCGACATTAAAACACCCCAGCACACTGTTGTGGTTCTTTGTGGCTCCGACTAGATTCTACGGCTGGTCGAAGGTAAATTTGATTATGTTCAACATATTTTAACAAAATACAGCCGACTTTATTGCAGTGGAAACATTGATATATCTTAGAGCTTTTATTTGTTTACAGCGTTAGCATTTCAGCAGCGGAGCTAACTAACGGAGCAGCAGTCTGCCAGGCCACTTTATAAGCTCATCTTCTCATCCCTCCACAGTCGTGGGAAGTGGTATGATTAGATTACTCTTTTTGAGGTGCAAAAGGCCATGTTCCCGCATTTTTGATGCTGAAGTCATTGTTTTTTAACAAGGAAAAGTGTCCCGTTTCCATGACAACCCCACTTTCCAGAAGTAGTACTTGAAGTTGCTCCTATAATTTACACAAGGCATCACGGAAGCTAGGAATAAGGTGGATAAATAAGAGACAAAATCCAGAACACTCGTGAACAATCAGTGATTAAGAAATCAAAAAGAGCCAGGAATGATTAACAGAGCAAACTCATAACGTAAAACCGGAAGTAAACAAAAGATGCTGTCAAAACAAAAGCCCAAACTCAAAGCAAAACAGGAATGAACACAATAACATAACTGTGAAAGTACAAATGATCAAAATCAAACATAGTCGTGACTATGACAAAAAAAACAAAACAAAAACAGGCAAAGACCAAAAACATGATAATATTAACAAAGAGAATCTAATACGTGAACTTAAGGTGGGGGCATGGCCTGATACGAATCCTAAAAAAACAGACAAACATAAGAAAACCCCAAATGTAACCATAACCATTATACCAATAATAAGTACTAACAAATAAGACTAAGAACTAAGAACAAGACAGAAGTCCAAGATAATCATAACAGGCAGAAATAAACAGCAAACTCAAGAGAACATAATTAGGAGCATGACCATGAACATAAATACTCCAAACCAAACTAAGCTGAGGTGGCGAAAATGCAGAAAATAACCAAAATAAACTTAAAGCGTGAGCATGGTTCCCCGACCATGCTCAGAATCCTAACAAGTTGTACATTTTCAAAACAAAAGATGCAAATTTTTGAAAAAAAAAAAAAGCCACAGACTTAGGAGAAAAAGTCACAAATTTAAGAGGAAGAATGTTACAAATTTATATTGAAAGTTTCAGGAAATCAGTTGGAACTTTATTTCATATGCGGAAGAAAAAAAAAATTGACAAGGTTGGTGTAACCAGACCCAGAGGCAGACACAGCGGGAGACAAAAATAAAGGTTTAACAGTGATTTTATTCAACAATAACTGAATGAATAATGGACTCACTGTAAGTGCTTTGAGATGTCACTTGACATGTAAAGCACCATATAAATCTAATCCATTATTATTATTATTATTATTATTTGCAGGAGGCAGGGAGAGTCTGGCAGCCGTAGACGTAATTTATGGGAGGGATGGGGGGGTTGTAAACCCCCCCCCCAAAAAAAAAAAAATCAAATCCAGCCAATATAACCCCTCAATAATCATACAATTATAATTATAAAAAAAATATCTAAATATATAAAGTGAGTATGAAGAAGCTCTCATTTTTTCCCCCATTTGAAAGCAACGAAAAGTAACATTTCTAATAATCAGAGAGTGTACCCCCCCCCCCCCCCCACTTTCCCTGCAGATTTGGTATTGCCCAACCGGTCCATGTGCCTTCTCTGGTGAATACTTGGACTCATTTGTAGTAGGGATGGGCAATATCAGCATTTTTCCTTTTGATACAATACCATTCATTTATGGGACTTTTTCTTCGATACCAATACTTTTTGCTCCTTAAAGGACAATCACGACTGCAGTTTCATTAACTACTTTATTGCAAGGACAATATGAATAAAACTCATGAACAGAAATACTTGAAAGAAATGCTTATAGAATGATAATGAAATAGAACAAAGAGCAGAGTAAATAAAAACAAAATAAAATACAATTAAATTATAATAAACATAATTCAGACTTAAAATGAATGCAAAATTAATTCAGTTTCTTGGTGAAGATTCTCAGTCATCCAGGAAGGTAAGTATGCTGTTTAAAAGCTCAGTCAAGTCAACTGGATTCAAGTATTTTTTACTTCTGAAATGTTTCACCATTCATCTAAACTCTGTGGTAATATCAAGCAGGATATATGTGTATTTTTTTTCCACATAGTAATGTTTTAAAATTTTATTTTATTATTTATTTTATTTTTAGACTATTATTTTACAAACTTAAATAGTGCTTATTTTGTTTATTTTTCAAAATTTTGCTGCTTGGTATCACCATAGCATTGGGATGAATGGGGTAACATTTCAGAAGTAATACTTCTGCTGACCACCACACTTCTGTGCTCTGCAATGCAGTCAGTAGTGTCTGCTTGACTGCAGTGTTGCCAGGTTTCACGAGAGAAACAAGCAACCAGCTCTATGGTAACAAGCCCAAAAAAGCCCAACAAGCAACCTACCACACTGTAAAAGAGAGGCTGCTTGATAACATATATCGATATATAGATTTATTTTTGTTTGCAGTGAATTAACTGGAAACACAGTCAGCATTGAATTATGGAATTTTATAAACTCTAATTAAAGGAAAATACAGATGCATTCTGCATGAGCAACAGCAAATTTATAGTAAACACAGTCAACATAAAAACTTTGAATAAATTAAATTTTTAATCTCTGATCAAAAGAAAAGACATGTTCATCCTGCATAAGTAACATCATTAAGCACGATTACAGCTTAGTGATGTGGGATGATGGGAGTTGTTGTCTGCTAGTCCTTTAAACCAAATACTAAATATTACTCAATTATACGACAGCAGACAACTTTAATTATGTGGAAAATTATCTTTTAAATTGACAGACATCATATGTGTAACTCATGGCATTCATTTCAAAGGAGAATTTTTTTCAATATAAGGTCCCATATGCATTGATCTGTATATATAAAAAAAACCCTGTATAGCTCACGCCCCATTAGTGAGTACAGAGCCGAGTTGAGTTGGGTGGGCCACTGATCAAAACTGGATGGATTATTGGCCACTAGAAGTGAAGCCGCTGGCAGGCCACTTTTACCTCAATAACTTCCCCAAAAATCAAGCCCAAATAAGCAACTACATGTCAAAAAACAAGCCCAAAAACTCGCAACCCGCGTCTGATGAGCTTTGCAAGCGACTTTAGTGAAAAACAAGCCCAAAATCACTTATAACAAGCGGACTTGGCAACTAAGCTTGACTGGAGGCTGTCAGTGCTCAGTGAGTCTTTGGCTCCGACATAATCATGTGACACAGTAGGCCAGGCCTATTCAATTAGTGGCCCGCGGGCCACATGCGGCCCAGAACTAGCCTCTGAGTGGCCTCGGCCATGCCAAGGAAATATAAATTAAAAAAAAAAATATGAAGGAATGGTCCGCAAGCCAGTTGAGTCCATGGTCCTCAGCCGGAAAAAGGTGGATTGTCCTCTCCGGGTTGGGGACAAACTACTGCCCCAGGTGGACGAGTTTAAGTATCTTGGGGTCTTACTCATGAGTGAGGGGAGAATGGAGCGAGAGATTGACAGACAGATCGGAGCAGCATCTGCAGTGATGCGGACGTTGTACCGGTCTGTTGTGGTGAAGAGGGAGCTGAGTTCTAAGGCAAAGCTGTCGATTTTCCAGTCAATCTACGTTCCTACTCTCATCTATGGTCATTCGCTTTGGGTAATGACCGAAAGGACGAGATCACGGATACAAGTGGCTGAAATGAGCTTTCTCCGTAGGATTGTTGGACTCACCCTCAGAGATAGGGTGAGGAGCTCAGTCATCCGGGAGAGGCTCAGAGTAGAACCGCTACTCCTCCACATTGAAAGGAGCCAGCTGAGGTGGTTTGGGCATCTGATCAGGATGCCTCTTGGATGCCTCCCACTTGAGGTGTTTCGCGCACGTCCCACTGGAAGGAGACCCCGGGGCAGACCCAGGACTTGCTGGAGAGACTATGTCTCCCAGCTGCCCTGGGAACGCCTTGGTATCCTCTCTGAAGAGCTGGAGCAGGTGGCTGGGGAGAGGGGGCTGGGCTTCTGTGCTTGAACTGCTGCCTCTGTGACCCAGACCTCCGGAAAAGCGGTAGAAAATGGATGGATGGATGGAGGGATGGTCTGCAAGCACGCACACAAACAACGCATGTGACCGTTATCCACACGGATGTTCAGAAGCACCCCGCCCACGTGAGCATTTCAGTTGGGTAGGCAGAAGTTTTCTAGCGTTGCTGTCTGAGAGAAATGTGAGCTTATTAAAGTACTTTAAACGTGGAAAAAAGCAGAAGAGATGTGTAAGCAGTGGAGGCAGTTACCACAAATGCCAAAAACATGGAACAATGGTGAACCTTCCCAGGAGTGGCCAGTTGATCAAAATTGCCCTAAGAGCACAGTGACGACTCATCCAAAGAGGTCACAAAAGACCCCACAACAACATCCAAAGAACTGCAGGCCTCACTTGCCTCAGTTAAGGTCAGTGTTCATGACTCCACCATAAGAAAGAGACTGAGCAAAAATGGCCTGGATGGCAGAGTTCCAAGACGAAAACCACTGCTGAGCAAAAAGAACATAAAGGCTCATCTCAGTTTTGCCAGAAAACATCTTGATGATCCCCAGGACTTTTGGGAAATACTCTGTGGACTGACGAGACAAAAGTTGAACTTTTGGAAGATGTGCGTCCCATTACATCTGGCATAAAAGTAACACAGCATTTCAGAAAAGGATCATCATACTAACAGTAAAATATGGTGGTGGTAGTGTGATGATCTGGGGCTGTTTTGCTGCTTCAGGACCTGGAAGACTTGCTGTAGTAAATGGAACCATGAATTCTGCTGTCCACCAAAAAATCCTGAAGGAGAATGTCCAGCCATCTGTTTGTGACCTCAAGCTGAAGTGCACTTGGGTTCTGCAGCAGGACAATGATCCAAAACACACCAGCAAGTCCACCTTTGAATGGCTTAAGAAAAGCAAAATGAAGACTTTGGAGTGGCCTAGTCAAAATCCTGACCTGAATCTGATTGAGATGCTGTGGTATGACCTTAAAAAGGCGGTTCAAGTTCGAAACCCCTCCAATGTAGCTGAATTACAACAATTCTGCAAAGATGAGTGGGCCAGAATTCCTCCACAGTGCTGTAAAAGACTCACTGCCAGTTATCGCAAACACTTGATTGCAGTTGTTGCTGCTAAGGGTGGCCCAACCAGTTACTAGGTTTAGGGGGCAATCACTTTTTCACACAGGGCCATGTAGGTTTGGTCTTTTTTCCCTTAATAATAAACACCTTCATTTAAAAACTGCATTTTGTGTTTACTTGTGTTATCTTTGTCTAATATTTAAATTTGTTTGATGATCTGAAACATTTAAGTGTGACAAACATAAAAAATGAGAAATCAGGAAGGAGGCAAACACTTTTTCACACCACTGTATATTATATATCAACTAAAATTATATTATAAATCCATTTAAAGTTAGAGCTGTCTGTTATGTCTGGAAATAGGACAACGGAAGCAGGAGTCAAACTGAACACAAACTTTATTACAAACACAAAAGATGGTACAGGTGTTGTGGTAATACAGCAACAAGCTCATGCTGGGCTGATGCAGACACTGTTATGAAGGCAGAGCGCCAAAGACCTTGATTCTCGCTGTCCGTACTCCTAATACAGACACGGCGTGATGATGTCACCTGTGCCCTCGTCCTCACATCTGTGCTGCCTATTGTTAATATGGGGACGTGTGTAACATTTAACCCCCCCCCCCCCCCCCCCCCGCCGCCGAAAAAAGCTCAAAACATTATCAACTCACAGCAGCTTAACTCTCACAATAGCTTTTTTTTTTAACAACAGGCAGAGAAATAGAACCTGGGCCACTGGGCAGACTGCCGGTTAACCCTACACGACTGTGTGGATTATTCTGCCACTACTGAAATAGTCGTGCTCTGTCTAAACATTAAAACACAGTCACTGCTTACAGTTCGACTTCAGGGGCCTCAGTCGAGCCTGCGGTGGGCGTGCCCCTGGAGGCGCTGGCTGCAGTGGACCTTGGTGCCATCTCGCTGGAGTCATGACTCGTTCATCAGCAACGTCCCACCCCGAGTCCGTTACCAACTGGATTAGCTCCAGCACTGCATCTTGATCCGAGGTAGCTACTCTTATCTTTCGCAGACAGCTGGCGTGCCATCTCAAACCATTGGCCATCTGGACGGTGACTGGCCTCTTTTGTGCAGTGATTCTCATCCACGGTGACTGGACTGTCTGTGGGACCAGGCGGTCAGATCGTTGGACCCAAACCCACTCAAGTAGTGCGCACAGCGATCGGTTCAGCTGCACTCGGCGCTGCTGCTCTCTCGTCTCTGATGCATGCCCTCGGTTGGCGTTGCTCTGCTGGGTCCTGCTGGGCCATGAACTCTATCCTGTTGTACTGCAGCGACTCCCTGAGGCTGATCCTTGGCGAGGATGTGGGATGAGTTCGGCTTTGTCTCTCTCACCTGGTGCTGGTTGTGGTCCTGATGATGTGTCACTGTCATCAGCGATGGGACGCGAGCCGGGTTGTCTTCGGTCACTGGGGTCCCCTTTCTCCACAGACTCCCTCTCCTGCGGCTGCTTGATGCTCATGATGGGCAAGGATCAGAGGTGAGTCTGGTTTGTGCTCTCTCCGTGCTGTGTTCTCTCTCTGTTCTGCGTTCTCTCTCCATGGTCTGGCCTTTGGCTGTACCCACGTCCACAAAATCATACTCTGCCTCCTGTGATGAGGTTGCAGCTTGAGGACACTTGTGCTGCACGGGGACCGCCTCCGGGCCCCGTGTGGCTACGGATTGGGGTTCATGTGGCTGCTCCAGTTTTGCTGGGTTCTGTTCGGTGTGCAGTGCAAGGCAGGGAGTGGCTGCGTCCACATCTGAGTGCAATGGACCCGGACCGTCGTCAGTCAGCACAGGGTCTGTGATGAAGAAGCCCCGTTCATAGAACAAATCCCATCCCATAACACTATCACCATGGTGTGTCACCTGAAACCGGAACACTGGGATTGTTCTGTTGGCATATTGCACTGCAAAGGTGATGCTTCTGCTGGTCTTAGAGCATCCTTTGTCCAGCAGTTCCATCCCTTTAGGTCACCGGGGAGTGAGCCTTCTAACCATGGCCTCATTTACCAGGGACCTTGAGGCAGCAGTGACCATCATCATTGATACACTGACACTGTCCAGCTTCACTGCACACTGCAGTCCTGACCAGTTCTCGGGGCCCACAATGTTGACGCCATCCATGTCAGACGTGAGATCGACAGGCTCAGCAACCGGGACAACCGTCTGCACCAGTGGAGATGATTTTGGGGAGCATGGGCCGGGGCCCGCTAACTGTAACTGAGCAGCCTCTTCTTGCTCAAACTGGGACGCTACCTGCAGTGCTTCAGCTAGCGTCAGGCCATCCGGCACCGTGAACAATTCCACCCACAGCTTGTTATTTGTAGTGTTCTCCGCTAACTTGTCTCACACAATCTCCCCCTCTAAGCATCCAAACTCACACTTGCCAAACAGCGGAGGTCAGCAACAAACTGCTGGATCAACTCACCCACTTGCTATCGGCACTGGCCAAACCTAGCTCGTTTCGCAACCAAACTCACCGGGGTGCCCGACATGTGCCTCTCTTCAGAAAAAGCATTGCGTTTTCCTTCGGAAGGCCAATTTTTCTCCTCGTTGCCATTTGTTATGTCTGGAAATAGGACAGTGGAGGCAGGAGTCGAACCGAACACAAACTTTATTTCAAACACAAAAGATGGTACAGGTGTTGTGGTAACATAGCAACAAGCTAATGCTGGGCTGAGACAAGCTGTAGCTGTTATGAAAGTGGAGTGCCAAAGACCCTGTTTCCTACCATCAGTCCTCCTAATATAGGCACAGCATGATGACGTCACTCGTGCCTTCGTCCTCACATCCGTGTTGCCTATTGTTAATATGGGGACATATCTAACACTGTCCTCACTACCAACTTTTGGGGCTCCAAATATTCTGTCCAATCTTTTTTCTCCCATACTAAACTTCATCAGTGTTTTATGTAGCACTGTGACGTTTCTAATGTCACTATTTTGTGTGTGCAACTTTTTTGTCATAGTTTTACAGCTTTTCTTGTAAATCAGAGACATTTTTTCTTGTAAATTTGCCTACTTTTTGTAGAAATAAACAGCATATCCCCATGTTGTTTTCCCCCTAAATTCACAGTTTCTCACAAAAATGTAGCATTTTTCTTAAATTTACAATTTTTGTCATGGAAAATAAGCCTTTTTTTTTTTTTTTACATATTGGCAAAATCATTTAACTTTCTGGTTTTGAGCTTCCGGATACCGGGACCGGGAGTGTTTAATTGTTTTTTTTAATCTCAGTTGTGTCATAGTGAATTGTGTTAAACATGCTTACAGAAGGCAGTCATGCCTTACATCGTTTGAAAGCTTAGAATGTCGTCTATTTAGTTATTACATGAGATTTCAGAAAAATATAACACTGGATTGAAATAGAACTTTTATCCAGGTAACGTCAGCATGCAATCGACCGAGTGACTTACCGAAAGGAGCTCGTTGCCGTCCCAGAATCAATGATTGTTCCACAAATACAGTCCATTTGTATTGCAAAGGGTCCAATATAACCATTTGAGTAAGATTTATTGTCCATCTTGATAACAACGGGGAAAACTGACCATAGGCGTTCCCAGACCAGCTGGGAGACATAAGGCCCTTTACCACTAGCACGCTTTAGCACGACACGGGACGGCTCAGCACGCGTGTGGCTTAGCCACTAATTTCTGAATTCAGGGATACCTCACCAGGGGCCATTTTTGCTCCGTTGCACCAGCTAAAACACATGCATACATGCAGGTGCGTAAAGCTAGCGTAAACCAGTCCATGAATCCAAGAAAGAAGCATTGTAACATCACTCACCTTTTTGAAAAATGGCTAAAATTAACATGGAACATCAAAGAAATTATTAATTACTTGACCCGGTCGTTAGTTGAAGAATCACGGGGGTGGGGGGGGGGATTACCATGGCACAGTTTGGCACAGTTTGAAGACACATGAAGACACCTGACAAAAAGGTGTGTAATATATTCATTTCTTGTCCTATTATTACCAAATTTTTACCTGAACTTCATAAAACTTGGTTCTACATTCCTATTGTGTTTTCCAGCCAGTATATAACAGCTGCATGTTATTTTCAGGCATTTGTATCTAAAAAAGAAAAACACCCAGGTGAACTTTATTTTCTTCAAATTTAGTGTGTTTAGATCACTGTTACTCAGTGGCTGAAACAGAGAGATTCTGACTATTTTGCTAAAAAATTTTGAGTGTTTTCTTTTGAATGAGCCCAACCCCATGAAGATAGTGCAAGAGGCTGAAGAGCAGCTTTCAGTTTAGTTTGGGCATGTTTTTTAGGTGCTTTGAAGGGAAATGGGCTTGAAGAATTTAGATTCCTTTATTAGTCCCACAATGGGGAAATAACAGGATGAGTGGATGAGGTAGCCACTGGTGCAGCACCCAACCCTTTCACCATTCACACACACATTCACACCTGGGGCCACTTTAGAGTCTCCAGTTGACCTAACCTGCATGTTTTTGGCCTGTGGGAGGAAACCAGAGAAATCCCGGAGTAAACCCATGCAGGCACAGGGAGAACATGCAAACTCCACACAGATCACTGTTGGTTAGGGGCTGGGATCAAACCCAGGATCCCCTGGCCAAGGGTGAGTTGCTGAGTTGCCGCAGTGCTAACCACTCCACCACCATGCTGCCCATAGGGGTACGAATAAGGGTTTAATTTTTTTTTGACTCTCATCAAGTTGCTACTTTTTCTTGTGAATATATACTATTTTCTCCTAAATTTGCATGCTTTTTTCTGGTAAATTTGGTAAAGATACTTTTGTTATTCACCTTTTTTTAGTGTGTGTGTGTGTGTGTGGGGGGGGGGGGCAAATACCCGATTCCTAAATTTGCAAAACTGAATGTCATTGTAAAAAATTAAATGTCTAGAGAATGAATCCAGAGTATGTTTTTAATACCAGGATGATTTAGTCACAAATCTACTCACAGATTTAGAATAGAATAGAATAGAATAGAATAGAATAGAATAGAATAGAATAGACTTTATTTGTCATTATAACAAGTACAACGAAATTAAAATGCAAACCAATCAGTGAATGAAGAGTAAAAAGAAGCTTAAAAAAATATATATAAATTACTAATTTTAAATATCACACACACTCAATTTCACAGTTTCAAACCTCATGTTCTACTAGAATTCAGAAAGGTAATTGCGGTCGGATAAAAACTGTTTTTGAATCTGTTTGTCCTTGTTTTGATTGCTCTAAACCGCCTTCCTGATGGTAGTAGTTGGAAGAGAGAGTGACCGGGATGGAAGGGGTCCTTCAGGATTTTTTGTGCCTTTTTAAGGCAGCGGGCGTGGTGCAGTTCTTCAAGGCTGAGGAGAGGGCAACCAATAATTTTTTGGGCTGTGTTGATGACAGTCTGAAGAGCTTTCTTCTGAGCTACCGTGCAGCTGCTGAACCAAATACAAATACAATAAGTTAAAATGCTCTCAATAGAGCAACGATAAAAAGACAACAGCAGTCTCTGACAGATGATGTTTCCTCTCAGCACCCTGAGGAAATGTAGTCTCTGCTGGGCCTTTTTCAGCAGCTCAGTTGTGTTCACCCCCCATGTCATGTCCTCCTGAATGTGGACCCCCAGGAAGCGGAAATCCTCGACCCTCTCCACACCCGTGCCACTAATAGTCAGAGGTTGAATGTCTGTTTTATTTCTTCTGAAGTCTATGATGACCTCCTTGCCGTTTCATGAATGAAACAGCACACCTAAGGTGTGGTGTGCTCTGTACATAATGCCTCTGCAGGCAGGATAACTTATTTTTGTCACTGTCAAGCTGACTAAGTCACAGTAGTGTCCTTAGTACATCTGTTTGGTAAGAAATAGCCACATGGTGAGAAGCAGCCAACTTTACTGTCATTCAGTCCATACAGCAGAACAAAATTACATCTCTCCTATCTACAATGTTAATCACATGTAGAATCAGAGGGGTCACTGCCATGCAAGGTGCCACCACAAACAACTTCTCCTTCCCCCATTCCATTACACTGAACACCAAGCTAGAAGGTGGGAAGTACCATTTTTATATGGTCTTATATCAGGGAAATTTTTTTTTACAACTGTTACTAATATGGGAAAACAGCGGGAGCAGCCCAACTCTTCAGCCTGAGCCTTGTTTGCTTATTTCTCCTCAGCTTTCAGTACTTTGCAGCCACATATTTTGGCCACTAAACTTTCCTCCTGCTTTCATCTGAATGACCAGTTAATCCTGTGGATATTGGACTTTTTGACCAACAGATCACAGAGAGTACTGGTCAACAGTATTTCTCAGACCTTCGCCACACCTCAACCGGCTACCCCCAAGGCTGCGTGATGTCTCCTCTGCTTTTTATCCTGTATACGGATGACTGTAGATCCACGCAGCCCAACTGTCATCTGGTTAAGTATGCTGATGACACTGTGCTCCTGTCCTTGCTTTCTAGTCCCTCATATAACTATGGACAGGTTCTGCAGGAGTTTGTGGACCAGTCTGACAGCTCATGTCTGGAACTGAATGTCAGCAAAACCAAGGAGATGGTGGTGACCTTTTCCAACAAGTAGAGGGATCTGGCTGTACCAGTCAACACCATCATCCATGGGAAGCCAGTGGAGCTAGTTGAGGAGTATAAGTATCTGGACACCATTTTCGACCACCTGTTGAGATTCTCCTCCAACACAGAGGAGATTCTTAGAAAGTGTCTGCAGCAGCAATATCTTCCTAGGAAGCTCAGTTCCTTTTGGAGTCAGGAAGGATATCTTATTGACTTTTTATTACTCCTTCATAGAGAGTGTCATTACATTCTCCAATACCAGTTTGTTCCACTCCCATCAGTCTGCAGTACAGAAACCATCTACAGAGCACTGTCACTGTGTGCTCTAAGGTCATTGGACTGCCTGTGAAAACTGTAACGGACACATGTGACCAGCAGACATGGAGGCTAGCACACAAAATCATTAAAGACCCTTCACACCCACTTCACCCTGCCTTTGAGTGGCTTCCCTCCAAACACCGGCTCCTGTGCCCCTGCTGCAGGACCCAGAGGAGGAGGGCCATCTTTGTTCCCAAAGCTGTTTTGCTCTTAAATTCCTGACCCCCCGCCCCACCCCGACCACATGTACCTCAAATACTCACATTTCTTCCATCTCCCCATAAACTCAGACCCCTGCAGATTTGAGTCTCTTTCACTTTTCATTTTCAGAACATTAGGTACTTTACTGCTCTGTTAGTTTGCTAGTGAGTTACTTATTTAGTTTTAATATTTAATATTCAAACCTAACACCCTACCTTGCACATATTTACTGTATTTATTATTTCTTTTTATTGTGTGTTAATTGTATGTTGTTGTGTGGAATTGTTTGTGTTGTTACTGTGCTGCTCCACTGTGCCTTTTAAATTGCCCCTCGGGGATAAATAAAGTTTTTTGAATTGAACTGAATTATAAAACAAAGCGGTAAATTTGCCTTGTCCTTCCTCAACACTAGGATACATATACTGTCATTTTTTGCTTAAAAAATCCTTTTCTTTAAAAAAAAATGAAAAAGAGGGCATTGGAGACAACTGCCTGTACTGATGTGCTGACAGTCCTATAATAAAAAGATTTTTTTTTTTAAATCCTTAAATGGGCATACATCTCAAACCCCCCCCAGACAATGGTCTGGTACGTTTGAAACGTACCAGACCATTGTCACCAGCGCCATCTTCTTTGCTGCTGTCTGTTGGGATAGCAGTATCAGAGCCAGCGACACCAACAGACTTGACAAGATTATCAAGAAGGATGGCTCTGTGATTGGTCTCTGGCCAGAGACCTTTGAGACTGTGGTGGAGAGGAGGACACTAAACAAACTGCAATCCATCATGGACAATCCTGATCACCCCCTCCACCACACACTGGACAGACAGCGGAGCACTTTCTCCAGCAGACTGCTGCAGCTTCACTGCTGACCGGTCAGGTACATGAATTCTTTCCTGCCACAGGCCATTTCACTGTACAATAACTCACTCTAATGTTGAATTCTGGTCATAACTATGTTGTCATACTGCACCTTACAGTCTAATTGGTACCTCACATTGCACCCTGCGCCTGATAGTCCAGCATTGTACAGCGGGTATGATTCATGTATCTATACAGGTCATCATCTATTCATTTGCAATGTATATAAGTTATTTAGGCAGTTTTACTTTCCATGAGTAATTCCTTTTTCTTTTATGCTGTGTGTGTTTCTGTCGTTTGGGTCGTCTACTGTCATGCTGCTGTTACACTGTAATTTCCCAGTTTGGAATCAATAAAGTACATCTGTCTATCCAAACAAAGTTACACATTGCTGGCAGCCCTGGGAGGAGAAAGCAGAGAGAAGGTAAGCATTGTAAATGAGAATATGGCTAGTAAAGTTATTATCTGTTTTTGGTTTCTTACAGGTAGTGCTGGAGATGGCGTGCACCAAACTCCAACTACAGATGGGGGCTGAAGGAAGCCCAGCTGACCATCCTCCCAGTTACCTCTACTGCGGTGATCCAGGTTAGGGGGAGTGCTTTGGAGGCTGTCCAGTGACATGATTCAGACAAAAACCAAAGCACAGACACAGGCTCAAAATAAACACAATAATCTTTATTGAATGAGTGAGAGTGTGTGAGTGTGGGTGAATGTGTGAATAAGTGGATGAAGATGTGCATGACATGATAATGGGCTCAGGGAACACGCACACAGGCTCGAGTTAGATTTAAAGCTTTATTCAACAACAGTGGTGTGTGTGGGTGCGTGTGTGAGAGATGTGGATGGTTTGGTTGTGGACAGGAAGCGCCGTGAGCGGAACAGTTCACCGTGCAGCCAGGCAACCCTATGGGCAGAGCAGAGATGCAGGTTAGATACAGTCACTCACCCCGTGGGGTTAACACTCAGTGTATTGCTTACGTGCAGGTGTTGTGGTGGCTGGCGTTGGCTGACGCAGGACTTCTGCTTGGGAGACAGCGCTCCGGTGCGCACTCGGCGAGGAGAAGGGAGAGCTGCGGAGATTAAGGCGAGGATGGGGAAATCCGCCGCCTGGAGGATCCACCTGTGCACAGGGGAGAAACTGAAGAGTAGGTAAGGGAACAAACAGCTTATGTGCTGGGTGAAGGATGGCGCAGACCGGGGAGAGTCGGTCATGCGCTGGAGTTTGGAAGCGTAGACGAACAGACGGCTCCAGACTGAAGCTGAAGGCAGAGCGGGTTAAATAGTCCGCGGCTGATGAGATGCAGGTGTGCGCGCTGCTGGAGCTGATGACGGGTGAGAGCGAGTTGTGACAGTACTCCCCCCCCTTCCCGAGCAGCGCCTCCCGGTGCTGGCTTATCTGGGTGCACCCGGTGGAACGCCGTTATGAGATGTTTATCCAGCACCCAGGAAGGGTGCACCCAGGACCTCCACTCAGGGCCATATCCCTCCCAGTCCACCAGGTACTGGAGTCCGCGACCCCGGCAGCGAGAGTCCAGGATGGCCGTGACCCCCCATGCCGGGTCGCCACCGATCATCATGGGAGGAGGTGGAGCTCTGGGAGGAGGACAGAGAGGATCAGACACCACGGGTTTAATACGGGAGACATGGAATGTAGGACAGACACGGAGGGGGGGGGGAGAGCCAAACGCACAGCCACCGGATTGATTACCATCGTCACAGCAAAAGGACCAATGAAGCGCTGAGCCAGCTTCTTCTTCTCTGCCTTTAAATTAATGTCCCGGGTCGACAACCAAATCTGCTGACCCACCTGGTAGCAAGGAGCGGCTCTCCTGTGGCGATTAGCGACCCTGGAGTTACACGCCGCCATGCGTAAAAGCGCCTGGCGCGTCCTGGTCCAAATGCGCCGGCAGCGCCTGAGAGGAGCCTGGATCGAGGGAACTGCCACCTCCCCTTCTTCTTCGGGAAACAGCGGAGGGTCGTACCCCAGGGATGCCCGGAAAGGAGACATTCCCGTGGCCGATGATAAGGTGGAGTTGTGGGCATACTCCACCCAGGGTAGACAGGTACTCCAGGAAGATGAACTTGAAGAGGTGACGCAGCGCAATGCCGCTTCCAGCTCCTGGTTGGTGCGCTCGCACTGTCCGTTAGATTGTGGGTGGTGGCCGGAGGACAAACTCACCGTGGCCCCCAGTGCGTTGCAAAAGCTCTTCCAGACCGTGGACATGAACTGAGGCCCTCGCTCAGAGACAACGTCCACCGGGATCCCATGCAGCCTGACCACATGTTGAATTAGCAAGTCGGCCGTCTCTCGCACCGTGGGGAGGCCGCGGAGTGGCACGAAGTGGGCCGCTTTAGAGAACCGGTCCACTATGGTCAGGATGGTGTCGTAAGAGTTGGACTTGGGGAGGCCGGTGACGAAATCCAGGGCGACGTGGGACCAGGGCATTCCCGGGGACTGGCAGTGGGTGGAGGAGACCAGCAGGAGGGGAGTTCAAGGTCTTCCCCATTGCGCACTGGGGACAGGCACGGATGTAATTGGTGACGTCACTCCGGAGTCCGGGCCACCAGAAGGATCGCTGGAGGAGCTCTACCAGCCAGGAGATACCAGGGTGACAGGCGAACTTCGACATGTGTGCCCAGTGGATGACGTCACCCCGGACAGATGATGACACGAACAGTTTCCCAGCTGGACCACCGCCAGGATCGGGTTCAGCTTCTTGTGCCTTCTGGACCTTGTCCTTGATCGCCCATGAAACGGCGCCCATGACGCATGAGGCTGGCAGGATGGTGTGATCACAGTCTTCAGGTTCCTCAGGAGTGAACTGCCTGGACAGCGCGTCAGGTTTGCCGTTCTTGGAGCCAGGGCGATAGGTGATGGTAAATCTGAAGCAGAGTGACCAACGCGCCTGGTGGGCATTCAGACGCTTGGCTGACCTCAGATACTCCAGATTCTTGTGGTCGGTCCAGACCACAAAAGGCTGCGCTGCTCCCTCCAACCAATGACGCCACTCCTGTAGTGCGAGCTTCACAGCCAGGAGTTCCCTGTCACCGACATCATAGTTTCGCTCCGCTGCAGACAGGCGACAAGAGAAGAAGGCGCAGGGACGCACCACCCCGTCCACCGGAGATTGCTGGGATAACACTGCCCCTACCCCCGTATCAGATGCGTCCACCTCGACCAGGCACTGGAGTGTCGGGTCATCCTGGGTCAGGACCCGAGAGGAGGAGAACTCCGTCTTCAGTCTCTCAAAGGCGGACGCCGCATCCTCCGTCCACTGGAATGGCACCTTGGGAGAGGTGAGGCGGGTCAGGGGAGAGGCGATGGCACTGTACTTGGGCACAAAATGGCGGTAGAAGTTGGCGAATCCTAGGAATTGTAGCACCTGTTTCCTCGATGAAGGGATGGGCCACTCCACCACCGCTTTGATCTTGGCAGGGTTGGGGAGAATTTTATTGTGGGAGACGACGAAACCCAGGAAGGAGGTCTTGTTGGCATAAAATTCACACTTCTCCGCCTTAACGTACAACCTGTTCTCGAGGAGTTGCTGAAGGACCCGCCTCACATGAGCCTGATGCTCCTCCCGAGACCGGGAGAAGATCAGGATGTCATCCAGGTAGACAAAGACGAAGACCCCCAGGAAGTCGCAAAGAACCTCATTAATGAGTCGCTGGAAGACGGCCGGAGCGTTGATGAGCCCAAATGGCATGACCAGGTACTCAAAATGGCCACTGGGCGTCCGGAACCCCGTCTTCCACTCATCGCCCTCCCGGATCCGAACGAGGTGGTACGCACTGCGGAGGTCCAGCTTGGTAAACCAGGTGGCCCCCTGGAGGGAATTGAAGGCTGAGTCCATAAGGGGCGGCGTGTATTTATCCTTTATTGTGATGTCATTTAGGGCCCGGAAGTCAATACACGGCCTTAGGGACCCATCCTTTTTGGCCACGAAGAAAAACCCGGCTCCGACTGGGGACGAGGAGGGCCAGATGATGCCTGCGCTGAGCGACTCCTTGATGTAGACGTCCATAGATTCTCGCTCCGGGGCTGACAGGCTGTAGGGGCGACCAGATGGTAAGGGTACCCCCGGGCGGAGGTTTATAGCGCAGTCATACGGGTGGTGGGGGGGAAGGGACAGTGCCTTGGACTTGCTGAAAACGAGCCCCAGGTCGTGGAACTCCGGGGGCACCAAGGAGAGGTCCGGCAGGGGCGAGTCGGGAGCGGGGAGCGACACCGACAGGGCACAGGCAGCGGACTGGAGGCAGGCGCTCATACAAAAGGTACTCCAGGAGAGGACGCTGCCTGACTGCTAATCAAACGTAGGGTTGTGAAGACGCAGCCAGGGGTAGCCCAGGATGACGGGAGAAGCCGAGGTGGGCAGGACAAAGAGGCTGAGATCTTCTCTGTGATTGCCTGAAATGATGACAGAGATCGGCTTGGTTCTGTGGGTGACCCTCTCGAGTGGGGTATGGGCGAGAGTGATCAAGTTGAAAGGGGCTGGCAGCGCTTGGCACGGAATGCCCAGGTGGGTTGCCAGGCTTTGAGAAATAAAGTTTTGTTCCGCCCCTGAGTCCACCAGCGCGTGAGTGATATGGCCGATGGGGTTATGACAGAACCTGACCGGGAGGAGGCATTTGGTGAGGGGATTAGAAAGGGCTGCATCCGCGAGGCCCCCTACAGCGACTCGCGGACTCCCCCTTTTGGCCGGACCGGGCAGTCTTCCACGGAGTGCTGGTCATCCCCACAATACATGCAGAGACCCAGCTCCCTGTGGCGCTGTTTCTCTGCTAGTGGAAGCTTGGTCCGCCCAATTAGCATTGGCTCGGATTTTGTCGGCAGACTCCGGAGCAGGTAACGCCAGGGGGCGAGACCGAGGAGCGCGGGCGGAAGTCCCGCTCGAGTGGCTGTAAACTTTCCGCTTGGCGGCCCGCTCCCTCAGCCTGTTATCTAGGCTAATAGCGAGGGAAATCAGTTCGGGTAGCCGTTCAGGCAAATCCCGGCTGGCCAGCTCGTCCTGTAGACTGGAACTCAGACTATGGGTGAAAATGCTGCAAAGTGCGGCATCACTCCACCCGACTTCCACCGCAACCACCCGGAAGTCGACAGCGTAGTCGGCGGCTGACCGACTACCCTGACGAAGATTAAGTACCCCGGTGGTTAAAATGCTGTCCTGATCCGAGTGATCAAAAACCTCGTTGAAATCATGCACGAACTGGGCGTAGGTTAGGTCCGCGTAGCTGGGCCTCGCCATAACGGCGTAGGCCCAAGCTAACGCTCGCCCTTCCAGGAGGTTAGCCACATACCCAGTTCGGCTACGATTGGACGGGAAATCCCCGGGGACACGCTGAAACACTGACTCACTCTGGAGGAGGAACCCACGCGCTTCACCGAGTCTCCCGCTGAAGCGCGTGGGCGTCGGGATGGGTGTGAGACAAGTTGGCGGTCCCGGGCTAGCTTGGCTAGCTGGGGAGGCGGTGGGAGCTGGCCGGCTATGCAGAGCCGGAGGAAACGCCTGTTGAGGATCCAGGCGATCCAACCGGTGAGAAATTTGGGTGAGTTGATTCAGTATCACCTGTTGTTGATGGGCAATTAAATCAACTTGAGCCTCGAAAGTGGAAAGCCGGCGTGCGAGCCCGCTGTCCGCTGAGCCACTTGGCTGGAGCCATACTGACATGATAATGGGCTCAGGGAAGATGCACACAGGCTCGAGTTAGATTTAAAGCTTTATTCAACAACTGTGGTGTGTGTGGGTGCATGTGTGAGAGATGTGGATGGTTTGGTGGTGGACAGGGAGCGCCGAGAGTGGAACAGTTCGCCGTGCAGCCAGGCAACCCTATGGGCAGAGCAGAAATGCAGGTTAGATACAGTCACTCACCCCGTGGGGTTAACACTCGGTGTATTGCTTATGTACAGGTGTTGTGGTGGCTGGCGTTGGCTGACGCAGGACTTCTGCCTGGGAGACAGCGCTCCGGTGCGCACTCGGCGAGGAGAAGGGAGAGCTGCGGAGATTAAGGCGAGGATGGGGAAATCCGCCACCTGGAGGATCCACCTGTGCACAGGGGAGAAACTGAAGAGCAGGTAAGGGAACAAACAGCTTACGTGCTGGGTGAAGGATGGCTCAGGCCGGGGAGAGTCGGTCATGCGCTGGAGTTTGGGAGCGTAGACGAGCAGACGGCTCCAGACTGAAGCTGAAGGCAGAGCAGGTTAAATAGTCCGCGGCTGATGAGATGCAGGTGTGCGTGCCGCTGGAGCTGATGACGGGCGAGAGCGAGTTGTGACAGTGCAGAGCAGGGAGGAGTCTGGCAACCCTGTGAAGAGAAGAGAGACAGAAATATGAGCTCTCTGAACACTGATTGAATGAGCAAATTAATGAATTAATCTTACGGTGCAGGAGGGTTGTAGCATCACCAAAGAGTGTCAGTTCTTCACCAGTAAACCAGAGTCCCGCTGACATAAAGTGGTGCTCATGCAGTATCAACAGTGCAGTTGCCTTAGGGGAGAAAGAGTTCAGTTTTGGAAACCTGCACTTCTGCTGGGGAGAGGAGTGGAGCCCACAGCTCACAGATGGAAGTCTGGTCCACCGCCAGGAAGAGGAGGAAGTCTGCCAAGAGATAAGTCCACCTATGCACAGGGAACAAAGAGAGAGGTAGGAGCAAAGGGGATTATTTCCAAAAGGTAGCTTACGGCTGAGTTGGGGAGACGAGACTCCCAGACAATGAATCGCCGTGGTAGAGATGAGGGAGACAAAATTCCCTTTCAGAAGGAAGGGGAAGACTCAAGCACAGAGTACTTTACCCAGGAGAAGCGTAGATGTCTCAGTGCAGACTGCAGGGCACCACTCCTTATAAAGGCTGTGTTAATGAGAGGAGCAGGTGTGGGTGGAGCTGTGGAAGATAATTAGAGACAAAGCACACCCACCGCGGATCACCACAGCCAAGCCTGAAGAGTGAAGGGTTAAAGGGGTGAGACATAGTGCACAGTGATATTGGTAAGTTAACTTACAGTTTGTTAGGGTGAATTGTCTGCCAGGAATCCAGTCTGCCACACCGGTAGGAATTCCTGGGGAGAGTACACAAAAAGGGGTGAAAGCAATCCAACTATATATTCAATTCAATTCAATTCAACTTTATTTATATAGTGCCATTTCACAACAACAGTCATCTCATAGCACTTTGAACGGTGGGGGAAACCCCCACAATTGAAGAAGGACCCCAGCAATCGGGTGATCCCCTGTGAGCAAGCACTTGGCGACGGTGGAGAGGAAAAACTCCCTTTTAGCAGGAAGAAATCTCCAGCAGAACCGGGCTTAGGGAGGGGCAGTCATCTGCTGCGATTGGCTAGGGGGTGAGGAGATAGAGAAGAAAAAGAAAAGAACAGACATGCAGAGAGCAAACAGCACAACCGAAGTAAAGTTTTTTTCCATACTGCACACAGACGAGAGTAACAGGCTTGGCAGGAAATAACATGACATGCCTAGGCCGAGCAGCAGGACAGCATCTCTTTTAAAGGGCCTCTCTGATTGCCAGCAGGTGTTAAGTGTGGCTGCAGGGAAGGAGCCAATTAACGGGGATAGAGAGGTGTGCCTGCGAGGTGTGCAGCCTTGAATCCTTACAATAAGAAGTTCAGAGGAAAAAAGCCTCAAAGATAAGTTGCAAATTTAAGCAAAAAAAAAAGAAGCAAATTTATCTTAAAAAGTTGTAAATTAATTAAAAAAAAGGTGCAAATTTACAAAAAAATGTTGAAAAAAGCTGTTTATAAGAGAGCAATGTTGCAATTTTATTTGGCACTTTTGCCTCTTTTTTTAAGGCTCAAGTAAGTTCTGTGGCTCCATTCAGATTTTTTTGGACAACAATTGCACAATTAGAATCTGTCATCTGTCATTATGTTATAGGGAATGGGCGCATGACGTCACCCAATGGAAAAACCACAAGGAATTGTGGGAAAGGTTATCACAAAATGAGCAATGAACGTGGTTAAGCTGAAGTTTTTGAGAGGCTTGCTTCAATGTGTTATTATTCATCCGAATACCAAGCAACGTTAGAATGGGGAAGTTTTACTGCGTTATCAAATGCAACAACTGCTTTCATGATCGGCGTGGGAAAAAGATTCATAGTGGTGTATGCATTCTTAACTTCCCAACTTGGAAGAAAAGTGGAGAGAATCGGGTCTCCGCGCTAACAAGGAGGCACTGGATGGAATGGATTGGAGCGGTCAGAATCAGACATCAGCTTCGACACTATTCCAGCACACATGGTTGTGTGTTCACGGCATTTTCACAAAGGTACGTTGTGATTTGACTGAAAACCTCCCATTAAGTATTTATTTTTTATCAGTAATGTTTTGGGCCACTGCCCGATTTGACTCTGATCTACAGCTGAAGATTATAATATACACTACCGTTCAAAAGTTTGGGGTCACCCAGACAATTATTTTGTGTTTTCCATGAAAAGTCACACTTATTTACCACCATGAGCTGTAAAATGAATAGAAAATATAGTCAAGACATTGACAATGTTAGAAACAATGATTTGTATTTGAAATAATAATTTTTTCCTTCAAGCTGTTAGCATGAGGCCTACATATCTCCCGAGAGAACACTCACACGTGATCAGCATTGTTGTTTATGCAAATACGATGGCGAACGCTGGGACAGCGCGTGACGTCATCCATTCAGTAACCAGCAGGCTGCAGACAGAACACCCAGATGCTCTTCTCCTCATCTCAGGCGATTTCAACCATGTTTCACTATCTCCCATTCTACCCACGTTCACCCAGTATGTCACATGCCACACTAGAGACAATAGAACAATGGACTTATTCTACGCAAACACTAAGGAGGCGTACACCTCATCACAACTCCCCCCACTCGGGAGATCGGATCACAACTTGGTTCATCTCCGGCCGGTGTACAAACCCCTAGTGCATAGACAACCTCCGGCCATGCACACTGTGGAGTTATGGTCTGAGGAAACAATGGACACTCTAAAGGGCTGTTTTGAAGCCACCGCCTGGAAGCAGCTCTGCGATCCACATGGTGAGGACATTGATGGCCTCACTCACACCTTCACGGACTACCTCAGCTTCTGTGTGGACAAATCCGTTCCCACCAAGACCATACTGCGTCACTCAAACAACAAACCCTGGATCAACCCTGAGATAAAAACACTTCTGAGAGAGAAGAAGAGGATCTTCAGGTCGGGGAATAGGGAGATGCTGAAGTCCGTACAGAGGGAGCTGAGGAGAAAGATCAGAGTAGGCAAGGACAGCTTCAGGAAGAAGATGGAGGACAAGCTGCAACAGAGCGACATCAGCGGGGTCTGGAGAAACCTCAAAACCATCTCTGGGCTCCAGAATACCTCCCCCCAGGCCACGGGGGGCAGGGAGTGGGCGAACAACCTGAATCTGTTTTTCAATAGATTTGACCAACCGCCCTCCCCCCTGTCTGCACAACAACCACTGCTGCCTCTAAAGAAATCAAGTCCTGCTGCCCACTCCCCACTCCACCAACACCCCCCCACTCCCAACACACAGCCCCCCATCCTGACCCTGACCAGGACCCAGGTGAGGACGGAGCTGAGGAAGATCAAGGCGAGGAAGGCGTCGGGACCGGACGGCATCAGCGCAAAGCTCCTCAAGTCCTGTGCAGACCAGCTGTGTGGGATTGTGACGTATATCTTCAACCTGAGCCTGAAACTGGGGAGGGTACCACAGCTGTGGAAAACATCTTGTGTGGTACCTGTACCAAAAACTTCCCACCCCAAAGACCTGAACAGCCACAGACCGGTGGCCTTGACGTCCCACTTGATGAAGACCCTGGAGAGACTGCTCCTTGTTCACCTCCACCCCCTGGTGGAACCAGCGATGGATCCACTCCAGTTCGCCTACCAGCATGGCATTGGGGTGGAGGATGCGGTGATCTTCCACCTTCACCGTTCTCTGTCCCACCTGGAGAAGCCCGGGAATATGGTGAGGATCATGTTCTTTGACTTCTCCAGTGCTTTCAACACCATCCAACCGATGATCCTGAAGGACAAGCTGCTGCGCGCAGGGGTGGACCAGCACCTGTCATCATGGATCCTGGACTACCTCACGAACCGGCCTCAGTTTGTGAGAACCCGGGACTGTGTGTCCGACACGATCATCAGTAGCACGAGGGCCCCCCAGGGAACGGTGCTGGCTCCCTTCCTGTTCACTCTTTATACTGCGGACTTCTCACACAACACAACACACTGCCATCTACAGAAGTTCTCTGATGACTCTGCGATCGTTGGCCTCATCTCCAATGGAGATGAAGCTGAGTACAGAGGGCTTATCCAGGACTTCGTGGACTGGTGCCATCGGAACTGCCTCCAGATCAACGCGAGGAAAAGAGCTGGTGGTGGACTGCCGCAGGCAAGGACAACCCCTCACAGCACCAGTAAATATACAGGGAACAGACATCGAGATGGTGACATCCTCTAAGTACCTGGGTGTTCATCTGAACAATAAACTAGACTGGTCACACAATACTGACGCACTCTACAAGAAGGGACAGCCCAGGCTGTTCCTGCTGAGGAGACTCAGGTCTTTTGGTGTACAAGGGGCGCTGCTGAAGACATTCTATGACACGGTGGTGGCATCAGCCATCACTTTTGGAGTGGTCTGCTGGGGCAGTGGCATTACTGCAGCCGATAGGAAGAGACTGAACAAACTGATCAAGAAAGCTAGCTCTGTCCTGGGGCAGCGCCTTGATCCAGTGGAGGAGATAGGAGAGAGAAGGACGGTGGCTAAACTGTCATCTCTGCTGGAGTCCGAGTTCCACCCTATGCAGGACATACTGAATGCACTGAGGAGCTCATTTAGCAGCAGACTACATCATCCCAGGTGCACAACCGAGAGGTTTCGCAGGTCCTTCCTACCAACGGCTGTCAGACTGTACAACCTAAGCAGGGCTGCTCGCAGAGATAGCAAAAAGACGTAACAAACTAATAGTTTTTTGAATGCAAAAGATGCAATAGACTTACACAATGGTCCCCTCCGGCATACAACTAGGAAAATACCGGTCGCTATGGAGAGTTAGAATATGTATGGGCACATAATCATACCATGTAGGATAACTAAGTAGACGGTTGTGCTGTTTCATCCCATCTAGCAACAATGCTCTGCACTGTGTGTGTTTATATATTTACATATTTATTCCATCTAGCTACAATGCTCCGCACTGGGTGTGTTTATATTTATATATCTATATATTTATTCCATCTAGCTACAATGCTCCGCACTGTGTGTTTATATATCTACATATTATTCCATCTAGCTACATTGCGCCGCACTGTGTGTGTTTATATATTTACATATTTATTCCACCTAGCTGCAATGCTCCACACTGTGTGTTTATATATTCATATATTTATTCCATCCAGCTACAATGCTCTGCACTGTGTGTCTGTGTGTGTGTATATATATATATTTTATAGTAATATGTACATATGTATATTAGCTGCTCTTGCTTGCTTGTTTTTTTAATTGCCTTCTGATTGTTGCTCTGAGTGTTGCTATCCCTGTGCTGTTGCAATCCTGGAATTTCCCCGTTGTGGGACTAATAAAGGCTTATCTTATCTTATCTTAACTTTGCTTTCGTCAAAGAATCCTCCATTTGCAGCAAATACAGCATTGCAGACCTAACATGATTGCACAAGGGTTTTCTAATCATCCATTAGCCTTCTGACACAATGAGCAAACACATTGTACCATTAGAACACTGGAGTGATAGTTGCTGGAAATGGGCCTCTATATACCTATGTAGATATTGCACCAAAAACCAGACATTTGCAGCTATAGTAGTCATTTACCACATTAGCAATGTATAGAGTGTATTTCTGATTAGTTTAAAGTTATCTTCATTGAAAAAAAGGGCTTTTCTTTCAAAAATAAGGAAATTTCTAAACTTTTGAACGGTAGTGTGTATCTGTAGCCTATTGTTTAACTTAGATGACTGTCTGATTAAATGTTGTCCATCCATTCATCCATCCATCCAACCATTTTCTATCACTTTTCTGGAGGTCCGGGTTGCGGAGGCAGCAGTTCAAGCAGAGAAGCCCAGACTTCCTTCTCCCCAGCCACCTGCTCCCGCTCTTCAGAGAGGATACCAAGGTGTTCCCAGGCCAGCTGGGAGACACAGTCTCTTCAGCGAGTCCTGGGTCTACCCTGGGGTTGCCTCCTAAATGTTGTCCTTTTTGTAATTTTAAAGCATATTTGTCAAACGTGAGAATTTATTACTCACTATTTAGAAGTGCAGAAAGACATCCTCTCTCCAGAACAGCTTCTCTTGCGCACTGTGCGCTTTGGCTACAGCTCAGCCACGGCGCTCTGTCATCGCTCAATGATGTGTAAAAACGCACATGGCAAAATCAAATAATTTCCCTGCGCCATCTCTTCTATTCCGAATTTCTCTTGGTAATACGGAGCACTGTTTTTTATTTGTTTGGTTTTTTTAATGGGAGCTTTTTGGTGTGCGGATTTTCTTTGATTTTTCTGAAGTTGTGATTACTTGTTGCCTTCATTATGCATGGATTTGAAATCAGCTGGGTGCTGAAGTCCATAGAATGTTTGTTATCATTAGATTCAGCAGTTTTTCCCTCTTTCAGGTGACTATAAAATTGTCTGGGTCAAGGTAGTATTTACTCTTTGTTTTCATCTTGTCCCACATCCCGTTTAATTTCCTAAACAGATTAGAAATCATTTCTAAACATTAACGTTTGTGCTAAAATACACTTTTGCTCTTGTTTTGTAAACATTGTTGGTCAAAGTTTAGACCACAATTGGAAAAAAAAAAATCACTGTCCTGATTTACTTACTTACTTAATCCTCACCTGGTCACGTAAGTGACCGTTGCGGCCAGTCGTCTGAAGGCAAGGTGATCTTGGGCTAGGGCGATGTGGTCAGCCAGAGGTCTTATCATTGCAACCTGGGTCATCCAGGACAGTCTGGGCCCACCTTGGGGGAGATGCCAGCCCTGGGGTGTGGACAAGTGCTGGCGGAGAGGGCCTGCTTGGCCAGTGTCCAGTTTTCCAGCCTGGCCACATGGCAGAGGAGCCGCAGCCTCCCTCTTCTGATGATGGTGGAGATGGGGATAGGACAGCCAGCCCTCCTGTAGACCTCATCATTTGTGGTGCAGTGGAACCATCGGATGCCGAGGATGTTACAGAGACAGGTCCAATGGAATGTATCCAGATGGTCGGTGGTTGTGGTGGAGAAGGTCCAGGTCTCAGACCCGTAAAGGAGGACGGGGATCACACAGGTGTTAAAGATTCGCAACTTTGTGGTCGTGCGGATCTTCCCGCTTTGCCAGACTCTCTGGAGGTAGCTGAAAGCACTGCGAGACAGCTGCAGGTGGTGAATAATCTCTGGGTCTGATGAGCAGGAGCTGGTGATCTTAGATCCAAGGTAGACAAAGTCGTTGACAATCTCAACCGGCTCGTTTTTGATGGTGATGACTTGTGGTGGTGGTGGCAACAAGTCTGACAGTGACTGGATCTTTGTCTTTGTCCAGCTGATGGTGAGGCCCAGGGGTGATGCTTCCTCTGCAACCAGCTCCAGTGCCTCAGTGCCTCATAACTACTGTTGCCAGATTTCAAGAGAGAAACAAGCAACCAGCTCTTTGGTAACAAGCCCAAAAAAGCCCAACAGGCAACCTATCACACTGTGTAAAAGAGAGGCTGCTTGATAACTTATATCGATATATAGATCTATTTTTGTTTGCAGTGAATTGACTATAAACACAGTCAGCATTGAATAACGGAATTTTATGAACTCTGATCAAAAGAAAAGACGTAAGCATCCTGCATAAGCAACATCATTAAACACAATTACAGTTTAGTGATGTGGGATGATGGAAGTTGTCTGCTAGTCGTTTAAACAAAAACTAAATATTACTCAATTATGTGACAGCCGACAACTTTAATTATGTGGAAAATTATCTTTTAAATTGACAAACATCATATGTGTAACTCGTGGCAAAATTTGATCGGCATCAAAAGATAATTTTACTCTTGCCATTCATTTCAAAGGAGGATTTTTTTCAATATAAGGTCCCATATGCACTGATCTGTATATACACTACCGTTCAAAAGTTTGGGGTCACCCAGACAATTATTTTGTGTTTTCCATGAAAAGTCACACTTATTTACCACCATGAGTTGTAAAATGAATAGAAAATATAGTCAAGACATTGACAAGGTTAGAAATAATGATTTGTATTTGAAATAATAATTTTTTCCACATACTCAACCTGCTCAAAGGAAGGTCAGTTTTATAGCTTCTCTAACCAGCTAAACTGTTTTCAGCTGTGCTAACATGATTGCACAAGGGTTTTCCAATCATCCATTAGCCTTCTGACGCAATGAGCAAACACATTGTACCATTAGAACACTGGAGTGATAGTTGCTGGAAATGGGCCTCTATACACCTATGTAGATATTGCACCAAAAACCAGACATTTGCAGCTAGAATAGTCATTTACCACATTAGCAATGTACAGTATATTAGATATTAGAGTGTATTTCTGATTAGTTTAAAGTTATCTTCATTGAAAAAAACAGTGCTTTTCTTTCAAAAATAAGGAAATTTCTAAGTGACCCCAAACTTTTGAAACTTAGTGTATATATAAAAAAAACCTGTATAGCTCACGCCCCATTAGTGAGTACAGAGCCGAGTGGAGTTGAGTGGGCCACTGATCAAAACTGGATGGATCATTGGCCGCTAGAAGTGAAGCCCCTGGCAGGCCACTTTTACCTCAATAACTTCCCCAAAAAGCAAGCCCAAATAAGCAACTACATGTTAAAAAAACAAGCCCAAAAACCTGCAACCCGCGACTAACAAGATTTGCAAGCGACTTTAGAGAAAAAAAAGCCCAAAGTCACTTATAACAAATGGACTCGACAACTATGCTCATAACTGCGCCATTGCCATTCCCAAGCCCAGATGAGAAAGTGAGGAGGGTTGGGGCAGGGTTAGCAGCTCTGTCCCATAAAAACCCACCGTTACGAAAGCCAGTCTGTCCTGATTTAGTATGTTTTAATACTATGTATGGGTAATTATGCCGGTTATTATTTCAGTGCACCAGCAGGAGCCTCGGGCTTAATTAAATCACACTTAATTCAGCTTAATTAAGTCACTTGATTAGTATTTCTTGTCCAGTTATACTTATCAAGCATCATATGACAAATTTGAACATAAATCCAACATTTCACCGCTGGGACTTAGAAATGCCTGTAATTTTCTCTTTGGTCCATTCTATTGACTGATATTGAAAAGGCTGAGGCATTTAATCATTTCTTCGCCAGCATCTTTACCAAGGAAGATGCTACCAATATACCGGACTTCCGTCTCAACCAAGACATTAGTTGTCATTTAGACAATTTGTATACGGTATATTGGTTGATGCCATCAGGAAAAGGCTTGATAAGCTCAACCCTGGGAAGTCACTGGAGCCCGATGGAATGCATTCTAGGGTGTTGAGAGAGCTGAGTACTGTAATTTTTAGCCTCCTTGCAACCCTCATGAATAGATCGCTAGAAGAGGGCGTGATCCCTATGAGATGGAAAGATGCCCATGTGTCGCCAATTTACAAGAAGGGCCCAAGATCTGACCCTGGGAACGATAGACCAGTAAGCCTTACATGTGTGGCCTGTAAGATTATGGAAGCCATTGTTAGGAACCATCTGGTCGCTTACTTAGATAAGAATCATCTATTACATAACTGCCAGTGTGGCGTTGTCAGTGGTCGCTCCTGTGGTACCCAGCTTCTCAGTTGTTTGGACATTTGGACAAGAATGGTTGATGAAAACCGGCCCATTGATGTCATCTACCTGGACTTTGCAAAGGCATTTGACAGTGTGTCCCACGAGATACTCTTGGCCAAACTCAAAGGCTAGAGAATTACAGGAATGTTCCTCACTTGGAGCCGGAGTTTTCTTATAGGAAAGAAACAGTGGATAATTGTCAATGAAGCAGCATCTACTGTAGATGGATGCATGTATTGTCAGGAGTCTCCCAGGGCAGTGTATTAGGCCCCCTGTTTTTTGTCCTCTTTGTGAACGACATGTCGGGAGGTGTGCATAAATATATTGCTCTGTTTGTGGATGATGCTAAGGTCTTCTCTGTTGTTAACAATGACCACCAACAACAGTCACTTCAGGAGGACCTGGAACAACTGTAGGCCTGGACTGAACATTGGCAAATTAAGTTTAATGTTACCAAATGTAAAGTGATGCACCTTGGGAGGAACAACGCCAAATACAAGTACAGATTAGGCAAAGTTACCCTAGAGGAAACCAAGGAAGAGAAAGGTATGGGAGTATGGATGGAGAACCAGCTCAAGTTTGATATCCATGTGGAGAAGCAAGTGAACGAAGCCAACTGTCAGCTGGGACGGATAAGACGATCATTTGAATTCTTAGACAAAGAGATTTTCAATTCACTGTATAAATCATTTGTCAGGACTCATCTGAAGTACTGTAATACAGTCGTCTTCCCTATATATGTCAGGCAAGCACAACCTCTAGAGGGCGTTCAAAGACACGTGACAAAGCTGGTCCCAGGACTTCAGTATCTAGCATACACTGATAGGCTACATGAATTGAAGCTTTCAACACTGCAGTATCGACATACTTGGGGAGACAGCATTGCAGTATACAAGTACCTTTATGGCATTTACAGGGTTGCTCCCTGTCCTTTGGAGCTGGATGATATCCCTGCGTTCACAAGGGGACATAGTTTGCAGTTAAAAAAACAATGATATAGCAAGAGCAGGTGACAGAAATTTTTCTCCAACAGAGTGATTGAAACTTGGAATAAACTGCCAGAGGATGTTGTGACTGCTTCAACAGTGAATGCACTGAAGAACAGACTTGATGCCCACTGGTCTGCACACCAATACTCCCTGGAGAACTTTTATTAGTTCTCTATTTCTTGCCTGAAATTTTTATGTTAGTAAGTGAAATGTAAAGTGAAAATCAGTAATAGAACAATGACCTACGAAGACTGAAGAGGATAAGATAAGAAGATTGCACGTACTGTATGTCTGTTCCCATTAGCAGTTAGGTAAACAGAGAAGCGTGACAGCGACAGTGGCGATGACGGCTCAGAATGCAGTGCAGCATGACGTCAGTACCCATTCACAATAGATAAAAATCAGATACAAGTCAGAACAAATTTCCAAATTCTAGTGCAACATTTTCATCTTGAGCTACTTCCACTGATATTGCATTATTCCAATTATTAACTGGATGTTGAAAAGTGGGTCTAGCAGCTTTGTCCATGAATTTCTACAGATACCCCAGAGAAAAAAAAACAGACATTATGTCACAATCTTGGCAGAAAGCAAAAATATCATCAATGAAGCTTGGATAGAAATCTACATAGACATCTACCCAACATGCTATACACATTTTAATTGGAACATTTTGGCTACTTCCTCCTTGTTTGGAGTCAGAAAGTTACCATCTTTAGGTTGAAGGTGTAGCTTTGAAGTCTAGAAAAAAGGAATCTGATAAATTAAAAATCCACAAGTAATATTGTAGCATCCAGCCAATATGGAATTTTTTGTTGATGTTAAATGCCAGTTTAACTTCTTCTTCTGGTTGCTCCCTTCAGGGGTCTCCACAGTGAATCATCTGCCTCCATTCACCCTATCCCTTGCATCTTCCTCTGTAACACCAACCCTCTGCATGTCCTCCTTCACTAAATCCATGGATCTTCTGTCCACAGCACAGTCGTAAGAGCGATGAGGCGGCAGCGACAGCACTCTTGACTTGCTGAAGACCTCCCCTAAATCATGATAAGCCCGGGGGACGAGGCTGAGATCCGGCAGCTTGACCGGAGGCAGAGAGACCGGGAGGGATGGAGCACATTCTGCTGAACTTAAACAATTGGCCAGACAAAACGGGCTCCAGGAGGAGATGGATTTCCGCCCCCAATTAATCATGGGGCTGTGCCTCCAGAGCCACGGATAACCAAGAATCATCGGGGAAGATGAATCTGGGAGAACTAGGAACATTAGTTCCTCCCGGAACATTAGTTCCTCCCGATTCCCGGACAAGAGGATGGCAACCGGCCGCGTGCATTCGGCGACCACTGCGACCTCGCTGCCAGATATGGCGGTAACATGTCGTTGGGGGCACAGTTTAGAAGTGGGAATACCCAGGTCCCACACGAGCTGGGCCGACACAAAATTGCCCTCTGCCCCTGAATCGACTAACGCCATGACCCTCCTCTTGACCCCTGGCAATTGCACGAGGGCCGGAATAGAGAACTTGCCGGGGGAAGTCGACTTGGTCCCGCCCGCCAGACCCCCCACTGTTACTGATGGGCTGCATCTTTTTGGCTGCCAGGGGCACTCGTCCTGACCGTGCTCCGGGGAAGCACAGTACAAGCACGCACCAGCTCTCCTCCTTTGCCGACGCTCAGCCTTGGTTAAATGAGCCCGGCTGAGGTCCATCGGTTCAGGAGGAGGGCTGGCCCCCCCAGTGTCAGTCCCCGCGGCGGCACACGCCCGGTGGACCAGCGAGAGGAGGTCTGACGGTCCTTCACGCGCTCACGGTGGTGGTTGTCCAACCCCACAGCCTGATCAATACAGGGATGGCAATTTTTTGCCGATCCGCGGATTTCCGCCGATTTATTTTCAAATTGATCATTTCTGTGAATCGTCTAAATCCATTGAGAAAATTTTAGGGGGGGTAAGGTACCTTATTGTTACCGATTTTAGCGAAAATCAACACGATTACATAAGCGCTCGGCACTTCCCCGGAAGTCTCCCGCGATAACCCGGATGTGTTGTGTTCAAGCTACTGCTGTATAGTAAACAGGCCTGCGATTGGATAGTTGCAAACGATTGGACCAATCAAATGGCTCGTTGTATGCTTTGTCAAAAATTCATGGCAGCATTCTCAGGGATGTGATTTTCCTCTAATTCGCTGAATTCTGCTTTATTTTATCTTCCAGGAAGATAAAGTACGTTAAGTACGTTAGCGGCTTGTGGTCCACGAACGCAGTGAAGGTGCGCCCTTTCAGCCAGAACTGGAAGTGGCGTATGGCCAGGTGGAGAGCCATTAACTCTCTGTCAAACGCGCTGTATTTACGTTCACTGTCGTGCAAAGACCTGCTAAAAAAGGTGAGCGGCTGCCAAGAACCGGCAGCGCATTGCTCCACGACGGCCGCTATGCCCATGTCCGAGCCGCCAGTAGTGCAGCATTTGCCAGAGCTGTTTTAACCTCAGAACACCTGCTCCCACTCAGGAGTCCAATCGACTCTGTCCACCGGTTTCCGTTTCTTGAGTGCGGCGTACAACAGCTGTATGAGCTGGGCTGCGCGGGGGAGGAAACGGTAATAAAAGTTAACCATCCCCCAAAAACTCCTGCAGCACCCTGACATTGATGTTGAGGAGGAAAAAATAGCAAAACAATTTAGTTACATTACTTTTATGATTCCAAACAGTTTGAAATTGACAGTGCACAGTGGACAATGACTCATAACTTTTGAATATTTCTAAGACTTGGCTACATCAGTGATTGTGCAAAATGAACAGCTCAAGCCTCAATGGAGATTGAAACTGGTGATCTGAAATGAATGCTGAAATTATAAAAAGTAATGGTATGTTGGAATTTTATTTCTATTATGGAATAGATAAAATTAACTGATTTTGATTTGATCAAGTGTTAAAGCATGTGATGGATAATGCTTGTTGGAATATTTTAGGAATGCTATCTTCTTGGAACATAAGTCAATATTATACAGTAATAAGTGGCATTCAGCTGTTTGTTTTATGTCATTTAAGCACAGTTCTGGTACTTAAAAATCATAAAAACCCAGGACCTTCGGGGGGCTTCGCCCCCCTTGTCCCCCCACCGGGGCTCTGCCCCGGACCCCACTAGGGGACTTCGTCCCACAGACCCACTGCTAAATTTTCAGTTAATTTCACCAACCGCAAATCACATCACTGGTTCGTGTTGGAATTCTGAGCTTTCGGTATTGTTTTCAACGGAATTATGAGATTTTTATCGAAGGATCAGGAGTCATCAATGCTAGAAATAGACAAAAGTGTCAAAAATAAGTTCCGATGGAATTGGCTTGAGAGAAAAGTGACAGTAAAGGTGAAAATTGGCTCAAAGTTCGACGAGGTAACAGAAACACTCGGACAGTTCCTGAAGAAACCAGAAAAGGAGATGAAGTTCAAAGTTCAGAGACTGACACAGCTTGCTGCCAAAAGGAAGAAAGTTTCACATTAGAAGTGATTTGGTGACCAGTGTAAATAGTGTAATAAACTCTTATAGAACTGTTAAATATGTTGGACTAAAGACAGTGAGACAACACTGAAGAAAAAGTAAGTTAACTTTTCATTAAATTTAATGATTTATCTAAGTCTAGTATTTCATTTTTTTTAATCATTTTTTTTCAGTCTAAATTACTTCTGCTTTACTGAAAACCTCTCAGCTTCAGGAGGGCTGCGCCCCCCCGGCCCTCCCATAAGTCATTCGACCAAATTAGATTTCAGCTGAAATCAGAATTTCCTGTTGCCATCCCTGTCAATAAGACCATCGAGCGTCTCAGGAACAGCATGAACCGCCAGATTGTCGCAGAGATGGTCATTCAACCCGTGGAGGAACGCACTGCGTAACGCAACCTCGTTCCATCCCAAGTCTGCCGCTTCAACCCGAAACTCCAGAGAGAACTCGGCCACAGACTGAGCCCCTTGGCGGAGAGTCATAAGGCGGCTCATAATGTTCCCCTGCCTCTCGGTGTGGTTGAACGCGCAACAAAAAGCGGCCAAAAATTGGTCAAATGTGTGACTACGGCCCTCAGGGCTGTCTGCTGTGGCCCGGGCCCAGTCCCGCAGAAGTAGGATGAGAAACTGAATTTTTTGCGACACCCGTCAGGTACTCCCCCCAACCTGCTCCAAATACATCCGTACCTGGTGTAAAAACTCCTTACATTTCCCCACCTCCCCCGCGTACGGGGCAGGTGAGGGAACGGAGGTGGTACAGCGAACTGGTGGATGAATAATGGGAGCAGGCTGAGGAGGAGGAGCCGGCGGAGCCGCCCCAGCCAAATGACACGTGATGGTATCCAATTGCTGCATCATAGTCTGCAGCTGCTGGTTCATCACGGTGACCTGTTGCTCTGTCGCTTCTAAGCGATCCATAGCAGATTGTCCCCCTGTTGCACCTGCTGAGCCGAGGTTAAGGCTGGCTCATTCTGTCATGACTGATTAGAATATTCAGCCCACGTGCAAGGTGCAGCGAGAAAGAGACAAACAGTAAACACGTTTGAATGTTTTCTTAAATATCAAAACCCGCTCTGCTACAGAACAGTCACTCGCCAGAGAAATGGGCCTGTGGAGAGAAAGTGAGAGCTGTGAGCAGAGGAATGGAGATAGGGAAAATGGGGGAGCCAAATTACCACTTACGTGGACTCCAAGGGATCGCAGGTTGAACCCCAGCAGGGAATAGACGAACCGGCAGGGCAGGGAACTGCGGGTGGAGTCTGACTGGGCGGAGGTTTCCGTCGTGGGAAAAGTTGTGGCAGGAGAGCGCGCGCAGCCCTCAGCGACACACCTACACGATGGCAGCAACCTGCACCAAGAAGAAAAAGCACAAGGAAAAATAACTTCTTTACCGTTGTGTACAAGACGAATTACTTGTCTGTAAGGTAGTATACCCAGACGAGCCAGCGTTGAATCACTGAAGTGAGCTTCCTTAAATACGCTGGCTGATAAGAGGGCGCAGGTGTGTGCTCTCCCTCAGGTGCGCTGATGAGCAGTGGAGAGATGAACGGGAAGGAGGGGGCGCGCTCTCGCCGGTCATGACACCTTCTCTGTGGTCTTCCTCTTTTCTTCCTGCCTGGCAGCTCCATCTTCAACATCCTTTGTCCAATTTCTCCACTATCCTTCCTCTGTGCACGTCCAAACCATCTCAGCCTTGCCTCTCTTACTTTGTCTCCAAACTGCTCAACCTGAGCTGTCCCCCTGATATACTTAAGATAAGATAAGCCTTTATTAGTCCCACAATGGGGAAATTCCAGGATTGCAACAGCACAGGGATAGCAACACTCAGAGCAACAATCAGAAGGCAAGAAAAAAACAAGAACAGCTAGTATACATATGTACATATTACTATATATATATATACTACGGTTCAAAAGTTTGGGGTCACTTAGAAATTTCCTTATTTTTGAAAGAAAAGCACTGTTTTTTTCAATGAAGATAACTTTAAACTAATCAGAAATACACTCTAATATCTAATATACATTGCTAATGTGGTAAATGACTATTCTAGCTGCAAATGTCTGGTTTTTGGTGCAATATCTACATAGGTGTATAGAGGCCCATTTCCAGCAACTATCACTCCAGTGTTCTAATGGTACAATGTGTTTGCTCATTGCGTCAGAAGGCTAATGGATGATTAGAAAACCCTTGTGCAATCATGTTAGCACAGCTGAAAACAGTTTAGCTGGTTAGAGAAGCTATAAAACTGACCTTCCTTTGAGCAGGTTGAATATCTGGAAAAAATTATTATTTCAAATACAAATCATTATTTCTAACCTTGTCAATGTCTTGACTATATTTTCTATTCATTTTACAACTCATGGTGGTAAATAAGTGTGACTTTTCATGGAAAACACAAAATAATTGTCTGGGTGACCCCAAACTTTTGAACGGTAGTGTATATATATATATATATATATATATATATAGACACACAGTGCGGAGCATTGTGGTTGGTGAATGTGCAGCAGAAAGTCTAAGCTCTCTCTCCCTCCGCGGGTGCGGCAGGCCAGCTGGATGTCTTTGGGCATGATGGTGGTGACCCTCTTGGCGTGGATGGCGCACAGGTTGGTGTCCACGAAGAGACCCACCAGGTAGGCCTCGCTGGCCTCCTGCAGAGCCATGACGGCGGAGCTCTGGAAGCGCAGGTCGGTCTTGAAGTCCTGAGTGATCTCCCTCACCAGGCGCTGGAAGGGCAGCCTACGGATGAGCAGCTCCGTGGATTTCTGGTAGCAACGGATCTCTCTCAGAGCCACGGTACCGGGCCTGTAACGGTGAGGCTTCTTCACTCCGCCAGTGGCCGGAGCGCTTTATCCGAGCAGCCTTGGTGGCTAGCTGCTTCCTGGGGGGCTTTTTCCTCCAGTAGATTTACGGGCGGTCTGCTTGGTTCTTGCCATCGCTCTTTATTATTCTGTCTTATATTTCTTGCACGCCGCCTAAACTCCAGCCCGGTACCCGCGTCGTTTTCGCCACAGTTCCTCGGCATGTCGAGTTTCTCCGTTAGCCCGGGTGGCGGTTGGATACTGCTGTATCGTCCCCCACTGCAAACAGTGGCTCCGTCCGCCGACTCGGGAGACCCTTGGGGCGATCTGTGTGTCCGTGATATATATAAAGAGTGAAAGGTGTAGAAAGAAGAAGGAAGATAAGAAAAGGGCAGTTGCAAACGGCAGCCGACTCGTGTGGCGCCGCCGGTCCGGCAGAACCGGAACTGGAAAAAAAAACTTATTTATACTTATTTATAATCTTGTGCCTCCTAGTCACTCCCAATGAAAATCTTAGCATCTTCAACTCTGCCACCTTCAGCTCCATTTCCTGTCTTTTTGTCAGTGCCACCATCTCCAAACCATACATCATCGCAGGTCTCACTACTGTGTTGTAAATCTTCCCTTTCTCTCTTGCTGCTACGCTTCTGTCACAAATCACCCTTGATACTCTCCACCCATTCTTCGCTGCCTGCACTCTCTTCTTCACCTCTCTTGTGCATTTTCCATTGCTTTGGATGGTTGACCCCAGGTATTTAAACTCATTTACTTTCACTACCTCTACTCCTTCCATCTTCACAGTTACACCTGCCTCCCTCTCATTCACTCTCATGTATTCTGTCTTGCTTCGACTGACTTCCATTCCTCTTCTCTTCAGATCATAAATCCACCACTCCAGGTTCTCTTCCACCTGCTCCCTACTCTCACTACAGATCACAATGTCGTCTGCGAACATCATGGTCCACGAAGACTCCTGCCTGACCTCATCTGTCAGCCTGTCCATCACCATGGAAACAAGAAGGGATTCAGAGGTGATCCCTGATGTAACCACAGCCCCACCTTGAATCCATCCGTCACTTCTACAGCACACCTCGGCACCATCTTGCTGTCCTCATACATGTCCTGCACCACCCTCACATACTTCTCTGCCACTCCTGACTTTCTCATAAAGTACTATAATTCCTCTCTTGGCTCCCTATCATCTGCTTTCTCTAGATCCACAAAGACACACTGCAACTCCTTCTGACCTCTATACTTCTCCATCAGCACTCTTAGAGCAAACATTGCATCTATAGTACTCTTTCGTGGCATGAAGCCACACTGCTGCTCACTGATTGTCACCTCTCCTCTGAACCTGGCTTCAACAACTCTTTCCCATATCTTCACAGTGTGGCTGATCAACTTTATGCCTCTGTCATTACTACAGCTCTGAGCATCATCTTTGTTTTGAAATCTGGTACCAAAACTCTTCTGCTCCACTACTCAGGCATCCTCTCACTCTCCAAGATTGTGTTGCCATCTCCATAAACATCTCCATACCTCCACTGGAATATCATCTGAACCAATTGCCTTTCCATTCTTCATCCTCTTCAAAGCTGCCCTCACTTCCACCTTGCTAATCCTCGGGACTTCCTTGTTCACCATCTTTCCTTCATCCATCCTTCTCTCTCTCATTTTCTTCATTCATCAGCTTTTCAAAGTACTCCTTCCACCTTCTCAACACACTCTCATCATTTGTTAGTACACCACCATTTCTATCGTTAATCAGCCTAACCTGCTGCACATCTTTTCCAGCTTGATATCTCTGTCTAGCCAATCAATAGAAGTCCTTTTCTCCTTCCTTAGTCTTTGCTATGCACTTAGATTCCAAATACTCCTGTCTACTTGGGTGGCTGTGGCACAGGTGTAGTGTGACTGACTACTGATCAGAGGGTCATGGGTTTGATTCCCACTCTGTCTGCATGTTGAAGTGTCCTTGAGCAAGACACTGAACTCCCAGTTGCTCCTGGTGGCCAGGTTAGTGCCTGTGTGTGTATGGCAGCTCTGCTGCCATCAGTGTGTGAATGTGTGCTTGAAAGGGTGGATAGCAGGATCTGTAAAGAGCTTTGGTCATCCAGAGATGAGAAAAACCACTGTACCATTTACTTTCTTCATCTCCCTGACTATCCCACTTTTTCTTTGCTAACCTCTTCCTTCGGATACTTTCCTGTATCTCCTCATTCCACCACCAAGTCTCCTTGTCTTCCTTCCTCTGTCCACTGAATACACCACATACCTTTCTACCCATTTCCCTCAATACTTTTGCTGTATTTTCCCAGTCATCTGGTAAGTCTTCCCTACCACCCAGAGCCTGTATCAACTTCCTGAACTCTGTGTGACCTTCTTCCTTCTGTTACTTCCCCCACTTAATCTTTGGCTCTGCCTTGACTCTTTTTTCTTCTTGCTTTCCTAAGTCATCCTACAGACTACCATCCGATGTTGTCTAGCAACATTCTCCCCTGCCACCACCTTGTAGTCTCCTATCTCTTTCAGATTTCTCCTTCTTCACAAGATGTAGTCCACCTGTGTGCGCCTTCCTTCACTCTTGTAAGTCGTCCTATGTTCCTCTCTCTTCTTAAAGTATGTTCACCACAGCCATTTCCATCCTTTTAGCAAAATCCACAACCATCTCTCCTTCAATATTCCTCTCCTTAAAACCATACCTACCCAGGACCTCCTCATTACCTCTGTTCCCTTCACCTACATGCCCATTAAAGTCTGCTCCAATCACCACTCTCTCCCCACTGGGAACACTCTTTACCACTTCATCCAACTTACTCCAGAATTCCTCTTTCTCTTCTACCTGACATCCAGCTTGTGGGCCATACACACTGACAACATTCAACATCACACCTTTGACTTCTAGCTTCAAACTCATGATTCTGTCTGACTCCCTCTTTACCTCCTGAACACTCTTCACATACTCTTCCTTCAAGATTACTCCTACTCCATTTCTCTTCCTATCCACACCATGGTAGAACAGTTTAAATCCACTTGAAATGCTTCTAGCTTCTGGTCACAAAGAGGATTTAAAAGGACGGTGAAACAAGCTGGCACAAGATGGTGAAACCCACGCTTCTTGGTTGGAATGGCTCTGTGGAGGCTCCTGAGGTAAAACGGTCTCATTTAAAACCTGAAGTATATAAGACTACTGAGGGGAAGATAATTGTTGAGGATGAGCTGTTAAATTTCCTTGCAATGAAAATTAAGACTCTGAGTCAGGATGAGATCGTCTTATTGGCCTCTAATACTTTTGACTCTGAGTGGATTGAGGCCTCGAAAAAAGTTCTGTTTGAGCTCTGCCCCACTACACAAAGTTGTGTTGCACACAAGGGGCCCCAAAAAGATATTAATAATTTAAAGAGCTGCCTTAAGGTAATGAATGAGTGCGGTGAAAAACTATCTAGATTTGTCTCTCATTACCTGGATGATTTGCTGCTGGTTACATTTTCCAGCTTGGACTGCTCAAGTCTACTGAGGAGAATGGAGCTCTTAAGTGCAGAGGTTTGTGCCATGAAACAAACCATGCTGTTACAGACTAGCTCCAGTGAAGATCTACGCACTATAACTTCGGATATTGCCCGACGTGTAAGTGGCCTGGAGCAATCTGCTTTACGGGCTGTGGATAATGAGGTGCCTGCCCTGGGAGGGCCTGTCGGTCCCGCTGATGTCGGAGCGGAGGAGGGGGTCTGCCCAATGATTGATTCAAGACCTGGAGATGCATGGGAATCTCACTTGACCGCTGGAGAGAAGGTTTCGGCTGTGAATTTGGACCCGGTGGGTCAGCCTATAACCGGGGAAAATTCTGGAACAGTAGCGTCTTCACCAGGCTTTCCAAAATGGAGTCAAGTAGTGAAAAAGGGACGAAGACGAATTGAGCGCGCTGCGGATAAACCCAAGCCATCCTCTGCTTCAATCAGCCGTAGGAATAAAGCCAGCAACGCGGCTACTGTTATGGGTACGGGCTCCGGTAATATTAAAACAGTTCGGACTAAGATGGTGAGTGTGTTTGCTACCCGTTTTCATTGTGATGTGGAAGCTGACACTATCTGCATATCTTAAAGACAAGCTTGGACAAGAAGTTTTCTGTCAGAAAATCCTCACTGGGAACGGCAGGGTTGGCTCATTTAAAGTACCAGCGGAATGCTCTGAGGTCAGGGACATGTACCAGCCAGAGCTCTGGCCAGAGGGCGCATTGGTGCGGCGATGTTATGAGCCCCGGGGGGCTGGGAGGGCTGGAGCTAGTGGAATGGCTGCTGTGGAGAATATGCGGGCACCCACGGATGATGGTGATCTTTCTTAACTCTTCTTCCTCCTTTTTTGATGGGTATTAAGGTCATGTCTTACAACTGTCGTGGCCTTAAACTGGGGCAAAGTGCTGGGGAGAAAGCTCGCTGGTTAGTTATTGACAATTTATTGAACAATTGTGATATTTTGTGCCTTCAGGAGACGTTTCTCTCTGAACAAGACTTGGAACGTTTGAACTGTCTTAACCCTGATTTCCATGGTGCTGGGGAGTCTACAGCTGACCTCAGCAAGGGGATTATCAGGGGTAGAATACCTGGAGGGGTGGCTATTCTCTGGAGAAAGAAGCTGGACTCCTTGATAAAAGTAGTCCGACTTGGTGTAGATTGGTGTATTGGTGTGCAGTTTAATTGTAATGATAAGGAATTCCTTATTATTAATGTATATACGCCATTTGAGTGTCAACAGAATGAGGATGAATATTTAAATAAGCTTGCTTTTATTAATTCTTATATGCAAGACTATAATAATACTTGTATTTTTATTATGGGGGACTTGAATGGAGACATATCTGACACTGACTCCTTATTTGCAAAACATATGTATCATTTTTGTTATGAGAATAACTTAATTTTGTCAAGTAAGGTGTTAATGCCTTCTGATAGTTATAGCTATATAAGTGAGGCTTGGCACACTACGTCCTGGCTAGATCATTGCATCAGCACTGGTGATGCACATGCCTCTTTGGGTGGCATCAGTATTTATTATGGGTTAGCAATGTCTGATCATATACCGTTTGAGATGATAATTAATGTTGACTGTCTACCTGCACTTTGTCAAAATGTCAGTCAGGATGAGGTGGGAAAATTAGACTGGGACACTCTTTCTAAGGAAGAAATTGTAGAATATTGTGTTCGTATTGATAAATCCTTGAGTAAAATATGTCTTCCTAGAGATGCTGTAATGTGCAGCGATGTGAACTGTAGCATTGTCGAGCATAAGAAAGACCTTTGTAGTTTGTACAATGCTATAGTTAACTCCCTGTATAAGGACAGTAAGCCTTATTATAGGAAGATACGTAAAACACATAATGTTAGACCTGGCTGGAATGAGGCCGTAGCTGTGCCTTATTCTGAAGCTCGGGAAGCATATAAAGCCTGGGTGGTGGCTGGGAGACCCAGACAAGGGCCAGAATTTGAGATGAAGAAATGTACAAATGCAAAGTTTAAGTATGCTATTCGTCATATTACTAAAAATGAGCAGCTAATGAGAAATAATTCCTTGGCCAAGAAATTGTTAGATAAGAATGTCACAGATTTTTGGAAGGAGCTGAGACGGATTAGTAACAGTAAAATGTCTTTGCCCTGTACCTTGGAAGGCATTTCAGGTACAGAAAATATTGTGGATTTATGGCGGCAGCATTTTCATTCATTATTTAATTCAACTAAGGATGAAACTTATAAGGTAGGGAAAGTAGAAAGGGACGATTCGCTCCTGATTGACACTTATGCAGTGACCAAAGCCATTAGAGAGTCATCAGATAACAAAGCGAGTGGTTTAGACTGTATTTCTGCTGAGCATCTTAAATATGCTAGCTCAAGAATTGCTCTTCTTCTTGCAATCTGTTTCACCAGCTTCATGATTCATGGGATGTTACCAGAATCATTATTGTCTGTTGTGTTGGTACCAGTCATTAAAGATAAAGCTGGCAAGCTGTGTATCCTGGATAATTACAGGCCCATAGCTATAGCCAATATAATATCTAAAGTACTGGAAAGAATCATGTTTGAAAAATTAAATGTATTCATCAAATCTACTGATCATCAATTTGGATTTAAACCCCATCATGGAACAGATCTGTGCATATATGCTTTAAAAGAAATTATAAATAAGTATAGAAATCAAAACTCTTCAGTTTTTTTGTGTTTTATTGACGCCTCCAAGGCGTTTGATCACGTTAATCACAGGATATTGTTTAGGAAAATGATTGACAGGGGGGTTCCCAAGTACTTAGTACGTATCCTGATTTACTGGTACGCACATCAGAAGATGCTGGTGAAATGGGGGAAGAGTCATTCATCCCCATTTGGTGAGAGCAGTGGTGTCAGACAGGGCAGTATATTGTCCCCTATTCTATTTAATCTTTACATGGATGAGTTGTCAAAACAACTGAATGCCTGTAAAACTGGGTGTTTAATAGGGAATAAGTTAGTGAATCATTTTATGTATGCTGATGATCTAGTTATTCTCAGTCCAAGTAGTGCTGGTCTTCAGGAGTTATTAAGAGTGTGTAGTGCTTATGGAGAGGAAAATGACATAAAATATAATGCAAATAAGAGTTGTGTGCTGATTTGCCGCACTAGAGAAGATTTGATAATGAAATTCCCTGTCTTTGAATTGGCAGGCAGGGAATTAATTGTCAGGGATAAAATTAAATATCTGGGACATTTTATTAATGATAGAATGACTGATGATGATGATATTTTCAGACAACGCTGCAAAATCTACATGCAAGCAAATATTCTTGCACGCAGGTTTGGTTTTTGTTCAGATGAGGTGAAACTGGTTCTTTTTAAAACCTATTGTACACCTTTATACACTGCTCATTTATGGATAAATTATAGGAAACAAAGTATGCAGAAATTACAGGTTGCTTACAATGATGCTTTAAGAATTTTACTTAAAAAGCCTCGATGGTGCAGTGCTTCCGAGTTATTTGTCTCATCACGTGTAAATACACTGCATGCAGTAATAAGGAATCTCATGTATAAATTCATCTGTCGGCTTGATGTATCTAGAAATGAAATCATTCAAGTTATGTCTAGCATTAAGCTCAGTTCTATTCGCTGTCAGTCACAGTTTAGAAGGCACTGGTACAGTAGTCTTTTTAAGTCTTTTTAAGTCTGTACTGTCTTTGTACTTCTTTTAGTAGTTGTGTCTTATTGTTTTGTAACTTTTTGATTGTTTTTCTTATTAACTGTTTTTCAACTGTCTTGTTTTTATTTTATTTTATTTTATTTATTTTTATTTATTTTATTTTATTTTATTTTATTTTATCTTATTTTTGATGGACCATGCGTCTGGAATAAAGTCTTTGATTGATTGATTGATTGATTGATAGCCTTGCTTCCCTTCCATCTGGTTTCTTGAACACACATGTTGGGAGTAACATGTCACAAAGTAACGCGTTACTGTAACACCATGACTTTTGCAGTACCGTGCTGTGTAATGAAATTTTTGTTTAAAAATTCAGTAATGCGTTAGTTACTGAAATTTGATCAGATGCGTTACTCATTACTCGTTTTTTTAATATGGATAGATATTTTTAGCACAAATAAAGACAAACTGACCCTTTGTAGCTGAAGCAGCCATCAGTCAACGTGATCTGTTGTAAAGAGCCTCTTCACTGCTGCAGCCAGCAGCCACAAGTGGAGCTTTCTCCTCCTGGGAAAAGATTAAGCTACTTTGTTTTTGTGGAAATAGAGATTATTTTTCCTTTGTCGCAGTTAAGGACAAAAGCATATTGGTGGGTTGCAAACTGAAGTGCCAGTTGAGACTTATTGCAATCTTCAGAAGCGCCTGAAAACAACAACAAGCTCCGACAAACTTAGTGCTAAGTAATGGCTAGCTATGCTAACAACACTGTAAAGTGGATCTGCTGTATTCTGAACAGCCACAGCTGGATTTCAAGCACAGGTATGCATCTGGACAGTTTGTGACCCAGCAAGAATTAAACCGACTGATTGCCAGATACGTTGTTACAGACTGAAGATGTGATATAAACAGTGACTTTCCATCAGACAGCTGAGACTGTCATCCACTGAACTTAAAACACATTTACCTGCTACCTGAATAAAGATTATTGAAAAATGGATTCTGATCTCCAGAAGGAATTTGAGAGACTGGATCACGCCTCTGTCATAGCAGACATTTGGACTGTGGATAATGGACATTTTCTTTGGCTCACTGCACATCAGATTAAAACATATCATAAAGGTAAGATAAACATGGACAGCTTTATGCAGTGTTGCCAACTCACTCTTTTGGAGTGATTCTCACCCTTTTTCCCTCTCTTTCACTCCACAAACCATATTTCTCCCTCCAAAATGAGGAAATTACTGGTAATTTCGTGTTGATTTTTTTTCAGATTTTTCTCACAATAAGCACTCTCAAGGTAGGATAAAGCAGACAGAACATGTTCTAGAAGCTCTGTCTGAAACAGTCTGTTTTTAGCCTGACATCAGTAAGCCAGTAATGTAATCCATTAATTAAATTATCTTGCTGTGTGCAAGATGATTTAAGTATGCATTTAAAAGTAACGTGAAAGTTACTTTTCCAAGTAACTAGTTACTTTAATCATGGAATAACTGTTAAAGTAACTTAATTACTTTTGAAAAGAAGTAACTAGTAACAATAATTAGTTACTATTTTTTAGTAACTTGCCCAACACTGTTGAACACACAGCATATCTACCTTTCTTCTCTCCATCATATCAGCCAACTCTCTGCCTTCACCAGTCATAGTCCCTACATTTAACAACCCTACTCTCACCTCCACACTTCTGCCTTTCCTTTTCATGCCTTACATGCCTTATACTTTTAGGCTATGTAAATATGTAGGTTTGGCTTTTTCTTTACCCTTAATAATAAACACCTTAATTTAAAAACTGCATTTTGTGTTTACTTGTGTTATCTTTGTCTAATATTTAAATTTGTTTGATGATCTGAAACATTTTAGTGTGACAAACAGACAAAAATGAGAAATCATTTTCACACCACTGTAGTTAAAAACTGTAAAACAGTAAAAAAAAAAAAAAAGAATTGACACATGGAAAAGTGAAAATAGCTTGACAAAGACCCCGATCCCCCCCATAAGTTTTAGTCATTTTTCTTCCCCTGTGCTGGTGAGTATGGATGTGTTCAATCAGAAGCCATTCCCACTAAAACATGCTCTTACACTGCGAGTGTGTAAAGCTTTATGTAACCGCCAGTCGAGTGGGGAGTTCGTTTGATGGAGAGCCCTGCTTGATTTGTTTGTGGCTCCAAAGAGGCTTATGACACGCAAGCTGCCCCTGTTCTGCTCTGATAAATGACTCTGGTGAGAGGAAGGAAGGAGAAAAAGTGTGTGCGAGACCTCGCCAAAGACTTGGGGTTTTTCACAGCTTAACTATATTAGGAGACAATCCCCCATAGACACACACACACACACACACACACACACACACACACACACACACACACACACACTTATTCACAGCACACATGTATTCATAAATTCAAGTGTTAAATATGAATTCACACATACACTGATTGTGTGTGAATATTGAGACAGTGGGTGGTAGTCTTTGAAATAAAACAGCTGTGATGAAGTGGGAGCCTCTAAAGCCTTTAAAGGGGACCTAAAGAACTGTGATTTTCCCTTTTTGTGCAGTCATACATTTTTATTATTTTACTCTTGATGTCAGTTGAAGGAGTGGCTTTTGTTTGTAAGGGACCACCAATAACCACAAAGTTGATTTAGGGGGCATTAATCTTGCTTGGACTGTGACAGGTCCTAGGTTTTAAAGGGGACATATCATGAAAATTTCACTTTTTCTGTGGTTTTCAACATTTATTTGTGTATGTGGAATGGCAACCACTGGAAAAACCACACAGCTCTGTCACTTTGTTTGTGTCGGCCTTTGTCTCAGTATCTCACTGAGCTGCATGTGTCAGTGTCAAGGCCTGAGGCCAGATCTTCTTTAGGTGTCAGGTCTGGAACAGACATCGACGATCATGGCTTTCCACCTTTCTTGGTCACCAGCTAGATGTATCACCTCAGACTGCTTCATGTTAGGGATGACATCTTTTGGCTATGTAAATATGTAATTTGTTGTCTACCTCTGCTCCTTTTCCCTTCTATCTTGCCAGTCAACACTTTTTTTGCACAGCAAGACGGCGCCCATGGAGGCAGATGTCTTTGCTCGTTCCGTTCACGAATGCCGACTTTTTCTCCTTTTTTGCATGTTTGCTGCTCTTTCTACAGTGCATAAAGATCATGTGCTGCTAACATATGACCGACGGACACTACTGGACATCGCCAAGATGAGCAGTCATATGGAATTTAATGGCTTCATACCACCCAATCTACAATGCATTGTGCGTCCACACAGCGGTCAGCACCACCCCCAGGAAGGCCCCAAAGCACCAAGCCGCTTGAGTATGCTGACCCCAAGGTAGTGCGTCGGAGGCGGCGCTGGAGACGAGGTAAAAGAGGAGGGCTACATGCTAAGCTAAAGGCTTGCGTCTGCCGACCACCGCTCCCCACCCCCTTGCTGGCAAACATAAGGCCTTTGGAAAACAAGCTAGACGGACTAAGAGTAAGGATTGAAGACCAGCGGGAGATAAGAGAGTGCTGCGCCCTAATTTTCTGCGACACCTGGCTCTCGGACACAGTCGCGGAGTGTGCCATTCAACTACACACACACTCAACACATTGAGCACACAGAACTGGAGCCTCGGGTAAGATGTGTGTGTGTGTGTGTGTGTGTGTTTATAAACAACTTGTGGTGTGGAGATGTACAGACTGTTTACAAGCACTGTTCACCTGATGTGGCGTTTTTACTGCTGAAATACCGTCCCTATTATCTACCGAGGGAATTTACCGCTGTGATTTTGGCCGTGTTCCACATTCGCCCGCAAAGCAGCTACACAGTAGCGCTAAGCAAACTCCATGACGCCATCAGTGCAGTAGAGACGACCCATCCCAGTGCTGTTTTTATTGTTGCTGGTGACTTTAACCAGCACAATATATGGACTGTACTCCCTAAATATTACCAGCATGTGGATATTCCCACCTGTGATAAAAACACACTCGACCATGTTTACTCCAACATACGCGGCGCTTACAGAGCGGCACCCCACCCCCACTTAGGACAGTCAGATCACATCTCCCTGTTTATGTACCCAGCCTATAGACAAAAGCTGAAATAAACAAACCTTGTTATTAAGCAAATTAAAGCTGGACTCCACAGGCTGAGAGCACCCTGCAAGACTTTTGCCTGTACAGACTGGGGTATGTTTAAAGCTGCAGCCACCCGAGAGGACTCTTCTGTAAACATACAGGAATATGCTGAGTATGTGACTGAGTACATCAGCACGTGTGTTGATACCATTGTACCCACCATACAAGTCAGGAAGTTCCCCATATTATTATTAGATATTGATATCAGAGATGATATGACTTGAGATGGCATAAGCCTAAGTATAATGTGCAAATGAGCAGTATACAAATTACAGATTAGCACCCAGTGTGAGAATTTCAATTCAATTCAATTCAATTCAATTCAACTTTATTTATATAGCGCCATTTCACAACAACAGTCATCTCATAGCACTATCAACTGTAGGGGGGAACCCCCACAGTTGCAGAAAGACCCCAGCAATCAGGCGATCCCCTGTGAGCAAGCACTTGGCGACGGTGGAGAGGAAAAACTCCCTTTTAACAGGAAGAAACCTCCAGCAGAACCAGGCTCAGGGAGGGCCAGTCATCTGCTGCGACTGGCTGGGGGGTGAGGGGATAGAGAAGAAGAAAAGAACAGACATGTAGAGAGCAAACAGCACGATGGGGACTCAATCTATGGGAGAGAACAAACAGATGTTAATGACCAGCAAAAAAAAAAAAAAATATATTTCATAGCGAGTGAGGAAAGGAGTGAAGCCCAGTGCATTACTGGAGGTCCCCCGGCTGACTAAACCTATTAGCAGCATAACTAAGGGAGGGTTCAGAAACACAAGATCCCTCCCTAATTGTAGGCTATATCAAAAAGGTAGGTTTTAGCCCTATTCTTAAAAACAGAGATTGAGTCTGACTCCCGAATCCAGATTGGCAGCTGATTCCACAGGAGAGGAGCTTGATAGCTGAAGGCTCTGCCTCCCATTGTACTTTTGGAGATTCTAGGTATTACAAGTAATCCTGCATTTTGGGAGCGTAGTGCTCTGTTAGGATAATATGGTACTATCAGATCTTTTAAATAAAAAGGAGCCTGATTGTTTAGAGCTTTGTAAGTAAGAAGAAGGATTTTAAACTTAATTCTAAACTCTATGGGAAGCCAATGAAGGGAGGCCAGAACCGGAGAGATATGATCTCTCTTTCTAGTACCTGTTAAAACTCTTGCTGCAGCATTTTGGATCAGCTGAAGACTTTTTAAAGATGTTTTAGGACAGCCTGATAATAAAGAATTACAATAATCTAATCTCGAGCTAACAAAAGCGTGGATCAGTTTCTCAGCATCACTCTGAGACAAGATGCTCCTAATCTTGGCAATATTACGCAAATGATAGAAGGCAGTCTTAGAAACAAATTTAATATGTGAATTGAAGGACAAATCCTGATCAAAAATAACTCCAAGGTTCCTCACAGAGCTATTAAGAGAAAGAGTAACCGCATCCAAACTGAAAGTTTGATTTGGAAAGGAATTTCTACGGTTTTTTTGGACCAACAAGAATGACTTCAGTCTTATCTGAATTTAATAGCAGGAAATTACAAGTCATCCAAGCTTGGATTTCCTTAAGACAGGCTTCTAACTTGGCTAATTGATTACTATCATCTGGCTTCATTGACAGGTATAATTGTGTGTCATCTGCATAACAATGAAAATGTATACAGTGCTTTCTAATAATGTTGCCTAACGGAAGCATATATAAACTAAAAAGAGTAGGGCCTAGCACAGATCCCTGTGGAACTCCATGACTAAGCTTTGAGTTGAAAGAAAACTCATTATTTACATGAACAAACTGGAACCTATCAGATAAATAAGATCTAAACCATTGCAACGAAGTTCCATTAAGTCCAACATAGTGTTCTAATCTATCAAGTAGAATATTATGATCGATAGTATCAAAAGCTGCACTAAGGTCTAAAAGGACAAGTACAGAAACTAGTCCATTATCAGATGCAATGAGGAGGTCGTTAGTGACCTTCGCTAAGGCTGTTTCAGTACTATGATGGATTCTAAACCCAGATTGAAACTCTTCAAGTAAACCATTTCCCTGCAGGTGGTCAAATAATTGCGCAGCAACAACTCTTTCTAAGATTTTTGAAATGAAAGGGAGATTAGAGATTGGTCTATAGTTAGCTAAAGCTCCTGGATCTAGCGTTGGCTTTTTGAGTAAGGGTTTAATTACAGCCGTTTTAAAAGCCTGCGGTACATGGCCTAAAGTTAATGAAGAATTGATTATATGAAGAATAAGGCTACCAATAAGTGGGAAGACTTCTTTAAATAACCTGGTAGGAATAGGGTCTAAAAGACAAGTTGAAGGTTTGGATGAGGAAACTATTTTGTCTAACTCACAAAGGTCGATTGGAGTAAACTCATAAAGACAGACATCAATAGAAGGAGTTGTAGTAGTTACAGTATTTAAGTTAACTGTGGGAAGAATCTGATTGATTTTATCTCTGATGGATGAAATTTTATTATTGAAAAAGTTCATAAAGTCCTGACTAGTAAGCTCTAAGGGAATGCTAGGATTGACAGAGTCCTGACTCTTTGTCAACCTGGCTACAGTACTGAAAAGAAACCTGGGATTATTCTTGTTCTCTTCTATTAATGCAGAGTAATAACTCGTTCTAGCTTTTCTAAGAGATTTTTTATAAATTAAAAGATGATTTCTCCAAGCTAAATAGATTTCATCTAAATTAGTAGAGCGCCATTTTCTTTCTAATTGACGAGTCTTCTGTTTTAAGGTACGAGTTTCTGTGTTGAACCAAGGAGTTAGAAATCTCTGATTAGACTTTTTCTTTTTTAAGGGGGCCACCAAGTCTAGAGTCTGATGCAGAGAAGCTGAAACACTATCCACCATGTTATCAATTACAGAAGGAGCAAGCTGTCTATAGCTTATTTCCGTTGTGTTGACACATGGCATAGAGGAAACAATCTGCATAAATTTGGAAACAGCATCATCTGAGAGGCATCTACTGTAATAATATTTTTCTTTAGGAGCCAAATAGTCAGAAATAGTAAAATCAAAGGTTAACAGACAATGGTCTGACAGTACAGGGTTATGAGGAGACACTACAAGATTTTCTATTTCTATGCCATATTTCAAAACAAGGTCCAATGTATGGTGGAGGTAATGAGTAGAATTTCCTACTTTCTGAGAAAACCCAATCGAATCTAATATTGAATTGAATGCCACATTAAGGCAGTCACTATCTACATCCACATGTATATTAAAGTCCACTACTATAATTATTCTATCAGATTTCAGCACTAAATCAGCTAAGAAATCAGATAATTCGGATAAAAATTCTGAGTAGGTTGATGGGGGACGATAAACTATGGCAAATAAAATTGGGTTTAACCTAAAATTGCAAAAGTGCCCAATACTGAGGACCAGGCCCTCAAAGGAATTATAACATGTTTTTTGCTTTACATTAACTAGTAATTTGGAATGGTAAATTGTTGCTACTCCTCCTCCACGACCAGAACTTCTGGGATTTTGACAGTTTAAATAACCAGAGGGAGTTGATTCATTTAAACCAACATAATCCTCTTGTCCTAACCAAGTCTCTGTAAGGGAAATTAAATCAATCTGATGATCAATTAACAAATCATGGACTAACAGAGACTTGGGAGTTAGAGACCTAATATTTAATAAACCACATTTAATTTTTAAATTATGAGGAGGAACAGAGGCCAAATCATTCAATTTAGAGGCTTTATGTTTAATTTGAGTTTTACCAATATTTTGCTTTATCACTTTGGGATGCTTATACATTATATTTTTATTCACTTTGGAGGGAGCAGACAACGATTCTCTGATGGGGAAGACAGGGGCTAAGCTGAGGGGTGGCGGATGAAGAGGAGCTGCAGAGAGGCGTGTAAGACTGCGACTCTGCTTCCTGGTCCCAACTCTGAGTAGTCATGGTTTTGGAAATTTGGATAAAAAAGATGCCAGATTGTTAGATAAATGAGAAGCACCATCCAAAGTGGGATGAATGCTGTCTCGTCTCATAAGACCAGGTTTTCCCCAAAAGGAGCTCCAATTGTCAATGTAGCCCACGTCATTTTTAGGACACCACACAGACAGCCAGCGGTTCAAGGATGACGAGTGGCTAAACATGTCATCACTGGTCAGATTGGGGAGGGGCCCAGAGAATACTACAGTGGCAGACATCGTTTTTGCAAAGTCACACACCGATTCTATATTAAGTTTCGTGACTTCCGACTGCCGGAGACGGATGTCATTAATGCCGGCGTGAATAACAATTGTGGAATATTTACAGTTACTTTTAGCCAGCATTTTCAAATTTGACTCGATGTCACCTGCTCTGGCCCCAGGAATACATTTGACTATGGCCGCTGGAGTCTCTAGGTTCACGTTTCTGACTACAGAGTCGCCAATGATCAGAGTTTTTTCCTCAGCGGGTGTGTCGCTGAGCGGGGAAAAACGATTAGAAACGTGAACAGGTTGGTGGTGTACCGGGGCTTTGTGACTAGGCTTCCTTCTCACCGTCACCCACCCAGTCTCCTCGCTGCTGAGGAGAGCCGAGGGACCGCTGACAGGGGGGCCTAAGCTAGCTAGCTCCGCTGTAGCTAATGGGCGTCCGTCAAGATTAACTGGCGCAGATGGTGTTTCAATGCAGCGGAGCCGGGATTCCAAATCAGACAACCTCGCCTCGAGCGCCTCAAAAAGACAACATTTATTACATTTACCGTTATCGCTAAAAGAGGCAGAGGTGTAGCTAAACATCTGACAGAGAGAGCACACCAGAGGAGGAGAGGAAGGAGAGCTAGTAGCCATAGCTAATGGCTAGAGAGCAAACCACAAAGCAAACCACACAGGCAGACAGCAAAACAGGAAGTGACGATAAGTTACCACAAGGAAGTGACGATCCACCATCGATGTTAATTTCTCAATAATGATAATACCAGTAGACTGGGCATGATAATTAGCAGCTGATATGGACATCAGATGGGGTAAGACTTCGTACACTGTACAAGTGAGCAATGTGCAAATCTAGCAACCGGTGTGTGAGTTCCTATTTGCAAAGCTGTGTTGCGGAGTTTTGGAAGTTTGTTATTTGTTCAGGAGTCTGATGTCAGGGAAAAGAAGGAGTTTTTCAGTCTGGTTGTCTGGCATTTCACACTTCTGTACCTCCAGCCTAAGGATAGAAGTGTGAACACTCTGTGCTGGGGGTGGGTGGGGTCCCGGAGGATGGTGTCAGCTCTCTTTTGGACTCTGCGGTGGTAGATGCTCTGCAGAGAGGGGAGTGGAGTACTGATGGTCTTCTCCGCTGTCTTCACCACTCTCTGCAGGCGTTTGTGGTCCAGGGCAGTAGTGCTGCCGTATCACGCAGTGATGCAGTTAGAATGCTCTCAACGATGCAGCTGTATAAATTGTTGAGGATCCTGGGGGACATGCCAGACGTCTTCAGCCTCCTCAGAAAGTACAGCCACTGTTGAGCTGTCTTAATCAGCTCTGTGGTGTTGTGTGTCCATGTAAGGTCCTCGCTGATGTGGATGCCCAGGTATTTAAAGCTGCTTACCCTCTCCACCTCAAGCTCCCGGATGAACAGCGGCTGATGGGGTCTCCTCCTCTTCCTCATGTCCACTATCATCTCCTTTGTCTTGTCCGTGTTGTGGGTGATGTTGTTGTCCTCACACCATGACACCAGGCTGGCCACCTCCTACAGGAAGGAGGTGGCCTACCGGCCCACTGCAGGGGATCCAGGGGATCCGGTATGCTGTCCTGAATGAGGGGCAGCAGGGGCAGCGCCACTCTCTCAAAGCACTTCATGATGATTGGAGTGAGTGCTACCAGTCTGTAATCATTAAGACAGGTCGGCGGGCTCTTTTGGGCAGAGGGATGATGGTCGTGGTTTTGAAGCAGGAGGGGACTATGTTCTGGTTGAGGGAGAGTTTGAAGATGGATGTTAGAACGTCAGTCAGCTGGGCAGTGCATGCTCTGAGGGCCTGCACAGGGATGTTGTCTGGTCCTGCCACCCTTGCGGGGGTTGATATTCCCCAGTGCTTTGTTTACCTGACCTGGTGAGACTGTTAGTGGAGGTAGAGGGTGCGTGGGTGTGTGTCTTCTCTCTGCACTGTAGCTGGTGGTCTCAAAGCGGGTGTAAATGATGTTGAGATCATCTGGCAGGCTTTCTGTGTAGCTAGTGGTGCTGCTGTTATTCCTCTTGTAGTCTGTGATGTGTTGCAGGCCTTGCCACATGCGCCCCAGGTCAGGAGTGGAGTTAAGGCTGTTCAGCTTTTCCCTGTACTGCCTCTTGGCTCTTGTTATAGCCTTCCTCAGTCCATACTTTGCAGCTTTGTACTCAACCTCATTGCCTGATTTAGGTGCAAGAGAGCGAGCACGCAGCATCTGACATACCTAACTGTTGATCCAGGGCTTCTGGTTGGGGAACTTCCTGACTTGTATGGTGGGTACGATGTTATCAACACGTGCTGATGTACCTAGTCACATACTCAGCATATTCCTATATGTTTAGAGAAGAGTCCTCCTGGGTGGCTGCAGCTTAAAACACATCCCAGTCTGTACAGGCAAAACAGTCTTGCAGGGTGCTCTCAGCCTCTTGGAGTCCAGCGTTTAATTTGCTTAATATGAGGGTTTGTTTGTTTCAGCTTTTGTCTGTAGGCTGGGTTCATAAACCGGGAGATGTGATCTGACTGCCTGAAGGCGGGGTGCCGCTCTGTAAGCACCACGTATGTTGGAGTAAACATGATCCAGTGTGCTTTTATCGTGGGTGGGAATTTCCACATGCTGGTAATATTTAGGGCAGGGGTGTCAAACTCATTCCATGGAGGGCCGAGACTCTGCATGTTTTACTTCCACCCAGTGTCTTCAGCAGGTGTTTTCACTGACCCGCAATCAGTGGGAAGAAATTCAGTGAAATCACCTGTTGAAGACATTGGATGGAGGTAAATCCTGCAGGGTCTTGGCCCTCCATGGAATGAGTTTGACACCCATGATTTAGGGAGTACAGTCCGTAGATTGCACTGTTTAAAGTCACCAGCAACAATAAAAACAGCATTGTGTTGGGTTGTCTCTACTACGCTGATGATGTCATGGAGTTTTCTTAGCGCTAGTGTGTAGTTGCTTTGTGGGCGAATGTAAACAGCGGCCAGAAACACAGCAGTAAATTCCCTTGGTAGATAATAGGGACGGCACTTCAGCAGTAAAAACTCCACGTCAGGCGAACAGTGTTTGTAAACAGTCTGTACATCTCCACACCACGAGTTGTTTATAAACACACATACACTCCCTCCCCTCGTCTTACCCGAGGCTCCAGTTCTGTCTGCCCGATGTGTTGAGTGGGTCTGCAGCTGAATGGCGCACTCCGGGATTCTGCCCAACAGCCAAGTCTCACAGAAAAGGCAACACTCTTTTATCTCCCGCTGGTCTTCAATCCTTACTCTTAGTTCATCTAGCTTGGTTTCCAGAGACCGTACATTCGCCAGCAAGAGACTGGGCAACGGTGGTCGGCAGGCGTGAGCCTTTAGCCTAGCATGTAGCCCTCCTCTTTTACCTCGTCTCCGGTGCTGCCTCTGATGTGTTATCTTGGGGTCAGCATGCTCAAGCGGGCTCAGTGCTTCGGGGCCTTCCTGAGGGTGGTGCTGATCACTGTGTGGCCGCACAATGCATTGCAGATTGGGTGGTATGAAGCCATTAAATTCCATATGACTGTTTGTCTTGGCGATGTCCAGTAGTGTCTGTCGGTCATATTTTAACAGTGCATGACCTTTATGCACTGTAGAAAGAGCAGGAAACATGCAAAAAAGGAGAAAAAGTCGGCATTCGTTAATGGAACGAGCAAAGACGTCCGCCTCGATGGGCCCCATCTTGGTACCTGGTGAAAATGTCAGGTCAGTGGCTCTAAGAAATATATTTAATGAGAAAATTGTTGACGTGCTCAACACTTATTTTCCACGCTGTATTTCTGTTCTTGAATATTGCACTCATCTTGGCGAAGGTATCGTTTGATAGAGCAATTCTTTTCTTCACTTCCTTATTACATTTACCGTTGGATGTGATTGCGAAACCAAGATATTTGAACTGGTTGATTTGTTTAATGACTTGGTTAATGCATGTAATGTTGCATGCAGGAGGATGCAACTTCTTGGATATAACCATACATTCTGTTTTATTTGCATTAAGCAACAATCCCTTTGTGTGACGATGGAGTGTCACCACTGTTATGGTTTATTGTATGTTTAATTATATTGTTTGGGTAATATTTGTAAATGTTAATTATTGTTAAGTTTGCACATATTACTTTAAGATCTGCTTTTGACTAATTGGAATGCCTTTGTGAGATAATTGTTATGTTTAATTATTTGGGTAAAACAAGTGGTGATCATTATCCACATACCTTTGCCAGCATGCTCCCTGATGGTGTCGGGGCAAAAGACTCTTTAGGGGTTGAATGCTTTTTAAAGGATACCAGCAGGAAGGGAGCATGTGATGGTAAGTTTAGGGGTGATTTAGATTTTGTAAATAGGGGTTTAAATTATTTATTGAATTATTTATGGTGTCTTATTTATGCTGTGTTATTTATATGTATTTTGTAAATAGGTGGGAAATTGTTATGGACTTTTAGATGTTATTGGGTATGTGTGAAAAATGGAAAATGTTTTATTGTTTTACCTGGGGTTATGGTAGGGGCTAATTAGCCCTAATTGTCTCACTCAATATAACAGGTGTTGGTTATTGGGAACAGTAGTGTCATGTCGGAGTGAAGATTTGGTATGTACGTTGAAGTTGTTATCTGTGAAGTTTTTTGGAATAAATTGAAAAATTGATGATTGACAGCCGCCTCGTCCAGTCTACGTTACATTTGGTGGTAGCGGTGGTCCGTTCCCAGGACGAGACGTAACATTTGGTGCAGACGAGGTAACATTTGGTGGAAGTGGTTGACGACAAAGGACGAAACGATGTCCAGAAAGAAAATAATGAGGCAAGAGGAGCAGTTCAACTCTGGCGCAGCTGTGGCAGCTGAGGAGCTGGGAGCCAGCGGACTGGGTGAGCTCGAGGAGCTAACATGCTTGGTAAAGTCCTTGGTTCATTCACTGACTGTCAGAGATCGTCAGAGGGAAGAAGAAGCCGCTCTTCAAGACCAAAGGTGGCAGACTGTAGATAGTCAAATTCGTCGGGTGCAGTCTCAAGTGGCGGAGTTGAGAGAGGAGTATGGGAGCCGGGCTGAACGCAGTGGTGACGACGACGCTTCGGGGGAAGACCCCAGGGTGACGGCCAGTCGGGTCGGCCCGCAGGAGGATGATTTACCGCTGCAGGTGCAGCCGAGGAGAACGCGACTGCACCATGAGCCCAGGCCGAATCCGCTCTCTCCCGAGGATGACATCGAGCACTATCTGGCGACATTTGAGAGGATCGCTACAGTTTGCCACTGGCGTGAAGAAGAGTGGGCTATCCAGTTGGCTCCTTTACTCACAGGTAAAGCACGAAGTGCATATGTACTGATGGACATTGCTGACACGGACAATTATGAAAAAGTGAAAGAAGCAATTTTAAATAAGTACAAAATAACACCCGACACATACAGGAGAAGGTTTCGGTCTCTGGACATCTATCAGGACGAAACCCCCCGTGAACTGTATGTTCGTTTAAAAGACCTGTGTATTAAATGGATTAAACCAGAGACCTCAACGGTGAAAGACATCGTGGAGTTGTTGATTTTGGAGCAGTTTCTGCGGATGGTGAACCCGGAACTGGGAATCTGGATACAAGAGCGGGACCCGAAGACTGCAGAGGGCGCTGCTCGTCTAGCGGAGGTTTTTCTGTCAGCTAGGTCTGGGAGCAGGAGACCTACTCTCGGCCGTGACAGCTCTTTCACCATACGGAGTAAGTCTAATGAAGGTGAAAGGGGTGGTCCAGCTCAAAATAGACTGTATTCCAGTTCCAGTCAGATCACAAATGGCAGATATAATAGTAGCAAAAAGTCACGTGTTGTTTCAAATAAAGATATACGCTGTTATCAGTGTAATAAAATCGGTCACACCCAATACTCATGTCCTGCCATAAAAAATGAGAAACCTTCATTATTATGCTCAGTTCCAAGACCTACTCTGTCAGCACCAATTTATGGTGAAATATATAAAACTAACGTTTTGCTTAATGGTCAGTGTGAAGAGGCTTCGTTAGACTCTGGTTGTTTCCAGACTGTTGTTTTGCCCAGCTTAGTCCCTAGAGATTCATGGAGTGAGTCTACAGTGAATATTAATTGTGTTCATGGGGATAAGAAGTTGTACCCGACCGCTGAGGTCTATTTAACAGTGGGGGGTCAAACTTATCTCCTTCCTGTAGCTCTTGTGCCTGATTTTCCTTATTCAGTTATTCTTGGCAATGATGTTCCAACTTTGTTGGACATTATACAACAGGTTAGAGACGAACAAACTGAGGGACAGGCAGGTGGTGCTATTGAACAGAGGCTTGATGCACCTGTTGGAAAAATTTGTAATATGGTGACAACCAGGGCGCAGAGGGCTACCAATGTTCTACAGGAGTTGCCATTCTATGATTCTGAGATAGAGGCAGGCCCTATTAAACAGTCTAAATCCAAGGCTCAGAGGAGAAGAGATAAGGTGTTAGCTTCAGTAAAGAACTTGGGTGAAGAAACACCACAGCTAAGTCAGTCAGTAGAGTTTGACATCCCTCCTGACATAGCTGCATTGCAGAAAGCTGACCCAGCACTTGGACCATGGTTTGATAAAGTCTCGGAGATTGAGGGTGTGAAACAGGGTAGAACGGATTGTTTGGCTGAGGTCATGTATGCCATTAAAAAGGGCATTTTGTACCAGCAACAATGTGAAGTTATGGCTATAGCTTTGCCACGGGACCTCACACCACAGATTATGGAACTGGGACATGTTATCCCTTGGGCAGGTCATCTAGCTTTTCAGAAAACTTTGCAGAGAATTGCTAGGAGGTTTGTGTGGCCGGGAATGTATACCCAGATAAAGGAGTTTTGCACATCGTGTCCAATATGTCAGATTACATCACCTAGGGGAGTAGCCCGTGCCCATCTGCACCCATTACCAATTACTGGAACACCATTCAACAGAATAGGGATGGATGTAGTTGGCCCCCTAGAGAGAAGCTCCTCTGGTAATAAATACATTCTGGTGATCTGTGACTATGCTACTCGGTACCCAGAAGCCTTCCCTCTGAAATCTATCAAGGCTAGGCAGGTTGCCAACTGCCTTATCCAGTTATTTTCAAGGGTAGGCATACCCAGGGAGATTTTAACAGACTGTGGAACAAATTTCTTGTCAAAACTGTTGCAGCAGGTATATAAGCTGTTGGGTATTAAGGGTATTAAGACCACCCCATATCACCCTCAGACAGATGGACTAGTTGAGCGATTTAATCAGACTCTGAAAAACATGCTGCGGAAATTTGTTTCTGAAACGGGCTCGGATTGGGACCAATGGGTACCATATTTATTATTTGCTTATCGGGAGGTGCCCCAGGCTTCAACAGGGTTCTCACCTTTTGAACTACTGTATGGTAGTCAGGTGAGGGGCCCGCTGGACTAATTAAAGGAGCACTGGGAGAGTCCACCGAGTGATCAGGACAATGTGGTCTCATATATCATTAAGATGAGAGAGAAACTGGATCAAATGTCTGCTTTGGCTCAGGAGCACATGAGGACGGCGCAGTCCAAACAAAAAACTTGGTATGACAAGAAGGCCAGAAAGAGGGTTTTTCACCCAGGTCAGCAGGTTTTGTTATTGCTGCCCTCGTGTGACAGTAAGCTGTTGGCTCAATGGCAGGGGCCGGTTGAATTCTCTAAAAAACTAAGTGCAGTGACATATGAACTATATATGCCTGACAGGAAGGTAAAACATCAGACCTTCCATATTAATTTGTTGAAAGAGTTTCAGCAGCCTGGTCATCAGCAGCAGCAGCCTGTTCTTCAGGAGACACATCAGCTCTTCATTTGTGCGACAGAAGTGGATGAGGACAGAGAACAGTCTTTTCCCACAAATGTGTCAGAGCCGTGTTTGTTTCAAGTGTCTCATTTGCAGGTTGATCAGCAGAGAGAATTAGAGACACTGTTAGATCCAGAATTGTTTCAGGAGAGTGACATAACGCACGGCTCAGGAGACACATGCAGGCTTAGAATAGGTTTAACAGTTATTAAACAACAAGTGTGTGCGTGGCTGCGTGTCTGTGATATGTGGATGTATTTGTGGTGGCGTCTGCGTCAGGCACGGGGGCAGGAAGCCGTTGTCTCCATTCAGGTCCGTAGCCCTCCCAATCCACCAAGTACTGCAACCCATGACCCCGGCGCCGGGAGTCCAGGATGGTAGAGACTGTCCAGGCCGGATGGCCATCTATCATCCGGGGCGCGGGCTGCGCCGCAGGTGGAGGGCAGAGGGGATCGGAGACCACCGGTTTCACCTTGGAGACGTGGAAGGTGGGATGGATGCGGAGGGAGGGGGGAATAGCCACATGCACAGCCACCGGGTTGATAATTCTGGTGATGGGGAATGGACCCATGAACCGTTGGGCCAGCTTTCTCCTCTCAACCTTTAAACAGACGTCCTGAGTGGATACGTAGACTCGTTGGCCTACCTGGTAGGCAGGGGCAGGTCTCCTGTGCTGGTCCGCCGTGGATTTGTTGCGCTCCGCCATGCGTAAAAGTGCGCTGCGCGCCGAAGGCCAGATGGAACGGCACCGCCTGAGGTGCGCCCGGACTGAGGGGACAGTCAACTCGCTCTCCTGCGTAGGGAACAGGGGAGGATCGTAGCCCAGAGATGCCTTAAACGGGGACATCCCGGTGGCAGAAGAGCGGGCGGTGTTATGGGCGTACTCCACCCAGGCAAAGTGTGTGCTCCAGGACGCAGGCTTGGATGCAGTGACGCAGCGGAGCGCAGCCTCCAGCTCCTGATTGGTCCGCTCACACTGCCCGTTGGATTGGGGGTGATGGCCGGAGGAGAGGCTTACCTTAGCTCCCAGGGCGTTGCAGAAAGACCTCCAGACGTCCGAGGCAAACTGGGGGCCCCGGTCTGAGACCACGTCTACCGGAATCCCATGCAGCCTGACCACGTGCTGGATGAGGAGGTCCGCCGTCTCCAAGGCAGATGGGAGCCCCCGTAATGGCACGAAGTGAGCAGCCTTGGAGAAACGATCAACGATGGTCAGGACTGTGTCGAAGGTGTTGGAGAAGGGGAGACCGGTGACGAAGTCTCGGGCGATATGCGACCAGGGCCTGCCAGGGACGGGCAGGGGCTGGAGCAGGCCCGCGGGGGGGGGGGGGCGTTACCTGATTTGCTGGTGGCACAGACGGGGCAGGCCCGGGCGTAGCGGGTGGCGTCCCTCCACAGACCCGGCCACCAGAAGGAGCGTTGGAGCAGGTCGATCATCCAAGAGGACCCAGGATGGCAGGTGAGCTTAGATGTGTGCAGCCAGTGGATGACCTCCCCCCAGACAGTGGACGGCACAAAAAGCCTCCCCTCCGGTCCGCCGCCAGGGTCCGGTTCCAATTCCTGCGCCTTCCGGATCTTGCTTTCGATGTCCCACGAGACGGCCCCCACGACGCACGACCTGGGCAAGATGGTGTGGACTGCGTCTTCTGATGCCTCAGGGGCAAATTGCCTAGAGAGGGCATTGGGCAGGCCGTTCTTGGAGCCAGGCCTAAAGGTGATGTTAAAGCGAAACCTGGCGAAGAACAAGGACCAACGCGCCTGGCGGGCGTTCAGACGTTTGGCAGTTCTTAAATATTCCAAGTTCTTGTGATCGGTGAGAACCATGAACGGCAGGGCAGCCCCCTCCAGCCAGTGACGCCACTCCTGAAGCGCGAGCTTGATGGCGAGGAGCTCTCTGTCCCCCACGTCGTAATTACGTTCCGCCGGGGACAAGCGCCGAGAGAAGAAGGCGCCGGGCCGTTTGGCCCCGTTGGCAGGCGACCGCTGAGACAACACCGCCCCCACCCCCGTGTCCGAAGCGTCCACCTCAACGATGCATTGCAGGGCGGGATCGACTTGGCTGAGGACCCGGGAGGAGGAGAACTCCACCTTCAGCACCCAGAAAGCAGTTGCGGCCTCTTCAGTCCACTGGAACGGGGTCTTAGGGGAGGTGAGGCGGGTCAGGGGACCGACGATGGCTCCAAAATTCGGGACAAAGCAGCAGTAGAAATTGGCAAACCTTATAAACTGTTGTACCTGCTTCCTTGATGTAGGAGTGGGCCACTCTACCACCGCTTTAACCTTCGCTGGGTCCGGGAGCACCTGGTCATGAGAGATGACGAACCCCAGGAAGGATGTAGTCTTGGCGTAGAATTCACATTTTTCCGCCTTGACATATAATCGGTTCTCCAGCAGCCTCTGAAGGACCCGCCTCACGTGGACCTGGTGCTCATCCCTGGACCTGGAGAAGATGAGGATATCATCCAGGTAGACGAACACAAACAGGCCGATGAAATCCCGGAGGACGTCATTAATAAGGCGCTGAAAGACGGCTGGAGCATTGGTCAACCCGAACGGCATAACTAGGTACTCGAAATGACCGTTCGGGGTACGGAAGGCTGTCTTCCACTCGTCTCCCTCCCGGATCCGGACGAGGTGATATGCGCTGCGAAGATCCAGCTTGGTGAACCAAGTCGCCCCCTGGAGGGAATGGAAAGCGGTGTCCATTAGGGGCAAGGTGTAGCGGTCCTTCTCCGTGATGTCATTGAGGGCACGGTAGTCAATACAAGGACGAAGGGAGCCGTCTGCGGGAGCGCCAGCTGAATCGACTCCGATGTCAGCCACATCACCAGCTCCATCTGGATCACGTTCAAGTGCCGGTAAGGCACAATAACCACGATTTTTTTTTTTTGTTGAAACAGGTCCAGCGGAAACCAGGGTCGAAAATCCATCCATCCATCCATCCATCTTCTACCGCTTAATCCTTTACAGGTCGCGGGGGGGCTGGAGCCTAACAAGTTATGTACCAAATTGATTAATGCAGTTTCCTGTAGCTGCATATTAATTAATTGAAAATGTCTTTTTAAATGTACAAAAAGGTTATTCTTTGGTCTTCACTTATTATCAGTGTTCCACAACCCGGTCCCATTTTTAGGTGTGGTGATTGAAGTGCTGTTGTAACTCCTGTTTTAGAAAAACAAATAAAGCTCATGAACTGCCGTTGAAATCAACATGCTTCATTGAAATGCTTCGTGTCAGCTGACTGTATTAACCCATTCAGATTTCTGCGGCCACACTACAAGCAACTATTTTAAACATTACCCATCCATCCATCCATATTCTTAATCTTAATCCTTTTTAGTTTTGCAGGGGGGCTGCAGCCGAAGACAGCACCCTGCGTGTTGCAAAATCTGCTCTACTGAGGGGCAGCAACATGACAGTTCAGCTTATATACAACAATGAAGCATAATATAATAGTGACATTCCACCACAGACTTTCACCAGTGTAATTCCATAATATATGTAGTGATCCAGCTTTAACAACCATGCCTTTCTGTCTTTCAGTGTAGCCAAGAGGAAAAGGAGCAACTCCATCGCTGACCTTACATCAGCGACAGTCAACATGCATGACGAGGAGATGCGGCTCTTGGAACGGCAACATGACCAGCGGCAAGAACACCATCAGGAGTACATGCAGCATTTGCGACAGGTGGCCGCAGATGTGCGGGCAGATGCGCGTGAAGCCCTGGAGCAAGACGCTGTGTTACGAAGGGAAGAGCTCGCAGATATGTCATCATTCAACAGAGATTTCCTGACCCTATTTGGCAGGCTTGTGGACGCATTTAGCAGTCGGCGTGTCTAATCATGTCTCCCCACGCCCAGTCTGTTTTTTTGTTTGTAAATTTTGCTTCTGGAATAAAATTGTATTGTTTGCATCAAAAGTCTGGTTTATCTGTTATGACACCGTATGAGAAAAGCCAATAATTACATACACATTCCATTCTCTGTTCACTCCACATGCTGCTGTTCATCAGGTCAGGTGTATAGCCTTCTAATGGTAATTTAATTTTTAACAACACAACGAAACGTAATGTCTTGGTAGGTTTTTTTTAATTTTAAACAAATTTGCAGTGCTGAATCCATTTCTCTCGAACGGGTACAATTTTTTATGTTATAAGCAGTTGTACAGGTGTACTTTAACTTGTACAGTAGACACTGATAAAAGTAAGTACATGTAAATTTAATGTTGCATCACCAGTCAAAATTTAATAAATTAAGAAGGAATCTAGCAAAAATTTGGCACTAATAACAGTAGACAAATCGGACAAGGATACACAACTGTGTTTTTGTTGCACACAACTGTTGTTACCAACAAGTGCAAAATTTATATTCCCTTTTCCCAAAAATTAAAAATCAATTTGTAAGTAAAAGTGGGAGACCTTTACATGGGAATATGACATGTATCAGCACATGATTTATAGTTCAATTTGCATTTCCACCTAAGCAAAAGTGGCTTGTCGAGCTGGATTTTTGTGAAGATGGCCTGTGCGGTGTTTCTGCATGTAATTACATACCTGTCAAGTGATACGGTTTCGCCGTATTTTAATACGGGGAAAATGCAATTTTAGCAAATACGGACGTATTGCCATTTCTGTACGCCAAAAAGAAAAATATACGGGAAAAAAAATTATTGAGAGTGTGGAGGAACACGTCGTGTGTGTGACCCCCACAGCGTACGGGGCTGGCAGAGCGCTCAGCGTGAGCAATTATCACAACAGTGAGAAGTGTGGACTGATCTATGCTGATGGCCTCGCACATTCTGTTGTCCTGCGGCCCCGGAACAGAAAGGAATCGCTGGATGGATAAAGGCTTCTGCAGAGGGCCCTACACACTCCTTCTGTGTTCCATGTAGGAAGAGCATAAAAGTGACTGCATCGGGGATTTTCGACCTGAAGTCGCACTTCGCTACACAGGGCCACAAAAACTGTGTAGCCAAATCGAAAACGTATCGATCGATGGATGAACATTTTCAGCCAGTGAGAGAACCGACGCCTTCCAAATCCAATGCATCACTAGCAGAAGTGATGGTTTGTCATTTTGTGGCAGAGCACAATCTACCCCCATTGGTGGCAGATCACTTCTGATCTGCCACCTGATCTGATCTGCCACTTCAGAAATGCTAGTCAGCAAAGGCTGCTGCTTGGAACTATAACAAGCAGCATCAGTGAACATTTTCTTGTTTCAAGTTCATCCAAGTGCATTAGTGTAACAAAGCTGACAATTAAAAACTCTTTAATTCCAAGTGTATATACAGTATCTAGCTGACAATTAAGAACTATATTCAGAATAATTCTTATTGTGTACTTTCAAATTAAGCAATCTACCTTGTGCTAATGTAAATTTGAAAAATATTTTTTAATTTATTTAATTTAATTTATTTATTATTAATATCATTTATTTTTTATTTATTCATTTTTTATTTTATTTATTTTTTTGTGCTACTTGGCTTATTATTTTCACATTACCAAAAAGTTATGGCTCAAGATTGTGTCCATATAAGTGTACATTTGAATAAATATGTTTGAAATAGTTCACGTTGCAGTTGCTGTTTGTTTAGTTTTTTGTTGTTTTTTTTTGCTTCAGTTTTCTTTCATCTGCTGATAAATACAGTTGTTAAGTACTCAGTACAGGTGTGAAAGCCCCCCCAATAAGGGAGGCATGAGGTCAGTACAGGTGTGAAAGCCCCCCCCCCCCAATAAGGAAGGCATGAGGTATGCCTTGACAGTATGTAATTACCCGTACCTTAACAGATAAGCGTTATGAACAACAGAGGACAGGTAGATGGAACATGCACAACATTTTATTTACAAAAAACATTTTTGAAATATGTATGCATATAAATGTGGACGAAATTACATTTCTACCTATTGCTAGACAATTACTGCATCACAGCATCTCGTATATCGGCACCCTGCTCCTCTGCTCCCTGGGTCGCTGCCACCACTGGTTCATCTACTGCATCATCCAATGTAGTGTCATACGTCTCTCCATGACTCTCACACAGATTATGCAGAGCACAACAAGTCAGCGCCATAGATTTCACCAGTTTCATGTCACAGTCATTCCTCTCTCCTTCCTCCTTCCTTCTCTCCTCGTCATCAGCCATTTTCTTTGTTGTGGAGGATTCGGCCGCGTGTTTCACGTCACGAGAGTGTGGCGCTGCCTCGCTGTTCAAGAAATCCCACCCACCGCAGGTGTGCCAGCAGGTGTGCCAGCAGTAATGTCGAAAAGCAACCGAGGCAGAACCGAATCGAAGTGAGTCGAGTCGGGTTTTCTAATCGGGGCTAATGGAAAAGCGCCTTTTGGCTTTCTGTTCGCGGCTATGTCTGTACTGGAAGAACGGAAATGCAGCTTTTTTTTTCAATGCGCACTGAGACGCACTATGACGCAGAGACGTGACCGCCCACGGAATCCCAGAGTTCAACAGGTTAATGCCTGTAGAAAGACTGGAGCTCCGCACAGTTGTCACACACGCCCATAAAGTTGAGAGTGGAGCTGCAGTGAGACTCTCACAGCTTCCCTCATGTGCCACACAAGTTATAAAGCCTGTTTAAATTATGAGTCCACAGGGCCCTAAAAACATTTGCAATAATACTGCATACCGTGGCATTGCACTGTCCACCATCACCGCAGGGGAAATTCCTCTACCGCAACAGCCCTAGATGTCACTGAACAGAACTCATGTCAGTTAAAACTCATTGAGTGGCAAAAATGAATGGCAGCATGAGGATGTATGCAGTAAAACACAAAAAATGTGCACAATATTCAGTCACAACAGAACACAGAGTACCTGCACGTATTGTGGAGCACTAACCTTGTCGTTTTATCTTGATTAAATGGCAGAAAATTAAATAAATAAACAATTAAAGGCTGAATCAGTTCTTCACTTTCCATGTACTCATTGGTCTTTACCCACACATCATTTACAGTCAAGTAAATGGTCTGGTATTAACATCAAAAGTAAAGGAGGTACTCTGTGCACTGCTGTGACGACATATTTTGTATGATTTTTATGTTTTGCTCTATACAAAGTAAAGCTGTCACATGTCAGTGTTGTGTTGCTGGTACCCCTAGAAAAGACTGAAAATAATGTGACCATAGGGACATATTCAACCAAGATGTGTCCTAATTAACATCATAGGTGTCTACAAACTTGTAATCACTCAGTCAGCCTATTTAAAGGGTGACAAGTAGTCACTGTGCTGTTTGTTGACATGGTCAGTACCACACTAAACATGGACCAGAGGAAGCAAAGGAGAGAGTTGTCTCAGGAGATTAGAAAGAAAATTATAGACAAGCATGTTAAAGGTAAAGGCTATAAGACCATCTCCAAGCAGCTTGATGTTCCTGTGACTACAGTTGCACATATTATTCAGAAATTTAAGACCCATGGGACTGTAGCCAACCTCTCTGGACGTGGCTGCAGGAGGAGATGGATAATACGAATGGTAACAAAAGAGCCCAGAACAACCTCTAAACACATTCATGGTGAACTCCAGGGTCAAGGTACATCAGCATCAGATCGCACCATCCGTCGTTGTTTGAGCCAAAGTGGACTTCATGGGAGACGACCAAGGAGGACACCACTGTTGAAAACAAATCATAAAAAAGCCAGACTGGAATTTGCCAAACTGCATGTTGACAAGCCACAAAGCTTCTGGGAGAATGTCCTATGGACAGATGAGACAAAACTGGAACTTTTTGGCAAGACACATCAGCTCTATGTTCACAGACGCAAAAATGAAGCATACCAAGAAAAGAACACTGTCCCTACTGTGAAACATGGAGGAGTTTCTGTTATGTTCTGGGGCTGCTTTGCTGCATCTGGCACAGGGTGTCTTGAATCTGTGCAGGATACAATGGAATCTCAAGACTATCAAACTATTCTAGAGAGAAATGTGCTGCCCAGTGTCAGACAGCTCGGTCTCAGTCGCAGGTCATGGGTCTTGCAACAGGATAATGACCCAAAACACACAGCTAAAAAGACCCAAGAATGGCTAAGAGCGAAACACTGGACTATTCTAAAGTGGCCTTCTATGAGCCCTGATCTAAATCCTATTGAACATCTGTGGAAGGAGCTGAAACATGCCGTCTGAAGAAGGCACCGTTCAAACCTGAGACAACTGGAGCAGCTAGCTCATGAGGAGTGGGCCAAAATACCTGCTGAGAGGTGCAGAAGTCTCATTGACAGTTACAGAAATCATTTGATTGCAGTGATTGCCTCAAAAGGTTGTGCAACAAAATTTTAAGTTAAGGGTACCATCATTTTTGTCCAGGCCTGTTTCATGAGTTTGTTTTTTAAAATAATTCTGTTGAACCACAATTCAAAAGCATTGTCTGATTTTCATTGGTTAATTTTCATAGAATTTTTATTTATTACCCTTTTGTCAGATTCAAGTTATTTCTGTGACCATTGTGGGTTTTTCTTCCATTAACAGAGGGGTACCAACAATTTTGTCCACGTCTGTACCTGGAAACAGTGGCATCAGATTGCTGTGTAGGGGAAAAGCAGCATGGCCAAGGATCACATGGGGGGAACTGTGACTGCTGTCCCAGGAAGATTGGTGGGTGGTGGTAGATTCAGTTTGTTTTTCAACAGTATCGATCCAAATTGGCTGTCTCTGAAGATGCCCCCATTTCTTCATCTGTGTGTCTCAGTGGATGGATTAGCATGGGCAATTCATCCTGTGTCTGTCTCTGTCAGTTCAGCGGTCGCACAGACCATCTCCTCCACCTTCTCTACTTTCTGCATTGCATTGCTTGTAGTAGAATGAGCTGTGGTTCAATGTTTATAAGGGCCTTCTGCATCAAAATTCATTTTTGTGCAGTTGCCATTGCTTGCGCTGACCAAAATAGGAAATACGTGAGGAGAAGATAGGAAGCACTCTACACATCGGCTGAGACCCCATAACCACCTACCGTTTGGCCAGTGAATTGCAAACCGATGCTGACAAACTGGCGCGGAAGTAAATTTTTCAGAGGACTCTGTAGGCATTGTCCGTTGGCAATGGTGTCGATGTGATGTGGATGTATAAACCAGGCTTTAGTCTATCATATCGTCACCATTACCCCTGTTGTTATTGTTCTGTGTCCCCCAAGTCTCCTATGCAAGTCTTGTGTGTATCCCTTGTACTTGTTTACCTATCGTTGTCAGTCCCTCGTGTGTTCTATACCCATAGCCACTTTCTCTCGCGTGTGTTACAGTTTACCCTGATTGTCTCCCAGCTGTCTCGCGTCCATGTAATTGTGAGTTCCCCTATTTATGTCAGTTTGTGCTTGTGCTCTGTCTGGTGCAGGGGTCTGCAACCTTTACCAACCAAAGAGCCGTTTTGTCCGTCTCAGACTAAAATAGAAGTGGCTGAGGGCCACAGCGACAATTTCACCTTTAAAATAAAGATTATGCTGCTTATAAAGTTTTAATGTACTGTACTGTACATAGCTCTTTTTTTTTTTCTTTATTTCTTTATTTCGGATAGATTAAAAGTACCGGTTAAAAGAAACTGAATAATATAACAAAGGGGGAAAGAAAATCCAACAAGGTCAAATTAGACAATAACTCCTCTGATTATACAGTTCAACATAATTTATCCGAAATGGGTGATGGCTGAAGCCGCAGCTTATATTGCCCACCCATATTCCATCCAAGAATTCAAAAGAAAAAACAAAACAAGAGCGATTACAATTCAGAACGAAGCTAAGACAAAGTGTGACAAAAAACTAAGCTACAACACAACGCAGGCTGGATATGACAATCCTTATGTGATTTTACATGTCATCTTGTATATACAGTGGGGTAAAAAAGTATTTAGTCAGCCACCAATTTGCACATTCTCCCACTTAAAAGATGAGAGAAGTCTCCAATTTTTATCATAGGTATACCTCAACTATGAGAGACAAAATAAGAAGAAAAAAAATCCAGAAACTCACATTGAAGGATTTTTAATGAATTAATTGGTAAATTCCTCGGTAAAATAAGTATTTGGTCAATAACAAAAGTTCATCTCAATACTTTGTTATATACCCTTTGTTGGCAATGACAGAGGTCAAACGTTTTCTGTAAGTCTTCACAAGGTTTTCACACACTGTTGCTGGTATTTTAGCCCATTCCTCGATTCAGATCTCCTCTAGAGCAGTGATGTTTTGGGGCTGTCGCTGGGCAACACAGGCTTTCAACTCCCTCCAAAGATTTTCTATGGGGTTGAGATCTGGAGACTAGCTAGGCCACTCCAGGACCTTGAAATGCTTCTTACGAAGCCACTCCTTCGTTGCCCAGGCGGTGTGTTTGGGATTATTGTCATGCTGAAAGACCCAGCCACGTTTCATCTTCAATGCTCTTGCTGATGGAAGGAGGTTTTCACTCAAAATCTCACAATACATGGCCCCATTCATTCTTTCCTTTACACGGATCAGTCGTCCGAAAACAGCAGAAAAACAGCCCCAAAGCATGATGTTTCCACCCCCATGCTTCACAGTAGGTATGGTGTTCTTTCTCCTCCAAACACAACAAGTTGAGTTTTTACCAAAAAGTTCTGTTTTGGTTTCATCTGACCATATGACATTCTCCCAATCCTCTTCTGGATCATCCAAATGCTCTCTAGCAAACTTCAGACGGGCCTGGACATGTACTGGCTTAAGCAGGGGGACACGTCTGGCACTGCAGGATTTGAGTCCCTGGCGGCGTAGTGTGTTACTGATGGTAGCCTTTGTTACTTTGGTCCCAGCTCTCTGCAGGTCATTCACTAGGTCCCCCGGTGTGGTTCTGGGATTTTTGCTCACCGCTCTTGTGATCATTTTGACCCCACGGGGTGAGATCTTGCATGCAGCCCCAGATTGAGGGAGATTATCAGTGGTCTTGTATGTCTTCCATTTTCTAATAATTGCTCCCACAGTTGATTTCTTCACACCAAGCTGCTTACCTATTGCAGATTCAGTCTTCCCAGCCTGGTGCAGGTCTACAATTTTGTTTCTGGTGTCCTTTGACAGCTCTTTGGTCTTGGCCATAGTGGAGTTTGGAGTCTGACTGTTTGAGGTTGTGGAGAGGTGTCTTTTATACTGATAACGAGTTTAAACAGGTGCCATTAATACAGGTAACGAGTGGAGGACAGAGGAGCCTCTTAAAGAAGAAGTTACAGGTCTGTGAGAGCCAGAAATCTTGCTTGCTTGTAGGTGACCAAATACTTATTTTCCACCATAATTTGCAAATAAATTCTTTAAAAATCAGACAATGTGATTTTCTAGATTTTTTTTTCTCATTTTGTCTCTCATAGTTGAGGTATACCTATGATGAAAATTGGAGACCTCTCTCATCTTTTAAGTGGGAGAACTTGCACAATTGGTGGCTGACTAAATACTTTTTTGCCCCACTGTATGTTTGGAGTATTTCTTCCTTTAGTTTTTGTTTAAATTGTCCAAGCGTTGTACATGATTTTAATTCAGGTCCAAAATCGTTCCATAATCTGACTCCTTGCACTGAAACACAGTGTTGCTTGGTGGTAGTTCTCACTGAAGGTTTTTGAAATCTACATGTTCCTCTGAAATGATATTGTTTCTCCCTTATTTGGAACAACTTTTGGATATTTGCGGGCAGTGATAGATTCTTCACTTTAAACATTATTATTGCAGTTTTAATGTCAACCAGATCTTTCAACTTGATAGCTTTTAATTTAAGAAAAAGTGGGTTTGTTGGTTCCCTGTAAACTGCTTTGTTTATTATTCTAATAGCTCTCTTCTGAAGCATAAAGACTGGATATATGTTTGTTTTATATGTATTTCCCCATACTTCAGTACAATATGTCATGTATAGGAGTATTAATGAATGATACAAGGTATATAGTGTGGGTTGATTCAGCAAATATTTCACTCTGCGTAGTATTGCAATTGATTTGGATATTTTACCTTTAATATAATTAATATGTGACTTCCAACACAGTTTATTATCAATTATTACTCCAAGAAATTTAGTTTCAGATACCCTTTCAATCTCTACACCATTTACACTGAGTTTAGATACTGAGTTGTTGTGATCGTTGTTAAAGACTATAAATTTTGTCTTACTTAAATTGAGCGTTAATTTGTTTGAATCAAACCACAGTTTAAGCTTTCCTAATTCCTTTCCGAGTGTATCCAAAAGTTGTTCCAAATTGCTTCCACTGCATAATAGATTAGTGTCATCGGCAAACAATATTAAGTCCATTTTTTCTGAAATTTTACATATATCATTTATATACATATTGAATAACAATGGCCCCAAAACTGAACCCTGTGGGACTCCACAAGTAACCTTCAGCAACTGTGAGTTTTTGTTACCAACACATACATACTGATATCTATTCTTTAAGTAACTACTTAATCAGGACAGTGCTACCCTTCTAATACCACAATTTTGAAGTTTCTTTAATAATAAATTATGATCCACTGTATCAAATACTTTTTTAAGATCCAGGAATACCCCAACTGAATACTCTTGATTTTCAATGGCGGTTGATATTTTTTCTATAAATTCCATTAGAGCAAATGCAGTTGTCCTCTTGTGTCTGAACCCATATTGCTGCTCACACAATAAATTATTCTTCAGTATGAAGTTGTCAATTCTCTCATAGAATATTTTTTCAAGTATCTTGGAAAATAGCAGCAATAGTGAAATTGGTCTATAGTTTGAGAATTCCCCTCTGTCACCCGTCTTGTATATCGGAATTACTTTAGCTATTTTCATTGCATTGGGAAATATACCTGTTTGGAGAGACAGGTTACAGATATACGTCAGTGGTTTCACTAAGCATTCAATAATAGTCTTGACTAAGAGCATGTCAATACCATCACAGTCCATAGATGTTTTACTTTTAAACGATTTAACAATTTCAATGACCTCTCTCTCGTCTGTGTTCTTTATGAAAATGGAGTCTTTTATAGCAGTGTTATTGCTTATTGTATCACCTGTAGGCGCCGTAATGGGTATTTCTCGAGCCAAATTAGGACCAATGTTAACAAAAAAGTTATTGAATTCATCTGCAGGTGAAGCTGCATTCACACTCTGAGTCGTTTTATTATTTTTTGAAAATTCGGTTGGGTAGCTTGTATTTCTGCTTTTATTTCCAAGAATACTGTTAAGTATTGTCCATGTATTTTTAATATTGTCTCTGTTTTTCTCCAGTTCTTTACTGTAATAGTCTCTCTTACTACATCTTATTATATATGTTGTGGCCACACATGTGACCTACTTTGTGACTTATTTAAGGCCTCACATTTGAGATAAGAACAAAGACAGAATTTCCTTGGAGATAACAGGAAGCTGGAAGGTGTTAGCTTTGGTATGCAAGGCCTGAGACTGTGGGGGTGATATTAAGAGATTATAGAGAAGATGCATTGTTACTGGTGATTATAATGCAGTGTGACTTGTGATGCAAAGTGACGTGATTATAATGCAATGTGACTTGTGATGCAAATTGACTTGTGAGCTGTGAGAGTCCCGGGTATTTAAGGGACGAGAGTTTCCTGTGACACTCTCTTTCTTTGTTGAGATGATGGTGAATGTGAATAAAGCTGCTTTGAGAGAGATCAGTCTCATCCTTTTCACATTCCCACAATGTTAACTTATTTTTGTATGTTTTATACCGCTGCTCTGCTTCTTTTGTCCTTTTCTTTAGGAAAGCTTTATATAATAAATTTTTCTTTTTACACGCCTTTTGTAATCCTTTGGTTAACCATGGCTTATCGGCAAATTTATGTTTAAGCTTTTTCTTTACTAATGGACAATTTTTTTCATAAAGAGTGGTTACAATGCTTATAAATGTGTCATAGGCTTCATTTACATCTGATACATAGACTTTTGTCCAGTCTTGCTTCAGCAAGTCCTCTTTAAAAGAACTGATTGCATTTTGTGATTTGTATCGGAACGATTTTAAAATTTTTTCTGTATTGGCCCCCGTGTGGCCATGGATAAGTGCAAAGGTTGGCAAGTGGTCACTTATATCATTTATCAATAATCCACTTTCTATTTTCTTATCAATAATATTAACAAACAGGTTGTCAATGAGTGTAGCAGTGTGAACTGTGATTCTACTGGGATGTGTTATTGTGGGATATAGACTCATGCTGTACATAGAGTTCATGAACTCTGTAATTACATTTTGTTGATGTGGATTTAGTAAATCAGTATTGAAATCTCCACAAATTACTACCATTTTCTTACTAGTAATATTATTGTACAGCTCGACTAATTTATCTCTGAATGTCTCAATGCAAGTTCCCGGCGTTCCATATATACAACTTATAATTAGATATTTTGTTTTATCTTGGTCAATCTCAACAGTAACACATTCCAAAATCCCTGGTAGTGCAAAGGACATTCCATTTACAAGCTTACACCTATACAGGTCATCAATATACAGTGCAACACCACCACCCTTTTTTTGAGATCTGTTAATATGAAACATCTGATATCCCTCTATTGCCATCAGAGGAGCCTGCTCTTCATTAACCTCTTGCACTCCGTTGTTCCGCGGGCGGGCAAGTCTCTGCGTCTTAGGGCGCACGAGAGCGCACTCGTGCGCCCTCGTGCGCATGACGCATGATAAGGATATTGATGGTGGTGATGTAGGTGGTGTGGCCTCCAAGCGCCACTGAAAAAAAAAGCTGCAAACACAGCCGCGAACAGATTAGTTCATCTGATTGACCTCTCATTCGACTAATTGAATTGAATTGGGTTGAATTGGGTTTCTGAAACCTTGAAGAGCCAATGAATGAAAACCTAGGAAGGAGGACCCGCCTCCCAACGCTTTGAATGCAGTGAGCCAATTGAAGCAGAGAAGTTCGTGAGCTGTTTTTTTTTTAAGGCTGGGTGAAGACTGACTGCTGGAGCGGATCAAAAAAGGACACAGGAAGAGCCCCACAGACCCAGCAGCATGGAGACCATCCACAAATGCAACCTGTGTGACAGGGAGTGCCATTCGTGGATCAGCATGTTCGGCCACAGGCGGTGCTTATTTTGTATTGGTTCCAGCAGAGTAGACGTTATGTTTTCTTCCATGGTCATTATAGACCGACGGAGGCTGACGACGAAGGCTGAGTGACACACACGCCTTCGCCAGTCTTTTTTTAATTACTACTGTTATTTGTTTTGAAAAATCGTTCGCCAAAAACCGCAATCATGGAAGCACAAAACCGCAATAATGGAATTATGTTTTGATCGAGTCGCGAGACCAGAACCAGAGCGGACCAGCGTTGGGTTCGTCTGACAATGAGGAAGACAAGTTCGCCAAGACTCCGCTGTGAAGAGGTAAGGTGTTATAAGCTAAATTATTCTCTATCCCTGAAAATTGTAATCCAAAATGACTTTTGACCGATCAGTAAATTACAGCTGTGCGGTTCACGAAGTCTGAAGTTCGTGCGCCGCGGTACAAGGGGTTGCTCGCAGTGTACAGGCTGTGAACGCCCCCCCACCCCCGCTATTCTTCTGCAGCGAGGGGGGGGAGCCGCGGTGACTGCACTGCTGTCCTACATCACCACATAAGGCTAATCCGTTGTGTAGCGATGGCCGAAGTCCATCCTCTGTAGCGAGCGGGGGGGGGGACAACCCCCCCCCACACACACAGTAGCGAGGGGGGGGGGGAGCCGCTGTGACAGCGTTGCTGTGGAAACATGCAACGAGTGTGAGCCGTCATGTAGCGAGGGCCGAACTCTGTCCTTGCTAGCGGGGGGGGGGGGACGACCCCCCCCCCACACACACACAGACACAGCCCTGAGTGTGACCTTTCCTTTGAGCCTAAAATGAAGCTTCTACATTGAATTATTCAAAAGTTACAGACGTTTTTCCAAACTGTGCCATTTGGCACAATTTGGCACAGTTCCAAAACGCCTGGGAACAGCCTGAGAACAAAGCTGTGTAAAATTTTCATTTTTTGTGGTATTGTTACCAAATTTGGATCTCAGCTGGATAACACTTGGTTCTACATTTCTGTTGCATTTTCCAGCCGGATCGGATAGCTGTGTGTTATTTACAAGCATTTGTATCCAAAAAAACACTGTGTCCAAATTTTTTTTCTTCAAGTTCAGTATGTTTAGATGACTGTAACTCAGTGGCCGGAGCACGTAGAGAGATTATGTTTTTTTTTTGCCAAAAAATTCAAAGTGTTTTCTTTTAAATGAGACCAACCCCATGAAGATGCTGCAAAGGGTTGAAGAACAGCTTTCGATTTACTTTGGGCACGTTATTTTTTGGCATTTTTAGGAAAATTGCCCGAAGTGCAAGAGGTTAAGCCAAGTTTCAGAGACTGCGATAGCTGTAAATTTTCTGTCTTGCTGTTTTAAATAGTCCTGAATTTGTGGAAAGTTTTTGTTAACACTTCTGCTGTTGAAGTGTATTATTGATAGTTTACTATCTAGTTGCACTTGACTTTTGAATTGCTTTCCAGTGTAATATTCACAATGGTTATGAATATTATTGAAAAAGTGGTTATCAGGATCAATATCATTCTCCATCTCTTGTAGTTTATGTTCAGCATAATGGCATATTTTCAGAGTTTGAGTTTCCTCACTCTGTGTCAAATGACTTCCTCCAACTGGGGATAATTGATGTCTACTCAAGTCAGTCGTAAGTTTTTTGTTTGTTTTGCTTATTTTTTTTAAAAGTACATTGACATGATATGTCAAAAGAACTATTCTTACCGTGTGTGTGAATATGGATTATCATTGTCTCTTAATTTTCTTAATCAGTGTTCATCTGTATTTATTTAAGTCAGTAACATCTCTGATCATTATACTCTTTGCTTGCTCAGGTGTTCCATTTAGTTTGATCCAAACTCTACAATTTCTTGTCCGTGTTGCCTGTATCTTATTTTGTCTTTTCAGCATCCGTGCTTGCCGTGCTATTTCAGCATTTGTTTTTGTCAGGTGTTCATTTAGGTAAACTTCTGTTCCTCGGAGCTTTCTGGCCTGCCTCAGTATATCATTCTTTACCCTTCTGTTCACAAAGCGCATCACAATTGATTTCTTTGTTTTGTTATCTTTTCTGTGTAAAGCATAACAGGCTGAAATTGCATTTGCTTTGCTCTGAATATTATGTGGCATTAACAAATTTCTGAGGCTCCAAGGTTGTCATAGCCAGGAGCGGCACTGGGGTTAAGCTCCCAGTGCTCATAAAATGCTCCTTATGGCGTGCGTCTTGAAAAGCCTCTGACAACTAAGTTCAACTCCTAGCCTGCCCGTGTGGTTTAGTCTCTAAGCCCGGCGGAACTGCTTTTACTAATAGGAGAAGGGGCGAGGGCGGATCTCTGGCGCCTTAAAACCAGATGCTTCGGGTAGATGGTGGCTCGTCAACCTGGGAAGGTAGCCCATCTAGGGGAAGGCAAACCCTGATTTCAAACCTCCGCTGCCTTGCGGCATACCCGGTCACGGGAAAGGCTTCGGGAGTCAACCCTGAGGAAAAATCCGGAGTCGGAGCCCCTAAGGCAGTTCTATGTTGTGCTCAACATCGTTCTGGCAGCTCCTGCAACGGTGCTGGTGCCAAACTGTAGCAGCCCTGCTGTTCCTTTGGATTCATCAGTGATGTGGAGAGGGGGGACATGCTGCATGGGCAACATCTTGTCCTCCATATCTTCCTTCCCAGGCTTGAATCCTACCAACGCCCAACGCTGGAAGGTAGAACACCGGCTCACTGGAGAGGACACTCCAGCTTCGCCTTTGGCGTAGACAAAACACGGGGAATGACAGTTACCGGTTATAAGCCACCGCTCAACCGGCGTAGAGCGCGGCGCCAGGGGTTGTTCCCGACGGTGGGAGGGATCATCGGATCTCACTGGACAGCTACCGCCCGCCTCAAGCTGGGCAGCCCCCAACCAATAAGGTGTTGTCCTGCCACAGCTTGCTTTCCTCATTGGGTGCATGGGGATGAGGAGAAATCCGAACAGCAGGCTGAGAACCTTCGCACCAGGCAAGACTATAAAACAAAAGAGACCAACTCTAAAACTGGGAACTTGGAACGTCCGCACTATGATGACAGGACTCGCTGCTAACCTCAAGGACATCAACGACACCAGGAAGACTGCCATCATCAATAATGAGCTGAAGAGACTGGGAGTGGATATCGCCACTCTCCAGGAAACACGGTTGGCTGACGCAGGCACACTGAGAGAGAAGGACTACACGTTCTACTGGCAGGGAAAGGGCAATGACGAACACAGGGAACACGGAGTGGGCTTCGCAGTGAAGAACACCTTGCTGAAGATGGTGGAACCAGGCAGCACTGGCTCTGCACGACTCCTCACCCTCCGCCTGAACACCACTCAAGGCCCAGTCACCCTCGTCAGTGTGTATGCCCCAACACTGACAGCCACACCAGAGGCAAAAGACGAGTTCTACGAGAATCTCGCAACAACTGTCAGGATCATCCCCAACTCTGAACAACTCATTCTCCTTGGAGACTTCAATGCCAGAGTGGGTGCTGACCATGACTCCTGGCCCTCCTGTCTTGGACCTTTTGGCGTAGGCAGAATGAACGACAACGGACAGCGGCTGCTCGAGTTCTGCACATATCACGATCTGTGCATCACAAAATCGTTCTTCAAGACCAAGCCCCAACACAAGGTTTCCTGGCAGCATCCACGCTCAAAGCACTGGCACCAGCTGGACTTGATCCTGACCAGGCGCACCTCACTGAAGAATGTGCTAATCACCTGTTCTTTCCAGAGTGCAGATTGCGACACAGACCATTCATTGGTGTGTTGCAAGGTCAAGCTGCAGCTGAAGAAATTCCATCGTGCTAGACAGCCTGGAAAGGCACGGATTGACACCAGCAAGATGGCTCAACCAGAACTTGTTGAGCAGTTTGCCTCCACCTTTGAGAAGGAACTTGGTGTACCACAAGAAGGAGAATCTGCAAAGCAGAAGTGGGAAGAGCTGCGAAACACCATCCACCGCACAGCCTTGGCTACCTTTGGGAGGAAGACCTCGAAGTCACAGGACTGGTTTGATGCCAAGTTGACCGAGATGACCCCCGTCATTGAAGCCAAGCGCTCAGCACTTGCTGAGTACAAGAAGTACCCAAACGAGAAGAATCTCCAGATTCTCAGGGCTGCGAGAAGTAAAGTTCAGCAGACTGCTCGGCGCTGTGCCAACGAGTACTGGACTCAGCTCAGCCAAGACATTCAAACCGCTGCCATAACAGGGAACATCCGTGGTATGTACGGTGGCATCAAGAAAGCACTTGGTCCGGCTCAGAGCAAGACGGCCCCCCTCAAATCCTCCACTGGGGAGATGATCACAGAAAAGAACAAGCAGATGGAGAGATGGGTGGAACACTACTCCGACCTCTACTCCAGACAGAACACCGTGACACCTTCAGCCCTTGATGCCATCGACTGCCTGCCATCCATGGACGAACTTGACACTGAGCCAACCATCGACGAACTCAGCAAGGCCATTGATAGCTTGGCTGCTGACAAGGCACCCGGCAACGACGGCATACCCCCTGACCTCATCAAGCACTGCAAGACCGCCCTACTGCTGCCATTGCATGACGTCCTCTGCCAGTGTTGGAAGGAAGGTGCCATACCACAGGACATGAGGGACGCCAAGATCATCAGCCTCTACAAAAACAAAGGGGAGAGAAGTGACTGCAACAACTACAGGGGTATCTCCCTCCTCAGCGTTGTTGGCAAAGTCTACGCACGAGTTGTTCTCGTTCGTCTACAGAAGCTTGCTGAACGTGTCTACCCCGAGTCTCAGTGTGGCTTCCGTGCTGAGCGATCGACGGTAGACATGATATTCTCCATCCGCCAACTCCAGGAGAAATGCAGAGAACAGAACATGCCCCTGTACGTCGCCTTCATCGACCTCACCAAAGCATTCGATCTGGTCATCAGAGAAGGCCTTTTCAAGATCCTGCCAAAGATAGGATGCCCACCAAAGTTGCAAAGCCTCATCGAATCGTTTCACACCAACATGCAGGGGATAGTGCAGCACGATGGCAATGTCTCAGAGCCATTCAACATACGCAGCGGAGTGAAACAGGGCTGTGTACTTGCCCGCCTGAGAGCCAGAACCAAAGTACGCAAGGCTCTAATCAGAGACATGCTGTTCACAGACGACGCTGCAGTCGCAACCCACACACAGCAGGAGCTTCAGACCCTGATGGACCGCTTCTCCCAGGCATGCAAGGACTTTGGGCTTACCATCAGCCTGAAGAAGACTAACGTCTTGGCGCAAGGCACGGAAGCACCACCAACCATCACCATCGACGACTACGAGCTGGAGGTCGTGAATCAGTTCACGTACCTGGGGTCCACGATCAGCAACAACCTCTCCCTTGATACAGAGATCAACAAGAGGATTGGAAAATCAGCCTTCACACTCGCACACCTCACCACACGAGTGTGGGAGAATCCCAAACTCTCTGTCAAGATGAAGATGGCAGTGTACAACGCCTGCATCATCAGCACACTGCTCTATGGGAGTGAGACGTGGACAACATACGCCCGGCAGGAAAAGAGACTGAACTCCTTCCACTTGCGCTGCATTTGCCACATCCTGGACATATCCTGGCAGGACAAAAGTGCCCAACACAGAAGTTCTGTCCCGCGCCGGCCTTCCTTCCATGTTCACTCTACTCAGGCAGCGCAGGCTCCGCTGGCTAGGCCACGTTCACCGTATGGAGGATGGCAGAATCCCCAAAGACGTCCTCTACGGAGAACTGGCAACTGGCAGGAGGGACGTTGGCCGCCCACAGCTGCGCTTTAGAGATGTCTGCAAGAGAGACATGAAGGCCCTGGAGATCAACACAGAGCGCTGGGAGGACCTTGCAACGGACCGCTCCAAATGGAGAGGCACCCTGACCAGACAGCTCAAGGCGGGTGAAGAAAGACTGACTGCTGCAGCAGATGAAAAAAGGACCCGCAGGAAGAACCGCCACAGACCCAGCAACACGGAGACCACCCACAAGTGCGACCTGTGTGACAGGGACTGCCATTCGCGCATTGGCCTGTTCAGCCACAGGCGGTGCTGTTCCAGCAGAGTAGACATTTAGGATTCTCTTCCATGGTCATCATAGACCGACGGAGGCCGACGAACAAATTCCTACTACAACAGTGGATAAAACTGTCAACCTTTATATATAGCTTGAAAAATAAATTTCTGAATATCTGACCATAATTTTTTGCACAGTTTTTAATTATCAGCACATTCGTAAATTGTTAAAATATAAAAAATATCATCCATCTCCCACTTTCAACAGTGATCACACAGCTTTAGTCCCTGATATTTTAACAAATCTGACACGAAAGTTTTATTTAGAAGAAGGTACTTTTCATCCTTTTTGTTTCTTCATAAAGCTCCTTATTCAGATCTATTAATATAATATGAATCTGTATCCTTCACCTGTTCTCTAGATTCTCAGTTTGACAACTAGTGTATCGGTTGCTTGATATTCTTCTTTATTTTGAAATAAAACAAACAAAAAACCCATTCTAAACAGCTTTCTAAATAGTATAACTTTAAAAATCCTTTTATGCAAATTAAGCCAATTAGAAATCATTACAGCAGAGTGGGGAAAAAAGTTTAAAAAGTACCTTCTTCCGCTGAGCTAAATATTGGTTATAATTTTTAAAAAAAATATGTGGCATTGGTAGACAGTCTGCACTTATAATTCACTGTCCAAAACCCCATTAAAACATCAGGTAACAAACTAGCTGTTAGAGAATCTTCTCTCTTTTCACTCATTTCAACTCCTTTTGCTTTTTTTTCTTGTTTATTTACAGATTGTGAGGAAAAACTGTCGGCTGTAAGTTGCTGATTTCAGAAAAGTATATCCGGTTGATGGTGTTTCATAATAAAAGCACATAACAGAAACAACCATTCTGAAAACTGAATTTTATTGTTAATAACTCAGGATGTATTGAGCTGTGATGGTGATAATAATTTCACACTAATTCAAACTTCGGTCATGTCTGGTGAATCCAGCATTTATAGTGCAGGTTTTTTTTAAGGTTATTGAGTAGGAATTCAAGGATTGTTTCTCATTTTTAAGGATAATTAAGGCGTTGATTTTAGGAAAATCACAGTTAAGACTTTTTATGGGCCTGTAGACACTAACGAGGTGGCTGTTTTTCTCCTCGTTTGTGTTCTCATGGAGAAATTCTCTCCACAACAACCACACATGAACACAAATTAATCTGTCCACACAGAATTAGACTCTTTGTTTTCCTGTGTGATTTTACTTTTCTGGATTTGTTCATGTCTTACCGAGGGTGGCAGGAAGCGGCTGCTAGCCGTGCTTCTCCACATGTACTGATGGAGGATGGAGAGGCTGAGCGGCTCTCTGTGCAGCCGCCATCAGATGTGACACAGTCATGTATGGTTGACAACATAATAATAATTTAGAAATATATATACGTATTTTACGTTCAGAAAAGTAGCATTTCTATTGAGAAATGTATCCAATTGCAATAAATAATAATTTAAAAAATAAAATAATCAAAATCCATCCATCTGTCCGTCCATCTTCTACCACTTTTCCGGAGGTCCAGGTCATGGAGGCAGCAGTTCAAGCAGAGAAGCCCAGACTTCCCTCTCCCCAGCCACCTGCTCCAGCTCTTCAGAGGATACCAAGGCGTTCCCAGACCAGCTGGGAGACATATGGCCCTTTTCCACTAGTGCCTGTTTGGCTCTATTCACTGTGACTCAACTTGCTTTGTAGGCTTTTCTGTTAGTACCTGGTACCAGCTTTCAGGTACTTTTTCCGTACCCATCTGATTCAGGTTCCAAGCGAGCTGATTTGAGCTGAAAATGTGACGTCAACAGACTGCAGACCACTGATTGGTCAGGGTGTAACGTCATGAGAGACGTTTTCAACAGGATCTCCAGCCACCATTTGCAAAGATTCATCTGTAAGCCAGCAAGCAAGCGTCAGTATAAACAGCAACGATAGAATGGCTTCACAGAAATCAACACCCTGGTCCAGCAGAGTTTTCTGTGCCTTTGGCTGATGAGAGAATCCAGAGGGAACTAGACGGAGCCACCCAAAATGCTTTTACGGCCACCGACTGGCAAATAACTGGAGCACCCGGCTACGTCAGTTGAAAGTCGTGATATTAGGATATAGAGGATGGTGAGTGATGTGATATGATGTGATATTACGCATTTTTTATGTTATTTATCCCAGCGGTAGAAAGCTCACTTTGAACAAACATGAGCGTTGTCTCCTGTCTGCAGAGAATGAGCTAGCTGGTTAGCCATCAATGCTAACTCCGGTTAAAAAACTCCGGTTAAATCCTGGTTAAAAAGGTGTTTTTTTACATGTTGCACTTTTCTGCTGTGCATATACTTAAGTTGTGTGTATTTTTGTTCTAAGTAAGTAAGTCAGTAAGTAAAATTTATTTATATAGCACTTCTCACAGAAAGAATCACAAAGTGCTTCACAATGAAATAAAACACACAATCACAAATACAACAATAAAAGCATTAAAAACAAGTATAAAGACATTAAAAACATTAAAACCATAATCCATAATCTAACTAAAAAGCCTGTTTAAACAGGAGTGTCTTCAGCTGCTTTTAAAAAGCGTCCTCAGAGTCTACTGAGCGCAAAGACAGTGGTAGAGCATTCCACAATTTTGGTGCCACTGCCTGAAAGGATCTATCACCTCAAGTTTTAAAATGGGTTCGAGGGACAGCCAGTAAAAGTTGATCCGAGTATCTCAAAGACCATGAGGGGTTGTACACTTTAAGCAGCTCGGTGATGTATTTGGGGACCTGGTCATGAATAGCTCTAAAAACAAGACCTAAAATTTTAAACTGAATCCTAAAACCAACTGGGAGCCAGTGAAGTGCTGCTAAAACCGGTGTAATGTGAGCCCTTTTCTTAGTGTGAGTTAAAAGTCTAGCAGCCGAATTTTGAACAACCTGGAGGCGTTGAAGATGCTTTTGGCTCAGACAGGTAAAAAGACTATTACAATAGTCTAAGCAAGAATAAATAAAAGCATGTATAATCATCTCAAGTTCTGCCTTCTACACCAGGGTTGTCAACTTAGAAATATTCTTCAGATGGAAGAAACAATTTCTAATTAATTGATTAATGTGGTGCTCAAGAGACATAGCCGAGTCAAAAAAGATTCTGAAATCTCGCCTGGACAGCAGAACCTAGGGTACCCATGTGGTGGTTAATAAGTGGAATCTTAGTTTCAGGAGTGATAATTAATGTTTCTGTCTTGTCTGATGAAATCTGATAGATGAAATTGTATTACTGAAATCCTGACTACTAAGCTCTAAGGGAATGCTAGGACTGACAGAGTCCTGACTCTTTGTCAGCCTGGCTACAGTGCTGAAAAGAAACCTGGGATTATTCTTGTTCTCTTCTATTAATGCAGAATAATAACTTGTTCTATCTTTTCTAAGAGAATTTTTATAAATTAAAAGATGATTTCTCCAAGCTAAATAGATTTCATCTAAATTAGTGAAGTGCCATTTTCTTTCTAATTGATGAGTCTTCTGTTTTAAGCAACAAGTTTCTGTGTTGATCCAAGGAGTTAGAAATCTCTGATTAGACATTATCTACCATGCTATCAATTACAGAATGAGCAAGCTGTCTATAGCTTATTTCTGTTGTGCTGACACATGGCATAGAGGAAACAATCTCTATAAATTTGGTAACATCATCTGAGAGGCATCTACTGTAGTAATATTTTTCCTTAGGAGCCAAATAGTCAGAAATAGTAAAATCAAAGGTTAACAGACAATGGTCTGACAGTACAGGGTCATGAGGAGACACTACCAGATTTTCTATTTCTATGCCATATGTCAGAACAAGGTCCAATGTATAGTGGAGATAATGGGTAGAATTTCCTACTTTCTGAAAAAACCCCATCGAGTCTAATATTGAATTAAATGCCATATTAAGACAATCACTATCTACATCTACATGTATATTAAAGTCCCCTACTATAATTAATCTGATTTCAGCACTAAATCAGCTAAGAATTCGGCAAATTTGGATAAAAACTCTGAGTAGGCAGAGGGAGGACGATAAACTATGGCAAATAAAATTGGATTTAACCTAAAATTGCTAACATTGCTAAAACATGTTTTTTGCTTTACATTAACTAGTAATTTGGAATGGTAAATTGTTGCTACTCCTCCTCCACGAACTTCTGGGATTTTGACAGTTTAAATAACCAGAGGGAGTTGATTCATTCAAACCAACATAATCCTCTTGCCTGAATCAAGTCTCTGTAAGGGATATTAAATCAATCTGATGATCAATTAACAGATCATGGACTAGCAGAGACTTGGGAGTTAGAGACCTAATATTTAACAAACCACATTTAATTTTTAAATTATGAGGAGGAAGAGAGGCCAAATCATTTATTTTAGAGGCTTCATGTTTAATTTGAGTTTTACCAACTTTTTGTTTAATCACTTTGGGATGCTTATACATTATATTTTTATTTACTTTGGAGGGAGCAGACAATGATTCTCTGATGGGGAAGACAGGGGCTAAGTTGAGGGGTAGCGGATGAAGAGGAGCTGAAGTGAGGCGTGTATGACTGCGACTCTGCTTCCTGGTCCCAACTCTGAGTTGTCAAGGTTTTGGAAATTTGGATAAAAAAGATGCCAGATTGTTAGATAAATGAGACGCACCATCCAAAGTGGGATGGACATCGTCTCGTCTAATAAGACCAGGTTTTCCCCAAAATGAGTTCCAATTGTCTATGTAGCCCACGTTGTTTGCAGGACACCACACAGACAGCCAGCAGTTGAAGGATGACAAGCGGCTAAACATGTCATCACTGATCAGTTTCGGGAGGGGCCCAGAGAATACTACAGAGGCAGACAACTTTGGCAAAGTTACACACCGATTCCACACTAAGTTTTGTGACTTCCGACTGCCGGAGTCGGATGTCGTTAATGCCGGCGTGGATAACAATTATGGAGTATTTACAGTTACTTTTATTTTGATTTGATTTTGTATTCTTTATAGATCCCCAGAGGGGAAATTGAGGGCATCCACCTGGATGGATGAAGTAGTCACGGTACGGCGCTATCCCTTAACCATTCACACACACATTCACACCTAGGGCCACTTCAGAGTCTCCAATTAACCTAACCTGCATGTTTTTGGCCTGTGGGAGGAAACCGGAGAACTCCCGGAGAAAACCCACGCAGACATGGGGAGAATATGCAAACTCCACACAGATCACTGTTGGTCAGAGGCTGGGATCAAACCAGGGATCCCATGGCCAAGGGTGAGTTGTTGTGCTGCAGCAGTGCTAACCACTGCGCCACCGCACCACCAAGCAGAGGTTAGCCAGCATTTTCAAATTTGACTCGATGTCGCCTGCTCTGGCCCCAGGAATGCATTTGACTATGGCCACTAGAGTCTCTAGGTTAATGTTTCTAACTACAGAGTCACCAATGATCACCAATGAGTTTTTTCTTCAGCGGGTGTGTCGCTGAGCAGGGAAAGTGATTAGAAACATGAACAGGTTGGTGGTTAACCGGGGCCTTGTGGCTATGCTTCCTTCTCACCGTCACCCACCCAGTCTCCTCGCTGCTAAGGAGGACCAGAGGACCGCTGGCAGGCCGCCCCATGCTTGGGGGCTCCGCTGCAGCTAAGGGGCGTCCATCATTATTAACTGGTGCAGACGGTGTTTCAATGCAGCGAAGCCGGGATTCCAAATCAGACAACCTTGCCTTGAGTGCCTCAAAATTTACTACATTTGCCGTTATCACTAAAAGAGACAGAGGTGTAGCTAAACATCTGACACAGAGAGCACACCAGAGGAGGAAAGGAAGGAGAGCTAGTAGCCGTAGCTAGTGGCTAAGCTGAAGCTAACACAAACACTGATGAAAGGTGAACAGAATGCTAAAGAAGGTGATTAGATGACACTGAGTGCGCACACAGGTGCAAGAGGCTTGTTAAACAGAGCTGACGATAGATGGAAAAAAAAGTGATTAAAATACAATTAAAGGCAAAAATCCTCAGGAGATTGAGGAGAGCTAACCACAGAGCAAACCACACAGACAGCCAGCAATGCAGGAAGTGATGATACATTACTACAGCCTAGATGTGCTCAAGGTCCACAAAATACATGTAAACTGATTGGACAAACTCCCACGAACCCTCAAGGATTCTCAAAAGAGTACAGAACTGTTCCGATGTACCACAACCAGGATGAAAACCACATTGCTCTTCCTGCATCTGAGGTTTGACCAATGGCCAGACTCTCCTCTACAGTATTTTGGCATAGACCTTCCCAGGGAGGCTGAGGAATGTGAGCCCTCTAAAGTTGGAGCACACCCTCTGGTCCCCCTTTTTAAAAAGAGGAACCACTGCCTCGGTTTGCCATGCCGAAGGCACTGTCCCCGACCTCCACGCAATGTTGCAGAGGCGTGTCAACCATGACAGCCCTACAACATCCAGGGACTTGAGATACTTTTGAGGGACTTTTTTTTTTTTTTTTTTAAATGGCGCTGGAGGCAGGGCAGCCATACCAGCAGCAACTCTCTCGTGTCTTTGTGTTTCTAGCTGTTTATACCTGTATATAGTGTGTCTCTTATTAACCAGGGCTCTGTAGGAATACTTGGATTAAGACTGGACCAACTTTTTATTGATGTTAGTACGGTCTTTCTCTAGTTTTCTTTTCTTTTTCTCTTCCTTGGGCAATGGAGATCAACAGAGGTGGGGGCGGACGCATTGTTTACACACGCAAACAGCTGATTGCGTTGAGGAGGCCAGCGCCTGGAGCGCTGCGGCCGGCAGTGAAGCCCCTCATCCCGGATGAGCTGAAGAGGAGATGCCGTGGGCGAAGGGCTAGAGCGAAGGTGAGGAGGAGGAGGAAGCATAAGCCAGCTGTACCGATGGTCATCACTGGGAACATGTGATCTCTGGGAAATAAAACAGATGAGTTTACAGCGCTGGTCAGGACACAAAAGGAGTATCATGAGTGTAGTTTCATGTGTTTTACGGAGACGTGGTAACACTCACAGATCCCGGATGTAAATGTAGCGATACCTGGCTTCAAGACTATACGGGGGGACAGAGATGTGAAAAGCAGCAGGAAAAAGAGAGGAGGAGAGGATTGGCACCTCTTGTTAATGAAAGGTGGTGTCATCCTAGACACATTCATGTGAAGGAAAAGTGCTGCAGCCCAGACATTGAACTGCTGACTGTTAGTATGAGACCTTATTATATGCCGCGAGAAATGAAGTGCGCTTTAATTGTTATTGTCTACGTCCTTCCGTCAGCTGACGCAGAGGTGGCCTGTGACGTCATCAGCTCCACTGCGGCCACATTACTGGAGAAGCACCCGGATGCATTCATGGCCATCACAGGTGATTTTAACCATCTCTCAGTGGGAAAAACACTACCAAACTTTCACCAGTTTGTTGACTGTCCCACCAGAGAGAACAAAACACTGGATTTACTGTATGCCAATGTCAGGGATGCATATAGTGCCACAGCTCTACCCCCCATTGGTAAATCAGATCACTGCATGGTCATGTTAACACCCAAGTATGTCCCCCTTGTGCAAAGGCAGCCTGCTTATACACGGACTGTGAGGAGGTGGACACAGGAGGCTGCTGATGCACTACAGGACTGCGTCGAGACGACAGACTGGAGCGTACTCTGTGAACCACATGGAGTGGACATAGACAATATGACTGACTGCATCACAGAATACATTAGATTCTGTGAAGACATGACCATGCCAGCTCAGACTGTACACTGCTTCTCCAACAACAGACCATGTGTCACCAGTGACCTGAAAGCACTTCTGAACAAAAGGAAGAGAGCTTTTAGGGCTGGAGACAAGGAGAAGCTGAGGGGAGTGCAGCATGAGCTGAGAGAGATGCTGAGGAGGTGCAAGGACAATTATAGGAGGAAGTTGGAAGATAATCTCAGGCAAAACAACACTAAAGATGTGTGGGAGGGAATGAAACAAATAACGGTGCAAGGGGAGAGTCGGGCAGCCATCTGGGAGCCAGGAGAGAGCTCTCTCCATCTCCCCCCTCCTCCTCCTCAGGGGGCACCAGGACCCTCCCTCACTTCACGGTGACTACAGATCAGGAGGAGAAACAGCTGGAGATACTCCGTCAGCGGAAGGCTTTGGGCCCTGATGGCATCTCCGCAAGGACCCTGAGGACCTGTGCCAACCAGCTAGCTCCAGTACTGAAACACCTGTACAACCTGAGCCTGAGTCTGGAGAGAGTACCGGTGTTGTGGAAGACATCCTGCCTGGTTCCTGTCCCCAAGAAGTCATCTCCATCTGATATGAATGACTACCGACCAGTTGCCCTCACATCTCATGTGATGAAGGTCCTGGAGAGACTGGTCTGAGCCCACCTGAGGCCGCAGGTGAAGACGTGGCTGGACCCTCTGCAGTTTGCATATCAGCCCCATTTAGGAGTTGAAGATGCTGTCATCTACCTGCTGCAACGAGCCCATCTGCACCTGGATGGTGGAGGAGATACTGTGAGAATCACATTCTTTGATTTTTCCAGTGCCTTTAACACCATCCAGCCACTGCTGCTGGGTGAGAAGCTGTGGGTGATGGTGGCTGACAGCTCTGTGATCTCCTGGATTACTGACTACCAGACAGGCAGACCACAGTTTGTCCGGCTGGGCAATGTCTTGTCTGGAGAGGTGGCTAGTGATACGGGAGCTCCACAGGGGACTGTGCTCTCTCCTTTTCTTTTTACCTTATACACCACTGACTTTCAGGACAACACTGAGTCATGCCACCTGCAGAAATTCTCTGCTGACTCAGCTGTTGTGGGGTGTAGAGGAGGGGGAGTACAGGGCACTGGTAGACAGATTTGTGGAGTGGACAGAGCAGAATCACCTGAGGTTGAATGTCAGCAAGACCAGAGAGATGGTGATTGACTTCAGGAAGAGGAAGATGCCTTCTCAGCCACTGCAGATTAGGGGGGAGGATGTGGGAGTGGTTGAAGACTACAAATATCTGGGTATCAGGATCAGCAGCGAGTTGGACTGGAGATCCAAAACCGATGCTGTGCACAAGAAGGGGATGAGCAGACTCTACTTCCTGAGGAAGCTGAGATCCTTCAACGTGTGTAGCAGGATGCTGGAGCTTTTCTACCAGACCGTTGTTGCCAGCACCATCTTCTTTGCTTCTCTCTGTTGGGGTAGCAGTATTAGGGCCAGAGATACCAACAGACTTGACAAGATTATCAAAAGGGCTGGCTCTGTAATTGGTCTCAGACCGGAGACCTTTGAGACAGTAGTAAGATAAGATAAGATAAGATAAGCCTTTATTAGTCCCACAATGGGGAAATTCCAGGATTGCAACAGCACAGGGATAGCAACACTCAGAGCAACAATCAGAAGGCAAGAAAAAAACAAGCAAGCAAGAGCAGCTAATATACATATGTGCATATTACTATAATATATATATATACACACACACACACACACAGACACACAGTGCAGAGCATTGTAGCTGGATGGAATAAATATATGAATATATGAACACACAGTGCAGAGCATTGTAGCTAGATGGAATAAATATGTAAATATATAAACACCCACAGTATGGAGCATTGCAGCTAGGTGGAATAAATATGCAAGTATATAAACACACACAGTGCGGAGCAATGTAGCTAGATGGAATAATATGTAGATATATAAAAACACAGTGCGGAGCATTGTAGCTAGATGGAATAAATATATAGATATATAAATATAAACACACCCAGTGCAGAGCATTGTAGCTAGATGGAATAAATATGTAAATATATAAACACACACAGTGCAGAGCATTGTTGCTAGGTGGGATGAAACAGCATAACCGTCTATTTAGTTATCCTACATGGTATGATTATGTGCCCATACATATTCTCACCCTCCATAGCGACCGGTATGTTCCTAGTTGTATGCCGGAGAGGACCATTGTGTAAGTCTATTGCATCTTTTGCATTCAAAAAAAAAACAAAACAAAAAAAAACAAAAACTATTAGTTTGTTACGTCTTTTTGCTATCTCTGCGAGCAGCCCTGCTTAGGTTGTACAGTCTGACAGCCGTTGGTAGGAAGGACCTACGAAACCTCTCGGTTGTGCACCTGGGATGATGTAGTCTGCTGCTAAATGAGCTCCTCAGTGCATCCAGTATGTCCTGCATAGGGTGGAACTCGGACTCCAGCAGAGATGACAGTTTAGCCACCGTCCTTCTCTCTCCTATCTCCTCCATCGGATCAAGGCGTTGCCCCAGGACAGAGCTAGCTTTCTTAATCAGTTTGTTCAGTCTCTTCCTATCGGCTGCAGTAATGCCACTGCCCCAGCAGACCACTCCAAAAGTGATGGCTGATGCCACCACCGTGTCATAGAATGACTTCAGCAGCGCCCCTTGTACACCAAAAGACCTGAGTCTCCTCAGCAGGAACAGCCTGCGCTGTCCCTTCTTGTAGAGTGCGTCAGTATTGTGTGACCAGTCTAGTTTATTGTTCAGATGAATACCCAGGTACTTGTAGGATGTCACCATCTCGATGTCTGTTCCCTGTATATTTACTGGTGCTGTGAGGGGCTGCCCATGCCTGCGGCAGTCCACCACCAGCTCCTTAGTTTTCCTCGCGTTGATCTGGAGGCAGTTCCGATGGCACCAGTCCACAAAGTCCTGGATAAGCCCTCTGTACTCAGCTTCATCTCCGCTGGAGATGAGACCAACGATCGCAGAGTCATCAGAGAACTTCTGTAGATGGCAATGTGTTGTGTTGTGTGAGAAGTCCGCAGTATAAAGAGTGAACAAGAAGGGAGCCAGCACCGTTCCCTGGGGGGCCCCCGTGCTACTGATGATCGTGTCGGAAACACAGTCCCGGGTTCTCACAAACTGAGGCCGGTTCGTGAGGTAGTCCAGGATCCATGATGACAGGTGCTGGTCCACCCCTGCGCGCAGCAGCTTGTCCTTCAGGATCATCGGTTGGATGGTGTTGAAAGCACTGGAGAAGTCAAAGAACATGATCCTCACCATATTCCCGGGCTTCTCCAGGTGGGACAGAGAACGGTGAAGGAGGAAGATCACCGCATCCTCCACCCCAATGCCATGCTGGTAGGCGAACTGGAGTGGATCCATCGCTGGTTCCACCAGGGGGCGGAGATGAGCAAGGAGCAGTCTCTTCAGGGTCTTCATCAAGTGGGACGTCAAGGCCACCGGTCTGAAGCTGTTCAGGTCTTTGGGGTGGGAAGTTTTTGGTACAGGTACCACACAAGATGTTTTCCACAGCTGTGGTACCCTCCCCAGTTTCAGGCTCATGTTGAAGATATACGTCACAATCCCACACAGCTGGTCTGCACAGGACTTGAGGAGCTTTGCGCTGATGCCGTCCGGTCCCGACGCCTTCCTCGCCTTGATCTTCCTCAGCTCCGTCCTCACCTGGGTCTTGGTCAGGGTCAGGATGGGGGGCTGTGTGTTGGGAGTGGGGGGGGTGTCGGTGGAGTGGGGAGTGGGTAGCAGGACTTGATTTCTTAGAGGCAGCAGTGGTTGTTGTGCAGACAGGGGGGAGGGCGGTTGGTCAAATCTATTGAAAAACAGATTCAGGTTGTTCGCCCACTCCCTGCCCCCCGTGGCCTGGGGGGAGGTATTCTGGAGCCCCGAGATGGTTTTGAGGTTTCTCCAGACCCCGCTGATGTCGCTCTGTTGCAGCTTGTCCTCCATCTTCTTCCTGAAGCTGTCCTTGCCTTCTCTGATCTTTCTCCTCAGCTCCTTCTGTACGGACTTCAGCATCTCCCTGTTCCCCGACCTGAAGATCCTCTTCTTCTCTCTCAGAAGTGTTTTTATCTCAGGGTTGATCCAGGGTTTGTTGTTTGAGTGACGCCGTATGGTCTTGGTGGGAACGGATTTGTCCACACAGAAGCTGAGGTAGCCCGTGAAGGTGTGAATGAGGCCATCGATGTCCTCACCATGTGGATCGCAGAGCTGCTTCCAGGCAGTGGCTTCAAAACAGTCCTTTAGAGTGTCCATTGTCTCCTCAGACCATAACTCCACAGTGTGCATGGCCGGAGGTTGTCTGTGCACTAGGGGTTTGTACACCGGTCGGAGATGAACCAAGTTGTGATCCGATCTCCCAAGTGGGGGGAGTTGTGATGAGGTGTACGCCTCCTTAGTGTTTGCGTAGAACAAATCCAGTGTTTTATTGTCTCTAGTGTGGCATGTGACATACTGGGTGAAAGTGGGCAGAATGGGAGACAGTGAAACGTGGTTGAAATCGCCTGAGATGAGGAGAAGAGCATCTGGGTGTTCTGTCTGCAGCCTGCTGGTTACTGAATGGATGACGTCACGCGCTGTCCCAGCGTTCGCCGTCGGATTTGCATAAACAACAATGCAGATCACGTGTGAGTGTTCTCTCGGGAGATATGTAGGCCTCATGCTAACAGCTAGCAACTCAATGTCTTTGCTGCAGTGTCGTTGTTTAACAGTGATATGTCCCGGTCTGCACCAGTTGTTGTTAACATACATGATCACTCCACCGCCCCTAGTTTTGCCACTCTCTGGTGTTCGGTCAGCTCGTATCGTGTGAAAACCCTCCAGCTCAATGTTAGCATCTGCTGCTAGTTCAGTTAGCCACGTCTCAGTAAACAAAAGGAGAGAGCACTCCCGGTAAGTGCTATCATAACGGGAGATAGCCGCTAGCTCATCTAACTTTCCCAGTATCGACCGTACATTTCCCATGACAACAGATGGAAGGGAGGGTCTGTACCTTATATTTTTTGTCCTCCGCCTTACTCCAGCCCGGCAGCCGCGGCGTTTTCGCCTCAGTTCTCTCGGTATGTCGAGTTTTTCCAGTGGGACCGGGTGGCGGTTAAATGCTAGCAGCTCTTCCCTGTTATATCGTATCCTGCTATAAACAGTGGCTCCGTCCACCGGCTCAGGAGACATTTGGGATGATCTGTGTGTCCGTGATATAAGTGGGGTGAAAAAAAAAAAGTGATCAAAAGAGAGGAAGGGAAAAAAAACTCGGAATCGAGCCGCTGTTGCAAAAGGCAGCCGACTGGTGTGGCGCCGAGAGGAGAGGGCCACACCAGTGGAGAGGAGAACACTAAATAAACTGCGATCCATCATGGACAATCCTGATCACCCCCTCCACCACACACTAGATAGACAGCGAAGCACTTTCTCCAGTAGACTACTACAGCTTCGTTGTCGAACGGCCAGGTACAGGAAATCTTTCCTGCCGCATGCAATTTCACTGTACAATAACTCACTATGATGTTGTATTCTGGTCATAACAATGCTGCCACACTGCACCTTACAGACTTACTGGTACTTCACATTTTCACTCTGCTCCTGATAGTCCTTCTTTGTGCAATGGGATGATTCATGTGTTTATATGGGCCATCATATATTAAGCTATGATGTATATAGGTTTTCTATAGTTGTGTTAGTTTTACTTTCCATGGGTAATCCGTGTATCTGTCATGTGTGTGTTTCTGTTGTTTGGTTGTCAACTGTCATGCTGCTGTTACACTGTAATTTCCCAGTTTGGGATCAATAAAGTACATCTATCTATCTATCTACTCGGGGCAGAGCTCATCCACCCCCAAGGCCCGGCCACCAAAGAGATTTTTAACCACCTTGGCGACCTCAGCCCCTGTGACAGGCGAGTCGTCCCCCTCGTTCACAAGCCCTGCTTCATCTGTGGAAGGCATGTTAATGGGATTGAGGAGATCCTCGAAGTATTCATTCCACCGCCCGATGATATCCGGAGTCGAAGTCAGCAGCGCCCCATCCACACCATGCACAGTGTGGACAGGGAGCCGCTTCCCCTTCCTGAACCGCCGGACAGTTTGCCAAAATCTCTTCAACACCAACCAAAAGTCTTGTTCCATGGTTTCACTGAACTCCTCCCACACCTGAGATTTTGCTTCAGCAACCACCCGAGCCTTGACTTGCCGGTACACCTCAGCTGCTTCAGGAGTCCCACAAGCCAACCAAGCTTGATAGGACTCCTTCTTCAGCTTAATGGCCCCCCCCACCACTGGTGTCCACCACTTGGTTTGGGGGTTGCCACCACGAGATGCACCGATGACCTTGCGGCTGCAGCTCTGTGCAGCCGCACAGAAATTACAGTCTGACTCAAATCTGGACTATCTTTGTCTCTCAGAAAGCTGGCTACACAGTAACATTGACACCAATATGATCGATATTGTGGGCTATCAGTGTTTTAGAAAAGACAGGCAGCCAGGAAGGGGAGGGGGTGTTTTAATTTACATCAAAGAGAAATTTAAATGTCAGTTGGTTGATTTGAATACTTCACTTGAATGTTTAGCTGTTAATGTATGCCTCTCACCGGTAATGAATTTCAACATCGCAGTATTGTACAACCCACCCTCACACAATTCTTCTTTTTATAATGAATTAAGTGATCTGGTTAAACAACTTGAGAGGAGCAGAGAAACCATATTTTATGGTGACTTCAATATCAACTGGTCTGATAATAAGGAAAAACAGAAACTGAAAAGCCTCATGACTAAATTTAATTACAAACAAATGATCAAAGGACCCACCAGGATAACCAAACAATCGAGAACACTTATTGACATGGTATTCGCTAATAAACCAGAACGAATAACCAGAACCTATAATCTTGTAACTGGTCTCTCAGATCATAACATGGTTCTTGCTGTCAGAAAACTCAGTAAAAAGCGACTACAGTATTTTGGAGGAGTCGATATTGACAAATCAAATTTTATTATTCCCAAATCAAAAAATGAGGAGTTTGAACATTACTTAGAGAATCAAAATTGGGAGCAGCTCATGTCTATATATGAAGTAGATGATTGTTGTAATTTTATAACTGCAACAATTAATAAGTCCATAGAAAAATTTACAAAGCAAATTAAAAGTAGACAACAGAAGATTAACCTACCATGGTTAAATAATGAAATAAGAAAACTTATGAAGAGGCGAGACTCTGCATTGAAAACATCATTAACCTCTAAACTGCAAAATGATCACCTTGTGTAGAAAAGTTTAAGAAATAAAGTGGTACAAGAGCTGCGAAAATCAAAAGTATCTTATTACAATAAACTGATAGATCATGCAAAGGGTAACAACAGTTCCCTATGGAGGCATTTAAATAACTTAACTAATAAAAAAAATGTTCAGAAGGGGGTAAAGGAACTTAGAATCAATGGCAAGACCATCAGTGACAAGGCTACATTGGCAAATGAATTTAATTCATATTTTGTGGGCTCTGTGGAAGACTTAACAAAAAACTTTGTGCCGTCAAATGTGCTCAACAACACAAATTCAATACTTCCAACAGATTCTTTTCACATCGATGAGGTAAATGAGGAGTTAATTGCTGGTATTGTCAAAACACTGTCAAACTCAAAAACTAATGATATCTACAACATGAGCACCTCCTTTCTCAAAACGCACAGCAAAATATTAATCAAACCATTGACTCATCTCATTAATCTCTCCATTAGGTCTAGTACATTTCCTTCTGGCTGGAAAAAAGCTGTCGTCATACCAGTTCATAAATCAGGCAGTAAAGACGATATATGCAATTACCGCCCAATCTCTATTTTACCAGCCCTGTCTAAGGTTCTTGAAAAAGTTGTAGCTACACAGCTGATAGACTACTTACAAGACAGTCAACTTCTTCATCCACATCAATTTGGTTTTAGACCAGGATACTCAACAGAAACAGCAAATTGTTGCCTTATTGAAAATGTCAAACAGTCCTTGGACAGGGGTAATGTGGTAGGAGCTGTTTTTCTAGATCTCAAAAAGGCTTTCGATACTGTAAACCACAGTTTGCTTTTATCCAAAATGGTATCTTTTAACTTCTCTCCAGACACATTAGACTGGTTTGCATCTTATCTCCAGAATAGAGAACAGTGTGTAAAAGTTCACCAGGATAAATCCTCACTTTTAAACAACCGTATGGGTATCTCACAAGGGTCCATTCTTGGTCCTTTACTTTTCAGCATTTTTATTAATGACTTGCCGCTACACTGCTCTGCTGCAACATGCCAACTTTATGCAGATGATGCAGTTATTTACACAGCTACCAAGACTCCAGCACAGGCTGCAGATGTGCTGTCTACAAGTATGGTTGATGTCCAAGAGTGGCTCCTCCAGAACCATCTATTGCTGAACCTTCAGAAAACAGTTTCAATGTGCTTTTCAATCAAAAAATATAACCTGCAATGTTTTAAAGTTAATATACATGATCATGACATCAGTTTAGTTACAGAATTCAAATACCTTGGCGTTGTACTAGATCCTCAACTCAAATTTAATCTTCATATAAAGAAAATTTCAAAAACAGTAAAAAAAAATCTGAACTGCTTTAAATTAATTAGATATTACATACCTTATGAAGCAGCTGTACTGTATATGCATTCTATGGTTTTTTCTCATATATCATACTGTTTGACAGTCTGGGCTTAAGCAGCCCCTTCCACAATAAGACATACAGTATAGGTTCATTATATAATCAAACCCTAAAAATCTTGGACAAAAAGCCCATTAGGTGGCATCACTGTAATATTTTAAAAAAATACAACCTATTGAGTTTTGAGAGTTTCATTGACCTCTGTTTACTGAAATTAACTTTCAAATGTTTCCATAAATCAGCACCTGAGCCACTTGCTGGTTTCATCCAAAGACAGGACAGCAGCAGAGCCACCAGGAGTTCTGTTAACAATAACTGTAAAATATTCCACCGCAGAACCACATTTGGACAAACAGCTTTCTCTATAAAGGGCAGTCACATCTGGAACACAATGCCAAATGAAATTAAAATAATAACGGACTTTAAAACATTCACTAAAAAGGTTAAAAACTGGCTGAAAAATAAACAAGAATGTACCCATGTATGAAATGATTGTCTGCAGGGTGAGAGTGTCATATCCGGCTCTAGGGAGCCGGGCAATCAGAGCCAGGGACAAGCCAGTGAGTCGAGATGTTTTATTCTGGGTAAGGGATAAGGGATGAGGAGAGCACAGACACTCATACAGACGTACATTCTCAGGCTGCACAGCGCAGGGGTAGGTAGCTTGTACCGGACATGGGGGTAACAAGACGTGCATACTCACAGCGGGATACAAACACCGGAATGCTGCAAGGGGAGTTGAGGCTGACACCAGACGAAGGGGCTTCAGCCTAGCAGTGCTTATGTCGCAGCCCCGAGTCATCGAGGCTGCTCCTATTTATCCTCATTGGCAGTGCCCCAGCTGATGAGGACTAATTGGCCCCAGCCGTCCGTAATGCTGCCAGCTGGGAGCCTGCTGAGACGCTGCTCAATGGGAAAAGGGAAAACATGGGCTGAGTGCCGAGACGGCATCCCAACCCATGGTGACAGAGCCCCCCCCTCAAGGTCGGGCTCCTGAACGACCAGGAACATCCCAGCCCCCCCCCCCCCACCACCCACCTAGGGTGGGGGGAAGGGAGGCAGGACCGGAGGGGAAGAAGCCAAGGGAAGGACAACACCAATGGGGCAATGTAGGGTAGCGGGGAAAAAAAAAACCCAAATACAACACTGACAAAACAGGGAATAATTAACCCAAGTGCAGATGGGGAGAAGAACTGGGTCAGCACGCCGGTTACACACTACTCAGAGAGTACCAACAATGCGTGACCCAGAACAAGGAAAAAAAAAAACACCAAAAAGGTACAGGGCAAAAATGCTGAGTATGGTTAAATAAAGGGGAAACAATACACAGCGCTAATTTAAGTACATACACACACAGCCACCAAGAAAAGTGAGGGTGACTGGAACAAATGGACAATTACAGAGCATGGTGTTACGGAAAACAAGGCACATGACTCCATAATGAACAGACAGGGCATAAAAAAGAAATACTGAGTGCGGGCAAAGGAAAACCCACACACACGAATATATAAGTACCCACAGTCACCTAAAGAAATGAAAGTGAGTGGAATGAATGGATAACTGCAGAGTATGGTCTGAAAGGAAACAAAACATAACTCTACAATGCAAAAACGGGACTAAAAACATGGTACAAAAAATAAAATGCTGAGTATGTGAGATGGAAAACACAGCACTATAAAAACATATCCACCAACAGGACAAAACATTACACCCGAGTGACCTTGATAACGATAAAAGAAAAAGTGACACCCGAGGTGTACGGCAGGCAGAGTCCAAAAATAGCCGAGATGGCTCCGGAGATCTCCCCGCCCATTGTCCAGCTGGCGAATCAGGGAAAGAGAAGTGTTCGGACGGCGAGCTCCGGACCCAGATCCCAGGAATCCAGTCCACCGGCAGCCGAACCAGGCTGCCCAGAGGGAAACACAGACCAGTGGGGGGAACCAGATCACCGAACCGAAAGTTCTGTGGGTCGGGTCGTTGACCCGCATCACTCAACCACCAGGACCGTTGAGACAGACGAAGGATCAGAGCGGATCCCGGTGGAAGAGGCTCTGGGGAGAGCCGATGACGAGGGCGGCGGGCGTCAGGCCGCAGGGAAACGGCCACCTCCTCACCGGACCTGGACAATACTGGGGCAGCACCCACGTCGGACCCCGATCGGGCCTCAGGCGAACCCACGTTGGACCCCGATTGGGTCTCGGGCGAACCCACGTTGGACACTGCACCAGAACCGACCTCCAACGTTGAACCTGGACCCTCCAGCACCACGAGGAACAGCAACTCCTCGCCGGTGACCCTGGAAGAAGGCTCAGAAGAGAAAACAGAACCGGGATCAGGATCACCGGCAGCGCCAGAACCCGGCGAGACGAGCTCAGACGCAGCGGGCGGCTGCACCCTGCTCGTCTCCCCTAGAGATAGGCTGAAGTGCTCAAAGATAAAAAGAGAGAAAGGAAAGGAGAGCCCTCGCCTGATCTCGGGTTCTGACGCCGTCCAGGACTGCGAAGATCCAGGATCCGTCGTCAGGAGGTCGTTGTCAGGCTCCCATCTAGCCGCGTCGGGCCCCGCAGCCAGCACGATGGTCAGCGCAGCTTGAGATCCCTCCAGCTCAGGTAACCCCGCCGACGATCCACTCGGCGTGAAGCCAGAAGAATCTCGTCCCGCTGGACCGAACCGCTCCTCCGTGGAGACCCGGGGACGCTCAATCGTCGGCGTAGACTCCACGCAGCAGTCAGTCCTCCTCCTCCGTCCGCAATGTAGCTGCGGAACCACAGGCCCTCTCCATATCCCACCACGTTGACCCGGAGCCGGGGACCGCTCGGCGGAGAGAGACACAGAGGATGCGGGATTAGGAATACAGGTTACAGCAGGTGGAGGGAGTTCAGGGAGCTGCGAACCCTGAACTTCTCCTCCAGGGATGTGACAGAGCAAATCATTAAGCAGGTGTGAAAAAACAATGACTTGCCTGCCCCCTGGAGGTTGAGTATCGCCTGCTGTAGTGGATTCTGCTTCTTCCTCTCCCCGCCCGGCGATAACGGAGGACCCCCCGGGAGTTCGTCTGAGGATCGCTCGCGTTGTCTCCAGCAGAGAGCTCACCAGGCCGGAATTCCAGGCACACACAGCAGTCAGGAAGCGCGTCAAGGAGGAGGGGAAAACAGCCGGGGTGAGCCAGCCCGAATGTCCAGGAATGACAGCGGGGAAATGAGGCTCAGGGAACGGGGCTGTAGAATCTCCACACAGACGAGGCGAAGAGGTGACAGCTGCGTGGGAGGAACTGTCCTGACGATGGCCCAGAACTGGATCCGGACGAGGTTCGTGCAGAGGTGACTCGGCAATGTGATGACGACTACTCCCAGGGGACGAAGCGAGGGGGAAACCCAGGATTCGCCGCTCCAGATCGGAGATCGAGACGAGGAAGGCGTCGAGCACGGGAAAGCTTCGTAGCCCTGAAGTCCTCACCATCAATCTCACTGCCGCCGCCACATGCCTGAAGGTGGTGACAGGAAACACAGTAGAGCTCGCGACAGCCACTCGACCCCGGACATAACTGCTGTCAGCTGCGGCTCCTTGAAGGGAATCCCGAGTGACGTGGCGCAGGTCGGGGGAAGTCCTCTGGTTGGCGCGAACTCCCGGACTGGAATAGCGGCAGGAACGGGACTCCGAAGCGGGGAAAGACGTCGCCCACTTCGACTCCCTGCCGGCATTTCCATCCACCCCGTGGAGCTTCTCTCGCTGTGTACCTGCAGCGTCTATCCTGGCACTGTCCTCCAGATGGTACAGAGAGTGAGGGTGACAGTCCAGGAGTTCCTCAGCACGGCCCGGATGCCAGCGTCTCGCGTTGGAGGCGTCGTGCAGGGTGAAGAACGTCCCGTCGACAGCCTCCGAGATGGACCTCAGCTCGTCGCCCTGGCGCCGGAAGTGACTCTTGGGAAACGGCATGCTAGCAGCGCTGACACCAGGACAGAAAGGTACATTTCCACAGTGACTCACGGCCGCCGGTAGCTCTTCTGGCTGCACCATACTGTCATATCCGGCTCTAGGGAGCCGGGCAATCAGAGCCAGGGACAAGCCAGTGAGTCGAGATGTTTTATTCTGGGTAAGGGATAAGGGATGAGGAGAGCACAGACACTCATACAGACGTACATTCTCAGGCTGCACAGCGCAGGGGTAGGTAGCTTGTACCGGACATGGGGGTAACAAGACGTGCATACTCACAGCGGGATACAAACACCGGAATGCTGCAAGGGGAGTTGAGGCTGACACCAGACGAAGGGGCTTCAGCCTAGCAGTGCTTATGTCGCAGCCCCGAGTCATCGAGGCTGCTCCTATTTATCCTCATTGGCAGTGCCCCAGCTGATGAGGACTAATTGGCCCCAGCCGTCCGTAATGCTGCCAGCTGGGAGCCTGCTGAGACGCTGCTCAATGGGAAAAGGGAAAACATGGGCTGAGTGCCGAGACGGCATCCCAACCCATGGTGACAGAGAGTGAATGAAGGGAAGGAAGGAATGTGTTTGTTTATAGTGAGTGACGAAGGGAGGGAGGCCTGAAATAGGCAAATGTGTGTCAGGTTGTTATATTTGTGTATTTATAATATTTATAATTGTGTATTTATAATGTATTTATGTTTTTTGCATTGATGTATGTGGTTATTGTGTATTCCTTTTTTTTTTTTTTTCCTTTTTACTTGTTTCTCCTTTCTAAAGCCCATCCAGGGACAAGAGTTGCAAATTAGCTAATAGCTATACACTCTGTGCAACACATCAGATTGATTGTCATTGATTAATTTTCTATGTTTATTGCACTGTCCCTGTCAAATAAACAAATCACAGCTCCAACAGTGAGCTGTGTGGAGTTTGCATGTTCTCCTCGTGTTGCGCGGGTTTACTCCGGGATTTCTCCGGTTTCCTCCCGCACACCAAAAACATGTAGGTTTAGGGCGCTCGCGCATGCAGCGACCAGCAGCTGGTGGCTTGTTACCAGACTGCAAACCAAGTCTACCTACGGGTACAAATAAGTAACAAAAAAAAAAAAATCTATCTATCTAATAATGGAGGTGGAGAACATGGCACATTCAGACTCCATGTCTCCAGACTTGCTTGGAATGTGGTTGAAGTTCTTCCAGAGGTGGTACTTGAAAACATTCCAGACAGGAGCATCAGCCAGACATTCCCAGCATACCCTCACTATATGTTTGGGTCTACCAGGTCTGAATGGTGTCCTCCCATGCGATCAGATCCAACTCACCACCAGGTGGTGATCAGTTAACAGCTCTGCACCTCTCTTTACCCGAGTGTCCAAGACATACCATCGCAGGTCTGATGACACAATAACAAAATCGATCATCAACCTGTGACCCAGGATGTCCTGGTGCCAGGTGCACATACAGTATGGACACCCTTAAGCTTGAACATGGTGTTCGTTATGGACAAACTGTGGTTAGCACTGAAATCCAATAACTGAACACCACTCAGGTTCACAAAAAAACATCCTTGGCCTGCTCGAGGAGGTGAAAGCGCTGCGGATCCAGAACGCCGAGAAGGACAAGAGGCTGGCGTATCTGGAGAGCAGAGTGTCGGACCTGGAGCAGTACACCTGGGTGAACGACGTGATCATCACTGGGCTCCACATTAAACCCCGATCATATGCTTGGGCGGTGGCCGCGGACAGCGGAGGGAGGCTTGACGCGCTGGAAGACGAATCCACGGAGCAACGAGTGGCGGCCTTCCTGCAGTCCAAAGGAATCCAGCTGGACTGTAACACCATTGAGGCCTGCCACCCTCTGCCCAGGAAAAACAGCGACAAACCGGCTGTCATCATGAGGTTTGTCAATAGAAAACACAAGACTGCGCTGCTAAACCAATGGAGGAAACTGTAAGGAACGAACATCTATATAAACGAGCACCTTACAAAAGAAAACACAGAAATAGCCAGAAAAGCAAGATATATGAGAAAGCAGAAAAAGAGTCAAAACACCTGGACATCAAACTGTAAAATATACATCAAATTAAATGGATCACCTGAAGAAGCCAAGGTTATCAACATCTGTAATATTATGAAACTGGACAAATATCAATGAATATTATGAACTGGAGTCGACAGCAACAAGAGACAACTGTAGGACACTGAAGGATTATACTTATCTGCATCAGGGCATTTAAAAACATGAAACAAAAGATCAACAAACAGGAACTGAAAGTTTTTGAATATACGGATCTCAACCCACAGGACGTAGAATATAACATAGACCCTGATGATTTATTTAGCTCCATCAATAATGACTGTAGTTACTACACGGATGAACAGTTTAACACAATGGTCACATCTGATTTCAATATTTCTATGATCCACTTCAACAGCAGAAGTCTCTATGCCAACTTTAATAACATTAAAGATTATTTACATCAGTTTAAAGAGCCATTCAATATTGTGGCAATATCAGAGATGTGGCTCAGTGAAGAGAAAGGAGTGGATTTTACCATGGATGGCTATGAATTAAATTATATAAATAGAAAAGTGAAAAAAGGAGGAGGAGTTGCAATTTATGTTGACAAGAGCTTGCAATACAAGGTTGTTGAAAATCTGTCAGTAACTGTGGATGATTTATTTGAATGCATTACAATAGAAATCTGTCTGGACAATGTGAAGAATATAGTAGTGAGCTGTGTATATAGAACACCTGGATCAAACATGGACTTATTTAAGGACTGGATGGAAAAAATGTATGCAAAACTAACTCATAAAGTTATGTTCATCTGTGGGGATTTCAGTATAGATCTTATGAATTCAAAACAATATAGTTTGACAGAAGAATTTATCAACACAATGTACAGTATGGGCTTACAGCCAACAATTACCGGACCTAGCAGAATCACGACACACAGTGCCACACTAATAGATAACATATTCACAAACATTTTGGAAAATAATATCATGACTGGACTTTTATTGAATGATATCAGTGACCACCTGCTGATTTTTGTTGTCTATCAATGTGATTATGGGAAGAAAAAGTAGACCAAAAATATTAAATATAAAAGAATAAGAACTGAAGAATCTATGTATTTACTGGCAAAGGAATTATTAATACAAGACTGGAAGATAGTTTGTGATGAAAATGATATAAATAAAGCATATGATACATTTTTACAAATATTTCAATCATTGTACAATAAAAACTGTCCTATAAAACAATACAGTGACAGACAACAAAACAAAAATATTCCTTGGGTCACCAAGGGGTTAATAAATGCATGTAAAAAGAAGAATGCATTATATAAACAATTCATTAAGTGCAGAACTGAAGAGGCTGAGATCAGATATAAAAGATATAAAAACAAGCTACAGTAACTAATATAATGAGGACTTGTAAGAAAGAATACTACAACAGAATATTAAAGGAGAATAAAAATAACTTAAGAGGAATATGGCAAGTACTCAATGGGATTATTAGTAACCGACCTAAGAATGCTAATAATCCAGAATATTTTATTGAAAATGACAATTTGATAAATAATATGGAGGATGTGGTCAATGGTTTCAATAAATTTTTTGTAAACGTTGGTCCTGAATTAGCAAAATCAATAGTGACACCAGAAACAAACAACAGTGGTTCTGTAAATGAAATAGAAGATAGAAATCCAAACACAATCTTTTTGGGTGCAGTTACTGAAAAGGAAATTATTGAGACTGTGAGTAAATTTAAGAACAAAAAATCAACGGACTGGAATGAAATTGACATGACAATAGTGAAAAAAGTAATTGAAAGAATTGTTAAACCACTCACCCACATCTGTAACCTGTCATTTCAAACAAAATGAAAATAGCAAAAGTAATACCACTATACAAAACAGGAGACAGTCATTATTTCACAAATTACAGGCCGGTCTCTTTACTCTCACAATTCTCCAAAATACTTGAAAAAATCTTCACTAAGAGACTGGATGATTTCATTGAAAAACACAACCTCCTTACAGACAGCCAGTATGGTTTTAGAGCAGATAAATCTGACATCCTATAAGTACCTGGGTATTCATCTGAACAATAAACTAGACTGGTCACACAATACTGATGCACTCTACAAGAAGGGACAGCGCAGGCTGTTCCTGCTGAGGAGACTCAGGTCTTTTGGTGTACAAGGGGCGCTGCTGAAGTCATTCTATGACACGGTGGTGGCATCAGCCATCACTTTTGGAGTGGTCTGCTGGGGCAGTGGCATTACTGCAGCCGATAGGAAGAGACTGAACAAACTGATTAAGAAAGCTAGCTCTGTCCTGGGGCAGCGCCTTGATCCGATGGAGGAGATAGGAGAGAGAAGGACGGTGGCTAAACTGTCATCTCTGCTGGAGTCCGAGTTCCACCCTATGCAGGACATACTGAATGCACTGAGGAGCTCATTTAGCAGCAGACTACATCATCCCAGGTGCACAACCGAGAGGTTTCGTAGGTCCTTCCTACCAACGGCTGTCAGACTGTACAACCTAAGCAGGGCTGCTCGCAGAGATAGCAAAAAGACGTAACAAACTAATAGTTTTTTGAATGCAAAAGATGCAATAGACTTACACAATGGTCCTCTCCGGCATACAACTAGGAACATACCGGTCGCTATGGAGGGTGAGAATATGTATGGGCACATAATCATACCATGTAGGATAACTAAGTAGACGGTTATGCTGTTTCATTCCATCTAGCAACAATGCTCTGCACTGTGTGTGTTTATATATTTGCATATTTATTCCATCTAGCTACAATGCTCCGTACTGTGGGTGTTTATATATTTATATATCTACATATTATTCCATCTAGCTACATTGCTCCGCACTGTGTGTGTTTATATACTTGCATATTTATTCCACCTAGCTGCAATGCTCCGTACTGTGGGTGTTTATATATTTACATATTTATTCCATCTAGCTACAATGCTCTGCACTGTGTGTTCATATATTCATATATTTATTCCATCCAGCTACAATGCTCTGCACTGTGTGTCTGTGTGTGTGTGTATATATATATATTTTATAGTAATACGTACATATGTTTATTAGCTGCTCTTGCTTGCTTGTTTTTTTTCTTGCCTTCTGATTGTTGCTCTGAGTGTTGCTATCCCTGTGCTGTTGCAATCCTGGAATTTCCCCGTTGTGGGACTAATAAAGGCTTATCTTATCTTATCTTATCTTATCTTATCTACATCTTTGGCACTGATCGAACTTATAGAAGAAATTACTAGTTGTATAGATAAAAAAAAAAGTTTGCTGTAGGAGTATTTATAGATTTAAAGAAAGCTTTTGGTACCATTGACCACAGAATTCTACTAAGGAAACTGGAAAGGTATGGGATAAGCGGGGTGGGACTGAGTTGGGTGGAAAGTTATTTAAGTAACAGACAACAATTTGTACAAATTGGTGAGCACAAATCACCCTTCATGGACATCACTTGTGATGTGCCCCAGGGGTCAGTTTTGGGACCCAAACTCTTTATCTTGTATATAAATGACATACGCCAAGTATCAAAAATTCTGAAATTTATTTTGTTTGCAGGTGACACAAATATCCTTTGCACTGGTGAGAATTTGCAGCAGGTTTTAGAGGTGGTCACAACTGAAATGAAAAGGTTAACGCAGTGGTTCAACAAAAATAAATTATCTCTAAATCTGAAAAAAACAAAGATTATGCTGTTTGGAAATTATAAAATAAATCATGAATAGAAATAGTACAGGAAAATAACTTTCTGGGGGTGATGTTAGACAATAAAATCTGCTGGAAACCTCACATCAGTCACATTCAGGCCAAGTTGGCAAAATGTATAGGGATACTGGGGAAGACAAGACACATCTTGGACTATAAATTATTGTTCTTACTGTACAATTCACTGTTTCTACCTTATCTTAACTACTGTGTAGAAGTCTGGGGAAACACCTACAAGACCAACCTACAGCCAATATGCACATTACAAAAAAGAGCTATAAGGATAATAAATAATGTAGGATATAGAGACCATACCAATTCGTTGTTTTTAAAGTCACTTGTCATAAAGTTCATGGATTTAGTTAAATTTAAGATAGCACAAGTCATGTATAGGGCAATTAATAATCAACTCCCAACTAATACACAAAAAATATTCAAAAAAAGATAATGATTATAATTTGAGAGGAGACTTAAACTTTACAAAACCTAAGATACAAACTACTAAGAAAAGTCTGTGCATATCTGTCTGTGGGGTGGATTTGTGGAACAGTCTGGAGCTGGAACTGAAACTATGTACAAACAGAAATCAATTCAAAAATAGGTATAAACATTATTTGCTGAAAGAATATATGTTGGAAGGGTAGTATTTATGTATATGTATGATTCACTATGCTCACTCTGGGACACTATGGAATGGTGGGTGGGACAGTGCTGTGTATATCTGTGTTGTCTGGGGCTGGTTTTGATGTATGGACTGTATGTATGTTGGGATGTATGGGTGTTAATGTTGATATGTACAAAATATAGTTAATTGTTTAGTTGGGGTCTTAAATGTGGTAATTTGTGTATATTCCCCTCCGGCATACAACTAGGAAAATACCAGTCGCTATGGAGAGTGAGAATATGTATGGGCACATAATCATACCATGTAGGATAACTAAGTAGACGGTTGTGCTGTTTCATCCCATCTAGCAACAATGCTCTGCACTGTGTGTGTTTATATATTTACATATTTATTCCATCTAGCTACAATGCTCCGCACTGGGTGTGTTTATATTTATATATCTATATATTTATTCCATCTAGCTACAATGCTCCGCACTGGGTGTGTTTATATTTATATATCTATATATTTATTCCATCTAGCTACAATGCTCCGCACTGGGTGTGTTTATATTTATATATCTATATATTTATTCCATCTAGCTACATTGCTCCGTACTGTGGGTGTTTATATATTTACATATTTATTCCATCTAGCTACAATGCTCCGCACTGTGTGTTTACATATTCATATATTTATTCCATCCAGCTACAATGCTCTGCACTGTGTGTCTGTGTGTGTGTATATATATATTTTATAGTAATATGTACATATGTATATTAGCTGCTCTTGCTTGCTTGGTTTTTTTTTTTCTTGCCTTCTGATTGTTGCTCTGAGTGTTGCTATCCCTGTGCTGTTGCAATCCTGGAATTTCCCCGTTGTGGGACTAATAAAGGCTTATCTTATCTTATCTTATCTTATTTCACATGGGTTATATTTATGGAAAAGAGGAGTTAGAGTTAATAAGTGTTTACTTCTTCCTTCTCCCTTTCGAGCACTGTATACTGTCACTTTATCGCACTTGTCATTTGTTTTTGTTTTTTTTTTACTTTTTTGTTTGAAATAAAGTATGTAAAATAAAAAAAATAAATTGTCAGTCCCTCATGTGTTCTGTACCCATAGCCACTTTGTGTTACTTTTTTACCCTGATTGTCTCCCAGCTGTCCCGCATCCATGTAATTGTGAATTCCCTTGTTTATGTCAGCTTGTGCTTGTGCTCTGTCTGGTATCATTGCCATTCATTTGTCCATTGTTCCTAGTCATTCGTCCTCATCGTTATCCTGCCTTGTCTCCAGTTAGTTTGGTCCTGTGTTTTAGTTTGGTTTGCAGCCCCCAAGCTCTCATTTGTTTTTCCTCCATTTTCTATTAATAAACATCATTGCACCTGAAGTCCTGCCTGTGCTCTTGGGTCCTACATTAAAACCACATCTGCCTTCCAAAGCAGTTTATGACAAAAATAACTGGTTAAACAAACAAATCATAATATTTTCTCCAGTATTGCTGTCATTTATTAAATTGTGCTTGCCGGAACTGTTGTATAAAAGCAATATTACACTCAAGGTCATGACGGTATCAATTTATATACCAACTATGGGTGTGATACTCTAATGGCATTAAGGCATACCACACCTGCAGTTACTATATAAATTGCTACTGTACTCCGTCTTGTGTAATATTGCTTAAGTATAAACATCATGGGAATGTCCAGCCATCATACTGCTCAGGAAGGAGATGAGTTCTGTGCCCCAGAGATGAACATATTTTGGTGTGAAATGTATGTATCAACCCCATAACAAAAGCAAAAGACCTTGTGAAGATGATGGCTGAAGCTGGTAAGAGTCCAATCCACCATCCCAACTGAAGTACGGGGGTGGAAGCCTCATGTTGTTGGGATGTTTTGCTGCAGGAGGGAAAGAACATTGTGTGGAAATACTGAAGCAACATCTCAAGACATCAGCCAGGAAGTTAAAGCTTGACAACAATTGCCTTTTGTGTGTGTTCCAATTTGTTTCTAGGGGGAGAACCTTCGTGAACAGAACTAACTAACTAACTAACTAACTAACCTGCACTTATATAGCGCTTTTCTAGTCACAAAGACCACTCAAAGCGCTTTCACTAATACTAACCCTCTATTCTAAGGGCCTATAGGAAACAGATATCTAGGGACAATTTAGAACAGCCAATTAACCTAACATGCATGTCTTTGGATTGTGGGAGGAAACCGGAGCCCCCGGAGTAAACCCACGCAGCACAGGGAGAACATGCAAACTCCACACAGAAAGGTCCCAACCCCTGCCAACCTGGGGAATCGAACCAGGAACCTTCTAGCTGTAAGGCAACAGTGCTAACCACTGCACCACCGTGGCATTTGTCTGGGTTAGCCTTTAGCTTACGTCTGGTTTTCATGGCAGATCATTGGCAGTAATGTGACAGTATTGTAATAGTGATAGCGCCGGGCTCCGCTCTTGGATCCTGTAGCATTTTTCATGTTTAAAGAGAGAAACCACTGGACTAGCACCATCCACAACCCAGTCTTGGACCCCAGAAACTCAAGCCATTGGGGTGCTGCACGTAGTGGCTTCTCCTCGCTTCTGTCGGCTTTTTCTCTTCAGCATTCAGGATGGGGTTGTGCATTGGTATGGTCCATATGTCCACATAGTATGACAGCAATACACCAGAAAACTGGTTTGGACACCCAGAATTAAATGAAATGAGGAGTTTGTGGGCTTCATGCATTTGTTTTGAGTTGCGCCATAGACTTTCCAACCAGAACAGCACCAGCGTTTATAGTTCTGCTTTTTCATTCTGCCGTGACTGATCGCAACAAATTATTTACAATCAACAGGATGTGCGTTCATCCATGATTAATGGGCCCACCAGTATTATTATTATTACAAACCCCAATTCCAATGAAGTTAGGACATTGGGCAACATGTAAACGAAAAATAATGCAATGATTTGCAAATCCTTTTCAACCTACAGCAGGGAAAATAAGTATTGAACACATCAACATTTTTCTCATTAAACATATTTCCGATTGACCTCAGATTTTCACCAGATATCAGTAACAACCCAAGTAATCCATACATACAAAGAAATCAAGGCAAATATGCTCAAAAAACAAGTTATATTTAACAAAATGGAATGACACAGGAAATAAGTATTGAACACTCTTGGTGAAATTCATTTACTATTTAGTGGAAAAGCGTTCGTTGGTAATAGCAGCTTCCAGATGCCTCCTGTATGGAGAAACTAGGTACAGGCATTGCTCAGGAGTGATTCTAGCCCATTCTTCCACACAAACTGTCTTCAAATCTTGAAGGTTCCATGGGTGTCTTTTATGAACTCTGATCTTCAGTTCATTCCATAGATTTTCAATTGGATTCAGGTCAGGTGACTGACTGGGCCATTCTAGCAACTTTATTTTCCTTCTCTGGAGCCAGTTGAGAGTTCCTTGACTGTGTGTTTGGCATCATTGTCTTGCTGAAATGTCCACCCTGGTTTCAGCTTCAGCACCTTGGCAGATGGCAACAAGTTCTTATCAAGGATGTCTCTGTACATTTGTCCATTCATCTTTCCTTCAATTACATGAAGTCGGGCTGTACCATGTGCTGAAAAACACCCCCACACTATTATGATTATGGCTAATGTGCAGTGCCATTTCTCCTCCAAACATGCTGTGTGATGTGTGATAGAAAAATTCCATATTATCCACATTATTTTTATTATTATTATTATTATCATCATTATTATTATTATTATTATTATTATTATTTTGTACCATGCCTTTCCTATTTCATGTCTGTTTATATGTGCATTCCATGTAGAATAAGTTCATATATTCCTTTATATTATTGTTTCATGTCTGTGAGCAATTATTGTCTAACGATGGCCTTCAGAGGATGTGTGCGAGTGCTGAGACTGAGGGTCAGCACAAGCGTAAAAGATGACCTAAGCTACATTGATAATCTCTTTGACATGCCCTGCTAAGTTTCTTCTGTGTCCAAGGAATGTGCTGAAACTTCCAGTTCGTGTAGATTAGATTTATAGACACTCTGTCTGCCTCCGGGATGTCTGTGGCATCTCCTTCTTTGTTTGTCTATCTTGAGGAGCAGCTATAAATACCAAGCTTAGAGAATGTATGTTCAGAGATTCGGTGTGTGTGTGTGTGTGTTGCTGAAGGCCACGCTCTGTAATCTCTCCCTCCAAATGGCCATTGAGGTTTACTTTTTTGTTCCTTTTATTCTTTTATTTATTGATTTATTTTTTATAATAACTATACTTAAATCCAATATTCCACCTGATCTTTTAATAATTTATGCTCAAAATTATTCTATCAGTGTGTCACCCAAAAAGTTAAATTTTTGTGTCATCTGACCACACTATATTCTCCCAGTATTTTACTGGCTTACCCAAATGTTGTACAGCAAACTTTAAACCATCTTCAACATGCTTTTTCTTCAGCGATGGAGTCTTGCGAGGTGAGTGGGTACAGAGTCCATGTCGGTTTATTGTATTACTTATTGTTTTCTTTGAAGCAGCAGTAGCTGCTAACTCCAGGTCTTTCTGGAGCTCTCCACGAGTGGGCTTTGGCTCTTGGTTAACTCTTCTGATAATTTGTTTGACTCCTCTGTCAGAAATCTTGCGAGGAGCTACTGGTTGTGGCCGGTTTATGGTAAAATGATGTTCTTTCCACTTCCCAATGATGGCTCCAGTAGTGCTCACTGAAACATTCAGCAGTTTAGAAATGCGCCTGTAGCCAATGCCATCATTATGTTTTGCAACAATAAGGTTGTGAAGGTCTAGTTAGAGCTCTTTGCTTCTACCCATCGTGAGTTCTTTGTGGTGTGACAATCTGATATTTACAGACCTTTTAAAAGGCAATCAGTCTGGACTTAACCAGCTGAAATTAATTTGCACTGATGGGGGATGGGATGGCTTGCTAAATTCTGATGGATTTCAGCTGGTTTCTTACCTATTCCCTGTGTCATTCCACTTTTTTTTAATATAACTTGTTTTGTGAACACAGTTGCCTTGATTTCTTTGTATGTATGGATTACTTGGGTTGTTAATGATAGCTGGTGAAAATCTCAGGTCAATGACTCCATCAGAAATATGTTTAATGAGAAAAATGTTGACATGTTCAATACTTATTTTCCCCACTGTATATTCAGTTGAATACAATACAAAGCCAAGATATTCAATGTTCAAGCTGATAAACTTTTTTTTTTTCAAATGTTCACTGATTTTGAATTTGATTCCTGCAACATTTTCCAAAAATGCTGGAACAGGGGCAAGAAAAGACTGGGAAAGTTGAGGAATCCTCAGAAAACACCTTTGTGGAACATTGCATAGGTGAACAGGTTAATTAGAAACAGGTGAGTGTCATGATCGAGTATAAAAGAAGCATTCCCAAGAGGCAATGTTTTTGCAAGTTACAATAGCTAATAAGAGTTTTTATGTGATCGGGGAGCTAGCCCAGTGCACAACCTCTAGACCGGAGGAGCAATTCACCAGTGACCTTGATTATGCCGATGATATTGCTGCCCTTGTCAACAAAAGACATGGTCAAGAGGCCACATCCAATATCTCTGACTTCGGCAAGGAAGTGGGCCTTAAGATCAATGCAAAAAAAGACAAATTGCATGCTAGTCGGCAAGTTCCACAACCAATAACCCCTTAAGCAAGATGAGGTACTAGTAAATGACAAATCACTGGAACAGGTTAATCATTTCAGATACCTTGGCTCTATCATTTCCAGCTACAGCTCAATTGAAAAAGAACTCAACATCAGAACTGGTCAAGCAGCCAGTGCTTTTAACTCCTTAAACAATGTTTGGAAAAGTGCTAGCATCTCCCTTGCGACCAAGGTCAAGATATTTGAAAGTGGCATATTGATGATCCTCCTATATGACTCACCGACTTGGGCCCTAAAAGAGTGGCAACTATGTCATCTATAAAGCTTCCATCACAGATGTCTTCAAAGACTCCTTAAAGTGAACTGGACAAACCACATTTCTAACAATGAAATATGTGAGAGGATGGGTTCCTGCAAACTTTGCACTGTATTACATCGTACTTGATTGCAGTACTTCTGCCGTAGGAGTACCACCTGGCTTCCCCAATTTCTGCTAGGTTGGACACCATCCCATGGGCATCGGAGTGTTGGCTGCCCATGCCTCACTTTATCTCAAACACTCACGGCTGACATAAAGCATGTGCTTGGCTACAGCTGCAATCTCTCAGATGCCAGACGTTATGCCAGCAACAGGAAGCTGTGGTGAAACCTCATAAACACTCTCAGTAGCAGGCAGACCCACGTTAGTGGATTATGACCTTACCAAGTACCAAGTAACTACCAAGTACCCCAAGGCTCAGGATGATACCACATGGGCTCAGGAACACTTCAGAAAACCGTTGTGAATTACAACAGTTTGTCACTACATCTACAAGAACAAGTTACAACTCTACCATGCAAAGCCATATAGATAGATGTACTTTATTGATCCCAAACTGGAAAATTACAGTGTAACAGCAGCATGACACAGTAGACAACTAAAACGACAGAAACACACACAGCATAATAGAAGAAGGAATTACCCAGGGAAAGCAAAACTGCTGAGATAACTTTATATACATTGCAGATGACTAGATGATGACCTGTATAGATACATGGATCGTACTAGCTGTACAATGCAGGACTATCGGGCACAGGGTGAAATATGAGGTACCAATTAGACTGTCAGGTGCAGTGTGGCAGCTGTATGATGACCTAAATTCAGCATTAGAGTGAGTTATTGTACAGTGAAATGGCATGTGGCAGGAAAGATTTCCTGTACCTGACTGTTTGGCAGTGAAGCTGTAGCAGTCTGCTGGAGAAAGTGCGCCGCTGTCTGTCCAGTGTGTGGTGGAGAGGGTGATCAGGATTGTCCATGATGGAAAACAGTTTGGTCAGTGTCCTTATCTCTGCCACATTCTCAAGTCTCCAGCCTGAGACCAATTACAGAGCCAGCCTTCGTGATAATCTTGTCATGTCTGTTGGTGTTGCTGGCTCTGATACTGCTACTCCAACAGACAGCAGCAAAGAAGATGGCGCTGGCAACAATGGCCTGTAGAAAAGCTCCAACATCTTGTTGCACATGTTGAAGGATCTCAGCTTCCTCAGAAAGTAGAGTTTGCTCATCCCCTTCTTGTACGCAGCATCAGTGTTAGATTTCCAGTCCAGTCCATTGCTGATCACGACACCCAGGTATTTTTTTATTCTTTCTGCTGCACATCCACCAACCACAATGCTCCGCACTGTGTGTCTATATATATATACACTACCGTTCAAAAGTTTGGGGTCACCCAGACAATTATTTTGTGTTTTCCATGAAAAGTCACACTTATTTACCACCATGAGTTATAAAATGAATAGAAAATATAGTCAAGACATTGACAAGGTTAGAAATAATGATTTGTATTTGAAATAATATTTTTTTCCAGATACTCAACCTGCTCAAAGGAAGGTCAGTTTCATAGCTTCTCTAACCAGCTAAACTGTTTTCAGCTGTGCAAACATGATTGCACAAGGGTTTTCTAATCATCCATTAGCCTTCTGACGCAATGAGCAAACACATTGTACCATTAGAACACTGGAGTGATAGTTGCTGGAAATGGGCCTCTATACACCTATGTAGATATTGCACCAAAACCCAGACATTTGCAGCTAGAATAGTCATTTACCACATTAGCAATGTATATTAGATATTAGAGTGTATTTCTGATTAGTTTAAAGTTATCTTCATTGAAAAACACAGTGCTTTTCTTTCAAAAATAAGGAAATTTCTAAGTGACCCCAAACTTTTGAACGGTAGTGTATATATATTTATAGTAATATGTACATATGTATACTAGCTGCTCTTGTTTTTTCTTGCCTTCTGATTGTTGCTCTGAGTGTTGCTATCCCTGTGCTGTTGCAATCCTGGAATTTCACCATTGTGGGACTAATAAAGGCTTATCTTATTTATAGTCCTCCACTACTTCCACATCCTCCCCTCTAATCCGCAGTGGCTGTGTAGGCGTCCCCTTCTGACATATTATTCGGCCCAGGAAACACGCATGCAGGCTCAGGCAGATTTGAAAGCTTTATTAGTAAACAATGTGACGTATATGGATGCGTGTGTGAGAGATAAGTATGTACTGTGGGTGGAGGATGCAGGTCAGGACAGAGCAGCACGCTGTGCGGCCAGGCAACCCTATGAGTGAGAGGAGAACAGGGGTTAGCTGGGAAACCACACAGGAGAGTAACAAGGTTCTGTGCTTACTTGTAGTACTGTGGTGGCTGGCGTTGGCAAGGTCCCAAGCCTGGGAGACAGCGTCCTGCTGTGTGTCCGAGATGAAGCGGCGAGGCAGAGGAGCAGCGAGAGGAAGGGGAGAGTGTCCGCCGCCGGGAGGTCCACCTGTGCACAGGGGAAGGCTGACAGGAAAAGGTAAGACAGTAATGGACAGCTTACGTGCCGTGATGAGGAGTCAGCAGGCCTGGAGGGTAGGATGCTGCTGAGGGTTTGAGTACGCAGGGAGACAGACAGCTCCAGGCTGCAGCTCAGAGCGAGATGGAATAAATAGCTGCGCACTAACGAGGTGCAGGTGTGCGCGCAGCTGAGGTGGAAGACCGTGAGCGGCGGGTGATGACAGTACTCCCCCCCCCTACCAGTGCCTCCTGGCGCTGGCTTACCTGGGTGCGTCCGATGAAACTCCGCAATGAGGTCCCGATCCAACACCCACGAAGAGCGCACCCAGGATCTCCACTCCGGACCATAACCTTCCCAATCCACCAGATATTGCAGCCCACGACCTCGGCGCCGGGAGTCCAGGATGGCAGTAACACCCCACGCCGGGTCACCGTCGATCATCCTAGGCGCAGGAGGAGACCTAGGAGGGGGGCAGAGTGGATTGGAAAGGACAGGTTTGATTTTAGATACGTGGAAAGTGGGACACACACGTAGGGAGGGGGGGAGGGCCAAACGCACAGCCACCGGGTTGATGATCTTTGAAATCATGAAGGGGCCGAGGAATCACGGCACCAACTTCCTCTTCTCACCCTTAAGGTCAATATCCTGGGACGAGAGCCAAACCCGCTGACCCACCTGGTAGACAGGAGCTGGCCTTCTGTGGCGATTGGCGGTGGAGCTGTTGCGCGCGGCTGTGTGTAAAAGCACGTTTCTTGTCTTGGTCCACACACTCCGGCAGCTCCTCACGTGCGCCTGGACCGAAGGGACAGCTAACTCACCCTCCTGCTCGGGAAACACGGGGGGATCGTACCCCAAGGACGCGTCAAAGGGCGACACACCGGTAGCAGAGGATCAAGCCGAGTTATGGCCGTATTCCACCCAGGTCAGGTAGGAGCGCCAGGATGAAGGATTTGAGGATGTCACACAGCGCAGGGCGGCCTCCAACTCCTGATTCGTGCGCTCGCACTGCCCGTTAGACTGGGGGTGGTGACCAGAGGAGAGACTAACTGTGGCCCCCAAAGTGTTGCAAAAGCACCTCCAAACCTGGGAGACAAACTGCGGGCCCCGGTCCGAGACCACATCCAGCGGGATCCCATGCAGCCTGACAACATGTTGGACCAGGAGGTCGGCCGTCTCACGTGCCAAAGGAAGACCCTGAAGAGGCACAAAATGGGCGGCTTTGGAAAATCTGTCCACAGTCGTCAGGACCGTGTCAAAGGTGTTAGAGACAGGGAGACCGGTGACGAAGTCTAGGGCGATGTGTGACCAGGGCCTGCCCAGGACTGGCAGGAGCTGGAGTAGACCTGCAGGTGGAGAGTTCTGGGATTTGCCAGTAGCGCACTGGGGACAGGCCCGGACATAATTGGTCACGTCCTTTTGGAGACCCGGCCACCAAAACGAGCGTTGCAGCAAACTCACCAGGTGGGTGATGCCAGGGTGGCAGGAGAGCTTGGAGGTATGGGCCCAGTGGATCACTTCTCCTCGAACCGCCGAAGGAACAAAGAGCCTCCCCTCTGGCCCCCCGCCAGGACCCGGCTCCATCTCCTGAGCCCTCAGAATCTTGTCCTTGATGGACCAGGAAATCGCCCCCACGACGCACGAGTTGGGCAGGATGGTGTGTTCAGATTTCTCTGGGTCCTCAGGGGCAAACTGTCTAGACAGGGCGTCGGGCAACCCATTTGTCAAGCCTGGACGGTACGTGATGGTGAATTGGAAGCGAGCAAAAAATAGAGACCAGCGCGCCTGGCGGGCATTCAGGCACCTCGCTGACCTCAAGTACTCAAGGTTTTTATGGTCCGTCCAGACAACAAAAGGCTGGGCTGCCCCCTCTAACCAGTGGCACCACTCCTGCAGTGCGAGCTTGACAGCGAGGAGCTCCCTGTCGCCGACGTCATAATTGCGCTCCGCCGCCGATAGCCACCGGGAGAAGAAGGCGCAGGGCCGCTTGACACCATCCACCAGTGAGCGCTGGGAGAGCACCGCCCCCACCCCCGTGTCGGACGCGTCGACCTCCACCAGACACTGAAGCGCGGGATCAACCTGGGTCAGGACCCGGGAGGACAAGAACTCTGCCTGGAGAGTCTTGAAGGCAGTGGCCGCTTCCTATGACCACTGGAAGGGCACCTTCGATGACGTGAGGTGGATCGGGGGGTTGACAATGGCGCCGAAGTTGGGAATGAAGCGCCGGTAGAAGTTTGCGAACCCAATAAACTGCTGCACCTGCTTCCTGGAGGTAGGTGTGGGCCACTCAACCACCGCTTTAACCTTAGCAGGGTCGGGGAGGATCTGGTTGTGTGAGATAACGAACCCCAGGAAGGAGGTGGTCCGGGCGTAGAATTTGCACTTCTCTGCTTTGATGTACAGGCGATTCTCCAGCAGCCGTTGCAGGACCCGCCTCACATGGGCCTGGTGCTCCTCCCGTGACTTGGAGAAGATGAGAATGTCATCAAGATATAAAAAGATGAATACTCCCAGGAAGTCCCGAAGAACGTCGTTAATGAAACGCTGGAAAACGGCAGGTGCGTTGGTGAGCCCGAACGGCATCACAAGATATTCGAAGTGGCCGCTGGGCGTCCTAAAGGCCGTCTTCCATTCGTCTCCCTCCCGGATCCTAACGAGATGGTAAGCACCGCGGAGGTCAAGCTTGGTGAACCAGGTCGCCCCCTGGAGGGAGTGGAAGGCGGTGTCCATAAGCGGTAATGTGTAGCGGTCCTTAATGGTGATGTCGTTCAACGCTCTGAAGTCGATACAGGGGCGTAGGGACCCGTCCTTCTTTGCCACAAAGAAGAAACCCGCGCCAAGCGGGGACGAGGAGGGCCGGATGATCCCAGCGCTGAGCGATTCCTTAATATAGGTGTTCATCGCCTCGCATTCTGGCGCAGAGAGACTGTACAGATGGCCAGAAGGCAGGGGGGCCCCCGGGTGGATGTTAATCGCACAGTCATATGGTCAATGCGGAGGAAGGGACAAGGCTCTGGACTTGCTGAACGCTACCCCCAAGTCGTGGAACTCCTGCGGCACTAGAGTCAGGTCCGGGGGCTCGGAGACCGGCGCCGGTGGAGAGGAGGACGGAGCACAAGCCGCCGACTGGAGGCAGGTGCCCAGGCAGAAGGTGCTCCAGGACAGGACGCTGCCGGTTCTCTAATCCAGGACAGGGTTATGCAGCCGCAGCCAGGGGTAACCCAGAATGACATGGTCTGACGAGGAGGGCAGGACATAAAGGGTCAGATCCTCCCGGTGGTTGCCAGAGACGATGATGGGGACTGGCTTAGTGCAATGCGTCACTGTTCCCAGGGAAGAGCGAGAGAGAGTGACCAAATTTAGGGGGGTAGGCACCGGTTGGCAGGGTATGCCCAAACGGGTTGCCAGGCTTCTAGAGATAAAACTCTGCTCTGCCCCAGAATCCACCAGTGCGTGTGTGGAATGCCCGGTGGAGTTGTGACAGAAGCGTATGGGCAATGTGCATGATGATAGGGGATTTGGCCGGTTAGAGTCCGCGAGGCCCCCTACAGTGACTCGCGGACCTCCCCGTTTGGCTTAACCGGGCACAGCTCCACGGGATGCTGGTCATCTCCGCAATACATGCAGAGACCCCGTTCCCGCCGGCGTTGTCTCTCCGCAAGAGGGAGCCTAGTGTGCCCGATCGCCATGGCCTCTGGTTCATCGGCGGACTCCGGAGCCGGTAACGCCAGGGGGCAAGACTGAGCTGGACGGAGGGAAGCTCCACGCGAGCGGCTGACAGACTTCCGCTCCGCAGCCCGCTCACGTAGCCTGTTATCCAGGCTAATGGTGAGCGAGATCAGCTCAGAGAGCCGCCCCGGGAGATCCCGACCGGCTAGCTCATCCCTCAGACCACAACTGAGGCTACGGAGGAAGATACTGCAGAGAGAAGCCTCTCCACAACCCACCTCCTCCGCTGCCACCCGGAGGTCGACAGCGTATTCCGCCGCTGACCGACTTCCCTGTTGGAGACTAAGAAGCTGATCAGCGAGGACGCTGTCGAGACGGGAATGGTCAAAGACCTCTAAAAAGTCCCGCACAAACCGGTCATAAGAGAGGTTTGCGTAGCTGGGCTTCGTCATTACGGCGTAAGCCCAAGCTAACGCTCGCCCCTCCAGGAGATTAGCCATGTACCCGATTCAGCTATGGTCTGAGGGGAAATCCCCGGGAACGCGCAGAAGCACCGACTCACACTGCAGGATAAACCCCTTCGCTCCACCGAGTTTCCCATTGAAGCGAGCGGGGGTTGGAATGGGTGTGAGACGGGTTGGCGCTCCCGAGCTTGGCTGGCCAGCCGAGGAGGCGACCGGAGCCGCAGCGCCGAGAGGACCCGGAGGGAAAGCCCGCGGAGGGTCCAGGCGGTCTAACCGGTTAGACCGTTAACTGATTTAGTATAACCTGTTGTTGGTGTGCTAACATATCCACCCGAGCCTCAAGGGTGGAAAAGCGGCGTGCGAGCCCGCTGTCTGCTGGGCCGCTTTGCTGGAGCCGTACTGACATATTATTCAGCCCAGGAAACACGCACGCAGGCTCAGGCAGATTTGAAAGCTTTATTAGTAAATAATGTGACGTGTATGGATGCGTGTGTGAGAGATAAGTATGTACTGTGGGTGGAGGATGCAGGTCAGGACAGAGCAGCACGCCGTGCGGCCAGGCAACCCTATGAGTGAGAGGAGAACAGGGGTTAGCTGGGCAACCACACAGAAGAGTAACAAGGTTCTGTGCTTACTTGTAGTACTGCGGTGGCTGGCGTTGGCAAGGTCCCAAGCCTGGGAGACAGCGTCCTGCTGTGCATCCGAGATGAAGAGGCAAGGCAGAGGAGCGGCGAGACGAAAGGGAGAGTGTCCGCCACCGGGAGGTCCACCTGTGCACAGGGGAAGGCTGACAGGAAAAGGTAAGACAGTAATGGACAGCTTACGTGCCGTGATGAGGAGTCAGCAGGCCTGGAGGGTAGGATGCTGCTGAGGGTTTGAGTACGCAGGGGGACAGACGGCTCCAGGCTGCAGCTCAGGGCGAGATGGAATAAATAGCTGCGGATTAACGAGGTGCAGGTGTGCGCGCATCTGAGGTGGATGCCGGTGAGCGGCGGGTGATGACACCTTCTTCCTAAAGTCAATCACCATCTCTATGGTCTTGCTGACGTTCAGCCTCAGGTGATTCTGCTCAGTTCACTCGACAAATCTGTCTACCAGTGCCCTGTACTCCCCCTCCTCTCCCCCTCTTATACACCCAACAACAGCCGAGTCATCAGAGAATTTCTGCAGGTGGCATGAGTCTGAGTTGTACTGAAAGTCAGTGGTGTATAAGCTGAAGAGAAAAGGAGAAAGCACAGTCCCCTGTGGAGCTCCCGTATCACTAACCACCACATCAGACAAGACACTGCCCAGCCGGACAAACTGTGTCCTGCCTGTCAGGTAGTCGGTAATCCAGGAGATCTCAGAACTGTTGACCCCCATCACCCACAGCTTCTCACCCAGCAACAGTGGCTAAGTGGTATTAAAGGCACTGGAGAAATCAAAGAACAGGATTCTCACAGTGTCTCCTCCGCCATCCAGGTGCAAATGCTCTTGTTGCAGCAGGTAGATGACAGCATCTTCAACTCCTAAATGGGACTGATATGCAAACTGTAGAGGGTCCAGCCATGTCTTCACCTGCGACCTCAGGTGGACTAAGATAAGTCTCTCCAGGACCATGACCACATGAGATGCGTGGGCAACTGGTCAGTAGTCATTCTGGACTGCTGCAGATACCTTCTTGGGGACAGGAACCAGGCAGGATGTCTTCCACAGCACCGGTACTCTCTCCAGACTCAGGCTCAGGTTATACAAGTGTTTCAGTACAGGAGATAGCTGGTTGGCACAGGTCCTCAGGATCCTAGCAGAGATGCCATCAGGGCCCGCAGCCTTCCATTGGCAGAGTCTCTCCAGCTGTTTCTTAACCTGGTCCATAGTCACAGTGATGTAGGGGTTGGTGCAAAATATGACAACAGAGACCCCAGACTGCTGAGCAACTGAAGTCACAAATGTAACAGTATATGTATTAATAATTATGATCAGGTATAAAAATTATTTAATTTATATGAATGTATTGAAACCAGAGATGAAATCTCGGTTCATATACACTGGAAAAGTTAATAACACTCGTGGGGCACCAGCTTCTATCTCTAAGAACCAATTTAATCTTTAATTTCTCTTTATACCTGTTTAATCACTCAATAAATTAATTAATAATCAGTCTCAAAATTTTGGTGAATTCGATACTGGGGACTTGAACCAGACTCAGAATGAAATAAATTCTCAACAACTTCTCTCATTTTCACATATTTATTAAACGAAATGAGACATTGCAGTGATTTCATTTAACCTGGTTTCAACATTTGCGGAACCAGGGTTAACTGTGAAACTAATTTAGATGAGTTTGAGTTAACAGATTATGGAAAACATAATGCAAATTTATGGAGAAAGTTTTACTAATTATATGAAAAGTTCTGGATTACTCTTAAGAAAATGAAAATGGGATTTTAATGAAAGGAGGAGTTATGTTAATGGATCCTTAATTTGCATCTGATTAGATATCAAATTATTATCAAACCTCAGACGTTTAATTCAGCAGACGTTTAATTCAGCAGATGGATAAAGAAAGTGCAGCTCACGTGCTTTCTCATTGAAGATTTGAAGTTGTGTTCTTTCGTCGTCCTTGTGAAGCTTTCAATGTGTTGATCAGTGCCAAAACCTAGAATATTTGTCCAGCAAATAATCGGTTGTCACAAGATGAGATTTTGATGTGTTGATCACCGTGGCTGTGATCTGGCCCAGGGCGTTTAATCTTCGTGGCGAGCTGCGTCTCCTTTCCTCTCCATTGGCAAGCGGCTTCCAGAGGAATTCGATAATAATTAAATATATCTAATCTGATCTCAAATTAAAAGAGTTTCGGACTTTAAATAAAAGAGCTTCCGGCATGGGATTGGTCAATAAAAATATTATAAAAATAAAGTCAAGATTAAAGCTTACATTAAAATTAAAACGGTGGTTTTACAGAAAGTTTAGCAGGAAAAAAAAAAGTGATAGAAATAAATGTCTAGGATTGGAGTTTTTAACTCCTGATTAGAATTTTCAGCTCAGAGAAGGAACAATTCCTAGGCATTTAAAGAAAAACATTAAAATACAAAGAGGTTACAACAAAACATGATACTTCAAGCTCCTTGATCATAGGAAGGAAAACACGTGGGAGAAGTCTTCTGTGTTCAGGCAGTCTTTTGTTCTCCCAAAAAGTTCTCTGCTGTGTAGTCATGAAGACAAAGAGAAGGTGACAAAAAGAGAAAGGGCTTCGATAAGAGGAAGTAGCAGGCGGTCTCCCTCCTTTTATAAATTCAGTCGAGCTTTTGCGGGCTTCCGGGTTGACAGGAGCCCAGCAAATAGGCTTCCTTCGTGGGCAGGCTTTATTGAACTTTAGTCCAATAAACAAATAGTCTTTTGTCTGGAACTTTGAGAGAGCTGTTGTCAAGCAGAGATTGGCTGAGATCGGTCACATGATTTGACAGATATGTTGGCAAATCTTTAAGACTTAATATTCATCTATACACTTCTGTATATTCTCTAACCTAGTCTTAGTGATCATGCAACTTATACCCAGTGCTTATAAATTAACATGCAGGAATAAACATTCATTTAAACACTTAACATGCATATACACTACCGTTCAAAAGTTTGGGGTCACTTAGAAATTTCCTTATTTTTGAAAGAAAAGCACTTTTTTTCAATGAAGATAACTTTAAACTAATCAGAAATACACTCTATACATTGCTAATGTGGTAAATGACCATTACAGCTGCAAATGTCTGGTTTTTGGTGCAATATCTACATAGGTGTATAGAGGCCCATTTCCAGCAACTATCACTCCAGTGTTCTAATGGTACAATGTGTTTGCTCATTGCGTCAGAAGGCTAATGGATGATTAGAAAACCCTTGTGCAATCACGTTAGGTCTGCAATGCTGTAATTGCTGCAAATGGAGGATTCTTTGACGAAAGCAAAGTTTGAAGGAAAAAATTATTATTTCAAATACAAGTCATTATTTCTAACCTTGTCAATGTCTTGACTATATTTTCTGTTCATTTTACAACTCATGGTGGTAAATAAGTGTGACTTTTCATGGAAAACACAAAATAATTGTCTGGGTGACCCCAAACTTTTGAACGGTAGTGTATATATAAAATCACGGATTAATATATTTCAAACCCATTACTGATTGTCCAGAATAAACATCAAGAGTCCATTTGCTTTTCCTGGGGTCCTGGGAAAAGAAGAGAGATGTTGAAAAGTGAGTCCTAAAGATGTGGTTAAAGGTTTGCTGGTTAAATTTGGCATGTCCCAGAGTTGCCAGAAGGGGCAATATTGAGCTGTGGATCTCTGTAGTGCTGAGGGGCTCCTTGGGCCTGTTCCATGTCTCCATGTTTATGGGGGCTATAAAAGTCAAAACAGGAAATGCCTTAGGGTGAATTCCTTAGACTGGTTTTGACAAAGGAATGGTGAGTTCAGTTGTGGCCTGGGGTAAAAGAGCAGTTTTCTGACTGTCCTTTTCCCGGGTGAAACAATGTCTTTAAGCAGAAGAATTTTTATTGATGAGCCAAGTGCAAATCAAGCAAGAATGGGAAAGAATTCTACCTCCAAAGCTTCAATAATTAGTCTCTTCAGTTCCTGAATGCCTACTGAGTGCTGTTAAAAGGAAAGGTGATGTAAGGCAGCAGTAAACATTACCCTGTCCCAGCTTTATTGGAACATGTGAAAGGAATCAAATTCAAAATGAGTGAATATTTGAAAAAAAGCCATTTATCAGTTTGAATATTAAATATCTTAAAATTAAATTAATTAAATCAAAATTAAAATTAAATTGCTCCTTCAGGAGGAGCAATGTGGTTTTCGTCCGGGCCGTGGCACATCGGACCAGCTCTTTACCCTCTCGAGAATTCTTGCGGGTTCGTGGGAGTTTGCCCAACCAGTTAACATGTGTTTTGTGGACTTGGAGAAGGCATTTGACCGCGTCCCTCATGGATTTTTGTGGGGGGTACTTCGGGAGTATGGGGTATCGAGCTTGTTGTTACGAGCTATTCGGTCTCTGTACGACCGTTGTGAGAGTTTGGTTCGTATTGCCAACACTCGGTCGGAGTCATTCCCAGTGAGAGTTGGACTCCGCCAGGGCTGCCCTTTGTCACCGATCCTGTTCATAATTTTTATGGACAGGATTTCTAGGCGCAGCCAGGGAATGGAGGGTGTCATGCTTGGTGACCACAGGATCTCATCTCTGTTGTTTGCAGATGATGTTGTCCTGTTGGCTTCATCCAGCAATGACCTACAGTTCTTGCTGGGACGGTTTGCCGCTGAGTGTGAAGCGGCTGGGATGAGAATCAGCACCTCCAAGTCCGAGTCCATGGTCCTCAGCCAGAAAAAGGTCGATTGTCCTCTCCGGGTTGGGGACAGGCTCCTGCCCCAAGTGGAGGAGTTTAAGTATCTTGGGGTCTTATTCACGAGTGAGGGGAAAATGGAGCGAGAGATCGACAGACGGATTGGAGCAGCATCTGCAGTGATGCGGACGTTGTACCGGTCTGTTGTGGTGAAGAGGGAGCTTAGTTCTAAGGCAAAGCTGTCGATTTACCAGTCAATCTACGTTCCTACTCTCACCTATGGTCATGAGCTTTGGGTAATGACCGAAAGAATGAGATCGCGGATACAAGCGGCTGAAATGAGCTTTCTCTGTAGGATTGCTGGACTCACCCTCAGAGATAGGGTGAGGAGCTCAGTCATCCGGGAGAGGCTCAGAGTAGAACCACTGCTCCTCCACATTGAAAGGAGTCAGTTGAGGTGGTATGGGCATCTGATTAGGATGCCTCCTGGACGCCTCCCACTTGAGGTGTTTCAGGCACGTCCCACTGGGAGGAGACCCCGGGGCAGACCCAGGACTCGGTGGAGAGACTATGTCTCCCAGCTGGTCTGGGAACGCCTTGGTATCTCCTCTGAAGAGCTGGAGCAGGTGGCTGGGGAGAGGGAAGTCTGGGCTTCTCAGCTTGAACTGTTGCCTTCGCGACCCGGACCTCCGGAAAAGCGGTAGAAGATGGATGGATGGATGGAAAATTAAATTAAATTTAAATTAAATCACCCTTATTGTCATTCAACCGCACAACCAATCATGTACAGCAGAACAAGATTGTGCTTTACCTATCTACTGTGTTAATCACACACACCCCAAGTGCAGAATCAAAGGGCCGCTGCCATGAGGCGCCGCCACAGAGTTCCCTCCTCCATTCCATTTATTGCTGAGCACCAAGCTGGACGGCAGGAAGTTCCACTTTTATAAGGTCTTCGGCATGACCCGGCCGGGATTTGAACCCCTGCCTCCCAGGTGTGGGGCGGATGCTCTACCAACTGAGCCACCACTCCGGTTAATCTCGTCTTTGTATTGTATTCAATTGATTATACAGTGGCGATCAAAATTAGAGAACAATGTATAAATACTTGATTTATTGTAAAGGGGCAGCTGTGGCACAGGTGTAGTGTGGCCGACTATTGATCAGAGGATCAGTGGTTCACAGTTCCCGCACTGTCTGTAGTCTGCAAGTCGAAGTGTCCTTGAGCAAGACACTGAACCCTCAGTTGCCCCTGGTGGGTCAGGCCAGTGCCGGTGCATGGCCACTCTGCCGCCATCAGTGTGTGAATGTGTGTATGAATGGGTGGATAGCAGGATCTGTAAAGTGCTTTGGTCATCTAGAGATGAGCAAAAAGTGTTATATAAGTCAACACCATTTACAATATGTTATTCTTCATTGTTCAGAATTTGACAGAATATGGCGGTGGCGGAGTGGTTAGCACTGCGGCAGCACAGCAACTCACCCTTGGCCGGGGGATCCTGGGTTCGATCCAAGCCCCCGACCAACAGTGATCTGTGTGGAGTTTGCATGTTCTCCCCGTGTCTGTGTGGGTTTACTCCGGGATTTCTCCGGTTTCCTCCCACATGCCAAAAACATGCAAGTTAGGTTAATTGGCATCAAACTGGGGATTCTAAATTGTCCTTAGGTATGACTGTGAGAGTGAATGGTTGTCTGTCTCTCTGTGTTGGCCCTGCGATGGACTGGCGATCTGTCCAGGGTGGACCCTGCCTCTCGCCCAAAGGATGATGGGATAGGCTCCAGCCCCCCCCCCCCCCCGTGACCCGAAAAGGATTAAGCAGAAGAAGATGAATGAATGAATGAATCAGCTGTGGCTATACCACTGCTGTACTAGCATTTTTTTTTAATAAGAGCAAAATTAGAGAACAATGACCACTGTGTCAGAAGAGAAGATTTAAACAATGCTTTTTTAGGGCTATCGTCGTCGGCCTCCGTCGGTCTATGATGACCATGGAAGAGAATCCTAAACGTCTATTCTGCTGGAACAGCACCGCCTGTGGCTGAACAGGCCGATGCGCGAATGGCAGTCCCTGTCACACAGGTCGCACTTGTGAGTGGTCTCTGTGCTGCTGGGTCTGTGGCGGTTCTTCCTGCGGGTCCTTTTTTCATCTGCTGCAGCAGTCAGTCTCTCTTCACCCGCCTTGAGCTGTCTGGTCAGGGTGCCTCTCCATTTGGAGCAGTCCGTTGCAAGGTCCTCCCAGCGCTCTGTGTTGATCTCCAGGGCCTTCATGTCTCTCTTGCAGACGTCTCTAAAGCGCAGCTGTGGGCGGCCAACGTCTCTCCTGCCAGTCGCCAGTTCTCCGTAGAGGACGTCTTTGGGGATTCTGCCATCCTCCATACGGCGAATGTGGCCTAGCCAGCGGAGCCTGCGCTGCCTGAGTAGAGTGAACATGGAGGGAAGGTCGGCGCGGGAGAGAACTTCTGTGTTGGGCACTTTGTCCTGCCAGGATATGTCCAGGATGTGGCAAATGCAGCGCAAGTGGAAGGAGTTCAGTCTCTTTTCCTGCCGGGCGTATGTTGTCCACGTCTCACTCCCATAGAGCAGTGTGCTGATGACGCAAGCATTGTACATTGCCATCTTCGTCTTGACAGAGAGTTTGGGATTCTCCCACACTCGTGTGGTGAGGCGAGCGAGTGTGAAGGCTGATTTTCCAATCCTCTTGTCGATCTCTGTATCAAGGGAGAGGTTGTTGCTGATCGTGGACCCCAGGTACGTGAACTGATTCATGACCTCCAGCTCGTAGTTGTCGATGGTGATGGTTGGTGGTGCTTCCGTGCCTTGCGCCAAGACGTTAGACTTCTTCAGGCTGATGGTAAGCCCAAAGTCCTTGCATGCCTGGGAGAAGTGGTCCATCAGGTTCTGAAGCTCCTGCTGTGTGTGGGTTGCGACTGCAGCATCGTCTGCTAACAGCATGTCTCTGATTAGAGCCTCGCGTACTTTGGTTCTGGCTTTCAGGCGGGCGAGGTTGAAAAGCCTGCCGTCAGATCTTGTGTGCAGGTAGATTCCCTCTGTTGCTGTGCTGAAGGCATGCCTCAGGAGCATAGCAAAGAAAATCCCAAAGAGGGTTGGCGCAAGTACACAGCCCTGCTTCACTCCGCTGCGTATGTTGAATGGCTCTGAGACGTTGCCGTTGTGCTGCACTATCCCCTGCATGTTGGTGTGAAACGATTCGATGAGGCTTTGCAACTTTGGTGGGCATCCTGTCTTTGGCAGGATCTTGAAAAGGCCCTCTCTGCTGACCAGTTTGAACGCTTTGGTGAGGTCGATGAAGGCGACGTACAGGGGCATGTTCTGTTCTCTGCATTTCTCCTGGAGTTGGCGGATGGAGAATATCATGTCTACCGTTGATCACTCAGCACGGAAGCCACACTGAGACTTGGGGTAGACACGTTTGGCAAGCTTCTGTAGACGAACGAGAACAACTCGTGCGTAGACTTTGCCAACAACGCTGAGGAGGGAGATGTCCCTGTAGTTGTTGCAGTCGCTTCTCTCCCCTTTGTTTTTGTAGAGGGTGATGATCTTGGCGTCCCTCATGTCCTGTGGTACGGCACCTTCCTTCCAGCACTGGCAGAGGACGTCATGCAATGGCAGCAGTAGGGCGGTCTTGCAGTGCTTGATCAGGTCGGGGGGTATGCCATCATTGCCGGGTGCCTTGCCAGCGGCCAAGCTATCAATGGCCTTGCTGAGTTCGTCAATGGTTGGCTTGGCGTCAAGTTCGTCCATGGATGGCAGGCAGTTGATGGCATCAAGGGCTGACGGTGTCACGGTGTTCTGTCTGGAGTAGAGGTCGGAGTAGTGTTCCACCCATCTCTCCATCTGCTTGTTCTTTTCTGTGATCATCTCCCCAGTGGAGGATTTGAGGGGGGCCGTCTTGCTCTTAGTCGGACCAAGTGCTTTCTTGATGCCATCGTACACACCACGGATGTTCCCTGTTATGGCAGCGGTTTGAATGTCTTGGCTGAGCTGAGTCCAGTACTCGTTGGCACAGCGCCGAGCAGTCTGCTGAACTTTGCTTCTCTCAGCCCTGAGAATCTGGAGATTCTTCTCGTTTGGGTACTTCTTGTACTCAGCAAGTGCTGAGCGCTTGGCTTCAATGACGGGGGTCATCTCGGTCAACTTGGCATCAAACCAGTCCTGTGACTTCGAGGTCTTCCTCCCAAAGGTAGCCAAGGCTGTGCGGTGGATGGTGTTTCGCAGCTCTTCCCACTTCTGCTTTGCAGATTCTCCTTCTTGTGGTACACCAAGTTCCAAGGTGGAGGCAAACTGCTCAACAAGTTCTGGTTGGGCCATCTTGCTGGTGTCAATCCGTGTCTTTCCAGGCTGTCTAGCACGATGGAATTTCTTCAGCTGCAGCTTGACCTTGCAACACACCAATGAATGGTCTGTGTCGCAATCTGCACTCTGGAACGAACGGGTGATTAGCACGTTCTTCAGTGAGGTGCACCTGGTCAGGATCAAGTCTAGCTGGTGCCAGTGCTTTGAGCGCGAGGAAACCTTGTGTTGGGGCTTGGTCTTGAAGAACGAGTTTGTGATGCACAGATCGTGATATATGCAGAACTCGAGCAGCCACTGTCCGTTGTCGTTCATTCTGCCCACGCCAAATGGTCCAAGACAGGAGGGCCAGGAGTCATGGTCAGCACCCACTCTGGCATTGAAGTCTCCAAGGAGAATGAGTTGTTCAGAGTTGGGGATGATCCTGACAGTTGTTGCGAGATTCTCGTAGAACTTGTCTTTTGCCTCTGGTGTGGCTGTCAGTGTTGGGGCATACACACTGACGAGGGTGACTGGGCCTTGAGTGGTGTTGAGGCAGAGGGTGAGGAGTCGTGCAGAGCCATTGCTGCCCAGTTCCACCATCTTCAGCAAGGTGTTCTTTACTGCGAAGCCCACTCCGTGTTCCCTGTGTTCGTCACTGCCCTTTCCCTGCCAGTAGAACGTGTAGTCCTTCTCTCTCAGTGTGCCTGCGTCAGCCAACCGTGTTTCCTGGAGAGTGGTGATATCCACTCCCAGTCTCTTCAGCTCATTATTGATGATGGCAGTCTTCCTGGTGTTGCTGATGTTCTTGAGGTTAGCAGCGAGTCCTGTCATCATAGTGCGGACGTTCCAAGTTCCCAGTTTTAGAGTTGGTCTCTTTTGTTTTTTTGTCTTGCCTGGTGCAAAGGTTCTCAGCCTGCTGTTTGGACTTCTCCTCATCGCCATGCACCCAATGAGGAAAGCAAGCTATGGCGGGACAACACCTTATTGGCTGGGGGCTGCCCAGCCTGAGGCGGGCAGTAGCTGTCCAGTGAGATCCAATGATCCCTCCCACCGTCGGGAACAACCCCTGGCGCCGCGCTCTACGCCAATTGAGCGGTGGCTTATAACCGGTAACTGTCATTCCCCGTGTTTTGTCTATGCCAAAGGCGAAGCTGGAGTGTCCTCTCCAGTGATCCGGTGTTCTACCTTCCAGCATTGGGCGTTGGTAGGATTCAAACCTGGGCAGGAAGATATGGAGGGCAAGATGTTGCCCATGCAGCATGTCCCCCCCTCTCCACGTCACTGATGAATCCAAAGGAACAGCAGGGCTGCTACAGTTTGGCACCAGCGCCGTTGCAGGAGCTGCCAGAATGATGTTGAGCACAACAGAGAACTGCCTTAGGGGCTCCGACTCCGGATTTTTCCTCAGGGTTGACTCCCGAAGCCTTTCCCGTGACCGGGTGTGCCGCAAGGCAGCGGAGGTTTGAGTTTACCTTCCCCTAGATGGGCTACCTTCCCAGGTTGACGAGCCACCATCTACCCGAAGCATCTGGTTTTAAGGCGCCAGAGATCCGCCCTCGCCCCTTCTCCTATTAGTAAAAGCAGTTCTGCTGGGCTTAGAGACTAAACCACATGGGCAGGCTAGGAGCTGGACTTAGTTGTCAGAGGCTTTTCGAGACGCACGCCATAAGGAGCATTTTATGAGCACTGGGAGCTTAACCCCAGTGCCGCTCCTGGCTATGACAACCTTGGAACCAGGACTATAGGGCTATAGGATTCAAAAATTAATAGAAAGTGTAGAGGTCCTTGCTTTGAATGTCTTCAGCACGTCTGTGCCCACAGGACATCACTAGTTTCTCACACTGCTCTGGTTTGGGGGACAGGATTATACGAGGACTCTCAATGGGGAATTGGTTCAACACTGCAGCTGGAATTCACTGCTGAACAGGGTAAGGATCTGTCTCATCACAAAGTGTCTCTCCGTTTAAGACAATATGGACTCAAAGCTCACTTCTGCAGTGACCAAACCAGTCATCAGCAGAAAGAATAAAAAGGCTAGACTTGCCTTTGCTGTGGAGCATGTTGTGTGGACAGAGGAGAACTTGTCCACAGTGCACTTCAGTGATGAGAGGAAGTTCAATTTATTTGGGTCTGATGGGAAATGATATGTTTGGCATCAAACTGAGGAAAGACTGAACCCAAAGTGTGTAAAGAAGTCAGTTAAATGTAGAGGAGGAAGTGTCATAGTTTGGGCGATGTTTTCTGCAGCAGAGGTTGGGCCTCTTGTACAACTACATGACAGGTGAATGCAAATGTTTATGTGAACTTCCTTCTGCAACATGCAGTTCCTTCACTGCAATTGTCTCTTAATCAGCCTGGAATTTTCTTGCAAGACAATGCCCCCTGTCACACTGCAACACGGGTTAAACGGCTCCTTGAATCTAACAGTATTGTAACAATGAAATTACCAGCCCAGAGTCCAGATCTAAACCCCGTAGAGAATCTCTTGAAAATCCTTGGAGACAAAGTAATGGCTAAGAAACCCACTACAGTTACTGAACTGTGGAAGAGACTGAAGAATGTCACAAACCGAGCCGGTGTTTTACTGTAGGCTCAGTTCTGACCGTTCTCTGGGGCTCGGACATCGGGGTTTATGTATTGTTACCTTTTGAGTTCTGGTTGTTTTTATGTTTGTGTTCTTCTTCTTTTCCATGCCTGTAGCCGCCGCTCTGGCTGGCAGTTTTCAGGCAGCCTCTTTTGACCCACTTTCTGGTGGGCGCTGTCTAACATTCGCTGGTCTGACTACACCCCCACTCTCTTTGACAGCCAGCTGATTTGCCCCGGTAATTATCTTTCCCGCTCTTCGCCCAGGTGTGTCCAATTTGTCATTCCAGCAGTGTTTGTACTTAGGCGGCTCTTGCCAGTCAAACACTGCTGGACCATTGTGCATCGCCATGCAGACGTTAATCGCTGCATGGTAATAATGTCTATTGAGGGAAAGCTACACTGTCGCCATTCCCCTCAGCGTAACTGTTTTTGTGTATGTTCGCTGGTTACTTGGACTTTTTGGACTGCTCCTGTGCCGTGAGTACGAACTGTTTAGCATAGCCCAGTTTCCTTTCCAGCTACAGTAGAGCGTCCTGGAGAACTCAAGGTCTACCCCGAGTTGTTCTTGTTTTGTTTGCATCATCTGTCGTGTTGTCAGCCTGCAAATATTGTCAACACTATCACGACGTGTTAGCCACTCCACACAGCCGTGGTTCTATTGCGCCCCTTGAAGCGATATCGGCCCTGGGGCGCAACCAAGGTTAACACGTCTCCTTTCCATGCGTTTGCTGGGCAATATCGGCCCCAAACGCCAACTGTGTTTGCTTATTTTTGTAAGTCTTCACCTTTTTGGGAACTGTTGTCATCAATCTTTATGTTTAGTAAAGGTGCTGTGGTGAATCCTGTGCATAGATCCATTCATCCTTCACGTCTTCCGTGCGCTGTGTAAAAGCACACAAGGGGGCTTGTGACAGAAGAAGAATGGACCAAGATCAGACCAGAGCAGTGTGAGAAACTAGTGATGTCCTGTGGGTGCAGATGTGCTGAAGTCATTCAAAGCAAGGGCCTCTACACTTCCTGTTCATTTTTGAATCCTATAGCCCTAAAAACCATTGTTTAAATCTTCTCTTCTGACACAGTGGTCACTGTTCTCTAATTTTGCTGTTTTTTTTTGTTTTTTGTTTTTTTTTTACAAAATAAATGTTTGTGTTGAAGTGCCTTGGTTATTAAAGGGATTTGCAAATCATTGTATTCTTTTTGTTTACTTTGACCCAACATCCCAACTTCATTGGAATTGGGTTTGGATTATTATTATTATTATATTATAACTCAAACTTCAGGAGGTGGAGCATTAACAACTTGACTGGGAAAATGTGACCTAAACCAACTCCTGGAACCCACTATTACTACAGCTATGAGTAAAAATGGCTTGTTTGAAAAGAATAATTTTAAACTTTGAGTCATGCAGCTCGTCCAGTGGAACCTGTTCATATGAAATAAGTGTGGAATGGTTTCTTTAATGTTTGGACTACAAAGGAAATGGAAGCAGTCGTTTCCATCCGCCGTGTAGTGTGTATGGTGTGTTTGCTTAGTAACGCAGCACTGCTGTCTCTCCCACTTCTCTGTTAGGGTGGGGCGGGTGCAGCTCTAATTAAATGTTACCTGTCCCACCCGGCCAGTCAACGGCAAAACACTGCCACGGCCGATTAGGTCACACTGCTGCTACGCTAATGGTCCGTGAACTCACAGGGGCCCAAGTCTGCTCATGACGTAGCGTGTGTGTGTGTGTGTCCTACACCCTTTGTCTCAGAGACTGTTATTTGTAATGAGTGTGTATTACTGCAGAGACCGACTGCTGACAGGCCACACACACTGGAACACAGTGGTCATGTGTCCCCCACCTCACCTCCCCAATACTAATCTCTCCACGACACACACACATGCAGAGAGTAGTCAAGTCAAGACTGGGCTGAGTGTGCCACTGGAACACAGATTTGCTTCGGCTGATGGCAAACCGCAGCAGTGGAGTCTGTGACGGCCTGCATTTCCTTTAATATCCTGGCTAATGTACAGAGAGAAGTGTGGGCCTCTAGAAAGCCATTGGATCCCAGCCAGACTTCCTAACCCACCGCCACCACCGCTGCTCTTATGTAATGTTTTGATCAGTACAGTAGGCAGTGTTTGGTGTGGGAGCTGCAAATAGGACTCATGTGGACATGGCAGTGTTTTAGCTCATACGGACGAGCTCGGTGTCTGGAGTTTTCTTTAATCATTTTGTTTTGATTGGTCACGTGGCGCCACATGCTACTAAGATTTTCCTTTTACTTTAATCTTGATTTGCAGGAAGTTGTATTACTTAAAGTTTTTCATTGACTATTATTGTCTTCTTTTTATACAAATTGAATAGTTCATATTTATACATTACACTTCCATCCAGGCCTGTTAGTTGCTTTTTGGTGGCCCTAATCAAGATTGTGTTTGGGGCCCCTATTTACCCACGCACACGAGCGGTTGGTGCTTTAGGCTGGCCGGCCAGCTATCAGGCTACGTTGGTACTCTGACTCAACAGGGAATGAGGCTACAGCCATCAAACCTGGTACATAGTCTGACCTTGGGACTACCACCTATGGCTATATTTTTGGGGTCCAAAGGTCAAGGTCAGAATGTCAGATAAACTACAGGTTCAGGTTACTTTATTTGTACCCATAGGTAGATTTGTTATCTCATCTCAACAACAAAGAAAGCTCAGGTCACCAAACTTGGTACATAGATTCATTTTGGAATCCTGACCTCTAACTATAGGTCTGGAGTCCAAAGGTGCAATGCAATGCAAATTGCATTGCAGGTTGAGGTCATAATATCATATAAACTGTTTCTCAAGAACAACGGATGCTCTGAGTATGGGTTTGGGGTCAACAGGTCAAAGGTAATGTGCAGTGTCACATTTGAGAGCAGTTGTGCAATATTTTAGATGAGGAGACGGTGCAATATTATTAGTATACTACAGTATGAAATTGCTTAAAACAAGTACACTTTTTTTGCCCGTAAATTTTTACTTGTTTTAAGCAATTTCAGTAAAATTTTCTTGCGCCATGGACAGAAAACTTTTCTTCAAACAAATAAAAATATTTTATAGCGAGGAAAATTTTCTTACAGAAAACTGAACAAGAAGAAGAAATATCTTGTCAAAGGCAAAACAAGCACATATAGCCTTGATTTAAGATATTTTATCTCACTAAAATTTCATTGTTTGCAGTGCAATTTGTTTATACCCCTGGGCCTGTTTAGTCGTGTCTTCATAAAGTTTACCATCATAATGTAGAAGCTATACTGGAGACAGCATAAAATGGACTGAAAAAGTCCAAGTCCAAGGTACTGATCAGTTAAAGCTTCTGTATAAATCTGAAATCAATCCAATCAGAAATGGCCACAACTATACTGGCAACAACAGAACATGTGGATGGATGGATGGATGGATGGATGGATGGATGAGTCAACAGCACTATGCCCTCGGCGTCTTCATTCTTTTTTCTTCTTCTTCTTTGTCGTGTCATATTTGCACACCTGTCTCCACTGGCCTCGATCAAGGGTGGCCTTGGGGGTGATGTTCACAATGCCACATCCTCCTTGATCCGGTCAAGCCACCGTTTCTTTGGCCGTCCTCATGGCCTCTTCCCACTTGGGCTGAGGTGCGGTCCTCTTCGCCACTCCCGTGTGCTTTTGCACATCCTCGTTCTTTACCTGGTTGTGCAGGGTCAGGCCAAGGCTCCAGTGCAGCATACACATCTCCATTCTTTGGGGCATTTGCTTGTGTTTCGTTGTAGCGGGCCAGCATGCATATCCATACATGGTGACAGGGTGGATCAGGATCTTATAGATTGTTCTCTTAAGCCACACTGGCATCTGGCAGTCACAGAGAACACCAGTCACCTGCTGCCACTTGGCCTCCAGCAACGCTGACTCAGGCATCAAGAAGTGCGTCACCATGACTGCTGAGTATTCAGCCAAGGTATTTAAAGTGTGTTCTCATCTTTATACTGACAGTTCCATCAGTTTGGTGTCCAAATTCCACCTACTTGGTTATTGTGACGCTCAAAGGCATTCCGTTCTCACCTAGCCTTGTTGCTCCAAGTGGCCCTGGCCTTCGGCTCCCAAGACTACATCATCAGCATACAACTATGTCCATGGGTGGTGCAGCTGGACATCAGCCATGGCTGTGTCAATGCACAGAATAAAGAGGAGGGGGTACAGGGCCAATCCCTGATGAACGCCCACAGTGATGGGGAATGGCGGTGATGTTCCCACCGGGCGTCATACGCTGCTGTTGACGCCTTGGTGCAGCAGTTGGAGCCGGCGCACGTAAACTTCAGGCACAGGATCAGAGTGTGTGTCCTCATGTGCAGTATAATAATTAATATCATAAAGTAATACTAGTCCCAGCCAGCATGCCCATGTGGGCCCCACTATAGGTTAAAACTGGGTTGTCTTATGGGCCCCATCTGTGTTTGCCTACATGAACTTTCCCTCTTGCACAGGTAAGCAGGTCATTTGCTTACCTGCATTAACCCCAACTGAGCCCCAAATGAGTGAGCAAGCTTCAGTAACACTTGTGCCAAAAGTACGAGAAAAAAAGTCACAAATGTATGAGAAAAGGCACAGATTTATGAGGAAAAAAGTGGAAATTTAGGAGAAAAAAGGCTGCAAATTTACAAGAAAAAATAATAAAATTACTTGAAAGATGTTACAAACTTACAAAAAAAAAACTTTACCAAATTTATAAGAAAAAAAGTCACAAATTTAAGAGAAAATTTTTGGAAAACTTGCAAATTAGCAAAAAGGAAAAAAGTTACAAACTTATGAGAAAAAAATCAAAAATTTATGCGAAAAAGTTGCAAGTTTACAGTAATAAAAGTTTAAAATTCTGGAGAAAGTTCCAAATTTACAAGAAAAATGTTGGAATTCTTTTTTTGTCTACTTTATTAATCCCAGAGGGAAATTCAGGGCAGCCACAGTCCCAGTCCCGTCACCATTCACACCTGGGGCCACTTTAGAGTCTCCAGTTAACCTAACCTGCATGTCTTTGGCCTGTGGGAGGAAACCGGAGTAAACCCACGCAGACACGGGGAGAACATGCAGACTCCACACAGGGGGGAGTCACTGACGGTCAAGATCAAACCCACGACCTTCTTACTGTGCTGCCACAGCACTAACCACTGCCCCCTGAGCTCCCCTAGCTTTATGGGGAAAAAAGTCACAATTTTACAAGAAAAAAAATCTCAAAAAAAGTTACAAGTTCACAGTAAGAAAAAAGTTGAAAATTTATGAGAAAGTTTCAAATTTTCAAGAAAAATGTGTCAATTTTACAAGAAAAACAGACACATTTCTGAGAAAAAGTTGCAAATTTACAAGAAAAAAATCTCAGATTTATGAGAAAAAGTTACAAGTTTACAGTAAAAAAAAGCTGAAAATTTATGAGCAAGTTTCAAATTTACAGGGAAAAAAGTCACAAATGTAACAGAAAATTGCAAATTTATGAGAAAATAAGTTGAAAACAGGAAAGTCCATGTGGGCAAACACAGATGGAGCCAACATGAACAAACCCACATGGACCCATAAGACAGCCCAGATTTAACCTTTGGTCGGGCCCACATGGACATGCTGGCTGGGCTTTTTCTTCATGTCTAACTCTTCTCGTCACCTCCGTTCCAGTCCAGTTTGGAATAAAGTCAAAGTTTGCATGTATAGTGCTTGTTAAGACAAAGACAACAACCACGTCTGTTACAGTATAATCAATCCGAACCGTCACCAGAATGCCTTTAACCGACGAGCTGGGAGCGAGCGTTTAAAAGTGAAAGGTTGTTGCACAGCTTGGGAAGGCACGAACGCCCTTAGTTTTCAAATGGAGAGAGAAACTGCTCAGAAATATTGTTTAGTGAAGCGGTGGTGGTCGCGGGTGGAGATGGGGGAGCATTGTAACTTCAGTTTTATTGCAGGATTGGCAGCAGCTGGAGAAACCGCAGCTCCTCCTCCCATCAGCTAAAGCCAGGTCCACAGTCAGACCCGAATAAGCATCATCTCTTTTATACCACATACAAAAAAAATTATATGACACACAGAGAGTGTGTGTGTGTGTGGTGGGGGGGGTCGAGGAGGCAGCAGTTAAAGGGAGGCTGCTGTCTGCACGGGGGTTTGGGGCCACGGAGCTGAGGAAGGAAACCGCAGCAGGATCACAAGCGAGGGGCTCTGTGTTTTGGTTAAGCTTCTCTCCCTCTCAGAAACCGTTATATAGACTCGCTGACCCCCTCTCTCCCCCAGCGAGAGCTTCCTGCCTCTATCTACCATGCAGAACTCCCTCAACCACTCGGGGCCAAATCATACCTCTCAGCCGGACTTTGGCAGTTTATGAATTACTCCACAGAGACCCGTTTTCGCTCAGACTCACTTCTTCGCTTCCTACTTTAAGGTGGGCGCTACATTCACGGCTTGAAATGGGCAGCTTTTCACGTTTGGCGTGGCCAAGCTGCTGAGTGGGCCCACCTGAGGTTTGACTGTGGATGTTAAAGCTGCTTCTAACCCTGAACAGTTACAGATGAGTGAAGAGTGGGACCGGCAGAGGATGGGGGCTTCCTCGCTTACGTCTTAAACCCCACTGCACTGTGACACTTCCCCTGCTGCGGGACTCCCTGCTGACCTCGGTCATGTGACCAGGGAGGCCGCGGCCGGTCATCACTGGACGTTCCGGCCTCATCTGGTCGGGTGTGGTTTCTGTCCTCGCCTGCCCACAGAGGCTGGCGGCCAACGATGGGCGAATGTCATGGCTGGTGTTTTTGTGTCAACACAGGATAATTGCAGCCTGTCCAGTGATCATCCTTGGACCGGAGCTATATGGCGTGTGTGCGTGTGTTGACTTGAGCCTTTCAACCCTTTACGGAAACTTCTCTTATTCAACTCCTCCCCCTTCCACTGCCACTGTTTAGTGACTGGTTTTTTTGATGTTGGGGTGATTGGATTCTGGGTTGACAGAAGTGGTTTCCAACTGTTTTGTCTGCTGATAGCTTTTTTGTGCAGGAAAGTTTAAAAGCACACAGTTCAAATAAATTTGGAATGATGGAGATCTGCCTCTTCATTGTGTTCTCTGACCACCTACATCGTACAACAGGAGACTCAAAAGTTGTTTCAGCTGCTGTTTTATGCTGATGCCTTTGTGATGTAGCACAAAAAACTGGGCTCCCATGTCCTGCTGCTTCCTGCACATAGACTGTATTAAGAGATATACGGTATTTAGCTGCCTTTTAGCTTGAAAATTTCTTAGCGTTGTGAAATCAGTTAAAGAGCTGTATTTATATAGTGCTTTGTCTAATCTCAAAATGCTTCGTTCAGTGGGCGAACAGGGATAAATACCAATTAAGAATCATCAATTAACCAAAAACCTAGAGCAAACTGGCATTAGCTCATGTAAACTGCCCAGCGACGGGCTCGTCCCTCTGTGGCTGTAGGATAGAAGCCTCTTTGCGGTGAGGCAACAGCAGCAGGAACTTCCCCCATGGTGTCTCCACTACACTTCAGAGCCACCCCAAAAATGGCTGGGTGGGGTCAGGGCTGGACTAAGGAGGTTGTGGGCCCCTGGGCTAGAGCAGTATTTGGGGCCCTCCCACATGTTGTTTATGGGAGCATGATGTGCATAATGCCTGTGTTTACATGCACGGTAATAAACCGTTTATAATCCCATTTCTCAAGTTATCTGATTATTAAAGTAGTCATTTAAAAACAATAATCATATAAAAGGCAATTATTGTGTTATGAGAAATTACATTAACACAGTTTATTGTCCAATAATCCATTTATTCAGTGCATGTAAACATGTCAAATCCAATTATTACCATTATCTGATTATTCCTAGGTATCGGATTATTGTGGCCATGTAGCTGGGGCCACTGATGGATCAGCTGGACCTTCAAGGCCCTAAATTACTCAGACAGTGGCTATGGATACAGAACCCATAGAATTCTTCTTACAAATACGGCTCGAATCTGACTGGCCAGTACATTCTATTAATGTGTATCTTAAAAGCAGCAGGCTCCAGGTACAGAAGTCAGGCATTTTTTTGTTTCAAAATTTCAATTAATATCCATTTATTACCTTTTTAACCTTACCCACTCCCAAATCCTAAGACTAACCTCTTAATTTTAAGCCTAAACTTCATCTCATATCAAATAAAACGGTTTGGACAAGGTGCCGATAGCAGGGTGTGAACCAGCAGCCTTCTGATCACAGGCTCAACGTACTGTCTAGCTAGGCCCCAGCAGCTGCTGGCATGGAGCCGATCTGAAAAAGTTTAGTCAGATTGTCAACTCTTCCGTACCAATAGACATTTCAAATCAAATCAAATCAACCTTGATTGTCATGTTGCTGTACGTACAACTGTAGTGCAGGCAAGATGAAATTATGTTTCTCTAGGTATCCATATAAGTAAAAAGAACATAATTTAAGACACACTCACACACACCCGCACCCCCCACCCCAACACAGCCATTCACACATCCCTGAGACATACTTGAAACTAACTAGAACTATAATATACAAATAATATACATAATGTCCATAAGGTGCTGTAGTATGTATGAAAGATTCTGGATCAACTGTTCAGCATCCTAACAGCTTGTTAGGCTGGCTGGCTCACATTATCAACAACATAAATGAATGAGTTACAATATGAATTATCCATCCATCTATCCATCTTCTACCGCTTAATCCTTTCTGGGTTGGGGGGGGGCTGGAGCCTATTCCAGAATCTTTTGGGCAAGAGGCAGGATCCACCCTGGACAGATCGCCAGTCCATCACAGAAATATGAATTATCAACAGCATGAACTGCAGTGGACAATAGCCCCCCCCCCCACATTGATTTGGAGTGTGAACGGGTCATCCCAAGTAAGCCATTTAAAGCTTTTAGTAGGGAGCCCATTTCTACAAAAAAATGATGACGGATATTGGTCAGATGTCTTTGTGTACAGGAATAAACATAACAGACATAACACATAGTCCCAGCATTAGTTTACATTGAATTAGTAGGTGAGGTCAAGATACATACTCAAGTTATTAAATACTAGTGCAGTGACATCAATATATAAAACAAAATAACAATGGGGTGACAGCTCATCAGTAAGCAAGTCCATAGCCACTAGGGTTGCCACCCATCCTGTAAAATACAGTATTGTCCTGGGGTTTTTTTTACACTAAAATAATGTGTCCTGTACTGAATCAATACAGGATGCCGTTTGTCCTGTATTTAATGGGCGTCTTTAACACAGCATCATCGGCATTCTGCATGTTGCTCTCCTCCTACTGAGTAGTTGTTGGTTGATTTATTTACTTTTTTGCACCACACTTGAAGTCATCTTGCCCAATCACAGTGAATGGGCAAGAGCAGATTTCATTGTATTTCTCAGTGCAGCAATCTCATACTTGGAGAAATGGTTTGACTTTTCAGAGAACAACAAGCCGCTCTTCCTGCAGCCTCTCTCTCTGCACCACAGCATGCTCGTCTTCAATGATTTTGAGAGGCTCATTGATAAGCTCAACCTCTTTGAGAAGGTGAACATGGATGAACTATATGATGAATGCACCACTACAGAAACCCTTCTGAAGAAGCTCAGATGATGCAGAGGATGAATGGAAGTCCAAAGATGTGGCTGGCTCTCTTTCAAGTAGCTGACCTGTCCAACATGTTGGCCATCAGCAGCCACATCCTAAGCGTCCCAGCATGCACGGGATATGTGGAGATCTTTTCTATTATGGCCAAAAAAATGGAGTGACAGCAGGAACAGGTGCTCTGTGGATCTCATCGAGTGAGCTCTTGATTATGCTCAACTTTACATAATCCTTCTCAGAGTTCTGCTGCAGTGTTTTGAAAGACAAGCATCTTCTCATGGCTGCAAGAAGGGACAAGAAATACATGTGCAAAAAGCAGTAACACAGGAAGCAAGAAGGCTGTGGACTGTTTAACCATAGTTGTACTCTACACAAATAGAAAAAAATGTTGATGAACAGGTTGTACAGTTCTAATGTTAAATAAATTATTTGCACACCCAGATTTTTTGAGGGGGTTCTTTCATTTGTAGTAAACAGGAACATTTTGACTTTTGAACTTGAAAGTTATAAACATTGTCAAAGAAGCACTTCAAACTTTGGCCTATGAGTACTATGTTAATGCTTTATTTAAACAATGATTAAGTTATGATGACCCACAACTATCGGCCTACACATCACCTTGGGGCAGGGGGAAGGGTGTCCTTTATTTTTCTACATTAAAGGTGGCATCCCTAATAGCCACTGCCAATTACTAAAAGCGAATAACCAAAAAGTTCTAGGTCTAGCTTGAATAGCAGAAACATATAGTGCCATCAAGACTAACAACCCACAAATATCACAATTATAAAACAAATAACAACTAGAAAAGCACTCAGAGAGCGCATACCTCCGCCAAGGCTCCTTCAGTCTCTCATGGATGACTTCCAAAATGTAATGGGTTTGTGTGTAGGCCTAGAGCCACTTGTGGTGAAAATTGCATCAAAGTCTGTCCATTAGTTTTGGAGTATTGTGGGTGACACATTGTGAGAAGATAAGAGTCTTGGCTGAGGTATGCATTCCCAGATCATCACCAAAATGTAATGGGTTCCTCTGTAGGCCAAGAACCACCTGTGGTGAAAATTTCATCCAAATCCATCCAGTAGTTTTTGTGTAATCTTGCTGCACAATTGCAAAAAAGCCCTTGGTGGAGGTATGCACTCTCAGATCATCATCAAAATCTAATCATCTGTTCCCCATGCCATTACACACCTTTCCTGAAAATTTTGTCAAAATCCGTTCATAACTTTTTGAGTTATGTTGGTAACAGACAAACAGACGCCGGTAAAAACATTACCTCCCTGGCGGAGGTAATTATACAACAGTTAGGTCCAACCGAGCAATTTGATTGGACGATAGGGATTCCAGGAGTTACTATAATCTACGATAATTGCACTCCAATTTCACTGGATATGTATCAGTCCGCTTCAAAGGTGTTCTGGTAACCGTTAATTACTAACAGTAATTTTCTATCAACTCTGAAAATTGCTGTACTGTTTTGGATACCTTAATTTTCACAGTGAGGCGTTGTTTGACAAGAAATTATATATCTGTGTCCCGTAAGTCCCACCCTTTGTGAAAAAAACTGTTTCCATCTACTCGTGTATCAACATCATTTTAAACTCATTAAGCCATTTCACATCTGTTTAAAAAAAAAAATCCAGGCGGTTTAAAAAACCAGGCGGTGCCAGAGTTTGATTTAGTGTCTCGATTAACAAACCACAATACCTTTCTGATGATGGACTCTTCGTTTCATCTGAAAATGCGAAGAAAAGCAAACAAATTGTGCAAAATCGCTAGCATGCTAACTACTAGCTACCGGTGTTCTTATGACCAGCATTGGATACATTTTGATCTGGGGTCTTCTGCAGTACCGACTCAACGGGTATATGTTTTATAAACACTTATTACCTTTGCACTTGCAAAAACTACTAGCTACCAGCTAACTACCGGTGCTTCCCGGCATTGGATACGTTTTGATCTGGGATCTTCTGCTGTCACAAAAATAATGTATACCAACTCAACAGAAAGAAATAGAAATACTTATTACTTTTGCACTTGACGATATTTAATTTGTTTACATGTGTGTGAAATGACAACAGAGGTCCTCATGTTGATTGAGATGTTTAGCAACAGTTACTGGCTACATTTAGAAGGGACTATTTTTTTCTCAGCTGTGCAAAATAACTGGTTAAACAAACAAATCACAATATTTTGTCCAGTACTGCTGTCATTTAATAAATTGTGCTTGTGGAACTTTTGTATAAAAGCAATATTTCACGAGTTTGGTATCGTGATTATAGTAAGGGCATTAGACGCATCACACCCGTAGTTAGTATAATCATGATACCATTACAACGTCGAGTGTAATATTGCTGTTATACCACAGTAGTTTAATACACCCACAACTTTAATTAGGTGCTGCTGCACTGACCACAAGCACAAATGAACCATAAAACCATTACAAAAACCAAAGTCTGCACTGTACTGCAACAGTGACTCATCTAATTTCCTCAATTAGACAAATGTGAAAAAAGGTAACACTAGCATCAGTGAAGCAACATGACATCACAAAGCAGTATCAATTACTCAAAATGTTACACTGTAAAATTCAAAAAAACTGTACTGTCTAAGCTTTAAAAAAGCATAAAGGGACATCCATATTAGAAACACTGAAAATTGTGATAAAACATGGGGCCCCTAGTGTGAAATTTTTTTAAAAAAAAAATCACTGTATATGCAGGAGAAAATGGAAGCCATCGTCTTTAAACGTACTCACTATTTTCAAGTTTGCGATTGAAATGGCGCTTTGAGAAAAAGTGTTTCTGCCTTTTGTAGAAACGTTCAGATGCTCTGATATCAGCGTCCCTATTCTGGCAGCTCTCCGGTCTTTTTTTGGCCCAGTATTCCCAGTCTGCACAAATCTTTAACACTTACAATAGTTGTTTTACAACTTCAATGACCAGGAGCTTCTACAGCCGGAAAAGCTATGCCCTCTGTGAATGACGGATTTTCAGACAGCGGCTCCACCAGTGCATCCCGTGTTAGCATTTGTAATGCCAACAGTTTGACAAACATCTTGTTGTGACTGTAAAGTTGTCGACTGTCTGGCTGTATCGCTACTTAAAAAAATCCTGCCAATTTAGAAGTTTTCTTTATTAAAACCTCATTCTCACGTTCGTCTTTTTCTTTCTTCTTTTTTTCCTCATTTGGGCGCCGCTGTTGTACTTCAAAACATCTGCCATTATGATTCATTTATTTATTCATCTGGGGGATTCACTGCTGGCCCATGTCCAACATTAATCAGGCCAAATGTCAACTCTTAACCAATTAAATTAAGCAGGCGGGACAGACATACATCTCAACAAATAAAAAGTTGATACGCCAAAACAAACCCTCCAGTGCCCCAGTGGAGCACTTTCTCCAACAGACTGCTACAGCTCCGCTGCCGAACGGTCAGGTACCGGAAATCTTTTCTGCCACATGCCATTTCATTGTATAATGCCTCACATTTCACCCTGTGCCTCGTAATCCTTCTTTGTACAGTCGGTACTATCCATAGATTCATAAGGATCATTTATTCGACCTAGCAGTAGCCTATGTAGTATATAAAGGTATCTAAGCATTTTTACTTCCCTGGGTAACTCCTTTTCTATTATGCTGTGTGTATTTGTGTTGGTTTGGGTCGTCTTACTGTGTCATGCTGCTGTTACACTGTAATTTCCCAGTTTGGAATCAATAATGTACATCTATCTATCAATCAGTAAATGTAGGGCATGGCAGAATTAGCAAGACAAAAAAAATTGCAAGACAATAAAAATACAGAATTTATTTTGGGGCCCTACACAAGCCGGGGCCCATGGGCTTGTGCCCCAGTAAGCCCTTGACATAATTCAGGGCAGGGTGGGGTTTAGGATTGACTTGGTGATTGGATAAAACTCTTTATGATCAAAACACGTGGAAATGAAAAGTGGAAAATTTGACCAGAAAAAGATAATAGTGAAGATCTAATGCTTTAAAATGATAATATAATGCTACTCTGACTGCAGAGGGTCTAAATCAGGGGTTCCCAACCCCCGGTCCCCGGACCGGTACTGGTCTGTGGATCATTTGGTACTGGGCCGCAAAGAAAAAAATTGTGGTTAATATTAAAGCTATTTTTTTTCCCATTAGTCTGGCGGAGATTTTATTTTGAAAAACTAGAAAAGCACTCAGAGTGCATACCTCCGCTAAGGCTCCTATCGTTTGTCATGGATCACCTCCAAAATGTAATGGGTTTGTGCGTAGGCCTATAGCCACTTGTGGTGAAAATTGCATCAAAGTCTGTCAATTAGTTTTGGAGGATGGTTGCTAACACACTGTGAGAAGATAAGAGCCTTGGCTGAGGTATGTATTCTCATATCATCACCAAAATATAATGGGTTCCTCTCTAGCCCAAGAATCACCTCTGGTGAAAATTCATCCAAATCCATCCAGTAGTTTTTGTGTAATCCTGCTGCACAAATACAAACAAAGCCCTTGGTGGAGGTATGCACTCTCAGATCATCACCAAAATCTAATCATCTGTTCCCCGTGCCATTACACACCTCTCCTGAAAATTTCATCAAAATCCGTTCATAACTTTTTGAGTTATGTTGGTAAGAGGTGTCTCCTCTCGGCGCCACACCAGTAGGCTGCCTTTTGCAACAGCGGCTCGATTCCGAGTTTTTTTTCCCTTCCTCTCTCTTTTGATCACTTTTTTTTTCACCCCACTTATATCACGGACACACAGATCATCCCAAATGTCTCCTGAGCTGGTGGACAGAGCCACTGTTTATAGCAGGATACGATACAACAGGGAAGAGCTGCTAGCATTTAACCGCCACCCGGTCCCACTGGAAAAACTCGACATACCGAGAGAATTGAGGCGAAAGCGTCGTGGCTGCCGGGCTGGAGTAAGGCGGAGGACAAAAAATATAAGGTACAGACCCTCCCTTCCATCTGTTGTCATGGGAAATGTACGGTCGATACTGGGAAAGTTAGATGAGCTAGCGACTATCTCCCGTTATGATAGCACTTACCGGGAGTGCTCTCTCCTTTTGTTTACTGAGACGTGGCTAACTGAACTAGCAGCAGATGCTAACATTGAGCTGGAGGGTTTTCACATGATACGAGCTGACCGAACACCAGACAGTGGCAAAACTAGGGGCGGTGGAGTGATAATGTATGTTAACAACAACTGGTGCAGACCGGGACATATCACTGTTAAACAACGACACTGCAGCAAAGACATTGAGTTGCTAGCTGTTAGCATGAGGCCTACATATCTCCCGAGAGAACACTCACACGTGATCTGCATTGTTGTTTATGCAAATCCGACGGCGAACGCTGGGACAGCGCGTGACGTCATCCATTCAGTAACCAGCAGGCTGCAGACAGAACACCCAGATGCTCTTCTCCTCATCTTAGGCGATTTCAACCACGTTTCACTGTCTCCCATTCTGCCCACTTTCACCCAGTATGTCACATGCCACACTAGAGACAATAAAACACTGGATTTGTTCTACGCAAACACTAAGGAGGCGTACACCTCATCACAACTCCCCCCACTTGGGAGATCGGATCACAACTTGGTTCATCTCCGACCGGTGTACAAACCCCTAGTGTACAGACAACCTCCGGCCATGCACACTGTGGAGTTATGGTCTGAGGAGACAATGGACACTCTAAAGGACTGTTTTGAAGCCACTGCCTGGAAGCAGCTCTGCGATCCACATGGTGAGGACATCGATGGCCTCATTCACACCTTCACGGGCTACCTCAGCTTCTGTGTGGACAAATCCGTTCCCACCAAGACCATACGGCGTCACTCAAACAACAAACCCTGGATCAACCCTGAGATAAAAACACTTCTGAGAGAGAAGAAGAGGATCTTCAGGTCGGGGAACAGGGAGATGCTGAAGTCCGTACAGAGGGAGCTGAGGAGAAAGATCAGAGAAGGCAAGGACAGCTTCAGGAAGAAGATGGAGGACAAGCTGCAACAGAGCGACATCAGCGGGGTCTGGAGAAACCTCAACACCATCTCGGGGCTCCAGAATACCTCCCCCCAGGCCACGGGGGGCAGGGAGTGGGCGAACAACCTGAATCTGTTTTTCAATAGATTTGACCAACCGCCCTCCCCCCTGTCTGCACAACAACCACTGCTGCCTCTAAGAAATCAAGTCCTGCTGCCCACTCCCCACTCCACCGACACCCCCCCACTCCCAACACACAGCCCCCCATCCTGACCCTGACCAAGACCCAGGTGAGGACGGAGCTGAGGAAGATCAAGGCGAGGAAGGCGTCGGGACCGGACGGCATCAGCGCAAAGCTCCTCAAGTCCTGTGCAGACCAGCTGTGTGGGATTGTGACATATATCTTCAACATGAGCCTGAAACTGGGGAGGGTACCACAGCTGTGGAAAACATCTTGTGTGGTACCTGTACCAAAAACTTCCCACCCCAAAGACCTGAACAGCTACAGACCGGTGGCCTTGACGTCCCACTTGATGAAGACCCTGGAGAGACTGCTCCTTGCTCATCTCCGCCCCCTGGTGGAACCAGCGATGGATCCACTCCAGTTCGCCTACCAGCATGGCATTGGGGTGGAGGATGCGGTGATCTTCCTCCTTCACCGTTCTCTCTCCCACCTGGAGAAGCCCGGGAATATGGTGAGGATCATGTTCTTTGACTTCTCCAGTGCTTTCAACACCATCCAACCGATGATCCTGAAGGACAAGCTGCTGCGCGCAGGGGTGGACCAGCACCTGTCATCATGGATCCTGGACTACCTCACGAACCGGCCTCAGTTTGTGAGAACCCGGGACTGTGTTTCCGACACGATCATCAGTAGCACGGGGGCCCCCCAGGGAACGGTGCTGGCTCCCTTCCTGTTCTCTCTTTATACTGCGGACTTCTCACACAACACAACACATTGCCATCTACAGAAGTTCTCTGATGACTCTGCGATCGTTGGTCTCATCTCCAACGGAGATGAAGCTGAGTACAGAGGGCTTATCCAGGACTTTGTGGACTGGTGCCATCGGAACTGCCTCCAGATCAACGCGAGGAAAACTAAGGAGCTGGTGGTGGACTGCCGCAGGCATGGGCAGCCCCTCACAGCACCAGTAAATATACAGGGAACAGACATCGAGATGGTGACATCCTATAAGTACCTGGGTATTCATCTGAACAATAAACTAGACTGGTCACACAATACTGACGCACTCTACAAGAAGGGACAGCGCAGGCTGTTCCTGCTGAGGAGACTCAGGTCTTTTGGTGTACAAGGGGCGCTGCTGAAGTCATTCTATGACACGGTGGTGGCATCAGCCATCACTTTTGGAGTGGTCTGCTGGGGCAGTGGCATTACTGCAGCCGATAGGAAGAGACTGAACAAACTGATTAAGAAAGCTAGCTCTGTCCTGGGGCAGCGCCTTGATCCGATGGAGGAGATAGGAGAGAGAAGGACGGTGGCTAAACTGCCATCTCTGCTGGAGTCCGAGTTCCACCCTATGCAGGACATACTGGATGCACTGAGGAGCTCATTTAGCAGCAGACTACATCATCCCAGGTGCACAACCGAGAGGTTTCGTAGGTCCTTCCTACCAACGGCTGTCAGACTGTACAACCTAAGCAGGGCTGCTCGCAGAGATAGCAAAAAGACGTAACAAACTAATAGTTTTTTTGAATGCAAAAGATGCAATAGACTTACACAATGGTCCTCTCCGGCATACAACTAGGAACATACCGGTCGCTATGGAGGGTGAGAATATGTATGGGCACATAATCATACCATGTAGGATAACTAAATAGACGGTTATGCTGTTTCATCCCACCTAGCAACAATGCTCTGCACTGTGTGTGTTTATATATTTACATATTTATTCCATCTAGCTACAATGCTCAGCACTGGGTGTGTTTATATTTATATATCTATATATTTATTCCATCTAGCTACAATGCTCCGCACTGTGTTTTTATATATCTACATATTATTCCATCTAGCTACATTGCTCCGCACTGTGTGTGTTTATATACTTGCATATTTATTCCACCTAGCTGCAATGCTCCGTACTGTGGGTGTTTATATATTTACATATTTATTCCATCTAGCTACAATGCTCTGCACTGTGTGTTCATATATTCATATATTTATTCCATCCAGCTACAATGCTCTGCACTGTGTGTCTGTGTGTATATATATATTTTATAGTAATATGTACATATGTATATTAGCTGCTCTTGCTTGCTTGTTTTTTTTTCTTGCCTTCTGATTGTTGCTCTGAGTGTTGCTATCCCTGTGCTGTTGCAATCCTGGAATTTCCCCGTTGTGGGACTAATAAAGGCTTATCTTATCTTATCTTATCTTAACAGACAGACAGACAAACAAACAGACAGACAGACAAACCCCGGTAAAAACATTACCTCCTTGGCGGAGGTAACAACTGTTGCCTCCCTTGCCTCGCAACCGCTCTTGACTCTGGCATGATGTTTCACGCATCAGTGACACAAGCTAACTCTTGAAAAAATGAGCCAAAAACAAAATTCTAGTTGCAGGGAAACAAGCCCAGAGTTCCCACTGATTATGGTGAGTTGATATTATGCTGTAGAATCATTGTAATTGCCTAATATAAAGTGTAATTGTTTCAGATTACATGCTCTGAACTGACAAAGATTTTTGTTATTGGAACCCCCACACCTCTACCTGGTCCGTGGAAAATTTTCATGCATGAAACTGGTCCCTAGTACAAAAAAGGCTGGGGACCGCTGGTCTAAATGACTATTTGGCAGACATGCAGAACACCAACATTACAGTGGAGTCCACCATGGTCCTTTGCTGGGATGTGAGCTCAATTCAATTTAACTTTATTTATATAGCGCCATATCACAACAACAGTCATCTCGTGGCACTTTCAAATCTAGGGGAAACCCCACAATTGCAGAAAGACCCCAGCAATCAGGCGATCCCCAGTGAGCAAGCGCTTGGCGACGGTGGAGAGGAAAAACTCTCTTTTAACAGGAAGAAACCTCTAGCAGAACCAGGCTCAGGGAGGGGCAGTCATCTGCTGCAACTAGCTGGGGGGGTGAGGGGATAGAGAAGATGAGAAGAACAGACAAAGAGAGCAAACATTAACGGAGAGAAGCTGAGTACATTATTGGAGGTCACCCGGCAGTCTAAATCTATTAACAGCAAAACAAAGGGAGGGTTAAGAGACATAAGATCCCTCCCTAATCAGTAGGCTATATTGAAGAGGAAGATTTTTACCCTACTCTTAAAAACAGATCATGTCAGGATGACAAAGCCCTTTGTCAAAAACTGTCCCAACATTACGCCCGTTTTGACACCTCGTCAGCTGTGTCCAACTCCCCCCCTCCACCCAGCTCCACTGCCTCCTCGGCCGCTAATTCATCAGAAGCGGTCCCCCCCTCCTCCTCCTCCCCCCCTGCCCTTGTCATCAGTGAGCAGGACGTGTACAGACAGTTCTCCAGACTGAACCCACACAAGGCCCCCGGTCAGGACGGCGTGTCTCCCTCCACCCTGAGACACTGTGCGAAAGAGCTGGCTCCTGTCTTCACAGACATTTTTAACACCTCCCTTAAGCAATGCCACGTGCCGACCTGCCTCAAATCCTCCACCATCATCCCTGTCCCCAAGAAGCCACGGATCACTGGACTTAACGACTACAGACCTGTAGCGCTCACCTCTGTAGTCATGAAGTCCTTTGAGCGCCTGGTCCTGTCCCACCTCAAGTCCATCACCACTCCCCTCCTGGACCCGCTGCAGTTTACCTACCGTGCCAACAGGTCTGTGGACGACGCAATCAACCTGGCCCTCCACTCCATCCTGCAGCACCTGGACTCCCCGGGAACCTACGCCAGGATCCTGTTTGTGGACTTCAGCTCTGCATTCAACACCATCCGCCCCGCTCTGCTCCAGGACAAGCTGTCCCTGCTCGGCGTGCCTGACTCCCTCTGCAGGTGGATCACCGACTTCCTGATGGACCGGAGGCAGCATGTGCGGCTGGGGAAGTCTGTCTCAGACTCTGTTAGCATCAGCATCGGATCACCCCAGGGCTGTGTACTTTCCCCCCTTCTCTTCTCCCTTTATACCAACTCCTGCACCTCCACCCACCAGTCTGTTAAGCTGATCAAGTTTGCGGACGACACCACCATCATCGGGCTCATCTCCAACGGCGATGAGTCCATCTACAGGAGAGAGGTGGCCCAGTTGGTGTCCTGGTGCAGCCACAACAACCTGCAGCTGAACGCTCTGAAGACAGCGGAGATGATTGTGGACTTCAGGAAAGTCACAACCCCCCTGCCCCCCCTCACCATCACAGGCTCTCCCATCACCATTGCAGATTCCTTCCGCTTCTTGGGCACCACCATCACCCACGACCTCAAGTGGGAGCCAACCATCAGCTCCCTCATCAAAAAGGCCCAGCAGAGGATGTTCTTTCTGCGGCAGCTGAGGAAGCTCAAGCTACCCACCAAGATGTTAGTGCAGTTCTACACGGCCATCATCGAGTCCATCCTCACCTCCTCCATAACCGTGTGGTACGCAGGAGCTACTGCCAGGGACAGACTAAGGCTGCAGCGCGTCGTGCGCACTGCTGAGAAGGTGATCGGCTGCAAGCTCTCATCTCTCCAGGATCTGTGCATCTCCAGGACCCGGAGGCGTGCAGGCCGGATCATGGCCGATCCTTCACACCCTGGTCACGTACTGTTTGCCACCCTCCCCTCAGGTAGAAGACTTCGGTCCATTCAGACTAAAACCTCCCGGCACATGAACAGCTTTTTCCCCTCTGCCATCAGACTACTGAACATTAAGTGACATTGACTCTCGTGCACTATATACAGCAGCTCAACCAGACTCATGTCATTCATCACTGTTTTTCTGTTGCATTATCGACTGCACATCATCTGCTACTTGCTAATTTATTTAAAACTGCTGTGACTAGTATTACTCATTATTATTATTATTATTATTATTATTATTATTATTGTTACTTATTATTCATTGCATGGTTTTAGTCTTTAAGTTTTTTAGTTTATCTCTTTATCTTATCATGTTTTAATGTTGCAGCATTGCACCGAGACAAATTCCTAGTTTGTGTACTACATGAACAATGGCAATAAATCTGATTCTGATTCTGTCTGACCCCCAAACCCAGATTGGTAACTGGTTTCATAGGAAAGGAGCTTGATAGCAGAAGGCTCTACCTCCCATTGTACTTTTGGAGATTCTAGGCATTACAAGTAATCCTGCATTTTGGGAATGTAGTGCTCAGTTAGGATGATAGGGTAATATCAGACCTTTTATATAAAAGGGGGCCTGATTATTAAGAGCTTTGTAAGTGAGAAGAAGGATTTTAAACTTAATTCTAAACTCTATGGGAAGCCAATGAAGGGAGGCCAGAACTGGAGAGATATGATCTCTCTTTCTAGAACCTGTTAAAACTCTCGATGCAGCGCTTTGGATCAACTGAAGACTTTTTAAAGATATTTTAGGACAACCTGATAATAACGAGTTACAATAATCTAATCTAGAGCTAACGAAAGCGGGGATCAATTTGTCAACATCACTCGGAGACAAGATGCTCCTAATCTTGGCAATATTGCGCAGATGATAGAAGGCAGTCATAGAAACAAATTTAATATGTGAATTAAAAAACAGATCTTGATCAAAAATAACTCCAAGGTTCCTCACAGAAGTATTCAGAGTAAAAGTAGCTGCATCCAAATTAAGAGTTTGATTTGGAAAGGTATTTCTAAGGTTTTTTTGGACCGACAAGAATGACTTTGGTCTTATTCGGGTTTAATAGCAGAAAATTACAAGTCATCCAAGCTTTGATTTCCTTAAGACAGGCATCTAACTTGGCTAATTGATTACAATCACTGGGCTTCATTGACAGGTATAATTGTGTCTCATCTGCATAACAATGAAAATGTATATAGTGCTTTCTAATGATGTTGCCTAATGGAAGCATATACACACGTGGACAAAATTGTTGGTACCCCTCTGTTAATGAAAGAAAAACCCACAATGGTCCCAGAAATAACTTGAATCTGACAAAAGTGATAATAAATAAAAATTCTATGAAAATTAACCAATGAAAATCAGACAATGCTTTTGAATTGTGGTTCAACAGAATTATTTTAAAAAAACAAACTCATGAAACAGGCCTGGACAAAAATGATGGTACCCTTAACTTAATATTTTGTTGCACAACCTTTTCAGGCAATCACTGCAATCAAACAATTTCTGTAACTGTCAGTGAGACTTCTGCACCTCTCAGCAGGTATTTTGGCCCACTCCTCATGAGCAAACTGCTCCAGTTGTCTCAGGTTTGAAGGGTGTCTTCTCCAGATGGCATGTTTCAGCTCCTTCCACAGATGTTCAATAGGATTTAGATCAGGGATCATAGAAGGCCACTTTAGAATAGTCCAATGTTTGGCTCTTAGCCATTCTTGGGTGTTTTTAGCTGTGTGCTTTGGGTCATTATCCTGTTGCAAGACCCATGACCTGCGACTGAGACCAAGCTGTCTGACACTGGGCAGCACATTTCTCTCTACAATACCTTGATAGTCTTGAGATTTCATTGTACCCTGCACAGAATCAAGACACCCTGTGCCAGATGCAGCAAAGCAGCCCCAGAACATAACAGAACCTCCTCCATGTTTCACAGTAGGGACAGTGTTCTTTTCTTGGTATGCTTCATTTTTGCGTCTGTGAACATAGAGCTGATGTGCCTTGCCAAAAAGTTCCAGTTTTGTCTCATCTGTCCATAGGACATTCTCCCAGAAGCTTTGTGGCTTGTCAACATGCAGTTTGGCAAATTCCAGTTTGGCTTTTTTATGATTTGTTTTCAACAGTGGTGTCCTCCTTGGTCGTCTCCCATGAAGTCCACTTTGGCTCAAACAACGACGGATGGTGCGATCTGACACTGATGTACCTTGACCTTGGAGTTCACCATGAATGTGTTTAGAGGTTGTTCTGGGCTCTTTTGTTACCATTCGTATTATCAGTCTTCTCCTGCAGCCAGGTCCAGGGAAGTTGGCTACAGTCCCGTGGATCTTAAATTTCTGAATAATATGTGCAACTGTAGTCACAGGAACATCAAGCTGCTTGGAGATGGTCTTATAGCCTTTACCTTTAACATGTCTGTCTGATTTTCTTTCTAATCTCCTGAGACAACTCTCTCCTTTGCTTCGTCTGGTCCATGTTTAGTGTGGTACACACCATGTCACCAAACAGCACAGTGACTACTTGTCACCTTTTAAATAGGCCGACTGACTGATTACAAGTTTGTAGACACCTGTGATGTTAATTAGAGGACACATCTTGGTTGAACATGTCCCTATGGTCACATTATTTTCAATCTTTTCTAGGGGAACCATCGCTTTTGTCCAGGCCTGTTTCATGAGTTTGTTTTTTAAAGTAAGTCTGTTGAACCACAATTCAAAAGCAATTCAAAAGTCTGATTTTCATTGGTTAATTTCCATAGAATTTTTATTTATTACCACTTTTGTCAGATTCAAGTTATTTCTGTGACCATTGTGGGTTTTTCTTTCATTAACAGAGGGGTACCAACAATTTTGTCCACGGCTGTATAAACTAAAAAGAGTAGGGCCTAACACAGATCCCTTTGGAACTCCATGACTGAGCTTAAAGTTGGAAGAAAACTCATTATTGATATGAACAAACTGAAATCAATTGGACAAATAAGATCTAAACCACTGCAGTGAAGTACCATTTAGTCCAACATAGTGTTCTAATCTATCAAGTAGATATCATGATCAATAGTATCAAAGGCTGCACTAAGATCTAAAAGGACAAGTACAGAAATTAGTCCATTATCAGATGTGATAAGAAAGTCATTTGTGACCTTCACTAAGGCTGTTTCTGTACCATGATGAATTCTGAACCCAGATTGAAACTCTTCAATCAGCCACCAGAAGGGGCTGCGAGTCCCTTCTGGTGCTCCTCCTGGTGTGCTCGTGTGCCTAGAAATATCTAGAAGTATCTAGAAATTTAAAAGTTAATGCTGCCAAGATTCTGGAGTGACAATTTGAGCCGTTTGTAGCCAGAGAGTGGACACATAAGGTTGGCCTGCTGGGGACAGTAATCCGCTGATGCTGCTAGCACAGCTCTGGTCACCTCTGCATCCACGAAACAACAACGGCAAGTTTGTTCCATACATTCCACGTTACATTCATCCCGTCCATAATCATTCCTGTATGATTTCACCATATTTTAAACATACTTTACTTTTCCACGCTGCATTGGGGCTGAAACTTTGGATCACCTGAAGAAGCCAAGGTCATTAACATCCGAAATATTATGGAACTGGACAAATATCAATGAATATTATGAACTGGAGTCGACAGCAACAAGAGACAACTGCAGGACACTGAAGGGTTATACTCATCTGCATCAGGACATTTAATAACATGAAACAAAAGATTAACAAACAGGAACAACAGGAACTGAAAGTTTTTGAATATACAGATCACAACCCACAGGACGTAGAATATAACATAGACCCTGATAATAATTTATTTAGCTCCATCAATAATGACTGTAGTTACTACACGGATGAACAGTTTAACGCAATGGTCACATCTGATTTCAATATTTCTATGATCCACTTCAACAGCAGAAGTCTCTATGCCAACTTTAATAACATTAAAGGCCAAATGTCACGTAACAGGGTCCTTAAAATGTCTTGAAACTAGATATAAAAGGGAACCGATCCGTTCGGGTCTTGGTGCATATGCTTCAGTAACGCCGGAACATTCGTTAATTTAAAACTGCCGCGCTTGGCCTGACGTTACCACTCAGGGCCCCCGGAAATGCCTGGGGAAGAAGGCGGAAGTGACGAAACAGATTGTACCCTAGTTTGATGCTTGGGGTATCCCGATTGATTGTTTATATGGAGACTGGAAGATTGAAGTGAGCAACAAGAAAGAAAAAATTGGATATTTCACCCATACCGTAAAACGGGGCTATAAGGGACAGCTGGGTAATAAGGGACACTTTTCTGGGAAATGTTTTCATACCTGTCAAGTGATACGTTTTCGCCGTATTTTAATACCGGTACGGGGAAAATGCAATTTTAGCAAATACGGGCGTATTGCCATTTCTGTACGCCCAAAAGAAAAATATACGGGAAAAAAAATTAGTGAGTGTGTTGAGGAACATGTCGTGTGTGTGACCCCCACAGCTAGGGGGCTGGCAGAGCGCTCAGCATGAGCTATTCTCACTACAATGAGAAGAGTGGACTCAATCATTAGGCTGATGGCCGGGGCAGGCAGAGTGCTCAGCGTGAGCTATTATCACTACAGCGAGAAGTAGGCTGATGGCCTCACACTTTCTACTGTCTTGCGGCTCCGGAACAGAGAGGAATCGCCTTCCAAATCCAATGCATCACTAGCAGAAGTGATGGTTTGTCATTTTTTTGTGGCAGGGCACAATCTACCCCCATTGGTGGCAGATCACTTCTGATCTGCCACCTGATCTGATCTGCCACTTCAGAAATGCTAGTCAGCAAAGGCTGCTGCTTGGAACTATAACAAGCAGCATCAGTGAACATTTTCTTGTTTCAAGTTCATCCAAGTGCATTAGTGTAACAAAGCTGACAATTAAAAACTCTTTAATTCCAAGTGTATATACAGTATCTAGCTGACAATTAAGAACTATATTCAGAATAATTCTTATTGTGTACTTTCAAATTAAGCAATCTACCTTGTGCTAATGTAAATTTGAAAAATATTTTTGTATTTTTTTTTAATTTTATTTGGTTTTTTTTTGTGCTACTTGGCTTATTATTTTCACATTACCAAAAAGTTGTGGCTCAAGATTGTGTCCATAAAAGTGTACATTTGAATAAATATGTTTGAAATAGGTCATGTTGCAGTTTTTTTTGTTTTTTTTTTGGGGGGGGGGGTCAGTTTTCTTTCATCTGCCGATAAATACAGTTTTTAAGTACTCAGTACAGGTGTGAAAGCCCCCCAATAAGGGAGGCATGAGGTATGCCTTGACAGGTATGTGTTTTAAGTGTAATTCTGCTTTTTTTATTTTGAGCAGGACGCAGAAAAGTGTCCCTTATTACCCAGGGTTATGGCCCTATACACACGATCCTGGGGATTTTAATACAAGTCATTTTCCACAATTACTTCCATTTCATCCTTGATTTTGTTGCTACAACTGAATGAGGAAAGAAAGGGTTCTACTGTAAGCTAGTGCCCCACTGTATCGTCATAATAATGGCTTCCGAAAAATCGATATTTATGGGGCGCCCTCGACAGACCCCCTTTGGCTTCCCAATTTTGCCGGTGGTTATAATTAATTTAAACATCACAGATTTCTTTTGGCTTACCATTCAACATTCTGGAGGTGATTAATGTCCAATTCAATGACATTTTTCACTGGTTCTGCTCTCTGGTCATCGTCGGAACTGCATCTGATTCCGTCTCGGACGGCTCGAACCTGTAAGGTTCTATGCCTCTGTCACTGTCTGAACTACTGTCATCAGTATCTGGGGTGTCGTCTTCCCTGAATTCCAAGTCCGATTCACCAGAGGACAAAACTAAACTAATTTGTTCACAATCGCTGTCACTTTCCGTCATGATTGTCCAATGTTGATAAGTGTGAATGTGGATAGGCAGGGCAGCCAGGGTGAAATTTGTGACGTCAACAACATGGCCGCGGTCTGGATTGGCTGTCACACACTGACAGCCACTAGGGGGGCCTTCGCCTGGTGTATTTTGTGCAATTATGTAAATACGGGTGGGTGATATGGTCTCCGGTATGAATATTTGGTTTAAGCTATGTGTATTTTATCAAAATTCGTTGGCATTTGGAAAAAAAAATTACGTGACTTTTGGCCTTTAAAGATTATTTACATCAGTTTAAAGAGCCATTCAATAAGTGGCAATATCAGAGACGTGGCTCAGTGAAGAGAAAGGAGTGGATTTTACCATGGATGGCTATGAATTAAATTATATAAATAGAAAAGTGAAAAAAGGAGGAGGAGTTGCAACTTATGTTGACAAGAGCTTGCAATACAAGGTTGTTGAAAATTTGTCAGTAACTGTGGATGATTTATTTGAATGTATTATAATAGAAATCTGTCTGGACAATGTGAAGAATATAGTAGTGAGCTGTGGATATAGAACACCTGGATCAAGCATCGACTTATTTAAGGACTGGATGGAAAAAATGTATGCTAAACTAACTCAAAGTTATGTTCATCTGTGGGGATTTTAATGTAGATCTTATGAATTCAAAACAACATAGTTTGACAGAAGAATTTATCAACACAATGTACAGTATGGGCTTACATCCAACAATTACCGGACCTAGCAGAATCACGTCACACAGTGCCACACTAATAGATAACATATTCACAAACATTATGGAAAATAATATCATGAGTGGGCTTTTATTGAATGATATCAGTGACCACCTGCCGATTTTTGTTGTCTATCAATGTGATTATAGGAAGAAAAAGTATACCAAAAATAATAAATATAAAAGAATAAGAACTGAAGAATCTATGTATTTACTGGCAAAGGAATTATTAATACAAGACTGAAAGATAGTTTATGATGAAAATGATATAAATAAAGCATATGATAAATTTTTACAAATATTTCAATCATTGTACAATAAAAACTGTCCTATAAAACAATACAGTGGCAGACAACAAAACAAAAATATTCCTTGGGTCACCAAGGGGTTACTAAATGCATGTAAAAAGAAGAATACATTATATAAACAATTCATTAAGTGCAGAACTGAAGAGGCTGAGATCAAATATAAAAGATATAAAAATAGGCTTACTAATATAATGAGGACTTGTAAGAAAGAATACTACAACAGAATATTAGAGGATAATAAAAATAACTTAAGAGGAATATGGCAAGTACTCAGTGGGATTATTAGTAACCGACCTAAGAATGCTAATTATCCAGAATATTTTATTGAAAATGACAATTTGATAAATAATATGGAGGATGTGGTCAGTGGTTTCAATAAATTTTTTGTAAACGTTGGTCCTGAATTAGCAAAATCAATAGTGACACCAGAAACAAACGATAGTGGTTCTGTAAATGAAACAGAAGATAGAAATCCAAACAATCTTTTTGGGTGCAGTTACTGAAAAGGAAATTATCGAGACTGTGAGTAAATTTAAGAACAAAATAATCAACGGACTGGAATGAAATTGATATGATATGATATGATATATTGATATGCCAATAGTGAAAAAAGTAATTGAAGGAATTGTTAAACCACTCACCCACATCTGTAACCTGTCATTTCAAACTGGTAAATTTCCAAACAAAATTAAAATAGCAAAAGTAATACCACTATACAAAACAGGAGACAGTCATTATTTCACAAATTACAGGCCAGTCTCTTTACTCTCACAGTTCTCTAAAACACTTGAAAAAATCTTCACTAAGAGACTGGATGATTTCATTGAAAAACACAACCTCCTTACGGACAGCCAGTATGGTTTTAGAGCAGATAAATCTACATCTTTGGCACTGATCGAACTTATTGAAGAAATTACTAGTTGTATAGATAAAAAAAAGTTTGCTGTAGGAGTATTTATAGATTTAAAGAAAGCTTTTGACACCATTGACCACAGAATTCTACTAAGGAAACTGGAAAGGTATGGGATAAGAGGGGTGGGACTGATTTGGGTGGAAAGTTATTTAAGTAACAGACAACAATTTGTACAAATTGGTGAGCACAAATCACCCTTCATGGACATCACTTGTGGTGTTCCCCAGGGGTCAGTTTTGGGACCCAAACTCTTTATCTTGTATATAAATGACATATGCCAAGTATCAAAAATTCTGAAATTTACTTTGTTTGCGGATGACACAAATATCCTTTGCACTGGTGAGAATTTGCAGCAGGTTTTAGAGGTGGTCACAACTGAAATGAAAAGGTTAACGCAGTGGTTCAACAAAAATAAATTATCTCTAAATCTGAAAAAAAAACAAAGATTATGTTGTTTGGAAATTATAAAATAAATCATTAAATAATGGTAACGATAGATGATACCAGAATAGAAACAGTACAGGAAAATAAGTTTCTGGGGGTGACGCTAGACAATAAAATCTGCTGGAAACTTCACATCAGTCACATCCGGGCCAAGTTGGTAAAATGTATAGGGATACTGGGGAAGACAAGACACATCTTGGACTATAAATCATTGTTCTTACTGTACAATTCACTGTTTCTACCTTATCTTAACTACTGTGTAGAAGTCTGGGGAAACAGCTACAAGACCAACCTACAGTCAATATGCACATTACAAAAAAGAGCTACAAGGATAATAAATAATGTAGGATATAGAGACCATACCAATTCGTTGTTTTTAAAGTCACATGTCATAAAGTTCATTGATTTGGTTAAATTTAAGACAGCACAGGTCATGTATAGGGCAATTAATGGTCAACTCCCAACTAATATACAAAAAGTATTTAAAAAAAGAGACAATGATTATAATTTGAGAGGAACTTTACAAAACCCAAGATACGAACAACCAAGAAAAGTATGTGCCTGTGGGGTGGATTTGTGGAACAGTCTGGAGCTGGAACTGAAACTATGTACAAACAGAAATCAATTCAAAAAGAGGTATAAACATTATTTGCTGAAAGAATATACTGTATGTTAGAAGGGTAGTATTTATATGTACAATTCACTATGCTCACTCTGGGACACTATGGAATGGTGGGTTGGACAGCACTGTGTATATCTGTGTTGTTTGGGGCTGGTTTTGATGTATCGACTGTAGGTATGTTGGGATGGATGGGTGTTAATGTTGATATGTACAAAATATAGTTAATTGTTTACTTGGGGTCTTAAATGTGGTAATTACCTCCGCCAGGCCGAAAAGGCCAGGAGGAGGTTATGTTTTTGCCGGGGTTTGTCTGTCTGTCTGTCTGTCTGTCTGTCTGTCTGTCTGTTGGTTAGCAAGATAACTCAAAAAATCTTGGACGCATTTCCATGAAACTTTCAGGCATTGTTGGAAATGGTACAAGGAAGAACTGATTACATTTTGGGGATGATCCGCATCACCGTCTGCATACAGGAATTTTTTAAAGCATTTTTCCACACTGTGACATATGGCCATTTCCAACATGTGCGCAGGTGCAATGGACGGCGCTGGGCGTCGTGTCTGACCAACACAAACTCCGCCTTCTTCAACGTTTTAGCCACAAAAGCATGCGGAAAACACTGGTAGCCTGGGCCCGCCAGCCATAGGCGCTGCGCACATTGCGCTGCTTGTCGTGTCTGACCAACACAAACTCCGCGTTCTTCAACGTTTTAGGCACAAAAGCACGTGGAAAACACTGCTGCCCTGGGCCCGCCAGCGTGCCCGCTTTTTCCGCGACGCTGCAAAACCTGACACGGCCACCTGTCCGCCAGCCGATTATTTGCCACAAATTCCCCGCCCAGCTGTAGGCGCTGCATAAAAACGACCTCTCTGCCGGGGAAAATTCTAAATTCTGTTTTGCCGCCGAGCACAACCCCAATATAATATAAAACCCACGGCAACCTGTCTAACCAATCTGCATCCGTCAGTGGAGGAGATGGACACACCAACACTTCAGTTTATTACCTCCGCTAAGGAGGCAATGCTTTTACAACCGTAAAACGGGGCTATAAGGGACGGCGGGGTAATATGGGACACTTTTCTAAATGTAATTCTGCTTTTTTAATTTTGCTTCCGCCTACATTTGATGAAGGATTCATAGATATTTGACAATAAAAACACAACTCAGCGTCCTGCTCAAAATAAAAAAAGCACAATTACATTTAAAACATTTCCCAGAAAAGTGTCCCTATCAACCCGCCGTCCCTTATAGCCCCGTTTTACACTACTGAACCACTAATCCTATCACTATCACATTGATTGTCATTCATTAATTGTCTGTTTATTGCACTGTCCATGTCAAATAAACAAATAATCATTGTGAATCCAATTGCTAGTCATATCTTTTCATGCTCAGGGAATCTGAAAACGTACACACAAACACTGTATGGGGGGAACTGTGCCGCTTGGCGGAGGTCTGCGCTCTCCGAGTGCTTTTCTAGTTTTACCAAGGAATTTACCAATTAATTCATTAAAAATCATTCAATGTGATTTTCTGGATTTTTTTTTCTTATTTTGTCTCTCATAGTTGAGGTATACCTATGATAAAAATTGGAGACCTCTCAGAACCTTTTAAGTGGGAGAATTTGCACAATTGGTGGCTGACTAAATACTTTTTTACCCCACTGTATACAAGATGACATGTAAAATCACATAAGGATTGTCATATCCAGTCTGTGTTGTGTTGTTGCTTAGTTACCTCCGCCAAGGAGGTTATGTGATCATCGGCTTTGGTTTGTCTGTTTGTCTGTTTGTTTGTTTGTTTGTTTGTTAGCAAGATAACTCAAAAACTTATGGACGGATTTTCATGAAATTTTCACAGATTGTCAGAAATGGGGTATCCTACAGATGATTACATTTTGGTGGTGATCCGGATCACCGTCCAGAAGAAAACCGCCATTACGGAAAATGCCATTTTTGTGAATAACTACTGAACCACTAATCCTATCATTGTCAATCCAATTGCTAGTCATATGTTTTCATGGTCAAGGAATCTGAAAACGTACACACAAACACTGTATGGGGGGAACTGTGGCCGCCATTATGGAAAATGTCATTTTCGTGAATAACTACTGAACCACTAATCCTATCATTGTAAATCCAATTGCTAGTCATATGTTTTCATGGTCAAGAAATCTGAAAACGTACACACCAACACTGTATGGGGGGAACTGTGGCCGCCATTACGGAAAATGCCATTTTCATAATTAACTACTGAACCACTAATCCTATCATTATCAATCCAATTGCTAGTCATATGTTTTCATGGTCAAGGAATCTGAAAACGTACACACAAACACTGTATGGGGGGGAACTGTGGCGCTTGGCGGAGGTCTGCGCTCTCCGAGTGCTTTTCTAGTTTGTATATATTTCACATGGGTTGTATTTATGGAAAAGAGGAGTTGGAATTAATAAGTGTTCACTTCTTCCTTCTCCCTTTCGAACACTGTATACTGTTACCTTATTGCACTTGTCATTTGTTTTGTTTTTGTTTTACTTTTTTGTTCGAAATAAAGTATCTATCTATCTATCTAAACTCTCAGATGATTACATCACCAACTAGAGGGCACTCAGAGAATGCATACCTCCACCAAGGCTGTTCACCCAAACTCTAAATGACACTGCAAATTGGCAGCAGGTAAAAAAAAATCTTGGCCGAGGTAAAAATCCATCTAGTAGTTATGGGGTAATCTTGGTAAATCATTGGTAGGACAGTGAGCCTTGGTGGAGGAACGCACTCATGATCACCTCCAAAATGCAACGGGTTTGTGTGTATCCCAAAGGCCACCTGTGGTGAAAATTTCATCAAACTGTGCAGTAGTTTTGGATCAATCTTGCTAATTCATTGTGAGAAGATAGAGCCTTGGTGAACGTATGCGCTATCAGATCATCAGCAAAATGCAGTGGGTTCCTCTGTAGCCCAATGGCTTTGGTGAAAATTTCATCCAAATCCATCAAGTAGTTTTTGTGTAATTCTGCTGACAAACAAACAAACACGGATGAAAACATTAACTCCTTGGTGGAGGTAACAAATCCTCCCGAGACCGACAGTTCCTATCCCAACAGTGGAGACAAGACTGGTGAGAAAGCCAAATACAGGAATGGCCCTTGAGAAGTTCCTGGCCCCCTCCATAGGTTCCTGGTAATGGAAACGGGTTCCACCATGTTTCCACTATGGTAACAAAGTTGTTGAGGAACAAAAAATGAAACTCTTGATGTACTAATGCAAACCATTTGGTACCGGGCCGTGGAGAACACAGAAAAAATAAACAATTCATTCTGTTCTTCTGTTTTGAAGAAATCTGCCAGGTGTTTTATTTGGAAAAATTAGCAGATATCCTCTCTTCTCATGTCACACGTCTGTCTGCGCAGTCTTGACGCACACCTATGTCAGTATTAGTGGTGATTCTCGATAACTGAACCTGGCAGACTGACTAGCCAGTTTGGCTGGCTGGTTTGGGCCTTCCTTCTATTAGCTGGTGTGTGGTCACCTAACGTTGCTTTCAAGAATGTTTCAGCACTGCTTCTCAACACCCAGGGACCAACAAACACAAACTCACATGGGCTGAAGTAAGTCCCTATTTCACAGTACTTTACTGTGGCCCTAAAAACTCCTTCGATTGGCTTGGTGCCGACTGGATATAGCCCAGTGTCAAGAATACATCAACTAAAGGCCCTTTTCCACTAGCACCTACTAAGCTCGCATCGACTCTACTCACCCCGACGTGGTTTCACTCATTTTCCATTACAACTGAGTACCACCTCAAAGTGGGTGCATTCATTATAGCAAGGTGGCCCGTTATGTTGTTGATATGCTGACGTTTTGCTGTCAGAAGCAATAAAGCAAGTACAAAATACAAGCAGAGCACGGAGTTAGCATTGATGGCTAGCTAGCTAGGTAGCTAACTGGCTAGCTCATGGTCTGCATACAGGAGACAATGGTGATATCCTTGTTTGTTCAGAGTGAGCTTGCCACCAATGAGATTAAATAACGTAAGAGATGCTTAAAATCACAAAACACTCACCATCCTCTATCACGGTTTCCAACAATGCCGTGGCCGAGTCGAGGCCACTTTCCCTCCAGGTGCTTGTCGGTCAGTACCTGTAAATGGCGTCCATTTGGATGAACCACTTCCAGTCTTTTCTGTTCAACCCACTTTGACCGTTGTGGTCCTTGATTGTCCGGTAATAAGCTTTTAATGTTCGGTGGTACCCATGAGCAGCCATCAGCTCAGAGACCTCCTGGTATAAGTTTTCCTTTTGGGTTGCTCCGTCTAGCTCCCTCTGGATTCTCTCGTCAGCCACCAAGCACAGAAAAGTCTGAACCTTGTCATTGGACCACGGTGTTGATTTGTGTGTAGCCATTAATCTCATTGATTATCACAGAAATAATAAAAACTCACGCTCACCATTGCCAAATTTTACAAATGGCGGGTTTGATTCTTGTGAAGATGTCGTTCTCATGACTTATCCAGTGACATTACACCCTGGCCAATCAATGGCCTGTAGTTTGTTGACGTCACATTTTCAGCTCGACTCAGCTTGCTTGGAACCCCGGCCGAGTAGGTACTAAAAAGTACCTAGTATCAGGTACTAATGGAAAACCCTACAAACCAATTACAGTCGAGGCAAGTCGGGCTGAGTAGGTGCTCGTAGAAAAGGGCCATAAGTGAAACAGACGTCACCAGAAGAGCCAACAGTAAAACAGCACAGTGAAGGTTGTGTGGTACGGTTTACATTTTCTTCAGTGTGTTGCGATTGAATACAGAGCAACACAATGATTACGTGACCTCTGGAGAATGATGGGTCCTGCAGCCCTTACCAGAATTTCCTTCACTGAAAATGAGGCCACTGTCAAGTGAATAAATGCTGATAGAAAGATAATGGAAAATCAAAGTTTACAGTCATGTGAAAAAATTTGGACACCCCTTTAAATATTCAGTTTTTTAATAAATGTTCACATATCTATGTCTAATCTTGTTTTTGTTTTTATTTGCATTTTTTAAAATTTATTTTAGCCATTTTAAGTGGGGATGAATGAGAGGGTGTCCTAATAAAGATGGGGGTGTCTTAATTTATTCTTCACTATTTGTTTAGAATTACATTTTACAGAAAGTTTGAAAAAAGTCTTTAATTCATTTCTAATTGTTTAGTTGTATTACTGAAATCTCCCAGTATTTTTAACATTGATATTAAATACCCATATGTCCAAATATGTTAAAAAAAAAACCCACACAGGCTTATACAGGGTGTCCTAATTTTTTCACATAACTGTATGTGAAGTCCTTGTTAAAAGCACAGCTAGATCCTCAGGTCACAGAGTCAGTCATGTGACCTTTTCGGCCATCCACTCTTTAATAGTTGATCTGCATAACACCACTGTCAATGTGACTTATCAAGCTGGAGCTTGTAAACCACAGAAAGGAGTGAACCCAACATTGATCTTGAGAATCACCACAAGATGTGACTAGAGAAGCTGATGTGCACATGGGTCGGAGTGTGAATGGTCGGCCTCATGACTACAGGAAGGGCCTCATGGTAAAAGTTTTAGGTTGTGGAGAGTGTGGGAAATGAGGAGGCAGGTTTACGAGCAGACAAAGTTTATTAACACTCTCACATCAGTCATACGCAGAAAAGCATGACACAGCCAATACAGCCACAGTTTCCTCTTATATCCCAACAGATCATAGGAGAGAGAAGGACGGTGGCTAAACTGTCATCTCTGCTGGAGTCCGAGTTCCACCCTATGCAGGACATACTGGATGCACTGAGGAGCTCATTTAGCAGCAGACTACATCATCCCAGGTGCACAACCGAGAGGTTTCGTAGGTCCTTCCTACCAACGGCTGTCAGACTGTACAACCTAAGCAGGGTTGCTCGCAGAGATAGCAAAAAGACGTAACAAACTAATAGTATTTTGAATGCAAAAGATGCAATAGACTTACACTATGGTCCTCTCCGGCATACAACTAGGAACATACCGGTCGCTATGGAGGGTGAGAATATGTATGGGCACATAATCATACCATGTAGGATAACTAAATAGACGGTTATGCTGTTTCATCCCACCTAGCAACAATGCTCTGCACTGTGTGTGTTTATACGTATATTTACATATTTATTCCATCTAGCTACAATGCTCAGCACTGGGTGTGTTTATATTTATATATCTATATATTTATTCCATCTAGCTACAATGCTCCGCACTGTGTTTTTATATATCTACATATTATTCCATCTAGCTACATTGCTCCGCACTGTGTGTGTTTATATACTTGCATATTTATTCCACCTAGCTGCAATGCTCCGTACTGTGGGTGTTTATATATTTACATATTTATTCCATCTAGCTACAATGCTCTGCACTGTGTGTTCATATATTCATATATTTATTCCATCCAGCTACAATGCTCTGCACTGTGTGTCTGTCTGTGTGTGTATATATATATTTTATAGTAATATGTACATATGTATATTAGCTGCTCCTGCTTGCTTGTTTTTTTTCTTGCCTTCTGATTGTTGCTCTGAGTGTTGCTATCCCTGTGCTGTTGCAATCCTGGAATTTCCCCGTTGTGGGACTACTAAAGGCTTATCTTATCTTATCATCTCACCTCTGCATGACATTTCACATCACACTGCTTGACATCTAACAACACAATACATTCCCCTTGAACCCCTGTCTCCCTCTTCTTGCAAACTCCCCATGACGCCCCTGACTATTGTCCTCTTATGTTTAACCACTGTATCCAGGCTGAGACGCTATCTGACTCAACCTGGCCTCTACAATATGCATTTTGTGTCTGCTACACCCCCCCCCCCCCCGACAGCGTTTCAGTCCACATGTCTTTTGGGCTTCAGTCTCCTCCCATATCTGCTGTAACGGGGGTCTCTGTGCTGGCGGGGGGCTGCTGGACGTGTGTCTGACTGCAGGTGGGCCATGGCGAGGGGGTGGGGGATCTGCTTTGCCTGTGTGGCTGTCCTGGTGAATCGTTTGCCTGGGGAGCTCTCAGTGGGGGTCTGACACGCCGAGGGGCCCGAGCCAGCAGCACTTGCTCGTCCGCCACTACAAAGGCGGGCTTAAGTCTGTCTATGCATATTTTCTCCCAACACCCCCCCCCCCCCCAAGTCTAACAAAAAATGCTTGTTCCCCGTTTCCAGCACTCTGAACGGGTCATCATAGGGTGGGTGCAATAGAGGGCGGTGGGCATCGTGTCTGACGAACACGAATTTCGCATTCTTCAAAGTTTTTGGCACAAAAGCGCGTGGAAAACAGTGGTGGGCCGGGCCGGGCAGCGTGCCTGTGTCTGCACTATGCTGCAAACGCTGAGACGGGCAGTTGTCCGGCATGGGATTATCTGGAAAAATTCCCCGGGCAGCCGCAGTGGTTGAGAAAAAAACAGCTCAGCCGGGGAAGCCTCCAAATCCTCTTTTGGTGCGGAACGCAATCCCAATAAAATCCACAGCAACCGGTCAACCCAATTTGTATCCGTCAACGAAGCCCTGAGTGCTGCTTTCAGTGACCTGTGAAAACGCTCGCCTAACCCATTTGCCTGTGGGTTGTACGCGGTTGTGCGGTGAATTGCAACACCCAGGCTGCGGGCCATCGCGGACCAAAGTTCGGAAACAAACTGAGGGCCCCTATCGGATGTGATGTCCGACGGGATTTCAAAACGCGCCACCCATGTTGTCAAAAAAGCACGCGCCATGTCCGCGGACGTGGTTGCCGCCAGTGGGACTGCTTCTGGCCAGCGTGTGGTGTGGTCCACCACTGTCAGAAGGTGCGTGCACCCCTGTGATGACGGGAGGGGGCCCACAAGGTCCACGTGAACATGGTCGAATCTTTTAGTCGGTATACTAAACGGCTCCAAAGGATCCTTCGTGTGTCTGTGCACTTTGGCTCGTTGGCACGCTACGCAGGCTGCCGCCCACTCTTTCACTTGTTTGCGCAGGCCTGGCCACACGAATTTCGCTCCCACCATTTTGACTGACGCGCGCACTCCTGGGTGCGTCAGAGCGTGAACTGACTCAAACACGCGGCGGCGCCAAGCGACTGGGACCACCGGGCACGGGTGTCCCGTGGAGACGTCGCAGATTAGGGGGGGCTTGCTGTCTTGCTGTACTCTGCTCTCCAGCCTTAACCCTGTTGGTCCAGACTGGAGTGCACGCACGTCCATATCGCTAATCTGCTCTGTGGCCATGGCTGTATAATCTATCCTTATGCAGACCGGGGCCACAACCGCGCGCGAGAGGCAGTCCGCCACCACATTCAGTTTACCTGACACATGCTGAATATCTGTCGTAAACTCCGAAATCGCGGCCAGCTGTCTCTGCTGCCAGCCCGAGCATGGTTCCGAAACCTTGGCCATCGCGAACGTCAGCGGCTTGTGGTCCACGAACGCGGTGAAGCTGCGCCCTTCCAGCCAGAACTGGAAGTGGCATATGGCCAGATGGAGAGCCAGCAACTCCCTGTCGAACGCGCTGTATTTACGCTCACTGTCGCGCAAAGCCCTGCTGAAAAAAGCGAGCGGCTGCCAAGAACCGGCGACACGTTGCTCCACGACGGCCCCTATGGCCACGTCCGAGGCATCGGTAGTGAGCGCTATCTGGGCTGCCGGGTCTGGGTGCGCCAACAGTGTGGCGTTTGCCAGGGCTGTTTTAACCTCAGAGAACGCCTGCTCTCGCTCTGGAGTCCATTCGACTCCATCCGCGGGTTTCCGTTTCTTGAATGCGGCTTACAATGGCTGCATGAGTTGAGCTGTGCGGGGGAAGAAACGGTTATAAAAGTTAACCATCCCCAAAAATTCCTGCAGCGCCCTGACCGTTTGAGGCCGGGGAAAGTTCGCCACGGCGCACACTTTGTCGGGCAAGGGTATCGCTCCCTCCAGTGATACGCGGTGCCCCAAAAAAATCAATCCCCATCACGCCGAACTGGCACTTCGCCGGGTTGATTATTAACCCGTGCTCCTCCAACCTGTGGAAAACTGTCCTGAGGTGGGTTACGTGTTCGTCTTCGGATGCACTGGCTACCAGGATATCATCCAGGTAGACGAACACAAACAGGCGATCGCGCAGCACCACGTCCATCATGCGCTGGAACGTCTGTGCCGCTCCTTTTAATCCGAATGGCATGCGCAGAAACTCGAATAAACCAAACGGAGTTATTACCGCTGTTTTGGGTATGTCCTCCGCGCGCACTGGGACCTGGTGGCAACCGCGGACCAGGTCTATTTTAGAAAAAATGCGTGCTCCGGCGAGGTGGACGGAAAAATCCTGAATGTGGGGAATCAGGTAGCGGTTGTGTGCTGTGGCGTCATTCAACCTGCGGAAATCACCGCACGGTCGCCACGACCCCTCAGCCTTAGGGACCATGTGTAGCGGGGATGCCCATGGGCTGTTCGTTTGCCTGATGATGCCCAACCTTTCCAGGTTGGCAAACTCCTCATGCGCTATGGCCAGTTTAGCTGCGTCCAAGCGCCAAGGTCGTGCGAAAACGGGCGGCCCGGTGGTGATGATAAAGTGCTACACCCCGTGTTTAGTGATGGCCGCCGAAAACGTCAGGACCGTGAGTGCTGGGAACTGAGTGAGCAGTGTGTGGAACTTACCGCCTGGAGCTGTTACGTTGGCTTGTGTTACTGGCCCGGCCCCTCGAGCTGTACAGGGGAGAGAGTCAAAGGACAGCGCATTAACCAAGCGTCTGTTAGCAACATCAACTAGTAAACCTTGCGCACACAGAAAATCAGCTCCCAGGATCGGGAAACTCAGTGCTGCTATGACAAAAGTCCACTCGTATGTACGGCTGTGTAGAGATAAAGCCAGTGTTCTCTCACCAAAGGTCTTAATGCTCGAGCCGTTTACTGCCACCAGCCCGGGGCCGCTAGGTCCTGCCAGCCGGTCGGCGTAGGTCGGCAGGATGATGCTCTTCTGGGCTCCGGTGTCCACGAGGAAACGCCTCCCTGAGCGCGAGTCCATCACGTAGAGCAGCTTGTTTTCTTCACCGGCGGTCGCAGCTGCTACCGACTGCCGGCCTTGGTGTTTCCCGAGCGCTTGAATTGGCACGGTGGCACACATCTGTGTGCGTTTTCTCCGAAGCGGCGGTGGTAGAAGCAGAGCGTGTCTCTCTGGCGCCTCCTTGGCCCCCGCTGCCGCTACCGTCGGTGGCTCCTCACCTCCTCTGGTCGTCTCGCTGGGCTCCGACGCGGCCGCGTTGACTGTGAGCGCTCTGGTGGTGAGGATAATCCGGTCTGCCTCCTGGGCTAGCGTCCGGTAGTCACGCGCGGCCAGCAACGGCGAATTGGCCAGAACCGCTCTCGCCTCTGTTGGAAGGTTCCGGAGGAAAAGGTGGGCAAACAGAAAATGCCCATCGTTCATGCCCATTAACGCCAACATCTTCTCCATCAGATCGACAGCCGAACCATCTCCTAACTCGGAACGCCTCAGGAGCCTCTCTGCTCTCTCACAGTACGAGAGCGTGTAGCACTGGGTCAGTGCAGCTTTGAGAGCCTCGTATCTGCCGTGGGCTGGGGGCTGGTCGAGCAGGCTCGCTACCTGCTGAGCTGTGGGAGCGTCCAGCGCTGCAACGACATAGTAAAATTTGGTGTCGTCTGCTGTTATTCCCCGGAGGGCGAACTGGGCCTTGGTGTGGTGGAACCAAGAGTGCGGGTTGTGCTGCCAAAAGTCCGGTAGCTTGACTGAAACAGCGCATGCGTTGCTGGGTGTTCCCATCCGGGCCGACTCCTGGGTTCTTGCCTCATGTTCCATAATACGTCCAGGGTCACCAGTGTGGAGAGTGTGGGAAATGAGGAGGCAGGTTTACGAGCAGACGAAGTTTATTAACACTCTCACATCAGTCATACGCAGAAAAGCATGATACAGCCAAGCACAGTTTCCTCTTATATCCCAACAGATCATCTCACCTCTGCATGACATTTCACATCACACTGCATGACATCTAACAACACAATACATTCCCCTTGAACCCCCGTCTCCCTCTTCTTGCCAACTCCCCATGACGCCCCTGACTATTGTCCTCTTATGTTTAACCACTGCATCCAGGCTGAGACGCTGTCTGACTCAACCTGGCCTCTACAATATGCATTTTGTGTCTGCTACAGGGTGAGAGATTCAGGATTGTCCTTAGTGGAGTCTTCATTGGGTTAGGACAGCAGGGAATTCTGGTGAAGCACAGAGATACTAAGTTTTGAGACGCAGTAAAGTCAACATTAAGGAAGTTATCCAAGCTGCCAGAAGAATATCACAGGAACTACAGCTATGAGAGAAGAAATAACTTTGTATTTCCAAAGAAAAGGGGGAGGGGGCACTCTTCAGTCACATCTAAAATCAAAACACATTTCTTTTTCAACCCAAATCAGTGTGTGTGTGTGTGATATGAAACTGTTTATCAATAGGAAAATTGTGTTTTTACATCAGACATTAGAACCTTAAGGCTGTGTGTCCACCAAATGTGCTTTTTTTCCCCCGCTGTGGATAACTGTTTTTTGTTCAATCTCTATGTAGTCCAGTGTTTAATGTGCTCACCGCCTTTGGCACTAAAGCATTCTCAGCAGACAGTGTATTTTGTCACAGCGCCCATGGCGCTGAAAGTTGAAAAAAGTTCAACTTTTGGAGCGCCGCTGCACTCCTCAGCTGCACACCTCTCTCACCAGCCAATCAGAATCAAACTAAAAGTACAGCTTGATCAGTATAGTTACAGTAAATGGCATTCACTTATATAGCACTTATTTCTCATCTGGATGACCAAAGCGCTTTACAGATCCTGCTTTCCACCCATTCACACACTGATGGCGGTGGAGCTGCCATGCACCGGTGCTGGCCTGACCCACCAAGAGGAACTGGGGGTTCAGTTGCTTAAGGACACTTCAATATGCAGACTGCAGACAGCAGGACTCGAACCACTGACCCTCCAATTAGTGGTGGGCTACACTATACCTCCACCACAGCCGCCATGGTCACAAATACCCTTACAAATGGCTGCAAACACCGTACAAATGATTTTTGTACCATTTCGTACAGCCTTCTTAAGGTGGCCATAGGAGAGTCCAGTGTTTGTAGACCGTAAGTTTGTGGTCAGGTCAATGGTTGTTCTTGAGAACACCTCAAGTTGTTTTTGAGGGCCCCTTACAGCAGTCATAGGAAACACAGTAAAATCCTCATTTGTACAGTGTGTGTAAGGCGGTAGTAAGGCACTCATAAGGTGGAATTCGTTTCATTTGCGCTGACAAAATGTGCCAAAAGCCATAAGATCTTCCTACCAACGACTTGAGAGTGCCATGAGTTGCACAGAAATGTTCATCAGATGGCAGTAAATATGCCGTAGGTATATCCAAGGCACCCTTACGGAAAACATAAGAACTGTAGGGCCATCATACAACAGAAAAGCACCTCATTTCTCAAGAATTCCTCAAGTGGCTCTTGAGAATTGAATTGCAGCCGTAAGAAACTATGCCTCCTCCACTAATGTCTGCGAATTCCAGAATTCTTAGGAACTTTGTGACCTTACCTTATTTAACATCAAACGCCTGGATGGATGTGCATTTTCTTACCAGTTTGATGTGGTTTAGTCCCGTAAGTAGAGTATTTGAGAGCAAAATATGCAAAATTCCCGCCACGCTTTGACAGGTCAAGGGGTTACTAGGATACCAGGAGTGCTTTTTTAATATATATAATTTTGGAACTTTCTCAAATTTGCCACTTTTTTTTACTGTAATCTTGCAAGTTTCTCTCATAAATTTGGTAGTTTTTGGTAGTTCTTGTAGATTTGCTATTTTCTTGTAAATTTATGATTTTCCCATAAATTTAGGACATTGTTCTTATCAATTTGTCACTTTTCCTGTAAACTTACAACTTTTTCTAAAATTTTGGCCTTTCTCATGTTTGATTTATTTAGTCATATATTTGCTACTTTTTTGTTAATTTGCAACTTCTACTTTTATCATAACCATGGGCCATCATAACCAATCACACCATGGATGGCGCAGAGGTTAGCACAGTAGCAGCACAGTAAAAAGTCACGGGATCGATCCCACCCCAACCAGTGACCCTCCTGTGTGGAGTTTGCATGTTCTCCCTGTGTCTGTGTGGGTTTCCTTCCACAGACCAAAAACATGCAGGTTAGGTTAATTGGAGACTCTAAAGTGGCCCTAGGTGTGTGAATGGTGAAGGGAGGCACCATACTGTGGATGCCCTGAATCATCCCTCTGGGGATCAATCAAGTACATAAAAAAAAATTAATTTGTGACTTTTTCTTTGTAAATTTGCTAATTTTTTTCTTGTAAATGTGGAATTCTTTAAGTAATTTTATATATTTTCTTGTAAATTAGCAACTTTCTTATCTCAGACAGGTTCATTTTGTCTTCTTAATGATAAAACTGATCTTGTTCTTCTATTAAGACAAAGTGATGTCTCATACCTTTGACATATGTCGACTGTCATCTGCAGTCTTCTTCAGAAATAGTCGGCTGATGTCTGATGCATCACAGATTTGGGCAAGACTGTGTCAAAACTTTCCGCTGCCTGGAGAGACTTGAACAAACCTGAGCACACCACAAAAACCACCTCAGATTCAACCTTCAATGCAAAGACAGAAACATCACATCACCAAGCCTCAACATCAAAAATCCCATTCCGTTAATGTGAAGGAAACAAAGCAAGAAAAGCCCTGATAAAAGAAAGCGTAAGAGAAACAGTAAACAAAATCAACAAAATCAATGAAAAACTGAAGGTGACATGTTTGGCGGTTTGTGAGACTCCGATATAAGCAGAGAATCACCACAGAAACAGAAATGTTTAAGGATGTTTATTGTACAAGAATGAATAAATGAAGATGTAGGTGTGCTGGCAGTCCTAAGGAGAGAACAAAGAAATGACAATGAGTAATAGTATTTAATCCATCCATCCATCCATCTTCTACCGCTTTTCCGGAGGTCCGGGTCGCGGAGGCAGCAGTTCAAGCAGAGAAGCCCAGACTTCCCTCTCCCCAGCCACCTGCTCCAGCTCTTCAGAGGGGATACCAAGGCGTTCCCAGACTAGCTGGGAGACATAGTCTCTCCACCGAGTCCTGGGTCTGCCCCGGGGTCTCCTCCCAGTGGGACGTGCCTGAAACACCTCAAGTGGGAGGCGTCCAGGAGGCATCCTAATCAGATGCCCATACCACCTCAACTGACTCCTTTCAATGTGGAGGAGCAGCGGTTCTACTCTGAGCCTCTCCCGGATGACTGAGCTCCTCACCCTATCTCTGAGGGTGAGTCCAGCAATCCTACGGAGAAAGCTCATTTCAGCCGCTTGTATCCGCGATCTCGTTCTTTCGGTCATTACCCAAAGCTCGTGACCATAGGTGAGAGTAGGAACGTAGATTGACTGGTAAATCGACAGCTTTGCCTTAGAACTAAGCTCCCTCTTCACCACAACAGACCGGTACAACGTCCGCATCACTGCAGATGCTGCTCCAATCCGTCTGTCGATCTCTCGCTCCATTTTCCCCTCACTCGTGAACAAGACCCCAAGATACTTAAACTCCTCCACTTGGGGCAGGAGCCTGTCCCCAACCCGGAGAGGACAATCCACCTTTTTCCGGCTGAGGACCATGGACTCGGACTTGGAGGTGCTGATTCTCATCCCAGCCGCTTCACACTCAGCGGCAAACCGTCCCAGCAAGAGCTGTAGGTCATTGCTGGATGAAGCCAACAGGACAACATCATCTGCAAACAACAGAGATGAGATCCTGTGGTCACCAAGCATGACACCCTCCATTCCCTGGCTGCGCCTAGAAATCCTGTCCATAAAAATTATGAACAGGATCGGTGACAAAGGGCAGCCCTGGCGGAGTCCAACTCTCACTGGGAATGACTCCGACCGAGTGTTGGCAATGCGAACTAAACTCTCACAACGGTCGTACAGAGACCGAATAGCTCGTAACAACAAGCCCGATACCCCATACTCCCGAAGCACCCCCCACAAAAATCCACGAGGGACGCGGTCAAATGCCTTCTCCAAGTCCACAAAACACATGTAAACTGGTTGGGCAAACTCCCACGAACCCTCAAGAATTCTCGAGAGGGTAAAGAGCTGGTCCGATGTGCCACGGCCAGGACGAAAACCACATTGCTCCTCCTGAATCCGAGGTTCGACCAACGGCCGGACTCTCCTCTCCAATACCTTGGCATAGACCTTCCCAGGGAGGCTGAGGAGTGTGATCCCTCTAAAGTTGGAGCACACCCTCCGGTCCCCTTTTTTGAAGAGAGGAACCACCACCCCGGTTTGCCATGCCAAAGGCACTGCCCCCGACCTCCACGCAATGTTGCAGAGGCGTGTCAACCATGACAACCCAACAACATCCAGGGCCTTGAGGTACTCGGGGCGAATCTCGTCCACCCCCGGGGCCTGGCCACCAAGGAGATTTTTAACCACCTTGGCGACCTCAGCCCCTGTGATAGGCGAGTCATCCCCCTCGTCCCCAAACCCTGCTTCCTCTGTGGAAGGCGTATCAGTGGGATTGAGGAGATCCTCGAAGTATTCCTTCCACCGCCCGACGATATCCCCAGTTGAAGTCAACAGTGTCCCATCCGCACCATACACAGTGTGGACGGGGAGCTGCTTTCCCCTCCTGAGCCGCCGAACAGTTTGCCAGAATCTCTTTGAAGCCGACCGAAAGTCTTGTTCCATGGCCTCACCGAACTCCTCCCATACCCGGGTTTTTGCTTCAGCAACCACCCGAGCTGCACTCCGCTTGGCCTGCCGGTACACCTCAGCTGCTTCGGGAGTCCCACAAGCCAACCAAGCTTGATAGGACTCCTTCTTCAGCTTAATGGCCCCCCTCACCACTGGTGTCCACCACTTGGTTCGGGGGTTGCCACCACGAGATGCACCGACCACCTTGCGGCCGCAGCTCTGGGCTGCCGCTTCAACAACAGAGGTGGAGAACATGGCCCATTCAGACTCCATGTCTCCAGACTCCCTCGGAATGTGGTTGAAGTTCTTCCGGAGGTGGGAGTTGAAGACCTCCCGGACAGGGGCCTCAGCCAGACGCTCCCAGCACACCCTCACTATACGTTTGGGTCTACCAGGTCTGAATGGCTTCCTCCCCTGCCATCGGATCCAACTCACCACCAGGTGGTGATCAGTTGACAGCTCTGCACCTCTCTTTACTCGGGTGTCCAAGACATACGGTCGCAGGTCTGATGATACGATAACAAAATCGATCATCGACCTGCGGCCTAGGGTGTCCTGGTGCCAGGTGCACATATGGACACCCTTATGCTTGAACATGGTGTTCGTTATAGACAGACTGTGGTTAGCACAGAAGTCCAATAACTGAACACCACTCGGGTTCAGATCGGGCAGGCCGTTCCTCCCAATCACCCCCCTCCAGGTTTCACTGTCGTTGCCCACGTGCGCATTGAAGTCCCCCAGTAGGACAATGGAGTCTCCAGGAGGAGCACCCTCCAGCACCCCAGTCACAGACTCCAAAAAGGGTGGGTACTCTGAAACATCATTTGGTGCATAGGCACAAATGATGGTCAGGACCCGTTTCCCAACCCGAAGGCGCAGGGAAGCAACCCTTTCGTCCACCGGGGAAAACTCCAATATAGAGGCAGCAAGGTGGGGCGATACAAGAATACCTACCCCTGCTCGTCGCCTCTCGCCCGGGGCAACTCCAGAAAAGGCCAAGCTCCAGCCCCTCTCCAGGAGACTGGTTCCGGAACCGGAGCTGTGTGTTGAGGTGAGGCCAACTATATCTAGCCGGTATCGCTCAATCTCGTACACCAGCTCAGGCTCCTTCCCCACCAGAGAGGTGACATTCCACGTACCAAAAGCCAGTTTAGAAAGCTTGGGATCAGTCCGCCAAGGTCTCCGCCTTTGACTGCCACCTAATCCACATAGCACCGGACTTCCATGATCCCTCCTGCAGGTGGTGAACCTACTGGAGGGCGGACCCATGTAACTCCTTCGGGCTGAGCCCGGCCGGGTCCCATGGGTGGAAACCCGGCCACCAGACGCTAGCCTTCGAGCCCCTCCCCCAGGCCTGGCTCCAGGGTGGGGCCCCGGTAACCCCATACCGGGCGGGGTACACTGAATCCTTGATATACAATTTATCATGAGAGTCTGTTGGATCGTTCTTCGTCTGGCCCTTCACCCAGGACCAGTTTGTCTTGGGAGACCCTATCAGAGGCAAATTGCCCCGGACAACATAGCTCCTGGGATCACTGGGGCACGCAAACCCCCCCACCACGATAAGGTGACGATCCATGAGGGGGAATAGTATTTAATGCTTATGGAATATACTAGGCTGGAATAATTGGTTCTCTTACTCAGGTAACTGTTAGCAGATGGTGGTAAGGGTGAGGGGGCCGCTGCACACCAACATAGGATAACTGGAGCAGGTAGGTGGAGAGTGATTGGCACTGGAATCTTCAACCTGAGCCAGACTGGTGAGATGGGTTAGCTGATAAATAATGAGGGATTACTTGCAAATGTCCATATTCATGTTCCAGGGGGAATTCACCAGGGAAGGAGCCCACATCTGACAAAAGAAGTCCAACGGTGGGGACCTGTGCACAGGTAGGGAAGGAAAGGGAAGCGGTGTGCATTTGTTTCCTTACATGGATCCAGGGTTTGGCAAGGGGTAGGCTGCAAGGCAAACTGGAGCAAACCAGCAAGAGCTAGGCAGGAACGAAGCGTGGGTAGTGGCTATAACAGCACAAGGTCATCTGACAATCCCACACTCAGAGTTGCCTTTCTAGCTCTTAATAGGCAGTCTCTAGATGAGCTGCAAGTGTAACACGAGGGGCAGCGGCACCTAATTAGGGGAGTGAGCTGCAGGTAGAGAGTGAGACAATAGAGCCAACCCTAGATCATGACAGAACGAGGAAATGAGCATTTTTATAGTGATGGCCAGATGAGGCTTTTTAGAGGACTTGAGGCCTTTCATCAAAATGGCTCATATAGACGAGGCTTCATGTTAAACTTAATTTTCTCTACTAGGCCATCTAGTGGACAAAACATATACAACATCAAGATTTTTGCAAGGGCATTAATGGTTTAGGCTGCATGTCCACCAAACGCATTTTTTGTCGCCCGACCGCCCTGAGCATTTTTTCTTCAATGTTTGTGCACTGTGCTCTGTGGAGAAAAGTCTGTGCCCTGTATCCCTGCAACAGCTTGTCACTCTCAGCTCAGCACTTCTGCTTTCCTATGGTCAGACTTTCTTCTGACGTTTTAATAGCAATCTCGAAATAACAATGGACAGAAAACGTGTTTTAGCAGCTCTGGATGTGAAATATGATGACACAGAAAGCAGGAGGTTGAGTACAGACTAGTACCAGCGTCCTATGTCCCGCCCACGCAGCAGTTCTGATTGGCTGCTTAGGTCTGACATTGATGAGCTCAGCTGCAGTCTGAAAAGTTGAACTCTTTTCAACTCTGAGTGCCCCGAGTGCCACGACAAAAAACGGCCACCGCCGAGAGCGTTTCAGCGCCAAGGACGCTCAGCGCTGTAAACGCTGAACTACATAGAGAATGAATGGAAAATAGTCGCCCAGAGTGGAAAAAAATGCGTTTGGTGGGCACGCAGCCTTAATGTGTATTTTTTTCCCATTTTAATAAATGCCTTTGTCTTTTAAAAAATATCAATGATCATAAGGGAAAAAAGAAATAAAATTTGGGTGTCTACAGTGAGTATGCTTGTGGTACATTCATACAGGGCACAATAGTGCCTCAGCATAATGATGTGTTATTGTTGTATCCAAGCTCTTTGAAACACAACAGACACTTCACCGTGCAAATAAAAATAAATTAAGAATGGTGCAGCAGGAACTTGACTCCTAGCTTCCCAGTTGGGGGACAGATATTTTACCTCTAAGCTACTACTTAGTCATAGTAGTTGAGGCTTTCTTGAAGACCTGAGGCCTCTCATCAAAATTATTCATAAAGATGAAGTCTCATGTGAAACTTCATTTGCTGTACTAGGCCATGTCGTCGAAATAAAAAAAACTGGGGTGACACCAGTGAATGTACCTGCGTTACTTAATGTGTTTGTACTACTTATCCACTTTTATTAAGAAATAATTACTTTTCAACAGTCTTACACTGTCTTTCCCAGTATATTCACCTCTGTCCATATTCTCATGCAGGGCACAATAACAATAGTGCCTCAGCATAATGATGTGTAATAATGATCCAAGCACTTTGAAACACAACAGACACTTCACTTTGCAAATAAAAATAAATTCTAAGAATGGCCCAGCTGGGACTTGAGCCCCGGCTTCCCAGGTGATGGGCAAATGCTTTACCTTTAAGCTTCTACTTAATGGTGGCTTAATGAGGCTTTTTTGAATGCTTGAGGCTTTTCATTAAAATTGTTCATATAGATGAAGCTTCATGCGAAACTTCATTGCTCTACTAGGCCATGTAGTCGATAAAAAGTATACAACATGCAGATTTTTGCAAGGGCATTATAAATGCACTGTCTTTTAAGAAATATCAATATTACAGTGTAGGGTAGACAAGTTTCTGTCTCTCCCAGTACATTCACCTCTGTCCTTATTGTCATGCAGGGCACAACAGTGCCTCAGCATAATGACCCAAACTCTTTGAAACACAGACACTTAACCTTGCAAATAAAAATAAAAATTACAAGAATGCCCTCGCAGGGATTTGAACCCCACCCTCCCAGTTGCCAGGGCAAATGCTTTAACGCTAGACTATCACTTCAGTTGCAATAAACATCCACTATTTGTGAAAAATATATCAATGGGAGAAATGAGCTCAAACTGTTCTCAAATGGGAAAAGTCTGTGTTTTTGGTGCTGGCTCTGAAAATTGGCTGTGACAAATCCCTTATACAGTCAAACATCTACGACAAAACGTGAGGGACAGGGATTTCCATTGTCTGTCACTGCTCACTTTATTTCATGTTACCAGCAAAATCATGAACGGCTTCCTAACACAGTCATGTGGTATGATGTCAGCAATACATGCCTTGAAACATGCTTCAAATATTTCCTGGACAAGCTTGGAGCACCCTTGAAGCTCCGGAGCCTGCTGTCCCATCGCTTCGTTTTTAAAACAGGATTCCCGGTGAAGGAAGCAATGCAAAAAGAAACTGATGCACACCTAAAACAGATATATGAAGAATTCACCATCACAAAAAACTGACATATAAAGAAACTGGAAAAAAAAAAACCTAATTGAAAAATAAAACAAGAAAGAACAAACACTGGGCTTTTGAAACACTGGGCTGCGCGGTGGCGCAGTGGTTAGCACTGCGGCAGCACAGTTTACCCTCAGCCGGGGGATCGCGGGGATCATGAGATCGTGGGTTTGATCCCTGCCCCCGGCCAACAGTGATCTGTGTGGAGTTTGCATGTTCTCCCCGTGTTTGCGTGGGTTTACGCCAGGATTTCTCCAGTTTCCTCCCACATGCCAAAAACATGCAGGTTAAGGGGCGCTTGCGCACGCAGCGACCGACAGCTGCTGGCTTGTCACCGGACTGCAGAACAAATCTACCTACGGGTCCAAAAAAAAAAAAAACACTGAGGGAAATAAACAAAAAATGGATCTGTAACCTATCAAAACGTGTACTCACAGTAACTGAAAAGAAAGCCCTCCACCAGGATTTAAATTTTGCGGTCACACCAAGAAAAATCCCACATGAACAATATACAGTATATTAGCAATGGAACTGGCATGTCAAACAATACAAGACCAAGGAAAGAAAGAAATATGGAACATGGTGGCAGGAGTGTTAAAATCAGCCAAATTACCACAAAAAAACATGACCAGAAATGAAAAAAGCCATTGACACACTCAGAAAAGATGACACAATCATTATATTACTGGTAGATAAAGGCAGGACGACGGTCATCATGGACAAAGAAACATACGAAATACAGATGGAAAACATGTTGGCAGATAAAGATATATATGAAATCCTCAAAAAAGATCCCACTGAAGCGGCATGATAAAATAAGGTAGCGTTGGTGAAGGTTTTAAAGCAGGTTTATTAAATCATACCGCCGTCACGAGCTCCGCTCCCGGCGCCGTGCATGCGCGCCGAGAGCGAGCCCAGCGGCTCTCAATGAAGAGAGACACACTGCGTGTGTGTCCAGCAGCAGTTGAAGAGTGAGTGAGACGATGAGCATGGGTTACAGTGCAGTATATATACCCAACTACAACAATACATAAAAGAGCATTCCCCAGCAGTTGGTATGATCAAAGAGATAACAGAACAGGCATGAGACATTTGCATTTGAGAGACATATTGATCACGGTCTCTAGGTCACAGTAAAGACAGGACGCATGAACACAATGCATGAAAGGCACATTAACATCACAGAAGTGGGCCAGAAGAAGCGGGGCTGCCTGTGGACATTAATACACACATTTCACTGTTCTGTTAACTGCTCTAGCCGAGCGCTGTGTCTGTCAGAATCAGAAAATCAGAATCAGAAAAAGATTTATTGCCAAGTACATTAACAGATCACTGATAACATACGAGGGAATTTGACTTGACACAGAAAATGAACCTGCATTTCCAGTGACACGGCTGCATCGGGGACGCGCCTGCCAATAGGATGGTACAGATAAGAAATCATACAATAGGAAGGAGCAAAAAAATCATTGAATTCAGAATATTGACCATAAGTAATCAATATTATGATTACAAAGACAAAAAAAGCCCACGATGCACATTCAAGACCAGAGTTCACAGGACACAAGGAGAGCAGTGAATGTTATCTTGTTGTCAGTTTCTGGGTCAGTGTGGATGTAGTGTTGAAGCAATGTTGTATCAATATGAGCACAAGGACACTTTGGCAGAAGATGTTTTGTCTGGCTGCAGCAATTGTCCTTGGCAATTGTCCCAAGCAGCTACTGTCCAGAGGCCGTGTGCTCAGTGTTTTGAAAAACAAAGACTGGGGATTATCAGGAGGATTTTTGTAAGGGAAATTGAGCCAAATAGACTGAACACAGAGAAAGAACTTTATTTTCTTCTGCAGATTCAGTGCTTAATCCTTCATTGCGGGGCTTTGAGTCCGTCGTGGATAGACTTAAGCGTAGATGTAATCCACCTTCCGAGACAGTTCTCCATTTGTCGCTATCAAAGTCTCCTCCATTTTTCCAATTTGATGGATGCACCTCGCGTGGCCAGCATTTTGATAGGTTGTATCCATCTTCAGCAATTTGCGGTACACCAGGACAATCCCAGTTCCAATCAGAACGATCCCAGTCACCATTATTACGAAGATATACAAATCTTCAATATCTTCGATAGAGAGATTACTCAGGCACAAGATCCTCCAAACACTTGTCACCCGTAAATAGCCCGCTGGAGCCGTCCCTGCGGGGAAAACAGCTTCCCCCGGAGCACTATTCCTTGTTGAAAAAATAGTGTCAATTGTGTTCAAAGCCCAGCTTATCAATTCCATAATTTCTTTCGATAATCAGCAGTAGACGCAGACAGACAGACAACAGCAAGCTGGGATCCAGTTAGTTAGGGAAGTGGGGAGCTAGAGCAGAGAGAAAAGAGAGAAGCGTCTACTCTCCTTGAAGAGCGGTACTGTCCAGTCTGTTGTGGGGGTTACACCAAACCGCCACATGCTCCCTCCCAGAGGGCTCGGCAGGAGGCCGAGGTCTCGATCATTCAGCTTGGGCAGCGAGCAGGAGAAGCTCTCTGCAGGAGGAGGGGGAGGGAGGAGGGGGGTAGTACGTGCCGGACGGGGATGGTGAAATCGTCCGAGCCGCGCAAAAATTGCTTGCTGGTCCGCGACGTCGAGGGGCTGTCCCGTTGAACGTGCGGAGGTCAGCAAGAAGAAAAATTAGTCTCTGACTCCTCTTGCGGCCATGAAGAAAAACAGGAGTGGTGAGGCTGCGTAGCGGCTGTAAGAAAAAAAGGAAGCAGAGGGACTTGGCGTGTTTGACTTTTAGGTGCAGGCGCAACCCTAAAGCCTCGGGAACCGCAGACAGCTGAATTCCCCTTGTGTGCCGTGGCTGAGACCATAAAATCCAGTGAGCAAGCTGTGTGCCTCAGGTGTACGAGCAAGCCTGAAGGGCCAGAGTGCAGCAGAAGGAAGGCGGTCAGTGGAGCCGAATGTGTCCCGTGCGTGGTGCACCGTCCTCGTAACTCCCCGGTGCGTGCGCCGGGGTTCCGTGATAGGTGGGCCAGCTGGAGAGGAGAACCAGGGTCAGGAATCTTGGTGGAGATCGGCGCAGACGGCGCCGATAATCATCTATGATGAGCTGTGGCTGCAGATTAGTCATGGTGCGTTGGAGCGTTGAGGGGAGATAGACGATCTTTGTTCCTCAGGCTCGGGTAGATGAGTAGGATCGCTGAGAGGGAGGAGTAGCGGTGAGAGGGAGAAAACGTTCTGTGTCCCTCGGCCGGTCCAGCGTGGACGTCCCGATCTCAAGCGAGGGTCGCGCCATGACGCTTTCTGCAGTTTTCCCGGTTGTGGGTGATGTTCGGAGAGAAGCTCGCCTGTGTTGGCTCCGCGTCGAGGTCTCCCTGAAGCAGAAGGGAGGGCAGATCGTTTGCGTCAGGCTGCTGTGTTCGCTGGCAGCGTGTTTTTTTCAGCGTCGAGTCGCCAACGTGGCCGTCCAAACCAGAAGGTTGCGTTGCACAAAGCGTGTGCATTCTTGGGGTCACCAGTGAAGCGGCATGAAATAAAGCGGCGTTGTTGAAGGTTTTAAGCAGAGTTTATTAAATCATACCGCCGTCACGAACTCCACTCCCGGCGCCGTGCATGCGCGCCGAGAGCGAGCCCAGCGGCTCTCAATGAAGAGAGACACACTGCGTGTGTGTCCAGCAGCAGTTGAAGAGTGAGTGAGACGATGAGCATGGGTTACAGTGCAATATATATACCCAACTACAACAATACATAAAAGAGCATTCCCCAGCAGTTGGTATGATCAAAGAGATAACAGAACAGGCATGAGACATTTGCATTTGAGAGACATATTGATCTCGGTCTCTAGGTCACAGTAAGGACAGGACGCATGAACACAATGCATGAAAGGCACATTAACATCACAGAAGTGGGCCAGAAGAAGCGGGGCTGCCTGTCGACATTAATACACACATTTCACTGTTCTGTTAACTGCTCTAGCCGAGCGCTGTGTCTGTCCAGTCTGTTGTAGGGGTTACACCAAACCGCCACACCACAGAAGAAGAAAAAAAAAACAAAACTAACAGCCCTTACTCAGACCTCTGCTGGAAACAATAAAATAACTCAGAGTGCAGATGACCATTTGACACCCACTGCAAGTATCACCCCTCAGATTTATGGTACACCAAAAATACACAAGAAAGACACTCCACTATGCCCCATAGTAGACCGTATTAGTTCAGTCACCTATAATCTATCAAAAGCACTAGTAGAAATCATCAAACCCATCCTTGGACTAACAGAATATCACTGTCAAAATTCAGAAGAACTGGCACATGAGCTCAACAACCTGAAAGTGGAAACAGACGAAATTTTCATTTCTCATGATGTGGTGTCAATATTTAGAAAAAAAAAACCCTGTTGATGTCACATTACACATTGTACAAGAATGCCTCAAGAAGGATAAAACACTCAAAAAACGTGCAGACCTCACGGTTAACGACATAACTCTTACAGTTTGTTGCCAAATCCACCTACTTCAAATTCAAGAACAAACTAGAAAAGCACTCAGAGTACATACCTCCGCCAAGGCTCCTTCCGTCCCTCATGGATCATCTCCAAAATGTAATGGGTTTGTGTGTTGGCCATGAGCCAGTTCTGGTGAAAATTGCATCAAAGTCTATCCACTAGTTGTGGAAGATTCTTGCTAAAACAGTGTGAGAAGATAAGAGCCTTGGAAGAGGTATGCATTCTTGGATCATCACCAAAATGTAATGGCTTCCTCTGTAGCCCAAGAACCACCTCTGGTGAAAATTTCATCCAAATCCATCCAGTAGTTTTTGTGTAATCCTGCTGCACAACTACAAACAAGGTCCTAGGCAAAAAGAAGGATTTGCAATGGGAGACCCACTTACTGCAATAATCAACAGCTTTTTCATGGAAGACCTGGAAATCAGAGGGATCAATACAGTCCCCACATCATGCAGACCCACGTTCTGGAGAAGGTACATAGATGACATCCTGGAAAAAATAAAACACAAGACCATAAGAAGATCAAGGCGAGGAAGGCGTCGGGACCGGACGGCATCAGCGCAAAGCTCCTCAAGTCCTGTGCAGACCAGCTGTGTGGGATTGTGACGTATATCTTCAACATGAGCCTGAAACTGGGGAGGGTACCACAGCTGTGGAAAACATCTTGTGTAGTACCTGTACCAAAAACTTCCCACCCCAAAGACCTGAACAGCTTCAGACCGGTGGCCTTGACGTCCCACTTGATGAAGACCCTGGAGAGACTGCTCCTTGCTCATCTCCGCCCCCTGGTGGAACCAGCGATGGATCCACTCCAGTTCGCCTACCAGCATGGCATTGGGGTGGAGGATGCGGTGATCTTCCTCCTTCACCGTTCTCTGTCCCACCTGGAGAAGCCCGGGAATATGGTGAGGATCATGTTCTTTGACTTCTCCAGTGCTTTCAACACCATCCAACCGATGATCCTGAAGGACAAGCTGCTGCGCGCAGAGGTGGACCAGCACCTGTCATCATGGATCCTGGACTACCTCACGAACCGGCCTCAGTTTGTGAGAACCCGGGACTGTGTTTCCGACACGATCATCAGTAGCACGGGGGCCCCCCAGGGAACGGTGCTGGCTCCCTTCCTGTTCACTCTTTATACTGCGGACTTCTCACACAACACAACACATTGCCATCTACAGAAGTTCTCTGATGACTCTGCGATCGTTGGTCTCATCTCCAGCGGAGATGAAGCTGAGTACAGAGGGCTTATCCAGGACTTTGTGGACTGGTGCCATCGGAACTGCCTCCAGATCAACGCAAGGAAAACTAAGGAGCTGGTGGTGGACTGCCACAGGCATGGGCAGCCCCTCACAGCACCAGTAAATATACAGGGAACAGACATCGAGATGGTGACATCCTACAAGTACCTGGGTATTCATCTGAACAATAAACTAGACTGGTCACACAATACTGACGCACTCTACAAGAAGGGACAGCGCAGGCTGTTCCTGCTGAGGAGACTCAGGTCTTTTGTTGTACAAGGGGCGCTGCTGAAGTCATTCTATGACACGGTGGTGGCATCAGCCATCACTTTTGGAGTGGTCTGCTGGGGCAGTGGCATTACTGCAGCCGATAGGAAGAGACTGAACAAACTGATTAAGAAAGCTAGCTCTGTCCTGGGGCAACGCCTTGATCCGATGGAGGAGATAGGAGAGAGAAGGACGGTGGCTAAACTGTCATCTCTGCTGGAGTCCGAGTTCCACCCTATGCAGGACATACTGGATGCACTGAGGAGCTCATTTAGCAGCAGACTACATCATCCCAGGTGCACAACCGAGAGGTTTCGTAGGTCCTTCCTACCAACGGCTGTCAGACTGTACAACCTAAGCAGGGCTGCTTGCAGAGATAGCAAAAAGACGTAACAAACTAATAGTTTTTTTTTGTTTTTTTTTGAATGCAAAAGATGCAATAGACTTACACAATGGTCCTCTCCGGCATACAACTAGGAACATACCGGTCGCTATGGAGGGTGAGAATATGTATGGGCACATAATCATACCATGTAGGATAACTAAATAGACGGTTATGCTGTTTCATCCCACCTAGCAACAATGCTCTGCACTGTGTGTGTTTATATATTTACATATTTATTCCATCTAGCTACAATGCTCTGCACTGGGTGTGTTTATATTTATATATCTATATATTTATTCCATCTAGCTACAATGCTCAGCACTGGGTGTGTTTATATTTATATATCTATATATTTATTCCATCTAGCTACAATGCTCCGCACTGTGTTTTTATATATCTACATATTATTCCATCTAGCTACATTGCTCCGTACTGTGGGTGTTTATATGTTTACATATTTATTCCATCTAGCTACAATGCTCTGCACTGTGTGTTCATATATTCATATATTTATTCCATCCAGCTACAATGCTCTGCACTGTGTCTCTGTGTGTGTGTGTGTGTGTGTATATATATATTTTATAGTAATATGTACATATGTATATTAGCTGCTCTTGCTTTTTTTTTTTTTTTTTTTTTTTTTTTTTTTCTTGCCTTCTGATTGTTGCTCTGAGTGTTGCTATCCCTGTGCTGTTGCAATCCTGGAATTTCCCCGTTGTGGGACTAATAAAGGCTTATCTTATCTTATCTTATCTTATAAACACAGGACCATAAACTTTCTAGACATAAAAATCCACCATAAGGACAATGGCAGCATCAAAATCACAGTACAGTATCAGTAAATCAACACACACAGACCAATACCTCCTCTGGACATCGGAACATCCCACGGCACGCAAACTGTCAGTTGTGAGGACATTATATGAACAGACCCCCATCATCACAGATGAAGAAGACAGACAGAAGGAACAGCAGCACATACAACACGCACAACAAATCTACCTACGGGTACAAATAAAGTAACCTGAACCTGAACCTCATGGACTATCAATACCCAACATGGGCAATAAACAAAGGGAAACATCAAGTCCAAAACAAAGACCAAGAACAAAAACAAAAAGGAAAAAAACACAAACAAAAAACCCCCAGAAAACACCAAAAACATAGTGACCCTACCATACATCCACGGAATAACTGGACCCATACAAAGAATCATGAAAAAAGACGGAATAAAAGCAGCAATAAAAACCCACACAAAACTGCAGCAGCTTTTGGTTCACCCCAAGGACAAAATACAACCAAACAAAAAATGCAATGTAATTTATGAAATGCCATGCAAATCATGTGGAAAAACATACATAGGAGAAACAGGGAGGATGTTTGCTACACAAAAAAGGGAACACCAAAAAGAATGTGGAAAAGAAACAGCAGGGCGATATGATGTATGGAAATGGCACAATATTGTGAAGTGTGGTGTGGTGACGTGCACTTCCCATCACGTCACGGCACCACCTATATAAGGCAGAGGGCATCCATATTGTGGCCTCTTTGACTGGTGCCCTCTGCCAGGTGCCTGCCGTGTTACTGTTGTTCCCCAGTATCAATAAAGCTGTGTTCGTCCAGTCATCTTGCCTCATCCTTAACCCAAGGTATTTTACCATACATTACAGGTGACTCACAAGAACGCAAAAAGAAAAGGCAGAACAGGAAAACCTCAAATCAGAAATATCAGACCACTGCAAGGTCATCGGGCTTGTTGTTACGAGCTATTCGGTCTCTGCACAACCATTGTGAGAGTCTGGTTCGTATTGCCAACACTCGGTCGGACTCATTCCCAGTGAGAGTTGGACTCTGCCAGGGCTGCCCTTTGTCACCGATCCTGTTCATAATTTTTATGGACAGGATTTCTAGGCGCAGCCAGGAAACGGAGGGTGTCATGCTTGGTGACCACAGGATCTTATCTCTGTTGTTTGCAGATGATGTTGTCCTGTTGGCTTCATCCAGCAATGACCTACAGCTCTTGCTGGGACGGTTTGCTGCTGAGTGTGAAGCAGCTGGGATGAGAATCAGCACCTCCAAGTCCGAGTCCATGGTCCTCAGCCGGAAAAAAGTGGATTGTCCTCTCCGGGTTGGCAACAGGCTCCTGCCCCAAGTGGAGGAGTTTAAGTATCTTGGAGTCTTATTCACGAGTGAGGGGAGAATGGAGCGAGAGATTGACAGATGGATCGGAGCAGCATCTGCAGTGATGCGGACGTTGTACCGGTCTGTTGTGGTGAAGAGGGAGCTGAGTTCTAAGACAAAGCTGTCGATTTACCAGTCAATCTACGTTCCTACTCTCACCTATGGTCACGAGCTTTGGGTAATGACCGAAAAAACGAGGTCACAGATACAAGCGACTGAAATGAGCTTTCTCCCTAGAATTGCTGGACTCACCCTCAGAGATAGGGTGAGGAGCTCACTCATCCAGGAGAGGCTCAGAGTAGAACCGCTGCTCCTCCACATTGAAAGGAGCCAGTTGAGGTGGTTTGGGCATCTGATCAGGATGTCTCCTGGACGCCTCCCACTTGAGGTGTTTTGGGCACATCCCACTGGGAGGAGACCCCGGGGCAAACCCAGGACTCGGTGGAGAGACTATGGCTCCCAGCTGGTCTGGGAATGCCTTGGTATCCTTTTTGAAGAGCTGGAGCAGGTGGCTGGGGAGAGGGAAGTCTGGGCTTTGCTTGAACTGCTGCCTCCGCTTGACCTCCGGAAAAGCGGTAGAAGATGGATGGATGGATGGATGGATGCAAGGTCATTAGTAAGGACTTTTTAAACACTGAGGTGGCCTCTGCAATTTTTATGCAGTTGTTTGCTGGGGTAGTGATAGCATGGAGAGGGACAGGAAACATTTGAACAGATTGGTTAAGAGGGCGAGTTCTGCCCTGTCTGGTCCCTTGGACTCCATTGAGGTGGTGGGGGAGAGAAGGATGTTAGCTAAGCTACCATCTATTATGGACAACACCTCTCATCCCCTACATGAGTCTGTGGAGGCCCTGAGCAGCTCCTTTAGTAGTAGACTGTTACAGCCTCTGTGTAGGACTGAATGTTACCGTAGGTCCTTCATCCCAACAGCAGTTAGACTGTATAATATACACATAGGATAAATACTTGCCGTAAACATGGATGTATGTACACTACCGTTCAAAAGTTTGGGGTCACCCAGACAATTATTTTGTGTTTTCCATGAAAAGTCACACTTATTTACCACCATGAGTTGTAAAATGAACAGAAAATATAGTCAAGACATTGACAAGGTTAGAAATAATGATTTGTATTTGAAATAATAATTTTTTCCTTCAAACTTTGCTTTCGTCAAAGAATCCTCCATTTGCAGCAATTACAGCATTGCAGACCTAACATGGTTGCATAAGGGTTTTCTAATCATCCATTAGCCTCCTGACGCAATGAGCAAACACATTGTACCATTAGAACACTGGAGTGATAGTTGCTGGAAATGGGCCTCTATACACCTATGTAGATATTGCACCAAAAACCAGACATTTGCAACTATAATAGTCATTTACCACATTAGCAATGTATAGAGTGTATTTCTGATTAGTTTAAAGTTATCTTCATTGAAAAAAAGTGCTTTTCTTTCAAAAATAAGGAAATTTCTAAGTGACCCCAAACTTTTGAACGGTAGTGTATATTATTTTTTATTGATGTATATATTACAATTTGTACATATTTTAAATATTATTGATCTTGTGTTTGTAGTAGGTTTTTATTGTTTTGTTTTTTTTATTTTTGGTTTCTGTTCTTCTTTTCTGACTTTGTGCTGCTGTGGCAAATGGATTTCTCCAGTGTGGGATGAATAAGGTCTGATTTTATCTTAAACAACCACATCATGGACTGGAACGAGGCAAAAACAATTGGATCAGAAGACAACAAATACAAACGCTGGATCAAAGAAGCAACTGAAATCAGGACGCAAGCCCACAACACCATGAACTGAAATGATGAAGCCTTCATGCTCTTGCACACCTGGGACTCGCTCCTCCAGAGACCATTACACGTTGTGGGGTGTGACCGACCTGGCAGATCAGTCAAATCTGTCAGGTCGGTCACACCTACGGAAAGGATAAAACAGCTGATGTGTCACGTCATGGACATCAGACGATGCTTTCTGAAGAAGACTGCAAACGACAGTAGAAATGTTTCAGAGGTATGAGACATCCCTTTGCTTTGTCTTAATAGAAGAACAACATCAGTTGCAACGCTTATAAATTTTCATTTTTTTCTCATAAATTTGTGACTTTTTTCTAATAACTGACTTTTTCTCATGAATTTGCTACCTTTTTTTAATAAATTTGTAACTTTTTTCTTAAAATTTTGTGACTTTTTTCTCATCAATTTGGGACTTTTTTGTTATAATTTTGCTTATGGCTCCAGTGTTACTGAAACCTGCTCACCCATGTTAAACCCACAGGGTTTAAAGTTTTCTGGCACCATGCTGTTCCATTTGGCTATGGGGAAAAATGACACTCCTATAAAAACAAAAGAATTACTTCCTATTTCTGTACGCAGAACTACTTTTTGTCCAAGCGGAGCTGCCGTATCTAGCGATCCAAAATGGCAGACCGTACTGCACTGGTGTGCTCTTCGGATATTAACAGCATACAAGTGAGTGACTGGAGGCACGAGTGCAGGGCCGGAGTGGCCCATAGGGAGGATCGAGAGGACTCTCAGTGGGCCGCTTCACTGATGGGCCGGTGTTCTAGTTGGACAGAAAATTAATTAACATCAATATATATCTGATAATCTGAAGCAGGCATGTTGTTAGCACTATCCCGATGTTTAATCGCCCGAAATCTGCCTGCCTGAACGACACACCAGAGCATCCCTCAGAATTTGGTGCCAGTAATGACTGGTCCGACTGAAAGACAGACTGACAACATTCAACAAGGCGCGGGACTCCAGAAGGTGTGTTCACATTTTGGTGGTTAATAAATGGCAGAAATTGATAGAAGAGGTGATTTTCCCTAAGAGTTTTTTAAATGACGTTCTAAATTTCCAAGAAACATTTAGCTACATGAGCTACAGTATATGTTAATATGAAAATTTATAAGCAAAAGCTGCAATTTTATGGTAAAAAGGAAAAAAAAATTCATTCATCCATCCATCCATCCATCCATCCTTCTACCACTTTCCGGAGGTCTGGGTCATAGAGGCAGCAATTCAAGCAGAGAAGCTCAAACTTCCCTCTCCCCAGCCACCTGCTCCAGCTCTTCAGAGAGGATACCAAGGAATTCCCAGACCAGCTGGGAGACGTAGTCTCTCCAGCAAGTCCTGAGTCTGCCCCGGGGTCTCCTCCCAGTGGGATGTTCCCGAAACACCTCAAGAGGGAGGCGTCCAGGAGGCATCCTGATCAGATGCCCATACTACCTCAGCTGGCTCCTTTCAATGTGGAGGAGCAGCGGTTCTACTCTGAGCCTCTCCCAGATGACTGACCTCCTCACCCTCTCTCTTAGGGTGAGTCCAGCAATCCTACGAAGAAAGCTCATTTTAGCAGCTTGTATCTGTGATCTCGTTCTTTCGGTCATTACCCAACGCTCATGACCATAGGTGAGGGCAGGAACGTAGATTGACTGGTAAATCAACAGCTTTGCCTTAGAGCTTAGCTCCCTATTCACCACAACAGACTGGTACAATGTCCGCATCACTGCAGATGCTGCTCCGATCCATCTGTCAATCTCTTGCTCCATTCTCCCCTCACACATGAATAAGACCCCAAGAAACTTAAACTCCTCCACTTGGGGCAGGAGCCTGTCCCCAACCCGGAGAGGACAATCCACTTTTTTCCGGCTGAGGACCATGGACTCGGACTTGGAGGTACTCATTCTCACCCCAGCCGCTTCATACTCTGTGGCAAACCATCCCAGTGAGACCTGTAGGTCATTGCTGGATGAAGCCAGCAGGACAACATCATCTGCAAACAACAGGGATGAGATCCTGTGGTCACCAAGCATGACACCCTCTGTTCCCTGGCTGTACCTACAAATCCTGTCCATAAAAAATATGAACAAGATCGGTGACAAAGGGCAGCCCTGGCGGAGTCCAACTCTCACTGGGAATGAGTCCGACTGAGTGTTGGCAATACGAACCAAACTCTGACAATGGTCGTACAGACAGTGAATAAGTTGTAACAACAAGCCTGATATCTCATACTCCCGAAGCACCCCCCACAAAAAAACACAAGGGACGCGGCCGGATGCCTTCTCGAACTCCACAAAACACATGTAAACTGGTTGGACAAACTCCCACGAACCCTTGAGAGGGTAAAGACCTGGTCCAATGTGCCACGGCAAGGACGAAAACCACATTGCTCCTCCTGAATCTGAGGTTCAACCAACAGCTGGACTCTCCTCTCCAGTACCTTGGCATAGACCTTCCAAGGGAGGCTGAGGAGTGTGATCCCCCTAAAGTTGTAGCACACCCTCCGGTCCCCTTTTCTGAAGAAAGGAGCCACCACCCCGATTTGCCAGGCCAAGGGCACTGTCCCCGACCTCCACGCAATGTTGCAGAAGCGTGTCAACCATGACAGCCCTACAACATCCAGGGCCTTGAGGTACTCAGGGTGAATCTTGTCAACCCCCGTATCCTGGCCACCAAAGAGATTTAACCACCTTGGTGACCTCAGCCCCTGTGAAAGGTGAGTTGTCCCCCTCGTCCACAAGCCCTGCTTCCTCTGTGGAAGGCGTGTCAGTGGGATTGAGGAGAGCCTTGAAGTATTCCTTCCACCCCCAACGAGATCCCCAGTCGAAGTCAGCAGTGCCCCATGCGCACCATACACAGTGTGGACAGGGAGCTGCTTCCCCGTCCTGAGCTGCCAGACAGTTTGCCAGATTCTCTTCAAGGCCGACCAAAAGTCTTGTTCCGTGGCCGGTACACCTCAGCTGCTTCGGGAGTCCCACAAGCCAACCAAGCTTGATAGGACTCCTTCAGCTTAATGGCCCCCCTCACCACTGGTGTCCACCACTTGGTTCGGGGGTTGCCACCACAAGATGCCCTGACAACCTTGCAGCTGCAGCTGTGGGCAGCCACTTCAACAATGGAGGTGGAGAATATTGCCCATTCAGACTCCATGTCTCCAGACTCCCTCAGAATATGGTTGAAGTTCTTTCGGATGTGGGAGTTGAAAACCTCCTGGACAGGGGCCTCAGCCAGACATTCCCAGCACACCCTCACTATATGTTTGGGTCTACCAGGTCTGAATGGCATCCTCCTCTGCCATCGGATCCAACTCACCACCAGGTGGTGATCAGTTGACAGCTCTGCACCTCTCTTTATACGAGTGTCCAAGACATACGGTCACAGGTCTGATGATACGATAACAAAATCGATCATCGACCTGCGACCTAGGGTGTCCTGGTGCCAGGTGCACATATGGACACCCTTATGCTTGAGCATGGTGTTCGTTATGGACAAACTGTGGTTAGCACAGAAGTCCAATAACTGAACACCACTCGAGTTCAGATCGGGCAGGCCGTTCCTCCCAATCACCCCCCTCCAGGTTTCACTGTCATTGCCCACGTGCGCATTGAAGTCCCCCAGTAGGACAATGGAGTCTCTAAGAGGAGCACCCTCCAACACCCCAGTCAGAGACTCCAAAAAGGGTAGGTACTCTGAACCATCATTTGGTGCATAGGCACAAATGGTGGTCAGGACCCGTTTCCCAACCAGAAGGTGCAGGGAACCAACCCTTTCATCCACCGGGGAAAACTCCAATATAGAGGCAGCAAGGTGGGGGGAATACTAGGATACCCACCCCTGCTCGTCGCTTCTTGCCCGGGGCAACTCCAGAGTAGGCCAAGCTCCAGCCCCTCTTTGGGAGACTGGTTCCAGAACCGGAGCTGTGTGTTGAGGTGAAGCCAACTATATCTAACCGGTATCTTTCAACTTCATTCACCAGCTCAGGCTCCTTCCGCACCAGAGAGGTGACATTCCACATCCCAGAAGCCAGTTTAGGAAGCTTGGGATCAGACCACCAAGGTCTTCGCCTTTGACTGCCACCTGATCCACATAGCACCGGACCCCCATGGTCCCTCCTGCAGGTGGTGAGCCCACTGGAAGGCGGACCCATGTAACTCGTTTGGGCTGAGCCCGGCTGGGTCCCATGGGCAGAAACCCGTCCAGATGCTAGCCATTGAACCCCTCCCCCAGGCCTGGCTCCAGGGTTGGGCCCCGGTAACCCCATACTGGGCGGGGTACACTGAATCCTTGTTCTAGCATTCATCATAAGAGTCTGTTGGATTGTTCTTAGTCTGGCCTTTCACCCAGGACCAGTTTATCGTGGGTGACCCTACCAGAGGCAAATTTCCCCAGACAGCATAGCTACCACATACATTCAAATACTGAAAAAGTTCTAAAATTAAAGAAAAGAAAATTATTTTTTTATGTGAAGAAAATCACATTTATAGAAAAAGCTGCATATTTATAATAGCCTAAACCAGGAGTGTCCAGTCATGTGCCATGGAGGGCTAAGACCCTGCAGGCTTTCCCTCCAACCAGTGTCTTCTTCTTTAGATTTGATTGGCGGTTGGCAGCCAGCTTACAGGTGCATTACCGCCACCTACCGGGTTGGAGTGTGGACAAGAGAATGGTGGGAAAAAAATTAAATTCTTTTAATTAACCCAGTTGCACTTAAATATCTTAATAGAACTACATATATTTCTTTGACTGTTGTTCCTAACATGTTCTCCAAAACAAAACTTAAATTAGCCCTTTCCATTACTACAGTCAGATGTTTCCTTTGTTCCTGGTATCCCTGACATGCCAACAAAATGTGCTTTACTGTTTCGGGAGAATCACAATGTGCACAGCTGCCAGTTGGGTGCATTCTATGTAGCGTTTGGTTTAAAGTAGTGTGTCCTATTCTTAGCCCGGTGATGAGTATCTCATCTTTTCTGTTTCTGCCACTCCAATTCCAGAGTTTACCTGCTTTTGAATGTAATAAAGATGTCTTCCTGTGTCTACCAAGTCCCAATATTCTTGCCACTATTCCTCTATATACTTTTTAATTATTGATTTGCCTTCTGCCTTACTGAGTAAGATTTCCAAAATTATTGCTTTCAATTTTACCGATTATTTTGCTAATAAATCCACATCCTCATTACCCTCTATTCCAACATGGGCTGGAACCCAAAGAAAGTTCATTGTCTGACCTTTATTGTAGAGGTTGTAAATTAAGGAGTGGCTTTCTACAATTAGGTCCTGTCTACACGACTGCGGTGACTGAATACTTTTGAGAGCTGCCCAACTGTCTGAAGCAATGACTACATTATTTCTATAATTTATCTCCAGCCACTATAAAGCTAATATGATGACAACTAGCTCAATTGTGTATACAGATAAGTGATTACTGATTCTTTTTTGATAGCTATTTTATACTGAGGAATGTATACTGCAGCTCCGCTATGACCAGTTGCAGGATCCTTGGAACCATCGGTAAATGCTATCAGCCTGTTTCTGAAGTTCTGTTCAATGTATTTATGCACTATATAATGTGTTGCTGATTGTTTATGTTGCCTCCTCTGTTGTTGAATTTGAAAATCTACCAGTGGCATCTCAAACAGCCATGGAGGAAGAACAGACAACAGGACCGTTGGGCTAAATTCTATGTATTTTAATCCTACCTGCTCAGCAATGGCATCACTTATCCACCCAAAACTACCAATGTTGGACACATTATGTTCCCAGCAATCATTAAGAATAGCTTTTGTAGGATGTGATCTCTTATGCCCCTTCAAATTGATCCAATATGCCAGCATTAATTTGGTTCTTCTAAATCTTAAAGGCATTTCACCCATCTCTACTTGGATCGCTGATACTGGAGAAGGTTTAAACGCACAACAACATATCCTAAGAGCCTTTGTCTGCTCGATATCCAGTTGGTTCAGGTGACAGTCAGCAGCTGACATGAACGCAACACATCCATAGTCTAATGTAGCTCTCATTAGACCTTAATACACCCTCAACAGAGAGGCCCTAGAGGCCCCCCAGTTCCGTCCTGACAGACATCTCAAAATATTTATTTTCTTACATTTTCCTTTAGTCCCCCCCCCCCACCCAATATGCTGCTTCCATGTTAGTTTCTCATCAAACAACACACCTAAAGACCAAACTACCTTTACTTGCTCTAACGTTTGGCCATAAAGTTTTAAAGAAATTTCTTTGTGACTTTGAGAAGCAATTTATTTGTGTCTCTGAGACCGATAATTTAAAACCCCACTGATTCGCCCATTGTTGAACCTGATCTATTGCCACCAGCATTTTCCTCTGAATGCACACAAGATTACATCCCCTTAGCCATAAGGCCCCATTGTCATGAGTTGAGCACAGGAGGTTTCCGCTTTGCTCAGTCTCATGGCTTTTTCTCTATATTTATTGTATTTTGTGTTTTTTGGGTTTCTGTAACTCTTGTACTGTTTGCTATTTTTCTGCTTATGTTTTAGTTTTGTTCCACTTTTATTTTGTATTAATTTGTATTTATATCTTAGTCTGCTTTGGTTGATATTTTATTCTTTATGTCTTTACTGCTGTTCTTGCGCTGGTTGACAGCTAGTCAGTGGCATGGTGCTCCGTGTGGGTGTTGCCCTGTCAGCTGTGGTTACACTCCCCTCTCACTGTTCCCAGCTGGTCCTAATTATGAATCGTTTTCTTCTGTCCACTCATGTGACCCTCACCTGTCACTACTTGTGTAAATTGTTTTTGATCCTATTTTAGGGCAGTCATTTTCATTTCCCGTTGCTGCTGTCTTGAGTTGCTCCTCGTCTCCACCAGAGCCCTGCCTCGCTCTGGTGTGCTTAATCTGTAAGTTACCCGTTTGTTTGCATTTTCTGTTAAGAGCACTGTTGGGACTTATTTTTGATGAACCTCACAAACTCACAGTTCGGCATGTGGGTCCCACCTCTCTGCCCCGAAGGGCAATTCATGACACTCATCATCTACATACAAAGCTTTCCCTATTCCACTATTGATTCCTTCAAAAATATCATTAGTCATAATACTAAACAAAACAGGGCTACACACACTGCCTTGGGCAGTACCATTTTCAACTTGATATTTTGGAGTACTCTGTACCAACTCATATCTCAATCATTCTGTCAAACAGGAATTCTAACACTCAGCTGTATAATTTACCTTCAATACCGAGTTGACTTAATTTAATCAGCAACCCTTCTTTCCACAGCTTGTCATACACTTTTTCTACATCAAAGAAAACAGCTATCACATTTTCCCCATTTACTTGGGCTTTTCTAATTTCAGATTCTAGGTGCAAAATGGAATCCATAGTATTTCTCCCTTTTCGGAACCCACTTTGAAAAGGAGAAAGACATTCCCTCCTTTCCATCCATCTTCTTCCATTTAATCCTTTTTGGGTCATGGGGGGGGGGGGTATCCCAGCATCTTTGGGTGACAGGTAGGGTCCACCCTGGACAGATCGCCAGTCCATCACAGGGCCAACACAGAGAGACAGACAGCCATTCACTCTCACAGTCATACCTAAGGACAATTTAAAATCCCCAGTTTGATACCAATTAACCTAACTTGCATGTTTTTGGCATGTGGGAGGAAACCAGCGAAATCCCGGAGTAAACCCACGCAGACACGGGGAGAACATACAAACTCCACACAGATCACTGTTGGTCGGAGGCTGGAATCGAACCCAGGATCCCCCAGCCAAGGATGAGTTGCTGTGCTGCCGCAGTGCTAACCACTCCTCCACCACACTGCCTATTCCCTCCTTTCCAAGATGTAATTCAGCCTTTCAGTCACCATTCGTTCCACTGTTTTCCCTAACTGTGAGGTAAGAGCTATTGGCCTATAATTATTGGGATCTGATGAATCTTTCCCTGGCTTTAAGACTGGTACTATAACTGATTGTTTCCATGCCCTTGGCAGCTTCCTAGTTTCTCAAAAACTTTAATATTGTTTGAAGTGCACTCTCCTCCATGTGCGACAACATCCTATAACATACGCCATCCTTCCCTGGTGAAGACTGCCTCGATTTCAGAATAGCCCTTTTCAATTCCGATAGAGTGAATGGCAAATCCATCGTGTCCCTTTAAGTATTCTTCCTTATGTTCACATGTGGATGCTTGGATAAAGTGCTTTCTCTGCTTTGTCTAATTGTTTGGTAAGTTTTCTAAATTATGGACCCGAAAAGGATTAAGTGGAAGAAGATGGATGGATGGATGGATGAATCTTTACTAAAGTTTGTGCCAAAGGTTCTGCTTTGTCTATTAGTAATAGCCATTTCCCCATTACTGTCTAACACTGGTATTTTGTACTCTCTAATACCACTCATTTTCTTAATCATTCCACAAATATCTGATAGCTGTGTTTCTCTTCCTACAGTATTGCAATACTGTCTCTAAAATAAACGCTTAGCTGTTTTGTTTTCCAGACGATTGCCTGACACCGTTTGTACTCAATCACTGCTTCCAAAGTATGATGCTTTTTCACTTGTCTGAATGCCCTATTTCTGTTTGTAATAGCTTTATTACAATTATCATCCCACCAAGGAAGATTCTTTCGTTGTCTATTAACCTGTACTTTTTGGTATTGTTTGATGTGCTGATTCTATTATAATTGCACTAATACTTTTACTAAATTTCTCCCCATCAATAATGTCCTCAATATGTAGCTGCTCACATCTAATCTTACACAGAAATTTAAATTTATCCCAATCTGCCTTATCTAGTTTCCATCTTGTGCCATATTGTATCCCATCCCCTCCCGCTTCCAGAACAATTTTAACTCTTATTGGGTAATGATCACTCCCATTAGCTGACCGACTTAATACCTCCCAAGATGCGATACCTGCAATAGCATTTGAAACCAAAGTTAGGTCCAACACACTTTCTGTGTCTAGACTACTGCTGAAGCTAGTACATTTCCCATCGTTCATGCGTACTAGCCCCGTCCTCTAAAAATTCCTCAGTTACTGTGCCATTTATATCTATATTCCTGCTACCCCACAACGTGTTATGTGCATTGAAATCCCCACACCAAACAACCTTATCCTGTGCTTGTCTATTTACAGTGTTCAAAGTATTGACTGTCAATCTGTTACATGGATTATAGTAATTAAAAATTGCTATTTCGTTCTTTACCATTATTGATTCATGTTCTTTCCCTATTTCCATTATTTTACAATTTGTTCTATTCTGCACAAAAATTTTAGCCATGTCTCCTGCATACAAATTACGTGGGATTTGTCTTGCATATCAGATATAAACTTTTTGAAATCTTGCCCATTTGATATTAAACTCCTGGCATTCCATTGCAGAATTGTGATTACCATTATCGAGTGATAGGATGGCAGGCTTCGGAGCTTCGAGGGTGCTCTGAGCTTCTCCAGGAAATATTTAGCAAAATGCGTTTCGAGGCGTGTATTGCTGGCATATGTATTGACGTCATTTGCCTCCGGTCGTACCACGTGACTGGGTCAGGAAGCCATTCATGATTTTGCACGCAAAATGAAATAACGTGAGCAGTGATGCACAATGGAAATCCCCTTCCCTCATGTTTTGTGTTGTCAGTGTTTGCCTGTGTAAGAAATTTGTCACAGCCAATTTTCAGATGGAGGCGGCAGCAAAAACATGGACTTCTTCCGTTTAGGAACATTTTGAGTGCATTTCTCCCACTGATGTATGTTTTACAAATAGTGGAGGATTATTACAACTGAAATGATGGTGTAGCGGTAAAGCATCTGCTCTTTAAGTGGGAGACTTGGGGGTTCAAGTCTCAGGTGGGGCATTCTTGTATTTTTATTTGTGAAGTGTCTGTTGTGTTTCAAAGCGCTTGGATCATTATTACACATCATTATGCTGAGGCATTATTGCTATTGTGCCCTGCATGAGAATAAGGGTAGAGGTGAATATACTGGGAAAGACAGCATAAGACTGTTGAAAAGTTATTTCTTAATAAAAATGGATAAGTAGTACAAGCACACTAAAGGGCCTTTTCCATTAGCCCCGCTTAGCCCAACACAGGACAGCTCAGCACACTTTGTAAATCTTTCCACTAGCCCCAACACGGTTTAACAGCTGCGATTTTCGTCCCCACTCAAGGGCAGGGTACAACTGTGCTGAGTCGTGCCGTGTTGTGACATCAAGAGACTGGTCGCCGCTGATTGGTCAGGTCGTAACGTCATGAAAGCGACCGTCTTCTGATGAATCTACACATGACCGCCATTTGCAATATTTCACGGACTAACTCGGTCACAGAGTAAATACGATATTAATACAGACAGCGTTGTAGGTTTTGCGGAATTCTACGCCGTGGTCCAACGAAGAGGTGCAGAGTTTTCTCTGCTTGGTGGCAGATCCACAGTGAGGAGTGACCCGGACCGATACAGATGGCAGCCCAGCATAGAACTGGACTACGGACAAGCTGAAGATGAATGTGAGAGAACCATCGATGGTGAGTGATTTGTAATAATGTGCATCTGTTCGCTTATTTATCCTGTTGGTGGTAAGCTCACTTTTTTTGAGCCATACAGCACTGTTCTGTGCTGGCTAACGAGTTTTAACTAAAGATTTTTAGCTAGTAGCTAGCTAGTACCAACTGCTGATTCGCGCTTGTTTTCTCCCAAATATTCGCTTGTGAGAGCAAAATGATGAAATATGTTAATCCTGGTTAAAGTCCTGGTTTGTGTACGTATTGCACTTTGGTGCTGCACATTAAATTGTGTGCAATTTAATGCTAGAATGTGTTTCCACATGCCAGGGGTTAGCTGCCCTCAGTGTTTATATTGTGGATACTGTTGAAATGAACCACATGAGCCGAAATCTCGTCATATTAAAATTGCTTTTTCAAACCAGTGATTTATAAAGTCATTCATATAATTTTCTAAAGCGTCAGAATAGACCCACACACCTATTCTGTGAATCCTGCAGTGCTTGTCAGGGAAACGAAGCATTTTTGTCACATCCCACCACTGACTTTCACAGGTGTATTTCCCTAACACAGGTACATCTCCAAAAATTAGAATGCCATGAAAAACTTGAATATTTTTTGTCACTCATTTCAGAAAGAGAAATCCGTATATTATATAGATTCATTACACAGACAGTGATATATTTCAAGCGTTCATTTATTTTAATTTTGATGATTATGGCTTACAGCCCCTGAAAACCCCAAATTCAATTTGGCAAAAAATTAGAATATTACATAAAATTAACTTTAAAAAATAGTTTTTAAATATAAATGTTGGCCGCTGAGGTGTTGGTTAATATGGGCTGTAGCCGTAATCATCAATATTAAAATAAACACTTTCAATATATCACTGTCCCTGTAAGATAAGATAAGATAAGATAAGCCTTTATTAGTCCCACAACAGGGAAATTCCAGGATTGCAACAGCACAGGGATAGCAACACTCAGAGCAACAATCAGAAGGCAAGAAAAAAAAAGCAAGAGCAGCTAATATACATCTGTACATATTACTATAAATCTATATATATATACAGTATATATATATATATATATATATATACACAGACACACAGTGCAGAGCATTGTAGCTGGATGGAATAAATATATGAGTATATAAACACACAGTGCGGAGCATTATAGCTAGATGGAATAAATATGTAGATATATAAACACCCACAGTACGGAGCATTGCAGCTAGATGGAATAATATGTAGATATATAAACACACAAAGTGCGGAGCAATGTAGCTAGATGGAATAATATGTAGATATATAAACACACACAGTGCGGAGCAATGTAGCTAGATGGAATAATATGTAGATATATAAACACACACACTGCGGAGCATTGTAGCTAGATGGAATAAATATATAGATATATAAATATAAACATAAACACACCCAGTGCGGCGCATTGTAGCTAGATGGAATAAATATGTAAATATATAAACACACACAGTGCAGAGCATTGTTGCTAGATGGGATGAAACAGCACAACCGTCTACTTAGTTACCCTACATGGTATGATTATGTGCCCATACGTATTCTCACCCTCCATAGCGACCGGTATTTTCCTAGTTGTATGCCGGAGGGGACCATTGTGTAAGTCTATTGCATCTTTTGCATTCAAAAACTATTAGGTTGTTACATCTTTTTGCTATCTCTGCGAGCAGCCCTGCTTAGGTTGTACAGTCTGACAGCCGTTGGTAGGAAGGACCTGCGAAACCTCTCGGTTGTGCACCTGGGATGATGTAGTCTGCTGCTAAATGAGCTCCTCAGTGCATTCAGTATGTCCTGCATAGGGTGGAACTCGGACTCCAGCAGAGATGACAGTTTAGCCACCGTCCTTCTCTCTCCCATCTACTCCACTGGGTCAAGGCGCTGCCCCAGGACAGAGCTAGCTTTCTTGATCAGTTTGTTCAGTCTCTTCCTATTGGCTGCAGTAATGCCACTGCCCCAGCAGACCACTCCAAAAGTGATGGCTGATGCCACCACCGTGTCATAGAATGTCTTCAGCAGTGCCCCTTGTACACCAAAAGACCTGAGTCTCCTCAGTAGGAACAGCCTGCACTGTCCCTTCTTGTAGAGTGCGTCAGTATTGTGTGACCAGTCTAATTTATTGTTCAGATGAACACCCAGGTACTTGTAGGATGTCACCATCTCAATGTCTGTTCCCTGTATATTTACTGGTGCTGTGAGGGGTTGTCCATGCCTGCGGCAGTCCACCACCAGCTCCTTAGTTTTCCTCGCGTTGATCTGGAGGCAGTTCCGATGGCACCAGTCCACGAAGTCCTGGATAAGCCCTCTGTACTCAGCTTCATGTCCATTGGAGATGAGGCCAATGATCGCAGAGTCATCAGAGAACTTCTGTAGATGGCAGTGTGTTGTGTTGTGTGAGAAGTCTGCAGTATAAAGAGTGAACAGGAAGGGAGCCAACACCGTTCCCTGGGGGGCCCCCGTGCTACCGATGATCGTGTCGGGGACACAGTCCCGGGTTCTCACAAACTGAGGCCGGTTCGTGAGGTAGTCCAGGATTCATGATGACAGGTGCTGGTTCACCCCTGCGCGCAGCAGCTTGTCCTTCAGGATCATTGGTTGGATGGTGTTGAAAGCACTGGAGAAGTCAAAGAACATGATCCTCACCACATTCCCGGGCTTCTCCAGGTGGGACAGAGAATGGTGAAGGAGGAAGGTCACCGCATCCTCCACCCCAATGCCATGCTGGTAGGCGAATTGGAGTGGATCCATCGCTGGTTCCACCAGGGGGCAGAGGTGAGCAAGGAGCAGTCTCTCCAGGGTCTTCATGTGGGACATCAAGGCCACTGGTCTGTAGCTGTTCAGGTCTTTGGGATGGGAAGTTTTTGGTACAGGTACCACACAAGATGTTTTCCACAGCTGTGGTACCCTCCCCAGCTTCAGGCTCAGGTTGAAGATGTACTCCACAATCCCACACAGCTGATCTGCACAGGACTTGAGGAGCTTTGAGCTGATGCCATCTGGTCCCGTCGCCTTCCTCGCCTTGATCTTCCTCAGCTCCGTCCTCACCTGGGTCTTGGTCAGGGTCAGGATGGGGGGCTGTGTGTTGGGAGTGGGGGGGTGTTGGTGGAGTGGGGAGTGGGCAGCAGGACTTGATGTCTTTAGAGGCAGCAGTGGTTGTTGTGCAGTCGGGGGAGGGCGATTGGTCAAACCTATTGAAAAACAGATTCAGATTGTTCGCCCACTCCCTGCCCCCCGTGGCCTGGGGGGAGGTATTCTGGAGCCCAGAGATGGTTTTGAGGTTTCTCCAGACCCCGCTGATGTTGCTCTGTTGCAGCTTGTCCTCCATCTTCTTCCTGAAGCTGTCCTTGCCTTCTCTGATCTTTCTCCTCAGCTCCCTCTGTACGTAATGAATCTATGTATGGGTTTCACTTTCTGAAATGAGTGAAAAAAATATTGAATTTTTCATGGTATTCTAATTTTTGAGATGTGCCTGTATAAGTGTTGAACTTGCTTGAAACTAACCATCATCCATTTCTGTCGTTCATCTAGGCAAGAGGAAATCAGCCTCCCCACAACGGACCTCGCCACTGTGGAAAGTACTGAAATCCTTTGCTTTTATAGGTAAAGTGTCAAAACCAAAGTAGCACAATTTCCACTTAATATAAAAGGGACTGAACTGAGATTTATTTGATTGTGTGAATATGGCACATCAACTGTAAAATAAACCGCTTGTTAATGTATTTATTTTTTTGTCAGATCACTTGTGTGATCCTTTGTGAGTTATGTTCATAACTGTATGTTTTGGCGAATGCGAGATGTTCAGTCGTCAATATAATTTACTTTATATGTGTAGTTTATAGTCTATCATCAATAAACTCATGCAGTAACAGGACACATTACAAATATTTGAGACCCACTGTAGTGCTTCCTTTTATATTTTAGCAATGCTAGTACAAAACACCGCCCACACATGAAGCCAGGGCAAGAAGAGACACTTTTACAGACAAGACAAACTTTTATTGATAAAAACTTCATATTTTGACTGAGCGACTCCATACTCGGTGATGCACACCTTCAGTTAAAGTACTAGATTCCATTCAAGTGAATGTATTAATTCATTCTGATTGCTGAGGCCACAGTAAAAACAGATTATTTTAAATGTAACCCAGCCCTTGTAAAATCTACCGAAGCGCAGCTACATGAAAATTGTGGTTAAATACAACAACGAAGTACTTTGTCACATTCAAACTGTAATCGCTCCCGTTTTGTTTTTCTTTTGAATTCTTGGATGGAACATGGGTGGGCAATATAAGCTGCAGCTTCAGCCATCACCATTTCAGATAACCTATGTTGAACTGTATAATCAGAGGAGTTATTGTTTAATTTGACCTTGTTAGATTTTTTTCCCCTTTGTTATATTATTCTATTTTCTTTTAATCGTTACTTTTAATCAATCCGAAATAGAGATTCATTCATTAATTCACATTCCACCACTGGCTTTTAGCAACAAGTGTATTTCCCAAATATGTTTTAAACTTGCTTTAATTAACCACCACCCATTTGTCTTTTGTCTAGGCAAGAGGGAAACTGTCCACCCCAACTGGACCTTGCATCACTATTTACAGAGATGCAGGCTGAAGATCTGCTGAACCAGGACCAGTACAAGGGGCCGATCCAGTTGCTTCTCAGTGAGGCAGCGTGGCTGCCGTGTGTGACCATTCCAGTTTTTTTTTTTTTTTTTTACAGTTTGAATTTTGTACATTCTGAATAATCTGGAATTTGCTGCTGATTGTAATAAACAATTTAGTGACTTATGTGTTTGCATCATGATTTTCTATTTTGTCTGTTAAGACACCGGTGGGAAAAGAGTCAACTGTACAAAGGATTTATCGGTGACCTTGAAAATAATGGCTCATTTTTAAGAAAAAAGTAACCAAAACCCAAGACCCTGCATACTTTAGTGACAGTACCAGTATATGGAGGAATTCTGGGTCATATTAGCATCTGCTCTTCATCATAATGGGTTTGGGCGGGGGTGTCTAATCATGTGCCATGGAGGGCCAAGACCCTGCAGGCTTTACCTCCAACCAGTGTCTTCAACAGCAGATTCCACTGAACTTCTTCCACTGACTGATCAGTGAGAACACCTGCTGAAGAGACTGGGTAGAAGAGAGAACCTGCAGGGTCTTGGCCCCCCATGACACATGATTGGAAGCCCCCGGATTAGGTTTAATGGGATTTAACATTTTAACACAAACTGCTTTATGGTTCATAATTCTGTTGACAGACTTACACCAAACCAAAAGTGATTACTCAGACTGCTGGATTATTCTTAGCTTTTCCAATCTTTCAGTATTTAATTTATGCCACATGGTGGTAACCTTCACATATAAAAAAAAGAGACATCTGCAAAAACTTCAGAGGTTTATTGCCAGTGCAATTCCCAGTGCAATACTACATGAATGCATGTCTAGTACATTGTTGATGCAGAGAGTATATATTTCTACAGTACATGTATCTAGTAAATCAAGTATTTTCCATGTAACCTTGTGACTGCATTATTTTAATTGCTTTTAATCCTAGATCAAGTTTGTTTTGGCCTAAAATGCATGATAACTGTCAAATATATCTTATTATACCTAACTCAGTACTGTTTACTTTTTGAATATATATTTTGTGGCTAATATAGTTATTAACATGGTGATCAAGTTGTGTCAGCTGATCATTTTTTTCTATGACACCACCTCAGACTCTGCAGCTGGAGCAGGTACGTCCATGATGTCTCAACTGTCTCCATGATTTTCATGCAGATCAGAGCAATTTGTTGCACAGGAAATAAACGTTTCTACAGACATTCTTAAGCTCTCTAACCACTGATCGTTTGTGAAGCTGTGCTGACATCAGTGACAGGCTGATGACATCCATGACAGGCTGTGCTGAACGCCCAGACCGAATGAAGCAGTAATTTCCCCACAACAGAGCCATCTGAAACACACACAGCGTACATATTTTAGTACCTAACAGCGATAACTTGCAGACATTAAAGTGTAGTACGACGTACTTATAGCAAACTAGCATTAGCAACATTAGCTTACTGTCATATATGACCTAGTTTGTATCCTCACGTCTTTGGCTCTCCCAGAAGCTGCAGAACTATTCTAGAGTGTTTCATCTCACTGCCTGTACCCTTGTCTGGCGGTCCTTTTTGGCATTTACGGTGAAAAAAGCCACAGACCGAGGAGTCGCCTTGTACAGCTGTGTGTGTTATGTTTTGCTTGGGTCGCGTGTTCTACGTCACGGGAGTGTGGCGCCGCCTCGCTGTTATAGAAATCCCACCCACCCCAGCTTAACACGGTTGTAATGGAGACAAAAGCGAGCCGAATCGTGTCGAAGTGAATCGAGATGTGCCGAGGTGTGCTGGGCTAGTGGAAAAGTGCCTTAAGTAACAGACACATTCACTGGAGTCACCCAAGTTTTATTATTTCTTTTTTCCCTTATGATCATTAATATTTCTTAAGAGTGCATTTATTGAAATGGAAAATAAACTAATAATGCCCTTGCAAAAATATGCATGTTGTATATATTTTGTCAACTACATGGCCTAGTAGAGCAAATGAGGTTTCACATGAGGCTGTGTCTATATGAACAATTTCGATGAAAGGCCTCAAGTCCTCTAGAAAGCCTCAACAAGCCATGACTAAGTAGTAGCTTAGAGGTAAAGCATCTGTTCTGCAACTGGGAAGCTGGGGTTCAAGTCCCAGCTGGGCTATTCTTATTTGCGGTGAAGTGTCTGTTGTGTTTCAACCAGCTTGGATACAATAACATTATGTTGAGGCACTATTGTGCCCTGCATGACAAAAAGGACAGAGGTGAATGTACTGGGAGACAGAAACTTGTCTATCCGACACTGTACAAACTTGCAGAAGCCTTCCTTTGCACACCTGCATCCTCAGAGAATATTCTCCAAAGCTAAACCTACCAAAAACATGTAGGTTTAGGGCGCTCGCGCACGCAGCGACCAGCAGCCGGTGGCTTGTCACCAGACTGCAAACCAAGTCTACCTACGGGTACAAATAAGTAAAAAAAAAAAAAAAAAAAAATTCTTCATGGGTACTGCTTCGAATGGGTGTGGTTTAAATTAGTGTGTCCTATTCTTAATCGGGTGACAGACTGACACACTGACAGAGATTTCTTGAATTTATAGAGTGCCTTCTGCCTTACTGAGTAAGATTTCCAGATTTACTGATTGGAATGGGTGTGGTTTAAAGTAGTGTGTCCTATTCGGTCTCAGCTTCTCTGTGCCTTGCCTGGTGTGCAGCATTGGCGGCCAGCTGACAATTCCGCATCTCCTCGGTCTCAGCTTGTCTGTGCCTTGCCTGGCATGCAGTGTTGCTCGCTTTGCGGGTATTCAACTGACTCAGCACATGCATGGCGCACTGCTACATGTTTCCTCTCTGTCTGTGCATCCCTTGTCTGTCATATCCTATGCTGGTGAAGGGTCTCCTCCTGTCTCAGATGGGTGTGTTGTTCACAGTCATGCCTGCGACGTACTGCTCGAACCTCAGGTGTTCATCTTCACAGCATCTTTTCTGATATGCACAACAGTCATGCCTGGGAGGTACTGCTTGAACCTCAGCTGTGCCATCTTCATGGGATCTTTCCTGACGTGCAGCAGTTCTCCTCACTCTATTGCTCACCATTTACTTAGCATCTGGTTTAAATTAGTGTGTCCTATTCGTAATCGGGTGATGAGCATCTCTTTGGTGAGTGATGGTCTATATGACAAAGACATCAAGGCAGGCATAGGACACTACATCATAGGTTGCCAGTCCTATTGTCTATAAGACTGCATCACCTATATGGCAGCATCGTGAGTCCTATGTAGCCTGAGATCATAGGATCATCATAGGACATCATGCAGACTTCATAGGCCATCCTATGTCCTATGATCGTGACACAGATTTCTTGAATTTATAGTGATGATCATTGATATCACTGGTCAACACCAAATTTATTGTCTGGGGTTTTTTTTAGCTGATTTAGGACAATTTTGATGTGCTGAATCCAAAAATCACATTGGTTTTGCTCAATCAGGTCAACTTTTTGAACTATGGCCACATGTTTTTTTACGTTTTTGTTTACATGTACAGGTATTTTTGCTTTATATGATGCAAAATTATTTTTTTATTTCTTGAAATTTCTCAAACTCTGAAGAGTTTGCATGTGCCAATTTATGACATGTCAAATTGTCATGATGGCTGATTACTGTTGGACTCTGAAGAGAGACATCCCTGCTGCTGAGCATTCTAGAGGTTTGAATAAAATAAAAACCTGACCTGATCGAGAGAAATGGATGTCATTTTCGGATTCAGCAGTGCAAAATTGTCTTAAATCAGTTGAAAAAACACAGACAACTTACAAAAAAAATGTTTTTGTAACCCTGTGTATTTCTTAAGACTGCATTTACTGAAATGGAAAAAATACACATTAAACCAATAATGGCCTTGCAAAAATCGGCATGTATACATTTTGTCCACTAGATGGCCTAGTAGAGAAAATGAAGTTTCACATGAGGCCTCCTCTATATGAGCCATTTTGATGAAAGGCCTCAAGTCCTCTCAAAGGCCTCATTTGGCCATCACTACCATTATGACCCACCAGCCCATGATGTCTGTCAAATTAAAGATCCCCCACTTAGCAGGTCCTCAACTGCTTCCAAATGTAGCCCCTTAATGCCAAGATATTTTTCTGCTGTTTTCACGATGATTTTGATTTTTTCTGTTTTCTTGGAAGTCTGCGCAGTGCAGTTTATTACATCTACCACAAATAAGACAAAATTATTTTCCTTCATAACCAGAGTATCTTCCTTAATTCTACTGTACACACTGCAAGTCTGCACACTTTCCCTGTTAGAGTCCACTCCCACTTTTTTAGCTGGCACCTTTTTTGCAGCTTCTGCATACGTTAACCCCTGGGAGACTTACCTGCTGAATTTCTGCTGCTCTTTTGCTGGCTTCACAACCTTGATATGCAGAGCTATGTTCACCACTGCAGTTACAGCACTTTAATTTGGCTCCTCTTTCACACTTGCCATACTCATGCTCGTCGGAGCATCTGGCACATTGTTGTCTACCTTTACATATTTCTGCTACATGACCAGACTTTTGACACTTGAAACACTTGAGCGGAGGGGGAACGTAAAGTCTGACTTCATAGCTCATGTAACCAATATAAACCTTACTTGGCAGTCTTGTTTCATCAAATTTTAACATTACAAACCATCACATTTTTCACCATTTCTGTTAGTTTTCAATTTTTGTACCTCTGTCACTTTTGCTCCAGTTAAGTTTTTCATTATTTCATCAGTTGAGACAGCCATTGAAATGCCCGATATCATTCATCTCATTACCTTATTTCCTTCAGTTATTGAACACTGCACATTTTTCCCTACATTTTATTGATTCTGATTGCTTTTCCTTGTTGAACACTCTTTACATGTGACTAGTAACATACCACTATGAAGAATTCTTGCTTTTAAAACTTCTCCAAGTAACTTAATTGCTTTTGTGAGCTTAATTGGGTTCCACTCACGAAATGACGCCCCTTCCTGAGTAAGCTTAATTATTACTTTACACTCCTCCTGTTTATTCCAGAATTGTTCATCTTCTGATTCATCAGCACTTGATAACGCTTTTGATTGTTTTCCTTTATGCTTACGTTTGCTTCTTTTAGATTCCTCCGAACACCAAACCTCCTCTTTGCCGCTTCCTACCTCAATTCCTCCTAGTTCACTCCCTGTTTCATCTCCTTCCACTACCTGTTCTGCCATCTCCTCTCCATTCACAACCTGGTTGTGCCACCGTCTCCTGCTCTCCCAGTCTTCAGTTCGGCAATACACATCTTCTCTCGTGGCTGCCGTGTCCACCATCCACGAAGCACTTCTTCTTCTGATGTTTTATGGCAGTTGGCAAACAGCTTGTAGGTGCATTACCACCACCTTCTGGACTGGAGTGTGATTTGAAATGGCATTACTCTCCTATATCCTTGAAATTAGTCCTGTAGCCCTAATAAACCTAAAAACTGCCTTATAGACCGCATCCCCTGAACTTCTCTGCAAGAACTCTTTCATACTGAGCTGGGTTTTGTTCCTGTATAGACTGTCCACCAATGCTAACCATGAACACTCATACTTTGGACAGTGCAGTGTATGTTCAACTGTTTCATTGTTTCCACAATAATCACATTTTCCATTTGGGTGTTTTTTCATTATAACTAATGTACTATTCAGTCCTGTGTGACCTAATCTTAACCTGGATATGATGTCCTCCTCCTTCCTACTCCTGTGAACTTCTCTAGCTCCCCCTACTTTCTTTTGTATGCCATACAGGCTCCGTCCTTTACTTCCTTTGTCCCACTCTTCCTGCCACTTCTTTTTAATTTGCGTTTTGATAATGCTCTTGACCTCTGCTTTACTATGTTTCACATTCCAACTAACTTGACTCATCCTAGTTGCCCTTTTTGCACATTTATCTGCTAGCTCATTCCACTCCAATGTGCGCCGGGATCCAAATGAATCTAACGTCCACACCTGCCTTTGAAATTCTCCCTACTGAATGTACAATTTCCATTACCAAATCCTGTCTTGACTCTGAATGCATTTGCCCAATACTTTCCATTGCACTGCTAGAGTCAGACCCTATCAAAACCTTTCTGGGCTTTATTTCTTCCACCTAGCCCAATGCCAAACAGATTGCCAGAAGCTCCCCAGTATACACAGCCAAGTCATCACTAACCCTTTCCTTCTTCATGACATCTAAATCTGGAATGACGAATGCTATTCCCACAATGTTCTTTGTTGATTTAGATGCATCTGTATAAATCTTTATAAAGTCAGGATAGCTACAGTCTAAATAGTTATTGACCTCATTCTTGTTTATCCTCCCTCTTATGTCATTTGTTAAAAGTCTAAAATCCACCTTTACTTCTTCCAGACACCATGGTGGTTCTGCAGAAAAAGGGACTGTTGGACAAACTGCTTTATCGGCAACCCTTAGCTCCCTGACTTTCTCTATTGTCCATCCAAAGCTTCTCATTTGTCTCTTTTCCTTCTCTTGGCAAGGTTTCAGTACACTGTGTACTGGGTGACTGTCACTAAATCCTCTGATGCTGGCCCAGTATGTAGCTGCTATTTGAGTTCTTCTCAACTTCAGAGGCATCTCACCCATCTCCACCTGTAGTGCTGCTACTGGAGTAGTTTTTATGGCCCCACAGCATAACCTCAGAGCTTGGTATTGAATTATATCCAATTTTTTCAATAATGTTTCTGAAGCTGATCCATACATAGCACACCCGTAATCAAATACTGATCTAATTAACGCTGCATATAATGTTTTTAAAGCACCTCTACTTGCTCCCCATTCTCTTCCCCTCAAACATCTAATATTTAAAACCTTCTTAGATTTTGCCACAATTTTCTCAACATGAATCTTCCAAGAACAACCCTTATTAAACCACACCCCCAAATACTTGAAACACAACAGTTTCTATGTTTTGATCATATATTTTAAGATCAACTTGATTGTTTACTCTCTTCCTCGTGAAGACCATAGCCTTTGTTTTTCCCACCGAAAACCTAAATCCCCATTCCACTGCCCAAGCCTCAACTTCAATCGCTTGCTGCAACTTTTTAACAATAAATGATAGATTATTCCCTCTTGTCCACATAGCACCATCATCTGCAAACAGACACCAACAGAACCCTTAACTGTAGAAAAAATGTGATTGATCATGACTGAAAACAAAATGGGACTAATAATACTGCCTTGTGGGGTTCCATTTTCTATCATTTGGCTTGAGCTATACTGCTTCCCTATTCTTACCAAAATGTTCCAGTCACTCAAAAACATTTTAATCCATCTTTTCATTCTCTCTCTAATGCATAGCTTATGTAGTTTGATAATCAGCCCCTCCTTCCACATCATGTCATACACCTTCTCAACATCCAAAAACACCGCAACCACACTTTCCTTATTCACTTGGGCCTTCCTAATCATGTTCCAAACAGACAGCAGGATCAGTAGTACTTCTCCCTTTTCTAAATCCTCTTTGGTAACTTTTTAATGCCTCTCTAGACTCCAGATAATATGTTAACCTCTCGATAATCATTTTTTCTATAGTTTTACCAACATGGGATGTTAGTTACAGACCAATCGCTTTCTCACCTAAACCTGGATTTTTTACAGGGCTTGCATATTGGAACAACCACCGCCTCTTTCCATGAAGTAGGCAATATCCCTTCTTCCCAAACCTTGTTGTACAACTAAATCTTTTCACCAGCGTCACTCAGGTTTTTAATCATTTTATACATCACTTGGTCTTTTCCTGGAGTTGTCTTACAGACTTTCCTTAACATATGATTTAATTCAGACATTGAAAACTCCCGATTTAGCCCATTCTCAAATTCTGCCTCATCTCGCAACACTCCCACATTATTTAATTTTGTCTGCTCGCTTCCACTTTTTTCCACATAGCTCAAATTATCTGCATTACTTATTTTACTGAAAATTTTAACTAAATGCTCTGCCTTTTCATTGTCATCCACTATCAAACTGTCCCCGTTCTCCATAATTGGATAATTTAGCTCCTTCCTTATCCCAGACATCCTTTTAATTGTTCCCCATACCTTCTCCAAGGGTGTACTTCTTCCCAATGAATCACAATATTTTCTCCAAAACTCTTTTTTGGTCAGTTTAATTATTCTCTGTACTTCAGCCTGCTCCTGTTTATAACTGATCAAGTTATCCATATTCAATACATTTTTTAATACTTTAAAAGCTTTGTTCTGACTCTTAACTGCTTCAGAACACCCTGGAGTCCACCAAGGAACTAGCTTTTTCCTTTTTCCCCCCTACCTCTTCTTGGGACGGTTTCCTTTGCTGCTTTAATGATCGCTGTCGTGATTCCTGCATTCATCTCTTCCACTGTCTGATTTAGATTTACTTCCTTCAATTTCCTCTCACTTAAAATTGTAAATTTTCCCCAATCTGCTTTATCAAATGCCCACCTCTTGTCTCTTCCTTCTTGATCTATGTCATTTCCTATTCCAATATCAACCACTATTGGGTAGTGACCACTTCCTATAGTGCTTTCCCTTATCACCCTCCACCTGCACCTGCCAGCCAAGCTTTGTGAAATCAAAGTGAAATCAATGGCTGATTCTGTCCCCTTTGCCAAATTCACCCTAGTGCCCGAACCGTCATTCAAACACACCAACTCCTTGTCCTCCATTATCTCTTCTATAACCTCTCCACTAGTGTCATCGTGCTTCCCCCATAATGTACTATGTGCATTGAAATCCCCACACCAGACCACTCTCCCCCTCCAGTCCTGGAGAATTGACTCCAACTCGCTTTTAACTAACTGCTTACATGGATTGTAGAAATTGATTATTTTCATACTGCCTTCTTTAGTCCATATCTCGATGACAATTACTTCCAGCTCTTGTACTGTGATCAATTGCCTATACTTAACCCCTAGTCTAACAAAAACTGCACAGCCCTCACCACCCCATCCTTCCTATCCTTACACATTCCAGAATATCCCTTAATAGTGAAATCTAGTGATGGCTTAAGCCATGTCTCCTGTACACAAATAATATCCGGTTTTGTTGTCACTTTCTGAATAAATCCTTTAAATTCCTGCCCGTTTGCAATCAGACTCCTTGCGTTCCACTGGAGGATGGTTGTCATGAGTTAACCTGTTGGCTCCCCTCTACAGCCCCCTCTCCTTGACTCAGTTCTGCATGAATTTTTTCCCAGGATAGATCCTTGGTATTAAAGAATTTTGCTGCCGCTTTCACAATGATCTTTATCTTCTCAGTTCTAGTCTTAGCCTGCTCCGAGCAGTTGATGACATAGGCTAGAAATAGAACAAGCTTATCTGTTGTGATATTAGTCTGACAATTTTGTGGTTTTACTTCCTTGTTATTGACAAGGTGTTCTTTCTCCTGTCGATTCACGGCCTTTGCTGCTTCTGTGTATGTCAACTTCCTCTCTACTCTTGCTTGCTGAATTTCTACTGCCTGTTTTCTCACTACACAGCCTCCATATGCTGCTGTGTGATTCCCTCCACAATTACAGCATTTAATTATGCTGTCATTTCCACATTCTCCATAACTGCAGTAATTATGTTTAAAGTAAAGAATCTATCACTGCCCGCAAATATCCCAAAGTTGTTCCAAATAAGGGAGAAACAATATCATTTCAGAGGAACATGTATATTTCAAAAATCCTCAGTGAGAACTACCACCAAGCAACACTGTATTTCAGTGCAAGGAGTCAGATTGTGGAATGATTTTGGACCTGAATTAAAATCCTATACAATGCTTGGACAATTTAAACAAAAACTAAAGGAAGAAATACTCCAAACATATATACAAGATGACATGTAAAAATCACATAAGGATTGTTATATCCAGTCTGTGTTGTTGCTTAGTTTTTTTTTTTTGTCACGCTTTGTCTTAGCTTTGTTCTGAATTGTAATCGCTCTTGTTTTGTTTTTCTTTTGAATTCTTGGATGGAATATGGGTGGGCAATATATGCTGCAGCTTCAGCCATCACCCATTTCGGATAACTTATGTTGAACTGTATAATCAGAGGAGTTATTGTTTAATTTGACCTTGTTGGATTTTTTTTCTTTTTCCCCTTTGTTATATTGTTCTGCTTTTTTTTAATCTTTACTTTTAATCTATCCGAAATAAAGAGTCATTCATTCAACTATGCTCACCACCACATCTTCCACACCTCTGCTTTCCTTTGCACACACTAGCAATATGCCCATATCTCTGGCATTTAAAACACCTGAGAGGAGGGGGATATAAGCCTGAACAGGAAAACTTAGTATCCAATAAGCACTTTTTATGGCAGGGCCTTGTCTTTAAATTCCAGCATCACAGATGGGCTATCCACCTTTTCCCCATTCCTGAGTGCTTGTAGGCGTCTAATCCCTACAACTGTTCCTCCTTTAACCATTTTTTTTCCCAGTTCTTCCAAGTTTTCCCCCAGTGGAATTCCAGAGATCACCCCCCTAACACCATCAAACCCAGTGACTTCTTTCGTCTCTGCAGTTTCTTTCTTGCACACTCTCAGCAGCTGAAGTGCTTTGTTCCTTTGCTCTGCATTCTTACATTTCACAAGGAGATTTCCATCTCTTAACACTCTGGCCATTTCTATGTCTCCAATTGCACTTCTTAATCCATTAGTTAGAGCTAGTGGGCTCAAAGATGCAACTTCTTGCCCTGGTTTAAACCTCAAGATAATTTTAAATTCTTCTGCCACAATTTTCCTCCTCACCTCGCGTCTCTCCTCGTCACCTGACAGCTGCTGCTTGCCAGTCTGCTTCACGTCTCTTTCACTCTTGCTCTTTCCAACTTTATTCTTCCTACTCCCTACTGAATTCCATCCAATCTCCATATCATCATCGTCAGTCAAACCCCCACTACTACTTGCCATTCCGAATCAGTCACAAACCAGATTATGCCAATATGTACCGCCTTCTGTCAACTCGTTTTTCCACTCCGTCTAGTCCATTCAACTTTCCTGTTGCTCCCCAATTTACCACTTGCCCAGAAAAACCTTTCGTCTGTTCCATCCACGAAGCACTTCCTTCAAACCAATGTTTTCAGCAGCAGATTACACTGAACTTCTTCCCACTGATTGCTGATAAGTGAAAACACCTGCTGAAGAGACTGGGTAGAAGAGACAACCTGCAGGGTCTTGGCCCTCCATGGCACATGATTGGACCCCCCTGGCCTAAACATTCCTAGTACTTATGGCCTTTTACCTATTATCTTGATTTTAAGATCAAATACTGCTCCACGAAGATTTTCGTGGACACAGTTTGGTGAAAAAGCCTCTTTCCACTGCAGATGTTGCTGAATGAAGAAAAAAACCTTGCTTGTTCTCAGGTGATTAGTTATTTTTTAACAAGGGGATGGTAGTGGTGGTGGACTCACAAATTTAGTGTAAAGTAAAGCCTATAAATGTAAATTAAGTATGAATTTGCAAGAATAAAGGTGTAAAATATGACAAAGGAAGCCAATTTGCAAGTAAAATAGAAAATTTGTGAGGAAAAAAGTTACAATTTTGTATGAAAAACAGTGAATGCAGGGGAGAAATTGTACATTTCTACAAAAATATAAATTCACAAGAATGAAGTGAAACATTTAAAAAAAAAAAGCTGCAGATTAGTATAAATATTTTAATTTTTCCCATTTTCTATGCAATTAGTGAGGTTTTTCTTGTAAACATTCTTTGACATTTTAAAATTTTTTCTGGTAAATTTGTGACTTTACTCATAAGTTTAGTACTTTTTGCAATAAATGTGACACTTATTGTGATAAATTCCTCCCACCAATGTGGAACATTTTGTTCTCACAATTGTTAGTCTGAGTAAAATACAAAATCCACAGGAGTCATGAAAGTACAACTTTGTGAAAAAGCTACTTGAGCACATGTAGTAGATGTACTTTGTCATTATGCTATCCTTGCACTCTTCAGTGGAATGGGGATGGCAGCTTAACTAGGGGGGTGATTTGGGTCTATTGCTAACAAGGGGGGTGGCATCCCCCAACCGAACCACCTTCTATCATGGAATCTGCTTTAGAAGGCAAATATGCATTTAAAGCTAGACCCAAGAGTGCAGGCAAGACGTTGGTGCAAATTATTATTTATTAACAGAAAACTCAAAGGAACAAAATAAAGATGCAGCACGAGGGCTGGAAAAACTAGAAAATGTACATCAAATAAAACTTATGGAGGAAACCTAGTAAACCTGGCGAGACCCACCTGGTGGTCTCTTCTTCGCTAAGGGGGTCACCATCATGCCCAAAGACTTCCAGCTGGCCCGCTGCATCCGCGGAGAGAGAGCTTAGACTTTCTGCTGCACATCCACCAGCCATAATGCTCTGCACTGTGTGTCTATATATATACATTTATAGTAATATGGACATATGTTTGCTAGATGTTGTTTTTTCTTGCCTTCTGATTGTTGCTCTGAGTGTTGCTGTCCCTGTGCTGTTGCAATCCTGGAATTTCCCCATTGTGGGACTAATAAAGGCTTGGCTTATCTTATCTTATCTTAAACACTGGAGCACGACAGGAGGAAACTAACAGCGACGTTGACATTAATGACCCAACAATCACCGACAGCAAGGAGGCAACATAAATAGCGAGGAAACTAATCAGGGGAACACAGGACAGCTGGGAGCAATCAGGAGCACACAGAAACGGCAGGGAGTGGCTACAGGTATGGAAAAACTAAAGGGCTGAGGCAAAAGGGTAAGCAAAAACAGAGAATACACATAAAACATGATAACAGGACTAAGGACAAAGCAGGGATAAATAATATAAAATTAAAACCACAGCTGGAAGCTGAACATAATAATGCATCAGATTTATATAGCGCTTTATCATAGACACTCAAAGACGCTTTACAAGTAGATACATTATTCATTCACTCCAGACAGACAACGGTAGTGGCAAGCTACTACTGTAGCCACAGCTGCCCTGGGGCAGGCTGACGGAAACGTGGCTGCCAATCCGCGCCAACGGCCTCTCCGGCCACCACCAAACATTCACACACAGTGCCATGGACACAGGAGGCAAGGTGAGTAAAGTGTCTCACCCAGGGACACAACGGCAGGATATCTGGGGAGAGCGAGATTCGAACTGCCAGCCATCGGGTTATTAGACGACCTGCTCTACCTCCTGAGCCACTGCCGTCCCCATGATCAGAAAACACTGTCAAATTAAATCCCAAAACAATGATGGCAGGAATAACTAGAAAAGCACTCGGAGAGCGCAGACCTCCGCCAAGCGGCACAGTTCCCCCCATACAGTGTTTGTGTGTACGTTTTCAGATTCCCTGAGCATGAAAAGATATGACTAGCAATTGGATTCACAATGATTATTTGTTTATTTGACATGGACAGTGCAATAAACAGACAATTAATGAATGACAATCAATGTGATAGTGATAGGATTAGTGGTTCAGTAGTGTAAAACGGGGCTATAAGGGACGGCGGGTTGATAAGGGACACTTTTCTGGGGAATGTTTTAAATGTAATTCTGCTTTTTTTATTTTGAGCAGGACGCTGAGTTGTGTTGTTATTGTCAAATATCCATGAATCCTTCATCAAATGTAGGCGGAAGCAAAATTAAAAAAGCAGAATTACATTTAGAAAAGTGCCCCGTTTTACGGTTGTAAAAGCATTGCCTCCTTGGCGGAGGTAATAAACTGAAGTGTTGGTGTGTCCATCTCCTCCACTGACGGATGCAGATTGGTTAGACAGGTTGCCGTGGGTTTTATATTATATTGGGGTTGCGCTCCGCGGCAAAACAGAATTTAGAATCTTCCCCGGCAGAGAGGTCGTTTTTACGCAGCGCCTATAGCTGGGCGGGGAATTTGTGGCAAATAATCGGGCGGCGGACAGGTGGCCGTGTCAAGTTTTGCAGCGTGGCGCAAAAACACGCACGCTGGCGGGCCCAGGCCAGCAGTGTTTTCCGTGTGCTTTTGTGCCTAAAACGTTGAAGAACGCGGAGTTTGTGTTGGTCAGACGCGACAAGCAGCGCAATGTGTGCAGCGCCTATGGCTGGCGGGCCCAGGCCACCAGTGTTTTCCGCATGCTTTTGTGGCTAAAACGTTGAAGAAGGCGGAGTTTGTGTTGGTTAGACACGACGCCCAGCGCCGTCCATTGCGCCTGCGCACATGTTGGAAATGGCCATATGTCACAGTGTGGAAAAATGCTTTAAAAAATTCCTGTATGCAGACGGTGATGCGGATCATCCCCAAAATATAATCAGTTCTTCCTTGTACCATTTCCAACAACGCCTGAAAGTTTCATGGAAATGCGTCCAAGATTTTTTGAGTTATCTTGCTAACAGACAGACAGACAGACAGACAGACAGACAAACAGACAAACCCCGGCAAAAACATAACCTCCTCCTGGCCTTTTCGGCCTGGCGGAGGTAATAATACAGAACATAAACCCAAGATACAAATAGCAGTAAATGCAAAGAAACACAGAAATAAACTCAAAGAGTAGGTATGACCCTACGGTCATCCCCCAGACCATGACATAGCACCCCCTTTAAAGGGTGGTACCCAGACGCCCCTACAAAAGGGAAAACAAGGAAACACCAAGACGGTGAGAGAAGGGGGGGGGACAAGGCATGGCAGGAAAAAGAAACAAAAAGCAGGAATCTTCACATAAACCCCAAGAAGAAAATAGCTGTCCATCAGGTGGTCGGCCAGAGTCCCATGATCACCAGAAGGGGAAGCATGATGCAGCTGGTGGCCTACCTATGTTCATGGCCCTCCAGGCGGGGGGACAGAGTATGTCAGGTGGCCTACCAAAGTCCAAAGACCACCAGACGGGTGAACACGGGAGAGTGCAGGGATTGAATACCAATAGTAAAAGAACATTTAGTGCGGAAAATAACACAGGGGCCTTTTGTACAGAGGATAACAACACAGAAACTTCACACAGATGAGATAATGACATGAAACCCATTTAACTCAGGAGATGACCACATGGGAACTTTAAACTCAGATGATAACCTTGAGATCTTAAACTCTGGAGATGGCAACATGGAAATTTTGCCCTCGGGGGGTGATGACAACAAAGAACCCTCAAAGTCAGGAGACGATATGGAAATTCTGTACTCAGGAGATGATGACAACATAGGAACTTTGACCTCCGGAGACAATGACATAGACACTGTAACCTCTGGAGATGACCTCATGGAAACTTTATCCTAGGAGCTGGCAACAAAGAATGTTTATACTCAGGAGATGACTTGGGAGCCTTTTGTTCAGAAGATAACAATGTAGGAGTCTCTAGTTCAGGAGACAACAACACAGGAGTTACCAGTTCTGGGGTGAGTACCTGAGGGACTTTCAATGCAAGGGCTAACAGCAGTTGAGAAGCAGCGACGTCAGGCGGAGAAGATGGAGCGGACTGCTCGACCTCCTGAACAATGGGTGGAGGTCCCATGACCACTGGGATGACGGGTGGAGCGTGGCCCTCCTGCAACTCCTTCCCTGACATGGCCACCTCGGACAGGGAAGAAGAGCAGAGAGTGAGGGAGGTGTCACCACAATTACCAGGAGCTAGGCAAGTCTTTACTAATATTAATGTTAAAAAAAATAAAGAACTGTACTTGCCTGAGCTCCTGGTCCACTGCTGCGGGGGTGACCACCTCTGGATGAGCTGCAGGAACCAGAGCATGCACCTCGGGCAGCACAGAAACAGGAGCGTGCTCCTCAGGAACAGCTGGAGCTGTGGCGTGCGCCTCAGGGACAGCGGGAGTCGTTGTGTTCACCTCGGGGACAGCTGGAGCTGTTGTGTGCACCTTGGGGATGGCTGGAGCTGTGATGCACACACCACAAGCAGCTGGAGCTGGTACTGGAGCAGGCACTGGAGCAGGGAGGTGCTGTGGAGTAGGGACTGGGGCTGAGAGGCACCGCGGAGCAGACATTGGAGCTGTGGTGAATACAGATGGGGGACCGGGCATAGGCACCTGTGCAGCAGATGTGGAAGCCAGCACTGCAGGTGAAGCCAACACTGCAGCTGCCATAGGGGCCGGTGTAACCACAGTCCTGGGGCCCGGCGTAACTGAGCTCCACGGGGCTGCAGCGTAGTGAAGAGGGAAAAAGCTGGAGCTATGGCTTGAGCAAAAAGCGCCGGAGCGATGGGACGCTTATTCGTCATCACAGGCTTTGGCGTAGATAGTGCCCTTGTCTTCAGCCCGTGGAGTGGCTGTGGGGCTGGCACTGGAGCTGGAGCAAAAAGTGCCAGGGCCAGGGGATGCTTATTAATTGGCACAGGCTTCAGTGTAGATGGTGGCCTCGTCTTCAGCCTGTGGAGTGGCTGTGGGGCTGGGACGGCTGGCATCAGAGCTGGTGAACGGGATCGTGTGGAGGGAGATACTGGAGCCCGGGGATGCTGTGTCGTCGGTGCAGGCTGTGGCGCAGATGGTAAGTCTCCCACCATGTGCTGGTACATCCGCTGCAGGTTTGACACAGAAATTAATAGTCCAACCAACTACGGGTAGCACCACAGGCTGGGGATTGTGTCAGTCACCTCGGCCGCAGCGTTGAGGTAGTGCAGGACGGCCTCAGGTGTACGAGAGGTGCGGGTGATAAAGATGAAGTCCTCAATTGTTTCGGCTGCCCACACCTCATCAGTGTCCAGCCCTAACCCCCAGAAGTCCACACCTGCTGGGTCCTTCTATGATTGGGTCATTCTGTCATGGAATCTGCTTTAGAAGGCAGATGTGCATTTAAAGTTGGACCCAAGAGTGCAGGCAAGACTTTGGTGCAAATGATTATTTATTAATGGAAAACTCAAAGGAACAAAATAAAGATGCAGCACAAGGGCTGGAAAAATTAGAAAATGTGCAGCAAATAAAACTCATGGAAGAAACCTAGTAAACACTGGAGCACGACAGGAGGAAACAAACAGCGACATTAACATTAATGACCCAACAATTACTGACAGCAACATAAATAGGGAGGAAACTAATTAGGGGAACACGGGACAACTGGGAGCAATCAGGAGCACACAGAAACAGCAGAGAGTGGCTACGGGTACGGGAAAACTAAAGGGCTGAGGAAAAAGGGTAAGCAAAAACAGAGAATACACATAAAACATGATAACAGGACTAAGGACAAAGAGGGGATAAATAATACATAATTAAAACCACAACTGGAAGCTGAACATGAACAGAAAACACTGTCAAATTAAATCCCAAACCAATGATGGCAGGAATAATAATACAGAACATAAACCCAAGATAGAAATGGCAATAAACACAAAGAAACACAGAAATAAACTCAAAGAGTGGGTATAACCCTATGGTCATCCCCCAGACCATGACACCTTCAAATTGCCTACTGCTGAGGTACCCCATCTCTTAATCCCTCACGGAAAAAATACCACGGAATGATACCAATCTAAACAGTAATATGTTATTACAATAGTATGTGTTTAACAGTTTTAGCTTTTTAAGGGTTAGGCTCTTGTATTTAACACCTTGGGTTTATGATTGTCCCCTCATGGATTGTCACCTTATCGTGGTGGGTGGTTTGCGTGCCCTAGTGATCCCAGGAGCTATGTTGACCTGGGCAATTTGCACCCGGTAAGGCCACCCAAGACAAACTGGTCCTGGGTGAAGGGCCAGACAAAGAACGATCTAACAGACTCTCATGATGAATGCTCAAACAAGGATTCAGTGTACCCCACCTGGTATGGGGTTACTGGGGCCCCACCCTAGAGCCAGGCCTGGGGGAAAGGCTCAATGGCCAACGCCTGGTGGCTGGGTTTCTGCCCATGGGACCCGGCCGGGCTCAGCCCAAAGGAGTTACATGGGTCCGCCCTCCAGTGGGCTCACCACATGCAGGAGGGACCATGGGGGTCCGGTGCTATGTGGATCAGGTGGCAGTCAAAGGCAGAGACCTTGGTGGTCTGATCCCAGGTTTCTTAAACCGACTTTTGGGATGTGGAATGTTACCTCTCTGGTGGGGAAGGAGCCTGAGCTGGTGAATGAGGTTGAGAGATACCAGGTACATACAGTCGGCCTCACCTCAACAGACAGCTCTGGTTCTGAAACCAGTCTCCCAAAGAGGGGCTGGAGCTTGGCCTACTCTGGAGTTGCCCCGGGTGAGAGGCGATGAGCAGGGGTGGGTATTCTTGTATCCCCCCACTAACTAACTAACTAACCTGCATTTATATAGCACTTTTCTAGTCACAAAGACCACTCAAAGACCACCTTGCTGCCAATATATTGGAGTTTTCCCCGGTGGATGAAAGGGTTGTTTCCCTGCACCTTTGGGTTGGGAAACAGGTCCTCACCATCATTTGTGCCTATGCACCAAATGATGGTTCAGAGTACCCACCCTTTTTGGAGTCTCTGACTGGGGTGCTGGAGGGTGCTCCTCTTGGAGACTCCATTGTGCTACTGGGGGACTTCAATGCGCATGTGGACAATGACAGGGAAACCTAGAGGGGGGTGATTGGGAGGAACGGCCTGCCCGATCTCAACCCAAGTGGTGTTCAGTAATTGGACTTCTGTGCGAGCCACAGTTTGTCCATAACGAACACCATGTTCAAGCTTAAGGTTGCCCATATGTGGACCTGGCACCAGGGCACCTTAGGTCACAGGTCGATGATCGATTTTGTTATCGTGTCATCAGACCTGCAACCGTATGTCTTGGACACGTATAAAGAGAGGTGCAGAGCTGCCAACTGATGACCACCTGGTGGTGAGTTTTTTCTGATGGTAGGGGAGGATGCCATTCAGACCTTGCAGACCCAAATGTATAGTGAAGGTGTGCTGGGAACATCTGGCTGAGGCCTCTGTCTGAGAGGTCTTCAACTGCCACCTCTGGAAGAACTTCGACCACATTCCGAAGGAGTCTTGACACATGGAGTCTGAATGGGCCATGTTCTCCACCTCCATTGTTGAAGCGGCTGCTCACAGCTTGTGGGCGAGGGGGACGACTTGCCCGTCACAGGGGCTGAGGTTGCCAAGGTGGTTAAAACCCTCCTTGGTGGCTGGGCCCCGGGGGTAGATGAGATTCACCCTGAGTACCTGAAGGCCCTGGATGTTGTAAGGCTGTCATGGTTGACACGCCTCTGTAACATTGAGTGGAGGTTGTGGACAGTGCCTTTTGCATGACAAACTGGCGTGGTGGTTCCTCTCTTCAAGAAAGGGGACCAAAGGGTGTGCTCCAACTTTAGAGGGATCACACTCCTCAGCCTCCCTGGGAAGGTCTATGCCAACGTACTGGCAAGGAGAGTCCGGCCGTTGGTCAAACCTCGGATTAAGGAGAAGCATTGTGGCTTTCGTCCTGGCCGTGGCATATCGGACAAAATCTTTACCCTCTTGAAAATCCTCGAGTGTTCGTGTGAGTCTGTCCAACCAGTTTACATGTGTTTTGTGGACTTGGAGAACGCATTCGACCGCATCCCTCGTGGATTTTTGTGGGAGGTGCTTTGGGAGTATGGGGTATCAGGCTTGTTGTTATGAGCTATCTGGTTTCTACATGACCGTTGTGAGAGTTTGTTCGTATTGCCAACACTCAGTCAGACTCATTCCGAGTGAGAGTTGGACTCCGCCAGGGCTGCCCTTTTTCCCTGATCCTGTTCACAATTTTTATCGACAAGATTTCTAGACGCAGCCTGGGAATGGAGGGTGCCATGCTTGGTGACCACAGGATCTCATCTCTGTTGTTTGCAGATGGTGTTGTCCTGTTGGCTTCATCCAGCAATGACCGACAGGTCTTACTGGGACGGTTTGCTGCTGAGTGTGAAGCGGATGGGATGAGAATCAGCACCTCCAAGTCTGAGTTCATGGTCCTCAGCCGGAAAGAGGTAGATTGTTCTTTCCAGATTGGGGACAAGCTCCTGCCCCAAGTGGACGAGTTTAAGTATCTTGGGGTCTTATTCACGAGTGAGGGGAGAATGGAGTGAAAGATTGACAGACGGATTGGGGCAGCATCTGCTGTGATGCGGACGCTGTACCGGTCTGTTGTGGTGAAGAGGGAGCTAAGCTCTAAGGCAAAGCTGTCGATTTACCAGTCAATCTACGATCCTACCCTCACATATGGTCACGAGCTTTGGGTAATGACCGAAAGAATGAGATTGAAGATACAAGCGGCTGAAATGAGCTTTCTCTGTAGGATTGCTAGACTCACCCTTAGAGATAGGGTGAGGAGCTCAGTCATCCGGGAGAGGCTCAGAGTAGAACCACTGCTCCTCCACATTGAAAGGAGCCAGCTGAGGTAGTTTGGGCATCTGATTAGGATGTCTCCCGGACGCCTCCCACTTGAGGCGTTTCAGGCACGTCCCACTGGGAGGAGACCTCGGGGCAGACCCAGGGCTCACTGGAGAGACTGTCTTCCAGTTGGTCTGGGACCGTCTTGGTATCCTCTCTGAAGAGCTGGAGCAGGTGTCTGGGGAGAGGGAGGTCTTGGCTTCTCTGCTTGAACTGCTGCCTCCATGACCCTGAACTCCGGAAAAGTGGTAGGAGATGGATGGATGGATGGATGGGTGGATTGTTTATGAATGTGAAATGTGCTGTTCACAAAACTGATTCAACTACAGTATATTCATTAACTGAATTTTGAGTTACCTGACAGGCCTCTGTTTTCATTTTAATTCACAGTGTCAACAGTGTAGTTCTGAACATCTAGGTTTCCTATAGGCCAGTACATCTATCAGTTGTGACCTGTGGATTTCATTAATACACAAGTGTAATGTGTGAGATTGGGAAGGGTTTGGTCTCTGGGGCTTGCCGTAGCAGGCGTCAGGCGTGATGATGTCACGCGGGTTGCAGTCTGTGTATTTATTTTCACATACAGATGTGGACAAAATTGTTGGTACCCCTCTGTTAATGAATGAAAAACCCACAATGGTCACAGAAATAATCTGAGTCTGACAAAAGTGGTAATAAATAAAAATTCTATGAAAATTAAACAATGAAAATCAGATAATGCATTTGAATTGTGGTTCAACAGAATTATTTTAAAAAACAAACTCATGAAACAGGCCTGGACAAAAATGATGGTACCCTTAACTTAATATTTTGTTGCACAACCTTTTGAGGCAATCACTGCAATCAGACGATTTCTGTAACTGTCAATGAGACTTCTGCACCTCTCAGCAGGTACTTTGGCCCACTCCTCGTGAGCAAACTGCTCCAGTTGTCTCAGGATGGAAGGGTACCTTCTCCAGACGGCATGTTTCAGCTCCTTCCACAGATGTTCAATAGGATTTAGATCAGGGCTCATAGAAGGCCACTTTAGAATAGTCCAGTGTTTCGCTCTTAGCCATTCTTGGGTGTTTTTAGCTGTGTGCTTTGGGTCATTATCCTGTTGCAAGACCCGTGACCTGCGACTGAGACCAAGCTGTCTGACACTGGGCAGCACATTTCTCTCTAGAATAGTTTGATAGTCTTGAGATTTCATTGTACCCTGCACAGATTCAAGACGCCCTGTGCCAAATGCAGCAAAGCAGCCCCAGAACATAACAGAACCTCCTCCAAGTTTCACAGTAGGGACAGTGTTCTTTTCTTGGTATGCTTCATTTTTGCGTCTGTGAACATAGAGCTGATGTCCCTTGCCAAAAAGTTCCAGTTTTGTCTCGTCTGTCCATAGCACATTCTCCCAGAAGCTTTGTGGCTTGTCAACATGCAGTTTGGCAAATTCCAGTCTGGCTTTTTTATGATTTGTTTTTAACAGTGGTGTCCTCCTTGGTCGCCTCCCATGAAGTCCACTTTGGCTAAAACAGTGACAGATGGTGCGATCTGACACTGATGTACCTTGACCTTGGAGTTCACCATGAATGTGTTTAGAGGTTGTTCTGGGCTCTTTTGTTACCATTCGTATTATCCGTCTCTTCCATTTTTCATCAAGTTTCCTCCTGCGGCCACGGTCAGGGAGGTTGGCTACAGTCCCGTGGATCTTAAATTTCTGAATAATATGTGCAATTGTAGTCACAGGAACATCAAGCTGCTTGGAGATGGTCTTATAGCCTTTACCTTTAACATGCTTGTCTATAATTTTCTTTCTAATCTCCTGAGACAACTCTCTCCTTTGCTTCCTCTGGTCCATGTTTAGTGTGGTACACACCATGTCACCAAACATCATAGTGACTACTTGTCACCCTTTAAATAGGCCGACTGACTGACTACAAGGTTGTAGACACCTGTGATGTTAACTCCTTGCACTCTGGTCAATTTCCCTAAAAACGCCAAAAAATAACGTACCCAAAGTAAATCAAAAGCTGTTCTTCAACCCTTTGCAGCATCTTCATGGGGTTGGTCTCATTTAAAAGAAAACACTTTGAATTTTTTGGCAAAACAGTCATAATCTCTCTAAGTGCTCCTGCCACTGAGTAACAGTCATCTAAACATACTGAACTTGAAGAAAATACATTTCGCCTGGGTGTTTTTTTGGATACAAATGCTTGCAAATAACACACAGCTGTCAGATCCGGGCTGGAAAAAGCAACAGAAATGTAGAACCAAGTGTTATCCAGCTGAGGTCAAAATTTTGTAACAATACCACAAAAAATGAATATATTACACAGCATTTTTCTTAGGTTGTTTCCAGGCATTTTTGAACTGTGCCAAATTGTGCCAAATGGCACAGTTTGGAAAAATGTCTGTAACTTTTGAATGATTCAATATAGAAGCTTCATCTCGGGCTCTAATGAAAGGTGAAGGGTTGTGTGTGTGTGGGGGGGGTATTCATTCATGAATGAATGAATGAACAAACAAGCCCCCCCACACAAAGAAGCATGCCACATAAAAAATGTGTGGCTTTTTTTTTTTTTTTACAAGAAAAAATAACCTACAGTGCATTAAAAATTATACTAAAATATCTGTAATGTAGAAGATAACAACTCCCACCCCCCGCTACAGAGGACGGACATCGCCCATCGCTACATGACGGGCCGCAGTCTACTACGCACAGTTGTACTAAAATATCTGCAATAATATCTGCAATCCGCTACAGAAGAGTAGCGGGGGGGAGGCGTTCACGGTCCGGACGCGGCGCACGGGTCGCGCACGGCGCATCATGTTGCAATGATGCACAGTTGTAATTTACCGATCGGTCAAAAGTCATTTTGATTACAATTTTCAGGGATAAAGAATAATTTAGCTTAAAACACTTACCTGTCCACAACAGCAGTGTCGCTGGCGAACTTCTCTTCCTCATTGTCAGACAAACATGACGCTGGTCCGCTTGTTACGGACTCGTGGTTCTGGTCACGCGACCTGGTCAAACCATAATTCCATTATTGCGGTTTTGCGCTTCCATGATTGCGGTTTTGGCGAACGATTTTTCAAAACAAATAAGAACAGTAGTAAGAAAAAAAGACTGGCGAACGCGTGTGTGTCACCCAGCGGCTTACAAAAAACAGATTTTATGCACAGGACGCACGCATTCGAACTTCTGTTCTTCAATTGGCTGGCTGTATTCGCAGCCGTTGGTAGACGGGTCCTTCTTGCTAGGTTTTCAGTCATTGGTTCTTCAAGGTTTCAGAAACCCAATCAAGGCTCTTATTAGTCGAATGAGAGGTCAATCACATCTAAACTAATCAAAGCACTCCTTTGGCTTTCTGTTCGCGGCTGTGTTTTTTTCAGTGCGCCCTAGGACGCAGAGACGTGACCGCCCGCGGTATCCCGGAGTGCAAGAGGTTAATTAGAGGACACATCTTGGTTGAGCATGTCCCTATGGTCACATTATTTTCAATCTTTTCTAGGGGTACCATCATTTTTGTCCAGGCCTGTTTCATGAGTTTGTTTTTTAAAATAATTCTGTTGAACCACAATTCAAAAGCATTGTCTGATTTTCATTGGTTAATTTTCATAGAATTTTTATTTATTACCACTTTTGTCAGACTCAAGTTATTTCCGTGACCATTGTGGGTTTTTCATTCATTAACAGAGGGGTACCAACAATTTTCTCCACGTCTGTATCTTGAATAAAGGGCAGTTCACTGTTCAGCATAAGATGGCTCACGGCTCGCTTATTTCATAGATTACATTTGTTGACACGAGGTAAAACCATGCACATGTGCGGGACCACCACCTCCGTTCCTGAAGTCACCAGGCATGCCATCCACACCGTGGCACCTGTGGCTGGAATTATTTAATCACTATAACAACGTGGCCAGCCTGGATGACGCTGGATGACGAAGAGAGATGGAAGAACGTCCTGATTCATTGTCTCGGCAAGGAAGGACAGAGAGTGCTTCATACTCTTGGCCGTATGGACTCTCTGGACAACTGTTTCAGCCTAATGGACAAGTTTTTTGGCAAAAAGTGCAATGTCACAACATGAAGATGCAGATTCTTTGACTGCTATCAAGAAACGGGTGAGTCCACACAACATTATGTTACAGCGCTCTGTAACCTAGCGAGCACATGTACCTTTGGGCCTTTGGAAGATGAGCTAATTCGTGACAAGCTAGCGTATAGCATGAACAATGAGTGGCTAAATGAGAAGCTATTGCTAGCAAAAGACAATTTTTCATGCTAAGTCAGGTGATGCAGATGGCTAGCCAAATGGAAGCCACCACCCAGCTATCGAGGCAGCTAATAGCTAATGAATGACTAGCCCTCTGAATAACACCACGATGCCAGGCCAATAGCAACGCAGTTAGCTACTCAGGGCGGACTTCCACGCAGAGGTAGACTGTGGCACGGGCAGGAGCGGGAGTCTGGACACCGTGTTGTGGCTCCCCTCATCACCGGACAAGCTCGTCCATCTGCCCTGCTAGATGAAAGAAGTGCTACTATTGAGAACAAGCTAACCACCTGGCTAGAGTTTGTCCCGCCGCCCATGAGAGAACTGATGCAGGACCTGCGGATGTAACCATAGTATGTGTAGCAGGCGCCAAAAACTGGCCACTAAAGTGGTACGTCGTGCAGCTGGATGGGGTCGTCATGCTGCTTATGGTGGATTTGGGTGCTGCACGGTCCATATTGAGCATTGCCACGATAAGAAGACTCTTTCCCAAAAAGACAATTGTGGCGAGGGCTGAAAACATGTTTGGTAAAGGACATGTGAAAATTGGCATGGCTGGTATGATCAGTTTTTCAGAGTTGTGTGGACCGAAGACAGTTTCAGTGTTCACCTTCCAGGTTTCACACCATGGGGCCGACTTGTTAGGCATTGACTTGTTGGGCGAGTTGGGGTTCTCCATTACGAACCCAACGGACTCCGTGGTGCTAACAGTTTCACCAGCCTGGCATTACTGCTGGCCGACGCTGTTTGCAGGACTGAGTTGTATCGCTGCTTTTAACCACTGGCCACTCATCGACCCAAAGGTGATGCCCAAAATTCAACCCCTTTGCTAGTTGCACCTCGCCCTGCGAGATGACATCACAGTGGAACTGAACAAACTTTTGAACACCGGCATCATTGAGAAAGTGGACACCTCACCGTGGATCTCCAATATCGTAGTGGCTAAAAAGAAGTCAGGTGGCATACGGCCATACATCGACCTCATGATGGTCAACAAAGCGATTATTCTGGATAAGTACCATCTGCCCACGATGGAAGAGCTTACTGCGTTGTTCAGCGGTTCCAGGGTGTTTTTGAAGCTGGACCACCGTCAGGTCTACCTGCAAGTGCCTCTCCACCCAGCCAGTCGTAACCTGACGGTGTTCGTAACCCACATGGGAGTCTTCAGATATAGCCACGTGTCTTTTGGCCTTAACTCAGTGCTGAGCTGTTTCCAAAGAATCATGGCAACAATTCTCGCGGCCCTCAAGGATGTGGTGGTGTATCTGGATGACATTGTAGTACACGGCGCATTGTGAGCCACCCACAATGAGCGTCTAAGGCGGGTAATGGAGGTGGTGTTGGATCAGGGAGTCATGCTGAATGAAGAAAAATGCATCTTTGCAGCTGAGACCATCGAGTTTGTGGGGTTTCGTTTGTTCTCTGAGGGCCTGAGCCTCCTGCACTTGAATGTGGAGGCGTTCCTTCAACTTCCAGACCCCACAACGCCCGCGCAAATCTCGTCATTCCTGGGCATGGCAAATTTCTATGGGTGTTTCACTTCTCATTATTCGGAAACAATAGAACCACTCTGCACCCTCCTGAAGCAGAATGCGCCATGGGAGTGGACTCCAGCCTGCTCAGCTGCCATCTCTAAACTGAAATCTCAGCTCACCTCCCTGCCAGTGTTGGCTCATTTTGACCCATGATACCCCACTTTTGTAACGTGTGATGTGTCAAGCTCGGTGGTGGGGGCAGTCATGTCTCAACTACAGAATGGAACGGAACACCCGGTGGTGTTCGCATCGAGTTCTCTTACATCGGCAGAACAGCGGTACGCAGTAGGTGAAAGGAAGGCACTCACATGTGTTTGGGCATGCAAACGATGGTACATCTACCTCTATGGATGACACTTCACGCTGCGCACAGACCACAGGGCATTGACGACCTTACTGGAAATGATCAAATTGGGACACAAACCCCTGCGGATCCACAGATGGACCGATAGGCTGGGGGCCTACAACTTCACTACCCAGTTCACTCCAGGCAGAGAGAATGTCGTGGTGGACCTCCTGTCCTGTGCCACACCCAACACTGGACAAACTAATGACTGTGACCCCTGGAGGCAGACCTGATCAGTGCATTGCATGACCCCCTCCGGAATGTCATGTCTTTCCAGGAACTCCAGGTGGAGTCAGAACAGGATTCAACATTATCTCAGCAACGTTCATTCATCTGGGGGGTAGCCCACAAAAATGCAGGGAGAGCTGGCACCTTTTCCCAGGGTCAGGGATGAACTGAGCTATTGGAACGACGTACGCGTGGTGAGAGGGCACTGCACAGTGGTTCCGGTGTCACTGAGAGCTCGTATTTTAGCCATGCTTCATGAGGGTCACCTGGGGGTAGTTAGGGTGAAGTGCTGCAGGGACTCGGTCTGGTGGCATGGAAAAGGACATTGAAGTTATGGTAAAAGACTGTACCATGCTTGGAGAGTGGGAAAACTGGGACACCCCCACCTTTGCAACCATTACAGTATCCGGAGGGCCCCTGGAAACACATTCAGCTGGACATCTGCGGTGAGCTACACATGGTCCCCACAAACAGTCGTTTCTTGCTGGGAACCTATGTTCTGCATTCGAAATGGCTGGAGGTGTTGCAAGCAAGCAAAGTTTATTTGTATAGCACTTTTCACGTATATATATCACAAAGTGCTTCACAGCAAATTAAAATTTACACATACACAGAAATTAAAATCAATAGAAATAAGATAAAATATTCATATTAATAGAGATAAAAAGAGAAAACAGTCAAGAAATAAAAGCCATTCAATGAGAGCTAGAAGCCTGTCTAAACAAATGAGTTTTAAACTCCTTCTTACAGGAGTCAACAGACTCAAGGCAGCACAAGGACAGTGGAAGTGTGTTCCAAAGCCGTGGTGCAGCGGCCTGGAAAGATCGATTTCCACGGGTTCTGAACTTGGTCCGAGGGACCACCAGGAGTCTCTGGTCTGAGGATCTTAGTGATCGTGTCGTGGCATAAGGAGTCAAGAGGGCTGAGATGTATGAAGGGGCTTGGCCATTAAGAGCTCTAAAAGTCAAAATTAAAATCTTAAAATGAAATCTAAAAGCAACTGGCAACCAATGAAGGGACAATAAAACCGGGGAAATGTGTTCCCTTTTCTTCGTCCGGGTTAAAAGTTGAGCTTCTGCATTTTGCACTGTCTGAAGACGGGCAACAGCAGTTTTATTATAACACATAAAAAGGGCATTACAATAATCTAAACGAGGCGAGATAAAAGCATGAATGATCATTTCCAGTTCAGGTGTTGAGACCATAGGTCTAAGTTTTGCTATATTCCTCAGATGAAAAAAGCAATTTCTGACTAGTTGCCGACTATGGCAGCCCAGTGACATAGCATTGTCAAAAACAACACCCAGGTTATGCAGGCTGGGCTGGACAGAAGAGCCTAGGTGACCTAAGTGTTGCTTTATCAGAGGAATTTTATTGTCTGGAGCGATGATCAGTGTTTCTGTCTTGTTAAGATTTAATTGTAAAAAGTTATTGTATAACCATGTCTGTGTAAAAATGGTAAGAAACACCCTTAAACTGACTAATAATCTGGCCAAGTGGGGTTAAATACAATAAAAACAGAGTAGGGCCCAGAACTGAGCCTTGAGGAACCCTACAGGAAAGTCCTTTACCCGCTGACATCTTCTCATTAAACAAAACACAAAACACTCTGTCAGTTAAATAAGATAAGAACCATTTCAGAACTAATCCTGAAATACGAAACGTGTCCTTCATCCTATTTATCAATATATTGTGGTCCACCGTGTCAAAAGCAGCAGTGAGATCCAATAACACCAGGACCGAGTACTGGCCAGAATCTGCTGCCATCATGATGTCACTGGAGACTTTAATTAGCGCTGTCTCGGTGGAGTGCATTTTGCGGAAACCAGACTGGAGGGTGTCAAAGATTTTATTTCTCTCTATGAATGTAGTTAATTGCTTGGCTACTACTTTCTCAAGCAATTTGGATAAGAACTCAGAAAAGATTTATTGCCAAGTACATTAACAGTAAACAACTGATAACATACGAGGGATTTGACTTGACACAGAAAACGACCTGCATTTCCGGTGACGCGGCAGCGTCTGAAAAACGCGCCTGTCATCAGATGGGTACAGGATGCATTGGGAAGAAAAGGATAACACAATAGGAAAGAGCAAAAAACCATTGATTGTCAGAATACCGGTCATATATGATCAATATTATGATTACAAGAAAAAAAGCCCTCAATGCACAATTAGCAGACAAGAATGTACACAAAGACACAAAGGGAGCAGTGAGTGAATGATCTTTTTCATCAGTTTTTTTGAGTCAGTGTGGGTGTAGTGTTGAGTCAGAATCAGAATCAGAAAAAGATTTATTGCCAAGTACATTAACAGATCACTGATAACATAGGAGAGAATTTGACTTGACACAGAAAATGAACCTGCATTTCCAGTGACACGGCTGCATCTGGAACGCGCCTGCCAACAGGATGGTACAGATAAGAAATCATACAATGGGAAGGAGCAAAAAAATCATTGAATTCAGAATATTGACCATAAGTAATCAATATTATGATTACAAAGACAAAAAAAGCCCACGATGCACATTCAAGACCAGAGTTCACAGGACACAAGGAGAGCAGTGAATGTTATCTTGTTGTCAGTTTCTGGGTCAGTGTGGATGTAGTGTTGAAGCAGTGTTGTATCAATCAATAAGAGCACAAGGACACTTTGGCAGAAGATGTTTTGTCTGGCTGCAGCAATTGTCCTTGGCAATTGTCCCAAGCAGCTACTGTCCGGAGGCCGTGTGCTCAGTGTTTTGAAAAACAAAGACTGGGGATTATCAGGAGGATTTTTGTGAGGGAAATTGAGCCAAAATAGAACTGATCACAGAGAAAGAACTTTATTTTCTTCTGCAGATTCAGTGCTTAATCCTTCATTGCGGGGCTTTGAGTCCGTCGTGGATAGACTTAAGCGTAACCATGATGTAATCCACCTTCCGAGACAGTTCTCCATTTGTCGCTATCAAAGTCTTCTCCATTTTTTCAATTTGATGGATGCACCTCGCGTGGCCAGCATTTTGATAGGTTGTATCCATCTTCAGCAATTTGCGGTACACCAGGACAATCCCAGTTCCAATCAGAACGATCCCAGTCACCATTATTACGAAGATATACAAATCTTCAATATCTTCGATAGAGAGATTACTCAGGCACAAGATCCTCCAAACACTTGTCACCCGTAAATAGCCCGCTGGAGCCGTCCCTGCGGGGCAAACAGCTTCCCCCGGAGCACTATTCCTTGTTGAAAAAATAGTGTCAATTGCGTTCAAAGCCCAGCTTATCAATTCCATAATTTCTTTCGATAAACAGCAGTAGACGCAGACAGACGACAGCAAGCTGGGATCCAGTTAGTTAGGGAAGTGGGGAGCTAGAGCAGAGAGAAAAGAGAGAAGCATCTACTCTCCTTGAAGAGCGGAAGTGAAAAGTGAGTGTAGGTGTTTGTATCAGTTAAGAACAACAAAGTCTCTTTGGCAGGAGATGTTTTGTCTTAGCGGCTGGCATTTGTCCTTGGCCATGCAGCTGGCTGTCCGTAGAGTCAATGCAGCTCAAATGTTTTGGAAACAAAAAACTGCAGATAATCTGGAGGACTTGTGTGAGGGGGTCAGATTAGTCGAATAGTACTGATCCCAGAGAAAGAAACTTTATATTCTCTTAGATTCAGTACTTTAATCCTTCAGTGCTAGACGTTGAATCCTTCATGGACGGCTCTCAGCGTGATCATGATGTAATCCATTTTCCTAGACAGTTCTCCATTTGTCGCTGTCAGAGTCCTCTCCATTTTTTCAATTTGATGGTTAAGCCTCGCCTGGCCAGCATTTTGATAGGCTGTGTCCATCTTCATCAATTTACGGTACACCAGGACAATCCCAGATCCAATCAGAACGATCCCGATGACCATTGCTACAAAGACGTACAAATCTTCGACATCTTCGATAGAAAGATCAGACAGGCACAAGAGTTTCCAATTACTTGTGTCCCTCAAATAGCCCGCAGCCGCAGTTCCTGCGGGGCAAACTACCTCCCCCGGGGCACTTTTCCTCGTTGAAAAAATAGTGTCAATTGCGTTCAAAGCCCAGCTTATTAAATCCATAATTTCGTTCGATAATCAGCAGTAGAGACACGCAGACAGACGATAGCAAGCTGGGATCCAGTCAGTTAGGGGAGGAAGGAGAAAAAAGTCAGAGCTGGAGAGAAGGAAAAAGCGTCTGCTCTCTTTGGGAGGCGGAAGTGAGAAGGGAAGGGAAGCTTTGAAATTGGCCAGTAATTGTTCAATTCTGTAGGGCCTAAGTTTTGTTTCTTTAATTTGGGTTCAACCACTGCTTGTTTAACCACTGCTTGTTTAACCACTTGCGCTCCGTTGTTCCGCGGGCGGGCAAGTCTCTGCATCCTAGGACGCACGAGGGCGCAGGTGCGCCCTTGTGCGCACTCGGACGCATAGTCCAGATTGTGGTGATGTAGGTGGTGTTGGCGTCCAAGCGCCACTAAAAAAAAAACTGCAGACACAGCCGCGAACAGATTAGTTCATCTGATTGACCTCTCATTCGACTATTAAGAGCCTTGAATTGGGTTTCTGAAACCTTGAAGAGCCAATGAATGAAAACCTAGGAAGGAGGACCCGCCTACTGTGAATGCAGGAGCCAATTGAAGCACAGAAATTCAGGCTGGGTGAAGAGAGACTTACTGCTGCAGCAGATGAAAACAAAGGACGCTGGACAAATCTGCTACAGACCCCGCAGCATAGAGACCACCCACAAGTGGGACCTGCGCTCATTCCAGCAGAATAGACGTTTAGGATTCTCTTCCGTCATCATAGACCGATAGAGGCCGATGACAAAGGTCGTAAATCATTCACCAAAACCGCAATAATGGAATTATGTTTTGATCGGGATCCACGAGCGGACCAGCGTCGCGTTCGTCTGACAATGGGGAAGAGAAGTTCGCCAGGACTCTGCTGCTGTGAAGAGGTAAGGTGTTGTAAGCTAAATTATTATTTCTCCCTGAAAACTGTAATCCAAAAATGACTTTTGACCGATCGGTAAATTACAACTGTACTGCGCACGAAGTACGAAGTGCGTGCGCCGCGATAAATGGTTCATTTCCCGTGTTCGGACCGTGAACGCCCCCCCCCCCCCCCCCGCTGCAGATGAGGAGCCGGGGGGGGGGGGCGTTCACGGTCCGAACGCCCCCCGGTCTGCGGGGGGAAGCATATGAGTCTATTCCTTCATGTAGCGATGGCCGTCGTCTGTAGCGAGGGGGGGGACAAACCCCCCCCCACACACACACACAGTAGCGGGGGGGGGGGAGCCGCTGTGAAAACATGCAAGGAGTGTAATCCGTCATGTAGCGAGGGCCGAACTCCGTCTTTTGTAGCGGGGGGGGGACAACCCCCCCCCCCCCACACACACACACACAGAGACACAGCCCTGAGTGTCACCTTTCATTAGAGCCCAAAATGAAGATTCTACATTGAATTATTCAAAAGTTACAGATGTTTTTCCAAACTGTGCCATTTGGCACAATTTGACACAGTTCAAAAACGCCTGGGAACTACCTGAGAACAAAGCTGTGTAAAATATTCATTTTTTGTGGTATTGTTACCAAATTTGGATCTCAGCTTGATAACACTTGGTTCTACATTTCTGTTGCATTTTCCAGCCGGATTGGACAGCTGTGTGTTATTTGCAAGCATTTGTATCCAAAAAAACACCGTGTCCAAATTTATTTTCTTCAAGTTCAGTATGTTTAGATGACTGTAACTCAGTGGTCGGAGCACGTAGAGAGATTATGACTGTTTTGGCAAAAAATTCAAAGTGTTTTCTTTTAAATGAGACCAACCCCATGAAGATGCTGCAAAGGGTTAAATAACAGCTTTCGATTTACTTTGGGCACGTTATTTTTTGGCATTTTTAGGAAAATTGCCCGGAGTGCAAGGGGTTAAAAGAGCTGGGATCAGCGCCTGATAAAAGTGACCAATTTATGATTTCGACAACTAAAGGCCCGACAGAGTCAAATATTTTGAAAAACAGTGACGTTGGGAGGATATCTAATGGGCTTGAAGAGGGCTTCATAGAGACCAGAAGACCATTTACATCCAGTGTGGCATAACATTAGGTAGCTCACATATTCCTTGGCAGAGACCCAAACATAAAAGAACTTTGAACTCGCGGTGTGTATTGACATCACGCCTCAAATGGACAATGAGTCTGGACCACCTACGAACTGGGGAAGAAGTGAGAAGATCTGGAGAGTGAACCTGAAAGGACTGTCTGACCTCCTGGGGTCAGACAGAGGAGCCGAGAGGACAATGGAGGGATTAAATGTGGATGTGATTCTGTGTTTGATGTGGAAGTATAAATGTATGTGGTTTACCGCAGCTCACTCTCTTATTCCCTGACTGAGAGAAGGAGCTGTGGGACGTGAGATGGAATTAAACCAATACTGAGAAATCATCCAGTGTCATCATTTCACGATTCCTACACCAGTAGCATGACTGGAGTAAACGAGGACCACGTGATAGAGGGGGCCTGATTCAGGCCAAGGTCCTCAGCAGATGGTGTAGTGCTTGCTCTAATATCATTCACCTGATTCACCATAACATTTGCAAAGTCATAACATTCAGCAGTAGAATAAGCAGGAACCATGGCTAAATCAGCTGAGACAATGGAGTTAATGGTGTCAAACAAAAACTTGGGATTTCCCTTGTTTAAGGATATAAGCTGAGCAAAGTAGTTTGTTCTCGAATCCTTCATCATATCATTTAGTGAGGTTATGAGATCTTTGAGGTGGAGTCTGTGCACCTCAAGCTTGGTGGCCTTCCCCAAACGTTCCACCTTTCGACAACTTCTCCTAAGAATACAGATCTCTTCATTTAACCAAGGGCATGGTTTCTTAGGAGAAGTATTGCTATATTTAATAGGAGCCACTTTATCAAGTACCATTCGGCACTGTTGGTTTAAGCAATACACCATAGAATTTACATCGTCACATCCTACAACTAGAAAAGCACTCGGAGAGCGTAGACCTCCGCCAAGCGGCACAGTTCCCCCCATACAGTGATTGTGTGTACGTTTTCAGATTCCCTGAGCATGAAAAGATATGACTAGCAATTGGATTCACAATGATTATTTGTTTATTTGACATGGACAGTGCAATAAACAGATAATTAATGAATGACAATCAATGTGATAGTGATAGGATTAGTGGTTCAGTAGTGTAAAACGGGGCTATAAGGGACGGCGGATTAATAAGGGACAGTTTTCTGGGAAATGTTTTAAATGTAATTCTGCTTTTTTTATTTTGAGCAGGACGCTGAGTTGTGTTGTTATTATCAAATATCCATGAATCCTTCATCAAATCTAGGTGGAAGCAAAATTAAAAAAGCAGAATTACATTTAGAAAAGTGTCCCATATTACCCCGCCGTCCCTTATAGCCCCGTTTTACGGTTGTAAAAGCATTGCCTCCTTGGCGGAGGTAATAAACTGAAGTGTTGGTGTGTCCATCTCCTCCACTGACGGATGCAGATTGGTTAGACAGGTTGCCGTGGGTTTTATATTATATTGGGGTTGCGCTCCGCGGCAAAACCGAATTTAGAATCTTCCCCGGCAGAGAGGTCGTTTTTACGCAGCGCCTATAGCTGGGCGGGGAATTTGTGGCAAATAATCGGGCGGCGGACAGGTGGCCGTGTCAGGTTTTGCAGCATGGCGCAAAAACAGGGACGGTGGCGGGCCCAGGCCAGCAGTGTTTTCCGTGTGCTTTTGTGCGTAAAACGTTGAAGAACGCGGAGTTTGTGTTGGTCAGACACGACGACCAGCGCAATGTGCGCAGCGCCTATGGCTGCCACAGGCACGCTGGGGGGCCCAGGCCAGCAGTGTTTTCCGCATGCTTTTGTGGCTAAAATGTTGAAGAAGGCGGAGTTTGTGTTGGTCAGACACGACGCCCAGTGCCCTCCATTGCGCCTGCGCACATGTTGAAAATGGCCGTATGTCACAGTGTGGAAAAATGCTTTAAAAAATTCCTGTATGCAGACGGTGATGCGGATCATCCCCAAAATTTAATCAGTTCTTCCTTGTACCATTTCCAACAACGCCTGAAAGTTTCAATGAAATCCGTCCAAAAGTTTTTGAGTTATCTTGCTAACCAACAGACAAACAGACAGACAGACAAACACACAGACAAACACACAGACAAACCCCGGCAAAAACATTACCTCCTCCTGGCCTTTCGGCCTGGCGGAGGTAACCAGGTGAGTGTCAAAAGCTGAAATAAATCTATCCACGGCCTGCTGGTTAATAATGCACCTCTGACTCAATGTTTTACATTCCTGCTGTTCCACATTAACCTCTTGCACTCCGGTGTACCGCGGGCGGACACGTCTCTGCGTCCTAGAGCGCACGAGGGCACACGAGGGCGCTGCGTCCTAGAGCGCACTGAAAAAATAAAGCTGCATTTCCGTTCTTCCACTACAGACACAGCCGCAAACAGAAAGCCAAAGGAGTGCTTTGATTGGTTTAGATGTGATTGACCTCTCATTCGACTAATAAGAGCCTTGAATTGGGTTTCTGAAACCTTGAAGAACCAATGACTGAAAACCTAGCAAGAAGGACCCGCCTACCAACGGCTGTGAACACAGCCAGCCAATTGAAGCACAGAAGTTCGAAAGCTGTTTTGTGTAAGGCTGGGTGACACACAGGCGTTCGCCAGTCTTTTTTTCTTACTACTGTTCTTATTTGTTTTGAAAAATCGTTCGCCAAAACCGCAATCATGGAAGCGCAAAACCGCAATAATGGAATTATGGTTTGACCGGGTCGCTGACCAGAACCACGAGTCCGTAACAAGCGGACCAGCGTCATGTTCGTCTGACAATGAGGAAGACAAGTTCGCCAGCGACATTGCTGTTGTGGACAGGTAAGTGTTATAAGCTAAATTACTCTTTATCCCTGAAAATTGTAATCCAAATGACTTTTGGCCGATCTGTAAATTACAACTGTGCGTTATCGGCCCCCCCGTCATGTTGTGAACACCACCCCCTCCCCGCTACTCTTCTGTAGCGGATTGCAGATATGTTGCAGATATTTTAGTGCGACTGTGCGTATTAGACCGCGGCGCACCGTCACCGCTTTCCGTCATGTAGCGATGGGCGATGTCCGTCCTCTGTAGTGGGCGGGAGGGGGGAGAGTTGTTATCTTCTACATTACAGATATTCTAGTATAATTTTTAGTGCACTGTAGGTTATTTTTTCTTGTAAAAAAAAAAAGCCACACATTTTGTACATGGCATGCTTCTTTGTGTGTGGGGGCTTGTTTGTTCATTCATTCATTCATTCATGAATGAATAAACAACCCCCCCCCCCACACACACACACAGCCCTTCACCTTTCATTAGAGCCCAAGATGAAGCTTCTATATTGAATCATTCAAAAGTTACAGACGTTTTTCCAAACTGTGCCATTTGGCACAATTTGGCACAGTTCAAAAATGCCTGGGAACAACCTAAGAAAAAAGCTGTGTAATATATTCATTTTTTGTGGTATTGTTACAAAATTTTGACCTCAGCTGGATAACACTTGGTTCTACATTTCTGTTGCATTTTCCAGCCAGTATCTGAAGCTGTGTGTTATTTGCAAGCATTTGTATCCAAAAAAACACTCAGGCGAAATTTATTTTCTTCAAGTTCAGTATGTTTAGATGACTGTTACTCAGTGGTAGGAGCACTTAGAGAGATTATGACTGTTTTGGCAAAAAATTCAAAGTGTTTTCTTTTAAATGAGACCAACCCCATGAAGATGCTGCAAAGGGTTGAAGAACAGCTTTTGATTTACTTTGGGTACGTTATTTTTTGGCGTTTTTAGGGAAATTGACCGGAGTGCAAGGGGTTAACTGACAGATCAAAGAAAACACAGCAATGATCACGGACACAAACATCCTCCACTTTAACATTGTCCAAACTCACTCCCAGTGAAAAGACAAGGTCCAAGGAATGCCCCTTATTATGTGTAGAGCCGGAGTCGTGCTGCCAGACCATCACACTACCACCGCCATATTTTACTGTTGGTATGATGCTCCTTTATATGTACTTTTTTGTTGTTTTTTTTCTGCCCTCAGAAAAAAGTTCAGGCTCAGGAATTTTTTTTGCTTTTAGATAGCCATCCATGCTTTAATCATGTCTCGACTTGATTACTGCAATGCACTTTATGTTGGCATCTCTCAGTCTTCTCTCGGCCGCCTTCAGCTTGTGCAAAATGCAGCGGCCCGTCTTTTGACCAACACACCTAGGCGAGAGCACATTACTCCAATCCTTTTTTCACTTCATTGGCTTCTAGTCCATTTTAGAATTAATTTTAAACTTTTGCTTTTTGTTTTTAAAGCTCTAAATGCCCTGCTCCAGTTTATATAAGATAAGATAAGCCTTTATTAGTCCCACAACGGGGAAATTCCAGGATTGCAACAGCACAGGGATAGCAACACTCAGAGCAACAATCAGAAGGCAAGAAAAAAAAACAAAAAAACAAGAGCAGCGAGTATACATATGTACATATAAACATAAATATATAGACACACGATGCGGAGCATTGCAGCTAGATGGAATAAATATATAGATATATAAACACACAGTGCGGAGCATTGTAGCTAGATGGAATAAATATATGAACATATAAACACACACAGTGTGGAGCATTGCAGCTAGACGGAATAAATATGTGAATATATAAACACACACAGTGTGGAGCGTTGTAGCTAGATGGAATAAATATATGAATATATAAACACACACAGTGCGGAGCATTGCAGCTAGATGGAACAAACATGCAAATATATAAACACACAAAGTGCGGAGCATTATAGCTAGATGGAACAAACATGTAAATATATAAACACACACACAGTGCGGAGCATTGTAGCTAGATGGAACAAATATTCAAACACATAAACACACACAGTGTGGAGCACCGTAGCTAGATGGAATAAATATGTAAATATATAAACACAGTGCGGAGCACTGTAGCTAGATGGAATAAATATATAAATATACAAACACACACAGTGCGGAGCATTGCAGCTAGATGGAATGAAACAGCATAACCGTCTACTTAGTTATCCTACATGGTATGATTATGTACCCATACATATTGTCACCCTCCGTAGCGACCGGTATTTTCCTAGTTGTATACTGGAGGGGACCATTGTGTAAGTCTATTGCGTCTTTTGCATTCAATACTATTAGGTTGTCACGTCTTTTTGCTATCTCTGCGAGCAGCCCTGCTTAGGTTATACAGTCTGACAGCCGTAGGTAGGAAGGACCTGCGAAACCTCTCGGTTGTGCACCTAGGATGATGTAGTCCGCTGCTAAATGAGCTCTACAACATTCAGTGTGTCCTGCATAGGGTGGAACTCGGACTCCAGCAGAGATGACAGTTTAGCCACCATCCTTCTCTCTCCCATCTCCTCCACTGGGTCAAGGCGCTGCCCCAGGACAGAGCTAGCTTTCTTGATCAGTTTGTTCAGTCTCTTCCTATCGGCTGCTGTAATGCCACTGCCCCAGCAGACCACTCCAAAAGTGATGGTTGATGCCACCACCGTGTCGTAGAATGTCTTCAGCAGCGCCCCTTGTACACCAAAAGACCTAAGTCTCCTCAGTAGGAACAGCCTGTGCTGTCCCTTCTTGTCGAGTGCGTCAGTATTGTGTGACCTACATGCTATCTCTGACCTGGCCCTTTTTAAATCAGAACTTAAAACATATTTGTTTAGGATGGCTTTTAATGCCCAGTAGTGGTGATATTTGTCTTGGCATTTGTTTTTATTTCATTCTCATTTTTAGGTATTTATTCTTATTTCTTTGTTTATGTTATTTGTTTTCAATGCTGTGTGTGTTTTTAATGCTGTTTAATTTTCTGTAAAGCACTTTGGTCACCTACGGGTTGTTTTAAAGGGCTATATAAATAAAGTACATTACATTACATTAACTTCTGAACCCATGTGGGGCTCAGCCCAAATTAACCTTTGGTGGGACCTGCATGGACATGCTAGCTGGGCAGTATCAGCTGAGGAAATATCAGGTATACAGTTAATGTTCCTGCATTATGTGGTGACTGTATGGTCACTTGGATTTTTTTGTTGACATCATTACTCTTTACCAGTGTTGAGCAAGTTACTAAAAAATAGTAATTAATTTCTAGTTACTTCTTTTCAAAAGAAATTGAGTTACTTTACCAATTACTGCATGATTAAAGTCACTAGTTACTTACGTTTAAGCATTTAAAAGTAACTCTCATTACTTTTAAATGCATACTTAAATCATCTTGCACACATACAGTAGCAAGATAATTTAATTAATGGATTACATTACAGGCTTATTAATGTCAAACTGAAAACAGACTGTTTCAGACAGAGCTTTTAGAACATGTTCAGTTTGTTTTATCCTGCCTTGAGAGCTCTTATTGTGGGAAAAATCTGAAAAAAATCAACATGATATTGCCAGTAATTTCCTCATTTTGGAGTAAGAACAATACTGCATAGAGCTGTTGATGTTTATCTTACCTTTATGACATGGATTTAATCCAATGAAGAGTGATCCAAAGAAAATGTCCATTATCCACAGTCCAAATGTTTGCTGTGACAGAGATATGATCCAGTCCCTCAAATTCCTTTTGGAGATCAAAATCCATTTTTGAATAATCTTTATCCAGGTAGCAAGTAGATGTGTTTTAACCTCAGTGAATCACAGTCTCAGCTATCTGATGGAAAGTCACTGTTTATATTATGTCTTCAGTCTGAAACGACGTATCAGGCAATTGGTCGGTTTAATTCTTGCTAGATAACTGTCATGAACCCCCGCCATTACACGCCGCACGGGAGAGGGAATGAAAAACCCAATTGCAGGAGTAGAGAGTGCCAAGTTTATTACAGTTCACCAAATAACAAGTCCAATGATCCAATGGTTCAATCAAACCACCCTAGATTATGGAGAGGTGTAATGATGGAATTGACCACCACACATACAGGGCGCCTGCCGAATGCTCTACAGTTTGGTGAATATGGAGCCTAGTGCTGCAGGGCTGCGTTGGGCAAAAACAGGAAAGGCAAGCAGCCTAGTGCCACAGGGCTGCTAACACAGGAGAGAAGGCTAAAGTCACTTACAGGTCTGGAGCTAATCCGGGGCGAGCCGTGCAGTCTGGAGGATGAGGCAGAGAAGTGGGACCAGCCAAAACACCAAGGAATGGACCGTCTTCAAATGTCAGGCTGGGTAGTACACAGGGAGTGAATAACCATACGCGGAGCAACACGCTGTCACGTATGAAGGGGAATGCCCCGACAATCTCCTTCCTCAGCAGCGGCAAACAAATACTCCAGAAGCTAACAAGGAAAGAGATTGCCAGTGTGGGAATGCGTGGACAGAACTGATTGGGAACAGGTGAGTGAGAGGGCATGTGAATGAGAGTGAATGGAGCGTGTGCATGTGTGTGTGTGCGTGTGGGTGTGTGTATGTGTGTGAGCACCGGTGACAGAGCAGCTGACAGTGCTTGACAGGAGGAGGGGGCGTGCCAGAGCTGTCAGGAGGAAACTAGGACAAATCATAACAATAAGTCAGAACCGGGTTTGGCCTCCAAACCGAGATTCATGACAGGTAACAAACTGTCCAGATGTTCTTGAAATCCAGCCGTGGCGGTTGAGACAGTATTTCCACTTTACACCCAGCCGTGACTGTTCAAATCGCGTAGAACCACTAACATGGTGTTATTAGCATAGGTAGCCATTACTTAGCATTAGCTTTGTTGGAGCTTTGTTGCTGTTTTCAAGCACTTCTGAAGATTGCAGTAGGTCTCAACCGGCACTTTAGCTTGCAACCCATCAATATGTTTTTGTCCTTAACCACAACAAAGGAAAAATAATCCATCTATTTCCACAAAAACAAAGTAGCTTCATCTCATCCTCCGCTCAGTAATTAAGACTCAGCTCTCTGCAACAGGTCACGTCGACTGACAGCTATGTCTCAGCTATGGTAGGGTCAGTTTGTATATTCATTTATTTGCGCTGAAAATATCTATCCATATTAATAAAACAAGTAATGGGTAACACATCTGATCAATTTTCAGTAACTGTAATGCATTACTGAATTTTTAAACTGTAATTTCGTTACACAGCACGTTACTGCAAAAGTAGATTCTTTGCAGCTGGTGTGGTCTTGTTATTAAAACAGTGTGGTAACAGTTCAGAAATAACGAATCTCCCTCCTTAGTCAGTGTATCATCACATTTCTGCACATCCCCACAAATCTGGAAGTCGGGATGAAGAGGGGAAGAACATCTGCGAAGAAACGTTATAATTATATCTGAAAATGTGAAGAAAAGGGGGGCTATAAAGGAATAAAATGGGGGTGGGGGAGGGGGCAGAGATACACACAAAAAAGTTTTGACTGTAAAATGATTGCCAGATTCCTATTTGTGCTTCTTGAAAGGTCTCTGCCGCTGCATATGGGATGTGGGATGAGAGCTCTGGCAAATCAAAGGCGCGTTGGATAAAGATCTCTGGGAGCCCTTGCTAGTAAACAGGCCTATAAAAGTGGCTCGAGGGGTGGAGCATCAAACGACTTGAACATGTGCCCACCTCCGATGAAGCCAGAGCTTCTGCAGGCATGGGTTGCAGCTCTGCGCGGGGGCTGACGGTGGTTTGGAGCTTCATCCTTCTATCATATCCTCTGATTAAGGCCCATCAGTCATGCAGGGTATGACCGTGCCTCTGATGCACCTTCCAACTTTCTTCTTCACCATTTTTGTTCGCCACCCTGCATGTCCTGCCAACTCCAACTGGATTTTAGCTTATTTTATAAACATTTTGGATGCATTTAATTCCCTCACCCATCCTGTCATTATCTGTCTTTATTTACCACTGCCTGTCTTTCATCATACTCTTTTTCCCCCACCAGACAGGGCCTGGTGCTGCAGTAGCTACAGCATTTTCTGGCAATAAAGCAGAGCATGCAAATGCAAGGAGGGCCACCAAAGCTACAAGTTCACCCTGTAAATGTTTGGGGTGGGGGGGGTGGGTGCATTAAAATTCCTTTTAAATGCTTGGTTTTTTTTTTATCTTTTACTGCTATAATTATAATAGTTTTCCTGGTGCTTTTTATCTTTTTTTGACAATAAATGTCATAAAATGTCCTTTGTAAGTTTGCCCTTTTTTCAGGAGAAGTGTAAATTTCAAAATCTACCAAGTATTTGTCATTTTTATATGTTTTAATTGCTTAAAACAGCGTGTAATAACTAAAAACACAAAAAGCAGATTTGAATTTTCATCAGTTTTCTCTTTGTGAATATTTCAAATGTACATGAACAAAAGTTTTGCGATAGCAAAACTGAAACTGAAGCCCTTATACATCTTCTCATTTTTGTTTGTCCAGAACTTACAGTGTCCAATTCACAAGCTGTTTTGTGTGTCCATGTCTAGGTGTTTTCTTAGCTCTGTTGTAGTTCAGGAATCAGTTCTCTCTAGCTGTTGCTGTCCCACTGGTGTTCCTGGTGGATTTCTCTTCATCTGAAGAACCTCGAAAAATATAAAGATATAACATAAGAGAAGATTTATCCAAAAGAAACAACACCCCTAAACAAAAACAAAGGAACAAAAAAATAACACCAAAATGGGCGGGAGGAGGGTGACAAGGCACAGTAGGAAAAACAAACATAGGAATCTCACACAAATAAAAAGTCCAACAGAGCCTCTAGAGTCCCAGGATCACTAGACTGGGGAGCACAGTGAATCAGGGGGGTGACCAGCTTCCAGGAGACCCTGGACCAGAGAACATGACAGGTCTGGTGGTCTTCTAAAGTCCCTAGACCACCAGAAAGGAATGCAGGATAGGTCAGGTGGCCTATCACTGTCCTTGGGCCACCAGGTTATGGGATGAGGTGGGTCAGGAGGCCTCCCAAAGTCCAAAGAACCCCAAATCAGAGAACATGGTGGGTCGGGTGGCCTCCCACTGTCCTTGGGCCACCACATCGTGGGACGAGGTGGGTCAGGGGGCCTACCAAAGTTCACAGGCCCCCTGGCTTGGTTTGTACTAACCAAGTCCCAGCATGGGACTTGGTTAGTAGGTACAAACACTGACCTCAAACACTTACAAACACTGACCTCAGAAATAGATGGAAGGTCCCTGACCTCTGGAGCAACGAGTGAAGGTCCCTTGACCTCTGGAGCCATGGGTGGAGGTCCCTTAACCTCTGGAACAGATAGTGCAGGAGCATCTGGCCCCAATGGCTTGAGAACCACCCCACTGCAGTCACCTCAGATGGGGGAAAAGGGCAGGGTGAGACGTCACTAAAATCACCAGGAGCTAGACAAGTCTTAACTAATATTGATGTTATAAAAGTAAAAAAACGAACTTGCCTGAGCTCCTGGTCCTCTGCTGCTGGGGTGACCACCTCAGAATGAGCCGCAGGAGCCAAAGCATGTACCTCGGGCATAGCTGGAGCTGTGGGTGTGCACCTCAGGGACTGCCGGAGCTGCACCGTACACCTCGGGGAGGACTGAAGCTGGGATGTGCACCTCGGGGGCAACTGGAGCAGGCTCGTGCACCTCGGAGACTGCCAGAATTGCTGCATGCACCTTGGGGAGGACTGGAGCCGGCATGTGCATCTTGGGGGCAGCTGGAGCAGCACCTCGGGGGCTGCTAGAGCTGGTACGTGCAGCACAGAGGAAACAAGCGTTGAGGGGTGCTCCTCCATCCCTGACTTTGGAAGACCACTGGACCCATCATATTCTCTGGTCTGGGGGTTCTTGGAAGCTGATCAGTCCCCAGACTCATCGTGTTCACCATGTCGGTGGTTTGAGGCCACCCAATGGACGTTTTTGGTTTTGTGTTTTCTGTTGTTGTTTTTTGTTGTGAGATTTCTATCTTTGTTTTTTCCCACTGTGCCTTGTCCCCCTCCTCCTGCCCACTTTGGTGTTGTTATGAGGTTTTTTGTTTTTGTTTAGGGATGTCTGGAATCGTCCCTTTAAAGGCAGGATTATGTCAGGTTCTTCTTGTTCATTTTGTTCGCCTGTGATTATTATTATTATTATTATTATTATTATTATTTATCATAGTTACTGTCTCCTGTGTCTGCCCTGGTCTGTTGTCACCCCCTGCGCAATTTGCGCAATGAACATGACAGAAAGTTACCACCAAGAAGAGCCCAAGCAGTAAGTAACGTGTTACTCATTTTTTGTGTTTTTTTTCACTCACCTGCTCGGAGCGTCATGTCCTGGTCTGGCCGTTCCCACACTGGGTTTAGTGGATGGGCAGCAGGACAGCCCAGCACAGAGGAGCAGCTGGCGGCCTGGAGAATCTGGGAGCTCCTGGAGGAAGCGCACGACTCCTTCGGTCCCGGAGATCGGTTAGCCTGCCTCAACGGAGTAATGTGGATCCTGAGGACTCACCGGGGCCTCTGCAATTACCCCCAGTACTCCAAGCTGCTATCCGGAGTCTTTGTGCTTGAGCAGGCTTTCCCCAACCTGATGAGGAGGGATCTCCAGACAAAGCCCAAACAAAGACGCGCTCCTCTGTCGGTGGCCATCTTCTCCTCTTCTCCGTCCTCCGCTCCAAGATGACATCCACCAGGTCAGCAACATCGGTGTCATCCGGAATCCCGGAGGAACAATCCAGCCCTGCCAACTGCTCCCACACTGAGCCCAGTTACCCCGCAGTGGATCATCACCAGTTCCAAGCAGTCCTGTCTGCAGGATGTCCTTCTGTATCCACTGCGAGGTCTTCTTCCTCGATTTGTTCGCCGGCGGCAGTGGGGCGCTTGCTTTCTTTACCTGGGTCTCCTGTTCCTGTGGCGAGAAGGGCGGCTCCCATATTTCCTACAGAGGAGCCAAAGGCCGCCTTTCTGGGACGGACGAGTGACAATGTCCAAGCAGCAGCAACTAACACCACAAACCAGGGGAACAGGCAAGTTTCTTTTCATGTGACTCACTTTAATAATGAAATGTCTTGCCTGATTCCCAGTAGGGAGGCTCAGGGAAAGCAGTCCCCTGAGCTTTCCCCACCTGCTGCTGTTAAAAACTGTTCACCAGCCCTTTTTCCTCTTCCCTTGGTGTGCCTGCCAGAACCGGAGCTGAGCAGTCTGGATCAGGAGGAGCCAGAGGTCTGGGAGGGATGTCCCCCTGCAGCCATGGTGAACCAGGTCCCAGCCGCCACGCCGGAGGAGTCACCAGCGTGGATCATGGCAGCTGGGAGAGTTAAGACTGCAGTGACCATCATGCCTGCTGTGGAGGCCGCCACAGCAGAGCCAGCGCCCAAGCGGAACCTCTTGGAAGCCGAACCTGGGAGGACGTCGCCGGGATCGCCGAAGTCCTGGACAGCGGTAGAGCTTGAGCTAAGGCAAGTGCTGTCTTTTGTCTTTCTCCTTTCCATTATTGAGCATTTTTGCCTAGCTTTAGGTGAGGAGAGCCAGCTGCAGACAAACGCTGCACCTGAGCTCGCCTCGCCGGGCTCTGCCGCTGCCGGTGACTCTGACCCTTCCCCCTCTCTCTCTGAGTCCATTTCCAGAGTTGTCGGAGAGGGTCTTCCATCGCCGGACGAGTCTGTGGACCTGGGCTCGCAACCGGAGGGCACCGAGGTTCCGGTCGAGGTGGTTGTTGGGGGCACCCAGTCCCAGTCTAGGGTGCCTGTGATCGATCGCCTCCTCGCTTGGGTGCTCATACGGGTCGGCTGGCCCATGGCCAAGATGGCATCAAGGTCAGTAGTGGCCCAGCTGGGTCCCACCATGGGTGCAGCAGGGGTCCAGCTGGACTCCATCATGGGTGTAACTATGGCTCGGTCGGGGTCCATCAAGGGTGCAGCCAAGTTCCAGTCCAATGCCGGGACCATCGAGGGTGCAGCCGTGCTCCAGTCCCATGCCGGGACCATCGAGGGTGCAGCCATGCTCCAGTCCCATGCCGGGACCATTGAGGGTGCAGCCGCGCTCCAGTCCTACGTCGGGACCACCGGGGGTGCCACAGGACAGTTTGGGGATGCCGGGGTCTTCCTTTCCCTTTTGAAGGCCCTGTGGGTGTTCCTTCTCCTTCTGCCGGGCACCGTCGGGGTCTTTCTCCCTTCGCCACCAGTGTCCACAGGGGTCTCTCTTCCCCTGTCTGGCCACCCACCTCTCAGCCTTCTGGTAGGTAGGCCACCGCCTCATCTGACCCTCTGGTCCTGGTGGTCCAATCGTGTGGGCAGGCCACCCGAAGGATTAGGTTCCCGGGTCAAGTGGCCCTTTTTCTCTGGCAGGCCGCCTGATACTGTTCTGCAGGCCGCCTGCTGGCCCTGGAATTTTGGCCGGCCCCCTGAACTTACAGCAACCTGCTGGGCCTTGGATGCTGGCTGGCCCCCCAAACCGTGGGACTCTTGGGGGTGGGGTGGGTTAGTTTATTTTTGGGGTTGGGGAGTGTTGTCATGTTGTATTGTGGTGATTATTCTTTCCTGCTTTATCCCCCTAACCTGTTTTCCCCCACCTCCCACCCTGGGTTGTTTGTATTGGCTTTTGAGTGGGGGGGGGGGGGTAGGTTGTTTTTTTTGATGGTACGGTGGGTGTCTGGTTCCCACCCCTTGAGGGAGGGTGGCACTGTCATGTTCGGGGTCCTCACCCCGAGCATGACTTGTGGCTGTTGGGTTTAATTATTACTTATTAATTCCAGCTGACGGATGGAGATTTGCTCTCCGTCAGCCCCACAGCCACGCCTCCTCCTCTTACCAGGCACTCACCAGTTTTCTGTTCACCACATACACACTCACACATTCATGCACACAGACACACTCACACACTAATTCTCATACTTATACTCACATACACACACACACAGTTCAATCAGTCACACACCTGTTGCGACACGGCTACTCATACTTGCTGTCATTAGCGCTTGGTATTAATAGCAGGGCAGTACGACTAGCCGGTGTGGCAACTTTGCAATGTCAACTTTGGATATCCAGGCTCTTGTCGGTTGGTTTTCCCCTGGACTAAAAGCGTGTTGTTCCCTCAGAGCCTTTCCGCTCCGACACCTTTGTAAGTCTTCCTTTTGTACATTTTCCCTCCGCTCCCGTTTGCTTGGAGCGCGTTAGGCATTCCTTTGACCAATCAAGCTTGTAGCCGGGTGTCTTCCCTTCTGCTGTGACTGTATTTGGACTTTCTCCATATTCACCCATAGTAAATAAACACATTACTTACTCTGCGTTTTGGGCTCATTGCTATTCCTTATGTTCGCTGCGCAGTTTGCGACATGCGGCATGACGCCGTTAGCTTCGCTTTTTTCCTGATCCGTAAGCTTTCAGTGTGACGTATGACATCATTAGTGGAACTACCATAAAGACCCTCTTCTCAGCTTTCAGGAGCCATTGGGATGAAGGATGAATAGTTGAGGAGTTACGGTAAATTCAATGAGGGGCTGTGACTGCTGCATCACCGGCGACGCAGGCGGAACTAGAGGGTGCGTGCACCTTTTTTCTCATAAAACTTCATAAAACTACTTTTTTCTTGCAAATTTATAAGTATAAAAATTATTATTTATATTTTAATATAAATAATACTATAAAATACTAATACTATAAAATTATTATTTATAGTAAAAATTAGGACACCCTGTATAACCTGTGTTTTTTTAACATATTTGGACATATGGATATTCAATATCAATGTTAAAAATACTGGGAGAGTCACATAATACAACTAAACAATTAAAAACGAATTAAAGACTTTTTTCAAATTTTCTGTAAAATATAATTCTAAACAAATAGTGAGGAATAAATTAGGACACCCCCATCTCAAGCTGGTGGCTTGTCACCAGACTGCAAACCAAGTCTACCTACGGGTACAAATAAGTAACAAAAAAAAAAAACAAAAAAAAAAAATCTTTTTTAGGACACCCCCACATTCATTTCCACTTAAAATGGCTAAAATAAAGTTTAAAAATGCAAATATAAACACAAACAAGGTTAGATGTAGCTATGTGAACATTTCTTAATAAAGAACTGAATATTTAAAAGGATGTCCAAATTTTTTCACATGACTTGAAGAACCCAGACCCCATAATTTTCCTTGAAGGAGAAAGGGGTCTGGGTTCTTATGGGTTAATCAAGTTAATTGTGATTAACTCAACACCTTGTTTATTGCTATCAATGTTTTTATCAAGATTAATCGTAATTAATTGCCATTCGGAAAAAGCGGAACTTTCGAAAAGTAGGTACTGTTTCCTATTTTGACTCACAACTGAGATGGGTGAAGCCCAATTCATGGCACAAACATCTTGTTTTATTTAATTCCTGGTGTTCAAATCAGTTTGCTAGGGTATCGCTGTCATACTATGTGGACATATGGACCACATCGGTGCACAATCCTGACCTGAACACTGGAAAGAAGAGAAGAGGCTGACGGAGAGGGAGAAGCACGACTGCCGAGGAGGACTAACAGCTAAGCTAAAGGCTAACCCCTGGCAAACCACTTCTGTTCGCAAATGTCCGCTTCCTAGAAAACAAACTGGATTATCTACTACTGGAAGTCACATCAAAAAGGGAGGTGAGAGATGCAGCTGGTATAACAACTCATAAGATAACGACTAATGCTAAAGTGGCCGCTAGCTGTTTGCACATGCAGCATTTCTGCAGTTGTTTGGGGTTTTTTTTGACAGAATATTCTGGAAAGTTGTCATTTTTGACATGTTGAACGCTGTGAAGAAGCCTGCATTTGCAGAAAGCAAGCGTTTGTCCACTGCCATGTTACTAAGAGTTTGAAAAACTTGAGAAATGATCCATTTATGATACATTATATATAAAAAAAAAACTTGGCGATCAGTGGACAATTTCAAAAGATTAACTGCAATTACATTTTGTGTATCATTGCCCGTCACTAAAATTCTCATGAATTCGCCACTTTTGTCCTTCTAAATTTGCAATATTTTTCCTGAGCCTTCAGAACTTCTGGCTCATACCCAGCCAGCATGTCCATGTGGGCCCCACCAAAGGTTGAAGCTGGGCTGTCTCATGGGTCCATGTGGGTTTGTCCGTGACTTCCATGTTGGCCCCATCTGTGTTGCCCACATGGACTTTACCTGTGGTACAGGTGAGCAGGTGATCTGTCTACCCGCTTTAAACCCGCTGGCAACACTCGTGCCGCGGGCAAAACGCTGCAAAAAAAATCATAGATTCTCAATTTTTTTTCTCTCAGAAATTAGTTTAAAAAAAGTGACAAATTTACAAAAACAAGTAGCAAATTTATGAGAAAAGTAACAAATTCACTAGAAAAAAGTCACAAATTTATGAGAAAAAATGAAAATTTAAGAGGAAAAAGTTGCAAATTTACAAGAAAAAAGTTGTAAAATTACTTGGCAAATGTTACAAACTTACAAGAAAATTTTGCAAATTTAGAACAAAAGTCACAAATTTATGAGGAAAAAAATTGAAAAAGTTGCAAATTAACAACAAAAGTAGCAAACATATGAGTAAACTGGAAATTTATGAGGAAAAAAGTGAAGAAGTGAAGAAAAGCTGTAAATTTGCAATAAAAAAAGCTGGACTTTTTTTAAGGAAGTTCTAAATTTACAAGAAAAATGTCACAAATTAATGAAAAAAGTCACAACTTAAGAAAATACCAAATTGACAGGGAAAAGAGTGACAAATTTATGAGGAAAAAGTTGTAAGATTACAGTAAAAAAAGTGGCAAATTTTTGAGAAAGTTCAAAAAAATTACCAGAAAAAGTTAGTAAATATGCAAGAAAAAAGTCATAATTGTACAAGAAAAACTAACAAATTTATGAGAAAAAGTTGCATATTTATGAGAAAGTTGCAAATGTTCAAGAATGTATCAAATTCGGGGGAAAGTCACAAATTTACAAGAAAAGTCCAAGTGGGCAAACAGAGATGGGGCAACATGGAACCCGTGGACAAACCCACATGGACCCATAAGACAGCCCACATTTACCTCTGCTGGGGCCCACATGGACATGGTAGCTGGGATAAATTTTTCTTCTGTCTCTATTTTTTAAAATGTAAATCCACATTTTCCCTAACCTTGCAACTTTTTTTCTAAATTTATGACTGCTTTTTCTTGCAAATTTGTAACAGTTTTTTTCATACTTTTGCAATGTTTTGCTCCTAAAATTGCACCTTTTCTTTTTTATGTAAATGTACATTTTTTTTCATAAATTTGTAACTTTTTCATCTAAATTTGTGACTTCTTCATGTAAATTTGCAGTGCTTTTTCTCATATATTTGCAACTTTTTGCTAATGAATTTGCAGCTTTTCTTATCATAGATTTGCTACATTTTCATGTAAATAAGCAACTTTTTTCATAAATTTGTAACTTTTCTTAAATTTGCAGCATTCACTTGGGTGCTGGTAAAAGTTTATTTTTTCAATGTGCTTGTTGGGAGAGGAGCTTTTTTCAGGGTTTGGACTCTTCCCGTGACAAAAATAGGGGCCCCACAAATCTCGAAACAGCCCTGGCAGCGGCACACATGCCGTACCTCTGTCTGAGGAAAAATAAGCTCCTGTCTCAGCAGATCTGCTCTGGCTCTGCTGCTGGTTTGATTTTCTTCCCGTTCTCACTGCCAACTATCGCTGCCACCCCGCTGACCAGGGATTCAGGGACTTAAGGGCATTGTGGCTGCAGCAGGGCGGAGGTGTCGAGGCCCAGAAATTTAATTCGCAGCATCTCAGACCTGGTAGCATTCCAGTGTAGCCACCCCCCAGCAGTTTGACCAAGAAGGGATATGGGGTGGGGAGGGGAAAGGGGAAAAAATGCGGTTGCAAAATGTGCAGCAGAGCAGCTTTGAGCTGTGTGGTGTTTGTGTGTTGGTGAGTGCAGTGCTTCACACCACAGAGACGTCCTTTCGTCAGTGTTTCTTCATGCTGAAGGAACTCATACTGGTTCATTTTCATTGTCCTGGATTAACCTAGAATCATATAGCATATCGCCTTAATAGGGCTGGGTGATATTGCTTTTTAACATGTATCGCAATGCATTTAGGATTTTATCAAGATACATGATATATATCACGATATCTTGAGATCTCCTCCAAACCACTGTATAAATGTAAAACCACTGCAAAAAATAACACCGGTATGATAATATAAACAGACCCATGTATTGCTTTTTTTTTTAAATTTCATGGGGGGGGGGGTAAAATCAAGTTAAATTTAGCAAACTTTATTGAACCAATCAGACAACCCAACTCATAAATTTGCAACAAATCAGAATAAATAATGGTAGGCCTTCCTATTATGGCCTGGAAAAAAACAATGAAAACAACAACAACAAAAAAAAGGACTCAACACAATAAAAAGTGCATTAAGTAAGAATTCTAGAGAAAGATATTTTAAAACCATATAAATTAAAGTTCACTTTTTCTGTTTGGTCATGTTTTTAACAATAAGGGCCATGTCTTTGGCAGTATAATTTGTGACTGCAGTTGTGATCTTTCTATTTTGCACTTTTGTTGTATGGGATAAATTTTCCAAATAAAGAAGCCATATAGTCATTTATTAGAGCTGGTTCCTTTATTTATTTATCCATGTGTTTATTTATTTTTGTAGGGGCTACCTGGGATGTTGAGAATGGATTTTAATGCATTCTTATCATATCATAGTGGATGACATCTCAAGTGATAAAACAAATTAGTGGTAGTGACACATAATTTGCACAAAACTGTATTTTGTTCAGTTTTTACTTCCCTGCCAGAGAACGGAACTGGTGCTTTTTTCTCCTTTCATTCAAGTCTGCTTCCACTGCAGCTGGTGTGTCATTTCATTTTCACCCCTTTCCCCGCACTATGCCAGTGTTGCCAGATTGTGCATAAAAAACAAGCGTCTCGGCACCACAAAAACAGGATCAAAAGAAGCAGTTTCTAAAGAAAAAATTGCAGGAAAAAATCAAACCTGGCAACAACCCTGAAATGCAACATGGTGGGGGTGGGGGGGACTGAGTGCGGCTGTGTGAGAGAGGAGAGGAGAGAGAAGCTGACAGCTTACACTGCAGCGACAATGCTCAAGATTGGCGATAGACATTTTTTGTATCACGTAAAGTAGAATGTATTGATATAACGAATATATTTGTTGTATTGCCCAGCCCGATGCCTTACTTTTCATGTGTCTAAAGAGCTGACCCAGGTAGCCAAAATGTTTTGAACCAAATCCAGGCCAGAGTCATGCCAGATGCGGGAGTGAATGACGTGCCAGAATCTGTCCGACACACTAGGCCAGATGTGGACTGAGTCAGCCCGCATCTGGCGGAAAGTATTAATAATAATAATTATAAATGCTGATTAAACTCATTAATGTGTGTTACTGCTGTGCCGTATTGTTCATGATAATACCGGTATAAAATCTGATACCAGTGTAAAACTGAATATTGCGATATTTGGGGTCTGCTGCATGACAACATCGCGCCATTATGCTTCCGACAAAAGTTACATGTTAGCATAGAAACTGCTAAACTAAACAAAAATTTGCTACTTTTTGGTAAATAAGAAAAAACATTTCACATTATATTCAAAGGACTCAAGGATTCAAAGATTTTATTTGTCAATTCTCCTGTATGTGCAGGACATACAGGAGAATTGACATGGTGTTTCTCTCTCTTCAGTGGTGTGCACAATATAAAAAATGGGATAAGGCTGGAAAAAACAACAGTAGTTTATGTACAGTAATGCAGCCTATAGTGCAAATTTTTTGTAAATTTGCAACTTTTTACTTATAAAATGTACAACATTTTACTCATAAATTTGCAACTTTTTTCCTGATAAACCTTCAACTTTTTTCTCATTAATTTGCTCCCTTGTAATTTTTTTTCCTCATGCATATAGTATTTATTTTTACAATTATTTTCTTTCAAACTTTTTTTTCTTGCAAATTTGGTGCTTTAGGGAAAGTAGAATTTTTTCCCCAATTTGCAACTTTTTCCTCATTAATTTGTTACTTTTTCACCATGAATTTGCACTTTGTTTCTCATTAATTTTTGACTATTTTCTTAAAAAATTGTTACTTTTTTGTTAGAGGGGAAAAAAAATCACATTATTATTATTATCTTTTTAGTAAAGTTACAGCTTTTTTCCTCATCAACCTGCAACTTTTTTCTCATTAATTCGTTACCTTTTCCATGTAAATTTGCAACTTTTTTCCTCATAAATTTACTATATTTTTCTAGCTTAACTTTTTCCTCATATTTTTTAGAAAGTTTTCTTGCAAATTTGGTACTTTTTTGTAAATTTACCCCCCCCACACACACACAAATTTGCAACTTTTTCTCATTAATTTGCTTCTTTTTCATCATGAATTTGCAACATTCATATGGAGGGTGGGAACATTTTTATTCTATGTAATGAACCAAGTTTAGTTTTTAATATTTAGAATGTTTTTGTTGGAAGGGCAGAGATTTTTCCCCTATTTAAAATGTTTTGAACTCTTCCTCAACACAAAAAGTGTAAGCCCCCAAACACAGTCTTGAACAGGGCCCCCAAAAAGCTAGAAACGGCCCTGATAAAAAGTTTGAAACCCAACAGCCCCTTTTTATTTCCGCTGAGCATCTCCCAACAAAGAGAGCAGTGTGTGAAGACAGACGTCGCAGTGCCCTCCAGTGGTGCAGCAGCTCCCAAAAAAAAAAAAAAAAAAAAAAAAGGCCCCAGAGCCCATCACACATCACAGCTTTACACGCTTTCCTCCGCTCTTCAAGTCAAGGGCTCCTGGCTGACAAAAGCACACAGGAGCATTTAAAAAAACCCTTTCCACTACAGTCTGAGGAATGTTTATCAGCGGTGAGCACGCTGCCCTGGAAGCATATGGTGTGGTTTCACCGCTCTGGGTGCAGGAGAGGTGAACGTTAGGAACAGTCGTGTGATCACGGCAGACCTAACGGATGGCTGAACATGTGGGCTTCTGTGCTGCGTACCGCTCCGTATTTTTTCATCCGTTTTATTGGACATGGACAGCCTTTTTCTTGACCTTTCAATGCCTTCTTCGTGAAATCCCCCTCACTTACATGTGGGTGTTGTGGTCGTCCAGCGTCTGACTGGAAAGTAGGGCAGTTAGCCAACAAAACTATGGGAGACGTTTCATTTCACTGCTGTGGGGACAATGTACAGAACGTTTCCTCAAGAGTAAATATTGAGGAGGACACGGCTGAAGTCGGTTTTTGGTGGCCCTGTGCAAGACTGTGTTTTACCCAGCCAGCATGTCCATGTGGGCCCCACTGTGGTGTAGTGAGTGTAGTGAGTGTGGTGTGTGTGTGTGCCTGTGTGTGTGTGTGTGTGCCGCCGTATCCGGCCTTGATGTGACGTCAGGTGGGCACGGCCCTTTTATATAAATAGTTCTGCGTTCATAATAAAGTTAGTTCAGTGCTCAGTTGAATGTGGCTTCAGTCTCACGTTATTCCAACATAACATTTTGGCGATGAGGAAAACTCATGGAAACGCATGGGCTACCTCAAACTCTGACACCGTTCTTGGGGTACACGGGAGAGCTGGTGATCCTGTGGCCACAGTGGCGGGCTATGTTTGAGGGTTACATCAGGCCACTGGGCCTAAGTAGACTCGACGAGAGGCGACGTCGAGTGCTGTTGGCTCACCATCTCGGCGTGGAGGGTTGAAGAGTTCTCGGTACGTTGGGTGTGTTGGAGCTGTATCAGGATGCTGTCAAGCGGCTGGCCGAATTCTTTGCCGGGCAGACGAGGACCACAAAGCTGTGGGTGGCGGGAGTGTTGGCGCCAGGAGCGGCTAAGCTAGTTAGCTTGGAGAAGCAAACGGCCCATTTGGTGCCTCTGGGCAGGTTAGCCACTAAGCTAACTGTACGCCAAAAGAGGGCTCTAAGCTACCAGCTGGGCATCGAGGTGGGACCGGGGGAGTCCCTGGTCACTGAAGACGGTGGGCCAGCCATGAAGTTCAGAAAGGTGGAGGACTGGAGCGCTGATGAGTCAGACAGTGCAGTGTGCAGCGACAGCGGAGAGGGAGAGCAGCAGGAGTCATCCCCGCAGCTGGAGGCTAGGCTGCGGGAGAGTGAGACCATGGAGGCTGAGAGCACTGGGGAAGAACAGCGACAGCCGGGCATGGAGATGACGCAGCGGAGCGCCTGGGACGAGGGTGCCGAGAGCAGCGACAAAACACCCGAGTCAGAGAGTGACGGCCACCAGAGCGAATCTGAGAGCCCCGGGAGAGAGCAGCTGCGACTGTTAATGTTGACAGCTCAGTGGAGCGCCTGGAATGAGAGCGCTGGGAGCAGTGGCGAGGTGCTTGGGTTGGGAAACGACGCTGACCAGACTGAAGCTGAGAGCCCAGGAGAGAGCAGCTATGACTGGGCATGGTGACAGCGCAGCGGCGTGCCTGGAACGAGGGTGCTGGGAGCAGCGGCAAGCTGCCTGGGTCGGGAAGCAATGCCGACGAGTGGGCTTCGGTTTTCCGCGGAGTGCGACCTCGGGGGGCCGGAGTGTTTGGAGCCATGACGGTGGTGTTGAAAGTGGTCAGGAGTCGACCGATAGGCACGTAGGGACGGCGTGTCAGACAGCAGCACCGCGGGGCCAGAGGAGAGAAGCGGTAGATGGCGAGAGGAGATATTTTTGCCGGGGAGGGTGGCTTCGACCCTGGGGGCAGACGGCGGCCAAGGGCGCACATGCCGTGGGGTTGTCCTGGGCCTCCGAGCCTATTTTGTCCATGGTTGTCCAGGGACTGTGGAATGGCATAAAGTTTCATATGTAAATATGTATATATATTCTGCTGGTGTGCATGAGAGGATGTATGTTATGGGATTGCTTTATGTATTTTAGAGACTAGGTCCAATTTTTGTTATTCTTTTGGATGAGTGTGTTCAGCTATTTTATTACAGCTCATGATTCCTTGTTCCTTAGTGCACGATTCGGGTCCTAAATTGGGGCGGGTCTCAATTGTGTGTGTGGTTTGCATTTTTGTAAGGGGGAGGGGAACTGCAGTGTAGTGTGTGTGTGTGTGTGTGTGTGTGTGTGTGTGTGTGTGTGTGTGTGTGTGTGTGCTGCTGTACCCGCCCTTGATGTGACGTCAGGCGAGCACGGCCCTTGTATATAAATAGTTCTGTGTTCATAATAAAGTTAGTTCAGTGCTCAGTTGAATGCAGCTTCAGTCTCATGTTATTCCGACATAACACCCACTATAGATTAAATCTGGGCTGTTTTATGGGTCCATAATCTTGCTGCACCATTGCTAGAACATTGAGCCTTGATGGAGGTATGCACTCATGGATCACCTCCAAAATGTAATGGGCTAATGTGTAGGCCAGGAGTCACCTCTGGTGAAAATTTCCTCCAAATCCATCACGCAGTTTTTGTGTAATCCTGCTAACAGGCAAATAGACAAATGCTGGCAAAAACATAAAAACCTTGGTGGAGGTAATCAAAGTAGAAATAGTTTACTTTGATGAAAGCTAGCTTGAAGATACCAAATAAAAGGGTTCTGATACCAACAGCTCACATCTCCTGAGTGAGTGGAACATCTTAAACTTTGTTCTGGTTCGTATTTATTGGGGATTTACAAGTGATGTCACTGGTCTCGTGCTGTTTGTTTGGGTTGCCACATTGGTAGGAAAGCTTTGTGAAAGGAACAAAGACAGAAAGAGTTTTATCATGGCGTGTGACAACATGGTTTAATTGGAATACAGGGTTTTTAACAATGTAAATATCTGTGTGAGAAATTCAGGTTTGTGCATGTGTAGAAAGATTTGTCTTTGCAGTACAAATCAATGGAATTACCAAGACGCAAAAAATCATTCATCAGCATTCGCCGCTCCATGAAATACGGGGGTAAATATTTAATTAGGGTTAAAGCTTGATCTGAATGGCACCTCAGACCGATGCTTGTGTGCAAGAGTATAAATTTAGAGGGGAAAAAACACTCTGACGTATATTTAGATACAATAAAAAAATATGTGATTAATCTATAGGGAAGCAGATTAATCATGAGTTCACTACAGGGAAATGTGATCAATCATCTCGGATTCAGGAGGAGCAATGTGATTTTCATCCTGGCTGTGGCCCATCGGACCAACTCTTGACCTTCAAGAATTCCTGAGGGTTCGTGGGAGTTTGCTCAACCAGTCCACATGTGTTTTGTGGGTCCACATGTGTTTTGTGGACTTGGAGAAAGCATTCGACCGCGCCCCTCGTGGTCTCTTGTGGGTGGTGCCTCAGGAGTATGGGGTATCAAGCTCATTATTATGAGCTATCCAGTCCCTATATGACCGTTGCAAGAGTTTGGCTCATATTGCCAGCACCCAGTCAAACTCGTTTCCAGTGAGAGTTGGACTCCGCCAGGGCTGCCCTTTGTCACCGATCCTGTTCATAATTTTTATGGACAGCATATCTAGGCACAGCCAAGAATTGGAGGGTGTCATGCTCGGTGACCACAGGATCTCATCTCTGCTGTTTGCAGATGATGTTGTCCTGTTGGCTTCATCAACCAGTGACCTATAGGTCTTACTATGACAGTTTGCTACTGAGTGTGAAGTGGCTGGGATGAGAATCAGTATCTCCGAGTCCGAGTCCATGGTCCTCTCTGGGTTGGGGACAAGCTCCTGCCCCAAGTGGAGGAGTTTAAGTATCTTGGGGTCTCATTCACAAGTGAGGGGAGAATAAAGTGAGAGATTGACAGACGGATCAAAGCAGCATTTGCGGTGATGCAGACGCTGTACTGGTCTGTTGTGGTGAAGAGGGAACTGAGGTCTAAGGCAAAGCTGTTGATTTACCGTTCAATCCACTTTCCTACCCTCACCTATGGTCATGAGCTTTGGATAATGACCGAAAGAACGAGATCGTGGATACAAGCGTCTGAAATGAGCTTTCTCTGTAGGATTGCTGGACTCACCCTCAGAGATAGGGTGAGGAGCTCAGTCATCCGGGAGAGGCTCAGAGTAGAACCGCTGCTCCTCCACATTGAAAGGAGCCAGTTGAGGTGGTTTGGACATCTGATCAGGATGCCTCCTGGACGCCTCCCTCCTTAGGTGTTTCAGGCCCCGGGACAGACCCCGGGACAGACCCAGAACACACTGGAGAGACTATGTCTCCTGGCTGGTCTGGGAATGTCTTGGTGTCCTCTCTGAAGAGCTGGAGTAGGTGGCTGGGGAGAGGGAAGTCTGGGCTCCTCTGTTTGAACTGCTGCCTCTGCGACCCGGACCTCTGGAAAAGCAGTAGAAGATGGATGGATGGATGGCAACCATGATCAATCATGAGTTAACTATATGATTAATCATGCATTAACCCTTTAACTGCCCCAGGCACCATATGATGACAGGAACGGTTAAGAGGTAAACGTAGCCCCTAGTGGTCAAGAGTGGTAAATATTTTTTGTCAGTAAAATAGTTCAGATTTCCAAGGCTATAACTTGAAAGTTGCAAGAGATAATGGCTTACTGTCAATTAGAAAGATGTAGAATATGATCAAAAGTTTCAGATAGGAATAAATTTACGCATCTAATTTGCATAATGTTGCGGCAGCTATATAAATTACGTAACTCAGTCAAAAGTGGATTTTGAATACATTTACACAAAGAATGGTTCGGGGGGGGGGGGGGTTGACACTGTTTTGTCTACGGGGGTATGTTTTTATCTAATCTTCAAAGTATATGAACCAGAAGATAAGATAAGATAAGATAAGCCTTTATTAGTCCCACAACGGGGAAATTCCAGGATTGCAACAGCACAGGGATAGCAACACTCAGAGCAACAATCAGAAGGCAAGAAAAAAAAAAAAAAAAAAAAAACAAGCAAGCAAGAGCAGCTAATATACATATGTACATATTACTATAAAATATATATACACACACACACACACACACACAGACACACAGTGCAGAGCATTGTAGCTGGATGGAATAAATATATGAATATATGAACACACAGTGCAGAGCATTGTAGCTAGATGGGATAAATATGTAAATATATAAACACCCACAGTATGGAGCATTGCAGCTAGGTGGAATAAATATGCAAGTATATAAACACACACAGTGCGGAGCAATGTAGCTAGATGGAATAATATGTAGATATATAAAAACACAGTGCGGAGCATTGTAGCTAGATGGAATAAATATATAGATATATAAATATAAACACACCCAGTGCTGAGCATTGTAGCTAGATGGAATAAATATATAGATATATAAATATAAACACACCCAGTGCAGAGCATTGTAGCTAGATGGAATAAATATGTAAATATATAAACACACACAGTGCAGAGCATTGTTGCTAGGTGGGATGAAACAGCATAACCGTCTATTTAGTTATCCTACATGGTATGATTATGTGCCCATACATATTCTCACCCTCCATAGCGACCGGTATGTTCCTAGTTGTATGCCGGAGAGGACCATTGTGTAAGTCTATTGCATCTTTTGCATTCAAAAAAAAAAAAAAAAAAACTATTAGTTTGTTACGTCTTTTTGCTATCTCTGCAAGCAGCCCTGCTTAGGTTGTACAGTCTGACAGCCGTTGGTAGGAAGGACCTACGAAACCTCTCGGTTGTGCACCTGGGATGATGTAGTCTGCTGCTAAATGAGCTCCTCAGTGCATCCAGTATGTCCTGCATAGGGTGGAACTCGGACTCCAGCAGAGATGACAGTTTAGCCACCGTCCTTCTCTCTCCTATCTCCTCCATCGGATCAAGGCGTTGCCCCAGGACAGAGCTAGCTTTCTTAATCAGTTTGTTCAGTCTCTTCCTATCGGCTGCAGTAATGCCACTGCCCCAGCAGACCACTCCAAAAGTGATGGCTGATGCCACCACCGTGTCATAGAATGACTTCAGCAGTGCCCCTTGTACACCAAAAGACCTGAGTCTCCTCAGCAGGAACAGCCTGCGCTGTCCCTTCTTGTAGAGTGCGTCAGTATTGTGTGACCAGTCTAGTTTATTGTTCAGATGAATACCCAGGTACTTGTAGGATGTCACCATCTCGATGTCTGTTCCCTGTATATTTACTGGTGCTGTGAGGGGCTGCCCATGCCTGCGGCAGTCCACCACCAGCTCCTTAGTTTTCCTCGCGTTGATCTGGAGGCAGTTCCGATGGCACCAGTCCACAAAGTCCTGGATAAGCCCTCTGTACTCAGCTTCATCTCCGCTGGAGATGAGACCAACGATCGCAGAGTCATCAGAGAACTTCTGTAGATGGCAATGTGTTGTGTTGTGTGAGAAGTCCGCAGTATAAAGAGTGAACAGGAAGGGAGCCAGCACCGTTCCCTGGGGGGCCCCCGTGCTACTGATGATCGTGTCGGAAACACAGTCCCGGGTTCTCACAAACTGAGGCCGGTTCGTGAGGTAGTCCAGGATCCATGATGACAGGTGCTGGTCCACCCCTGCGCGCAGCAGCTTGTCCTTCAGGATCATCGGTTGGATGGTGTTGAAAGCACTGGAGAAGTCAAAGAACATGATCCTCACCATATTCCCGGGCTTCTCCAGGTGGGACAGAGAACGGTGAAGGAGGAAGATCACCGCATCCTCCACCCCAATGCCATGCTGGTAGGCGAACTGGAGTGGATCCATCGCTGGTTCCACCAGGGGGCGGAGATGAGCAAGGAGCAGTCTCTCCAGGGTCTTCATCAAGTGGGACGTCAAGGCCACCGGTCTGAAGCTGTTCAGGTCTTTGGGGTGGGAAGTTTTTGGTACAGGTACCACACAAGATGTTTTCCACAGCTGTGGTACCCTCCCCAGTTTCAGGCTCATGTTGAAGATATACGTCACAATCCCACACAGCTGGTCTGCACAGGACTTGAGGAGCTTTGCGCTGATGCCGTCCGGTCCCGACGCCTTCCTCGCCTTGATCTTCCTCAGCTCCGTCCTCACCTGGGTCTTGGTCAGGGTCAGGATGGGGGGGCTGTGTGTTGGGAGTGGGGGGGGTGTCGGTGGAGTGGGGAGTGGGTAGCAGGACTTGATTTCTTAGAGGCAGCAGTGGTTGTTGTGCAGACAGGGGGGAGGGCGGTTGGTCAAATCTATTGAAAAACAGATTCAGAAAATCAATAAAATGTAAAAAAAAAACCCATATTTTTCGCTTACCTGTTGCCGGGGGGAGGTGCTCGCTCGCCCACGTGGCCGGTCCTTTTTCGTCCATCGTGGTCGATGTTTTGCATTTGCTTAGTCATTTACACTCTCTACCACATCTACAAACTCTTATGATTATCCCACGTGAATTGTGTTTGTATTACGCGGCTATTTTTCCTGTTTGATGCAGTTTCAGTCAGAATCACCGCCGCCATGACCAAACATGGCGGCGACCACAATGATTCTGGGAGCTCAAGGTGGAAAAAGGAAGAATAATAATGAGGATTTCTTCTTCTTTGCTGTATTCCATGTCAGCCATGATTCCTCCAGCGCGTGTCTGCCACCTTCTGAACTGTCAGATCAGTCCAGATCAGTACAAATTCTCAGTATAGCTGGCAGACATCAATAAGTTGACAGGTGCAGTTGCTGTGCTGTACCACTGGGGGCGCGTGACCCGTCCATTTAATGTGGACAATTAGAGGGTTAACTATAGAAAACCATGATTAATCACGAGTTAACTACGGGAAAAATCAGTTTACGTATGAGTTAACTATAGGGAAACTTCGATTAATCACGAGTTAACTATAGGAAATGTGATTAATCATGTTCAGAGATTTTAACTGATTGACAGCACTAATGTACAGATATCACAGCAGCATCTGTGGTACATAATCGACCAAGTAAGGTCTTGTTAAAACAGCTCCTGACTGTACAAACTCATCACACACACACACACACACACACACACACACACCTCGCCTCTTCCTCTCCATTAACAGGACTCCCTTTGCCCCACCGTTCAATGACCCTCACCCCAGTAGGCCTCGTTAACTTCTCCACAGAACAAATTAGGAGGTGTTACACATGTCAGAGGTTGCCCCACTCCTCTGGAGCTCTCCTAAATTCAAAACACATGTCCATGTCATCCGTAACCCCAAAAAGGTGTTAACATAAGTTCACCTCCTCCTTTCAATCACTGCTGAGTCACTGACTAACGAGGGAGTTTTTAAATCAAAAATGAACCAGCAGGAGCTGATGTTTTGCTGGCTGATGCCTCTGCATGTGATGGACCTCTGTTTTTCTTCAGTTGTGAATAGTTGGATATGGAATAAAGGCCATTCTGTGTTATTCAATCATGCAATAGGTGGACAGGATTAAAGTGTCGTGAAAAGCTGAACACTTTTTATTTGGTTTCCTGCCTCATGTAACATGTGTGACCAGTGCAGACACATTTGGGCCTTAAGCTGTTAAAATCGTTGGCTATACATGAGCTTAACCAAGTTTTATCATCTAAAAGGACCCTTCAAGCTTTTAAAAACACAAGCTGATAAATTGGTTTCTGATAGTATTTTTTTTTAAAAATCCACCATAAATCCAAACAAGTGCACAGCTTTAAAGCCATGAAGAGCAGATTATTGGAGAAACAGGAGCCCCTCGATAGGTTTCATATAACATCCCTCTCCCTGCAATCTTTGTTTATTTTGGTCTGTGCCCCGTGATTTCTCATGTATAAGTGTAAATTACATGTCGCCACCATTAAATATTAAACTCATTGAAACATTAATAATTGATGGCATCACTTCTCCTCCTTCTTCTTCTTATGCAATGGCTGCTGCTGAGGAGCCGGTCCACCGTGCATTAGGCCCTCGTTGAGGTCGGAGACTGTGGCCACTGTGCCCACCCTTTTTTCTTTTTAGCGGGCTGACGGATGATTGCAGGAAGTTCATAAAAAGAAGATCTCCCCCACCAGAATGGCCGCGTCTTGGGCAGCTGAGTGGATCTAAGTGCTTCTTCAACCACAACTAAGTATGTTCTGAGGATCCAAGGACTCTGGAGCTGTGGGCATGATGGCTGTAATGATCGGTTTGACGGAGTACTTTGTGCATGTGTGGGCTTTTTTTGTCTCGTGACTCTGTGTGTGTGTGTGTGTGTGTGTGTGTGTGTGTGTGTGTGTGTGTGTGTGTGTGTGTGTGTGTGTGTGTGTGTGTGTGTGTGTGTGTGTGTGTGTACAAAGTGGTACAGAGTCGGTTCCCCACACAGGCCCTGAAAGCTGCTGCATGTGGTGTGTTTGGGGTGGCTCTGGCATCCCCAAAGGCCACCACTTCTAAAGTTTATTGGCTAAATGGACAGCTGTGATTATTGTGAAACTCTGGTGGAATTTGATGTTCATGGTTACGGGGCATCTGTGACAAAATACAGAAATTGGGGAAATTTTCACTTGGAATCACACTGAATTGTGTCAGGACGACCTCTGGAAGGCAGAGTTGAAGGACTCAGTATGCAGGCTGAGCTGCAGTGTAACATGATTTTATTAACAAAGAAAGAAACAAACAGCATGGAGGCTGAAAACAAATCAAAGCTGACTAGGCAAAACACACTTACGGGGAAGAACACGGACCACAGGGAAACTCGAGGGAAGAACCAACTATGTCACCACAAGAACAGAAACTAAGGCTAACCTATATAGGGAACTGAAAATTAACAAACACAGGACAGCTGGGAAACTAATTAGGGCTAACTGAATACAAGGGGTGGGGGGGGAATCAACAGGTAGAGAAAGCAACAAAATACAAGACAGCTGGGAGCTAAAGGTAAACAGGGAACATGACTAAGGCACAAACATAAAAACAAAAAACAGACAGGGAATGAAAACATGACAAAAGAAACAAGGCCTAAGGAATAAACTGAATACAACAAAAGGCAATAATAAGGACAACACTGAGTCCAAACACAAACACAAGATATTGTAACCTCGGGGCTGTATTGGGGGGGGGGGGGGGAGCAGGGATCTCCCCAGCATGCTTTGCAACAGTGGACGTTATTTTGTGTGTTTGTTTAAATGTTATTACTGAGTTATTATACTGCTGTGTCATTATAACTGTGTTATAATGACCCAGCAGTGTTTATAGGCAGGATTAGGGCAAGATGTATCATGTGTTGTATAACCATGATTGAAATGGAGGTCTGGGAGAATGACCTCCCCTCCTGTCTGTGCTCAGTGTGTGTGTGAATAAAGCCTGTTCGTCACAACTATCTGCTCCCCTTCTTTGTGTGAACCTCGCCTACGTCACAATCTGGACATGGTCCATGACCATGTCCAGATTGTGACAAACTGGCGCTTTCGACACATTTGCAAACATGGCCTATCTTGCACAGATAATGAGTGCACTGAATGATGTGCAGCATCATATAAAAAAAAAAAAAAATTCAACAAATGAAGGAAAAAATTCCTTCTTGTCCACACACTCAGGAAGAAAATTAAAATTATCTATAAGAATGCACAATTTCTACTCACTAGTTGGCAAGGGGCTGTGGATCTTTATGGTTTTACTGTATAAAATCCTACAAGCTTGTATTGTCATTTCTTTACAAAGCTGCAGCCGACACAGGTTAATGCTGTTGCATCGCTGAAAACTACAAAACTAAATTGAGAAGGGTTCTAGACAGGTTTGAGACTCCTGCTACAACTCTGTGACTATTTTGGGAGAAAAGTTGTTGCACAAATTTTTGTTCAAAATTCCTGCACCACGAGGGTGAGGCCCTGTAACTTACGAGAGGAAAATGCGGACACCGCGAATGCTTGGAGAGATCTTGGAAACTTCCTCGTGAATGCCATTCCCCGACTAGTCGAGAGGTGTCAGCCCAGTGAGATACAGGTGTCAGCACCACAGCCGCTTCTGTATACAAAGCAGAGAAGGCAAATGTAACCGGAGGCCCCAGACTACAAGCTCACCTTTTCTTTGGTGGGAAAATTAAAATTACCTTCAACTTTTTTTCTTGCAAATTTGCAACTTTTTCTTTTAAAATTTGCATCTTTTTCTCTCATTAATCTCCTTTTTTTCTCATAAATTTATGACTTTTTTTCTATTAAATCAGCAATGTTTTTTCCTCATAGTTTTGCAGCTATGCACCTGCATGCACAGTTTACTAAATTCATATTTTTATCAATAAAACAAAATCAACTTTGCAACTTTAAAGGGGACATTGACTGCACTTTCTCCACATTTTTGCAGTTCACACAGGTCTTAATGAAATGTTTGTGAATCCTCTTTTACACACTTTCTCAGAATGGCTGGTTTCAGGGCATTTCTCTTTAACGGTCAAAGAACCTCAGTTGACTCCGCACTCCCGCTTACATCACTATTGCTGATCTTAACTAGATTAGCTAGGATAGGGAGCCTAAGCCAACAAACGTAAATTTGTCTCAAAGAATGACATGAATGAACAATGAAATAAAGCATCACTGGTGGACAGGGGTGTCTGGCTTCAGTGGTCAATGGGATATGACCGGTCCCTGGAGTAGAATAAGCACAGAAACTGCTAGGTTCAGCTAGCTATCATGTATCCTGGTTTGACAAAATGAAACTTAGAATTTACAGAAAATAGTGAACAAAACCAGCTGGATTGATAGTTAAGCTAACGCCAGGTGGCCTGCCTGTCACCTCCTCTCCGCCAAGGCAAGCTTAGTCTGGTTACAATGATAACGCCGACCGCCTAGCATGCTAATGCTAACAGATCAATATAGCATCACAGTGAAAAATATAAAAAATAAGCCAGAATAACGTGATATACATTATGAACTGTGGATTAATGAACCAGGTGGAAACATGGATTCTATGAGGGTGGCTGAAATCTATAGAAAATAACAATATTAAATGTGAGTTTCCAAGTACCGCTGTTAGCTCTCAAGCTAATGCCTTTGGCTCCCTGGTCATCTATATGACAGACAGCTAGGCTGGCCAGTAATCAAGCGGTGGGCAGGTATCAAGCCTAGTGACATTTACTTTTTAGTGACATTCCGAAGCAAACCCAGAAGAGATAAAACGGCTTCCTTCAGAGAAAACTAATATAAAGGCGGTGTGTTTTTTTTAACCTCTTGCACTCCGGTGTACCGCGGACGGGCACGTCTCTGCGTCCTAGAGCGCATGAGGGCGCTGCGTCCAAGCGCGCACTGAAAAAAAAAAAAAAGTTCTTCCACTACAGACACAGCCGCGAACAGATCAGATATGATTGACCTCTCATTCGACTAATAAGAGCCTTGAATTGGGTTTCTGAAACCTTGAAGAACCAATGACTGAAAACCTAGCAAGAAGGACCCGCCTACCAATGCTGTGAATGCAGCGAGCCAATTGAAGCACAGAAGTTCGCAAGCTGTTTTCTGTAAGGCTGGGTGAAGAGAGACTGACTGCTGCAGCAGATGAAAAAAAGAACCCGCAGGAAGAACCTGCTACAGACCCAGCAGCACGGAGACCACCCACAAGTGCGACCTGCACTTATTCCAGCAGAATAGACGTTTAGGATTCTCTTCCATGGGCATCATAGACCGACGGAGGCTGACGACGAAGGTCGTAAATCATTCGCCAAAACCGCAATCATGGAAGCGCAAAACCGCAATAATGGAATTATGTTTTGACCGGGAACCACGAGCGGACCAGCGTTGCGTTCGTCTGACAATGAGGAAGAGAAGTTCGCCAGGACACTGCTGCTGTGAAGAGGTAAGTGTTATAAGCTAAATTATTCTTTATCCCTGAAAACTGTAATCAAAAATGACTTTTGACCGATCGGTAAATTACAACTGTGCTGCGCACGAAGTCCGAAGTGCATGCGCCGCGGTACACGGTTTGTGTGCCGCATCCGGTGCGTGAACGCCCCTCCCCCCCACCGCTACTCTTCTGTAGCGGGGGGGGGGAGCCGCGGTGACTGCGCCGCGGTCGCCACATAGCCACATGCCATTTGGCACAATTTGGCACAGTTCAAAAACGCCTGGGAACTACCTGAGGAAAAAGCTGTGTAATATATTCATTTTTTGTGGTATTGTTACAAAATTTTGACCTCAGCTGGATAACACTTGGTTCTACATTTCTGTTGCATTTTCCAGCCCGGATCTGAAGCTGTGTGTTATTTGCAAGCATTTGTATCCAAAAAAACACCCAGGCCAAATTTATTTTCTTCAAGTTCAGTATGTTTAGATGACTGTAACTCAGTGGCCGGAGCACTTAGAGAGATTATAAATTCAAAGTGTTTTCTTTTAAATGAGACCAACCCCATGAAGATGCTGCTAAGGGTTGAAGAACAGCTTTTGATTTACTTTGGGCACGTTATTTTTTGGCGTTTTTAGGGAAATTGACCGGAGTGCAAGGGGTTAAAGAGAAGTGAGCATTTTGGTGTTTTTCAATAATCACATGACCCTTAGATGTATTTCTGAAGGTTATAACCTACAAAAACACAATTTTTCAGTCAATGACCCCTTCAAACTTGCTAGTGAAATTACTGAGTGGCTACTAACTTTTCAAAATAACTAACACAACGGCTGGTGATAAAAGTAAATGTCAGTGTATGGCCATGGCTCGGAGCTCAGACCTCCAGGGGACGGGGGCTGGCTGGCCATACCCAAAATCATGCACTGTGCTGGGTCAAATTATGACCCACAGGCAACCCCCTGCCCCTGATCCTCCGGTTCCTGAGGTCTGATGGGGCTGAATCTTTTATCAGCCCACCCCAGCAACCTCCGGAGCCTACCCTCCGAATTTCAGACCCATAGCCCCAGCAGAAGTATGGGAGATGCAGTCTTTTTTGAATGCCATAGGAATGCATTATAAGCCAGGGAAAAAAGTTTTCTGAATGGGGGAAAATGTTTAATGAACGGATGTTCCAGGAAAAATTTTTGGCTGAAAATTGGCTGAGACCCCCTTCCCTATTCGGGGATAATGTTACAAAACTCTGGTTCCGATTGGAACAGTGGAAGTACATCAGGGAAAGGGTTTAATGAACGCGGTTCAGATTTTTTTCCTGAGTGTTTTAGAAGCCGAGAGGGAAGCGCTGCTCCACCTTTTAGCTGTGAGCCATGAATTGACCGTGTATCACAAACTGATGGAAGTAGGACTCAAACGCAAGACTCTAGTTCAGTTGTTTTATTGAGCTGGGGAACCTAGCCCAGCTTGAGGGCTCCAAAAATAACAAAGCCCGGCAGAGCAAAACACAAGACACAACAAGGCAGGATACAAGACAAAATTGTAAAAATGATAAATGGCATTCACTTATATAGTATTTTTTCTCATCTCTAGATGACCAAAGCACTTTACAGATCCTGCTGTCTACCCATTCACACACACATTCACACTCTGATGGCAGTGGAGCTGCCATGCACAGGCACTGGCCTGAACCAATAGGAGCAACTGGGGGTTCAGTGTCTTGCTCAAGGATGCTTCGACATGCAGACTGCAGACAGAGCGGGAATCGAACACCTGACCCTCTGATCAGTAGTCGGCCATGCTACACCTGCTCCACAGCCACGTGTTGTTCACGCCACATGACTTTAGGATGTCGCCCCAAGCTAGGGGGGTGAGGACATGGACCCAACCCATGTTCTGACAGTACCCCAACTTAAGAGGCAGAACCCAGGTGTCCCTTAAACAATAACAAAAAAATCACCTCCCCAGGGTGGGTGGTGGGGGCACAAGGCCAGGCGGGCCGAAACAACCCTCCCCCCACATAGTTCAAACACAAAAATGCCATATGTAGGACCCAGTCAAGTCCAAGGCCCCAAAACAAAAAGCAAGGTGGGTCGAGTGGCCTCCCAAAGTTCACTTGCCCCCAAAACTGAAGACATGGTGGGTCGGGTGGTCTTCCAGCGTCTCAAGACCACTGGACCAGAGAACAAGGCAGGTCTGGGGGCCAACCCAAGTCCATGGGCCCCCAGACCAGAGCACAGGAAGGATCAGGTGGCCTGCCAAAATCCCTGGGCCACCAGATAATGAAACAAGGTGGGTCAGGGGGCCTGCCAAAGTCCGTGGGTCCCCAGACCAGCCTGCCAAATGACGCAGGAGCATTAAGCTCAGCAGGCACAAACAATGGAGCTTTTAGCTCTGAAACAGGCGACTGCAGTGCACTGACCTTAGAAACAGCTGACAGGGGCACACTGAACCCAGGGACTGATGACGGCGGCACGCTGCACTCAGGAGCACATGAAGGAGATGCCCCAGCCTCTGGAGCAAATGGTGGAGGCACACTGACCTCAGGAACACATGATGGAGGTGCACGGGCCTCAGGATCACATGGTGGAGGCACACCGGCATCTGGAACAAACAGTGGTGGCACGCCGGCCTCAGGTTTAGATGGCGGAGGAACATCAGCCTCTTTGACACACGGCAGAGGTGCGCCAACCTCTGGAGTAGATGACTGAGGCACAGCAGCCTCAGGAGCTGATGGTTGGAGTGCGCTGACCTCGACTCTAGCATGAACTGCCATGAGATGGCGGACTGCCCAGTATATAGTGGCGTGGTGACATCAGCCGCAGGCTGCGTTCCACTCCACATACTGGCTATATTCCCACACCACACCACCAACCACCTGTTTGACCTGCTTCTCTCTGGACGACGGTTCAGATCGATCAGGTCCCACATCTCCAGACTGACAGTTTCTTCCCCTGGGCCATCCTAATTGCAACCAGTCAGAGACCCCACCCCCCTCCCTCCAAATGCTTATATGCTCAGAATTGGGGACCTTTTAATCATCTCTATAACTCACTTGTCTTTGCACTCCTCACTTTCATGTATATTGACCCATCCGTGAAACCACTATTATGTATATTTTCTATAATCCTTGGGCCATTTTACTCAAGTGTGTGTTCAATTGTGTGTCTGCACTCTGCACTCTTATGTATATAGTTCCACCCGCATAGCCGCTACCGTACCTGTGTATATTTCCATAATCCTGGGCCATTTTTATTTTTATTTTCATTTATTTTCATTTCAGTCATGTGTTTAATCATGTGTTCTGTAACCATGTTTTATCTAATCCTTCTCTCTTACTTTATTGCGCAGTAGCCTGGTGGAACACCCACAATTTTGTTGTACTGTACTACTGTACAATGACAATAAAGCTATTCTATTCTATCTTATTCTATACTAAACAAGAACAAACAAGGTGATAAACAAAAGGTGCTGTCAAAATAAAAGCCCAAAGTACAACTGCAAATAATGACAGGAATAAACTACAAGAAAAAAACCATGAAGATAACAGTGCTAATAATCACGATAACCAGAACTGAGGACAGTGCATGGACACATATAAAACAAGACAGAGATTATGACAGTAATAATACAAACAAAGAATCATGCAAAATTAACTCAAAGCAAGGGTGTGGGCTGGGTCCATGTCCTGGTGACAACAGAATACCCAAACTATAAACTAAGGCAAGGACATGGACCCAACCCACAGTTTGACACCATGATTTCCCCCCCCCCCCCTTATCCTGTCAAGCAGCTAGGTGAGCAGAGCAGAAATCGGCTTCCCTTATTGTGCCAAACAGAACAAATTAGGACACCCTGTATAAGCCTGTGTGTTTTTTTTAACATATTTGGACATATGGATATTCAATATCAATGTTAAAACTACTGGGAGATTCACGTAATGCACCTAAACAATTAAAAATTAATTAATTTTTTTTCAAATTTTCTGTAAAATGTAATTCTAAAGAAATAGTGAGGAATAAATTAGGACCCCCCCATCTTTTTTAGGACGCCCCCACAATCATTCCTACTTAAAATGGCTAAAATAAAGTTAAAAATGCAAATAAAAACAAAAACAAGGTTAGACATACATATGTGAACATTTCTTAATAAAGAACTGAATATTTAATGGGGTGTCCTAACTTTTTCACGACTGTATATGTACAGTATGTTACTTTTAAACTCCTCTTGTAATAGCTTTTAATACTTTATTTAAATTGTTTTACCCATGAAGGACCTGACCGGGGGGGGGGGGGGGTGAAGAAAGGAGGAGTGGGCAGGGGGAAAGAAAAGGGAGAGGAACAAACAGATAAGACAGACAGACTAACACAACTGAAACAAACAAAAGACAAGCTTTTTCTTCTATTGAAAAGATCTCATCACAAGTCTTGGTATCTGCGCCTGATAAAGGCCACACATGTGTGTGTGCATATGTATGAGAGCACGTGCATAGTAAGTGTATGTGTGTGAGTGGTTTGCCAAGAAACATACAAAGAGGGCGGCAGGCTGCAGCAACACCTCTTCCCCGGAAACCCTGAGCAAGCAAGACAGCGCCACCAACCCCCACAGAGCACAAATGTCCCAAGACCAACAAGCCCCAGGGCAGCCAGGCATCCGCCCCAGGAGGGACAGCCGAAGGCAGTGCACCACTGCCCCCGGTGGGTGAGTGCACCACTGCCCCCGGACTGGCCAGCCCCCCCCCTTCCCCCCAGCTGCCATGATACACACCGCCATGATACACACTGCCATGATACACACCTCGGGAACCCCCACGCCCCCTTGCCAAAGGAAGGTGGCAGCAAGGCACAGGAGCCCCATGGGGGGCCAGCCCCCCCAGTCCAAGGGAGCCCACATGGCCAGGAGGTGCCACCCCCTCTGTCCAGCACCCCCCGACCAGCACACACACTCATTCCCACACACTCACACCCTCATGTTCTCATATACACCCACTCGCAACCACACACACTCGAACTCACTCACTCTCACTCCCCCCATACAATTGCACACTTGCATTCCCACACTCAGACCCACCTGCTCTCTCCCACTCCCATACCTACTCAATCTCGCGCCCACTCCCACTCGTCCTCACAGTCGCCCGCACCCACCCATGCTCACCCACACACACACTCTCACTCGCGCTTCGACTCACTCACATCTACTTGTGCTCTCCCCCACACACTCACCCACACTCATTCACCTATAACTCTTGGGGCGGCCGCGGCGCAGATGTGGCAGGCATGAATGTGCACCAATGTCCGGTAGCAGCCGGGGAGATCGCCGGCGCAGACCAGCAGCCACACCCCACCAACCCGCCCCAGGGCGGCTTCGGCCACAGAAGCAGACCACCACCACCACCAATGCCCACATGGAGCGATCGATCAACGGACCACTGCAAGCACTGCGAGACACCACCCAAAACACAAAATGCCACACAAATCCGACCCACCACCACCATCACCATTTCCACTCATCCCTCCCTCACTATCACTTACCATGATTTTTACTTGATAGTGGGCAGATAAAATTCCATACCTTTTATCTCATAAATTTGATACTTTAAAAAAAAAATTCTTGCAAGTTTACCTTTTTCTCACAAATTTTTGCTTTTTTTTTTCTTGTAAATTTTGAAACTTTTCTCATAATTTTGTGACTTTTTTCTTGTAAAACTCCCACGAACCCTTGAGGATTCTCGAGAGGGTAAAGAGCTGGTCCGATGTGCCAAGGCCAGGACGAAAACCACATTGCTCCTCCTGAATCCGAGGTTTTACCAACGGCTGGACTCTCCTCTCCAGTACCTTGGCATAGACCTTCCGAGGGAGGCTGAGGAGTGTGATCCCTCTAAAGTTGGAGCACACCCTCTGGTCCCCTTTCTTGAAGAGAGGAACCACCACCCTGGTTTGCCATGCCAAAGGCACTGTCCCTGACCTCCAAACAATTTTGTAGAGGCGTGTCAACCATGACAGCCCTACAACATCCAGAGCCTTGAGGTACTCAGGGTGAATCTCATCCACCCCCGGAGCCCGGCCACCAAGCATCTTTTTAACCACCTTGGCAACCTTTTTAACCATCTAGACAATGATCCAGCTTTATTTTTTTAAAAAGGTTTGAACTCTTCCCATTACAAAAATAGGTGCCCTCAGTGACAATCTAGCACAGGGCCCCCAAAAACTTTGGAACAGCCCTGGTCTTGTGTATTTCTACTTGCAATAAAGAGCAGTAAAATTCTCTCTCTGATACTCAGTGCTCTCAGCCCCTCCTTACAGTAATCAATACAGCTTAATAACCTATAATCACTTTGAGAGTGATGGTGACTGATAGACCTCTGCTGGCGCTCCTGCTAACACTAATGGTCTGACTATGGGTGACTGTTTATTACTCAGTATGGACATTTGGAAAGAGTGTGATCAATAATGGATGGATCCTTTAACTCGGCCTGCATGAAGCAGAACCAGCATGTAAACAACAAAGCATGTTCCACTGTGTTTTTTTTCTTTACAGCAGTCGACACCCATCTAATGAGCTTCATTAGAAAAGGAAATCTCCAGGGAGTGCATAGCTCTGCTATATCCATATATTTATTTGGATCCACATGCTCATAGACACTCTTGTAGCTGATTCCATCGGAGGTGAAATGAGCTCATGCCATGGTGCTGTCTACAGAATTGCCTGGATATTCACACCGGACTCACACACAATGATCCTCAGGTGGATTCACGTCCATGCTGGTCAAGATCAGGGTCTTTTGCTTTGGATGGTTGACCCCAGGTATTTAAACTCATCTACCCACCATCAGTGTGTGAATGTGTGTGTGAATGGGTGGATAGCAGGATCTGTAAAGCGCTTTAGTCATCTAGTGATGAGAATAAAAGCGCTATATAAGTTAATGCCATTTACCGTTTACTCCTTGCATCATCCACCGTTACACCTGTCTCCCTCTCATTCACACTCATGTATTCTGTCTTGCTTCTATTGACTTTCATTCCTCTTCTCTCCAGAGCATACCACCACCTCTCCAAGTTCTCTTCCACCTGCTCCCTACTCTCACGTCTGATCACAATGTCATCTGTGAACGTCACGGTCCACGGAGACTCCTGCCTGACCTGTCAGCCTGTCCATCACCATTGCAAACAAGAAGGGGCTGAGAGCTGATCCCTGATGTAACCCCACCCCCATCTTGAATCTATCTGTCACTCCTACAGCACACCTCAGCACGGTCTGACTGTCCTCATGCATGTCCTGCGCCACCCTCACATACTTCTCTGCCACTGCTGACTTTCTCATACAGTATCACAGTTTCTCTTGGTGCCCTATCATATGCTTTCTCATGGTGTAACTCCTCCTGACCTTCTCGTTATACTTCTCTATCAACCCTCTTAAAGCAAAGGTTGCACATGTTCCCTGCTCAGCTATTCCTCCTTGAATCAGACTAAAAACGAAGTGTGGTGTCTAATTGAATATTCTCATTTCAATCCAGCACCAGAAAATAATTTAGGCTATATCCATCTACATTGTAGATGGATGTAGATTCTACATGTATACAGCAGAGAAAATAAGTATTGAACGCATCAACATTTTTCTCAATAAACATATTTCTGATGGAGCCATTGACCTGAGATTTTCACCAGATATTAGTAACAAAATAAGTATTGAACGCATAGTAACATAGCATTGTAGCATAGTAACAAAATAAGTATTGAACGCATCAACATTTTTCTCAATAAACATATTTCTGATGGAGCCATTGACCTGAGATTTTCACCAGATATTAGTAACAACCCCCTCATGGATCGTCACCTTATCGTGGTGGGGGGGTTTGCGTGCCCCAGTGATCCCAGGAGCTATGTTGTCCGGGGCAATTTGCCTCTGATAGGGTCTCCCAAGACAAACTGGTCCTGGGTGAAGGGCCAGACGAAGAACGATCCAACAGACTCTCATGATAAATTGTATATCAAGGATTCAGTGTACCCCGCCCGGTATGGGGTTACCGGGGCCCCACCCTGGAGCCAGGCCTGGGGGAGGGGCTCGAAGGCTAGCGTCTGGTGGCCGGGTTTCCACCCATGGGACCCGGCCGGGCTCAGCCCGAAGGAGTTACATGGGTCCGCCCTCCAGTAGGTTCACCACCTGCAGGAGGGATCATGGAAGTCCGGTGCTATGTGGATTAGGTGGCAGTCAAAGGCGGAGACCTTGGCGGACTGATCCCAAGCTTTCTAAACTGGCTTTTGGTACGTGGAATGTCACCTCTCTGGTGGGGAAGGAGCCTGAGCTGGTGTACGAGATTGAGCGATACCGGCTAGATATAGTCGGCCTCACCTCAACACACAGCTCCGGTTCTGGAACCAGTCTCCTGGAGAGGGGCTGGAGCTTGGCCTTTTCTGGAGTTGCCCCGGGCGAGAGGCGACGAGCAGGGGTAGGTATTCTTGTATCGCCCCACCTTGCTGCCTCTATATTGGAGTTTTCCCCGGTGGACGAAAGGGTTGCTTCCCTGCGCCTTCGGGTTGGGAAACGGGTCCTGACCATCATTTGTGCCTATGCACCAAATGATGTTTCAGAGTACCCACCCTTTTTGGAGTCTGTGACTGGGGTGCTGGAGGGTGCTCCTCCTGGAGACTCCATTGTCCTACTGGGGGACTTCAATGCGCATGTGGGCAACGACAGTGAAACCTGGAGGGGGGTGATTGGGAGGAACGGCCTGCCCGATCTGAACCCGAGTGGTGTTCAGTTATTGGACTTCTGTGCTAACCACAGTCTGTCTATAACGAACACCATGTTCAAGCATAAGGGTGTCCATATGTGCACCTGGCACCAGGACACCCTAGGCCGCAGGTCGATGATCGATTTTGTTATCGTATCATCAGACCTGCGACCGTATGTCTTGGACACCCGAGTAAAGAGAGGTGCAGAGCTGTCAACTGATCACCACCTGGTGGTGAGTTGGATCCGATGGCAGGGGAGGAAGCCATTCAGACCTGGTAGACCCAAACGTATAGTGAGGGTGTGCTGGGAGCGTCTGGCTGAGGCCCCTGTCCGGGAGGTCTTCAACTCCCACCTCCGGAAGAACTTCAACCACATTCCGAGGGAGTCTGGAGACATGGAGTCTGAATGGGCCATGTTCTCCACCTCTGTTGTTGAAGCGGCAGCCCAGAGCTGCGGCCGCAAGGTGGTCGGTGCATCTCGTGGTGGCAACCCCCGAACCAAGTGGTGGACACCAGTGGTGAGGGGGGCCATTAAGCTGAAGAAGGAGTCCTATCAAGCTTGGTTGGCTTGTGGGACTCCCGAAGCAGCTGAGGTGTACCGGCAGGCCAAGCGGAGTGCAGCTCGGGTGGTTGCTGAAGCAAAAACCCGGGTATGGGAGGAGTTCGGTGAGGCCATGGAACAAGACTTTCGGTCGGCTTCAAAGAGATTCTGGCAAACTGTTCGGCGGCTCAGGAGGGGAAAGCAGCTCCCCGTCCACACTGTGTATGGTGCGGATGGGACACTGTTGACTTCAACTGGGGATATCGTCGGGCGGTGGAAGGAATACTTCGAGGATCTCCTCAATCCCACTGATACGCCTTCCACAGAGGAAGCAGGGTTTGGGGACGAGGGGGATGACTCGCCTATCACAGGGGCTGAGGTCGCCAAGGTGGTTAAAAATCTCCTTGGTGGCCGGGCCCCGGGGGTGGACGAGATTCGCCCCGAGTACCTCAAGGCCCTGGATGTTGTTGGGTTGTCATGGTTGACACGCCTCTGCAACATTGCGTGGAGGTCGGGGGCAGTGCCTTTGGCATGGCAAACCGGGGTGGTGGTTCCTCTCTTCAAAAAAGGGGACCGGAGGGTGTGCTCCAACTTTAGAGGGATCACACTCCTCAGCCTCCCTGGGAAGGTCTATGCCAAGGTACTGGAGAGGAGAGTCCGGCCGTTGGTCGAACCTCGGATTCAGGAGGAGCAATGTGGTTTTCGTCCTGGCCGTGGCACATCGGACCAGCTCTTTACCCTCTCGAGAATTCTTGAGGGTTCGTGGGAGTTTGCCCAACCAGTTTACATGTGTTTTGTGGACTTGGAGAAGGCATTTGACCGCGTCCCTCGTGGATTTTTGTGGGGGGTGCTTCGGGAGTATGGGGTATCGGGCTTGTTGTTACGAGCTATTCGGTCTCTGTACGACCGTTGTGAGAGTTTAGTTCGCATTGCCAACACTCGGTCGGAGTCATTCCCAGTGAGAGTTGGACTCCGCCAGGGCTGCCCTTTGTCACCGGTCCTGTTCATAATTTTTATGGACAGGATTTCTAGGCGCAGCCAGGGAATGGAGGGTGTCATGCTTGGTGACCACAGGATCTCATCTCTGTTGTTTGCAGATGATGTTGTCCTGTTGGCTTCATCCAGCAATGACCTACAGCTCTTGCTGGGACGGTTTGCCGCTGAGTGTGAAGCGGCTGGGATGAGAATCAGCACCTCCAAGTCCGAGTCCATGGTCCTCAGCCGGAAAAAGGTGGATTGTCCTCTCCGGGTTGGGGACAGGCTCCTGCCCCAAGTGGAGGAGTTTAAGTATCTTGGGGTCTTGTTCACGAGTGAGGGGAAAATGGAGCGAGAGATCAACAGACGGATTGGAGCAGCATCTGCAGTGATGCGGACGTTGTACCGGTCTGTTGTGGTGAAGAGGGAGCTTAGTTCTAAGGCAAAGCTGTCGATTTACCAGTCAATCTACGTTCCTACTCTCACCTATGGTCACGAGCTTTGGGTAATGACCGAAAGAACGAGATCGCGGATACAAGCGGCTGAAATGAGCTTTCTCCGTAGGATTGCTGGACTCACCCTCAGAGATAGGGTGAGGAGCTCAGTCATCCGGGAGAGGCTCAGAGTAGAACCGCTGCTCCTCCACATTGAAAGGAGTCAGTTGAGGTGGTATGGGCATCTGATTAGGATGCCTCCTGGACGCCTCCCACTTGAGGTGTTTCAGGCACGTCCCACTGGGAGGAGACCCCGGGGCAGACCCAGGACTCGGTGGAGAGACTATGTCTCCCAGCTAGTCTGGGAACGCCTTGGTATCCCCTCTGAAGAGCTGGAGCAGGTGGCTGGGGAGAGGGAAGTCTGGGCTTCTCTGCTTGAACTGCTGCCTCCGCGACCCGGACCTCCGGAAAAGCGGTAGAAGATGGATGGATGGATGGATGGATATTAGTAACAACCCAGGTAATATATACATGCAAATAAATCAAGGCAATTGTGTTAACAAAACAAGTTATGTTTAACAAAATGGAATCACACAGAGAATGAGTATTGAAGATATGAAGAAAAAGAGGGGCAAAAAGGCATAGAAAGCCAAGAAACCAGCTGAAATCCATCAGAATTCAAGAAGCTGTCCCATCCCCCATCAGTGCAAATTAATTTCAGCTGGTTAAGTCCTGACTGATAGCCTTTAAAAAGGTCTGGGAATATCAGATTGTCACACCACAAAGAACTCATGATGGGTAGAAGTAAAGAGCTCTCTCTAGACCAGGGATGGGCAACTATGTTCCATGGAGGGCCATTCCACTGCAGGTTTTTTGTTCCACCCAAACTCTTCAGCAGTTACTTCCTCTAATTAGCAATTCTTGAAGCTCATCAGTGCAAACATCTGCTGACGAGACTGAATGGAACAGAAAATCTGCAGTGGAATGGCCCTCACTGCCCATCCCTGCTCTAGACCTTCGCAACCTTATTGTTGCAAAACATAATGATGGCGTTGGTTGCAGGTGCATTTCTAAACTGCTGAATGTTCCAGTGAGCACTGCTGGAGCCATTATTCGGAAGTGGAAAGAACATCATTTTACCATAAACCGGCCACAGCCAGGAGCTCCTCACAAGATTTCTGACAGATTAGTCAAAAGAATTATCATTAGAGTTATCCAACAACCAAAGCCCACTTGTGGAGAGCTCCAGAAGGACTTGGAGTTAGCAGATGCTGCTGTTTCAAAGAAAACAGTAAGTAATAAGTAAGATGGCTGGGTTTCATCGTTTATCTTTATTTGCACTATGGGATGTCTGGGTTTCACTGTTATTGCCCACGTGCGCATTGAAGTCCCCCAGTAGGACAATGGAGTCTCCAAGAGGAGCACCCTCCAGCACCCCAGTCAGAGACTCCAAAAAGGGTGGGTACTCTGAAACATCATTTGGTGCATAGGCACAAATGATGGTCAGGACCCGTTTCCCAACCCGAAGGCACAAGGAAGCAACCCTTTTGTCCACCAGGGAAAACTCCAATATAGAGGCAGCAAGGTGGGGGGGATACAAGAATACCCACCCCTGCTCGCCACCTCTCGCCTGGGGCAACTCCAGAAAAGGCCAAGCTCCAGCCCCTCTTTGGGAGACTGGTTCCGGAACCGGAGCTGTGTGTTGAGGTGAGGCCGACTATATCTAGCCGGTATCTCTCAACCTTGTACACCAGCTCAGGCTCCTTCCTCACTGGAGAGGTGACATTCCACGTACCAAAAGCCAGTTTAGAAAGCCTGGGATCAGTCCACCAGGGTCTCCGCCTTTGACCGCCACCTAATCCACATAGCACCGGACCCCTATGATCCCTCCTGCAGGTGGTGAGCCCACTGGAGGGCGGGCCCATGTAACTCCTTCGGGCTGAGCTCGGCTGGGTCCCATGGGTGGAAACCCGGCCACCAGACGCTAGCCATCGAGCTCCTCCCCCAGGCCTGGCTCCAGGGTGGGGCCCCGGTAGTCCCATTCAGGGCGGGGTACACTGAATCCTTGATCTAGAATTTATCATGAGAGTCTGTTGGATCGTTCTTAGTCTGGCCCTTCACCCAGGACCAGTTTGTCTTAGGTGACCCTATCAGAGGCAAATTGCCCTGGACAACATAGTTCCTGGGATCACTGGGGCACGCAAACTCCCCACCACGATAAGGTGACGATCCATGAGGGGATCGTATAGTGAGGGTGTGCTGGGAACATCTGGCTGAGGCCCCTGTCCGGGAGGTCTTCAACTCCCACCTCCGGAAGAACTTCAACCACATTCCGAGGGAGTCTGGAGACATGGAGTCTGAATGCGCCATGTTCTCCACCTCTATTGTTGAAGCGGCGGCCCAGAGCTGCGGCCGCAAAGTGGTCGGTGCATCTCGTGGTGGCAACCCCCGAACCAAGTGGTGGACACCAGTGGTAAGGGGGGCCATTAAGCTGAAGAAGGAGTCCTATCAGGCTTTGTTGGCTTGTGGGACTCCCGATGCAGCTGAGGTGTACCGGCAGGCCAAGCGGAGTGCAGCTCGGGTGGTTGCTGAAGCAAAAACCCGGGTATGGGAGGAGTTCGGTGAGGCCATGGAACAAGCCTTTCGGTCGGCCGCGAAGAGATTCTGGCAAACTGTCCGGCGGCTCAGGAGGGGGAAGCAGCTCCCTGTCCACACTGTGTATGGTGCGGATGGGGTGCTGTTGACTTCGACTGGGGATATTGTCAGGCGGTGAAAGGAATACTTTGAGGATCTCCTCAATCCCACTGATATGCCTTCCACAGAGGAAGCAGGGCTTGTGGACGAGGGGGATGACTCGCCTATCACAGGGGCTGAGGTTGCCAAGGTGGTTAAAAATCTCCTTGGTGGCCGGGTCCCGGGGGTGGACGAGATTCACCCTGAGTACCTCAAAGCCCTGGATGTTGTAGGGCTGTCATGGTTGACACGCCTCTGCAACATTGCGTGGAGGTCAGGGACAGTGCCTTTGGCATGGCAAATCGGAGTGGTGGTTCCTCTTTTCAAAAAAGGGGACCGGAGGGTGTGCTCCAACTTTAGAGGGATCACACTCCTCAGCCTCCCTCGGAAGGTCTATGCCAAGGTACTGGAGAGGAGAGTCCAGCCGTTGGTAAAACCTCGGATTCAGGAGGAGCAATGTGGTTTTCGTCCTGGCCTTGGCACATCGGACCAGCTCTTTACCCTCTCGAGAATCCTCAAGGGTTCGTTGGAGTTTGCCCAACCAGTTTACATGTGTTTTGTGGACTTGGAGAAGGCATTTGACCGCGTCCCTCGTGGTTTTTTGTGGGGGGTGCTTCGGGAGTATGGGGTATCGGGCTTGTTGTTACGAGCTATTCGGTCTCTGTACGACCATTGTGAGAGTTTAGTTCGTATTGTCAACACTTGGTCGGACTCATTCCCAGTGAGAGTTGGACTCCTCCAGGGCTGCCCTTTGTCACGGATCCTGTTCATAATTTTTATGGACAGGATTTCTAGGCGCAGCCAGGGAATGGAGGGTGTTGTGCTTGGTGACCACAGGATCTCATCTCTGTTGTTTGCAGATGATGTTGTCCTGTTGGCTTCATCCAGCAATGACCTACAGTTCTTGCTGGGACGGTTTGCCGCTGAGTGTGAAGCGGCTGCGATGAGAATCAGCACCTTCAAGTCCGAGTCCATGGTCCTCAGCCAGAAAAAGGTGGATTGTCCTCTCCGGGTTGGGGACAGGCTCCTGCCCCAAGTGGAGGAGTTCAAGTTTCTTGGGGTTTTAATCCCGAGTGAGGGGAGAATGGAGCGAGAGATTGACAGATGGATTGGAGCAGCATCTGCAGTGATGCGGACGTTGTACCGGTCCATTGTTTTGAAGAGGGAGCTGAGTTCTAAGGCAAAGCTGTCGATTTACCAGTCAATCTATGTTCCTACTCTCACCTATGGTCACAAGCTTTGGGTAATGACCGAAAGAACGAGATCACAGATACAAGTGGCTGAAATGAGCTTTCTCCGTAGGATTGCTGGACTCACCCTCAGACATAGGGTGAGGAGCTCAGTCATCCGGGAGAGGCTCAGAGTAGAATCGCTGCTCCTCCACATTGAAAGGAGTCAGTTTAGGTGGTATGGGCATCTGATTAGAATGCCTCCTGGACGCCTCCCACTTGAGGTGTTTCGGGCACGTCCCACTGGGAGGAGACCCCGGGGCAGACCCAGGACTTGGTGGAGAGACTATGTCTCCCAAATGGTCTGGGAACGCCTTGGTATCCTCTCTGAAGAGCTGGAGCAGGTGGCTGGGGAGAGGGAAGTCTCAGCTTCTCTGCTTGAACTGCTGCCTCCGTGACCCGGACCTCCGGAAAAGCAGTAGAAGATGGATGGATGGATGGATGGGATGTCTGGGTCCATCTTTTGTCGCTATTTGCACTACCTGTAGCATTACTGTACATAGACTGCTATTGTTGTTTTTCTAGCCTTTTTTCTTTTTTGTATTGCGCACACCACTGAAGAGAAACACCATTTCAATTCTCCTGTATATCCTGTACATATAGTAGTATTGACAAATAAAATCTTTGAATCTTGAATCTAATGCACTCAACTGACATGGGCTCTATGTTTGGAGGAGAAATGGCACTGCACATCCCATCATGGTGTGGGGGTATTTTTCAGCACATCGTACAGGCAGAATTCATATAACTGAAGGAAAGATGAATGGACAAATGTACAGAGACATCCTTGATCAGAACCTGTTGCCATCTGCCAAGATGCTGAAGTTGAAATGAGGGTGGACATTTCAGCAAGATGATGATCCCAAACACACAGCCAAGGAGGCTCTCAGCTGGCTCCAGACAAGGAAAATAAAGCTGCTAGAACGTCCCAGTCAGTCACCTGACCTGAATCCAATTGAAAATCTGTGGAACAAACTGAAGATCTGGGTTCATAGAAGACACCCATGGAACCTTCAAGATTTGATAGTTTGTGTGGAGAAGGTGGAGGAATGTGGAAGAAGTCTTTGCCTTCTAAAGCAGTTGACTTTAGAAGGCAAAGACTTCTAAAGTCAACTGTGAATGTTCAAGTTGAATTGCATTTGTTACGTTTGTTTTAAATGGAGCTCTTGCCAGCCCTCTTACTTTTTACCTCTGTTTTCAACCCAGCCAGTCGAGGCGGATGGCCGTCCTCTATGAGCTATGGTTCCGCTCGAGGTTTCTGCCCATTAAAGGGAAGTTTTTCCTCGCCTGTGTCGCCACAATGTTTGCTCTTAGGCGTCTCTGCTGGGTTTATAAATTTGAGAGCGTGGCCTAAATCCACTCTTTTTTTTTGTAAAGTGCCTTGAGATAACTTGTGATTTGGCGCTATATAAATAAAATTGAATTGAATTGAATTGAATGACTTGGATCCTCCAAGGATGAATATAATTTGTTGTTCCTGTTGACTGAGGTGGCCGCCTCCCCTCAATAGAGCAGCATTTCTCTTTGATTCTCCTCAGTGAATGCTCCTTTTCAGCCGACACGTTCCTCTCTCTTTTAAACAGTATGGGCGACAGATATATAAAAGCAGCTCTTCAGGCCTCAGAAAATATTTTGGGAAACCAAAATAGCCTGGAACTTATGAAAGGGAGAAGAGAGAAAGAGAGAATGACACTTTTTTGCTCAGCTGGAAGAGGGATCGGCCACATATCTGCTGGTTGAAATCTCACTGGATGGAGAAGATGTTTATTTTTTTTTTTTTTTCCTCTTTTTGGCCACAACTTAGAAACCAAAGGAATCCGCTGTCCTCCTCACTCTCCCTCTGATGGCTTAGTGTTAGTGTTGGTGATGGTGGGGGACGGGGTGAATGGCTCTAAAAGTGGCTGAGGTTTCCTCCGGTCCAGTTTGGGCACAGCGAGACCATCCTGACTCCTGAGAGGAGAGGAGACGCCCCACCGTCTGCTTGTCTCTGTCAAAATATTTGTTCCCCGTTGGCGGATGGGAGCGGGGCGTGTGTGTCAGTGGCAGCACTCCATGTGTGGGCGCTGCCACCACCATCACCACACACACTCGATGGGCTCACCTTTGCAGAGACGAGCTTGTTGCCCGTCGCTGTCCACACAGACGGCGGCAACCGCGGTCGGACCACCCAGGCAAGAAAAAAAGGGGGAACCACGAGAAGGCCACTTTATGCTGCAGTCAGCCCAAGTCTGACCACAGCGGCGCCCCGCTAACACCCATCCAGCCACTCTGGGGTGTGTGTATGGGTGTGTTGGTTCCATCAGCGCTCACTGACAAATGTGCAGACTCAGCAGTGACTCTTCTCTTTATATTCCCGCGACCGCAGGCTCCAGCACATTTAACTAGCTGATTTGTTTGAATGACTCTGCTGCAGCTTCACACGTTTCCCTTCGTACCCAGCCAGCATGGCCATGTGGGCCCCACCAAAGGTTAAAAACTGGGCTTTCTTATGGGTCCCATGTGGGTTTGTCCATGTTGGCCCCATCTGCGCTTGCCCACCTGGACTTTACCTGTGGTGCAGGTGATCAGGTGACCTGTTCACCTGCTGTAAACCAGCTGGGCCCCACATGGGTTTAATGTGGGTGAGCAGGTTTCAGTAACACGTGTGCCACAAGCAAAACGATGCAAAGCCACATGTAGAAATATGAACATTTAGAAGAAAAAGTGACAAATTTAGGAGAAAAAGTTGCATATTTACAAGAAAAAAATGGAAAATTACTTAAAAAACTTACAAACTGACAAGAATTTTTTTTGCAGATTTACAAGAATTAAATAAATTTGAAGAAAAAAATTAGAAAAAGTTGCAAATTAACAAAAAAGTAGAAAATTTTTGAGTAAATCAATTGAAAATTTATGACAAAAAAGTCCTAAACTTATGAGGAAAAGCTGTAAGTTTACAGTCAAAAAAAGTTGAAAATGTTTGAGAAAGTTCTAAATTTACAAAAAAAAAATGTCGCAAATTTATGGGAAAAAACTCACAAATTTACAAGAAAATAGCAAATCCCCACATGGACCCATTAGAGCCCCTGTGGTGTGGCCCACATGGGCATGCTGGGTGGGTTTCTTGCGTGTCTGTGTCAGCACGGAGGCCGACAGCAAAGCTGGGTAAGAACTGGTCACATTTATGGAAAATTCACATTACAGGCCAAGTTGTTCAATGTAGAATTTATTAATCAGATCAGATTTGCCTGTCATGACAGTTCACACTCAGAGAGTGCATACCTCCGCCAAGGCTCCATCCTGTCCTTCGTCCATCTGTCCAACTATCCATTCATACATTGTGAGATAGGGCCTTGGTAGAGATATGTGCTCATGGACCATCTCCAAAATCTAATGGGTTCATCCGTAGCCTAAAGGTGAAAATTTGATCAGAACAGACAGACAAACCGCCCCAATCACATTAGGTAACTGGTGGAGGGCAGCTCGGTGGCGCAGTAGTTAGCACTGTGGCAGTACACTAACAAGGTCATGGGATTGATGCCACCCCCGACCATTGGTGACCCTTCTGTGTGGAGTTTGCATGTACTCCCCAGGTCTGTGTGGGTTTACCCCGGATACTCCGGTTTCCTCCCACAGGCCAAAAACATGCAGGTTAGGTTAACTGGACACTCTAAGGTAGCCCTACGTGTGAATGTGTGTGTGAATGGTAAAGGGATTGGTGCCGCACCGTGGCTGCGTCATCCATCCAGGTGGATGCCCTGTAATTTCCCTCTGGGATTAATAAAGTATACCAAAAAAATAATAATTACAAGTGACCAGGGGCGTTTCGAGCTTTTTATGCACCCTATCGCCACTTCAAACTGTAATTAGTGAACTGAAATCACAGGTTTGATATGGTTGAGAGTCACAGACGTTTTTACAAGTTTTTTAAATTTTGTCCACCTGTCAAACTCTGTGTACATGCCTGTATGCACACTTGAAGAAAAGTATAGAATAGAATAGAATAGAATAGGCTGTGTATCAGGTTTGGTGGCCCTAGCTTTACTCGTTTTATAGTAATCAGTCCCTCCAGGATTTAGCGATGTTGCGATTCCACCAATTCCCACGACTTCAGCAGGTCCTGCATAATTTGAATTTTGTCCAATCACCGCAACTTTACTGCAATTTTGGCCAATTGTCGTCAACTTCTGCCAGTTTCACCAATCATATTTATCCCTGAGTAACAAATGTGTACACGTCACCAGTCTGACCAATCAAATGCAATGCTGCACCACGCTCACTTACGTGTTTAAACGAGTGAATCTAATACTACAGCTAGTGTTGAAACAGTTTATATGTCTGTAGAGGTAAAAGTCACTACGACGTCTTGTCAATGAGTTTTAAAGCTGTGAATCTCCGGTCTGGACATGGGCCAATGCACGATTCAGGCAATCCCCAAGGAGAGCCCCGCAACTTACTGCAACAATAAAAAAAAAAAATCCTACGAAATCCTGGAGGGACTGAGTAATAGTCTTTTTCTTCTTCTTTCAGCTGCTCCCTTTAGGGGTCGCCACAGCGGATCATCTGCCTCCATCTCACCCTATCTGTTGCATCTTCCTCTGTAACACCAACCCTCTCCATAATAGTAAATGTAGCATTTACCATAGTGCAACTGCAATGTTCACTTTGAACTTTGACCTTTGACCCCTTGACCCCAAGCCCATAGTTAGGTCAGGGTGTAAATCATCCAAGATGTGTATTAGATACAACTACTGTATTGATTTGAAAAGCCTACATCATTTCTTTCAGTAGTTATTGTGTTTAGAAGATTTAGGGAAAATCTGACCTTTGACCTCAAGGTTATGCGATGAGAGTGAAATTGCGATATGCGGTTCATCAGAGTATATTAAACCATGGTACCAAGTTTTAAAACATTTGGAACAAAACTGGAGAAGGAGTTGATAAAAGTGGGACGGACGGACCCATAATATAATCCCTCGCCGGTTGAAGCTCAAAGGCGTCTAAAAATTAGCCAGCATCTATAGGAGTGCTACAAGTTTAGAGAAAAAAGTTGCACTTTTACAAAAAAAGGTAAGAAATTTTTTAGAGAAAAGTAGGGAAATTATGAGAAAAGATGCAAATTTGCAAGAAAAATTGAGCATACAAGCAAACAAGTTACAAATTTATGAGAAAGGGTTGCAAGTTTTACATGAAACAAGTCATACATCTATGAGAAAAAAAGTTGAAAATTTAAGAAAAAAACACTTTAAATTTATACAAAAAAAAAGGGTAACCAGAGTGGTCGCCTAGTAGTAGAGCATCCTCCCCACAGCTGGGAGGTTGTGGGTTCAAGGACCACATAAAAAATGGTACTTTCCGCCTTCTGACTTGGCACTCAGTATAATCGAATGGGAAAAGGAGAATGGAATGCCCACGACTACAGTCATATGGCCATGCAAATGATAGCATGGCTGATCGAACGCACAACAAGAAGTGGTGGTACGGGTGGGGGATTCTCCACCCAGAGAAGGCAGCTGGGGAAGGGGGGAACAATGGACTGAAGGATGAAGTGTCACCGGGGATATCAGATGGGATAGTAAGGACTATACACCCCCTGGGGAGAGGAGTAACTGCCGGAGCCGCTGGAAGAGGAAAGGGTGTGAGAGTGGTGTCGGCATTATGTCATGTTAATGTGCCATACACGTCTTTGTTCCAAACATTGTATTATGGTCGGAAGATCCGGGTCTCAATGCATGGAATTAAAGGTATAAAAGAGGAACGCACAGAGACCCGGGAGCTCTTTAACTGTACTTGATGTTGGACAAAGAATAAAGTTCGTGTGTTGCCCAGCTCGCTGCCTCGCTTGTTTCCTTTATCCACATCGGTGACCCAAAGACATGCCATGGAAAGCGAGCTGAGCACTGCCCCAGAGACAACCTGGAGGGAAAGCACCAGCGCCGCTTGTGCTGTCTCAGTCAAGCTCCCAGACTTCTGGCTTCACAACCCAACCGCGTGGTTCTTGCACATAGAAGCCCAGTTCGTACTCCGCGGGATAACAACGGACGATACCAAGTATTACTACGTGGTCGCCATGTTGGATGCGCGTGCTACGCAACAGGTGACAAACCTGCTCCAGGAGCCGCCGACCCAGGGAAAATATGAAGCACTCAAGAGGATGCTTCTCCAGCGCTATACCCTTTCTGACAGTGAGAGGGCAGAGAGTCTCCAAAGCGTTCTGATAGAAAAATTCCATATTATTCTATAATGTTGCTTTATGATTCCATGTCTGATATGACTTGTGATTCATGTATGGCCTTGAACTGCCCCGGCCTGTCTGTGTGAAGGTGTCTGAGTTGGCAGTTGTAAATCACATAGTTGTGGTGATGCTTCCTGTTAAGAATGCCCAGTATGAGTGTGTGTATGTGTGTGTCTGGATCAGCAGAAAAATAATGATGACACAGAAGACATACTGTGACAGAAGACACCGGGCTGCACGGTGGCGCAGTGGTTTAGCACTGTGGCAGCACAGTTTTACCCTCGGCCGGGGGATCGCGGGGATCATGAGATCGTGGGTTCGATCCCAGCCCCCGACCAACAGTGAGCTGTGTGGAGTTTGCATGTTCTCCCCGTGTTGCGTGGGTTTACTCCGGGATTTCTCCGGTTTCCTCCCGCATACCAAAAACATGTAGGTTTAGGGCGCTCGCGCACGCAGCAACCAGCAGCCGATGGCTTGTCACCAGACTGCAAACCAAGTCTACCTACGGGTACAAATAAGTAACAAAAAAAAAAAAAAAAAATACTGTCTCATCCTGTTAGATTGACTCCCTAATTCCTGGGAGATTAGACTATCTCAAGATGTACTGAGCTGAAATGTCAAGGATGTTCCCTTTCCCTTCTTTTCCGCTCAGGACTATAAAAACTTTGAACAATGAATGTTTGATTCAGAGGTATGTGTGGATGTGTGGACATGAAACTGCTTCTCCCTCACTGGCCATGAGGAAAATAAATTTACTTACATTTAAACATTCTGCCTGTTTTTTTGACTCAGAATAATCATACTGAAAATTACCTAACATTTGGTGCTCCGAACAAGGAACCCAGATAACTCTGTCCTGCTTCTGGCACCTCCGCCCTATGTCAGCAAGTGCACAACTGATGAAAGACCTTGCCAGGCTGAACCCAACGGTTCAGTGTTACTGCAGTGAAGGCATTCGGAGCTGGGGCGCTGGAGCGGATGGGGTGACGGGTCTAGAACTCTACAGGCGGGATTTGGATGTAAGTACATTTAACTGTGTTGTTTAAACTTATGGACACTGGGTTTGAGTCCCAGTGGGGTAAATGCGTGCATGTTGTGTTTGATAAGCTCAGCGTTTGACACCGCAACGTCTGGTGTGCGTTTCTACCTGCCATAGCCGTAGGTTCAGTTTGGCTCGGTCTGAAGTAGTCTAGTTTGACGAGGTGTAGCTCAGTGGTGGCCCCGGTAGTCAAGGCTGCGAAGGATAGCACGTGTTATGTATCACAGAAAGTGGACCAGGTATTGTTATGATGCATGGAAGTCACAATGAGATCTTATTTCTGCCATCACGAGTGAACATTAATGAGGGTTAACCCTTAAGTAATAACGCTTGTTTAAAAATTACTGTAGTTTTGTTTGTTTGTTCGTCTGGTTGTTCTGTGTTTTTCTATTTGTCCTGACGAGACTGCGGAGGGGGAAGTACAAGTGCTGTGATGGTTAGAAGCCGTGGTTGTCCGTTGTTTTTCTGGTGATTGTGAAGTGTAAAGGGACGGTTTGTGGGAATGTGGGAATGACGAGACAGGGTTCTCTCAAGTCAGCTTTATTCACATTCACCAACATCTCTGTGACGATGGGATGTCACTACTGTATGTCTGGTTATATTGTGATTGTGTTGTATCTGTATTGTTGTATTGTTGTATGATTGTTGGTTAAGATGCACATAATGGTTTAGGATTTGTCTTGGTTAATTTGAATGCCCTGGGAGATAATTAGCATGATTAAGAATCTGGTAAAATAGTTAAAAGATTTATTGCACATACCTTTGCCGACATACTTCCTGTGGGTGTCCAGGCAAAAGACTCCATTAGGAGTTGAAGGCCTTATATAGGACACCAGCAGGGAGCAAATATGTATGGTTAGTCATAGGGGTGGTTTAATATTTGTAAATAGGGGTTAAGGTTATTTATGGAACTATTTATATGACTATTTATTGTGTGTTATTTATATATTTATATTGTGTATGTCTGGGGAAAGTTATTTATGTATTTTTATATATTAGTGGGTATGTGTTTAGTATAAGGAATAAAGTGTTTTACCTGGGATTATGGTAGGGGCTAATTACCTCGAATTGATCTGTCCTTTATATAACAGGTGTGAGATATCAGGTGTGGTATATTGATGAAAGGTGATTTGATGAAACGTTTATCGAGGAATATCTATTACTTGATATGCTTCTTTGAGAAAATACATTTTGTTTTGAAACTGTGTCAGAAGATTTATCCTGAGAAACTGGAGATTACCTGAACTGGAGAACATTATTTGTGAGTAAAAAATAAATTGGAATAATTGAAAGAAGATTTTGCCTCGCTCCCTTCCTGCCACACGTTCACAATCTCAAAGAAGAAAGAGGACAACACAGGAAACTCTCGTCCTTAAATACCAGGACTCTCACAGTTCACAAGTCACATGCATCACAGATCATGTTGCATTATAATTGACAGTAACAATGCATCCCCTCTCTCTGATATCACTCCCACTTTCTACAATGCATCTCCTCTTTAATCCTTTAATAACACCCCTACAGTCTCAAGCCTTGCATACCAAAGCTAACATCCTTGCAGCTTCCTGTAATCTCCAAGGAAGCTCTGCCTTTGTTCTGATCTAAAATGTGTGTTACAAAGTAGGTCACATATGTGTGTCCACCACACCAGCCCCCCCAACATTTTAGAACAAACAAGAGAATAACAACATGCATGCCGTGATAGAATCAATACACATCAGTCCACATGCTGTCTAGGCTTCAGTCTCCTGCCGTATCTGCTGTAGCCGGGATCCAATGTCTCCGCGGCGCTGTCACCCTGGGGGTTTGCCGTCTGGGGGTGAAAACCTTTTGTCAGTCCCTGCGGGTGTTCTGGGGAAACATTACTCTGTGAAGCCCCCCGTGGGGGTCTACCTCGCCACGGGGCCCTTGCCAACAGCACTTGCTCATCCGCCACGACAAAAGCAGGTTTGAGTCTGTTTATGCCAACTTTTTCTTTCCTACCCCCCAAATCTAGCAAAAACTGCTTGTCCCCTGTTTCCAGCACTCTGAACGGCCCGTCATAAGGTGGTCGCAATGGGGGTCGATGCGCATCGTGTCTGACAAAAACAAACTCTGCGTTCTTCAACGCTTTAGGCACAAAAACGCGCGGAAAACTGTTGTGCACGGGGCCAGGCAGCGTGCTTGATTCTATGTTACTCCGCAACAGCTGCAACGGGGAGGTGTCTGGCGCCGGGTTATCTGGGAGAAACTCCCCAGGCAGCCAAAGTGGTTGCGCAAACACGAGCTCCGCTGGGGAGGCTTCTAAGTCCTCTTTAGGCACAGAACGCAACCGTAATAAAATCCACGGTAACTTGTCTACCCAATTTGCATCTGTCAGTGACGCTCTGAGAGCCGCTTTCAATGACCTATGAAAACGTTCGCATAACCCGTTAGCCTGCAGACTGTACGCGGTTGTGCGGTGAATTGTGACACCCAGGCTGTGGGCCATAGTCGACCAAAGTTCTGACACAAATTGAGGGCCTCTGTCGGACGTAATATCCAACGGAACTCCGAAACGCGCCACCCAAGCTATTAAAAACACGCGCGCTACCTCCTTGGCCGTGGTTGATGCCAGAGGAACCACTTCAGGCCAGCGCGTGGTGCGGTCCACCATTGTCAGAAGGTGTGTGCACCCCTGCGAGGGTGGGAGGGGTCCCACGAGGTCCACATAAACGTGATCGAACCTCTTGGCCGGAATGTGAAACGGCTCCAAAGGAGCCCTCGTGTGCCTGTGTACTTTGGCTCGTTGACACGCCGTGCAGGCTGCAGCCCACTCCTTAACTTGTTTGCGAAGACTCGGCCACACAAATTTCTCCCCTACCATTTTGACCGACGCGCGCACTCCCGGGTGCGCCAAAGAATGAATTGAGTCAAAAACGCGGCGGCGCCACACGGCCGGTACTACTGGACGCGGTCATCCAGTGGAGACATTGCAGATTAGGGGGGGCATACCGTCTTGCAGCACCCTGCTCTCCAGTCTTAACCCTGTTGGTCCAGACTGGAGCGCGCGCACATCCGCGTCACTAACCTGCTCCGCGGCCATGGCTGCGTAATCTACTCCTACACTGACTGGGGCCGCCACGGCGCGCGAGAGGCAATCTGCCACTACATTCAGTTTGCCCGCCACATGCTGAATATCAGTGGTAAACTCTGATATCGCGGCCAGCTGTCTCTGCTGCCGGCCTGACCACGGTTCGGAAACCTTGGCCATCGCGAATGTTAGCGGTTTGTGGTCAACGAACGCGGTGAAACGGCGTCCTTCCCGCCAGAACTGAAAGTGGCGGATGGCCAAATGGAGAGCCAGCAGCTCCCTGTTGAACGCACTGTATTTACGTTTGCTATCGCACAAGGTCCTGCTGAAAAAGGCGAGGGGCTGCCAAACCCCGGCTACATGTTGCTCCACGACCGCCCCTATGGCCACCTCTGACGCGTCAGTAGTGAGCGCTATGCGGGCCGTTGGGTCTGGGTGTGCCAACAACGCAGCCTTTGCCAAGGCTGCTTTCACCTCCGAGAACGCTTGGTCCCGCTCCAGGGACCACTCGACCTTATCCGCGGGTTTCTTTTTTTTGAGCGTGGCATACAGCGGCTGCATGAGTTGCACCGCGCGGGGGAGAAAACGGTTATAAAAATTCACCATTCCCAAAAACTCCTGTAACGCCCTGACCGTCTGCAGCTGGGGGAAATCTGCCACCGCGCGCACTTTGCCAGGAAGCGGAACTGCTCCTTCGGGGGAGACGCGGTGTCCTAAAAAATCGATCTGCGGCACCCCGAACTGACACTTCGCTGGGTTGATTATTAACCCGTGATCTCCCAACCTTCGGAAAACTGTGGCCAGGTGTTTTTCGTGTTCGTCTTCGGACGCGCTGGCTACCAAAATATCGTCCAAGTAGATGAACACGAAAGGGAGATAGCGAAGCACCGCGTCCATCATGCGTTGGAACGTCTGTGCAGCCCCTTTAAGCCCGAATGGCATGTGTAAAAACTTGAATAGGCCAAATGGAGTTTTTACCGCTGTTTTGGGTATGTCCTCAGTGCGCACTGGGACTTGGTGGTAACCACGGACCAAATCTATCTTAGAAAAAACACGAGCCCCTGCCAAATGAACGGAAAAATCTTGGATATGCGGGATTGGGTAGCGGTCGTGCGCTGTAGCGTTGTTTAACCTGCGGAAATCCCCACAAGGTCGCCATGATCCGTCGGCTTTCGGGACCATGTGTAGCAGGGAAGCCCACGGACTGTTTGAACGCCTGATAATGCCCAACCCTTCCAGGTTGGCGAACTCCTCGCGCGCTATGGCCAGTTTAACTGTGTCCAAGCGCCGAGCTTTTGCGAAAACGGGCGGTCCGGTAGTGGTAATAAAATGCTCCACCCCGTGTTTAGCGACTGTTGCCGAAAATGTGGGGACCGTGAGTGCTGGGAACTGAGTGAGCAGAGTGTGGAACTTACCACTTGCAGCTGTGACGTTGGCTTGTGCTGTTGGCGGGGCCACTCGCGCTGTACAGGGGATAGACTCAAAAGAAAGTGCATTAACCAAGCGCCTGTTAGCGAGATCAACCAACAAACCATGTGAGCACAAAAAATCAGCCCCCAACATATTGAAATTCACTGCTGCTACAACAAAAGTCCACTCAAATGTACGGCCATGTAGAGACAGAAGCAGAGTCTTCTCACCAAAGGTCTTAATCTCCGAGCCGTTCGCTGCTGCCACCCCGGGACCTCTGGAACCTGCTAGCCTGTCCGCATAGGAAGGTGTGATGAAACTCAGCTGGGCGTCTGTGTCCACGAGGAAATGCCTCCCCGAGCGTGCGTCCAACAAGTAGAGCAGCTTGTTCTCCTCCCTGAGGACCGCGGCTGCTACCGACCCCCGGTCTTGGCATTTCCCGAACGCCCAAACTGGCACGGTGGTACACATTTGCGTGCCCTCTCTGCGAAGCGGCGATGGTAGAAACAAAGGACGTCTGCTTTGCGTTCCCTGGCCCCTGCCCCCGCCGTCGTCGGTGAGCTTGGTACTGCTGCCCCTGGCCCCCTGCCATCTCCGGTCGTCGCTCCGAGTTCCGCTGCAGCGGCTGCGGCCGCGCGCTGTCTGCTGGCGTTGACAATTCGCTGCGCCTCCCGGGCCAGCGCTCGGTAGTCCCGTTGGGCCAACAGTGGCAAACTGGCCAGGGTCGCTCTCGCCGCTGATGGTAGGGTCCTGAGGAAGAGGTGGGTGAAAATGAAGTGATCATCGTCAGAGTCTTTCAACCTCAACAACTTCTCCATAAGGTTCACGGGCATGTCATTTTCCAACTCGGTAAGCGCCAGGAGCCTCTCTGCTCGTTCCTCGACCGAGGGGGTGAAGTGCTGGATGAGTTTTGTCGCTGTCCGGCGGCTGGTCGATCAGGCTGTCCACATGCTGGGCCGTGTTGTTGTCCAGTTTTGCGACTACGTGGTAGAATTTTGTGGCGTCTACCGATATCCCCCGGAGGTTGAACTATGCCTCAATCGCATTGAACCAGGAGCGCGGATTGTTCTGCCAGAAGTCCGGTAGCTGGACTGTAGCTGCATTCGCTGGGCTGGGGGCTCCTGACGAGGCTGGCCCGGGGGAAATCTCCTCTTGCTGCATGCTCGTCTTGGGTCACCAGTGTGGGAATGTGGGAATGACGAGACAGGGTTCTCTCAAGTCAGCTTTATTCACATTCACCAACATCTCAAAGAAGAAAGAGGACAACACAGGAAACTCTCGTCCTTAAATACCAGGACTCTCACAGTTCACAAGTCACATGCATCACAGATCACGTTGCATTATAATTGACAGTAACAAGGCATCCCCTCTCTCTGATATCACCCCCACTGTCTACAATGCATCTCCTCTTTAATCCTTTAATAACACCCCCACAGTCTCAAGCCTTGCATATCAAAGCTAACCTCCTTGCAGCTTCCTGTAATCTCCATGGAAGCTCTGCCTTTGTTCTGATCTAAAATGTGAGTCACAAAGTAGGTCACATATGTGTGTCCACCACAGGTTATGTGATTATTGTTTCACGGCATAATGATAAAAATTGTGGAAAATTACACTATGGGAGCTTGCAAATAATAATTTTGGGGAGAAAACGAATTGTGTTCTCACAGCAGTGAAGAGAAAAACAAAAAGGGTTCATGTTACAATGTGAGGTTGCCAAATTTGCTGTTTTTCCGCTGGGGTTGCCATTTCAAGCTTGTTTTCGGGCTGTCTTACTAACATTGGTGTATGTGCTAATCTGAAGCTTGTAATTGTGTGTGCAAAGCTGCCTAGCTGTGACCTTGAGTGAATCAGGGAGTGAAAGAGAGCTGTGTGTGTGTGTGTGTGTGTGTGTGTGTGTGTGTGTGTGTGTGTGTGTGTGTGTGTGTGTGTGTGTGTGTGTGTGAAGTGTTGAGGGCCCGCATATGTGTCTGAGATTACTGCTGAATGGTTGATCTTAGTGAGTGAGAAGAAGAAGAAGAAAAAAGAAAAAAAAATATATATGGGTATTTTTGCAAAGCTTTCCTTTATTTCAGGGGAGTTTTTTGACTATTTTTTTTGTGTGTGTGTGTTTTTGATGGCCAATGTAATGTTACACAATTGATAAATATTCTCATGTTTTTAAAAACAACATTTTCAATTGCCAGATTTTTTTCCTTATTTTGGGTTAAATTGCCTGCTAGCAGGGCAGAGAGACATTTGGGTTTTTACTTTTATTTTTTGGGACGCCTGAGGGCAGATAAACAGCATTGGGCTATTTTATTCAATTTTTTTGAAGTATCAGTGTAATTTTTATTAACTCACTTGCATCGTCTCTCTGACAGAGGGACAACAGTGAACTTTACAGGGAAAAAGGGTGACAGACTAATGGTCTGACATGACAATGAGGGCCACACCTTGGTCCCTCCCTCCCCTTGCTCCTCGCTCTTCTGCTGCTCAGCCATGGCCCTGCCCCGGGAGTCCAGCGGATGATGTCACCCCACCTCTGCTTACCCCCACCCCTCCTGTTGACACCAAGGCATGTCGGACAGCTAATAAGTTCAGTAAAAGTGCACGAATATCACTCACTGCGGCCATCATCAATGTGACTAATTAAACTGAAGATTATGGAATAATGCTGTCACTAAATAATACTTAATAATTAAAAGCTTTAAATGCAGCTTATATGACATGATTCAAAGCACAAAACAAGGTGATAATGACAATGTTTGTTCATATGATTTACCTGAGGCTGCTAATTATCAAACAGAGGTTTTAATGCTTCTTTGCCATATTATTGTTCTTTTGGAAATAGAAAAGTCACTCTTAACCTCTTGCACTCCGTTGTACCGCGGACGGGCAAGTCTCTGCATCCTAGAGTGCACGAGGCCCTCGTGCGCTCTAGGACGCATGATGGAGATGGTGATGTAGGTGGTGATGGCGTCCAAGCGCGCACTGAAAATAAAAGCTGCAGACACAGCCGCGAACAGATTAGTTCTTCTGATTGACCTCTCATTCGACTAATAAGAGCCTTGAATTGGGTTTCTAAAACCTTGAAGAACCAATGACTGAAAACCTAGCAAGAAGGACCCGCCTACCAACGCTGTGAATGCAGTGAGCCAATTGAAGCAGAGAAGTTCACCAGCTGTTTTTTTTAAGGCTGGGTGAAGACAGACTGCTGCAGTGGATCAAAAAAGGACTCGCAGAAAGAACCGTCACAGACCCAGCAGCACAGAGACCACCCACAAATGCAACCTGTGGGACAGCATTCGCGCATCGGCATGTTCGGCCACAGGCGGTGCTTATTTTGTTTTTGTTCCAGCAGAGTAGACGTTATGATTTCACATGATGTCACATGAACAGCTTCTTCCCCTCTGCCATTAGACTGCTGAACACTAAGTGACTTATTGACTCTCGTGCACCATGTACAGCAGCTCAACCAGACTCATGTCAATCATCACTGTTTTTCTTCCTGCATTACCGACTGCACTATATAGTTCTCCACAGTATCTGCTGCTGGCTAATATATATTTTAACTGTTGACCAGTATCACTTAATCTTATCCTACACTTTATTACATGTATAGTTTATTTCTCTTATCCTATCATGTTTAATGTTGCAGCATTGTACCGAGACAAATTCCTAGTTTGTGTACTACACGAACAATGGCAATAAACCTGATTCTGATTCTGATTCTGATGATTTACTTCCATGGTCATAGACCGACGGAGGCTGACGACGAAGGCTGAGTGACACACACGCCTTCGCCAGTCTTTTTTTAATTACTACTGTTATTTGTTTTGAAAAATCGTTCGCCAAAAACCGCAATCATGGAAGCACAAAACCGCAATAATGGAATTATGTTTTGATCGGGTCGCGAGACCAGAACCACGAGCGGACCAGCGTCACGTTCGTCTGACAATGAGGAAGAGAAGTTCGCCAGCTACGCTGCTGCTGTGAAGAGGTAAGGTGTTATAAGCTAAATTATTCTCTATCCCTGAAAATTGTAATCCAAAATGACTTTTGACCGATCGGTAAATTACAACTGTGCGGCGCACGAAGTCTGAAGTTCGTGCGCCGCGGTACACGGTTCGTTAGTTGCATCCAGACCGTGAACGCCGACCCCCCCCTGCTATTCTTCTGTAGCGAGGGGGGGGGGGAAGCCGCGATGACTGAGCTGATGTCCCACATCCCACATGAGGCTAATCCGTCATGTAGCGATGGCCGATGTCCATCCTCTGTAGCGAGGGGGGGGACAACCCCCCCCACACACACACAGACACAGCCCTGAGTGTGACCTTTCATTAGAGCCCAAAATGAAGCTTCTACATTGAAGCATTCAAAAGTTACAGACGTTTTTCCAAACTGTGCCATTTGGCACAATTTGGCACAGTTCCACAACGCCTGGGAACAGCCTGAGGAAAAAGCTGTGTAATATATTCATTGTTTGTGGTATTGTTACAAAATTTGGACCTCAGCTGGATAACTCTTGGTTCTACATTTCTGTTGCATTTTCCAGCCCGGATCTGAAGCTATGTGTTATTGGCAAGCATTTGTATCCAAAAAAAACACCCAGGCCAAATTTATTTTCTTCAAGTTCACTATGTTTAGATGACTGTAACTCAGTGGCCGGAGCACTTACAGAGATTATGACTGTTTTGCCAAAAAATTCAAAGTGTTTTCTTTTAAATGAGACCAACCCCATGAAGATGCTGCAAAGGGTTGAAGAACAGCTTTTGATTTAATTTGGGCACGTTGATTTTTGGCGTTTTTAGGGAAATTGACCGGAGTGCAAGGGATTAACAGGAAGAAACCTCCAGCAGAACCAGGCTCAGGGAGGGGCAGTCATCTGCTGCGACTGGCTGGGGGTAAGGGGACAGAGAAGATGAAAAGAACAGACATGTAGAGAGCAAACAGCATGATGGGGACTCAATCTATGGGAGAGAACAAACAGATGTTAATGACCAGCAAAAATATTTCACTGAGAGTGAAGAAAGGAGTGAAGCCCAGTGCATCGTTGGGGGTGCCCCGGCTGTCTAAACCTATTAGCAGCATAACTAAGGGAGGGTTCAAGGGCACATGATCCCTCCCTAATTATAGGCTATATCAAAAAGGAAGGTTTGAATCCTATTCTTAAAAACAGAGATTGAGTCTGACTCCCGAATCCAGATTGGCAGCTGGTTCCACAGGAACCAGGCAGAACCAGGCACAGGCACAGGAACCAGGCACAGGCAGCCTCCCATTGTACTTTTGGAGATTCTAGGTATTACAAGTAATCCTGCAATTTGGGAGTGTAGTGCTGTTAGGATAATAGGGTAGGATCAGATCTTTTAAATAAAAAGGGGCCTGATTGTTTAAAGCATTGTAAGTGAGAAGAAGGATTTTAAACTTAATTCTAAACTCTATAGAAAGCCAATGAAGGAAGGCCAGAACCGGAGAGATATGATCTGTCTTTCTAGTACCTGTTAAAACTCTTGCTGCTACATTTTCTTGGATTACTTGCATTTTCCAGCCCGGATCTGAAGCTGTGTGTTATTTGCAAGCATTTGTATCCAAAAAAAACACCCAGGCCAAATTTATTTTCTTCAAGTTCAGTATGTTTAGATGACTGTAACTCAGTGGCCGGAGCACTTAGAGAGATTATAAATTCAAAGTGTTTTCTTTTAAATGAGACCAACCGCATGAAGATGCTGCAAAGGGTTGAAGAACAGCTTTGGATTTAATTTGGGCACATTATTTTTTGGCGTTTTTAGGGAAATTGACCGGAGTGCAAGGGGTTAATGAATGACTATGTGATTATGAAAGTTTTAATTCTTTTACTGTTCATGACAAAACAGCAAAGCTCTGAAGGATAATAGGATTTAGAAAAAACAGAGGAAAAAGTCCCAATACTGGGCTCTCTGACTAGATTTGATTCTGGTGACATTAAAAAAGACCAATTGGTAGGTTTACTGTCTTGTCAATCTAAAGAAATGACAGACTGTGTGAAAGTTGATATTGTAATACACAGTGTATCGGTTAAGGGACGTCATGAGGACCGACAAATATGCAAATCACTACTGGAATACTATGAAATCATCATTTTTTCTGTCTTACTATTTAAATGGGTGTGCTTGAGTAAAAGGAACTATTTTATTTTTTTCTCTAACCTACTAAAAATGAATCACCAAAATTCAAAATAAAAATATCATTTATGGTATTTACTTAGAGGAAATGACTAAAATATCCAACAGCACAAAGATGTTGCTTTTGACGAGTTTCTGGATCTGACATAATGTCTGGCCCAGGAAACACGCACGCAGGCTCAGGATAGATTTAACAGCTTTATTCAACAAGCAAGTGTGTCTGAATGGATGTATGCGGTATGTGTATGTGTTGGGGGTGAACGCCGTTGTGCAGGTAGCAGAGCAGTGCGCCATACAGCCGGACAACCTTGTGGGTACAGGTGGCTGGCGTTGGCAAGGGAAGAACCCGGGAGACAGTGTACTGCAGAGCCTGCGTAGATGGTGAGGACGGGTCGGCGATGACGGGGGAAATCCGCCGCTGGGGAATCCACCTGTGCACAGGGGTGAAGAACTTGGAGAAAGGTAAGGAATGCTTACGTGTGGTTGAAGTCTTGCTGGTGATCAGAGGTTGATTCACGAGCTACGAAGTGCCGATGAGAACAGACGGCTCCAGACCGCAGCACTGGGCCGAGTAGGCTAAATAGCCCGCTGCTGATGAGGTGCAGGTGTGCGCGCAGCTGAAGCCGCTGATGAGCGGCGAGTCATGACAGTACTCCCCCCCCCCAGCAGCGCCTCCTGGCGCTGGTTTGTCCGGATGCACCCAGTGGAACTCCGTGATGAGACTCCTGTCCAACACCAAAGAAGAGCGCACCCAGGACCTCCACTCAGGACCGAATCCCTCCCAGTCCACCAAGTACTGCAGCCCACGACCTCGGCGCTGGGAGTCCAAGATGGAGGCGACTCTCCAGGCCGGGTGGCCATCGATCATCATAGGCGCGGGCAGCACTGCGGGCGGGGGGCAGAGAGGGTCGGAGACATAGGGCTTAATTTTGGACACGGGGAAGGTGGGACAAATGCGGAGGGAGGGGGGGAGAGCCAGACGCACAGCCACCGGGTTGACAATTTTAGAAATGGTGTAGGGGCCAATGAAGCGTGGGGCCAACTTCCTCTTTTCAGCCTTAAGGTGGATATCTTGAGTGGCCAACCAGACCTGTTGACCCACCTGGTAGGCAGGGGCCGGTCTCCTGTGGCGATTAGCCGTGGTGCTGTTGCACGCCGCCGTGCGTAAGAGCGCGTCGCGTGTCTTGGTCCACAGAGCCCGACACCGTCTCAGGTGCACTTGGATGGAAGGAACCGCCAGCTCTGCCTCCTGCTCCGGGAACAAAGGTGGATCATAACCCAAGGACGCCTTGAAGGGGGACATCCCTGTGGCAGAAGACTGAGCTGTGTTGTGGGCGTACTCAACCCAAGACAGGTGGGTGCTCCAGGAGGATGGGTTAGAAGAAGTGACGCAGCGTAGGGCAGCTTCCAGCTCCTGGTTGGCCCGTTCGCACTGCCCGTTGGATTGCGGGTGGTGACCGGAGGAGAGGCTAACTGTGGCCCCCAGGGCGTTGCAAAAACACTTCCACACCTCTGAGACAAATTGGGGCCCCCGATCGGAGATGACGTCCACCGATATCCCGTGTAGCCTGACCACGTGCTGAACCAGGAGGTCCGCTGTCTCCCGCGCCGTTGGAAGACCCCGAAGCTGCACGAAGTGGGCGGCCTTGGAGAATCGATCCACGATGGTCAAAACGGCGTCAAAGGAGTTAGAGGTTGGGAGACCGGTGACGAAGTCGAGGGCTATGTGGGACCAGGGCCTGCCAGGAGTCGGCAGGGGCTGGAGCAGACCCGCGGGGGGCGAATTTCCTGACTTGGCGGTGGCACACACAGGGCACGCCCGGACGTAGTTGGCGGCATCCTTCTGCAGACCTGGCCACCAGAAGGAACGCTGGAGGAGATCCACTAGCCGGGATACGCCAGGGTGACAGGCAAGTTTGGAGGTGTGAACCCAATGGATGACCTCCCCCCGGACAGAAGATGGAACGAACAGCCTTCCCTCCGGTCCGCCGCCAGGGTCCGTTTTGGTCTCCTGCGCCCTCCGGATCTTATCCCTGATGGACCAGGAAATTGCCCCTACCACACACGAGCTGGGCAGGATGGTATGGCCCGGCTCCTCTGACGTCTCAGAGGCGAACTGCCTGGAGAGAGCATCGGGTAGGCCGTTCTTAGAGCCAGGGCGATAGGTAATGGTGAAGCGGAACCGGGCGAAGAACAGGGACCAGCGCGCCTGGCGGGCATTCAGACGTCTAACAGATCGAAGATACTCCAAGTTCTTATGGTCCGTCAGCACCACGAATGGTAATGCAGCCCCCTCCAGCCAGTGGCGCCACTCCTGCAGGGCGAGCTTGATGGCGAGAAGCTCCCTGTCCCCGACATCATAATTCCGCTCGGCTGGGGACAAACGCTGTGAGAAGAAGGCGCAGGGTCGCTTGACCCCATCGGTGGGTGATCGCTGGGATAGCACTGCCCCCACTCCCGTATCGGACGCGTCGACTTCCACCAGGCACTGCAGAGCGGGGTCGACCTGTGTCAGGACCTGGGAGGAGGAGAACTCCGTCTTCAACGCCTGGAACGCCGCAGCGACCTCTTCGGTCCAGCGGAAGGTGTTCTTGGGGGAAGTGAGACGGGTCAGCGGGGCAACGATGGCACTGAAGTTGGGCACAAAACGGCGGTAGAAATTGGCCAACCAAATAAATTGCTGGACCTGCTTTCTGGAGGTCGGCGTTGGCCATTCAACCACCGCTTTAACCTTCGCGGGGTCAGGTAGGACCTGGTTGTGTGAGATAACAAACCCTAAGAAGGAAGTGGTCTTGGCATAAAACTCACACTTCTCGGCTTTGACGTACAACCTGTTTTCCAGCAGCCGCTGCAAGACCCGCCTCACATGCACCAGATGTTCCTCCCGTGACCTGGAGAAGATGAGGATGTCATCCAGGTACACGAACACGAAGAGGCCGAGGAAATCACGCAGGACGTCATTGATTAGGCGTTGAAATACAGCAGGGGCATTGGTCAGTCCGAAGGGCATCACCAGGTACTCGAAATGCCCACTAGGCATTCTAAAGGCTGTCTTCCACTCATCCCCCTCCCTGATCCGGACGAGATGGTATGCACTGCGAAGATCCAATTTGGTGAACCAGGTCACCCCCTGCAGGGAGTGGAAGGCAGTGTCCATCAGTGGCAGGGTGTAACGGTCCTTCTCCGTGATGTCATTCAAGGCCCGGAAGTCGATACATGGGCAGAGAGACCCATCCTTCTTAGACACGAAGAAGAACCCCACGCCGAGCGGAGACGAGGAGGGGCGGATGATACCTGCGTTGAGTGACTCCTTGATGTAACTATCCATCGCTTCCCGCTCCGGCGCTGACAAGCTGTAAAGATATCCAGACGGCAGGGGCGCCCCCGGGCGGAGGTTGATGGCGCAGTCGTAGGGCCAGTGAGGAGGAAGAGACATCGCCCTGGACTTGCTGAACACGAGGCCCAGATCATGGAACTCCGTGGGCACCAGAGTGAGATCCGGAGGCGCGGCGTCCTTAACCAGGGGAGGAGAAGACGGGGTGCAGGCTACGGATTGTAAACAGGTGCCCATGCAGAAGGAACTCCAGGCGGCGACTTTTCCTGTCTGCCAATCCAGCACGGGGTTGTGCAGACGCAACCAGGGGTACCCAAGGATAACAGGCGTCACAGAGGAAGACAGGACGTAAAGGGTGAGATCCTCTCGGTGATTACCAGAGATTATGACAGGGACTGGTTGCGTGCGATGAGTCACTTGTCTGAGGGGCGCACGGGAAAGGGTGATCAGGCTGAGAGGAGCGGCCAGAGGGTGGCAGGGAATGCCCAATCGGGTTGCCAGGCTCTTTGAAATGAAGCTCTGCTCTGCTCCTGAGTCCACCAGTGTGTGTGTGAGATGCCCCGTGGCGTTGTGACAGAATCGGATGGGCAAGGATAGACTTGTGAGGGGATTTGACCTGTTAGAGTCCGCGAGGCCCCCTACAGTGACTCGCGGACCTCCCCGTTTGGCTTCTCCGGGCAATGCTCCACGGTGTGTTGATCTCCTCCGCAATACACGCAGAGGCCCAACTCCCGGCGGCGCTGTTTCTCCGCTAGGGGGAGCTTTGACCGACCAACCACCATCACCTCCGATTCCTCGGAAGACTCCGGCGGAGGTAACGCCAGGGGGCGGCCTTGAGGCGTGCGGACGAGGCCTCCACGCGAGCGGCTGAAGGACTTCCGCTCGGTAGACCGTTCACGCAGCCTGTTATCTAAACTAATGGTGGTGGAGATCAGCTCCGCAAGTGTCTCCAGAAGATCTCGACCAGCCAGCTCATCCCTCAGACCAGAGCTGAGGCTGTGGAGGAAGATGCCACAGAGTGCGGCCTCACCCCAGCCTACCTCCTCCGCTGCAACCCGGAAGTCGATAGCATAATCTGCCGCTGACCGGTTTCCCTGTTGGAGACCAAGGAGCCGGTCAGTTCGGATGCTATCGCGTCAGGAATGATCAAAGACCTCGAGAAAGCTCTGCACGAACTGGCTATAGGAGAGGTTCGCGTAACTGGGCTTCGCCATAACGGCGTAAGCCCAAGTTAGCGCTCGCCCCTCCAGAAGATTACTGATGTAGCCAATTCGGCTGTGGTCTGAGGGAAAATCCTCGGGAACGCGCAGAAACACTGACTCACACTGCTTACTATTTCTCTCCAACCCACTTACTTCATTACCCGCTATACTCAACATTTTGGATAGTTTAATAGGTTTTCTGGTTTAAAAATTAATCTTAATAAGAGTGAATTGTTTCTGATTAATGAAAAGATTTGAGTTCAGGATCTTGAAAATTTTCCTTTCAACGTTGTTATTGATCATTTTAATTATCTTGGGATATGTGTTACTAAACAACTTAATTACTTGTTTAAAAATAATTTTCTCCCCTTATTTGACCAGTGCAAGCTAATACTTTCCAAATGGTCCCCATTATCCTTGTCCTTAATTGGCAGAATCAATTCTGTAAAAATGATGTTACTTCCTAAGTTTTTATATTTGTTTCAATGTCTCCCCATTTTTATTCCTAAATCCTTTTTTTAAGTCTTTGGACTCTCTGATTACCTCATTTATTTGGAATGGTAAACATCCGAGATTGAGGAAAGTTTTTCTTCAAAGACCCAAATCAGTGGGTGGCATGGCTCTGCCTAACTTTCAATATTACTACTGGGCAGCAAATATCAGGTGCATGTTATATTGGAAACATTTCTATCTGGAACCCAAATCACCCATTTGGATCCTTATGGAGTCACATGTGGACAATCAAACCTCCCTACCGGTAATTTTAGGTTCACCACTTCCCCTTGCTTTGTCTACACTGGGTAATAACAAAGTAGTTTGTCAGTCTCTTAGAATTTGGTCTCAATTCAGGAAAAATTTCGGTCTTCAGTTTTTCTCCATTAGAAGTCCAATTGCCGCAAATCATTTATTTACCCCATCAACTATTGATAGTGCATTTCATATATGGCACAGAAATGGTTTAAAATCTTTTGTGGATTTATATTTTGATGGTCAATTTGCAAGTTTTTCCTCAACTTTCCGCTAAATTCGACATCACTTCTACACATTTTTTCCGCTTCCTCCAGGTCAGACATTATGTGCAAACCATGACAAAACAGTTCCCTCAAAAACCTTCTGATAATCCTCTAGATGATTTTTTATTAGTTAAACCAACTTCTAAGGGGGTAATATCAGTTTTATATAATTTAATTTCAAATTTACAATCTTCTCCTCTGGCCGCTATTAAATTGAATTGGGAACAAGATCTTAATTTTACTTTTACTGATGAACTGTGGGACTCTATTCTTGGCCAGGTTCACACTGCATCAATGTGTGCTCGTCACGCTCTTATTCAATTTAAGATTGTACACCGGATGCACCTGTCCAAGGTTAAGTTGGCACGTATTTACTCGGATATAGACCCAACTTGTGAAAAGTGTGGTAGCGCTCCTGGCACTTTGCTTCACATGTATTGGTCCTGCCCTGCATTGATGAATTTTTGGCATTCTGTTTTTATCACTATGTCTGAAGTCCTGCAATATCAAATTAAACCTGATCCATTATGCGCCATTTTTGGTGTGGCTCCAGAACTTGTCTTGCCAAATTCCAAATTAAAAGTATTCAAATTTTCATTATTATTGGCTAGACGTGCTGTATTACTGAAGTGGAAAGACTCTTCGCCCCCTTCACATTTACAGTGGATAAAAGATATAATGTCCTGTTTGGATTTAGAAAAAATCAGATATACAGTTCGTGGCTCTGAAAACAAACTCTATGGCCCTCTAAGACCCACGATTATAGTTTCTGAGTAGCTCATATCCCCTTTACCCCACCCCCGCCTCACACACACAATTTTTCTTTTTTTTTTTTTCTTTTGTATTTTTTATTATTATTGTTTATTTAAAGGTTTTTATGTTTTGAAGCATCCACATTTATTAGTTTTAAATTTTAGTTTTGCACTGTTTGGTTAAAACAACAATGAAAATTTCCAATACTTTGTATTGTATTGATACTTCAATTAATAATAATAAAAAGACCTTTGAAAGAAAGAAAGAAATCCCCTAGCCTCCCCAAGCTTACTGCTAAAGCGAGTGGGCGTGGGAATTGGCGTCAGCCGGGATGGTGGAGATGGAGCAGATTGGGAGCTAACAGGGGCGGTAGAGCTACCTGAAGCCGGAGGAAAGGGCTGAGGACCAGACAGGCGATCCAAACGGGAATTAATCTGGACCAGCTGGGTGAGTAAAACCTGTTGTTGATGTGATAACTGATCTACTCGAGCCTCTAAGACAGGGGTGTCCAACCATGTGCCATGGAGAGCCAAGACCCTGCAGGTTTTCTCTTCTACCCAGTCTCTTCAGCAGGTGTTTTCACTTATCAGCAATCAGTGGGAAGAAGTTCACTGAAATCTGCTGTTGAAGACACTGGTTGGAGGTAAAACCTGCAGGGTCTTGGCTCTCCATGGCACATGGTTGGACACCCCTGCTCTAAGATGTTAACCTTGTGCGCTAGCGCACTGTCTGCTAGGTCGTTGTGATGGAGTCGTACTGACATGGTTTCGGGACCCAGTAAGCAGACACTGACTCAAAAGTAAATTCAGTTATCTTTATTGTGTAAGGAGTGTGTGTGTGAGTGCGTGTATGTGTAAATATAGCGGGCAGCACGGCTTAAATAGCACTGTTGATGAGAGAGAGCAGGTGTGCGCGCAGCTGTGGAGAATCAGACAGGCAGAGCGAATCATCACAGGGAATGATAGAAAAAAAATCCATATTATTCTATAATGTTGCTTTTTAATTCCATGTCTGATATGACTTGTGATTCATGTATGGCCTTGAACAGCCCCGGTCTGTCTGTGTGAAGGTGTCTGAATCGGCAGTTGTAAATCATGTAGTTGTTGTCACGCCGCGCCATTCATCAGCGGCGCCACCTGCTCACGCACCTGCTACTCGTCAGCGGCGAAGGATAAAAGCCGCCTCGCCCTGAGCTTCGGCCTGAAGCCGTAGACTTCATTTCCCTTCCATGGGCTTCTACCACATTCTCTTCAGCATCCTCGTCACCGGTAAGAAAATCGCTTACCTCATCTCTCCAGTCTGCTCCCCTGTGCACAGGTGGATTCCTCGGCGGCGGACAATCCCGTCCCTCGTCTCTCCTCGCTGCTGCACCGAGCCCTGCAGGTGGCTGTCTCCCGGGCTTCCATCCTTGAAGCGCCAGTCATCTGTCCCAACAAGTAAGCTTCTCTCCCTCGCCTATTCTCCTCCTGTGTTGGTGTGTGCTCATCACCCTGTGTCTGATTTCTCCCATAGGGTTGCCGGCTGAACGGTCTCCTGCCTCTGGGTCCGAAGCAGACGCCACCACCAACACATTAACATTCCGCAGACACGCACCCAAACATCCCTGTTGTTAATAAACAGTTTGAACTACTCTGAGCCTGTGTGTGTGCGTCTCCTGAGCCGAACGTTATGTCAGTTGTGGTGATGTTTCCTGTTAAGAATGTCCAGTATGAGTGTGTGTATGTGTGTGTCTGGATCAGCAGAAAAATAATGTTGACATAGAAGACATACTGTCTCATCCTGTTAGAATGACTCCCTAATTCCTGGGAGATTAGACTATCTCAAGATGTACTGAGCTGAACTGTCAAGGACGTTCCCTTCCCCTTCTTTTCCGCTCAGGACTATAAAAACATTAAACAATGGATGTTTGATTCAGAGGTATGTGTGGATGCGTGGACATGAAACTGCCTCTCCCTCACTGGCCATGAGGAAAATAAATTTACTTACATTTAAATATTCTGCCTGTTTTTTTGACTCAGAATAATCATACTGAAGATTAACCTAACACGTTCGGAGTTAGGTGACAGATCAGCAGTGGAGCTCATGGACAGCATGTTGGCACTGAGGGGGAAGGATGATAAATCTTTCCTGTTTGCCCACTTGTTCTTCAGGAACCTACCAGCTATGGCGAGGGTGAGCCTGGCCAACTTGCTGCGGCTAGGTGCCAAGGACCACCGCGCCCTGGTGCAGGAAGCGGACTACATAACAACCACTGCTGCCTCTAAAGAAATCAAGTCCTGCTGCCCACTCCCCACTCCACCAACACCCCCCCACTCCCAACACACAGCCCCCCATCCTGACCCTGACCAAGACCCAGGTGAGGACGGAGCTGAGGAAGATTAAAGCGAGGAAGGCGCCGGGACCGGACGGCATCAGCGTAAAGCTCCTCAAGTCCTGTGCAGACCAGCTGTGTGGGATTGTGACGTATATCTTCAACATGAGCCTGAAACTGGGGAGGGTACCACAGCTGTGGAAAACATCTTGTGTGGTACCTGTACCAAAAACTTTCCACCCCAAAGACCTGAACAGCTACAGACCGGTGGCCTTGACGTCCCACTTGATGAAGACCCTGGAGAGACTGCTCCTTGCTCACCTCCGCCCCCTGGTGGAACCAGCGATGGATCCACTCCAGTTCGCCTACCAGCATGGCATTGGGGTGGAGGATGCGGTGATCTTCCTCCTTCACCGTTCTCTGTCCCACCTGGAGAAGCCCGGGAATATGGTGAGGATCATGTTCTTTGACTTCTCCAGTGCTTTCAACACCATCCAACCGATGATCCTGAAGGACAAGCTGCTGCGCGCAGGGGTGGACCAGCACCTGTCATCATGGATCCTGGACTACCTCACGAACTGGCCTCAGTTTGTGAGAACCCGGGACTGTGTGTCCGACACGATCATCAGTAGCACGGGGGCCCCCCAGGGAACGGTGCTGTCACGGCTGGCCCTCACGAGCCAGCATAAGACGCCTCAGTTCAGTAAATTGCAGTTCAGTTCCTTTATTTATAAAGCACAGGACTTAGGTGTACAACATAACTTTGCCACGCAGGCTTCGTTACACAACACAACATAAATTCACAAAAGAGAGTTATGGCAGTAACGAGGAGCTCTCGTCTGCCGTAGTTAGGAAGGAACGTCAGCGAGGGAGAAGACAGTTCCAAATAAATCACTTACATGCAGCGGGATACGTCGAGGAACCCAGGGAGCATGTGGTAAGGAGACATGGGAAAGTCATAGGACTTCTGACGAGACAGCCGCGCCGTCCAGTTCACTCGCACTGACATTTAAAGCCAGCTGCTCATGATTGGAAACTCGGCACAGCTGCCCAGGTTCTGACAGCTGAGAGCTCCCGAGCGTCTGGCCAATCAGAGCCCGGGAAACCCGTGTGACGACACCAGCTGTCAAAAGCTGACAGGGATGAGGAATAACCCGAGCGCGGACAAAGCGCTCGGGATATGACAGGGCCCCTCCCTCTACGCGAACTCCTGGTCGCGCGCAACATCCAGACCCCCCCACCCCACCCCAGGGAGGGTGGAGGGGGAAGCAGGTGGAGGGAGAGCAGGGCCAACTCACAACAAGGGAACAAAAACATCGGGGAAGGGAGGGAGAGAGAAAAAAAAAGGCAGAAACCGTACATAAACGGGGACAGAGATGAATAAAAATTAAAGTCAACGCTAGATTGACATCACTCACATAACCACAAAAAAGAAAGCCAAGATGAGGGTACAAGGAACACCAGTCAATACCACAAGGCAGGATCAAGGAAATAAAAGGACAAATAATACCCTCTTCTCCAAGTTAATGTGAACAGAAAACCGTCAAAACCAAAAGACAACACAGGTGCCAAAAAAGGAGAACTAGACCCGAGTAAGGGAGTAACATAGGAAATAAACAACCACACCCTAAGGAAACATGCAATACCCATGATAGCCACGGCAAGAGAACATATGTCCATCCACGGAAAACAGTCACCTAAAACATGAAGTCCAATCCCCAGTGGGGTATTTCAGTCACAAGTCAGTGGTGGGGCAAGAGAAGGAGAGAAAAAAAAAACATTGGGGAATAGAGTAAAACAACTCCGCTCAGGAGGCCTTCCAGCACCCAGCATCCAGGCCGCCAGCAAAAGCAGCGGAACGTGCCCTAACGGCCCAGCCAAACACCGGGCTGAGGGAAACCATGTCTCCGGCGGGCGGACCAGGGCGCCAAAAGAACCATCCAGCTTGTCAGGAGGCCGGACCCGGACGCCAAAAGGAAAGAGCCGGTCACCGGGTGGTCGAGCAGTATCGGCCTGCCAACAGAATGGCTGGGGGAAGGTCGGCGAACCGGGCCAGCCGGAATTTACCCCCGCAGTCTCAAAGGTGGGGAAAAAGGGGCCACGGCGAGGACGGGGCATGGCCTGGAAAACGCTCAGCGGCGTGTCAGCTACACAGTCTCCAGAACCCACCTGGGTCAAAACGACCATGGTGCCGAGCTCCGATTGAGCGAGAGCGGCACCCGCGTCGGACCCCGATTGGGCCGGAACCCCCATGACGTCAAGCTCCGATCGGGCGAGAGCGGCACCCACGTCGGACCCCGATTGGGCCGGAACCCCCATGACGTCAAGCTCCGATCGGGCGAGAGCGGCACCCACGTCGGACCCCGATTGGGCCGGAACCCCCATGACGTCAAGCTCCGATCGGGCGAGAGCAGCACCCGCGTCGGACCCCGATTGGGCCGGAACCCCCATGACGTCAAGCTCCGATCGGGCGAGAGCAGCACCCGCGTCGGACCCCGATTGGGCCAGAACCCCCATGACGTCAAGCTCCGATCGGGCGAGAGCAGCACCCGCGTCGGACCCCGATTGGGCCGGAACCCCCATGACGTCAAGCTCCAATCGGGCGAGAGCAGCACCCGCGTCGGACCCCGATTGGGCCGGAACCTCCATGACGTCAAGCTCCGATCGGGCGAGAGCAGCACCCGCGTCGGACCCCGATTGGGCCGGAACCTCCATGACGTCAAGCTCCGCTTGAACCGGCGGAGCACTCCCGGTGGACCCCATGCCGAGAGCCGGACCCTCCAAGGTGGCACCAAGAGCAGGTTCGCCTCCAGTGACCCTGGGGAGAGGCTCAGAGGGACAAAAGGAACCGGGATCAGGATCACCGGCAGCGGCAGGGCCCGGCGAGACAGGCTCGAGCGCAGCAGATGGCTGCACCCGGCTCGCCCCCCCGAGAGACAGGCAATAATGCTCCAGAAAGAAGAGGAGGGATAGAAAATAGAGCACTTGCCTGATCTCGGGTTCTGCCGCCATCCAGGACTTCGATGCTCCGGGTTCAAACGGGAGGAGGTCATCGTCCGGTTCCCACTCCATCGCGACGTCATCCGCCCCTGGAAGAGGGGCTCTTGCAGCTCGAGGACCCCCCGACGTCATCGTCCACGCTGGCAGTTCATGCGGCGTGGAGGTGAGGGGCTCTCGGCCCGCTGGATCGGACTGTTCATCTGCGGAGTCCCGGGGACGCTCCGTCGTCGGCACAGGCTCCAACCAATCGTCCGACCTCCTCTGCCCAGAAAATGGCTGCGGGGCTGGGGTCTTCTGCCCGAGAGCCGCAGGCTCACTCCTCGTCTGGTGACGCTCCTCAGAGGTCGAAGCGTGCTCAGCAGGGGGAGACACAGAGGCAGCGGGTTTAATTAACATATCAGCAGGGAGTTGAGGCTCGGGGGGCTGCAAACCCCGAGCCTCACCCCCAGGAGTCAGACAGAACAAATCACTATTAGATGGAAAAAAGTGAACTTGAACTTGCCTGGCTCCCGGAGGAGCGGTGGAACCTGCCGTTGGGAACGTCATTCCATCCTCCTCCCACCGGGTGGTGGCCGGAGACTCTCTTGGAGGGGAGGGGGCCACTCGGGATGGTGTAGCCGCGCTGTCCACTGGAGCACAACTTCTCAAACTCCCAGCTGCTGGAGAAGGCGTCGAAGCGGAGGGGGCAACAGCCAAGTCAGGCCGGGCGTGACGCGCTGACAGCTCAGCGGGGAAAGCAGGCCCGGGGGGAAAGGCTGCTGGGGTCTCCTCCAGGTGAGACGCCGAAGAGACAGTGGGATGAATGGGGTCAGCCCAGTGAACCGGAGCGGATTCCGGAGGGGAGTCACGCTGAGAACGTCTCTGGCCACGGTGTCGACGTCTACGACGGGCCCCGGATGGTGCGAACTCCAGGACTGGATCGAGGGAAGGATCCGGACTCCAGAGCGGGCAGCGGGAGCTCCGGTTACTCCGCCTTTGGCCTCGTTCCTCCTCGATCTCCTGGAGCGCCTCGCGGTGGACGGCGATCTCTTGTCTCCTCGCTTGGACGTCCAAGTGGTCGGTGTAGCGGGAAGACAACCGGTCGAGCGTTCTCTCAGCGCAGTCCAGGTAGTAGTGCGCTTCGGATGAGTCGTCAAGGCTGGCGGAAGCGCTGATGAAGTCATCCACCTCCTCCAGCGCCTCAGGCAGCTGGAGCCAGAGATCACTCCACCTTGCAGCCTCCTCCTCTTCGTACATCAGAATTGTCTGGCGTTGGGCAGCGATGTCGAGTCTCCTCGCGTCAACCTCGGGGTGACCGTTGTAGCGGGAAGGCAGACGGTCAAGCACCTCCTCAGCCCGGTCTAGATACCACTGTTCATTGGGCTGATAACCGAGGAGAGGAGGGGCGAGGGAGGTGTCTGGATACCCATCGAGGTCGGAGGCGATAATGAGGATTTCATCTACCTCCTCCAACGCCTTGGTCAGCAGGACGTGGGAACCCCGAGAATGACTCCGCTGAGATGGCATATTTCCAACGCCGCGTACCTGGACAGGAAGGACAAAGTTCCCAGAACGCAACTTACTGAGAACGGCGTCTCCTTCTGGCGGCTGTCTACTGTCACGGCTGGCCCTCACGAGCCAGCATAAGACGCCTCAGTTCAGTAAATTGTAGTTCAGTTCCTTTATTTATAAAGCACAGGACTTAGGTGTACAACATAACTTTGCCACGCAGGCTTCGTTACACAACACAACATAAATTCACAAAAGAGAGTTATGGCAGTAACGAGGAGCTCTCGTCTGCCGTAGTTAGGAAGGAACGTCAGCGAGGGAGAAGACAGTTCCAAATAAATCACTTACATGCAGCGGGATACGTCGAGGAACCCAGGGAGCATGTGGTAAGGAGACATGGGAAAGTCATAGGACTTCTGACGAGACAGCCGCGCCGTCCAGTTCACTCGCACTGACATTTAAAGCCAGCTGCTCATGATTGGAAACTCGGCACAGCTGCCCAGGTTCTGACAGCTGAGAGCTCCCGAGCGTCTGGCCAATCAGAGCCCGGGAAACCCGTGTGACGACACCAGCTGTCAAAAGCTGACAGGGATGAGGAATAACCCGAGCGCGGACAAAGCGCTCGGGATATGACAGGTGCTGGCTCCCTTCCTGTTCACTCTTTATAATGCGGACTTCTCACACAACACAACACACTGTCATCTACAGAAGTTCTCTGATGACTCTGCGATCGTTGGCCTCATCTCCAATGGAGATGAAGCTGAGTACAGAGGGCTTATCCAGGACTTCGTGGACTGGTGCCATCGGAACTGCCTCCAGATCAACGCGAGGAAAACTAAGGAGCTGGTGGTGGACTGCCGCAGGCATGGGCAGCCCCTCACAGCACCAGTAAATATACAGGGAACAGACATCGAGATGGTGACATCCTATAAGTACCTGGGTGTTCATCTGAACAATAAACTAGACTGGTCACACAATACTGACGCACTCTACAAGAAGGGACAGCGCAGGCTGTTCCTGCTGAGGAGACTCAGGTCTTTTGGTGTACAAGGGGCGCTGCTGAAGTCATTCTATGACACGGTGGTGGCATCAGCCATCACTTTTGGAGTGGTCTGCTGGGGCAGTGGCATTACTGCAGCCGATAGGAAGAGACTGAACAAACTGATTAAGAAAGCTAGCTCTGTCCTGGGGCAGCGCCTTGATCCGATGGAGGAGATAGGAGAGAGAAGGACGGTGGCTAAACTGTCATCTCTGCTGGAGTCCGAGTTCCACCCTATGCAGGACATACTGGATGCACTGAGGAGCTCATTTAGCAGCAGACTACATCATCCCAGGTGCACAACTGAGAGGTTTCGTAGGTCCTTCCTACCAACGGCTGTCAGACTGTACAACCTAAGCAGGGCTGCTCGCAGAGATAGCAAAAAGACGTAACAAACTAATAGTTTTTTGAATGCAAAAGATGCAATAGACTTACACAATGGTCCCCTCCGGCATACAACTAGGAACATACCGGTCGCTATGGAGGGTGAGAATATGTATGGGCACATAATCATACCATGTAGGATAACTAAGTAGACGGTTATGCTGTTTCATTCCATCTAGCAACAATGCTCTGCACTGTGTGTGTTTATATATTTACATATTTATTCCATCTAGCTACAATGCTCAGCACTGGGTGTGTTTATATTTATATATCTATATATTTATTCCATCTAGCTACAATGCTCCGCACTGTGTTTTTATATATCTACATATTATTCCATCTAGCTACATTGCTCCGCACTGTGTGTGTTTATATACTTGCATATTTATTCCACCTAGCTGCAATGCTCCGTACTGTGGGTGTTTATATATTTACATATTTATTCCATCTAGCTACAATGCTCTGCACTGTGTGTTCATATATTCATATATTTATTCCATCCAGCTACAATGCTCTGCACTGTGTGTCTGTGTGTGTGTGTGTATATATATATTTTATAGTAATATGTACATATGTATATTAGCTGCTCTTGCTTGCTTGTTTTTTTCTTGCCTTCTGATTGTTGCTCTGAGTGTTGCTATCCCTGTGCTGTTGCAATCCTGGAATTTCCCCATTGTGGGACTAATAAAGGCTTATCTTATCTTATCTTATCTTATAATTTTGGCGACCAGAATTCTCAGCGTGCAGGCAGTGGCACCGGCATCCATGAGGGACTCCAGCGAGGTCGAGGAGCCGTTTGTGGTAGCCGGGACAGTCACCAGGAGATGTAGGAACAGGGTGATCTGTTTTTATCATCGCCATTTTGGCTCGAATGCCCAGCACTGCCTGTTGCCATGCCAATTCAAGAAGCCGGGAAGACAGCACGTTTGGCATTCAGTTGCAGCTGCAACCACTGGCGACAGGAACAAACTGCTTTATGTCACAGACACACGTTGGCTGGAAGGGCATGAGTTCACCACATTCGTGGACCATAAGCTGCTGACGTACACAATGTCCAAGTTCTCGGAACCGTGGTTGGCCTGGCAGCAACGGCATTTGGCCGCGATCTTGGAGTTTACGACTGACATTCAACACTTTGCTGGTAAGCTCAACGTTGTGACCAATTGTCAGTCGCATGCGTTAGTCTCCCCGGTCTACCAGGGAATAGATTTCCCTGCTGTGGCCGCAGAGCAAGCCGGGAATGCGGACATTTGCGCACTCCAGTTGACACCTACTGGGTTAAGGCTGGAGACCAGGGTGGTGCAAGAAGGGTGCCCTCCCTTGCTCTGTGACGTCTCCACCGGCTGCCCGCGCCCGGTGGTTCCGAGCTCTTGGCGCCGCCGCATTTTTGAGTCAGTCCACTCCCTTTCGCATTGGGACTGTGTGCTTTGGTATAGCTAGTGGGGGTGAAATTCATCTGGCCATGCTTGGCAAGGGCATGAAAGAGTGGGCTTCAGCTTGCGTCGTGTGCCAGCGGGCCAAAGTGCACAAGCACACCAGCGTTCCCCTCAAGCCCTTCCAAATCCCGCGAGGAGGTTTGACCACATCCACGTGGATTTGGTGGGACCCCTCCCACCATCGCAAGATTTCACGCACCTTTTGACAATCGTGGACCGCACCATGCGCTGGCCTGAAGTGGTTCCGCTGGCTTCTACCACATCCACGGAAGTAGGCTCACTCTTTTTTGTCAGCTTGGGTTGCACGGTTCGGATCCCCGTCGGACATCACTTCCGACAGGGGTCCGCAATTTGTTTCGGAACTCTGGTCTGCGATGGCCCAGAGCCTGGGGGGTCAAAATTCACCGCACTACCGCGTACAACCCCCAAGCTAACGGGTTATTCGAGTGTTTTCATAGGTCGCTTAAAGCAGCTCTCAGAGCTTCACTCATGGACACAAATAGGGTTGACCGCCTGCCCTGGGCTCTTTTAGGTTTGTGCACCACACCTATGGAGGATTTGGCAGCCTCCCCGGCAGAACTCGTTTTCTCTCAGCTGCTGCGGATCCCCGGAGAGTTTTTACCGGAAAACCCCACGCCTGAGGCTGATCCGCCTGTGCAATTTTTGCACAGCACAGAGGCTTTTAACGTACCGGGCCTGGCCCACCATTGTTTTCCCCGCACTTTCGCCCCCAAGAGTTTACAGAATGCCAGCTTTGTTTTTGTCAGGCACAATGCGCACCAGACCCCGCTGCCCCCACTGTACGACGGACCATTCAAGGTGTTGGAACCTGGGGCGAAGCATTTTGTGTTAGACTTGGGGGGGGGGGGCGTAGGGAGACCGTCTGCATCAACAGGCTGAAGCCCGCTTTTGTGTTGGCAGACGAGAATGTGGTGTTGGCCCAAGCTCCCCAGTGCGGACGCCCACCATTGGTGGCTCCGCAAGTTGGTGTTCCCTCGGTAGAGACATGCACTCATGAAGCTGATGTGTTTCCCCCCTCACTTTTTCCCTCCACAGACTGACATGCCCTGCTGTACACCTTGCCAGCAGGGTGTTTTGACTGGATTGGCACCCCCCCTCTACAGCCGCTATGAGTGCCGGCTCAAGCCCAAAGGTCGGGGGGGGGGTTTAGTGCCCCTTCTGAGTTTTCAGGGGGAGGGAGCTGTGTGGTGGTACGGGTGGGGGATTCTCCACCCAGAGAAGGCAGCTGGGGAAGGGGGGAACAATGGACCGAAGGACGAAGTGTCACCGGGGGGTATCAGAGGGGACAGTAAGGACTATGCGCTTCCCGAGAAGAGGAGGAACTGCCGGAGCCGCTGGAAGGGGAAAGGGTGTTAGAGCGGTGCCGGCATTATGTCATGTTAACGTGCCACACAAGTCTTTGTGTTATGACCCGAGCGCCGGTTCTGTTCGCGCTCGGGCTAAGTTATGTTTCGCTGCCGGCCTTGACAGTTGCGGGCTGTATTCTGGCCTCACCGGGCTCTTATTGTGAAAGTGCTCGGTGGGGCTTCCGCCTGTCAACGGCCGGTCAGCTGATTGTAATTACCGTCGTTAGTGCTTCGCCTTCTTAAGCCCGGCACTGGCGGTGGTAAGACGCAGCAGTGTCAGTCGTTCTTCGTCTGAGCTACGGATGCTTTGGACTGTTACCTACCTCGTCTGCCTGTGGTTGACCGTCGCTTCCCCTGGACCAGTAAGTGAGCTGTTAGCCTTACCCCTCCCGGTGTGAGTAGACCTCTGTGTGTCTCTGCCTCAGCAGCCTGTGTAGTCATTACTCCATCAACCTTGCCTGTGTATGACCGTCTCCTCCTATGGACCTGTAAGAGAGCTGTTTAGCCTTACGCCTCCAGATGTGTGTAGACTTATGTGTCATTGCCCCTGCATCTTGTGTTGTTACTTTTCACCGTAATAAAACTCACTGAAACTCACTGGTGACTGTGTGGCGTCTTATGGTGGCTCGCGAGGGCCACCACATGACACTTTGTTTCAAACAATGTATTATGGTCGGAAGTTCCGGGTCTCAATGCATGGAATTAAAGGTATAAAAGAGGAATGCACAGAGACCCGGGAGCTCTTTTACTGTACTTGATGTTGGAGATGGAATAAAGTTCGTGTGTCGTTCAGCTCGCTGCCTCACCTGTTTCCTTTCTACACATGAGTACAGTTTCTGAATACTTTACCTCTTTTGCCAAATTTATGAGGACAATAAAATGCCTGTTAATCAGAAAACTTCTCAGATTTATGTGCATGGAGTTACAAATTTGAGAGGAAAAAAGTTACAAATATGTGAGGTAAAATCATGGTAAAAGTGGTAAATTTAGGAGTAAAGCACTAATTCTTAAGAAAAAAAATAGGGTTTAGTATTTACTAAATAGTAAAAAATGTATATGTATTTTATTAAAAGTCTAAAGTTCACCTGAAAAAGTAACAAATGTGACTGAGAAATTGTAATATTTAGAAAAAAAAGTCTAAACTTCATGTGGAAAAAGTCTGAAAATACCATAAAAAAAAGTTTCATATTTTTTCCTTTATTCGATTCCCACACATGCTTACATGAAATTAAATACTCTAGGTGTGGTGAGTAAACATCCCATTCCAAAACACCCACAATAATCATGATAAAAAAAAGTAAATGCACATCATAAAATAAAATAAGCTAAGACAAGTTTGAGAGAGAAAAGGGAAGATGAAAGATATTGCAACATGCCCTGTAATTAGCAGCAATAAAGAGGGAGCAGCAGAATGCACGTGGTCATGAGAGCGTCAAATTTACAACAAAGGCTGCAGAGTCCCAGTTATTATATTTCCCCACATGTTGACACGGCTCCCAGGGGTGTTAATAAAATGTCTACAACATACTTTCATCAAAACCACTCTGGGTTTAGTTATTGCAGCACCATTTTACACACGGGAAAGAAGCCCTCCTCAAAACACGCAGTTTAAGCTGCCTCCAGGCCTCTTTTGTCATTTCTCTGAGATCTCTGTTTTGATGGAGACACCATGTTTTTTTATGTCACGTTTGGATTGGAGGGGCACTCCTGAAGACCTTCTACAATTCGGTCGTGGCATCAGCCATCACATTTGGAGTGGTCTGCTGGGGCAGCAGCATCACGGCAGCTGACAGGAAGAGACTGAACAGACTCATCAAAAAAGCCAGCTCTGCTCTGGGGCGACGCCTTGGCCCAGTGGAGGAGATAGAAGAGAGGAGGATGGTGGCTAAACTGTCATCTCTGATGGAGTCCGAGTCTCACCCCAAGTAGGACACACTGAACACACTGAGGAGCTCATTTAGTGGTAGTGGTAGTGGCTGTGCCATCCTAGGTGATCGAGGAAGAGGTTCTGCAAGTCCTTCCTACCTACAGCTGTCAGACTTTATAATCTAGCCAGTGCTGCTCGTAGAGGTCATATCGAATGTCACAACTCTGTACAATAGAGATTGTCCCCTCCAGTACACAACTAAGACAATTACAATTATTATCGAGGGTGGCAACAACACTGTTGATTCAAATGTGAAATATACTGTCTGGGTACATATTTTTTTTTTTTTTTGCCAGGAAATTTAACTGCTAGTGGTGTGTCATACTGCAAGATTTGGTATGGATCCGATACCAAGTAAATACCAGGCCAGTATCACCGATACAATACCGATACTTTTTTAATAATTAAGGTGGATGCATCATCAAATTACTAAATCTGAATGAATTTTCATGGCCTTTAAGTGTTTTGTGATTTTTCTTTTGGCTTATTAATAAGTTAAAACCCAGGACAGAAAGTTTAGAGGTAAATAGAAAATATTTTATCATAATGCCCCCAAAAAACATGCAAGTTAGGTCAATTGGCATCAAACTGGGGATTCTAAATTGTCCTTAGGTATGACTGTGAGAGTGAATGGTTGTCTGTCTCTCTGTGTTGGCCCTGCAATGGACTGGTGATCTGTCCAGGGTGTACCCTGCCTCTCGCCCAAAGATGCTGGGATAGGCTCCAGACCCCCCGTGACCCAAAAAGGATTAAGCGGAAGAAGATGAATGAATAAAACTTTTTGTTCAGAAACAATAGACCAGTAACCAAACAGTTTTCTCCATTCATTATCATATCTGGATTTTTTGCTTAAATAAACTAACTGCACAAAATTATTACTCAAGAACAAATTAAAACAAATTCTTTTTTTTTTGAGGTACAGTGTTCAGAAACTACAATACAAAAATTAAATAAAATGTCCCCCTTCATTTGAAAATATAGCCACATGGCGCTCCTCTTCCTCTCGGCCATTCTTTTGCTCCATCTCTGTGTGGCTCATGTGTGTGCATGCTGCCGGCTCGTTTACCTAATGCTGCTGAGTCAGGTGATGGTACAACATAAAAACACAGGAGGGAGGAGGAGGAAGTATGGAGTAGGTGGTGGTACTGCACCTAAATGCTGGTTGTCAATCATCGCAAAACCACAAGAAGAAGAGGAGCAAAGAGTGCCTGCTCTGTCCTGTGACGGGAGCAGCACACACAGAGTATCAGTCTCATTACACTGGTATTGATCAATATCAATACCAACAATGGTATTGATAAGAAATGCTTTGGCTAACCAATTCTTATCTTATTATCTTATTTACTATTGCTCTGAGTGCTGCTACCCCTGTGCTGCTGCAATCCTGGAATTTCCCCATTGATTCAAGATTCAGAGCCTTTATTATCATGTGCACATTTAAGAAATGCAACATTTCCAATGAAATGTTCCAATGAAATTCTTACTCTGCTTTCCAAACAAATGCCAAGGTAAAAGGTACACAACATATCAATAAGGTAATTACACACCTAATACTAATGGATACTAATAACTCACACTATACACGCAGTTAGGCAATTAGGACACCTTAGCACACCTTGATACTAAGTACTTATACTAATGAATACTAATAACACACATTAGGCAATTTGGACAGCTAAAGCAGTTAAAGCAGTCAAACTAGAGGAAACAAGAAGAGTGAAATTGAAAGTTCACTGGATGATTATAATGGACAGTGGTATATTGTTATCAGAGATGATATGAACCTGAGATGGCATAAGCCTATGCACAGTGTGCAAATGAGCAGTGTGCAAATGAGGAGAATACAAATTACAAATTAGCACCCAGTGTGAGAATTTCTCTATAATGATAATACTAGTAGACTGTACATGATAATTAGTAGACGGGGTGAGACAATGTGCAAATTTCTACAATTAATTTTGTGCACTTTTACAAATGCGCAAAATATGTACAAGTCAGCAATGTGCAAATTTGGCAGCCAGTGTGTGAGTCCCCATTTGCAAAGCTGTGTTGCGGAGTTTTGGGAATTTGTTATTTGTTCAGGAGTCCGATGGCAGTGGGAAAGAAGGAGTTTTTCAGTCTGGTTGTCCTGCATTTCACATTTCTGTACCTCTGGCCTGAGGGTAGAAGTGTGAACAGTCTGTGCTGGGGGTTGCTGGGGTCCCGGATGATGGTGTCAGCTCTCCATTGGACTCTGCGGTGGTAGATGCTCTGCAGAGAGGGGAGTGGAGTCCAGATGATCTTCTCTGCTGTCTTCACCACTCTCTGTAGGCATTTGCACAAATGCGCAAAATACGTACAAGTCAGCAATGTGCAAATTTAGCAGCCAGTGTGTGAGTCTCTATTTGCAAAGCTGTGTTGCGGAGTTTTGGGAATTTGTTATTTGTTCAGGGGTCTGAGGGCAGTGGGAAAGAAGGAGATTTTTTTTCAGTCTGGTTGTCCTGCATTTCACACTTCTGTACCTCTGGCCTGAGGGTAGAAGTGTGAACAGTCTGTGCTGGGGGTTGCTGGGGTCCCAGAGGATGGCGTCAGCTCTCCATTGGACTCTGCGGTGGTAGATGCTGTGCAGAGAGGGGAGTGGAGTCCTGATGATCTTCTCTGCTGTCTTCACCACTCTCTGTAGGCATTTGCAGTCCAGGGCAGTAGTGCTGCCGTACCACACAGTGATGCAGTTGGTCAGGATGCTCTTGATGATGCCGCTGTAGAAATTGTTGAGGATCCTGGGGGACATGCCAAACTTCTTCAACCTCCTCAGAAAGTACTGCCGCTGTTGAGCTCTCTTAACCAGCTCTGTGGTGCTGTGTGTCCATGTAAGGTCCTTGCTGATGTGGATGCCCAGGTATTTAAAGCTACTCCCCCTCTCCACCTCAAGCTCCCGGATGAACAGCGGCCGATGGGGTCTCTTCCTCCCCATCCTCATGTCCACTATCATCTCCTTTGTCTTGTCCATGTTGAGAGTGAGGTTGTTGTCCCCACACCATGACACCAGGCTGGCCACCTCCCTCCTGTAGGATGCTTCGTCATCACCAGTGATGCGTCCTATCACTGCTGTGTCATCCGTGAACTTTAAGATAATATTGTCCTTGTGGGAGGCAACACAGTCATGGGTGAAGAGGCTGCAGAGGATGGGGCAGAGAACACAATGCTGTGGGAACACCTGTGTTCGTAATGATGCTGGTTGAGGTCCTGTTACCCATCCTGACAGACTGGGGCCTGCCAGTTAGAAAGTCAAGTAGCCAGTTGCAGAGGGTGGGGTGCAGGCCAAGTGAAGACAGTTTGTCGGTGAGCTTGTGGGGGATGACCGTGTTGAAGGCAGAGCTTTAGTCGACAAAGAGCATCTTAATGTAGGAATCTTTATCTTTCTGGTGGGAGAGAGAATCATGGAGTGCTGCAGCAATGGCATCTGAGGTCGACCTGTTGGGATGGTAGGTGTACTGCAGGGGGTCCAGGGTATCCGGTATGCTGTCCTGAATGAGGGGCAGCACCACTCTCTTGAAGCACTTCATGATGATTGGAGTGAGTGCTACCGGTCTGTAATCATTCAGGCAGGTCGGCCGGCTACTTTTGGGGAGAGGGATGATGGTTGTGGTTTTGAAGCAGGAGGGGACTATGTTCTGGTTGAAGGAGAAGTTGAAGATGGATGTGAGAACGTCAGTCAACTCGGCTCACCAGGTTGGCCTGACCTGGTGAGGCATTTACTGGGGGGGGGGGGGGGGTGTCTCCTCTCTGCACTGTAGCTGGTGGTCTCAGAGCGGGTGTAAAAGATGTTGAGATCATCTGGCAGACTGTCTGTGGAGCTGGTGGTGCTGCTGTTGGTCCTCTTGTAGTCTGTGATGTGTTGCAGGCCTTGCCACATGCGCCCCAGGTAAGGAGTTGAGTAGAAGCTGTCCAGTTTTTCCCTGCATTGCCACTTGGCTGTTGTTAAAGCCTTCCTCAGTCCATCCTTTGCAGCTTTGTACTCGACCTCATTGCCTGATTTAAATGCAAGAGAGCGAGCACGCAGCATCTGATGTACCTAACTGTTGATCCAGGGCTTCTGGTTGGGTAACTTCCTGACTTGTATGGTGGGTACGATGGTATCAACACACGTGCTGATGTACCCAGTCACATACTCAGCATATTCCTGTATGTTTACAGAAGAGTCCTTTCAGGTGGCTGCAGCTTTAAATATATCCCAGTCTATACAGGCAAAACAGTGTTGCAGGATGCTCTCAGCCTCTGGAGTCCAGCGTTGAATTTGCTTAATAACAGTTTGTTTGTTTAAGCTTTTGTCTGTAGGCTGGGTACATAAACAGGGAGATGTGATCTGACTGTCCAAAGTGGGGGCGGGGTGCCGTTCTGTAAGCGCCACATATGTTGGAGTAAACATGGTCCAGTGTGTTTTTATTGTGGGTGGGAATGTCCACATGCTGGTAATATCTGGGGAGTACAGTCCGTAAATTGCACTGGTTAAAGTCACCAGAAACAATAAAAATAGCACCAGGATGGGACGTCTCTACTGCGCTGATGAAGTCATGGAGTTTGCTTAGCGCTACTGTGTAGTTGCTTTGCGGGCAAATGTAGACAGCGGACAAAAACACAGGGGTAATTTCCCTCGGTAGATAATAGGGACGGTATTTCAGCAGTAAAAACTCCACATCAGGCGAATAGTACTTGTAAATGGTCTGTACATCTCCACACCACAAGTTGTTTATAAACGCACACACACACACACACACACACACACACCCCTCATCTTACCCGAGGCTCCAGTTCTGTCTGCTCGATGTGTTGAGTGTGTCTGTTGTTGTTTTTTTCCCCCTGCTGCCCTGTGTCTGTTGTTGAATGGTGCCCTCCGGGACTCTGTCCAAGAGCCAGGTCTTGCAGAAAATTAGGGCGCAGCACTCTCTTATCTCCCGCTGGTCTTCAATCCTTACTCTTAGTTCATCTAGCTTGTTTTCCAAAGACCGTATGTTAGCCAGCAAGAGGCTTAGCAGAGTCGCCAGTGTCAACTATGAAGCCTTAATGACAGATATTAATGAGTTACTTCAGAGATGGATGTCACTACCAATGTCGATGATCGGGAGAATCAATATACTTAAAAGTAATATCTTACCTAAAATACTTTATTTATTTCAATACATTCCCTTACCACCACCTTTAGATTTATTCTCAAGAATTAAAAAAAAGTTAGTGGAATTTATATGGAACAACAGGAGGGCTAGATTACGTCTGTCTTTATTATATTTACCATTTGATCGTGGAGGTCTGAAATGTCCAAATTTTATGTTGTATTATTGGTCGGCACAACTGAGGTCTATGACATATTATTTTTCATCAAATTATCTCCCTCACTGGACTGAAATGGAATCATACAATTTACCTTTACCTCTTCCCATATTCATATACTCAGATTCGGCAAAAAAAAATTACAAAAACAAGTTAAAAATCCATTTGTAAAGCATATGATCAAAATATGGTGTGAAACTAAAAAACTATTTAAAAGAACCACACTTATTGTCACAATTTAGCCCAATATGGGGTAATCAATATTTTAAACCAGGGAGAGCGGATGCTGTATTTAAAGTATGGAATTTAAAAGGGATTCAAAAGATTCAAGATTTATATCTGCCATGTTCAGATAACATAATGTCTTTTGAAGAGCTGAGGATCAAATTTAATCTTAATAGAACACATTTTTTTAAATATCTTCAACTTAGGAACTTTATTCGATCAAATCAAAATGGAGCTCTCACTCGACCTATTTACTCATCCTTGGAAAAAATGTTGATGAAAGATAGTAAAAGAAAGGGTATTATTTCAGAGTTTTATAACTCATTGACACTATCCTCAAGGGAAAACTCAGAAAAGATTAAACTACTGGAAAGAAGATCTGCAAACTGAAATTTCAGAGGAACAATGGGAATTGGCTTGTACAGAAGTTCAAACCAAATCAATAAATGTACGTCTTAAATTGATACATTTTAAATGGTTAATGCGGATGTATGTTACACCGGAGGAGTTAAATAGATATAACAAAAACATACCAGATACGTGCACAAAATGCATGGAAAGTAAAGGAACCCTATTTCGTTGTGTATGGGAATGTAGAATAATTAGAATGTTTTGGGAGGAGGTGAGGGTAACAATTGAAAAAATAATTTCAAAACAAATCATATTGAATCCTAAACTGTTTTTGTTGGGTCTGTACCCAGAAAAGCATAACTTTAATAAAAGTGAAAGAACATTCATAGACCTCAGTTTGCTTAATGCCAAAAAATGTATTGCACTACTGTGGAAAAAGACTCATAGACCAGATGTGACTCAGTGGTTAAGACAGATGTTAACAAACCTTCCATTAGAAAGAATAACATACATACTGAAATCAAAGGAAATTGTGTTTGAGAATATATGGAGACCTTTTATTGATTATGTAAAAAATTTAAACATAACTCTTGAAGAAGAAGGTGAATGATGTGTGTGGACCTTGTAAATTCCAAACTGGTGAACATAATATGTATACTTATGTAATGGATTGTCTAGACTAAACAGAGGAGCATTGTTGAAGACTTGATTTTGTTGGTGGTTGTTGGTGTTTTTAGTGCATTTTTTTTTGTAGTACTTTAGTGTTAGTGTTTGATTGTTTGTGTCATGTTTGTTAAAAAAAAAGGTTCAATAAAGATATTGTGGAAAAAAAAGAGGCTTAGCAGCGGTGGTCGGTTGGCGCGAACCCTTAGCCTAGCTTGTAGCCCTCCTCCTTTACCTCATTTCCGGAGCCACCTCCGACACGCTATCTTGGGGTCAGCATGCTCAGGTAGGCTCAGTGCTTTGGGGCCTTCCTGGGGTTGGTGCTGATCGCTGTGTGGACGCACAATGCATTGCAGATAGGGTGGTATGAAGCCAGTAAATTCCGTATGACTGCTCATCTTGGTGATGTTCAGCAGTGTCCATTGGTCATATGTTAGCAGCGCATGACCTTTATGCACTGTAGAAAGAGCAGCAAACATGCAAAAGGGGAGAAAAAGTTGGCATTTGTGAACAGAACGAGCAAAGACGTCTGCCTTGATGGGCATTGAGGGACTAATATTGTGGGACTAATCTTATCTTATCTGATCTTATCTTATGTTTGAGGCTAACATTAGCCATTAGCTTCTGTTGTCAGGCTAGGTTCAGGTTCAGGTTCAGGTTACTTTATTTGTACCCGTAGGTAGGCTAAGTAACATATGAACAAATAATGGTTGAATGTCAAATCAAACATTATCAGAGACTGGTGTGTGGTTTGAGTGGTCAGTAGCAGTTCCTGGGATAAACAAAGAATAAGTAATAAGCACAGGAACAGCCCTGAATGAGTGATTGGCTAACTCTGCTAACAGAAGCTAACCACTGCTAATTAAGAAGGTGTCCAGTGCAAAGTATAATAAAGTAATAAAAGGCAGTTCACCCCAACCCCCCTTCTCTTAACACAATGTGCTGAGTGCTTCAAGGAAATACTCATTGAGAATCCTAAAATAAGCATATTATACCTCTACCGAAAGCTGAGAACATAATAAACAAGAATATAGTACTTTTGTAGCCTTAATTTCATCTAGAAAGAAAAGAAATTGAAGCTTTTCCATTCATATAAAGCTCTTCCATTCAATAAAAAAGAAAAAGTCTAATCAGAGATTTCTAACTCCTTGGTTCAACACAGAATCTTGTAGCTTAAAACAGAAGTCTCGTCAATTAGAAAGAAAATGGCGCTCCACTAATTTAGATGAAATCTATTTAGCCTGGAGAAATCATCTTTTAATTTATAAAAAATCTCTTAGAAAAGCTAGAACAAGTTATTACTCTGCATTAATAGAAGAGAACAAGAATAATCGCAGGTTTCTTTTCAGCACTGTAGCCAGGTTGACCTAGCATTCCCTTCGAGCTTACTAGTCAGGACTTTATGAACTTTTTCAATAATAAAATTTCATCCATCAGAGATAAAATCAATCAGATTCTTCCCACAGTTAACTTAAATACTGTAACTACTACAACTCCTTCTATTGATGTCTGTCTTGATGAGTTTACTCCAATCGACCTTTGTGAGTTAGACAAAATAGTTTCCTCATCCAAACCTTCAACTTGTCTTTTAGACCCTATTCCTACCAGGTTATTTAAAGAAGTCTTCTCACTTATTGGTAGCTTTATTCTTTATATAATCAATTCTTCATTAACTTTAGGCCATGTACCACAGGCTTTTAAAACGGCTGTAATTAAACCCTTTGTAGAGGATGTGCTCAAGGATGAGGCTGAGTTTATTTCTCAGGTTCAGCTTTATTAACAGAACACATGAGCGTGCCCAAATGCCAAGTCACGTTTCGTTACCTTGTATTATACATGTGTAATGACAATAAAGTTGAATCTCATCTCATCTCATCTCTTAGCTCCTGATGAGTCCGGTGCAGGGGAATCGCCACCGGCCATAATTCGTCTTAGGGTCACCAGTGTAGAGGATGTGCTCAAGGATGAGGCTGAGTTTATTTCTCAGGTTCAGCTTTATTAACAGAACACATACTCTAACAATCTCCAAGCAAGAAAAGAGACAGATCAATATCACATCGCTCTTTTATACTCCGGAACAACGAAACTCAAGTCACATGGTGTCTTAGCATATGTACCCCACATATGTGCCACATGACCCCCCCAAACGTCTAATATGGGACAAACATAATCAGAGATGCATGACATAAAAACATTACTACATAACAAATATCAATCCACCAGTTGCCTAGGTCTAAACCTCCTGCCGTATCTGCTGTAAGCCGGCCTTGCTGCTTCTGCAGTGATTTCCTGCACCTGTGGATTAGAACTGTTAGCCAATCTCTGTGGGGGTTCTGGAGAATGCCTTCTCGGAGGTCTGCCACGACGGGGGGCCCTCGCCAACTGCACTTGTTCATCCGCCAAAACAAAAGCAGGTTTGAGTCTGTTTATACAAATCAACTCCTTCCTGTCTCCCAAATCTAGCAAAAAATGCTTCTCTCCTGTTTCCAGCACTCTGAAAGGTCCATCATAAGGTGGCCGCAAATTTGGGCGATGAGCATCATGTCTAACAAAAACAAACTCCGCATTTTTTAAAGCCTTCGGCACAAAAACGCGTGGGAAACTGTGATGAATGGGGCCAGGAAGGGTGTTTGGTCCTGTGTCGCTCTGCAACAGCTGAGCGGGGGGGCAATTTGGCGCAGGATTGTCGGGGAGAAATTCACCGGGTAAACGGAGAGGTTGTGCAAAAACTAACTCAGCTGGGGAGGCGTGCAAATCCTCCTTAGGTGCAGAACGCAACCCCAATAAAACCCATGGAAGTTTGTCAACCCAATTTGTATCCGTAAGCGACGCTCTGAGGGCTGCTTTCAATGACCTATGAAAACGTTCGCATAAACCTTTAGCCTGGGGGTTATACGTGGTAGTGCGGTGGATCTTCACCCCTAGGCTGCGGGCCATCGATGACCAGAGTTCGGAGACAAATTGAGGACCCCTGTCGGACGTTACGTCTGACGGGACTCCAAAACGCGCAACCCAAGATGTTAAAAACGCACGCGAAACTTCCTCCGCTGTGGTTGATGCCAGAGGAACCGCTTCTGGCCAACGCGTGGTGCGATCCACCATCGTCAAAAGGTGTGTGTGCCCTGTGACAACGGAAGGGGGCCACCAAGTTGACATGCACATGATCAAAGCGCTTAGCCGGGATGTGAAAAGGCTCCAAAGGAGCTCTAGTGTGCTTGTGTATTTTGGCTCGCTGACATGCTACGCAGGCTGCTGCCCATTCCTTGACCTGTTTGCGCAACCCCGGCCAAACAAATTTCTCCCCACCATCTTGATCGATGCGTGCACCCCCGGGTGCGCCAGGGAATGGACCGAGTCAAAAACGCGGCGGCGCCACGCAGCTGGTACCATGGGGCGCGGCCGTTCCGTGGAGACATCACAGATTAGGGGGCGCATACCGACTTGCTGCACCCTGTGCCCCAGCCTTAACCCTGTTGGTCCAGACTGGAGCGCGCGCACATCCGCATCACTAACCTGCTCCGCGGCCATGGCTGCATAATCTAAACCTACGCAGACTGGGGCTGCGTGTGCTTCCGCGCCGCTACCCTGGCCCGCGGCCACGGCTGCCGAGTCTGCCCCCGCGGGGCCTGGCGCCGTTACAGCACGCAAGAGACAGTCTGCCACTACATTATGTTTACCTGCGACATGCTGGATATCGGTGGTGAACTCCGATATCGCGGCCAGCTGTCTTTGCTGCCGGCCTGACCAAGGTTCTGAAATCTTGGCCATCACAAACGTTAGCGGCTTGTGGTCCACAAACGTGGTGAAACGGCGCCCTTCCAGCCAGAACTGGAAATGGCGGATGGCCAAGTGTAGGGCCAACAGCTCCCTGTCGAACGCGCTGTATTTTCGCTCGCTATCGCGCAAGGTTTTGCTGAAAAACGCGAGCGGCTGCCATGTCCCTGCAACAAACTGTTCAACGACCGCCCCCACCGCTAAATCGGAAGCGTCAGTGGGGAGCGCCATGCGGGCTACTGGGACTGGGTGTGCCAACAAAACCGCGTTTGCCTGGGCTGATTTGACTTGGGAGAATGCGCGCTCCTGCTCCGGAGACCATTCGATTTTATTTGTGGGTTTTTGCTTCTTTAGTGCAGCATACAATGGTTGCATGAGCTGCGCTGTGCTTGGGAGGAAATGGTTATAAAAATTAACCATTCCCAAAAACTCCTGTAATGCTTTGACCGTTTGAGGTCGGGGAAAATCTGTTATTGCGCGGACTTTATCGGGCAGAGGGACCACCCCTTCTGGCGAAACGCGATGCCCCAAAAAATCAATTTGCACCACCCCAAACTGGCACTTTGCTGGGTTAATTATTAACCCATGCTCTGCCAGCCTCCGAAAAACCTCTGTGAGGTGGCTTTCGTGTTCGTCTTCGGACGTGCTGGCTACCAAAATGTCATCCAAATAGACGAACACGAAAGGGATGTCGCGTAGAACCGCGTCCATCATACGCTGGAACGTCTGCGCGGCACCCTTGAGTACAAAAGGCATGCGCAAAAACTCAAAAAGCCCAAAAGGAGTTATTACCGCTGTTTTGGGTATATCCTGAGCGCGCACTGGGACCTGATGGTAACCACGCACCAAGTCTATTTTAGAAAAAATGCGCGCCCCCGCCAAATGCACCGAAAAATCTTGGATGTGCGGAATCGGGTAGCGGTCATGTGCTGAGGCGTTATTCAACCTGCGGAAAACACCGCAAGGTCGCCACAAACCATCAGCCTTCGGGACCATGTGTAGCGGTGAAGCCTAGGGGCTTTTAGAACGTCTAATGATGCCCAGTTTATCCAAGTTGGTGAACTCCTCGCGCGCTATGGCCAGTTTAGCTGAATCCAAGCACCGAGCTTTTGCAAAAACGGGCGGCCCGGTGGTAGTGATAAAATGTTCCACCCCATGTTTAGCCACTGTCGCCGAAAACGTTGGGACTGTGAGTGCTGGGAACTGAGTGAGTAGTGCGTGGAACTTACCACCCGCAGCTGTGACGTTGACCTGTGCAGTCGGCGGGGCCACCCGGGCTGTGCAGGGAATAGAGTGAAAAGACTAAGAATTAGCAAGATCAACCAATAAACCATGTGAGCACTAAAAATCAGCACCTAACATGTTGAAATTGACTGCCGCTATGACGAAAGTCCACTCGAATGTTCGGCCGTGTAGAGACAGAAGCAGAGTCTTCTCCCCGAAGGTCTTAATCGCCGAGCCGTTCGCTGCCGACACCACGGGACCACTGGAAGGCGCCAGCCGGTCAGCGTAGGGAGGTGTGATGAAACTCAGCTGGGAGCCTGTGTCCACAAGGAAGTGCCTCCCAGATCGCGCGTCCGTCAGGTAGAGCAGCTTGCTCTTTTCACCAAGAGTCGCAGCTGCTACCGACTCCCGGTCTTGGCGTTTCCCGAGCGCTTGAACTGGCACGGTGGAATGCACTTGTGTGCCCTCTCGGCGAAACGGCGATGGTAAAAGCAAAGGACGTCGTCCAGTCTGCGTCTCCTGGCCTCCGCCACTGCTGTCGTCCGTGAGTCTGGTGCTGCAGCCTCTGGCCCCCTGCCATCTCCAGATGTTGCGCTCAGCTCCGCTGCTGCGGTCATGGCCGTGTGTCGCCTATGGGCGTTGATGAGTCGCTGCGCCTCCTGGCCCAGCTCGTGGTAGTCTCGGTGGGCCAGCAGCTGTGAATTGGCCAGGGTAACTCTCACCGCTGACGGTAGTGTTCTGAGGAAAAGGTGGGCGAAGATAAAACCATCATCTTCGGAGTCTCTCAGACTCAGCATCCTCGCCATCAGGTCTGCAGGTCTCTCGACCTCGCCCTCAGTCAACGCCAGGAGCTTCTCTACTCGCTCTCCCAGCGAGGGGGTGAAACAACGGATGAGAGCAGCTTTCAATGCGCCATACTTGTCGTCGTCTGGCGGGTGGTTAATCAGGCTCTCTACCCGCTGGGCTGTGTGGCTGTCCAGCTTCGCAACCACATGGTAGAATTTCGTGGCGTCTGCCGAAATTCCCCGAAGATGGAACTGTGCCTCGACTGTGTTAAACCAGGAGCACGGGCTATGCTGCCAGAAATCAGGTAGCTGGACTGTGGTAGCTGCATTAGCCTGGCTGGCTCCTGATGAGTCCGGTGCAGGGGAATCGCCACCGGCCATAATTCGTCTTAGGGTCACCAGTGTAGAGGATGTGCTCAAGGATGAGGCTGAGTTTATTTCTCAGGTTCAGCTTTATTAACAGAACACATACTCTAACAATCTCCAAGCAAGAAAAGAGACAGATCAATATCACATCGCTCTTTTATACTCCGGAACAACGAAACTCAAGTCACATGGTGTCTTAGCAAACATACAGTCACACTGTAACCCTTTTGATCTTCCACCATTGTCTCTTAACCTTCGATGGTCCGGAAATCCCTCCAGGGCTTCTGTCTGAGACAAAGGCCAAATCTCACACCTTCTCGATATCTCCTGCAGACTCAGTCCTTTTGTCCCTCGAGACGTGAAGCACACAATAAACATACAGCAATACATTTGTGGAAAATATGTACCCCACATATGTGCCATACCTTAATCAAAAAGCCAACGCTAGATCCAGGAGCTTTAGCTAACTATAGACCGATCTCTAATCTCCCTTTCATTTCAAAAATCTTAGAAAGAGTTGTTGCTACGCAATTATTTGACCACCTGCAGGGAAATGGTTTACTAGTTTCAATCTGGGTTTAGAATCCATCATAGTACTGAAACAGCCTTAGCGAAGGTCACTAACGACCTCCTCATCGCATCTGATAATGGACTGGTTTCTGTACTTGTCCTTTTAGATCTTAGTGCAGCTTTTGATACTATCGATCATAATATTCTACTTGATAGATTAGAACACTATGTTGGACTTAATGGAACTTCGTTGCAGTGGTTTAGATCTTATTTATCTGATAGGTTCCAGTTTGTTCATGTAAATAATGAGTTTTCTTTCAACTCAAAGCTTAGTCATGGAGTTCCACAGGGATCTGTGCTAGGCCCTACTCTTTTTAGTTTATATATGCTTCCGTTAGGCAACATTATTAGAAAGCACTGTATACATTTTCATTGTTATGCAGATGACACACAATTATACCTGTCAATGAAGCCAGATGATAGTAATCAATTAGCCAAGTTAGAAGCCTGTCTTAAGGAAATCAAAGCTTGGATGACTTGTAATTTCCTGCTATTAAATTCAAATAAGACTGAAGTCATTCTTGTTGGTCCAAAAAACCTTAGAAATTCCTTTCCAAATCAAACTTTCAGTATGAATGCGGTTACTCTTTCTCTTAATAGCTCTGTGAGGAACCTTGGAATTATTTTTGATCAAGATCTGTCCTTCAATTCACATATTAAATTTGTTTCTAAGACTGCCTTCTATCATTTGCATAATATTGCCAAGATTAGGAGCATCTTGTCTCCTAATTTGTCTAATCTGTCCTAATCTGTCTCCTAAGAGTGATGCTGAGAAACTGATCCACGCTTTTGTTAGCTCGAGATTAGATTATTGTAATTCTTTATTATCAGGCTGTCCTAAAACATCTTTAAAAAGTCTTCAGCTGATCCAAAATGCTGCAGCAAGAGTTTTAACAGGTACTAGAAAGAGAGATCATATCTCTCCGGTTCTGGCCTCCCTTCATTGGCTTCCCATAGAGTTTAGAATTAAGTTTAAAATCCTTCTTCTTACTTACAAAGCTCTAAACAATCAGGCTCCTTTTTATTTAAAAGATCTGATACTACCGTATTATCCTAACAGAGCACTACGCTCCCAAAATGCAGGATTACTTGTAATACCTAGAATCTCCAAAAGTACAATGGGAGGCAGAGCCTTCAGTTATCAAGCTCCTCTCCTGTGGAACCAGCTGCCAATCTGGATTTGGGAGTCAGACTCGATCTCTGTTTTTAAGAATAGGGCTAAAACCTACCTTTTTGATATAGCCTACAATTAGGGAGGGATCATGTGTTTCTGAACCCTCCCTTAGTTATGCTGCTAATAGGTTTAGTCAGCCGGGGGACCTCCAGTAATGCACTGGGCCTCACTCTTTTCCTCACTCTCAATGAAATATTTTTTTTTGCTGGTCATTAACATTTGTTTGTTCTCTCCCATTGAGTCCCCATCGTGCTGTTTGCTCTCTACATGTCTGTTCTTTTCATCTTCTCTATCCCCTCACCCCTCAGCCAGTCGCAGCAGATGACTGCCCCTCCCTGAGCCTGGTTCTGCTGGAGGTTTCTTCCTGTTAAAAGGGAGTTTTTCCTCTCCACCATCGCCAAGTGCTTGCTCACAGGGGATCACCTGATTTCTGGGGTCTTTCTGCAACTGTGGGGGTTCCCCCTACAGTTGATAGTGCTATGAGATGACTGTTGTTGTGAAATGGCACTATATAAATAAAGTTGAATTGAATTGAATTCATTATGTGCATCCACGTCGAAGCTCTCACTTCCGTATTTGCCGATTGATTTTGGTGACGTCACCAGTGGAACAAACTAAAAGCTCAGTGGTTCCAGCTGACATAACGTTCGGCTCAGGAGACGCACACACACAGGCTCAGAGTAGTTCAAACTGTTTATTAACAACAGGGATGTTTGGGTGCGTGTCTGCGGAATGTTAATGTGTTGGTGGTGGCGTCTGCTTCGGACCCAGAGGCAGGAGACCGTTCAGCCGGCAACCCTATGGGAGAAATCAGACACAGGGAGATGAGCACACACCAACACAGGAGGAGAATAGGCGAGGGAGAGAAGCTTACTTGTTGGGACAGATGACTGGCGCTTCAAGGATGGAAGCCCGGGAGACAGCCACCTGCAGGGCTCGGTGCAGCAGCGAGGAGAGACGAGGGACGGGATTGTCCGCCGCCGAGGAATCCACCTGTGCACAGGGGAGCAGACTGGAGAGATGAGGTAAGCGATTTTCTTACCGGTGACGAGGATGCTGAAGGGAATGTGGTAGAAGCCCATGGAAGGGAAATGAAGTCTACGGCTTCAGGCCGAAGCTCAGGGCGAGGCGGCTTTTATCCTTCGCCGCTGACGAGTAGCAGGTGCGTGAGCAGGTGGCGCCGCTGATGAATGGCGCGGCGTGACAGTACTCCCCCCTCTAGCAGCGCCTCCTGGCGATGGCTTATCCGGGTGCGCTCGGTGGAAGTCCGCGATGAGCGATGGGTCCAACACAAACGACGGGGGCACCCACTGTCGATGCTCGGGCCCATAGCCCTCCCAGTCCACCAAGTATTGCAACCCACAACCCCGGCGCCGGGAATCCAGGATGGAGGAGGCGGACCAGGCCGGATGGCCACCAATCATCCGGGGCGCGGGTTGCGCTGCAGGAGGAGGGCAAAGGGGGTCAGTAACTGCCAGTTTCACCTTCGACACGTGGAAAGTAGGATGAATGCGGAGTGAGGGGGGAATAGCCACGCGCACAGCCACCGGGTTGATGATCCGGGTGATGGGGTAGGGACCCATGAAGCGCTGTGCCAGCTTTCTCCTCTCGCCTTTTAGAGTGACGTCCTGGGTGGAAATGTAAACAAGCTGCCCAACTCTGTACACCGGGGCAGGTCTTCTACGCCGGTCCGCCACAGTCCTGTTGCGCTCCGCTGTGCGTAATAGCGCATGGCGCGCGGCAGCCCAGGTGGAGCGGAACTGCCTGAGATGGGCCCTAACTGACGGGACAGTTACTTCACTCTCCTGCTCCGGAAACAGCGGGGGGTCGTAACCCAGGGACGCTTTGAAGGGGGACATCCCTGTAGCAGAAGAGCGAGCGGTGTTGTGGGCATATTCAACCCAGGCAAGATGGTTGCTCCAGGACGTGGGTTTGGATCTGGACACACAGCGGAGCGCAGCCTCCAGCTCCTGGTTGGTCCTCTCACACTGCCCGTTGGATTGGGGGTGATGGCTGGAGGAGAGGCTCACCTTGGCTCCGATGGCGTTGCAGAAAGACCTCCAAACCTCAGATGAAAACTGGGGGGCCCGGTCCGAGACCACGTCCACCGGAATCCCATGCAGCCTGACCACGTGTTGGACGAGGAGGTCCGCCGTCTCCAGGGCAGTAGGGAGGCCTCGCAGGGGGACGAAGTGCACGGCCTTGGAGAAGCGGTCCACGATGGTCAGGATGGTGTCATAGGAGTTGGAGACAGGGAGTCCGGTGACGAAATCCAGCGCGATGTGCGACCAGGGCCTGCCAGGGACGGGCAGGGGCTGGAGCAGACCCGCTGGAGAGGCATTTCCCGACTTGCAGGTGGCACAGATTGGGCAAGCCCGGGCGTAGCGGGCTGCATCCCTCCGCAGGCCTGGCCACCAAAAGGACCGTTGGAGGAGATCTATCATCCGGGAGGTGCCAGGGTGACAGGTGAGCTTGGAGGTGTGGAGCCAGTGGATGACCTCTCCTCGGACCGCGGATGGCACGAACAGCCTCCCCTCCGGTCCGCCGCCAGGGTCAGGTTCCACCTCCTGTGCCTTCCGGATCTTGCTCTCGATGTCCCACGAGATGGCTCCCACGACGCACGACCTGGGCAGGATGGAGTGGGGCGCCTCCTCCGACTCCACGGGGGCGAACTGCCTGGAGAGGGCGTCAGGCAGGACGTTCCTAGAGCCAGGCCTGAAGGTGATGGAAAATTGGAACCTGGCGAAGAACAGGGACCAGCGCGCCTGGCGGGCGTTCAGGCGCTTGGCAGATCGTAAGTATTCCAAGTTTTTGTGGTATGTGAGGACCACAAACGGCAGGTTCGCCCCCTCTAACCAGTGGCGCCACTCCTGCAGGGCGAGCTTGATGGCCAAGAGCTCTCTGTCCCCCACATCGTAGTTTCTCTCCGCCGGGGACAAGCGCCGGGAGAAGAAGGCATACGGTCGCTTGGCGCCATCGTCCGGTGACCGCTGGGACAGCACTGCTCCCACTCCCGTGTCCGAAGCGTCTACCTCTACAATGCACTGCAGCGCGGGGTCGACCTGGCGAAGGACCCGGGAGGAGGAGAATTCCGCCTTCAGCGCCTCAAAGGCGGCAGCGACCTCTTCGGTCCACCGGAACGGGACCTTCGGGGACGTGAGGCGGGTCAGTGGTCCAACGATGGCACTGAAGTTGGGGACAAAGCGGCGGTAGAAATTGGCGAAGCCAACAAATTGCTGCACCTGTTTCCGGGATGCAGGTGTGGGCCATTCCACCACCGCCTTTACCTTCTCTGGGTCGGGGAGCACCTTATCGTGGGCGATGATGAACCCCAGGAAGGATGTACTCCTGGCGTAAAATTCACACTTTTCTGCCTTAACGTACAGACGATTCTCCAGCAGCCTTTGGAGGACCCGCCTCACGTGGACCTGGTGCTCATCCCTGGACTTGGAGAAGATGAGAATATCGTCCAGGTAGACGAACACGAAAAGGCCAATGAAGTCCCGGAGGACGTCATTAATGAGGCGCTGGAAGACTGCAGGAGCGTTGGTCAACCCGAACGGCATCACCAGGTATTCAAAGTGGCCGTTCGGGGTACGGAAGGCCGTTTTCCACTCATCTCCCTCCCGGATCCGGACGAGGTGGTAAGCGCTGCGTAGGTCCAGCTTGGTGAACCAGGTCGCCCCCTGGAGGGAGTGGAAAGCAGTGTCCATGAGAGGCAGGGTGTAACGGTCCTTCTCCGTGATATTATTGAGGGCCCGGTAGTCGATACAAGGGCGGAGGGACCCATCCTTCTTTCCCACGAAGAAGAACCCTGCCCCCACGGGTGACGATGATGGGCGGATAATCCCAGCACTCAATGACTCCTTCAGGTAGGCGTTCATCGTCTCCTTCTCCGGCGCAGACAGGCTGTAAAGGCGACCAGAAGGTAAGGGAGCCCCCTGGCGGAGGTTGATGGCGCAGTCATAGGGCCGATGAGGGGGGAGAGACATAGCTTTCGCTTTGCTGAACACCATACCCAGGTCGTGAAATTCTGGGGGCACCAGAGACAGGTCCGGGGGTGCAGCGTCCGTCGCAGGGGGAGGAGCGGACGGAGAGCAGGCAGCGGACTGAAGGCAGGTGCCCATACAGAACGTACTCCATGCCGATATCCCAGCTGATTTCCAATCCAGGACCGGATTGTGAAGGCGGAGCCAGGGATACCCCAGGATGACGGGCGACACAGAGTTGGGAAGGACGTAAAAGGTCATCTCCTCCCGGTGGTTTCCCGAGATGATGACCGGTAGGGGGACAGTTTGATGTGTCACTCTCCCAAGGGTGGCACGGGAGAGGTGGACTAGGGAGATGGGAGTGTTGAGTGCCTGGCAGCGGATGCCCAATCGGGTTGCCAGGCTTTGTGAAATGAAGCTGCCTTCTGCGCCCGAATCCACCAGTGCGTGGGTGAGGTGCCCAGTGGGGTTATGGCAGAACGGATGGGCAGCTTCAATTGAGTAAGTGATCCTAACCGATTGACGTCCGCGAGGCTTCCAACAGTGACTCGCGGACCCCACCGACTGGCTTTCCGTGGACAACGCTCCACGGTGTGTTGGTCGCCTCCGCAATACATGCAGAGGCCCAACTCACGGCGGCGTTGTTTCTCCACAGGGGAAAGTTTAGTCCAGCCCATCACCATCGGCTCCGACTCCTCGGGGCGCGATGCTGGCGGCGCCGCCAGGGGGCGAGCTTGGAACAGGTGCGGCGAGGCTCCACGAGGGCGAGAAGAAGAAGACCTCCGCCCCGAGGAGCGCTCGCGCAGCCTGTTATCCAAACTTACCGCTAAGGACGTCAGCTCCGCTAGCGTCCCAGGGATATCCCGACCAGCCAGTTCATCCCTCAGATCACTATTGAGGCTGCGGAGGAACAGGCCACAGAGGGAGCGTTCCTCCCAGCCCAATTCCTCCGCCGCTACCCGGAAGTCGACCGAGTGGTCCGCTGCCGACCGGCTTCCCTGCTGGAGAGCGAGAAGCCGATCGACCTGGACCGTTTCGGTTTGAGAATGGTCAAAGACCTCCAGAAAGCGCCTCACGAATTGGTCATAGGTGAGGGTGGCATAACTGGGCCTCGCCATTACGGCGTAGGTCCAAGTTAACGCACGCCCCTCCAGAAGATTCCCTATGTAACCAATTCGACTGTGATCCAAGGGAAAATCTCCGGGCACACGGTGGAACACGGACTCACACTGCATAATGAACCCCCGCGCTCCGCCGAGCTTACCGCTAAAGCGGGCGGGGGTCGGAATCGATGTGAGCCGAACCGGTGCCACTGGAGCCGGCTGGACGGCCGCTGGAACAGCAGGAGCCGCGCCACCCTGGCGAGTCGGGAGGAACGGCTGTTGGGGGTCCAAGCGGTTCAATCGGTTAGTTAATTCTAATAATTGATTAAGAACCACCTGTTGCTGATAAACAATCTGATCCACCCGAGCCTCGAGGATGGTAAACCGGTGTGCGAGCCCGCCGTCTGCCGAGCCGCTCTGCTGAAGCCGTACTGACATAACGTTCGGCTCAGGAGACACACACACACAGGCTCAGAGTAGTTCAAACTGTTTATTAACAACAGGGATGTTTGGGTGCGTGTCTGCGGAATGTTAATGTGTTGGTGGTGGCGTCTGCTTCAGACCCAGAGGCAGGAGACCATTCAGCCGGCAACCCTATGGGAGAAATCAGACACAGGGAGATGAGCACACACCAACACAGGAGGAGAATAGGCGAGGGAGAGAAGCTTACTTGTTGGGACAGATGACTGGCGCTTCAAGGATGGAAGCCCAGGAGACAGCCACCTGCAGGGCTCGGTGCAGCAGCGAGGAGAGACGAGGGACGGGATTGTCCGCCGCCGAGGAATCCACCTGTGCACAGGGGAGCAGACTGGAGAGATGAGGTAAGCGATTTTCTTACCGGTGACGAGGATGCTGAAGGGAATGTGGTAGAAGCCCATGGAAGGGAAATGAAGTCTACGGCTTCAGGCCGAAGCTCAGGGCGAGGCGGCTTTTATCCTTCGCCGCTGACGAGTAGCAGGTGCGTGAGCAGGTGGCGCCGCTGATGAATGGCGCGGCGTGACACCAGCGGATCCGACCTGTGCTCTTGAATATGCATCTAAATTCTGAAGCACCGTGCAAGGCCCTACCCACTGGCTCATCAGTTTAGGGGACAATCCTTTCTTACGTTCAGGGTTGTACACCCACACCTGATCTCCTGGACAAAAATCTGTTCCCATGCAGCAGGTGTCATAGGCCCTCTTCTGCTTGGCTCCTGCTTCAGTAAAAGCCTGCCGGGCCAATTCATGCACCTCCTGTAACCTTTCCCGGAGGGATTAGAAGTAGTCCAGTCCTGGCTCACCCGCTAACTCTGGTTCTGGAGGTCTACGAAACATCAGGTCCACAGGTGTACAGAGCTCCCGCCTAAACATGATTCATGAACTCTGCTGGTGGCTAGTAAGGATTGCCAGCTGGGTGGCCATAGTGTGATTAAACCCCTCGACAAGCCCATCACTCTGAGGATGCAGCGGCATTGTTCTGGTCCTTTTGATGCCCAACCGCTGGCAGACCTGCCTAAAGATCTCAGTCTCAAAATTCCACCCCGGTCACTGTGCAGTTCTTCTGGCACCCCGAAGTGGCAGAACATCTCATTGACAAGGTGTGACAAGGTGCGCATTGACAAGCGCAGTGGTGGCTGCGCTCTGATCTGGGTCGGCATACGCCTGCAGCCACTTAATGAAATAGTCCATGGCCACAAGGACGTAGCGGCTCCCCTGATAGGTGATGGGGAAGGGCCCTAGGATGTCAACACCCACTCGCTCCATTGGACCCCCCACCTGATACTGCTGCAGTGGAGCATGAGAGCACCAAGTTGGGCCCTTTCTGGCTGTGCACAAGTCACGTTGATGGACAAACAGCTCCACGTCCTGGTGGCAACCTGGCCAGTAGCACCTGGACCGGAGCCAATGCAGGGTCTTGTCCACCCCAAAATGGCCCAACCTCAGGGAGCCATGGACCATCTGCAGAACCTTGTGATGTACCCGACGTGGCACCAGGAGTGGAAGAACATCAAGGTGACCCCCTGGAACCTCCCAGCATCAATAGGGAAGGCCATCCCGGCTGGTGAGGTTTGACCACTAAGAGCAGAGCACCTTCATCTCGGGATCTAGTGCTGCCACTTCTGTCTATTGCTGGTCACTGTCCTGCCCCCATCCATGCCTGAATCTGGGCAAGCACAGGATCCTGACTCTGCTTAAATTGTTGGGGTGTGGCAAAGTCCCACTTGTCAGTAGCTGCAGCTGGTACTACTGAACCTCCACCAACAGGGAGGTCATCTTCATCCAGTGAAGCAGTCCATGAGGCTGCCACCACCCTGGTTGCAGCATGCTGCTCCTCAACTCACCAGCAATAGCGGCACTCCTCTTCAAGGCAGGGCCATCAGGACAGCGCATCTGCACTGACATGAAGACGGCCAGCACAGTAATGAATCTCAAAGTCGGAGTCCTGTAGCACCTCCAACCACCGGGCCAGCTGCCCCTCTGGTTCTTTAAAGTGGAGCAGCCATGTGAGGGATGTGTGGTCGGTGCACAAGATGAACTTCTTGCCATAGAGGTAGGGTCGGAAATGGCGGAGTCCTTGGGTCATAGCTAACAGCTCTCAGTGGGTCACACAGTAATTCCTCTCTGCCTGGGAGAGAGCGCGGCTGTAGTAGGAAACAACCTGCTCCTCTAGCTCCTCCTCCTGTGACAGGACCGCGCAGAGGCCCACATTACTGGTGTCAGTGTCTACGATGAATGGCCGTTGGGGGTCTGGGAAGGAGAGCACTGGCACCTCCATGAGTGCTGATCAAAGCTGGCTGAAGGCATTGGAGCAGTCCTCACTCCACTGGAAGGCTTGACCCTTCTGCGTCAGCCGTTGCAGCAGCATGGTGATGGTGGCGAAGTCCTTGACAAACTGCTGGTAGTGAGAAGCCAACCCCAGGAAACTCTGCAGCTCCCCAATGTCATGGGGGATAGGCCAGTCCCTCACCATGGCAAACTTGGCAGGATTGGTGGCCACCTCTGTTGTGCTGACGATGTGGCTGAGGAATTATGTCTCACACTGGAGCAGGCGGCATTTCTTTGGGTGAAGGTGAAGCCCAGCCCATCGGAAGGTGTAGAAGACAACCCTTAGGCTTGTCAGGGCACCCTCAAAGTCTGCACTGTGAGAGAGGAGGTCACCGAGGTAGACTATGCACTGGCTTTGTGGGATATCAGCCAGCATCCTCTCCATGAGTCTTTCAAAGGTGGCAGGCGCATTGCAGAGCTCGAAGGGCATAACCCTAAACTGCCACAGCCCTTGGCCGATGGTGAATGGGGTCTTAGGGCGGGCCTCTGGTGTCAGCTCCATCTGCCAATAACCACTGCGGAAATCCAAGGAGCTGAACCAGCTGGAACCAGTGATGCAGTCGAGGGCGTTATCCACCTGTGGTAGTGGATAAGAGTCCATGTGGGTGGCCTTGTTGAGGAGGTTGTAGTCAATGCAGAACCTCCACGTACCATCTTTCTTCTTCACAAAGACTACTGGAGCTGCCCACCAGCTACTGGAGGGTTATATGACCCCTGCCGCTGCCATCTCTTTAATCTTAAGCTCTGCTGCCTCCCGCTTGGCGAGGGGCAGGCGACAAAGGCGGAGGTGGATTGGATGAGCATCGCAGGTATTAATGTCATGCTGTACTAGGCTGGTGTGCATGCAGTCTTCATCTCGGGCAGCAAAGATGTCGGTGAAAGAGTCCGGCAGCTCCCATAGTTGATGTCGCTGTTCTTGCTCAGACCCTCACAGCTCCGGTGATACAACTCCTCGATCACCTGCATGGTCTCTGGAGATGGCAACTGGGGCACTTATGACGATGCTACTGCAGACCCCATCTCCCTCTGCGGCAATGCCAGGGGCTCCTCAGCTGGCTGTGGTGATGTAGTCCTCCCTTTAAAGTGGGGTGGAGTATCACGGCTTCCAAACCAAGACAGGGTGTCGCCCTGGGTACATCTACCATGGCCCCCAATTTGGTTAGCAGGTCCAGCCCGATGATACAAGGGTCTTGTATTCTGGCTAACCAGAACTGGTGATCAACAGAGCAGTTAGCAACAGTTACCTTTGGCAGTCTCTTTCCCCTCATTTTCGTCTGTGCCCCAGTGATTGTGGTTGATTGTGATTGTGGTCTGCCCTGGTGGAACTCCAGGGCAGACCAGGGAGATTGTGGAACCTGTGTCCACCAGGGCTCTGCACAAGATACCATTCAGATTACAGTCCACATACAGTCCATTAGTACGTCCCAAACGCCCTAGTCACTGGTGTGACATAAAGAGGGGGGAAAGTTCATCGGTGGGGCGTGGTTCCCTCACTGCGCCCCCCTCCTTTAGTTTAAAGGGGGCTGGGGGACTCGCTTCCGTTGAGCAGGAGCTGGGCAGGGTCGGGCGACATAACCCGGTTCCCCACACCGGTAGCAGCCCTCCATGTCCTACTTAAATGCCCTCCTGCTAGCCCTGCTAGCCCTCCTGCTAGCTAGTTGCCCTTCCATGGCCTCACAGTGAGCAATGAGTTCCTCTATGTCTGTTAGCCTAGCTGCCATTAGCATCCCACTTCTGACACCAATGTAGCAAAGCAGTCTGTGTGAGTCAAAAATGACCAAGGCTGGAGGCAGATAATTGCTCTGGAACTTTATTAGACCAGGAAAGTGCCACTGTTGGCCATGGCACACACCTTACGGCTGTGGGAAGAAAGCGAGGCAAAAATTTGCAGCACTATTAATCTCTCCCTTCACTTCCTCCTTCTCCGCCCTCCCTCTCCCCTGTGGTGCTTTTTAAGGTCCCTCAGAAAACATATAACTACTAAACAACAACAGATACCTGAACATGGTGAACACATAACATCAAACAGAACTCCACACATCACCATATAAAAGTAAGGCAAGAAACATCAATAGAAACATTTACATGTACCGGCTCACAGTGTTGTTAGGGTTAAGCTGCGACATTGCGTAAACTTGCAACTTTTGCTCATAAATTTATTCATTCATTCATTCATCTTCTTCCGCTTAATCCTTTTTGGGTCACGGGGGGGGGGGGGCTGGAGCCTATCCCAGCATCTTTGGGCGAGAGGCAGGGTCCACCCTGGACAGATCATCAGTCTATTACAGGGCCAACACAGAGAGACAGACAACCATTCACTCTCACAGTCATACCTTTTCCGGAGGCCCGGGTCGCGGAGGCAGCAGTTCAAGCAGAGAAGCCCAGACTTCCCTCTCCCCAGCCACCTGCTCCAGCTCTTCAGAGGGGATACCAAGGCGTTCCCAGACCAGCTGGGAGACATAGTCTCTCCACCGAGTCCTGGGTCTGCCCCGGGGTCTCCTCCCAGTGAGACGTGCCTGAAACACCTCAAGTGGGAGGCGTCCAGGAGGCATCCTAATCAGATGCCCATACCACCTCAACTGACTCCTTTCAATGTGGAGGAGCAGCGGTTCTACTCTGAGCCTCTCTCCCTATCTCTGAGGGTGAGTCCAGCAATCCTACGGAGAAAGCTCATTTCAGCCGCTTGTATCCGCGATCTCGTTCTTTCGGTCATTACCCAAAGCTCGTGACCATAGGTGAGAGTAGGAACGTAGATTGACTGGTAAATCGACAGCTTTGACTTAGAACTAAGCTCCCTCTTCACCACAACAGACCGGTACAACGTCCGCATCACTGCAGATGCTGCTCCAATCCGTCTGTCGATCTATCGCTCCATTTTCCCCTCACTCGTGAACAAGACCCCAAGATACTTAAACTCCTCCACTTGGGGCAGGAGCCTGTCCCCAACCCGGAGAGGACAATCCACCTTTTTCCGGCTGAGGACCATGGACTCGGACTTGGAGGTGCTCATTCTCATCCCAGCCGCTTCACACTCAGTGGCAAACCGTCCCAGCAAGAGCTGTAGGTCATTGCTGGATGAAGCCAACAGGACAACATCATCTGCAAACAACAGAGATGAGATCCTGTGGTCACCAAGCATGACACCCTCCATTCCCTGGCTGCGCCTAGAAATCCTGTCCATAAAAATTATGAACAGGATCGGTGACAAAGGGCAGCCTTGGCGGAGTCCAACTCTCACTGGGAATGACTCCGACCGAGTGTTGGCAATACGAACTAAACTCTCACAACGGTCGTACAGAGACCGAATAGCTCGTAACAACAAGCCCGATACCCCATACTCCCGAAGCACCCCCCACAAAAATCCGCGAGGGACGCGGTCAAATGCCTTCTCCAAGTCCACAAAACACATGTAAACTGGTTGGGCAAACTCCCACGAACCCTCAAGAATTCTCGAGAGGGTAAAGAGCTGGTCCAATGTGCCACGGCCAGGACGAAAACCACATTGCTCCTCCTGAATCCGAGGTTCGACCAACGGCCGGACTCTCCTCTCCAGTACCTTGGCATAGACCTTCTAGACTTTCTAAAAATCCCCAGCTTGATGCCAATTAACCTAATTTGCATGTTTTTGGCATGTGGGAGGAAACTGGCGAAATCCCAGAGTAAACCCACACAGACACGGGGAGTTTATGTCAATAACTACTGGTGCAGACCTGGACATATCAGAATCAGAATCAACTTTATTGCCAAGTATGCTTACACATACAAGGAATTTTACTTATCACTAAGGTGCGCTCATGTTAAGCGCACCCTAATGACGCGGCAGCCATACAGGCGCCTCATTCAGTGGGGGGTAAAGAGGGGGAGGGGGAAGGGGGTGACACATTGGGCAGAGAGAAAAAACATAGTTATCAAAATATGGCTCGAGTGAGCAAGATTGTGATTACATAGAAAAAAACCCTCTAAGCACACTTAGCAGACAATACAGATTCACACATTAACAAAGCAAGAGAGAGACCAGTGTGTGTATGTCAGTCATGTGATATCAGTGTGAGTGCAGTGTGTGAAGTATCAGTTACTGGTGGACAAACAAAAATCCTCTCTTGGGCAACGGCTAGATGTTATGTCCTTAGTGTCCTAAAACATAGATAACATGTCCAAACAGAGTTCATCTCTCTTCAGTTCATGCCAGATGGTAAAATTCCATGTTAGTCACATGGCTGTCCTTGGAGAGTTCAGATTGTTGCACATCAGCAATTGTTTGGGTTAGAGAAGCCAAGCCAAAAACTCCCTTCTGCCTTATCTTTTCTCCTGGAGGAATGATTCTCAAGGACGCCGAATCAAGGCCTGATAGGCACAGTTCACTTAGAGCATAGAAATTTCACCTCTCATGCGATTCTGTGCATCACAATTTGCATGTACATTTCCATATACATTTCCAGGCTTTAAAATCATTTCCTGGAGAGCACCCAGCGACTTCGAGATGTTACCCATCTTCCTATTCAGTTCACCATTAGCCGCTATCAGAGCCCTCCCCAACTGGTCGAATTGTTGAAGGAGCTTCGCCGGGTCCGCATTTTGATTAGCTCTTTCCAACTTCCTTAGTTTTCGATACACCAGGAAAACTCCAAAGCCAAACAGCAGAAATCCTGTGATCATAAGGCCAAACAGGTAGATGTCTTCCACATCTTTGATCGAAGGGTCGCACAGACACATAAGTTTCCAATTGTTTGTGTCTCTCACATAACCCACAGCCGTAGTGCCTGCAGGACAGTTGGGCTCCCCCAGGCCCGATTTTCTGTTTGAAAAGGTGGTGTCAATTGCATTTAAAGCCCAGCTTACCAAATCCATAATTTTCCGTTTGGATCGAGATTCAGCCAGAAGAAGAGCGAGACACAGACAGGACACAGCAAGCTGGGATCAGTGAAGGGAGGAGGAGAGGAGAGGAGAAGAAATGCGTCTGCTCTCTCTGAAAGCCAGAAGAAGAATGACATATCACGGTTAAGGAACAGTACTGCAGCAAAGACATCGAGTTGCTAGCTATTAACATGCGGCCTACCTATCTCCCGAGGGAATACTCACACGTGATCTGCATTGTTATTTATGCAAATCCGACGGTGAACGCTGGGACAGCTCGTGACGTCATCCACTCAGTAACTGGCAGGCTGCTGACAGAACACCCAGATGCTCTTCTCCTCATCTCAGGTGATTTCAACCATATTTCACTGTCCCCCATTCTACCCACGTTCACCCAGTATGTCACATGCCACACTAGAGACAATAAAACACTGGACTTATTCTATGCAAACACTAAGGAGGCGTACACCTCATCACCACTCCCCCCACTCGGGAGATCGGATCACAACTTGGTTCATCTCCTGCCGGTGTACAAACCCCTAGTACACAGACAACCTCCGGTCATGCGCACAGTGAAGTTATGGTCTGAGGAGGCAATGGACGCTCTAAAGGACTGTTTTGAAACCACTGCCTGGGAGCAGCTCTGCGATCCACATGGTGAGGACATCGATGGCCTCACTCACACCATCACGGACTACATCAGCTTCTGTGTGGACAACACCATACCCACCAAGACCATACGGTGTTGCTGAAACAACAAACCCTGGATCAACCCTGAGATAAAAACACTTCTGAGAGAGAAGAAGAGGATCTTCAGGTCAGGAACAGGGAGATGCTGAAGTCCGTACAGAGGGAGCTGAGGAGGAAGATCAGAGAAGGCAAGGACAGCTTCAGGGAGAAGATGGAGGACAAGCTGCAACAGAGCGACATCGGCGGGGTCTGGAGAAACCTTAAAACCATCTTTGGACTCCAGAATACCTCCCCTCAGGCTACGGGGGGCAGGGAGTGGGCGAACAATCTGAACCTGTTTTTTAATAGGTTTAACCAACCGCCCTTCCCCCTGACTGCACAACAACCACTGCTGCCTCTAAAGTCATCGAGACCTGCTGTCCACATCCTACTCCACCAACACCCACCCCCCCACTCCTAGCACACTGCCCCCCAACCTGACCCTCACTAAGACCCAGGTGAGGATGGAGCTGAGGAAGATCAAGGCGAGGAAGGTGTCGGGACCGGACGGCATCAGCGCGAAGCTCCTCAAGTCCTGTGCAGACTAGCTGTGTGGGATTGTGGAGTACATCTTCAACCTGAGCCTGAAGCTGGGGAGGGTACCACAGTTGTGGAAAACATCTTGTGTGGTACCTGTACCAAAGACTTCCCACCCCAAAGATCTGAACAGCTACAGACCAGTGGCCCTGACGTCTCACTTGATGAAGACCCCGGAGAGACTGCTCCTTGCTCACATCCGAACCCTGGTGGGACCAGCGATGGATCCACTCCAGTTCGCCTACCATTGGGGTGGAGGATGCAGTGATCTTCCTCCTTCACCGTTCTCTGTCCCACCTGGAGAAGGCCGGGAATGTGGTGAGGATCATGTTCTTTGACTTTTCCAGTGCTTTCAACACCATCCAACTGATGATCCTGAAGGACAAGCTGCTGTGCGCAGAGGTGGACCAACACCTGTCATCATGGATCCTGGACTACCTCACTAACCGGCCACAGTTTGTGAGAACCCGAGATTATGTGTCCGACACGATCATCGGTAGCACGGGGGCCCCCCAGGGAACGGTCTTGGCTCCCTTCCTGTTCACCCTTTATACTGCGGACTTCTCACACAACACAACACACTGCCATCTACAGAAGTTCTCTGACAACTCTGCGATCGTCGGCCTCGTCTCCAACGGAGATGAAGCTGAGTACAGAGGACTTATCCAGGAGTTTGTGGACTGGTGCCATCGGAACTGCCTCCAGATTAACGCGAGGAAAACTAAGGAGCTGGTGGTGGACTGCTGCAGGCAAGGACAACCCCTCACAGCACCAGTAAACATCCAGGGAACAGACATTGAGATGGTGACATCCTACAAGTACCTGGGTGTTCATCTGAACAATAAACTAGACTGGTCACACAATACCAACGCACTCTACAAGAAGGGACAGCGCAGGCTGTTCCTACTGAGGAGGCTCAGGTCTTTTGATGTACAAGGGGCACTGCTGAAGACATTCTACGACACGGTGGTGGCATCAGCCATCACTTTTGGAGTGGTCTGCTGGGGCAGTGGCATTACAGCAGCCGATAGGAAGAGACTGAACAAACTGATCAAGAAAGCTAGCTCTGTCCTGGGGCAGCGCCTTGACCCAGTGGAGGAGATAGGAGAGAGAAGGATGGTGGCTGAACTGTCATCTCTGCTGGAGTTCGAGTCCCACCCTATGCAGGACATACTGAACGCACTGAGGAGCTCATTTAGCAGTAGACTACATCATCCTAGGTGCACAACCGAGAGGTTTCGCAGGTCCTTCCTACCTACGGCTGTCAGACTGTATAACCTAAGCAGGGCTGCTCGCAGAGATAGCAAAAAAACGTGACGACCTAATAGTATTGAATGCAAAAGACGCGACACTTACACAAATGGTCCCCTCCTTTATACAACTAGGACAATATCAGTCACTACGGAGGATGACAATATGCATGGGTACATATTCATACTATGTAGGATAACTAGGTAGACGGTTATGCTGTTTATTCCATCTTGCTACAATGCTCCACACTGTGTATATATATTTATATATTTATGTGTACGTATGTATATCCACTGCTCTTATTATTATTATTTTTATTATCTTCTGAATTATTGCTCTGAGTGTCGCAATCCCTGTGCTGTTGCAATCCTGGAATTTCCCCATTGTGGGACTAATAAAGGCTTATCTTATCTTAACATGCAAACTCCACACAGATCACTGTTGGTTGGGGGCTGGGATCGAACCCAGGATCCCCAGGCCAAGGGCGAGTTGCTGTGCTGCTGCAGTGCTAACCACTCCGCCACCGCGCCGCCCCCTCATAAATTTATTTTTTCTTGAAAAATTGTGACTTTCTTCTTGACGTTTTCTTGTAATTTAGAACTTTCTCATAGATTTGCCAGTTTTTTACTGTAGTCTTGCAACTTCTTGTAAATTTGTTACTTTTTAAATAAATAAATGTGTTACTTTTTTTGTAAAAAAAAAAAATTGCTTTTTTTTCTTGTAAATGTGACTTTTTCCCATAAATTTGCAACATTTTTCTTGTAAATGTGAAACTTTCTCAAAACTTTTCAGCTTTTTTGGCTGTAAGCTTACATCTTTTTCTCATAAATGTGGAACTTTTTTCTTATAAATTTGTAACTTTTTTGTATTCAATTTTCAATTTATTTACTCATATATTTGATACTTTCTTTGTTAATTTGTAACTTTTTCAGTGTTTTCCTTGTAAATTTGAGATTTTTCTTGTAAATTTACTAATTTTATAAGTTTGTGACACTTTTCAAGTAATTTCAAAATTTATTTCTTGTAAATTTGCATCTTGTTTCTCCAAAATTTTCACTTTTTCCTCATAAATTTGCGACTCTTTTTTTTTTGTAAATTTGTCACGGTTTTTCTTATAAATTTTCACATTTTTTCCTCGTTAATTTGTGACTTTCTTCTGGTAATTTTGCCTGTGGGGCCAGTCTTACTGAAACCCGCTCGCCCACAGTAAGTCCATGTGGGGCCCAGATGGGTTGAAAGTGTACCGCAGGTAAAGTCCATGTGGGCAGACGCAGATGGGGCCAACATGGAGCCTGTGGACAAACCCACATGGAGCCATAAGACAGCCCAGCTGAACCGGTGGCTGGGCCCACGCGGACACGCTGGCTGGGTGTTGTTCACACATTAGTCTCCTCTCATCTTACCTCCATTTTAAGGTTCAGTTGCGAGTCTGTGTAGATTTTTGTGGGACCAAAGATTGCTCTACATGGCCCAGACCATCATCCCTGCTAATATCAATGGGCTGCTTTGAGTTGATAGGAGCAGATGGGAGGTTTGATTGGTCAAAGTGCTGACATTTATCCTGGTGTTTGTGGCTGCGATGGTTTGGTAGGGACCGCCTGGCTTTTGTTCACCCGCTCTCTCGCTCTCTGCAGACCATCACCACACCATGATGGAAATTGCCAGGGACAAATTAGCCACATATGTTGCTGAATAATGGTTCAAATTGATTGGGCACAGACTGCATTAGACGGGAGGAGGGTTCTGTGTTGCCTGTGTGTCTGGGAATATGCATTAGTTTTCATCACAGTTGCCAGTTCGGCTTATTCAATCTGACTTGTTTTTTTCATAAAGCAGCTTGAAAATATGAGCAGTCATTGGCTGGGGGGATGGGCTTTTTTTCTACATGTGGAGGCTTATTTCCACTTCTCCTCTTATAAATCTTATAATAATAATCAAAACTCATGTAACTACTTATTTTTTTTTTATGTCTAAGCCAGGGGTCTGCAACCTGTGGCTCTGGAGCCACATATGGCTCTTTTGCACATAGCAAATGGCTCCTTAAGGCCTTGACGACAAATTCAAAACTTTCAGTTAAAAGAGGATGTGGATTTGAGAAAAAAAAATGTAAATTTCCTAGAAAAAGTAATTTTAAAAACTACAAGAAAAGCTGGAAATTTATGCCAAAAGTTCTCACAATTATGCAAGAAATAGTCGCAAATTTTATCCATCCATCCATCCATCTTCTACTGCAGATGTCCAGGTCGCGGAGGCAGCAGTTCAAGCAGAGAAGCCCAGACTTCCCTCTCCCCAGCCACCTGCTCCAGCTCTTCAGAGAGGATACCAAGACGTTCCCAGACCAGCTGTGAGACATAGTCTCTCCAGCGAGTCCTGGGTCTGCCCCACGGTCTCCTCCCAGTGGGACGTGCCCGAAACACCTCAAGAGGGAGGCGTCCAGGAGGCATCCTGATCAGATGCCCAAACCACCTCAACTGGCTCCTTTCAACGTGGAGGAGCAGTGGTTCTACTCTGAGCCTCTCCTGGATGACTGAGCTCCTCACCCTATCTCCTATAAGGGTGAGTCCAGCAATCCTACAAAGAGAGCTCATTTCAGCCGCTTGTATCCGCGATCTCGTTCTTTCGGTCATTACCCAAAGCTCATGACCATAGATGGGGCTAGGAACGTACAGTAGATTGACTGGTAAATCAGCAGGTTTGCCTTAGAGCTTAGCTCCCTCTTCACCACAACAGACTGGATTACAACGTCTGCATCATTGGAGATGCTGCTCCAAATTGTCAATCTCTCACTCCATTCTCCCCTCACTTGTGAATGAGACTCCAAGATACTTAAACTCCTCCACTTGGGGCAGGAGCCTGTCCCCAACCTGGAGAGGTCAATCCACCTTTTTCCGGCTGAGGTCCATGGACTCGGACTTGGAGGTACTGATTCTCATCCCAGCTGCTTCACACTCAGCAGCAAACCATCCCAGTAAGATCTGTAGGCCATTGCTGAATGAAGCCAACAGGACAAAATCATCTGCAAACAACAGAGATGAGATCCTGTGGTCACCAAGCATGACACCCTCTCTTCCCTGGCTGCGCCTAGAAATCCTGTCCATAAAAATTATGAACAGAATTGGTGACAAAGGGCAGCCCTGGCGGAGTCCAACTCTCACTGGGAATGAATCCGACTGAGTGTTGGCAATACAAATCAAACTCTCATAACGGCCGTACAGAGACCAAATAGTTTGTAACAAGCCCGATACCCCATACTCCCGAAGCACCCCCCCACAAAAATACCATGAGGGGCGCGGTCGAATGCCTTCTCCAAGTCCACAAAACACATGTGGACTGGATAGGCAAACTCCCACGAACCCTCGAGGATTCTCAAGAGGGTAAAGAGCTGGTCCAATGTGCCATGGCCAGGACGAAAACCACATTGCTCCTCCTGGATCCAAAGTTTGACCAACGGCTGGAGTCTCCTCTCCAGTACCTTGCCATAGACCTTCCCAGGGAGGCTGAGGAGTATGATCCCTCTAAAGCTTGAGCACACCCTCTGGTCCCCTTTTTTGAAGAGAGGAACCACCACCCCGGTTTGCCATGCCAAAGGCACTGTCCCTGACCTCCACACAATGTTGCAGAGGCGTGTCAACCATGACAGCCGTACAACAGCCACAGCCTTGAGGTACTCAGGGCGAATCTCATCCACCCCCAGGGCGTGGCCACCAAAGAGATTTTTAACCACTTTGGCAACCTCAGCCCCTGTGATAGGTGAGTCGTCCCCCTCGTCCACAAGCCCTGCTTCCTCTGTGGAAGGTGTGTCAGTGGGATTGGGGAGATCCTCGAAGTATTCCTTCCACCACCCGACGATATCCCCAGTCGAAGTCAGCAGTGTCCCATCCGCACCATACACAGTGTGGACAGGGAGCTGCTTCCCTCACCTGAGACGCTGGACAGTTTGCCAGAATCTCTTTGAGGCTGACCAAAAGTCTTGTTCCATGGCTTCACCGCACTCCTCCCATACCCGAGTTTTTGCTTCAGCAACCACCGGAGCTGCACTCCGCTTGGCCTGCCGGTACACCTCAGCTGCTTCGGGAGTCCCACAAGCCAGCCAGGCTTGATCGGACTCCTTCTTCAGCTTAATGGTCCCCCTCACCACTGGTGTCCACCACTTGGTTTGGGGGTTGCTACCATGAGATGCCCTGACGACCTTGCGGCCGCAGCTCTGGGCAGCCACTTCAACAATGGAGGTGGAGAACATGGCCCATTCAGACTCCATGTCTCCAGACTCCCTCGGAATGTGGTCGAAGTTCTTCCGGCAGTAGGAGTTGAAGACCTCCCGGACAGGGGCCTCAGCCAGATGTTCCCAGCACACCCTCACTATACGTTTGGGTCTACGAGGTCTGAATGGCATCCTCCCCTGCCATTGGATCCAACTCACCGCCAGGTGGTGATCAGTTGAAAGCCCTGCACCTCTCTTTACCCGAGTGTCCAAGACATACGGTTGCAGGTCTGATGACACGATAACAAAATCGATCATCCACCTGCAACCTAGGGTGTCCTTGTGCCAGATGTATATATGGACACCCTTATGCTTGAACATGGTGTTCGTTATGGACAAACTGTGGTTAGCACAGAAGTCCAATAACTGAACACCACTCGGGTTCAGATCGGGCAGGCCATTCCTCCCAATCACCCCCCTCCAGGTTTCACTGTCATTGCCCACGTGTGCATTGAAGTCCCTCAGTAGGACAATGGAGTCTCCAAGCGGAACACTCTCCAGCACCCCAGTCAGAGACTCCAAAAAGGGTGGGTACTCTGAACCATCATTTGGTGCATAGGCACAAATGATGGTCAGGACCCATTTCCCAACCCGAAGGCGCAGGGAAGCAACCCTTTCGTCCACCGGTTAAAACTCCAATATAGAGGCAACAAGGTGGGGGGATACAAGAATATCCACCCCTGCTCGTCGCCTCTCACCTGGGGAAACTCCAGAGTAGGCCAAGCTCCAGCCCCTGTCCAGGAGACCGGTTCCAGAACCAGAACTGTGTGTTGAGGTGAGGCCAACTATATTTAGCCAGTATCTCTCAACCTCATGCACTAGCTCAGGCTCCTTCCCCACCAGAGAGGTGACATTCCATGTCTCAAAAGCCAGTTAGGAACCCAGGGATCAGACCGCCAAGGTCTTCTCCTTTGACCGCCACCTGATCCACATAGCACCGGACCCCCATGATCCCTCCTGCAGGTGGTCAGCCCAATGGAGGGCGGACCCATGTAACTCGTTTGGGCTGAGCCCGGCTGGGTCCCATGGGTGGAAACCCGGCCACCAGACGCAAGTTATTGAGCCCCTCCCCCAGGCCTGGCTTCAATGTGGGACCCCGGTAGCCCCATCCTGGGTGGGGTACACTGAATCCTTGTTCGAGCATTCATCATGAGAGTCTGTTGGATTGTTCTTAGTCTGGCCCTTCACCCAAAACCAGTTTGTCTTGGGTGACCCTACCAGAGGCAAATTGCCCCAGACAACATAGCTCCTGGGATCACTAGGACACGCAAACCCCCCACCATGATAAGGTGACGATTCATGAGGGGCGCAAATTTTATAGTTTTTTTTTCAGCCATGATTTTTTTTCACGCAAATTTTATGGGTGAAAAAAAAGTAAAAAGTACTGGAAAAATTGCTGTTTTTTTTTTTTTTTTTTAGAATAATGTTACAATTTATTTGAAAAGTGCAGCAAATATACCTGAAAAGGGCAACTTTTTAACTGGAAAGGGCCACTGCGGTGGAGCAGTGGTTAGCACTGTGGCAGTACAGCAACTCACCCTTGGCCATGGGATCCCTGGTTCGATCCCAGCCCCTGACCAACAGTGATCTGTGTGGAGTTTGCATGTTCTCCCCGTGTCTGCGTGGGTTTACTCTGGGATTTCTCTGGTTTCCTCCCACAGGCCAAAAACATGCAGGTTAGATTAATTGGAGACTCTAAAACTGGCCCTAGGTGTGAATGTGTGTGTGAATGGTGAAGGGATAGCGTCGTACCGTGGCTGTTTCGTCCATCCAGGTGGATGCCCTCAATTTCCCCTCTGGGGATCAATAAAGTATACAAAATCAAAAATCAAAAACTGCTCCCTCCGTGACCCGGACCTCCAGAAAAGCAGTAGAAGATGGATGGATGGATGGATATACAACAAAATTATTTGAAAAGCACTCTTGCAATTTTGCAAAAAAAAAAAAAAAATACAAAATTTCTGAAATTTTTTTTTTTACAAACTTGCTGGAAACTGCATTTTTATAAGAAAATATTGACAAATTTATGTCACATAAAAATCTATAAATTTTTTCTCATCAATGTGCAAAATTTTTTGTGTAAATTAGCAACTTTTCTCCTGCAAATTTTCAACCTTTTTATCATAAATCTGTAACTTTTTGTCATAAATTTGCAACTTTTTTCTTGTGGAATTGTGTGTTTTTTTACTGTAAATTTTAATCTTTTTTCTCATAGATTTGCAACTTTTTGTCATGAATTTGCAAATTTTTCTCGTAAATTTGTCATTTTTTTCATGTAAATTTTCATTTTTTCCTCATAAATTTGCAACTTTTTCTCTTAAATTTGTGAGTTTTTTCCCCACAAATTAATACCCCCATCCTCCTTGTTAAAAATTATTTCAAAAGCAAAACAATGATGCCATAAATATGACAAATTTAATGGAAAAAGTTGCAGTGTTATGGAAAAAACACTTGCAATTTTGCAAAAAAAAAATCTGAAAAAAATACAAACTAATTGGAAGCATTACATTTTTATAAGAAAATACTGTATGTGACAATTTATGTCATAAAAACTTCTTTTTTCTCATAAATGTGCAAATATTTATTCACAAATTAGCATTTTATTCCTGTAAATTTTAACCTTTTCATCATAAATCTTCAACTTTTTTCTTATAAATTTGTGGGGGGGGTTTCCTCAAAAATTTGCCACTTTTTTCCAATAGATTTGCAACTGTTTTCTCAAAAGAATTTGTTTTTCCTGTAAATTTTCATCTTTTCTCCTCTTAAATTTGCAACTTTTTTCACAGAGGGAACATGAAATGAAATATCCACCCATGCATAACAACAAATCAACAAACTTGTCCATTTTATATAAAGTAACATGTTTTCTTTTTATGATTATCTATTAAAATAAAGTGAAAGTGTTAAGACCCGAGCGTCGATCTTGTCCGCGCTCGGGCCATGTAATATCTCTGCCGGCCTTGACAGCTGTGGATTACATTCTGGCTCCACCGGGCTCTTATTGTGACAACGCTCGGTGGGGTTTCCGGCTGTCAAGGTCGATCAGCTGTTTGGCATCACTGCTCGTTAGCGACCAGCTTTATTAGCGGGTGCTGGCAGCAGTTGATTGCTGGAGTATCGTCGAACATTCCTGGTCCTCGTTCGTGTCAGGTTCGTGTTAATATTCTTGTTCATGTTCATGGTTAAGGTCGTAGTGGGTGGGGTTAGCCCTACGATCCCTTGTATTCTGTAGTGTGTGTTCTGCCCTCAGCGGCTCACAGCTTTGTGTCACGTCTTGCCTTTGTTATAATAAAACACCTTTGCAAAGCTCACTGGAGACTTTTGGCGTCTTATGGTGGCCCACGAGGGTCACCGCATGACAGTATACTCCAGCCAAGGACGTCTAAACGGTGACGCCACACCGAGACGCCTTTCACCGTGAGTTTTTGCCGTAGGGTGGAGTTTTTCCCCATTAGTTCGACTTGGTAGAGAGATGCCCGCCCGCGAGTGTGGTTTTTGCCCTGAGTGGCTGGAGGAGATTGACGGCTATCTTGCGGAAGCCGCCCGTCTCATGCCCACCGAAGCGGCTGATTACCACTTATGCCTCGCCCAGCGGGCCCCATGCAGTTACCACCTTACCTCTACTCCGGAAGGAAGCAAGAGGTTATCATGGATTGTGGCACAGCGCGAATTTATGGCAAAAGCGCTCCAGGAAACCCCTCCACCTCCTGCGAGGACTGCGTCCCTGGCGAGAGTGGAGATCCATAGGCTGGAGGGAAAACCCGGCAGGAGACCAGCGGATCGGAATCCAGCTCCTGTCGCCCGTCCAGCCCCAGCGCCATGTGTTCCTGGGTCCCTTGCCGCACCGTTGGCCAGTAGGCCTCATCGCCATGCTCCTGCCAAGTCCCAACGAGAATCCCGTCCTGATCCAGCTCCGGGTCATTGGAGGAACCCAGCCTCCCAGTTGGCTGCATCTCTCACGTCACGACAGGAGGGAACCCCCGCAGTCACCGCCCCCGGGTCATCTGTTCTTGCTGCATTGTCAGCTCCTCGTGCCCATATCGCCCCGGCTGTCATGTCCTCCTCTTCGACGTCATCCCCTGCGGCTGGGAGTGCTGTGAGTCGTGCTTCGGCGAGGCCCGTCAGCAATCCTTCCCGAGCGGCTCCTCCCCGTCGCCCCGAGGGGCCCGCCGCTACCTCCCGGAGGGATAGAACGAGAACTCCACCCGCTGCAGCAGGCACCATCTCCTCCCCAGGAGGCAGGCAAATGCAAGTTCATTCATTCCACCATAATTATGATCTGCCTTGTCTGACTTCTGGGGGCGGAGTTCGGGGTTCGCAGCCCCCCGAGCTCCCGCCACCTGCTGTAACTGTAATTCCTAAACCCGCTGCCTCTGTGCCTTCTTCTGCCGAGTGGTCCGTGATGCCAGTTCTACATCGCCGGAGGAGGAGGGGGCCTGCAGTGCTGGAAAGCCTGGATCTGGCCCTGCAGCCACGTCGTGGACGGAGGAGAAGAGCGGACTGCAGCCCGGAACCTGTGCCGACGATGAAGCGTCCCCGGGTCTCCTCGCCGGAGCGGTCCGAACCAGTGGGTCGAGGGTCCCCTGCCTCCACGCCATACGGGTCATCAGCGTGGACATCAGTGCGAGAGGAACCTCGGGCTGCGGAAACCATCTCGCCAGCTGCGGAGCCCGACGCAGCTGAGTTGGAGCCTGCGCACGAACTTCTTCGCCCTGAGCCTGGATCGATGGAGTCCTGGACGGCAACAGAACCCGAGTGCAGGCAAGTGCTCCCTCTTGTGTCTCTGTCCCCTGTTTTGGAGCATTTTTGCCTGCCTCTCGGGGAGGCGAGTGAGGGGCAGCCGCCTGCTGCGCCCGAGCTCGTTTCGCTGGGTTCTGTTGCTGCCGGTGATACTGATCCCGGTTCTTCTGTGTGTTCTGAGCTTCCTTGCAGTGTCACCGGTGCGGAGCCAGTCGGGGTCGCTGAGTCGGAGGTTCCAGGTTCAGGGGTGGAGGTCGTCAGCGGAGCTGCACCGACCCAGTTGAGGTCCTTTGTGGAGGCTGCTGTGGCCCAATCGGGGTCCGGCGTGGGTGCGCCCGAGACCCAATTGGGATCCACCGCAGGTGCTGTTCTGGCCCAATCGGGGTCCGACGTGGGTGCAGCCGGGACCCAATTGGGGTCCAGCGGAGGTGCAGCGCCGGTGTGGTCCGAGGACGGTGGAAGAGCGGCAGTCCTTTCACCGCCTGGCTCAGTATGGGCTCATTTTGGTCTTCTGTCCCCTCTACAGAGTCATCGCCCCTGCGCTTCATCGCCGGGGGCCGTGGGGGTCCCTTTTAGCTCGCCCCGGCTCTCCCGTGTTTTGTCCTTGCCAGGGAGGCCGCCGCGGGCTGTTTTCCCCCAGTACTGGTGGCTGAGGGATGCGGGTCGGCCGCCCGATTTGTCATGTGTATTACTGGGCGACCTGGTTCAGCCACCTGAGGAACTGTTTCGCCGGTTCGGCGCCTCGGGTCGGCCACCCGACATGTGTGTTTTTCTGGGCGTCTTGGTTCGGCCACCAGAGGAGTGGACTTTCCGGGCCTGGGATTTTTTATCATTGTGCTTTGTATAGATGTTTTTTCTTGTTTTTTGCCCTAGTAAGTGTTGTATCTTCTGTTGTTCTGTCTGTGCTACGGTTTCATGTGTTTTTTGAGTGTTTTTTTTTTCTCTCTGTCTTTGATGGTCTGTGCTGATTCTCGGCTTGTGTCTCTCTTACGCCGGGCCTGCCCCATCCGCCCACCCTGGAGGGGGTGGGGGGGTGGCATGGATGACTATGGGCGTTCTGGAGCCCACCCTCGGAGTGAGGGTACTGTTACGACCCGAGCGTCGATCTTGTCCACGCTCGGGCCATGTATCATCTCTGCCGGTCTTAACAGCTGTGGAAAACATTCTGGCTCCACTGGGCTCTAATTGTGACAGCACTCAGTGGGGTTTCCGGCTGTCAAGGTCGATCAGCTGTTTGGCATCACTGCTCGTTAGCGACCGGCTTTATTAGCGGGCGCTGACAGCAGTTGATTGCTGGAGTATCGTCAAACATTCCTGGTCCTCGTTCGTGTCAGTTTCATGTTAATATTCTTGTTCCTGTTCATAGTTAAGGTCGTAGTGGCTGGGGTTAGCCCTACGACCCCTTGTATTCTGTAGTGTGTGTTTTGCCCTTAGCGGCTCACAGCTTTGTGTCACGTCTTGCCTTTGTTATAATAAAACACCTTTGCAAAGCTCACTGGCGACTTTTGGCGTCTTATGGTGGCCCGCGAGGGTCACCGCATGACAGAAAGGTGCAAAAAAAACCAGCAATTGTAAATGTACTCAAGTTTACCTCATGACTTTACATACTCAAGTACATGAAAGAGTACTGTAGTCACCAAAATGTTACTCATGTAAAAGTATGAAAGTTTCCTGAGTAATGACAAACGACTTTATTCTCACATTTGAGTGTTTTCCTCATAAATCTGTGACGCGTTTCTTTTTAGACATTTTTCTCATAAATTTGCAATTTTTTCCATAAATTTGTAACTTTTTCTTTATATTTTTGTGATTTGTTTATTATAAATGTGCAACATTTTATAAGTTTGTGCAATTTTCATGCAAATTTGCAGCTTTTTACTCATAAATCTGTGACTTTCCTTGTAAATTTATAGCTGTTTTTTTGTACATATGCAACTTTGTTAAACTGTAAATTTGCAGTTTGTGAATTTTTTTCTCTTAGTTGTGTTACACTAAAATATTAAAGGTCGCATTCACTGAAAAAAATGTGGTTTTGTATTTTTTAACTTTCTGAAATGTGTCTGTTGGTGACGTGATTATCGAAAAAATATCAAATCACTTCTTTTTTAAAAAATGCATCTTTTATATGGTTTCTGTCTTTGATGACCCACTTTAACTCATCTGGGTTTGCTATGGAACATCAGAAACATGGCACACCCAGCCTGGACTCCTGCCTGCTGCTCTGTTATTGGCAAGCTGAACTGTCTGCAAACATGTAGATGGGCGCGGGGCCAGAGAGGAGCCAAAAGTGAGCTAACAATGTTAGGGAGTTAGCTTGCCAAGTGTGATTTATCTAGTTATTTTCTTTAGATTTCAGTCACCCCAATAGACATCCCTGTTTCCACCAAGTTCACAGTTGATAATATATCTTGTGGCTTATTTTGATATATTTTTGCCATGATGCTATACATCAGACCATTAAGATAAGATAAGATAAGATAAGATAAGCCTTTATTAGTCCCACAACGGGGAAATTCCAGGATTGCAACAGCACAGGGATAGCAACACTCAGAGCAACAATCAGAAGGCAAGAAAAAAAAAAACAAAAAAAAAAAAAAACAAGCAAGCAAGAGCAGCTAATATACATATGTACGTATTACTATAAAATATATATATATACACACACACACAGACACACAGTGCAGAGCATTGTAGCTGGATGGAATAAATATATGAATATATGAACACACAGTGCAGAGCATTGTAGCTAGATGGAATAAATATGTAAATATATAAACACCCACAGTATGGAGCATTGCAGCTAGGTGGAATAAATATGCAAGTATATAAACACACACAGTGCGGAGCAATGTAGCTAGATGGAATAATATGTAGATATATAAATATATAAACACACCCAGTGCTGAGCATTGTAGCTAGATGGAATAAATATGTAAATATATAAACACACACAGTGCAAAGCATTGTTGCTAGATGGAATGAAACAGCATAACCGTCTACTTAGTTATCCTACATGGTATGATTATGTGCCCATACATATTCTCACCCTCCATAGCGACCGGTAAGTTCCTAGTTGTATGCCGGAGGGGACCATTGTGTAAGTCTATTGCATCTTTTGCATTCAAAAAACTATTAGTTTGTTACGTCTTTTTGCTATCTCTGCGAGCAGCCCTGCTTAGGTTGTACAGTCTGACAGCCGTTGGTAGGAAGGACCTACGAAACCTCTCGGTTGTGCACCTGGGATGATGTAGTCTGCTGCTAAATGAGCTCCTCAGTGCATTCAGTATGTCCTGCATAGGGTGGAACTCGGACTCCAGCAGAGATGACAGTTTAGCCACCGTCCTTCTCTCTCCTATCTCCTCCATCGGATCAAGGCGCTGCCCCAGGACAGAGCTAGCTTTCTTAATCAGTTTGTTCAGTCTCTTCCTATCGGCTGCAGTAATGCCACTGCCCCAGCAGACCACTCCAAAAGTGATGGCTGATGCCACCACCGTGTCATAGAATGACTTCAGCAGCGCCCCTTGTACACCAAAAGACCTGAGTCTCCTCAGCAGGAACAGCCTGCGCTGTCCCTTCTTGTAGAGTGCATCAGTATTGTGTGACCAGTCTAGTTTATTGTTCAGATGAACACCCAGGTACTTATAGGATGTCACCATCTCGATGTCTGTTCCCTGTATATTTACTGGTACTGTGAGGGGCTGCCCATGCCTGCGGCAGTCCACCACCAGCTCCTTAGCATTATCATTTTCCCTAAGGCAGCCAGTTGAAGCTAGCAGTTTAGTCACTCGTTAGCGGATGTTTCTGGTCTTATTGTACTGCAGGGACCAGTTATATCCTATTGGCCACTGAAACCACACACTCCTGTCCACCACTGATGCTTTATTTCATTCATTTTTTGAGACAAATTTATGTTTGTTGGTTCAGACTTGCTATCCAAGCTAGGAGCTAGCCAGCTAAGATTAGCAATACTGATATAAGAAGGAGGGCGGAGTTAACTGTGTTTTTTTGGCATTTAAAGAGACACACACTGAAATGAGCTGTTCTGAGGAAGGCTGCAAAACATGATTCACAATGATGCTGCAATAATTAAATAATTAAAGAAAATTTGACCAAAATATGTCACAAACACTTCAATAAAGACACTCTGGTGGCTATAAATCCACTATAAAAACAAATCTACATCGTCTAAAATGGTATCTTATGCCCTTTTTTTCTACAAAAAAAAAAAAAAACTTTCATAGTCTTACAGTTCTGTGTAAAATCTTTTCACCCCACCAAACGCCAGAATCAGTGACTAGGCCCAACCCATATCCCACAAGGCTAATAGTAGCTAGCGCTGTATCAAACAGCAAAATTTCGTTTTTAAATTCTTGTTCTGTTTTTCCACTACAAGGGGATTAAATCCTGTGATTAAAAACACTTACCGGTTGAAGGACATGCCCAGTTGTCTGCATGGTGGCCCAGGACAATGACTGAAACTGCATCGGTCCTTAAAAGCAGTTTAATGGTGAAACCCATCTTAATTTGGGTCAAGTTTTCAAGGCAGCTAGCCCAAAAATGCCAACTAGCCTGGAGGCTAACTTCAGTTAGGTCAGACAGTCCTGATTGGCTCAATACTGTTATACAGTGGGGCAAAAAAGTATTTAGTCAGCCACCAATTGTGCAGGTTCTCCCACTTAAAAGATGAGAGAGGTCTCCAATTTTCATCATAGGTATACCTCAACTATGAGAGACAAAATGAGAAAAAAAAATACAGAAAATCACATTAAAGGATTTATTAATGAATTAATTGGTAAATTCCTCAGTAAAATAAGTATTTGGTCACCTACAAACAAGCAAGATTTCTGGCTCTCACAGACCTGTAACTTCTTTAAGAGGCTCCTCTGTCCTCCACTCGTTATCTGTATTAATGGCACCTGTTTGAACTCGTTATCAGTATAAAAGACACCTGTCCACAACCTCAAACAGTCAGACTCCAAACTCCACTATGGCCAAGACCAAAGAGCTGTCAAAGGACACCGGAAACAAAATTGTAGACCTGCACCAGGCTGGGAAGACTGAATCTGCAATAGGTAAGCAGCTTGGTGTGAAGAAATCAACTGTGGGAGCAATTATTAGAAAATGGAAGACATACAAGACCACTGATAATCTCCCTCCATCTGGGGCTCCACGCAAGATCTCACCCCATGGGGTCAAAATGATCATGAGAACGGTGAACAAAAATTCCAGAACCACACGGGGGGACCTAGTGAATGACCTGCAGAGAGCTGGGACCAAAGTAACAAAGGCAACATCAGAAACACACTACGCCGCCAGGAACTCAAATCCTGCAGTGCCAGACGTGTCCCCCTGCTTAAGCCAGTACATGTCCAGGCTCGTCTGAAGTTTGCTAGAGAGCATTTGGATGATCCAGAAGAGGATTGGGAGAATGTCATATGGTCAGATGAAACCAAAATAGAACTTTTTGGTAAATACTCAACTTGTCGTGTTTGGAGGAGAAAGAACACCATACCTACTGTGAAGCATGGGGGTGGAAACATCATACTTTGGGGCTGTTTTTCTGCAAAGGGACCAGGATGACTGATCCATGTAAAGGAAAGAATGAATGGGGCCATGTATCGTGAGATTTTGAGTGAAAACCTCTTTCCACCAGCAAGGGCATTGAAGATGAAACGTGGCTGGGTCTTTCAGCATGACAATGATCCCAAACACACCGCCTGGGCAATGAAGGAGTGGCTTCGTAAGAAGCATTTCAAGGTCCTGAAGTGGCCTAGCCAGTCTCCAGATCTCAACCCCATAGAAAATCTTTGGAGGGAGTTGAAAGTCTGTGTTGCCCAGCGATAGCCCCAAAACATCACTGCTCTAGAGGAGATCTGCATGGAGGAATGGGCTAAAATACCAGCAACAGTGTGTGAAAACCTTATGAAAACTTACAGAAAACGTTTGACCTCTGTCATTGCCAACAAAGGGTATGTAACAAAATATTGAGATGAACTTTTGTTATTGACCAAATACTTATTTTACCGAGGAATTTACCAATTAATTCATTAAAAATCCTTCAATGTGATTTTCTGGATTTTTTTTTTTTTAAATTTTGTCTCTCATAGTTGAGGTATACCTATGATGAAAATTGGAGACTTCTCTCATCTTTTAAGTGGGAGAACTCGCACAATTGGTGGCTGACTAAATACTTTTTTACCCCACTGTATCTGCATATGGAGCCAAGGACGAGGCCAGGAGTGGAACTGAACACACGTTTATTAAGGAGGCACTGCCACAGCACACGGGCAGCCATCAGGCACAAGAGGTGGCAAAGAGACCGCCCCTCCTACCCGCTGCCCTCTTATAGCCGCTCCACCTTCCGGTTTCACCACCACCCCTACCACACAAATAAAAGACCAAACTCTAACACAACAGCCCCCCCACCCCTTTACAAAAGCAAAAAACACACACACACAGTTCGGACCCACCCTGATTTGGAACCTGAATCACACACTAAAAGTAATGATATAGACACAATAGAAATGGCCTAACACAGTCATTCTAGAATAACTAAAACTAGGGGGAGATGGGTAGGTTGCCACCTCGCCCCACACTGCGAAGCGAGTTACTCTGCCGCTTGTACTTATGACTGACTTGAGTAGACATCAATTATACCCAGTCGGAGGAAGTCATTTGACACAGAATGAGGAAACTCAAACTCTGAAAATATGCCATTATGCTGAACATAAACTACAAGAGATGGAGAATGATATTGATCCTGATAACCACTTTTTCAATAATATTCAGAATCATTGTGAATATTACACTGAAAAGCAATTCAAAAGTCAAGTGCAACTAGATGGTAAACTATCAATAATACACTTCAACAGCAGAAGTCTTAACAAAAACTTTCCACAGATTCAGGACTATTTAAAACAGCTAGACATAAAATTTACAGCTATCGCAGTCTCTGAAACTTGGCTTAATGAAGAGCAGGCTCCCCTGATGGCAATAGAGGGATATCAGATGTTTCATATTAACAGATCTCAAAAAAAGGGTGGTGGTGTTGCACTGTATATTGATGACCTGTATAGGTGTAAGCTTGTAAATGGAATGTCCTTTGCACTACCAGGGATTTTGGAATGTGTTACTGTTGAGATTGACCAAGATAAAACAAAAAATCTAATTATAAGTTGTATATATAGAACGCCGGGAACTTGCATTGAGACATTCAGAGATAAATTAGTTAAGCTGTACAATAATATTACTAGTAAGAAAATGGTAGTAACTTGTGGAGATTTCAATATTGATCTACTAAATCCATATCAACAAAATGTAATTACAGAGTTCATGAATTCTATGTACAGCATGAGTCTATATCCCACAATAGCACATCCCAGTAGAATCACAGTTCACACTGCTACACTTATTGACAACCTGTTTGTTAATATTATTGATAAGAAAATAGAAAGTGGATTATTGATAAATGATATAAGTGACCACTTGCCAACCTTTGCACTTATCCATGGACACACGGGGGCCAATAAAGAAAAAATTTTAAAATTGTTCAGATACAAATCACAAAATGCAATCAGTTCTTTTAAAGAGGACTTGCTTAAGCAAGACTGGACAGAAGTCTATGTATCAGATGTAAATGACACATTTATAAACATTGTTACCACTCTTTATGAAAAAAATTGTCCATTAGTTAAGAAAAAGCTTAAACATAAATTTGCCGATAAGCCATGGTTAACCAAAGGATTACAAAAAGCGTGTAAAAAGAAAAATTTATTATATAAAGCTTTCCTAAAGAAAAGGACAAAAGAGGCAGAGCAGCGGTATAAAACATACAAAAATAAGTTAACATATACATATGTATAATAAGATGTAGTAAGAGAGACTATTACAGTAAAGAACTGGAGAAAATAGAAAGTGGATTATTGATATTGTAGTTTCCCCCATACAGTGTTTGTGTGTACGTTTTCAGATTCCTTGACCATGAAAACATATGACAAGCAATTGGATTGACAATGATAGGATATAGTGGTTTAGTAGTTATTCACAAAAATGGCATTTTGCGTAATGGCGGTTTTCTTGTGGACGGTGATCTGGATCACCACCAAAATCTAATCATCTGTAGGATACCCCATTTCTGACAATCTATGAAAATTTCATGAAAATCCGTCCATAACTTTTTGAGTTATCTTGCTAACAAACAGACAGACAGACAAACCAACGCCGATGATCACATAACCTCCCCCTTTGGCGGAGGTAACAAACATATATCCAGTCTTTATGCTTCAGAAGAGAGCTATTAGAATAATAAACAAAGCTGCTTACAGGGAACCAACAAACCCACTTTTTCTTAAATTAAAAGCTCTCAAGTTGAAAGATCTGGTTGACCTGGTTACCCCTGGTAAAAAATAAATATGCTAAATATATTTAATTTAGGTATATTTTAGTGTATTTTAATATATTTTGGTAAAGTAAATTTTAAGTGTGCTATTTTGGAACAACTTTTTTTGTATTCAATACATTTTAGTTAAATTTAAATTGAAATAAAGTTCAACTTTAAGTATGCTTAATGTATTTTTATGTACTAAAGTGGAACAATTGTAAGTACACAATGCATTTTTAATATATTATGATCTGTGACGATTTACTCATTCACTAATACACTATGATTACACTACTTTCATATTTTTAAGTGCATTTATTGTGTATTAGCAATAGTCTTATAATTGATTTATAGTTTATTTAAAACCTATTTAAAATGACTCTGCAATACATAGAAATGTCATTTAAAATACTCTTTAAATATACAATGTTTCTATTGTAAATACATCTTTCCTATAATGAAAATACTTCCAAGTATACACTTAACAAATATATTTTATTTGTATTTCAAAACAAACCAAAAATACATTCAATTACAATGTAGTGCAAAAATTGTAACTAAAGGTTTCGAACCTCGAGAAGTGAATTATGCAAAAAGTAGAATAATCTCAAATGAGTTAGTGCTGTCACTTCACATGACTCTGGTCTGAAGTGTCCCCTTAACGTCATTGTCTGCAAGTTGAAATAAATTTACTAGAATGCATATTACCGACCCCTTGGACCGACATTTTGATGTAAAGAAATTAATTTCATTTACTTTTTTCAAAGTTCTTCCCTTTGCTGATTTCAGCCTCAAATCCATAGACAAAAATTCAATATTTCTCTACCACACACCTAATTTTCCAAACTTGTAGACAATAACATCAAGCATATCCTCAGAGTGAGCGGCATCTGAAAACAGCAGCCCTCTCGGAGCTTAGAAGCACATTAAGAACTGCTAGACAAGAGATAAACTGAACACATTCATCACCACTTTTTGTCAAAACTTATGTGGTGTTGCTTGGTACCTGGTAGCATGAAAACAAATGTACAAATAACAAAACTTTTTTTTTTACCCTTTTTGGCAAACAGCCCTTAACAATGGGTAGAAAAAGAAACAATCAGACCTTACACAAAACATTTATGGCCTCTTATGTGAAAAATGTTCATTGTTGCTGTACTGTTATCACTACGTGTTATTTACACTGGGTATGTTAACGGAGATTAACAGCAAGCCAAACTCGTTTTTCACGAGCCAGGAAACCGAGCGTCCTGCTCCTTTATTTTCAGTCTTCTTAGACAGCTTACAGTATTTTACAACTGTGGCTCGAAGCTCGATGAAAAGCCCGAGTGAAACTGAAAAGAAATAAAAACAGAAAATAAATACATATAATTAAGCTAGCGGGCCCCTGGGGTAGGACTAATTCCTGGAAACAAATAGACGTAATACATTAAACAAGCTAGCGGGGCCCTGGGATAAGACTGTCATATCCGGCTCTAGGGAGCCGGGCAATCAGAGCCAGGGACAAGCCAGTGAGTCGTGATAGTTTATTTTGGGTAAGGGATAAGGGATGAGGAGAGCACAGATACTCATGCAGAGGTTCACTCACAGGTTGCACAGCGCAGAGGTAAGCAGCTCGTACCGGACGTGGGGGTAACAAGACGTACATACTCACAGCGGGATACAAACACAGGAATGCTGCAAGAGGAGTATAAGCTGACACCAGACGAAGGGGCTTCAGCTTAGCAATGTGTTTATGTCGCAGCCCCGAGTCATCGAGGCTGCTCCTATTTATCCTCATTGGCAGCGCCCCAGCTGATGAAGACTAATTGGCCCCAGCCGTCCATAATGCTGCCAGCTGGGGGCCAGCTGAGACGCTGCTCAATGGGAAGCAGGGATGAGGGAAAACATGGGCTGAGTGCTGAGACGGCATCTCAACCCATGGTGACAGAGCCCCTCCCTCAAGGTCGGGCTCCTGAACGACCAGGAACATCCCAGCGAGGCGGACCGGAGGAGAAGAAGCCAAGGGAAGGACAACACCAATGGGGCAATGTAGGGTAGCGGGAAAGAAAAACCCAAATACAATACTGACAAAACAGAATAATTAACCCAGGTACAGATGGGGAGAAGAACTGGGTCAGCATGCCAGTTACACACTACCCAGAGAGTACCAACCATGCGTGACCCAGAGCAAGGAAAAGAGAACCACCAAAAAGGTACAGGGCAAAAAATGCTGAGTACGGTTAAATAAAGGGGAACCTATACACAGCGCTAATTTAAGTACATACACAGTCACCAAGAAAAGTGAGGGTGACTGGAACAAAGGACAATTATAGAGCATGGTGTTACGGAAAACAAGGCACATGATTCTATAATGAACCAACAGGACAAAAAAGAAATACTGAGTGCAGGCAAAGAAAAACCCACACACACGAATATATAAATACCCAGTCACCTAAAGAAATGAGTGACTGGAATAAATGGATAACTGCAGAGCATGGTGTTACGGAAAACAAAACATAACTCTACAATACAAAAAACGAGGCTAAAAACATGGCACAAAAAGTAAAATGCTGAGCATGAGTGATGGAAAACACAGCACTATAAAAACGAATCCACCAACAGGACAACACATTACACCCGAGTGACCTTAATAACAAAAGAAAAAGTGACACCCGAGGTGAATGGCAGGCAGAGTCCAAAAATGGCCGAGATGGCTCCGGAGATCTCCCCGCCCATTGTCCAGCTGGCGAATCAGGGAAAGAGAAGTGTTCGGACGGCGAACTCTGGACCCAGATCCCAGGAATCCAGTCCACCGGCAGCCGAACCAGGCTGCCCAGAGGGAAACACAGACCAGTGGGGGGAACCAGATCACCGAACCGAAAGTTCTGTGGGTCGGGTCGTCGACCCGCATCACTCAACCACCAGGACCGTTAAGACGGGCGAAGGATCAGAGCGGATCCCGGTGGAAGAGGCTCAGGGGAGAGCCGATGACGAGGGCGGCGGGCGTCAGGCCGCAGGAAAACGGCCACCTCCTCACCGGACCTGGACAATACTGGGGCAGCACCCACGTCGGACCCCGATCGGGCCTCAGGCGAACCCACGTTGGACCCCGACTGGGTCTCGGGCGAACCCACGTTGAATACTGCACCAGAACCGACCTCCAACGTTGAACCCGGACCCCCCAGCACCACGAGGAACAGCAACTCCTTGCCGGTGACCCTGGGAGAAGGCTCAGAAGAGAAAACAGAACCGGGATCAGGATCACCGGCAGCGCCAGAACCCGGCGAGACGAGCTCAGACGCAGCGGGCGGCTGCACCCGGCTCGTCTCCCCTGGAGATAGGCTGAAGTGCTCGGGGATAAAAGAGAGAAAAGAAAGGAGAGCACTCGCCTGATCTCGGGTTCTGACGCCGTCCAGGACTGCGAAGATCCAGGATCCGTCGTCAGGAGGTCGTTGTCAGGCTCCCATCTAGCCGCGTCGGGCCCCGCAGCCAGCACGATGGTCAGCGCAGCTTGAGATCCCTCCAGCTCAGGTAACCCCGCCGACGATCCACTCGGCGTGAAGCCAGAAGAATCTCGTCCCGCCGGACCGAACCGCTCCTCCGTGGAGACCCGGGGACGCTCAGTCGTCGGCGTAGACTCCACGCAGCAGTCAGTCCCCCTCCTCCGTCCGCAATGTAGCTGCGGAACCACAGGCCCTCTCCATATCCCACCACGTTGACCCGGAGCCGGGGACCGCTCGGCGGAGAGAGACACAGAGGATGCGGGATTAGGAATACAGGTTACAGCAGGTGGGGAGAGTTCAGGGAGCTGCGAACCCTGAACTTCTCCAGGGATGTGACAGAGCAAATCATTAAGCAGGTGTGAAAACACAATGACTTGCCTGCCCCCTGGAGGTTGAGTATCGCCTGCTGTAGTGGAATCTGCTTCTTCCTCTCCCCGCCCGGCGATAACGGAGGACCCCCCGGGAGTTCGTCTGAGGGTCGCTCGCGTTGTCTCCAGCAGAGAGCTCACCAGGCCGGGATTCCAGGCACACACAGCGGTCAGGAAGCGCGTCGAGGAGGAGGGGGAAACAGCCGGGGTGAGCCAGCCCGAATGTCCAGGAATGACAGCGGGGGAACGAGGCTCAGGGGACGAGGCTGTAGAATCTCCACACTGACGAGGCAAAGGGATGACAGCTGCGTGGGAGGAACGGTCCTGACGATGACCCAGAACTGGATCCGGACGAGGTTCGTGCAGAGGTGACTCGGCGATGTGATGACGACTACTCCCAGGGGACGAAGCGAGGGGGAAACCCAGGATTCGCCGCTCCAGATCGGAGATCGAGACGAGGAAGGCGTCGAGCACGGGAAAGCTTCGTAGCCCTGAAGTCCTCACCATCAATCTCACTGCCGCCGCCACATGCCTGAAGGTGGTGACAGGAAACACAGTAGAGCTCGCGACAGCCACTCGACCCCGGACATAACTGCTGTCAGCTGCGGCTCCTAGAAGGGAACCCCGAGTGACGTGGCGCAGGTCGGGGGAAGTCCTCTGGTTGGCGCGAACTCCCGGACTGGAATAGCGGCAGGAACGGGACTCCGAAGCGGGGAAAGACGTCGCCCACTTCGACTCCCTGCCGGGATTTCCATCCACCCCGTGGAGCTTCTCTCGCTGTGTACCTGCAGCGTCTATCCTGGCACTGTCCTCCAGATGGTACAGAGAGTGAGGGTGACAGTCCAGGAGTTCCTCAGCACGGCCCGGATGCCAGCGTCTCGCGTTGGAGGCGTCGTGCAGGGTGAAGAACGTCCCGTCGACAGCCTCCGAGATGGACCTCAGCTCGTCGCGCTGGCGCCGGAAGTGACTCCTGGGAAACGGCATGCTAGCAGCGCTGACACCCGGACAGAAAGGTACATTTCCACGGCGACTCACGGCCGCCGGCAACTCTTCTGGCTGCGACATACTGTCATATCCGGCTCTAGGGAGCCGGGCAAGCACTGCTAGGCTGAAGCCCCTTCGTCTGGTGTCAGCCTCAACTCCCCTTGCAGCATTCCGGTGTTTGTATCCCGCTGTGAGTATGCACGTCTTGTTACCCCCACGTCCGGTACAAGCTACCTACCCCTGCGCTGTGCAGCCTGAGAATGTACGTCTGTATGAGTGTCTGTGCTCTCCTCATCCCTATCCCTTACCCAGAATAAAACATCTCGACTCACTGGCTTGTCCCTGGCTCTGATTGCCCGGCTCCCTAGAGCCGGATATGACAAAGACTAATTCCTGAAACAATATACTCTAAAAAAAACGATACCAAGTTCACATTTAACAACTTATAAACCCAACATAACATGCATTAACTTACAGCCATTGCTTTCGGAGGTGTAAAAAAGGGGTTTAACACACAGGAGGAACGTTTCAGACATTCGCGGGCAGGTTATATTCTCTCTGTAGAGGAGCTGGAAATAATGAGGCGATTTTGTTTAAAAGCAGCGTGTTAATATTCAGCTCTCCTAACTTGTCTCATCTGGTGCAGAGCGTGACAGAAGGTAAAAGAGGCAGAGTTCTGCCAGCTCGCTGGTTAAATACAGGCACACATCAAAAGACAGGCATTACAAAGGCTGATACCCCTCGTTATCTTAATCCCCCCATTGTCCTGTTATCTCCTCTCCTCTTCTTGGGAGGTGATGGAAATTCCCCTCCTCGCCTTGGGGGGTGAGGGTGACTCCTCGGTGTCCGCCGTCGCGTCCTGGGACGTCTTTGTTCTTCACACGGCGGGTGAGATTCCTTTGTCCTTTCAGAGGTGTGAAGTTCCTTACATATGCAGTCACTAAGCATTTCACATGTCCTAACATATGTAGGTATGGAATATATGAGTAATATAGACCACAGGCCCCCCAAACAACTAGGAAAGGACAACAGAAAGATTCACAGTCTAGAACAGTTACTACGACATACTACGTGTTACAGCTATTGCCACAGAAGAACTTTCCGGCAGCCATGCTTCTAAGATAGTTCAGTGGTAATCATAACAGTATAGTAAAATCATAAGGCAGTCCTAAACTGTTGCAGCACAATTAGAGAGTAATTGTGGAGTGGTTGGTGTCAGTCCCTGTGCAGCTTGGGTTTAATTCTTCTCCCAAAACTGCTGTAGGTTGGTTTAGGCGTCCTGCTGGGACCTTCTTGTGAGGGATCTGCAGTGTGGGAAGGAGAGAGATTATTTGTTCCCTGCCTGGGGGCTGAAACTTTTCCCTTGGGTGGTCTACCTCGCCGAGGTGCTCTCGCCAACTGTGCAGGTTCATCTTTCAACAAGAAGGCAGGTTTAAGTCTGTCAATGCTGACTGTTTCTTTTCTGTCCCCATAATCAAGCACAAAGTGTTTGTCACCATGTTCCAGCACTCTGTAAGGGCCATTGAATACTGGGTGTAACGTTGGTTTTAGGGCTTCATGCTTAACAAAAACGAACTCAGCTTTTTTTAAAGTTTGAGGGACAAAAACCCTTGGAAAGGAGTGGTGAGCTGGACCGGGTAGGGAGTCCGGTCCGTTGCTGCCTAAAAACCTTGGGACTGGTTCTGGATTCTCTGGTAAAAATTCACCTGGGAGTCTGAGAGGTTGGGCAAAGACTAATTCTGCAGGAGAAGCATCTAGATCCTCTTTAGGTGTAGCGCGCAACCCCAATAAAACCCATAGAAGTTTATTTACCCAATTTGTGTCCGTTAGTGAGGCTCTGAGGGCGGCCTTTAAGGACCTGTGAAAACGCTCGCATAACCCATTAGCCTGAGGGTGATAAGCGGTGGTGCGATGAATTGTTGCTCCTAAGCTGTTGGACATGGCTGACCAGAGCTCTGAGACAAATTGAGGCCCCCTATCAGACGTGATGTCCGATGGAACGCCGAAACGTGCCACCCAGTTTGTCAGAAAAACGCGAGCGACTTCCTCCGCTGTAGTTGCCGCTAGAGGAACTGCCTCTGGCCAGCGCGTGGTGCGGTCTATCATTGTTAGTAGGTGTGTGAAACCTTGGGAGGAAGGCAGTGGCCCAACTAGGTCGACATGGATGTGGTCGAACCTTCTAGCAGCGATTGGAAAAGGCTCCAGAGGGGCTTTTGTGTGTCTGTGTATTTTGGCACGTTGACAAGAAATGCACGTTTTTGCCCACTCTTTTATGTCTTTGCGCAGGCCTGGCCACACAAATTTTTCAGCAACCATTTTGACCGAGGCGCGCACACCTGGGTGTGCGAGGGAGTGAATTGCGTCAAAAATGCGGCGGCGCCAAGTGGCTGGCACTAACGGGCGAGGTCGGCCGGTTGAAATATCGCATATTAGGGGGGGCACGCCGTCGCGTAACCCTTTTTTCTCCAGCCTTAACCCTGTTGGTCCAGACAAGAGTGCGCACACGTCCGCGTTGCTGTTTTGTTCTTCTGCTATGGCTGCATAATCTATCCCTTCATGGATAGGTGCTGCGTATGTGTCTGTGTTAGTGAAGAGTTCCGCTGCTGAGGCAGTATAATCTGTCTCGTCGCGCTCTGGTGGTGCCACAGCGCGAGAGAGACAGTCCGCTACTACGTTAAGTTTGCCTGCTACGTGTCGAATGTCTGTGGTGAACTCTGAAATCGCAGCCAGCTGTCTTTGTTGTCTGCCCGACCATGGTTCTGAAATTTTAGCCATAGCAAAGGTGAGCGGCTTATGGTCTACAAAAGCCGTGAAACTCCGCTCTTCTAGCCAAAACTGGAAGTGGCGGATGGACAAATGAAGCGCCAACAGCTCTCTTCAAAAGTGCTGTATTTGCGTTCAGTTGGGTTTAGCGATTTGCTAAAGAATGCTAAAGGTTGCCAGACCCCGCTGACAAGTTGTTCTACAACTGCCCCTATGGCCAGGTCCGAAGCATCTGTGGTTAGTGCGATGCGGGCCGCGGGATCTGGGTGAACTAACATTGTGGCGTTAGCTAGGGCGTTTTTAACCTCCTCGAAAGCGCGTTCGCGCTCCGGGGTCCATTCGACCGCGTTGGAAGCCTTCTTTTTTTTGAGCGCGTCATATAGGGGCTGCATGAGCTGAGCTGCGTGGAGGAGGAAGCGGTTATAAAAATTAACCATCCCCAAAAATTCCTGTAGCGATTTGACCGTGTGGGGCCATGGAAAACCTTCTATCGCAAGAACTTTGTCTGGGAGCGGAACTGCCCCCTTCGGGGAGACTTTGTGTCCCAAAAAGTCAATTTGCGAAACGCCGAATTTACATTTGGCTGGATTGATTATTAGCCCGTGCTCCTCCAGCCTCTGAAAAACGGTAGTGAGGTGCTGCTTGTGTTCCTCTTCTGACGAGCTGGCTACCAGCATGTCGTCGAGGTAGACGAAGACAAAGGGGAGGTCGCGTAGGACCGTGTCCATCATGCGTTGAAAAGTTTGGGCCGCACCCTTGAGGCCGAAAGTAATTCGCAAGAATTCAAAAAGGCCGAAAGGGGTTATAACCGCCGTTTTAGGAACGTCTTCAGCTCGGACAGGGACCTGGTGATAACCGCGGACTAAGTCTATCTTTGAAAAAATGCACGCACCCGCTAGGTGCAGTGAAAAGTCTTGAATGTGAGGGATTGGGTAGCGGTCATGCGCTGTAGCGTTGTTTAATCTGCGGTAATCTCCGCACGGTCGCCAAGAACCGTCGGATTTCGGAACCATGTGAAGTGGTGAAGCCCAGGGGCTCTTTGAGCGTCTAACAATGCCCAATTTTTCGAGAGTTGCAAACTCGTCACGTGCTATGTTGAGCTTGGCCGCGTCTAAGCGGCGAGCTTTGGCAAAAACGGGAGGTCCCGTTGTTGGAATGAAGTGTTTAACTCCGTGTTTAGCTACAGTGGCTGAAAATTTGGGGGTTGTGAGTGCTGGAAATTGGGTGAGGAGTTGCTCAAACTTACCTCCTGCCGTGGTGACGTTGGCCTGCACAGGTGGTGGAGAAACTCGAGCTGAGTATGGAATAGAAGCAAAAGATTGCGTTAACCAGGCGCCTATTTGCCAGATCCACTAATAACCCGTGTGCACACAAAAAATCTGCGCCTAACAAGTTAAAACTCACCGCTGCTACAACAAATGTCCATCTGTAGCTGCGGCCGTGGATGAGGAGGTACAGGCTCTTTTCGCCGAATGTGTCGATGTCAGAGCCGTTGGCTGCCACTGCTCCGTTGCCCCGGGTACCCATGGCTCGATCTGCGTGGGAGGGCATGACGAAACTCAGCTGAGCTCCTGTGTCGATGAGGAACTGCTTGCCTGTGTGTCCGTCCGTCACGTACAACAGCTTATTTTTCTCGCCGAGAACCGCTGCTGTTAACGGCCCTCGGCTTTGGCGTTTCCTGACATCGTGAATTTGCAGGGGGGAACGCATTTGCGGGCTTTCTCAGCGAAGCGGTGATGGTAATAACAGATGTCGTTCTGTTTGTTACGTTTGGTCCGTGCCGCTGTCACCGTGGGCTGGGTCTGCTCCGTGGGTTGTGGCTCTCCATGGCTCGGGGCGTCAGTTTTGAGGTCTGCGGATGCTGCTGTGGGTGTCAGCTCCTTGCAGGCGTTGACGAGCCGGTAAGCCTCGTTGGCCAGTGTGCGGAAGTCTTGGTGGTTGTTGCACTTCATGCTGGCGAGTGTCCCTCTCATGTGTGGCGGCAGCGTGCTGAGGAAAATAAACTGGAAGAGGAAATTGTCATTGTCCTCTTCTTTGAGCTGCAGCAAATCCTCCATGAGGGTCTTCGGATTGCCCCCTCTGTGGCCGTAGACCGCTAGGATCTTCTCGGCTCTTTCCTCCGCTGACGGGACGTAGTTCGCCACGATGGTCGCCTTGAGTGTCTCGTACTTGTCCCGGGTCGGTGGTCGCCGGATCAAGCTCCGCACACACTTCGAAGTGGCGGAGTCGAGTTTGGAGACGATGTGATAGAACTTCGTATCGTCTGCCGTGATGCCCGCCAGTATGAATTGTGCTTCAGCCTGCTGAAACCAAGAGGCGGGGTCTTCTCGCCAGAAGTCTGGCAGCTTGACAGCGACGGTGTTAGTGCACACCATCACTGTTGTGCCCGCCGGGTGAGGGTGCCTTGCTTCGGCTCTCACGGCGGTGCTGGAGCTCGGTTGAGCTCTCTCAATTCCTTCTGCCGGAGGGAACGGTTGTTCGTCCGCTCCCTCGTCTGCGTAGTTGCTGCCGTCTGCCTGAGTCGCCACGGATGAGTCGCTTGAAGAAGAACGCCTCCGGTCCATACTCGCGTCAAGGTCACCAGTGTAGAGGAGCTGGAAATAATGAGGCGATTTTGTTTAAAAGCAGCGTTTTAATATTCAGCTCTCCTAACTTGTCTCATCTGGTGCAGAGCGTGGCAGAAGGTAAAAGAGGCAGAGTTCTGCCAGCTCGCTGGTTAAATACAGGCACACATCAAAAGACAGGCATTACAAAGGCTGATACCCCTCGTTATCTTAATCCCCCATTGTCCTGTTATCTCCTCTCCTCTTCTTGGGAGGTGATGGAAATTCCCCTCCTCGCCTTGGGGGGGGTGAGGGTGACTCCTCGGTGTCCGCCGTCGCGTCCTGGGACGTCTTTGTTCTTCACACGGCGGGTGAGATTCCTTTGTCCTTTCAGAGGTGTGAAGTTCCTTACATATGCAGTCACTAAGCATTTCACATGTTCAGACATATGTAGGTATGGAATATATGAGTAATATAGACCACACTCTCTGCCTTTTTTTCTCTCTACCAAAGTCCGTTTCTTCTACCCACAAATCCTAGCGGCAACTGGCTGCGCTTTCAATATAAAATACAAGCAAATTACTAATAACTATACAGAAATTGCTTTTAACACAATTACTATTTAGATGACATGAATTACTACAAATGAACTATGATATTTTAAAATGAACTTGTGAACTATTTTAACTTTATAAAACACACACTACTGAGGGCAGAACAGTTGCACTTCCTGTGTAGTGCAGCGCGCACCTCAGACACTGTGGTTCCGGGAAACTCCTCAGTCACCGCGTCTGCAAAAGAAAACTTACAGATTTTAAGTATATCTATAAACCACATTTTTGTACTGCTATGTACTAAAATGTATAAGGAGATCGTTTCACATGACAAATCACCTAAGACAAGGAAAGAATTAGTTTTATTCACTCTACAATGTTAAGTTGTCGTAACAAGTTCTTTGTTGTCCCCCTTCCAAACAATATTGAACGAGACTGAAGTATCTTAAAAATAAAATATTAATCTGTTTCAATTATACATTGTAATTATTTGTATATTTTTGAAAAATGCTTAGTGTTTTAAGGCTACCAAAAATATGTACTGATTAATACATTTTCATTTATGTTCATACAAGCAATTAAAACTGTAAATACTCACTTATGTACTTTGAAATAAGTCAAAGAATAGTGTAATGTATTAAATGTATTGAAAGTATGCAACAAAATGCAGTTTTAGCTAAATATTACTTTAATATATTTATTGTATTATATACTCAAAGTATGCATAAAATATACTTTAAATGTATAATGAAATATTTGAGTAGAAGTATATTTCCAATTAGATATATATATTTTATTTGAAATATATTTTTGGAAAAATATATTTCAGTATAGTGTATTAAAAAAATACTTATTACAAAGTATGTTTTAAGTACAGTTACATAACTATATTTACGTTATACTTGAAAGCAATTCCTAGAAAGTACAAGTATACTCTAATATATTTAACTTGTATTTTTGAAAAAAAGAATATAGTAATAATACACTTAAATATATTTTTTTTTCACCAGGGTAAAACTGCAGTAATAATATTTAAAGTGAAGAATCTACCACTGCCCGCAAATATCCAAAAGTTGTTCCAAATAAGGGAGAAACAATATCATTTCAGAGGAACATGTAGATTTCAAAAACCTTCAGTGAGAACTACCACCAAGCAACACTGTGTTTCAGTGCAAGGAGTCAGATTATGGAACGATTTTGGACCTGAAATAAAATCATGTACAACGCTTGGACAATTTAAACAAAAACTAAAGGAAGAAATACTCCAAACATATATACAAGATGACATGTAAAATCACATAAGGATTGTCATATCCAGTCTGCGTTGTGCTGTAGCTTAGTTTTTTGTCAGATTTCGTCTTAGCTTTGTTCTGAATTGTAATCACTCTTGTTTTGTTTTTCTTTTGAATTCTTGGATGGAATATGGGTGGGCAATATAAGCTGCGGCTTCAGCCATCACCCATTTTGGATAACTTATGTTGAACTGTATAATCAGAGGAGTTATTGTCTAATTTGACCTTGTTGGATTTTTTTTCCCCCTTTGTTATATTATTCAGTTTCTTTCAATCTGTACTTTTAATCTATCCGAAATAAAGATTCATTCATTCATTCATTCATTCATACTTCAAATAAGTCCACTTAACACAAAATACCGCGGTGTCCTACTGTAAACTTAATATCAAATTAATCCCCATGAACATCAAAATATACACATATACAACATCTAAACCAGATACCAGCAATCAGCTTATGACACACACGTAACTGATTCAAACACACGTACAACAGTTAACCTATAAACAAATGGCTGGAGAACACAAGTCCGTGGGCCCCCTGGACTGCCCTGTCATCAATCTGCCCCTGGAGGCAGCCAGCCTCCCGGGCTGCAGCAGGTCGCTTCAGCACCGGTGCGCTTCCTCTTCATTACCACTGGCCGCTCCGCTCGTCCAGGATCACGTCCCACAGTTCCCTCCCGGGCACACCACAGCTCGTTTGGGTGCCCCCACAAACTGTCCGGCAGCTGGAGATGAGCATCCTCCTGTCTGGCCACAACACGTGACCGTCCCTTGTTCTCCTCCAACTGTAGATTGGCCTGTACTTGCCGTGGTCGCCTCTCCTCCTGAATCCAATGCTTGACCCCCAGAGGGGTCCCACTCGGCCTGCAGGGTCTCTGCTTGGCACATCGTTCTACCATGCCCGACAGTCCAGCCCCAACCTCTTTTAACTCTGCCGCCACCATTGCTGTTGTGGCCCCCTGCTCATTGGCCCACTTCAGCTGAGATCCGGGAACTGATGAAACCAACCTCTCGACGTCGCTCATCATCACAAGCGTCCTGCTGTGCCGCCCAGTACCCTCGTCCAGGGCGACTTGAGCTCTGGCACAGGGACCCTCCTGTGATGACCCTGAGCGATATTGGTCTTGCTCACTCTCCAGGGTGCCAAGCAGATCCTCATCCCACACTGCACAGTCTACTATTCCCAGGATCGGATGGTCCCACACCTCGGCCGATTTGCACCCAGCCGTCAGTTCTCATGTTCCCACCATGGCCAGCCGTCCTCCTCCACAACCACAAAGCGGTGCCGGGTCACTCTCAATCCTGACATGCAGGAAAAACATCTCACAGTCGTCCAATCCAGCATGGAGCCCACCGCTCCCGTATCAATCCATAAAAGCACTTCCACCCCGTCCACCTCCACCATACAGTACGTGTGTCTGTTGGTACTTGGGGACACAGCATGGACAACCGTAGGGGCGCAAGAGTCTTCTCTGTGCCACAGACTTCCTCTCTTGGATCTGTGGCATACCCTGGTGACATGAAGCAAGTGGCCACACTTGCCGCAGTGCTTCGTTCCCACCAAACAACCTCTGGCCTTGAAACGGTGCTTCGTGGACCCACAATTGGGCTTTCCCAGGGCGGACCTTTTCCCGTAACAACAGCTTCCAGCAGTTGAGCTAACTCGATGCCCGTGGGCAGTGTCAGTTCGCCTGAAAACGTAAGCAACTTTGACCTAATTGCAGCGCCGTTGATATACTGTGCCAACTGATCACAAATCATCTCCTCTTCCAACGGTCCAAGCTGGCACCCGCTGACCGACAGCCCCAAGTCTGCCACGAACTGCTGAATAGACTCCCACACCCACTGGCAGCGCTGTTGAAACTGAATCTTGCAAACCATAACATTTTCCAGGGCGCGAAAATAGCGTGCCATTAGCTCAACCACTTCGACAAAACTATCACAGTCACCCAGTGTACGCAGAACACGCTGTTCCTCCACTGCAAAATTGTGCACCAACAACTCATGTGCCCTCAACTTCTCCAGCTTCCCAAGGTTCAGTTCCACTATGTGCGTCTGGAAAGCGGTGCACCACCTGGGCCAGGGAACCGATGGCTCACCGGGGGGCTCCAAAACCGGCCAAATTTCAAACCCACACGCTTCCATACCTTGTTTTAATCCACTTTTATTCTCGTCGCCAAATGTTATGTCTGTATATGGAGCCAAGGACGAGGCCAGGTGTCGAACTGAACACACGTTTATTAAGGAGGCACTACACAGCACACGCGCAGCCATCAGGCAGAAGAGGTGGCAAAGAGACCGCCGCTCCTGCCCGCTGCCCTCTTACAGCCGCAGGTGGTGGTGGAACCGGAAGGTGGAGTACCACACAAATAAAAGACCAAACTCGAGCACAACAAATACTACCCACATGCCAGCACCACGAATATTTCTGTCACCACAAACGTTATGTCTCAACCCGCCTTTTCTCAGGGGGCGGGGCTTAAGTGAAACTTTACAGCAAAAAAAAGAGATGTGAGACAATTGAGTGAGTTCACTTTTGATATGTCTTGTAAGCCATAAAAACATTTTAGACATGTTAACAAGATTAAAAAAAATCGATTTTTGGTGGTCACTTTAAGACCTGTGGGAGCTGTTAAAATGTAGAAAAAGTGCAGTAAATGATCCCGTTAAATCGTCACACGGTCCATCTAATATAAAAAACAACTGCAGTTGTAAAACATGGAGACTTTATTTTACTGTTTGGAGGACGATAACCATAATATTTCCTTTAGAGTGACTATTAAGAGGAGGCACTATAATCAGTATTGTAGTCAGGGCTGATTTTTGCTATTTGGGGCCCCTGTGCAAGATTTTGATTGGGGGAGCTCTTATTTTTGTAACGGGGAAGAGTTCAAACCCTTTAAAATATGAGAAAATAAATTTCCTCCTTCCCTACAAAAGCATTAAAAAGTAAACTTGGGTCATTGTGTTGAACAGAAAATAATCAACACTATTTAAAACATAAAATGGACCAGCATCCATGTGAACGTTGCAAACTTACAAGAAAAAAAGTTTAAAAAAAAGTCTTAATTACATTAAACTGACTTTTTAATTAAACAATCACAAATTTATGAGAAAGCATTTTCAAATTTACAAGAATAAAGTCATAAATTTATGGGAAAAAGTTGCAAATTTTCAATGAAAGAGTAGGGACTTTATAAGAAAAAAAGTACAATTATGAGAAAAGTTGCAAATCTCTTTTTTTTAAGAATCAAATTTGTGAGAAAAAAGCTGCAATTTTATTAGAAAAATATTTTGTATTTACAAGAAATGAATCTCAAATTTATTATTAATAAAGTAACAAATTTTATGAGAAAAAAATTCAAAATAATTTTAAAAAGTTGCAAATTTAGGAGAAAAAAAATTTATAAAGAAAAATGAAAATTTAGGAGAAAAGATGGATTTATGCTTAGCATAAACAAAATGAGAAAGGCTTATGATGATATTTTTCTGGGTGGGGGGGCCATGCCCCCCCTCCCCGATTTACACCAATGGTCGTAGCTTTTTGGGCAGTGTGGTGGTGGAGTGGTTTGCATTGCAGCAGCACAGCAACTCACCCTTGGCCGGAGGATCCTGGGTTCCATCCCAGCCCCCGACCAACAGTGATCTGTGTGGAGTTTGCATGTTCTCCCCGTGTCTGCGTGGGTTTACTCCAGGATTTCTCTGGTTTCCTCCCACATGCCAAAAACATGCAGGTTAGGTTAATTGGCATCAAACTGGGGATTCTAAATTGTCCTTAGGTCTGACTGTGAGAGTGAATGGTTGTCTGTCTCTCTGTGCTGGTCCTGTGATGGACTGGTGATCTGTCCAGGGTGGACCCTGCCTCTCGCCCAAAGATGCTGGGATAGGCTCCAGCCCCCCGCGACCCGAAAAGGATTAAGCGGAAGAAGATGGATGGTCGTAGCTTTTCTATTAGTGCAACATTTTTAATTTTTGGTTCAAGAGAAAGAAGACTGACGGTGAACTTTAATCCTGGGTTATTATATTTAGTATAATTTAGTATAGGCATATGTCTGAGAATGAGGGACAGCAGCGGTGGTGGCTGTGCTAAACGGTGGTTTTATTAATAAAGCTAGAAGCACATGGAACACACAAACAGCTGGTAAGCTAGCAAAACAGGGGTACAGGCTATGTAGCAGGCTAGAAGCGGCGCGCCAAAAGACAGGCTGCTGCCGTCAGTCCTCTAATAATGGCAAGGCACGATGACATCACCCGTGCCTGCGCCATCACGTCCGTGCTGCGCCTAGTTGTTATGGCAATACATAGCATTCACCTCCCCCCTAGGAAAGACAAAAACCATTATCAACACCATGGCAGGCAAAAGAACTCACAACAATTCATCCTGAACCTGGGCCACTGAGTGGACTACCGGTAGACCCTGCACAATTGAGTGGGTTATTCTGCCACTATAGTCGACCGTGCTCTGTCTAACCACATTAAAGCAGAGTCATTGCTGCAGTCTAACTTCAGGGGCCTCTGGCAAGCCTGCAGTGGGCACGGCCCTGGATGCGCCGGCTGCAGCAGATCTGGGTGCTCTCTTGCAAAGTCCCAGTCCAGGTCCCATACTGGCTGGATCAGTTCCAGTGTCGCACCTTGACCTGGGGCACCTGCTCTCACCTTTCGCAGATGGCTGGCGTGCCGTCTTGGCTGGCCCCAACTGCGAGTCCGGTTTGCGCCCTCTCTCCATATTCAGTTCTTCTTCTTGCGGTGTCAAGCTTGGGGCGGCTGTACCCTCGTTCAGGTGTGATGCGCTCCTGTCATCAGCGGTCAAACAGAGTCCTTGGTTATCATGAATGGTGAAGCCTAACTCATAAAACAGGTTGCACCCCAGGATGTTGTTTCTGTGTGTGGCTACCTGGACACCGGGAGCAAACCATCAGCATTATGGTTCCTACAAGATGGCGCCCACAGCGGTCGACATGGTGCTTCGCTGCGCTCTTTGTTTGTTTTTGTTTGTCAATTGTGTGTCTGCTTGCACTTATACCCGTGAAGAACTTCTAAATATCAGGACTTTCACCCCCACGGACCTCCTCCCAGTTTTTCTAGCCCCTGCCGCCGATCTGGTTTATTGTTTGGCTCGGAAAGTGAGACGGCGGAAGAGAGGAAGACGAGCGGGCGCTCTCGTACGACTTCGCAGGAGAGGCTCGCGAACGGCGCTGCCTGGCATATTTCTGTCCAATACCAACTCTCTCTCTAACAAGGTAGATGAACTGAGACTGCTGATGCGTTTTAAGGACCTCGCCTCCTCAGCTGTCCTCTGCTTTACTGAGACCTGGCTCCGGGAAAATATACCGGACAGCGCGCTGCGCCTCGACGGCTTTCAGCTCTTCCGTGCTGATCGTGACACAGAGCTTTCCGGCAAGACCACAGGAGGCGGTGTCTGCTTCTACATCAACTGCAGCTGGTGCTCTGATGTAACGGTAATTTCCAAACACTGTTCTCCTGCCTTGGAATTTCTTGTTATCAATTGCAAGCCCTTCTATTCCCCGCGGGAGTTTGCTTCTTTCATAATGATCGCTGTGTACGCCCCTCCCGACGTGGACACGCGCGAAGCTCAGCGCGTGCTCGCGGATCACATTCAACACACAGAGCGGAGTTTTCCAGACTCGCTGATTATTGTGGCTGGCGACTTTAATCAGTGCAATCTGAGCCACGGTCTCCCCCGCTACAAACAGTTTATTAAATGTCCCACCAGAGGATTAAACACACTGGATCACTGTTACACCACAGTGAAAGACGCATATCGCGCTGTCCCTCGAGCTGCGCTGGGATTATCTGATCACGTGATGGTTCACCTCATTCCCACATACAGACAGAGATTGAAGCTCACTAAACCTGTTGTGAGCACTACGAAGATACGGACCAGTGATGCTGAGGAGAAGCTGGAAACGTGCATGGAAATATCTGACTGGGGCATGCTTAAAGGAGCCACGCATGATCTGGATGAGTACACGGACACTGTGAACTCATATATCCACTTTTGTGAAGAGAACATTCTTCCATCACGCACCAGGGTGAGTTACTCTAATGACAAACCCTGGTTCACAGCTAAGCTCAGACAGATCAGGAAGGAGAAGGAAGCAGCGCTGAAAAGTGGAGACAGGGACTGCTACAGGGAGGTTAAATACCGGTTTAACAGAGAGCTGAAGAGGGCTAAATCTCTATACTCAGAGAGACTCCAGCAGCAGTTCACTGCTAATGATTCGGCTTCTGTGTGGAGAGGACTGAGGCAAATCACCAACTATCGACCTAAGGCTCCTAAAGGTCAGGATGACAAAGCCCTTTGTCAAAGACTGTCCCAACACTATGCCCGTTTTGACACCTCGTCATCTGTGTCCAACTCCCCCCCTCCCTCCAGCTCCACAGCCTCCACATTCCCTACTTCATTTAAGGCACCCCCCCCTCCTCCCCCCTCCCCTTATCATCAGTGAGCAGGATGTGCTCAAACAGTTCTCCAGACTGAACCCGCGCAAGGCCCCCGGCCCAGACGGCGTGTCTCCCTCCACCCTGAGACTCTGTGCGAAACAGCTGGCTCCTGTATTCACAGACATTTTTAACACCTCCCTTAAGTTATGCCACGTGCCGTCCTGCCTCAAATCCTCCACCATCATCCCTGTCCCCAAGAAGCCACGGATCACTGGACTTAATGACCACAGACCTGTAGCGCTCACCTCTGTAGTCATGAAGTCCTTTGAGTGCCTGGTCCTGTCCCACCTCAAGTCCATCACCACCCCTCTCCTGGACCCGCTGCAGTTTGCCTACCGAGCCAACAGGTCTGTAGACGATGCAGTCAACCTGGCCCTCCACTCCATCCTGCAGCACCTGGACTCCCCGGGAACCTACGCCAGGATCCTGTTTGTGGACTTCAGCTCCGCATTCAACACCATCCGCCCCGCTCTGCTCCGGGACAAGCTGTTCCTGCTCAACGTGCCTGACTCCCTCTGCAGGTGGATCATCGACTTCCTGACGGACCGGAGGCAGCATGTGCGGCTGGGAAAGACTGTCTCAGACTATACTAGCATCAGCACCGGATCACCCCAGGGCTGTGTACTTTCCCCCCTACTCTTCTCCCTTTACACCAACTCCTGCACCTCCAGCCACCAGTCTGTCAAGTTGATCAAGTTTGCGGACGACACCACCCTCATCGGGCTCATCTCCAACGGCGACGAGTCCGCCTACAGGAGAGAGGTGGCCCAGCTGGCGTCCTGGTGCAGCAATAACAACCTGCAGCTGAACGCTCTGAAGACAGTGGAGATGATTGTAGACTTCAGGAAAGTCACTACTCCTCTGCCCCCCCTCACCCTCTCAGGCTCTCCCATCACCACTGCTGATTCCTTCCGCTTCCTAGGCACTACCATCACCAGGGACCTCAAATGGGAGCTGACCATCAGCTCACTCATCAAAAAAGCCCAGCAGAGGATGTTCTTCCTGCGGCAGCTGAGGAAGCTCAAGCTACCCACCAAGATGTTAGTGCAGTTCTACACAGCCATCATCGAGTCCATCCTCACCACCTCCATAACCGTGTGGTACGCAGGAGCCACTGCCAGGGACAGACTAAGGCTGCAGCGCGTCGTGCGCACTGCTGAGAAGGTGATCGGCTGCAAGCTCCCATCTCTCCAGGATCTGTACATCTCCAGGACCCGGAGGCGTGCTGGCCGGATCATAGCCGATCCCTCACACCCTGGTCACGTACTGTTTGCCCCCCTCCCCTCAGGTAGAAGACTTCGGTCCATCCAGACTAAAACCTCCCGTCACATGAACAGCTTCTTCCCCTCTGCCATTAGACTGCTGAACACTAAGTGACTTATTGACTCTCGTGCACCATGTACAGCAGCTCAACCAGACTCATGTCAATCATCACTGTTTTCTTCCTGCATTACCGACTGCACTATATAGTTCTCCACAGTATCTGCTGCTGGCTAATATATATTTTAACTGTTGACCAGTATCACTTAATCTTATCCTACACTTTATTACATGTATAGTTTATTTCTCTTATCTTATCATGTTTAATGTTGCAGCATTGTACCGAGACAAATTCCTAGTTTGTGTACTACATGAACAATGGCAATAAACCTGATTCTGATTCTGATACGAATGTGCCCATAACCACAAAGCTCTGCTGAATTCTTCCTGATGGGGCAGGTAGGAAAGAATTTCTTAACTGTGACCCAGTTCACCATGGACCTCACCGTGGCGGTGTCCAGCAGCAACGGCAAGCTGACGCCATCGAGCCTTACTGTGCACCACTTGTACGCTGCTCTTCTGGAGCCCACTGCGTGGATGGTGTTTGTTAATGGTGGTTCAGCTGAACTGGGTGGCAGGCTTGATGTTAGCCGTGTTGAGCAACACACTTTGGCGAAGTGATTAAGCTTGCCGCATCATTAGGATCGCTGCCCCCTGGCTGGTCAGGAGAGTGCTCTCATTTGGTGCGTTAGGGAACTGCAGTTACCGCACGTTTGGTGTCTCGTGATGTTCCATTGTCCCGCGGTGTTCACCTCGGTGTGCTCCGAGAAGGTCATGGTGTAACCGGGTTCTTCTGTCTGGGTAATTGCTTGTGCTAGCAGGGTCCTTTGTTGTGCATTACCAAGCTGTGATGTTAGCTTGTCTGCAGCCTCTAGCTGGAACGTTAACTCCACCGCTTTCGTCAGTGGCAGGTCATCCGGCGCCATTAACAGCTTCACCCGCAGCCTCGGGTTGCAGGTGTACTCCGTTAGCTAGTCCCACACCATTCCGTCCTCTAGTTGCCCAAACCTGCACGTGCTCGCCAGACAGCAGAGGTCCATGACGTACTGTTGGGTCATCTTTCCCACTCCGTGTCGGCATTGGCGGAGCTTGATTCGTCGAGCCACCTCACTGTCTGGCCAGGGTACAAGACACGCTTCCATCTTCAGGAAAAACATTGTTTTTTCCTCTAGAAGACCAATTTTCCTCCTTGTCACCATTGTCATGTCTGGAAGACAGGGACAGCGGAGGGTGTGGCTGTGCTGAATGGTGGTTTTATTAATAAAGCTAGTAGCACGTAGGACACACGGACATTAGCTGGTAAGCTAGCAAATCAGGGCTACAGGCTATGTAGCAGGCAAGAGGCGGAGTGCCAAAAGACAGGCTTCCTGCCGTCAGTCCTCTAATAAAGGCACAACATGATGATGTCACCCATGCTTGCGCCATCATGTCCACACTGCACCTAGTTGTTATGGCAATGGATACATAACAGCATATTTGTCCTTTTTAAATGTGTATTTCTTTTTTCCACGGATGGAGTCACTTATTTGTCTCATAAAGTCTGGTAACGCTGGCTTGCATGCACGTGGAGTAGTGTGCCATCCATTGCATGCTTCAGCTGGTTTGCAGTGTTTGCTAGTTTGCAGCCACCTCTGCATCCATCCTCCTGTTCGATGATTAACAGCCAACACCACTTACGTTTACTCTGATTACTCCAACATTCCTGGCGTGGGAGGAGGAGACACCGGGGAACTGCACCAACAAATCTCGAAGTGTGAGTCATTTTTCTGTGATGCCTTTCCAGCACGACTTCCTAAAGTGTTACTCACGCCATGGCAGCCGCTCCACCTTTGATTGATGCCTTCTCCTATTGTGGGACCTGGTCTCTGTGATCTCCTAATGAAGTTTGTTTTTACACACAGTTAGTTCGAACTGCTGCTCTACAGGGATGTGGCTCTCATAACACTCTGAAAACTGTTACTCATTACACGTTTGGCCATGAAAAGAGCTGCAGAGGGTGAAGAAAAAATGAAGAATTGAAGCCTGAAATGAAGACGGACCAAATTTTGGTTTTATCCAGCTGTAGTAATGCACTTTATACCATCCAACAGCAACAAGAAAAAATGATTTATAAACTTCATAAGGTGTAGCTCGGTGTAAAACAAGGGGTGATAGTGTTGTTGTTGGTGGTGGTGGTGGGGATAATTCCCCCCCAACCTGGAAAAAAGACACAATTATTCCACCAAGATCATCCTTTAATCTATATCATGTTACATAATTGAATAACATGACTCTGAACCAAGCAGAAATGCAAAAAAAAGAAAAAGTTTTAGCTTTTTCTCAGAATCGCAACTTTTTTCTTAAAAATGTATGACTTTTTTCTAGTAAGTAGGCAAAAATTTTCTTGTAAATTTGCAACTTTTTTTCCTGTAAGTTTTCAACCTTTTTATCATAAATCTGCAACTTTTCCTCATAAAACTGTGATTTTTTTCCTCAAAAATTTGCAGCTTTTTTCACATAAATTTGCTTTTCTTTTTTTAATCATAGATTTGCAGCCTTTTTCTCAAAAATTTGTGTTTTTTTAACTGTAAATTTTGCATCTTTTTTCTCATAAATTTATGGGGGGAGGGTTAACTGTACATTTTTATATTTTCCTCATAAATTTGCACTGTTTTTATCATACATGTGTAGGGTTTTTTACTGCAAAATTTCATCTTTTTCCCTCATAAATTTGCAACTTTTTTCTCATAAGTTTGTGGGGGATTTTTCCTGTGAATTTTCAATTTTTTTCCTCATAAATTTGCAACTTTTCACATAAATTTGCAACTTTGTTCTCATAAATATGTGTGTTTTTCCTGTAAATTTTCTTTTTTTCCCTCATGGAGGTGGCAGTGGTGGGGCAGGTGTAGTGTGACTGACTACTGATCAGAGGGTCATGGGTTTGATTCCCACTCTGTCTGCTGTCCGCTTGTCGAAGTGTCCTTGAGCAAAACATTGAACCCCAGTTGCTCCTGGTGGCCTGGTTAGCACCTGTGTGTATGGCAGCTCTGCCGCCATCAGTGTGTGAATGGGAGGATTGCAGGATCTGTAAAGTGCTTTGGTCATCCTAGATGAGAAGAAAAGTGCTATATAAGTGAACACCATTTGTTTTTCCTTGTAAATTTTAATTTTTTTCCTCATAAATTTCCAACTTTTTTCTTATAAATTTGTTTTTTTTCCTATAAATTTTCCATCTTTTTTCCTAATAAATTTGCAACTTTTTCTCATAACTTTGTTGGTATTTTTTTCCTGTAAATTTTCTTTTTTTCTCTCATAAATTTGTTTTTACTTGTAAATTTTCATTTTTCATCATAATTTTGCAGCTTTTTTTCATAAATTTAGAAATTTTATCTCATAAATTTGTGGGGGTTTTCCCCACAAATAAATACCCCACATGCCCCCTTTAAAAACAAATCAAATTGCCTATTATTAAGAAGTGGAAGGCGTTTAGTAGAACTGAGACCCTCTGTGGATCAGGATGACCCTCCAGACTGGATGAAAGTGTGAGGAGGAGACTGATGAGGGAGGCTACAAAGAGGGATACAGCAACTCTGAAGCAGTTGCAGGAATTTATGACAGACTGGTCATGTGCACATGACAGGAATATCACATAATCTCAATAAATGTGGTTTGTATTGGAGGGTGGAAAGAAAAAAAATCCTCAGGAAAGGCCACATGCAGCTTTGTTATGGTGAGTAGAGACTAAAATCAACACTGAACAATATATCTGGTAGGAAATCCAACACAGCTCACTATCTAAATTACACTGTTCCTGCAGTAAAGCATGGAGGTGGTAGTATCATGATGTGGAGTATTTCTCTGCAGCAGGAACTGGAGCACTTGTCAGAATAGACAGAAAAACTGATGGGGGAAGAGAAAGTTGTGGCGGTGTCTTTCATGACAGTGCCCCCTCTCATAGCAGAAACGTAATTTTGTTCTGCTGTGTAGGCTTGGCTGTATGGATTGAATAAAATAAACTTGGCTTTCGTCTTTAAAAACTGACCACACAGTGGTTGAAGAGGAAAAATGTGAAGGTCCTTGCAGGCCCAAACTTACCTCCCCCCCATGAAAATCTGTGAAATGACTTAAGGACTGCAGACCCGTTCTGCAAAGAGGAGTGGGCAAAGTCTAGACATGCAAAGCCTATTGTTTTTTTCTTTATAACCCATGTCTATTAGATGATGCTCTGTGACTTCTTGTTTAGAATCATGAGGCCACAGTGACGTTTCAGAAGTCATCAGCGGTGGAAGAGATGAGGTTAACAGAATAGCAGAGAGCAAAAGTCGAAGCTAAAAACATTCTTAGAAACACTGCCGCCATCAGCCCCAACACCCGAGGAAAATAATGAAGCCATCCGTGTGAGCTGTCCATTCAGAGATGTGGCCTACATTTATTTGCTTTTCCTGGCCTCTGATTGGCCGACAGAGGTGTGTTGCCAGTGAGCAGAGAACTTCCCCTCCAGAGCCCGATGACAGATCTAAAGGATAGTTCCCCTATCCCCTTGTTACAAATAACTTCCTTTGACATGCCTGTGCACGCCAGCAATGTTTTGAGTGAAAACAGCTTTCAGGGCTGGATGGGATGCAAGCTTTCAACCCCCAGGGTGGGCTACTTCTTCAACTGCTGCTTTATCCCTCTGAAGAGGCATGGCAAGAGGAGCAGAGAGGGAGCAAAGAGAGAAAGACGACCCCGAGTAAAGTTGGGGTTCTGGGCTGCAGAAGACTCTGTGGCCACAGACCCTCACACCTTTAAACTGGCCAGTTTTGTGCTCCTCTTTGTGGACTTTAATGTCAGACAGGAGGAGAGAGGGTACTAAACCTGAAGCATAGGTGTGTCATTGTTGACACAGACAAAGAAGAAAGCCTGGACAGCTTTCCCCTGCTGTAGTGACTGGATCCACTTCTGTGGTCTGGTCTGTGTGTTTAGGATCCGTTTCAGGCGGTTTCATGTGATCAGTGCCGTGAGCCCAGACTGGCTTCGTGTCTGCTCTCTGTCCTCCGAGTCTGAAATCATTGTGCGGAACACGTCTTACAGCTCCATGTATGCCACAAATCATTTGTTGTGAGTCAACGTGGGCATGCAGATGTTACTGCTGGGCCTTGTTATTGGAGCCTTTCAGAAAAATGCTAACTGTCCCCTGGAAGGCTGTTGTTCAGGGTGTAATATATTCAATTTCAATTCAACTTTATTTATATAGCACCATTTCACAATAACAGTCATCTCATAGCACTGTCAAATTGCAGGGGAAACACCCACAGTTGCAGAAAGACCACAGCAATCAGGTGATGCCCTGTGAGCAGCATTTGGTGAAGGTGGAGAGGAAAAACTCCCTTTTGGCAGGAAGAAACCTCCAGCAGAACCAGGCTCAGAGAGGGGTAGTCATCTTCCATCTGGGGTTCCTCCGGGCTCAGTCTTGGGTCTTGTTTTATTTTCCTTAAGGTGCCTTCACACCAAACACGAACGGGTGGCGCAAATCCATGCAAAGTCAATGGAAAGAGGTGAGCACACGCGAAATTGTACATTCGCACGTTCACGTCCGAGGGAATATCACTAGCTTTGAGATTCTGCCGTCACCGGAGTAAAAGTATCAACATTGGAGAGTAAACTAGTTTGAAAATGAGACTGCCACTCACCTGGGGACAGAAGGACCGAGAGCTCTTCAGCTAAATCGGGATGTCAGAGTTATTTACCCACGGATTCCTGCCACAGACGTGATAACAAGGCTGGCAAGTTAGCAATGGAAACATTCATCATCTTGTAAAGTTTTGGAGACAGGGACAACTTTTTCAGGTGAGCCCCCTCAGATAATGTAAACCTAAGCATGACGTTATTTTGGGGATTTCCACAGTAGATTGAACACAGCTGCAGAAGTTAAAAAGGCAACTTCACCTGTCTGCATCTCACTCAGATGGTGAATTCATGTCTATTCATGTGTTTACACTGAGTAATAAATGTAATTGTGCTGCACGAAAAATTTGCCCGTTCGCCTTTAGTGTGCACTTTTATACCTAATTAACTGACCACTTGGTCAGTTAATTTATACTTTTAATGATATTTCTTACCATTTTTATGCTGATAATATTCAGTTGTATTTTTCTTTTAGACCACAAGAACTTCATAAGCTTTCAGTTTTAACAGAATGTATAGCTTCTGTCAAGAACTGGCTATCTGCAAACTATTTACAGTTAAAGGATGTTAAAACAGAGACTCTAATCATTGCTCCTAACAGTGTGATCCCTACTATTAAAGAATCCCTTGGGCCACTTAATTCCTCCAGCAAATCCTCTGTACGTAATCTTGGGGTAGTTCTTTATGGCTCTTTATCCATAGATGCTCAGATAAATCAGCGGACTGGCTCTGCTTTTTTTCACGTGAGAAACATTGCCAAACTGAGAGGCATGGTGTCTATGGCTGAGTTGGAAATGGTTATTAATGCTTTTATCTCTTCTCATTTAGACTGTTGTAATTCACTTTTTAATGTTCTGAACAAAACTTCCTTAAATCGGCTTCAGATGGTTCAAAATGCTGCTGCAAGGCTTTTGACTAAAGTTAACAAGAGATCTCCCATCACCCCCATTTTACCCATTATTCAATGGCTCCCTGTTAATTTTACATAGAGTTCAGTTTAAAATTCTGGTTTTAACATTTAGAGCCTTGCATGGTCTCACACCTCCCTATGTTGCAGACCTCATACAGCCATACTGTTCCTCTCAGCCCCTCAGCTCCTCTGGTCAGCTTTTATTAGAGGTACTTCGGTCTTATTTTAAAACTCGTGGTGATCAAACTTTTCAAGCTGTAGCACCAAAGCTGTGTAACTCTCTACCCCCTTCAGTCCGTTTGACTGACTCTGAGGTTATTGCTAGGAAGCAAATTAAAACACTGTTATTTAGACAGGCCTTTAGGTAGGAAAAAGGGGGTCGTTATTTGTTGGTTTTATTTGCGGAGGCAGCAGTTCAAGCAGAGAAGCCCAGACTTCCCTCTCCCCAACCACCTGCTCCAGCTCTTCAGCGAGGATACCAAGGCGTTCCCAGGCCAGCTTGGAGACGTAGTCTCTCCAGCGAATCCTGGGTCTGCCCCGGGGTCTCCTCCCAGTGGTACGTGCCCAAAACACCTCAAGAAGGAGGTGTCCAGGAGGCATCCTGATCAGATGTCCAAACCACCTCAACTGGCTCCTTTCAATGTGGAGGAGCAGCGGTTCCACTCTGAGCCTCTCCCAGATGACTGAGCTCCTCACTCTATCTCTGAGGGTGAATCCTGTGTTTCTACGAAGAAAGCTCATTTCAGCCGCTTGTATCCGCAATCTTGTTCTTTCGGTCATTACCCAAAGCTCGTGACCATAGATGAGTGTAGGAACGTAGATTGACTGGTAAATCAACAGCTTTGCCTTAGAGCTCAACTCCCTCTTCACTACAACAGACCGTTACAACGTCCGCATCACTGCAGATGCTGCTCCGAGCTGTCTGTCAATCTCTCGCTCCATTCTCCCGTCACTTGTGAGACAGTGGACCCCAAGATACTTAAACTCCTCCAATTGGGGCAGGAGCCTGTACCCAACTTGGAGAGGACAATCCACCTTTTTCCGGCTGAGGACCATGGATTCGGACTTGGAGGTACTGATTCTCATCCCAGCCGCTTCACACTCAGTGGCAAACCGTCCCAGCAAGACCTGTAAGTCATTGCTGGATGAAACCAGCAGGACAACATCATCTGCAAACAACAGATTGAGATCCTGTGGTCACCAAGCATGACACCCTCTGTTCCCTGGCTGCGCCTAGAAATCCTGTCCATAAAAATTATGAACAGGATTGATGACAAAGGGCAGCCCTGGCGGAGTCCAACTCTCACTGGGAATGAGTCTGACCGAGTGTTGGCAATACGAACCAAACTCTCACAATGGTTGTATAGAGACTGAATAGCTTGTAACAACAAGCCCGATACCCCATACTCACTCACCTATGGTCATGAGCTTTGTGTAGTAACTGAAAGAATGAGATTGTGGATACAAATGGCTGAAATGAGTTTTCTTTGTAGGATTGCTGGACTCACCCTCACAGATAGGGTGAGGAGCTCAGTCATCCGGGAGAGGCTCAGAGTAGAACTGCTGCTCCTCCACATTGAAAGGAGCCAGTTGAGGTGGTTTGGGCATCTGATCAGGATTTCTCCTGGATGCCTCCCACTTGAGGTGTTTCGGGTACGTCCCTCTTGGAGGAGACCCTGGGGCAGACCCAGGACTCGCTGGAGAGACTATGTCTCCCAGCTGGTCTGGGAACACCTTGGTATCCTCTCTGAAGAGCTGGAGCAGGTGGCCAGGGAGAGGGAAGTCTGGGCTTCTCTGCTTGAATTGCTACCCGGAACTCCAGAAAAGCGGTAGAAGATGGATTAATGGATGGATATTTGTTGTAATCTATTCTTAACTTGTGTTTTATTTTATCACTGTAAATTTTATTCTTTTCATTTGTGCTTCTTTGTCATTTAACCCCTTGTTTCTGTGTTTTATTTCATGTAAAGCACTTTGTGACTTTTGTCTGTGTAAAGTGCTATACAAATAAAGTTATGATTATTATTATTTCTCAGCCAGCATGTCCAAGTGGGTCCCACCATAGGTTTAACCAGGGCTGTCCTATCGACCCCATGTGGGTTTGTCCAGTGGTTCCACATTGGCCCCATGTGTGTTTCAGGTTCAGGTTCAGGTTACTTTATTTGTACCCGTAGGTAGATTTGTTTTGCAGTCAGGTGGCATCCATATTTACAAACCACAATTACATTCAACATAAACACAAACACAGGCACACATGAAGCTGACTATAAACATGATAAAAATACTCAAGGCTCCACCAATCAGGACATAGGACAAAGAGATAAGAGAAAAAACAAAGAGATAAGAGAGAAGGGTCATATTAAAAAGTTAAAGACTAGTCAAAGAGGTTAAAAACTCAAAAGTCTAAAACCCAATAAAAGATTAAGAACCCAAATAAAAAACCTACAAAAATAAGTAAATATAAAATCAAATTAATAAATAGGTAACTAAATTATTTGCGATATACTTACATCTTGTTCAACTCTTTGACAGCAGCAGGAACAAAGCTGTTTTTGTAGCGCTGGGTTTTACTTTTTGGGACAGCAAACCTCCGTCTTGAGGGAAGAAGCTGAAAGTGGCAGTGCAAAGGGTGGGAGTCATCATTTAAAATGGAGGTAGCCATCTTCTGTACCTGTCTGGTGTACAGGGATGTCAGGCTCAGCTGTGACTCACCAAGCAAACGACTGGACCATCTAACTACCTGATCCAAGGATTTCCTCTGTTCAGTTTTATCTGACCAAACCATGACACTAAAGAAAAGGATAAAACAGATTCAGTAAAAGCCCGATAAAACATTGTCATTATGGTTCGGTCAATTTGGAAGCATGCAAGTTTCCTTAAACAATGCAAATGTTGCTGACCCTTTTTACACACCCTTTCACAGTTCTCTTCAAAGTTTAAATTACTATCAATAATCGTTCCAAGATATTTGTAGGATTGTACACATTCGGTGGTCTGGCCTTTTAGTACAGTGACTTTGTGCCTGGGAGTTTTCCTCCTAAAGTCAATATTCATATCTTTAGTTTTTGTTGTATTCAGCTGCAGGTAGGAATCCTCACACCAGTGAACAAAATCATCTAACTACTGGGCCATGACCACTCTCACCATCCTGGAGGAGACTGACAACATCTGAACCATCAGCACGCTTTATAATGTGTCTGTTGTCATGTCTGCTCCGACACGTTTGTGTACAGGATGAAGAGTAGTGGTGACAACACCCCCCCCCGAGGAGAGCCAGTAGAAGAGCACTTTTGGTCAGACAACGTACCATTGACCCTTACTCTCTGTGTCCTGTTGGTTAAAAAATCCAGAATCCAACCCACCAGATTATTACTCAAATCAAATTGTTGCAGGAGCCTTTCAACTAAAATGTGAGGTTGGATTGTATTAAAGGCGGAAGAAAAGTCCACAAATAAAAGCCTGGCGTGTGTCCCATTAAAATCCAGATGTTTAAAAAGCATGTTAAGCAGAGTGACAGTGGCATCCTCCACTCCTCTGTGAGGTCTATAGGCAAACTGCAAAGGATCCAATGCATGTTCAGTCTGCTTTAGGACCTCAGATCTGACCAGTTTTTCAAAAATTTTCATTAATATTGAGATCAAAGCAACTGGTCTAAAATCATTTACCGTTTTAGGACAGCTGGATTTTGGAAGAGGGACAACCACAGCATCTTTCTAGATCTTAGGCACATGTTGTGTCTGTAAGGACTTATTGAAAATGTAGTGAAACACAGGACTCAGCTCATGTGCACAGGACTTTACCAAGTGCCCACATATATTATCAGCCCTGACTTTTATTCACTTTTACAGCCAGAACACCCTTTTAACATCCTGCACCTCAATATTAAAGTGCTGATTGTCTTTGAGTTTCTGTTTCAAATCTTGGGTTTCTGTGCTAAAATGAATCAAAGCGACTATAAAAACAATTAAGAGCATTAGCCAGCTCTGAGTCTGAATTAAAACCATCTAAAAACACAAGATTACTGCGCTCTGTGCTCTGAAGGCCTGCAATAGTTTTCATACTGGCCCAGGCTGAACCAAGCTTGTTTGTTGTCATCTTGCTTTCCAACTCTGATTTATAATTCTGTTTTGCTCTTAAAATTTTGCCTTCAGCTCTTTTGTGGCAACCTGCAGCTCAGAAACAGACCCCTGTTTAAAGGCAAGTGCTTTCCTCTGTCAGCAGGATTTAACTGATTTTGTAACCCATGGCTTGTTGTTGGGATACATTTTGACACGTTTACGTGGAACGATCATGTCTCTGCAGAAAGCCATGTATGAGCATGTCACGTCCACTAAAGAGTCCAAATCTTTTCTGCAGTCTAGCATGAACACCTCCCAGTCCGTACAGTTAAAGCATTCCTGGAGGCAGTGCGCTGAATCCTCTGTCCAAATGTTTATGTCCCTGGTCTTTGCCTTCTCTCTTTTGAGAGCAGTTTTATATGTGGGCAGCAAATGTACACCGTTGTGATCTGAGGATCCTAAAGGAGGAAGGGGAAAAGATTTATAGGCCCTCTCAATGGATCCATAGCACAGGTCCAATGTCTTTTTTCGCCTGGCTGGGCAAGAGACATACTGATAAAAGTTTTTAAGTGTCTTCTTTAGAGAAACATGGTTAAAATCCCCAAGTATGAAATTTGGAGCCTCTGGGGAAATCCACTGCAACCGCTGTACCATATCAAAAATGGTGCTGGAGGTGGAGGCAGCATCTGCCCTCGGGTGAATGTACACAGTCGTTACTCGCAGGGAAGATAAAAGGGGCGTAGTGACACGGACAGCAGCTCCACATCTGGTGTACAGATGCGCTCTCTGGCCGTGACAGATGTACAGTACTGTTTATTAATATATAAACATATGCCGCCCCCCTGACATTTATCCGTTACCTCTTCCTGCCGATCCAAGCGAAGTGGGGCTCCAAAGCCGTCAATACACAGGTCCGCATCCCGGTCATGCGCCGTAAGCCACGTCTCCGTGTAAGCCATGACACAGCAGTTCTTGAAATCCTTCTGATATCGGACATTCCCTTGAATTTCATCCACTTTATTTCTCAGGGATTGTACATTCCCCATAATAATGGAAGGAAGAGGAATGCAGTTAAGCTGATGCCTCCTCAGGCTTAATTTTACGCCTCCACGCTTTCCACGTTTCCTCCTCTTGTCTCTGTTTTCATCACTGTGTCCATGAAAATCTTTTAAAATAAAGTCCGGCAGTTGCGGCACAGACTCAAACACAGATGCTGCATTATCCCTGTTTAAATGCAGTAACGTGTCTCTGGAATACTGTATTCTTCCCGGCGAGATCGCAATCGCACTTACCTCCAAGACAAAGAGCCGGTAGGAAAGAAACGACAGTGCAAAAACAAAAAGGAAATCCATGATGGAACCAGGGAGCTCTTTGTTATATAGTCGACAAACATTCAAGGACAAAAACGGCACAGAGAATCACGTTAAAACACATTAAAGTGCATAAAAACAGAGACACGGACGTCAAACTTTTTTCACCCGCTGCCGGTCGCTGCGTGCACATGCACCCTGTTTGTCCACGTGGACTTTACCTGTGGTACATCGTCGGCCTCCGTCAGTCTATGATGACCATGGAAGAGAATCCTAAACGTCTACTCTGCTGGAACAGCACCGCCTGTGGCTGAACAGGCCGATGCGCACCGGTGTTCTACCTTCCAGCTTTGGGCGTTGGTAGGACTCAAGCCTGGGCAGGAAGATATGGAGGACAAGATGTTACCCATGCAGCATGTCCCCCCTCTCCACGTCACTGATGAATCCAAAGGAACAGCAGGGCTGCTATAGTTTGGCACCAGCGCCGTCGCAGTAGCTGCCAGAATGATGTTGAGCACAACAGAGAACTGCCTTAGGGGCTCCGATTCCGGATTTTTCCTCAGGGTTGACTCCCGAAGCCTTTCCTGTGACCGGGTGTGCCGCAAGGCAGCGGAGGTTTGAAATCAGGGTTTACCTTCCCCTAGATGGGCTACCTTCCCAGGTTGACGAGACACCATCTACCCGAAGCATCTGGTTTTAAGGCGCCAGAGATCCACCCTCGCCCCTTCTCCTATTAGTAAAAGCAGTTCCGCCGGGCTTAGAGACTAAACCACACGGGCAGGCTAGGAGTTGGACTTAGTTGTCAGAGGCTTTTCAAGACACATGCCGTAAGGAGCATTTTATGAGCACTGGGAGCTTAACCCCAGTACCGCTCCTGGCTATGACAACCTTGGAACCACCTGTGGTACAGGTAAGCAGGTAATCTACTTACCCACTTTAAACCCACTGGGCCCCACATGGGTTTAATGCAGATGAGCTAGTTTTAGTAACACTGGCACCATAGATAAAGTCTATGTGGACAAACACACATGTGGCCAATGTGGAACCTGTGGACAAACCCACATGGGGCGCATAAGACAGCCCAGGTTAAACTTATGATGAGGCCCACATGGGCATGCTGGCTGGGCTGCTGCGACTGGCTGGGGGGTGAGGGGATACAGAAGACAAAAAGAACAGACATGTAGAGAGCAAACAGCACGACGGGGACTCAATCTATGGGAGAGAACAAACAGACGTTAATGACCAGCAAAGATATTTCATTGAGAGTGAAGAAGGGAGTGAAGCCCAGTGCATTATTGGAGGTCCCCCGGCTGTCTAAACCTATTAGCAGTATAACTAAGGGAGGGTTCAGGGTCACCTGATTCCACCCTAACTATAGGTTATGTCAAAAAGGAAGGTTTTAACCCTATTCTTAAAAACAGATCGAGTCTGACTCCCGAATCCAGATTGGCAGCTGGTTCCAAAGCAGAGGAGCCTGCTAACTGAAGGCTCTGCCTCCCATTGTACTTTTGGAGATTCAAGGCAAGGGCGGCGTTGGGCCTTTTTTAGGGGTGCTGTAGCACCCTTACATTTAAACTCAGCACCCCCTATAAATTGGAATGAGAAATGTTATTATAACATTTTAGTTTGTCTTTGAAGAGCTGAAATAACATCTAAAATACATTCAGTAGTTTGTTGTTTAAACTTCTTGAAAATGAATAAAACTGCCATAAATTTAAGACAAAAATCTCAAACTGTCCAGACTAAAGTCACATCTCAGTAGCTTCTTAGCTATTTTGGGGCAACTACTCTCATGTATATTTAAGTGATAATCAGTGTTGGGAGTAACGCATTACTGTAACGCCACTACTTTTGCAGTAACGTGCTGTGTAACAAAATTACTGTTTAAAAATTCAGTAATGCGTTACAGTTGCTGAAATTTGATCACATGCGTCACTCGTGTTACTCGTTTTATTAATATGGATAGATATTTTTAACGCAAATAAATACAAACTGATCCTACATAGCTGACACAGCTGTCAGTGAACCTGTTGCAAAGATTCTGTTCACTACTGAGCAGAGGAAAAGATGAAGATTGCTTTGTTTTTGTGGAAATAAATATATTATTTTCCTTTGTCATGGTTAAGGACAAAAGCATATTGGTGGGTTGCAAGAAAAAGTGCGGCTGAGACTGACTGCAATCTTCAGAGGCACCTAAGAACAGCAACAAGGTCCTATAAAGCTAGTGCTATGTTATGCTATGCTAACACTGTGTTAGATTTAGGCCATCTGAACAGCCACGGCTGGATTTTGAGCACAGGTATGTATCTGGACAGTTTGTGACCCAGCAAGAATTAAACCGACTGATAGGCTCCAGCCCCCCCGCGACCCGAAAAGGATTAAGCGGAAGAAGATGAATGAATGAAATGAATGAATGATTGCCACATACGTGGTTACAGACTGAAGATGTGATAACAGTCATTTTCCATCAGACAGCTGAGACTGTGATCCACTGAAGTTAAAACACATTTACTTGCTACCTGGATAAAGATTATTCAGAAATGGATTTGATCTCCAAAAGGACTGGATCATGTCTCTGTCACAGCAGACATTTGGACTGTGGATAAAGGATGGGGTTTTTTTTTGATCACTGCACATCAGATTAAAGCCATAATATTAAAGGTAAGAAACATTGACAGCTTTATGAAGTGTTGCCAACTCACTCTTTTGGAGTGGTTCTCACTCTTTTTCCCTCTCTCACTCCACAAACCGTATTTCTCACTCCAGAATGAGGAAGTTACTGGCAATTTTGTGTTAATTTTCTTCAGATTTTTCCCACAATCAGAGCTGTGAAGGCAGGATAAAGCAGACTGAACATGTTCTAAAAGCGCTGTCTGAAACTGCCTGACATTAATAAGCCCCTAATGGAATCTATTAATTAAATTATCTTGCTATGTGTGCAAGATGATTTAAGTATGCATTTAAAATTAACGTGAAAGTTGCTTTTCCAAGTAACGAGTCACTTTAATCATACAGTATTTGGTAAGTAACTCAGTTACTTTTGAAAGGACGCAACTGTAACTAGTTACTGTTTTTTAGTAACTTGCCCAAAATATAAAGATAACTTACATTTAATTGTGTACAGTTTCAGGCTACTCTACCACCTGAATTAGAATTTTGTTTTTATTGAAAATGTGGACATTTTTTATGTGAATTTGGAGAGTTCTCATAAACTACTTACTTTTTATGATCATTTTTATTCTTTTTTAATTAGATGTTTTAAGAAACTTCATGAAATTTGAAACTTTGTGAAAAATTTTTGCTCATGGATTGACATTTTTTCTGGAATTTGTTACTTTTGCATCATAAACTGGCATCTTTTTTCTTCCATCTTTGTATTTTTGCCTCAATAATTTTTCGTCATCTTTCCATTGATTTTTTTTCCAGAATTTTTTTAACTTTTGCAAATGAGCTACATTTCTCTTGTGATTTGACCTTTGTCTTAACAATTTATTAATTTTCTTTTTCTTACTGAATTTAGTAAATCTTTTAAATAACTTCCTGTGTTTACATTCTCAATGACTGTAATTGTCCAGTTGCAAATTTTTCCTCATAAATTTGCAACTTTTGCCATGAATTTGTAACTTTTAGCTTTTAAATTCAACTTTGTTTTTCTTGTAATTTTGCAGTTTTTTCTCTCATGCATTTGGTACATATTTTAAATAAATGGACATTTGTAAATTTGAAGCTTTTATTGTTTATATGTTTGTGATGTTTTTTCCCTTGTAATTGTGCAGCTTTTTTCAAAGTTTTGAAAATTTTGAGACTTTAAAATTATGAAAAAATATTTATGCAAAATAGATAAAGTAAGCTTCTTTCTTTCTTTCTTTCTTTCTAACCACAGGAATTCACTTGTTAAGGGCAAAAGTGGGATAATTCTGACCTCTCTTAGACCATTAACTGTGATGACTGAATGTTGCTATTTAACAAATTGGACCAAAAATGCCAGGGACGATTTTTTTTGTCCCAGTCCAGCCCTGTCTAAGACAGGTAGTAGACGTTTTTCTTTAATGGTTGCGTTGTCAATCAACCACTGTGTGCTGTTTGAATTAGAGAGAAAGAAGCTGGTGTTGTTTTGGTACAAGCAAAATATTAAATCCAAGCTGTCACTGTTTTTCTATCATCACGTACCATGTTGACTTTAGTCAACAAGTGCCACTGCCACTGCCACTTCTTATATCTTGGCAGCCTCCTCTCATCAAAAGCCATCATCGATGATGAAATACACCACCGCCTCAGCAGTGCCAGTGGGGCTTTCTCAAGGCTAAGGAGGAGAGTCTTTGAGAACCGCGTTCTCCAAGCGAATACCAAAATCCTGGTTTATAAAGCGGTGGTGCTCCCCACTCTCCTGTATGGATCAGAAGCCTGGACTACATACAGCAGGCACTTAAAGGCACTTGAGGCACACCATCAGAGATGCCTCCGAAAAATCCTCAGAATTAGTTGGGAGGATAGACGCACCAACACCAGCATCTTGGAGGAGGCTAACCTTCCCACCATCACTGCCACCATTGCCCAAAACCAGCTCAGATTGACTGGCCATGTTATCCGAATGCCTGACTCTCGCTTCCCAAAACAAGTCCTGTGCTCCCAGCTAGCTGAAGGGAAGCGGGCTCCAGGAGGCCAGAAGAAGAGATTTAAGGACAACATAAAAACAAACCTAAAGAAGTGCCACATAGACCTAAAAGCTTGGGAAAATATGGCAACCGACAGGGCGACCTGGAGAAACATTGTCCGTGAGGGTGCCGCACAGTACAACGCTGACCTCCATCATGCTGCACAAGACAAACGCAGACTCAGGAAGGAGAGAGCAACCAACAATCAGGACCAACCCAAACCCACCACCATTACATTCCCCTGCCCACATTGCAGCAGAATAATCGGGTCCAGAATTGGCCTGTATGCCCACCTGAAGACCCACAAGGACCAAGAGGGAGGACAGTCATACTCGACTACGAGTGACCGCCGATGATGATGATGATGACCATGTTGGATGATGTCGGCAGCGCGCTCGGACGCAGCGGCCCCTCTTGGCATCAGCGAGTGTGAGAGTTTTGAGTGTTGTGATCATCCCAGACGTACATTCTGTAAAACTTACAACCGTGAGACCTTATTAAACATCAAGGTACTGCACGCTGCAAGAATCGCGGCGATCGGTTGTGATTTGGACATCCTACGCCAGCACGGAATTCTGGCGGAGTCCCCGCTGGAAGCTACCCGTGAGAGGAGGAAGCGGAAGCGGAGGGAACGCAGGAAAAAGCGAGGAAAAAGGGCCGGGATTCATGCTAGGCTAAAGGCTAACCCCTCCAGACCAGCGGTACCATCGCTTCTTCTCTCAAACGTCCGCGCCCTCGAAAGCAAGGTGGAAGAACTGCGTCTGCTGAGAGAAACCCGGAGAGAGTGGAGGGACTGCTGTGTATTTGTTTTCACCGAGACATGGCTCCACGACAACATTCCTGACGAGGCCATTCAACTGGAAGATACAACGATGTTCTGTGCCGACAGGGAAACGGCGAGCTCCGGTAAGAGCCGGGGGGGGGGGGGCTATGCATCTATGTTAACAAGAACTGGTGCGTTAATGCCACGTTAGTGTCTAAACACTGCTCTCCGTTGGCGGAGTTCCTTATTGTAAATTGTCGGCCTTATTATCTGCCTAGGGAATTCAGCAACGTGTTTGTAGTCGGTGTTTACATAGCGCCGAGCGCTAACGCTAAAGCTAATGCTAAGAAGGCACTCGGGGAACTGCACAATGCAATCAGTGAAATCCAAACTTCACACCCGGACAGTTTTGTGGTGGTTGCGGGGGATTTTAACCACACCAGCCTAAAGACTGTGCTCCCCAAGTTTAAACAATGTGTAGACTTTAAGACCAGAGGAGAGAATATGTTGGACTTAGTGTACACAAACACAGATGCATATAAAGCGATACCCCGCCCCCATCTCAGCCGTTCTGATCACATATCCGTGATGCTGCTGCCTGCCTACAAACCTTTATTGAAGCGCAGCAGACCAGCAGTGAAACAAATCAGGATTTGGCCAGAGAGTGCAACCCCTGCACTGAAAGACTGTTTTCAGCACACAGACTGGAAGGTCTTCAAAATAGCAGCCTCCCAGGAAGACAGGACAGATGTGGAGGAGTATGCTGATTCGGTCACCAGCTACATCGCGAAGTGCACAGAGGATTTCACTACAGTGAAGACCATCACTATGCGGGGTAATCATAAGCCCTGGATGACTGCAGAGGTGCGCTCGCTGCTCAGAGCCAGAGATGCAGCCTTCAGAGCGAAGGACAGGATCGCCCTCCGCTCAGCCAGGTCTGCGCTTTCTAAGGGAATTAAGGCGGCAAAGCGCGCCTATGTGGAGAAAATCCAGGGACACCTCTGTGACACTAGGAACACCAAGCAGATGTGGCAGGGAGTTCGGACACTGACGAGCTTTAAGCCTAGGCAGGGGCTCGATGATGACAACGCTTCGCTTCCAGACAGGCTTAACGACTTCTTTGCACGTTTTGAAGCATCAAACTTGACAATCAGAGGGAGGGCTGGCCCTCCCCCACCATCGGTCGGACCAGCTTTTACCATCAACACAGCGGACACACGGAGGACCCTAACCAGAGTCAACCCACGCAAAGCTGCAGGTCCAGACAACATACCGGGACGTGTGCTCCGAGACTGCGCGAGCGAGTTGGCGGATGTCCTGACTGACATATATAACATCTCCCTGAGTCAGGCCATTGTTCCCAGATGCTTCAAGACCTCTATCATTGTACCGGTGGCAAAGAAACCAGTGGTGTCCTGTTTGAATGACTATCGTCCTGTTGCACTTACACCAATTGTGATGAAGTGTTTTGAGCGGCTTGTCAAACCACACATTACAGCCTGCCTCCCTGCATCACACGACCCACTCCAGTTTGCATATCGTTCAAACCGCTCCACGGAGGATGCTATAGTCACCACCCTACACTCTGTCATCACCCACCTGGACCAGAAAGACACCTACGCCAGACTCCTGTACATTGATTTCAGTTCAGCATTCAACACCATTATTCCCCAGAGACTGATGGAGAAATTACTCCTTCTCGGTCTGAACACCGCCACATGTCTCTGGATCCTGGATTTTCTGACTGAGAGACCTCAGTCTGTCCGGGTTGGAAACAACATCTCCAAGTCTGTCACGCTGAGTACCGGATCCCCTCAAGGCTGTGTACTCAGTCCACTGTTGTTTACACTTCTAACACATGACTGTGTATCCAGACACGAGGGGAACCAGATTATTAAGTTTGCAGATGACACCACGGTGGTGGGACTTATCCAGAGGGATGAGGAATCAATGTACAGGGAAGAAGTGAGAGACCTGGAGGGCTGGTGCAGGGAGAACAATCTGGTGCTCAACGTGGACAAAACGAAGGAGATGATTATCGACTTCCGGCAGTCGCAGCCTGAGCACGCCCCCCTCAGCATCGGCGGCCGTTTAGTGGAGAGAGTAGAGAACATCAAGTTCCTCGGAGTGCAGATCTCGCAGGACCTGACCTGGAGCAAGAATTCCTTGGAGATCAGGAAGCGGGCTCAGCAGAGACTACACTTCTTGAGGAAACTCAAACAGGCCTCTCTCCCCATCTGCATCCTCAGGACCTTCTACAGAGGTGTGGTGGAGAGTGTTCTGACGTACTGCATTGCTACATGGTACTCCAGCTGCAGTATGTCAGACAAAAAAGCCCTGCAAAGGATAGTCAAGGGGGCGGAGAGGGTAATTGGAGTCTCCCTCCCCTCTGTCCAAGAACTTTTTCAGAACCGTTGTAGGAGCAGGGCACTAAACATTGTCAAGGATCGTTCTCACCCTCTGCATAAACACTTTGAACTTCTTCCATCTGGTAAACGATTCCGGAGCATCAGAGGCAGAACCACCAGACTGATCAACAGCTTCCTTCCACAAGCTGTCAGGATGCTGAACAGTTGACCCGGAATCTCTCATACACACTACTGCACCTGCGGACATTTTGTATATTATAGTTAGTTATTCTTTTTTTTCCCCAAGTATGTCTCAGGGATGTGTGAATGGATGGGGGGTGGGGGTGGGGGGGAGCTATGTGGGAATGTGTCTTAAATCATGCTGCTTCTTATATGGATGCCGAGAGAAACGCAATTTCATCTTGCCTGCACTACAGTTGTATGTACAGCAATATGACAATAAAGTTTGATTTGATTTTGATTTGATTTGATGTTGACTAACTACTGTAGAAGCCAGGGAGGAGATGTATGAAAGATGATAACTCTTACAAAATAGTGTTTGTGTGTGCGTGTGGTGGAGCTCACTGGGTGCTCAGCACCCTTAAAGCTCTGATCCTAGAACCGCCCCTGATTCTAGGTATAACAGTAATTCTGCATTTTGGCAGCGTAGTGCTCTGTTAGGATGATAAGGTAGTATCAGATCTTTTAAGTAACAGGGGCCTGATTATTTAGAGCTTTGCAAGTGAGGAGAAGGATCCATCCATCCATCTTCTTCCGCTTAATCCTTTTCGGGTCACGGGGGGCTGGAGCCTATCCCAGCATCTTTGAGCTAGAGGCAGGGTCCACCCTGGACAGATCGTCGGCCCATCGCAGGACCAACACAGAGAGACAGACAACCATTCACTCTCACAGTCATACCTAAGGACAATTTAGAATCCCCAGTTGATGCCAGTTAACCTAACTTGCATGTTTTGGGCATGTGGGAGGAAACTGGAGAAATCCCGGAGTAAACCCACGGAGACACGGGGAGAACATGCAAACTCTACACAGATCACTGTTGGTCGGGGGCTGGGATTGAACCCAGGATCCCCCGGCCAAGGGTGAGTTGCTGTGCTGCTGCAGTGCTAACCACTCCACCACCGTGCTTCGAGGAGAAGGATTTTAAACTTAAATTCTAAATTCTATGGGAAGCCAATGAAGGGAGGCTAGAACCACAGAGATATGATCTCTCTTTCTAGTTCCTGTTAAAACTCTTGCTGCAGCATTTTGGATCAACTGAAGACTTTTTAGAGATGTTTTACGACAGCCTGGTAATAAAGAATTACAATAATCTAATCTAGAGCTAACAAAAGCCTGAATTAGTTTCTCAGCATCACTCTGAGACAAGCTACTCCTGATCTTGGTAATATTATGCAAATGATAGAAGGCAGTCTTAGAAACAATATAAAACTGCACAGCCAGAAACTTTTAGTGACCTAATGAAACTTTTATGAGCTGCCTTCCTCCTCCAGAACAGAAGTTGCAAATTTATAAGAAAAAGATGCAAATTTCCAGGAAAAGTCATTAATTTATGCAACAAAAAAACTCTGAAATTTATTAGAATTGCTGCAAATTTGAGAAAATGTCAAATATTTACTGGGAAAAAAATTCATGAGAAAAAAAATGTGCATTTATGTGAAAAAGGTAGCAAATTTACAAAAAAGTTCCGGGTCTCGATGCATGGGATATAAAAGAGGAATGCACAGAGACCCGGGATTCTCTTTTGCTGTAAATTATGTTGGAGAAGAAATAAAGTTTCTGTGTCATCCAGCTCGTTACCTCACCTGCCTCCTTTCTCCACATTGGTGACCCGAAGACGTGCCATGGAAAGTGAGCCGAGCACTGACCTGGAGACTGCCTGGAGGGAGAGCAACAGCGCCGCGTGCACGGTCTCAGTCGAGCTCCCAGACTTCTGGCTTCACAACCCGACCACGTGGTACTTGCACATAGAAGCCCAGTTCGCACTATGTGGGATAACAACAGACGATTCCAGATATTACTACGTGGTTGCAGCAGCACGGAGACCACCCACAAGTGCGACCTGTGTGACAGGGACTGCCATTCGCGCATCGGCCTGTTCAGCCACAGGCGGTGCTGTTCCAGCAGAGTAGACGTTTAGGATTCTCTTCCATGGTCATCATAGACCGATGGAGGCCGACGATGCTGCGCTGGATGCGCGCGCCACGTGACGAGCCTGCTCCAGGAGCTGCTGGCCCAAGGAAAATATTAAGTGCTCCAACAGATGCTGCTCCAGCGCTATACCCTTTCTTACAGTGAGAGCACAGAGGGGCTCCTAACGCGTTCGGAGTTAGGGGACAAGTCAGCAGTGGAGCTTATGGAGAGCATGTTGGCGCTGAGGGAGAAGGACAACGAATCTTTCCTGTTCGCCCACTTGTTCCTCAGGAACCTACCGGCTACAGCGAGGGTGATCCTGGACAAATCGCCATGGCTGGTTGCGAAGGACTACCGCACCCTGGTGCAGGAAGCGGACCGCATTATCTTGGCGACCAGAGATCCCAGCGCACAAACAGTGGAACCGGCATCCATGAAGGACTCCAGCGAGGTCGAGGAGCTGTTCCAAATCCCGGCCAGGAGGTTTGACCACGTCCATGTGGATTTGGTGGGACCCCTCCCACCGTTGCAAGGTTTCACACATCTTTTGACAGTTGTGGATTGCACCACGTGCTGGCCTGAAGTGGTCCCTCTGGCTTCTACCACGTACGTGGAAGTGGCGTGCGCTTTTTTGTCGGCTTGGGTTGCATGTGTCAAGGCTGGCCCTCACGAGCCAGCATAAGACGCCTCAGTTCAGTAGATTGCAGTTCAGTTCTTTTATTTATAAAGCACAGGACTTAGGTGTACAACATAACTTTGCCACGCAGGCTTCGTTACACAACACAACATAAATTCACAATAGAGAGTTGAGGCAGTGACGAGGAGCTCTCGTCTGCCGTAAATAGGAAGGAACGTCAGCGAGGGAGAAGACAGTTCCAAATAAATCACTTACATGCCGCGGGATACGTCGAGGAACCCAGGGAGCATGTGGTAAGGAGACAGGGGAAAGTCATAGGACTTCTGACGAGACAGCCGCGCCGTCCAGTTCACTCGCACTGACATTTAAAGCCAGCTGCTCATGATTGGAAACTCGGCACAGCTGCCCAGGTTCTGACAGCTGAGAGCTCCCGAGCGTCTGGCCAATCAGAGCCCGGGAAACCCGTGTGACGACACCAGCTGTCAAAAGCTGACAGGGATGAGGAATAACCCGAGCGTGGACAAAGCGCTCGGGATATGACAGGGCCCCTCCCTCTACGCGAACTCCTGGTCGCGCGCAACATCCAGACCCCCCCACCCCACGGAGGGTGGAGGGGGAAGCAGGTGGAGGGAGAGCAGGGCCAACTCACAACAAGGGGACAAAAACATCGGGGAAGGGAGGGAGAGAGAGAGAAAAAAAAAGGCAGAAACCGTACATAAACGGGGACAGAGATGAATAAAAAGAAAAGTCAACGCTAGATTGACATCACTCACATAACCACAAAAAAGAAAGCCAAGATGAGGGTACAAGGAACACCAGTCAATACCACAAGGCAGGATCAAGGAAATAAAAGGACAGATAATACCTTCTTCTCCAAGTTAATGTGTACAGAAAACCGTCAAAACCAAAAGACAACACAGGTGCCAAAAAAAAAAAAAAAAAAAAAGGAGAACTAGACCCGAGTAAGGGAGTAACATAGGAAATAAACAACCACACCCTAAAGAAACATGCAATACTCATGATAGCCACGGCAAGAGAACATGTCCATCAACGGAAAACAGTCACCTCAAACATGAAGTCCAATCCCCAGTGGGGTATTTCAGTCACAAGTCAGTGGTGGGGCAAGAGAAGGAGAGGAAAAAAAAACATTGGGGAATAGAGTAAAACAACTCCGCTCAGGAGGCCTCCCAGCACCCAGCATCCAGGCCGCCAGCAAAAGCAGCAGAACGTGCCCTAACGGCCCAGCCAAACCCCGGGCCGAGGGAAACCATGTCTCCGGTGGGCGGACCAGGGCGCCAAAAGAACCATCCAGCTTGTCAGGAGGCCGGGCCCGGACGCCAAAAGGAAAGAGCCGGTCACCGGGTGGTCGGGCAGTATCGGCCTGCCAACAGAACGGCTGGGGGAAGGTCGGCGAACCGGGCCAGCCAGAATTTACCCCCGCAGTCTCAAAGGTGGGGAAAAAGGGGCCACGGCGAGGACGGGGCATGGCCTGGAAAGCGCTCAGCGGCGGGTCAGCTACACAGTCTCCAGAACCCACCTGGGTCAAAACGACCATGGTGCCGAGCTCCGATTGAGCGAGAGTGGCACCCGCGTCGGACCCCGATTGGGCCGGAACCCCCATGACGTCAAGCTCCGATCGAGCGAGAGCAGCACCCGCGTCGGACCCCGATTGGGCCGGAACCTCCATGACGTCAAGCTCCGATCGGGCGAGAGCAGCACCTGCGTCGGACCCCGATTGGGCCGGAACCTCCATGACGTCAAGCTCCGATCGGGCGAGAGCAGCACCCGCGTCGGACCCCGATTGGGCCGGAACCCCCATGACGTCAAGCTCCGATCGGGTGAGAGCAGCACCCGCGTCGGACCCCGATTGGGCCGGAACCCCCATGATGTCAAGCTCCGATCGAGCGAGAGCGGCACCCGCGTCGGACCCCGATTGGGCCGGAACCTCCATGACGTCAAGCTCCGATCGGGCGAGCGCAGCACCCGCGTCGGACCCCGATTGGGCCGGAACCTCCATGACGTCAAGCTCCGCTTGAACCGGCGGAGCACTCCTGGTGGACCCCATGCCGAGAGCCGGACCCTCCAAGGTGGCACCAAGAGCAGGTTCGCCTCCAGTGACCCTGGGGAGAGGCTCAGAGGGACAAAAGGAACCGGGATCAGGATCACCGGCAGCGGCAGGGCCCGGCGAGACAGGCTCGAGCGCAGCAGACGGCTGCACCCGGCTCGCCCCCCCGAGAGACGGGCAATAATGCTCCAGAAAAAAGAGGACGGATAGGAAATAGAGCACTTGCCTGATCTCGGGTTCTGCCGCCATCCAGGACTTCGATGCTCCGGGTTCAAACGGGAGGAGGTCGTCGTCCGGTTCCCACTCCGTCGCGACGTCATCCGCCCCTGGAAGAGGGGCTCTTGCAGCTCGAGGACCCCCCGACGTCATCGTCCACGCTAGTTGTTCATGTGGCGTGGAGGTGAGGGGCTCTCGGCTCGCTGGACCGGACTGATCATCTGCGGAGTCCCGGGGACGCTCCGTCGTCGGCACAGGCTCCAACCAATCGTCCGACCTCCTCTGCCCAGAAAATGGCTGCGGGGCTGGGGTCTTCTGCCCGAGGGCCGCAGGCTCACTCCTCGTCTGGTGACGCTCCTCAGAGGTCGAAGCGTGCTCAGCAGGGGGAGACACAGAGGCAGCGGGTTTAATTAACATATCAGCAGGGAGCTGAGGCTCGGGGGGCTGCAAACCCCGAGCCTCACCCCCAGGAGTCAGACAGAACAAATCACTATTAGATGGAAAAAAGTGAACTTGAACTTGCCTGGCCCCCGGAGGAGCGGTGGAACCTGCCGTTGGGAACGTCATTCCATCCTCCTCCCACCGGGTGGTGGCCGGAGACTCTCTTAGAGGAGAGGGGGCCACTCGGGATGGTATAGCCGCGCTGTCCACTGGAGCAAAACTTCTCAAACTCCCAGCTGCTGGAGAAGGCGTCGAAGCGGAGGGGGCAACAGCCAAGTCAGTCCGGGCGTGACGCGCTGACAGCTCAGCGGGGAAAGCAGGCCCGGGGGGAAAGGCTGCTGGGGACTCCTCCAGGTGAGACGCCGAAGAGACAGCAGTGGGATGAATGGGGTCAGCCCAGTGAACCGGAGCGGATTCCGGAGGGGAGTCACGCTGAGAACGTCTCTGGCCACGGTGTCGACGTCTACGATGGGCCCCGGATGGTGCGAACTCCAGGACTGGATCGAGGGAAGGATCCGGATTCCAGAGCGGGCAGCGGGAGCTCCGGTCACTCCGCCTTTGGCCTCGTTCCTCCTCGATCTCCTGGAGCACCTCGCGGTGGACGGCGATCTCTTGTCTCCTCGCTTGGACGTCCAAGTGGTCGGTGTAGCAGGAAGACAACCGGTCGAGCGTTCTCTCAGCGCAGTCCAGGTAGTAGTGCGCTTCGGATGAGTCGTCAAGGCTGGCGGAAGCGCTGATGAAGTCATCCACCTCCCCCAGCGCCTCAGGCAGCTGGAGCCAGAGATCACTCCACCTTGCAGCCTCCTCCTCTTCGTACATCAGAATTGTCTGGCGTTAGGCAGCGATGTCGAGTCTCCTCGCGTCGACCTCGGGGTGACCGTTGTAGCGGGAAGGCAGACGGTCAAGCACCTCCTCAGCCCGGTCTAAATACCACTGTTCATCGGGCTGATAACCGAGGAGAGGAGGGGCGAGGGAGGTGTCTGGATGCCCATCGAGGTCGGAGGCGATAATGAGGATTTCATCTACCTCCTCCAGCGCCTTGGTCAGCAGGACGTGGGAACCCCGAGAATGACTCCGCTGAGATGGCATATTTCCAACGCCGCGTACCTGGACAGGAAGGACAAAGTTCCCAGAACGCAACTTACTGAGAACGGCGTCTCCTTCTGGCGGCTGTCTACTGTCAAGGCTGGCCCTCACGAGCCAGCATAAGACGCCTCAGTTCAGTAGATTGCAGTTCAGTTCTTTTATTTATAAAGCACAGGACTTAGGTGTACAACATAACTTTGCCACGCAGGCTTCGTTACACAACACAACATAAATTCACAATAGAGAGTTGAGGCAGTGACGAGGAGCTCTCGTCTGCCGTAAATAGGAAGGAACGTCAGCGAGGGAGAAGACAGTTCCAAATAAATCACTTACATGCCGCGGGATACGTCGAGGAACCCAGGGAGCATGTGGTAAGGAGACAGGGGAAAGTCATAGGACTTCTGACGAGACAGCCGCGCCGTCCAGTTCACTCGCACTGACATTTAAAGCCAGCTGCTCATGATTGGAAACTCGGCACAGCTGCCCAGGTTCTGACAGCTGAGAGCTCCCGAGCATCTGGCCAATCAGAGCCCGGGAAACCCGTGTGACGACACCAGCTGTCAAAAGCTGACAGGGATGAGGAATAACCCGAGCGTGGACAAAGCGCTCGGGATATGACAGGATGTTTCAGATCTCCATCGGACATCACGTCTGACAGGGGTCCACAATTTGTTTCAGAACACTGGTCCGCGATGGCCCAGAGCCTGGGGGTCAAAATTCACTGCACTACCGCGTACAACCCCCAGGCTAACGGGTTATGCGAGTGTTTTCATAGGTTGCTTAAAGCAGAGCTCAGAGCATCGCTCACGGATACAAATTGGGTCGACCGCCTGCCCTGGGTTCTTTTAGGGTTGCGCTCCGCACCTAAGGAGGATTTGGCAGCCTCCCCGGCAGAGCTTGTTTTTTCTCAGCTGCTGCGGATTCACAGGTGGTGTTGGTCCAAGCTCCCCGGCGCAGATGGCCACTGTTGGTGGCTCTGCAAGTTGGTGATCCCTCGGCAGGGACCAGCGGTCGCGAAACTGATGTGTTTCCCCCCTTCCCTCTTTCCCTCCACAGACTGATGTGCCCTCTTGTACACCTCACCAGCAGGACAGTTCAACTGGATCGGCGACCCCCCACAACAGTTGCTATGGGCGCCGGCTCAAGCCCAAAGGATGGGGAGGTTAGTGCCCTTTCTGGGTGTTCGGGGGGGGGGGGGCATGGTGTGGGGGTTTTCTCCACCCAGAGAAGGCAAGGGGAAGGGAGAACAATGGACAGAAGAAGGAGGTGTCACCGGGGGGTATCAGACGGGATGGTTAGGTCTATGCACCCCCCGGGGAGAGTAACAACTGCTGGTGCTGCTGAGAGAAGAAGGTTGTTGGAGCGGTGCCGGCATTATGTCATGTTAATGTGCCACACAGTTCTTTGTTCAAATAACAATGTGTTACGGTCACAAGTTCCAGGTCTCGATGCATGGGAATAAAATAAAGATATAAAAGAGGAATGCACAGAGACCCTGGATTCTATTTTGCTGTAAATTATGTTGGAGAAGAAATAAAGCTTCTGCATCGTCCAACTCGTTGTCTTGCCTGCCTCCTTTCTCCACACTATTAACATTCCAAGGTAAATATCTGCTCCTAGCCGTGCTCATTTTACACACATGGACCGCTTCGATACACTCTGTAAATAGAGCATTGGTTCTAAGGTTGTCATAGCCAGGAGCGGCACTGGGGTTAAGCTCCCAGTGCTCATAAAATGCTCCTTATGGCGTGCGTCTCGAAAAGCCTCTAACAACTAAGTCCAACTCCTAGCCTGCCCGTGTGGTTTAGTCTCTAAGCCCGGCGGAACTGCTTTTACCAATAGGAGAAGGGGCGAGGGCGGACCTCTGGCGCCTTAAAACCAGATGCTTCGGGTAGATGGTGTCTCGTCAACCTGGGAAGGTAGCCCATCTAGGGGAAGGTAAACCCTGATTTCAAACCTCCGCTGCCTTGCGGCACACCCGGTCATGGGAAAGGCTTCGGGAGTCAACCCTGAGGAAAAATCTGGAGTCGGAGTCCCTAAGGCAGTTCTCTGTTGTGCTCAACATCGTTCTGGCAGCTCCTGCGACGGCACTGGTGCCAAACTGTAGCAGCCCTGCTGTTCCTTTGGATTCATCAGTGATGTGGAGAGGGGGGACATGCTGCATGGGCAACATCTTGTCCTCCATATCTTCCTGCCCAGGCTTGAATCCTACCAACGCCCAACGCTGGAAGGTAGAACACCGGATCACTGGAGAGGACACTCCAGCTTCGCCTTTGGCGTAGACAATACACGGGGAATAGCAGTTACCGGTTATAAGCCACCGCTCAATTGCATACAGCACGGTGCCAGGGGTTGTTCCTGACGGTGGGAGGGATCATCGGATCTCACTGGACAGCTACCGCCCGCCTCAAGCTGGGCAGCCCCCAGCCAATAAGGTGTTGTCCCGCCACAGCTTGCTTTCCTCATTGGGTGCATGGGGATGAGGAGAAGTCCAAACGGCAGGCTGAGAGCCTTCGCACCAGGCAAGACAAAAAAACAAAAGAGACCAACTCTAAAACTGGGAACTTGGAACGTCCGCACTATGATGACAGGACTCGCTGCTAACTTCAAGGACATCAACGACACTAGGAAGACTGCCATCATCAATAATGAGCTGAAGAGACTGGAAGTGGATATCGCCACTCTCCAGGAAACACGGTTGGCTGACGCAGGCACACTGAGAGAGAAGGACTACATGTTCTACTGGCAGGGAAAGGGCAGTGACGAACACAGGGGAACACGGAGTGGGCTTCGCAGTAAAGAACACCTTGCTGAAGATGGTGGAACCGGGCAGCAATGGCTTTGCACGACTCCTCACCCTCCACCTGAACACCACTCAAGGCCCAGTCACCCTCGTCAGTGTGTATGCCCCAACACTGACAGCCACACCAGAGGTAAAAGACGAGTTCTACGAGAATCTCGCAACAACTGTCAGGATCATCCCCAACTCTGAACAACTCATTCTCCTTGGAGACTTCAATGCCAGAGTGGGTGCTGCCCACGACTCCTGGCCCTCCTGTCTTGGACCATTTGGCGTGGGCAGAATGAACGACAACGGACAGCGGCTGCTCGAGTTCTGCACATATCACGATCTGTGCATCACAAAATCGTTCTTCGAGACCAAGCCCCAACACAAGATTTCCTGGCAACATCCGCGCTCAAAGCACTGGCACCAACTGGACTTGATCCTGACCAGGCGCACCTCACTGAAGAATGTGCTAATCACCCGTTCGTTCCAAAGTGCAGATTGCAACACAGACCACTCATTGGTGTGTTGCAAGGTCAAGCTGCAGCTGAAGAAATTCCATCGTACTAGACAGCCTGGAAAGGCATGGATTGACACCAGCAAGATGGCCCAACCAGAACATGTTGAGCAGTTTGCCTCCACTTTTGAAAAGGAACTTGGTGTACCACAAGAAGGAGAATCTGCAAAGCAGAAGTGGGAAGAGCTGCGAAACACCATCCACCGCACAGCCTTGGCTACCTTTGGGAGGAAGACCTCGAAGTCACAGGACTGGTTTGATGCCAAGTTGACTGAGATGACCCCCGTCATTGAAACCAAGCACTCAGCACTTGCTGAGTACAAGAAGTACCCAAACGAGAAGAATCTCCAGATTCTCAGGGCTGCGAGAAGCAAAGTTCAGCAGACTGCTCGGCGCTGTGCCAACGAGTACTGGACTCAGCTCAGCCAAGACATTCAAACCACTGCCATAACAGGGAACATCCGTGGTATGTACGATGGCATCAAGAAAGCACTTGGTCCGGCTCAGAGCAAGACGGCCCCCCTCAAATCCTCCACTGGGGAGATGATCACAGAAAAGAACAAGCAGATGGAGAGATGGGTGGAACACTATTCCGACCTCTACTCCAGACAAAACACCGTGACACCGTCAGCCCTTGATGCCATCGACTGCCTGCCATCCATGGATGAACTTGATGCTGAGCCAACCATCGATGAACTCAGCAAGGCCATTGATAGCTTGGCCGCTGGCAAGGCACCCGGCAATGACGGCATACCCCCCGACCTGATCAAGCACTGCAAGACCGCCCTACTGCTGCCATTGCATGACGTCCTCTGCCAGTGCTGGAAGTGCCGTACCACAGGACATGAGGGACGCCAAGATCATCACCCTCTACAAAAACAAAGGGGAGAGAAGTGACTGCAACAACTACAGGGGCATCTCCCTCCTCAGCGTTGTTGGCAAAGTCTACGCACGAGTTGTTCTTGTTCGTCTACAGAAGCTTGCCAAACGTGTCTACCCCGAGTCTCAGTGTGGCTTCCGCGCTGAGCGATCGGCGGTAGACATGATATTCTCCATCCGCCAACTCCAGGAGAAATGCAGAGAACAGAACATGCCCCTGTACGTCGCCTTCATCGACCTCACCAAAGCATTCAATCTGATCAGCAGAGAGGGCCTTTTCAAGATCCTGCCAAAGATAGGATGCCCACCAAAGTTGCAAAGCCTCATCGAATCGTTTCACACCAACATGCAGGGGATAGTGCAGCATGACGGCAATGTCTCAGAGCCATTCAACATACGCAGCGGAGTGAAACAGGGCTGTGTACTTGCGCCAACCCTCTTTGGGATTTTCTTTGCTATGCTCCTGAGGCATGCCTTCAGCACAGCAACAGAGGGAATCTACCTGCACACAAGATCTGACGGCAGGCTTTTCAACCTCGCCCACCTGAAAGCCAGAACCAAAGTACGTGAGGCTCTAATCAGAGACATGCTGTTCGCAGACGACGCTGCAGTTGCAATCCACACACAGCAGGAGCTTCAGACCCTGATGGACCGCTTCTCCCAAGCATGCAAGGACTTCAGGCTTACCATCAGCCTGAAGAAGACTAACGTCTTGGCGCAAGGCACGGAAGCACCACCAACCATCACCATCGACGACTACGAGCTGGAGATCGTGAATCAGTTCACGTACCTGGGGTCCACGATCAGCAACAACCTCTCCCTTGATACAGAGATCGACAAGAGGATTGGAAAATCAGCCTTCACACTCGCTCGCCTCACCACACGAGTGTGGGAGAATCCCAAATTCTGTCAAGACGAAGATGGCAGTGTACAACGCCTGCGTCATCAGCACACTGCTCTATGGGAGTGAGACGTGGACAACATACGCCCGGCAGGAAAAGAGACTGAACTCCTTCCACTTGCACTGCATTCGCCACATCCTGGACATATCCTGGCAGGACAAAGTGCCCAACACAGAAGTTCTGTCCCTCACCGGCCTTCCCTCCATGTTCACTCTACTCAGACAGCGCAGGCTCCACTGGCTAGGCCACGTTCACCGTATGGAGGATGGCAGAATCCCCAAAAACGTCCTCTACGGACAACTGGCGACTGGCAGGAGAGACGTTGGCCGCCCACAGCTGTGCTTTAGAGACGTCTGCAAGAGAGACATGAAGGCCCTGGAGATCAACACAGAGTGCTGGGAGGACTTTGCAACGGACCGCTCCAAATGGAGAGGCACCCTGACCAGACAGCTCAAGGCGGGTGAAGAGAGACTGACTGCTGCAGCAGATGAAAAAAGGACCCGCAGGAAGAACCGCCACAGACCCAGCAGCACGGAGACCACCCACAAGTGCGACCTGTGTGACAGGGACTGCAATTCGCGCATCGGCCTGTACAGCTACAGGCGGTGCTGTTCCAGCAGAGTAGACGTTTAGGATTCTCTTCCATGATCATCATAGACCGACGGAGGCCGACGACAAGGTGGTGGTGCTAGTGAATATTATGTCTATGTTTGGCACTTATTCCAAACTTCCTCAGCTGCTGGTTAAAGGAGCCACATTTTCATATGTAAGTCCTTACATTTTTATTTCAGAGCATTTTTACAATAGGGTTTTTTTTTTCCCAACAGAACAATTGCATGATAAATGCATTTACAATACATTTTTTTTTTACAGTCTTAAACAAGTACATACCCAATTTTAAGAAGAGTTGGAACACTTTCTAAAAAAGTAATTTAAAAAATTATTTTTTCATTCACTGTGGATTGGACTGTCGGAGGGGTTGGTGCCCACAATATAATGGTAGAGGAAAGAGTGTTTTTTTTTTTTTTTGCAGGAATTCAAGGTTTTTGTGGTGTCATAGTGGTCCAGGAATTCAGAATTTATCATTTCAATTATAAGTTTGTATCTTCTTTTGAACTTTAATGTAACCTATGGAACAATATCAGTATTTTTCTCTCGAACAAATACTGAGCCATTGGTGAAATGAAGACAGCAGTCAGCTAAACTGAAAATATGGCTTTTGTTTTTGTGAAAAGGTGGAGAAGGAAGCAGGAGCACCAGAGCTGCTACTGCAGAGGCTGAGATGGTGTAGAGTTCAGAGTCAGACACAGAGCAGGAGCCTTCAGTTATAACTGAGAACCACAGTCCTAAATATGTAGGTATGCTTGATGGAATGTAATCAGGGTGTATAGAGTTACTGACTGCTCAAGAAGGTACAGGTGCAAGTTCAGGTTATTTAAATTTTTAATCTCATTCTGCAGAGCAACAAGATGTGCAAAGATAGGGAAAGAGGTCCAGAGTCTGGTACAAGGGAAAATGAGAGCAAAAGCACAGTGATCTGTGTGGAGTTTGCATGTTCTCCCCGTGTTTGCGTTTACTCCGGGATTTCTCCGGTTTCCTCCCACATGCCAAAAACATGCAAGTTAGGGAGTTAAGGGGCGCTTGCACACGCAGCGACCGGCAGCTGGTGGCTTGTCACCGGACTGCAGAACAAATCTACCTACGGGTACAAAATAAGTAAAAAATAAATAAATAAATAAAAAAAAAAAAAAGCACAGAAAGTCCATTTGATTTCAGTAATCAATAGCTTAATTGAATGAAAATATTAAAAGAAATAGGTACCCACATCAATGAGTAGTTTGACACCTGATATGTCGATATGGTGGACTATAAATATAGCGGTGATGACTTCTGGGTTGGCCTGGGATGGAATCAAATTCCCAGTCTGAATTGTTATCCCAGTCTTCCCCTGTCTGTACATATGGCAGAACTGGCAATAAAGCTGATTTTGACTTATTGGCTGCAAGATGGCAGTTCCCCTGCTGCTGTGTGACCTTCTTCATTTTCCTCTGAACTTTGCCCCTTCTGACTGACGTAACTCTTTGCCCAGCATCATCATCGCAAACTGCCTGCTTTGTGTACTTTAAAAAAAACAGAAAATTTCACAAATATATCTTCAGTAACTAAGGATTAATTCATGATCATTTGTCACCTTATGGGGTCTTTCTGCCGGTTTCTTTTGTGCACTTTTTCCAGGTCTTTCCATCAGAAGTCCTTTGGGACTTGTCTTCCTGATCAGGCCCATTGGAGCACTGGTATGTTCTCCTCAATTGCCTAATCAAAGGAGATGGTGAAATCAATGAGGTGGATGGATCCTAACAGGAATTTGAAATGAACACCAACCCTTAGGATCAATGCATGTCTTGGTCTGTGTGTATTTATATGGGAGTGTGAAGAGCTGACGAGGATTGACCTTCGCCAGGTCAGCAACACTTTCTGCAGTGACTGTTTTGGATCGCTGTTTGGAAATCGTGGCAGTGGGGTTGTCAGTTCAGCCATCACAAACCTATTCACTAAAATCTTGGCATAATCTTTCGAGGCAAAATTTGAAAAACTCTGTAGTGCGAAAAGACAACTGATCCTGAAGCTACGGTCATAAATACACTTATGAACGGCTGCAAACACCGTATAAACAATTTTTGGACCATTTCGTACAGCCTTCTTGAGGCGGCTGTAGGAGAATCCAGTGTTCGTAGACCGTTGATAAGTTTGTGGCCAGGTCAATGGTCTTATCCAAGGTTTCTACGAATGCCCCACAAAAAATCCCTCATCACAGGGTGGCTGTACAAATGCCACAGGAGCAACATAAGAACTATGCAAGCTGTCAGCTTTAAGTATGACTCAAGAACACGTTAAGTTGTTCTTGAGAGCCCCTTACAGCGCTCAAAGGAAATGCCCGTTTGTAAGGAGATTCATACAACGTGCGTAAGGTAGTGAGGTGCTCATAAGGCAGAAGTATGTCACTCATGCGCTATTTGTGCTGACAAAATGTGCCAAAAGCTGTAAGATCTTCCTACCAATGACTTCAGAGTGCTGTGAGTTGGACAAAAATTTTTGTAAAAAGGCAGTGAATATGCTGTAGGCAGATCCCTAGGCACCCTTATGAAGAATGTGAGAACTCTAGGTCCATCGTACGACAGAAAAGCACCTCATTTCTCAAGAATAGCTCAAGTTGCTCTTGCGAATTGAACAGTAACCGTAAGAAACTATGCACCCCTGCACGAATGTCTGCAAACTCCAGAATTCATAGGAACAGGGAGATTCTTACAAACCCATCGTTTGTCACAATCTGTGTGACCGTAGCTTTAAGAATCAGTCATAACCACGATGAAGGATGTGTGAGCCAAAGTGAAGGCACATTGATTTGGTGTGCAGCAATTATATAGGTAAGGAGAAGCAATAAAAAAAGATGACAGCAGCAAAGCCAATTCAGTCCAAACAATTTGACAGATAAGTTAAAAAAAACAACCTGAAACAGAACCACATGGATGAGAGGTAGAGAGCGAGGAGACGCTCAACTGGCTTGTCACTGTCTCTTCACCATCTGTTCCCCATCACCTCCACCGTGTCTCCAGTGAAGTCCCTCAAAGAGGGGATGGAACCAATTAGAAACCAGATTGGAAGCATCTTCTGAACAGAGAGTTGCATGGACCCTGTCCCAGGTTTCAGTGCTGCACAGTCAGTGGGTCAGAGGCTTCCAGAGGAACAACCTTTGCCAATCAGGTCAAGCATTTATTTCTTATCGCTGCAGAAAATTCAGATATTCTTCATCTTACGTTTCAGGGGCTGGTTGGTGAATTCTGGCACTTTCTGAAGCATCTCTGTCACCTTGGGAGGAAGACAGGCCTTGCTGGCTTTCCTTTTATTTCTTTATCAGGACCGGAGAACGTTCAGGCACTTTCCCAGAATCTGTCAGGGGCAGACGAGCGCAGCGCTTCATCCATCACGGGAGCCAGCTCCACAGGCTTTTTATTTTTCCCGAAGAGGCCCACTTCAGAGGCCAGCACCATTAAGTCTTCACATTTGTGTCCCAGTGCCTGTCATTTGGCTCACATCAACCAAAGCACACTCCTTCATTCTCACCACTTCGCTTGTCCAATTTATCTTTATTTCTCAGTTTTTCCGCCTTTGCCCCTAGTCGCTCTATCCATTTTCTCAATTCTAATGAGGAGTGAGCTTTTCCCCCCTTCTCTTAAAATATTTCATGATCTCAAGGTCAAAACTGCAAATGAAAAGCACACTTGGGAGCTCCATGAGGAAAGATCAGGCCAGACCTTCCAAAGTAAAGCTGCTTATTGCGTACATTTCAGTTCTTTCCATGGTGTGACTATTAGTTCCCTTTTATATTCCACAAAAACAGAACATTGTAATTGCCGGTTTAACAGAGCAATCTACTACAGTCAAGTCACGAGTAAAGTAGTGCTGCCTCCATCACCAGTTAAGCAGAACGGCTGAATAGCTGACGAACATCTAAACCCTCTCAGGTTCCTGCTATTACTCTACTTCCCCCTCCTAAAAGCACGGCGTGCAGTGTGTGTCGCCTTGGAGGGCCCGATCACAGAATAATACTGTTGAAAGTCAGATTAAGTCTTGGAATAGAACAGATGCCTCAATTGCTTTCCCCCTTCATCTTCTACGGCCATTTAAAACATGGTTCTGGTATCTCTGCCAATCATTCCGCAAACATTTTCCCTAATAGAAATCTGATGACTAAAGGCAATTTAGCCCTCATTCTGGCAGTGCCTGAAATTGTTGTGAGGCCACGAAACTGGCATGATAGCATTTGGGCTGAAAGGAAGCATAGTGGCATCCTTGAACTTTTCTGGTTACGATTTTACATGTAACATGGAAGGAAAACACAACCAGAGTATGCACTTTTAGAAGTTCAAACACACAAACTGTATACGTACATGTAATATATGTGCAATAAATTTTATACAAAATAACAGTACTGTTTGCATTTCAATTAACTGGTTTATCCTACTTTTATATCTTTGTCAATTAAATCAGTATTTTTTTACCTTTTTTGAGCAACGGCACCATCTTTATAATGAAAAAAGTCACACAGCACACAACCAACCAAAACTGCTATAAAATGACACATAGCCTATTACGGCATATCTAATGACAATTTAGTCTTGTAATTTGTTTATACTCAGGCTGAAATGCAATGCAACTACATACATACAGTAAATGCAAAGTCAGTAAAAAAAAACACAAACGCATTTGTGTGAGTACACAAAAATTTGCATCCACAGCAGTTGATTTTGTTCAACTCAGGCAAGAAATTCCCTTGATACTTTGTCATGATGGCCAATCAGTATTGATATTCTGCTATTACCGGGAGAATAGATTAATTTTAAGAATAGGGTTAAAACCTTCCTTTTTGATATAGTCTATAATTAGGGAGGGATCATGTGTCTTTGAACCCTCCCTTGGTTATACTGCTAATAGGTTTAGAAAGCCGGGGGGCCTCCAACAATGCACTGGGCTTCACTACTTTCTTCACTCTCAATGAAATATTTTTTTTGCTGGTCATTAACATCTGTTTGTTCTCCCCCATAGATTAAGTCCCCATCGTGCTGTTTGCTCTCTACATGTCTGTTCTTTTCATCTTCTCTGTCCCCTCACCCCCCAGCCAGTCGCAGCAGATGACTGGCCCTCCCTGAGCCTGGTTCTGCTAGAGGTTTCTTCCTGTTCAAAGGGAGTTTTTCCTCTCCACTGTTGCCAAGCGCTGCTCACATGGGATCACCTGATTGCTGGGGTCTTTCTGCAATTGTGGGAGTTTCCCCTACAGTTGAAAGTGCTATGAGATGACTGTGTCACCACTCACCGCTCTCAGGCATCCACCTCAGCTGCGCGCACACCTGCACCTCGTTAGCGCTGAACTACTTATTCCACATTGGCCTGGAGCCGTCTGTCTTACAACGCGCTCAATCCCTCGGCAGAATCCTTCCTTCAGGCCTGCTATTCATCGCTGCAACACGTAAGCTGTCTCATTACTCACCTGTTCTCTCAGCCTTCCCCTGTGCACAGGTGGATTCCCTGGCGGCGGAAATTCTCTCCCTCGCCATCATCTCCTCCCCGCATCTCTACGCCTCGTTGGATGCTCAGCAGGGCGCTGTCTCCCAGGCTTGGAATCCTCGCCAACGCCAGCCACCTATATCTCTGCAAGTAAGCACATCACTGTATCACTCTCCCGTGTGGTTTGCCCAGCTCACTCCTTGTTTGAGTCTCTCCCATAGGGTTGCCTGGCCGCACGGCGTGCTGCTCTGTTCCTGTCCTCATCTTCCACCCACAATACATTACCATATCACATACACGCATCCAAACACGTTTCACAGGTTGAATGAAGCTTTCAAATCTACCTGAGCCTGCGTGCGTGTTTCCTGGGCCGAGAATTATGTCAGTACGGCTCCAGCAAAGCGGACAGCGGGCTCGCACGCCGTTTTTCCACCCTCGAGGCTCGGGTGGATATGATTGCACATCAACAACAGGTCATATTCAACCAATTAACTATAATCACTCACCGGTTACCGTCTTGACCCCCAGCAGGCGTTCCCCCCGGCTCTGCAAGGCGGCGTGGCTTCGGCCGCTTCCACGGCTGGCCAGCCAAGCTCGGGAGCACCGACCCGCCTCACGCCTATTCCAACCCCCGCTCGCTTCAACGGGAAGCTCGGTGAGGCACGGGGGTTTATCTTACAGTGTGAGTCGGTGTTTCTGCGCGTTCCCGGGGATTTTCCCTCAGACCACAGCCGAATTGGGTACATGGCAAACCTCTTGGAGGGGCGAGCGTTAGCTTGGGCTTACGCCGTCATGTCGAAGCCCAGCTACGCGAACATCTCCTATGGCCAGTTCGTGCAGAACTTTCTCGAGGTTTTTGATCACTCGCGTTGTGACAGCATCCTCGCCGACCGGCTCCTTAGCCTTCAACAGGGAACCCGATCGGCGGCGGATCACGCTATTGACTTCCGGGTGGCAGCGGAGGAGGTTGGCTGGGGAGAGGCATCTCTCTGCAGCATCTTCCTCCGTAGCCTCAGTTCAGGTCTGCGGGACGAACTGGCCAGCCGGGACCTCCCTGGGCGGCTGTCCGAGCTAATCTCCCTAACAATTAACTTGGACAACAGGCAGCGGGAGCGGACCGTGGAGCGGAAGTCTGTCAGCCGGTCGTGCGGATTCTCCGCCCGCGTTCCTCAGTTTTGCCCCCTGGCGTTACCCGTCCCGGAGTCCGCCGATGAGTCAGAGCCAATGTTGATCGGGTGCACCAGGCTCCCTTTAGCGGAGAGACAACGCCGGCGGGAGCTGGGCCTCTGCATGTATTGCAGTGGCGACCAGCATACCGTGGAGCAGTGCCCGGTTAAACCCAGATGAGGGGGCCCGCGAGTTACTGTAGGGGGCCTTGCGGACTCTAACCGGTCAAATTCCCTCTCTAGTTGCACACTGCCCATCAGATTCTGCCATAATTCCATCGGGCACCTCACTCATGCACTGGTGGACTCGGGGGCAGAGCAAAATTTCATTTCCAAAAGCCTGGCAACCCATTTGGGCATACCCTGTCAGCCATTATCAACTCCTCTTAATCTGGTCACCCTCTCTCGCTCTCCCCTGGGGGTAGTGACGCACCGCACCAAGCCGGTGCCCATAATAATCTCCGGCAACCACCGTGAGGACCTAACTCTATATGTCCTGTCTTCCTCTTCGGACCGTGTCATTCTGGGCTACCCATGGCTGCGCCTGCACAACCCCGTCCTCGATTGGAGGTCTGGTAGTGTCCTTTCGTGGAGCTCCTTCTGCCTGAGCACCTGTCTCCAGTCTGCGGCTTGTGCTCCATCCTCACCTCCGCCCGCGCCGGTCTCCGAGCCTCCGGACCTCACCCTGGTGCCACAGGAGTTTCACGACTTGGGGATGGCATTCAGCAAGTCCAAAGCCATGTCTCTTTCCCCTCACCGGCCGTATGACTGCGCCATAAACCTCCGCCCAGGGGCGCCCTTACCTTCCGGCCGCCTTTACAGCCTTTCAGCTCCTGAACGCGAGGCGATGGATTCTTACATCAAGGAGTCGCTCAGCGCTGGGATCATTCGCCCCTCCTCATCTCCGCTCGGTGCTGGCTTCTTCTTTGTCTCCAAAAAGGATGGGTCCTTTCGCCCCTGCATTGACTTCAGAGCGCTCAATGACATTATGGTTAAGGACCGCTACACCCTGCCTCTGATGGACACCGCCTTCCACTCCCTCCAGGGGGCGACCTGGTTCACGAAATTAGATCTCCACAGTGCCTACCATCTCGTTCGTATCCGGGAGGGCGATGAGTGGAAGACGGCCTTCAGGATGCCCAGCGGCCACTTCGAGTACTTAGTGATGCCGTTTGGGCTCACCAACGCACTTGCCGTCTTTCAGCAACTCATAAATGATGTCCTAGGAGATTTCCTGGGGGTCTTTGTCTTCGTCTACCTGGATGATATACTCATCTTCTCCAGGTCACGGGAAGAGCACCAGGCTCATGTGAGGCGGGTCCTGCAGCGGCTGCTGGAGAACAGGCTCTACATCAAGGCGGAGAAATGCGAATTCTACGCCAAGACCACCTCTTTCCTGGGATTTGTCATCTCTCACAATCAGATTCTCCCCGACCCCGCTAAGGTAAAAGCGGTGGTCGAGTGGCCCACGCCTGCCTCCAGGAAACAGGTGCAACAATTCATCGGCTTCGCTAATTTCTACCGTCGCTTTGTCCCCAACTTCGGCGCCATTGTTACCCCCCTGACTCGCCTCACTTCTTCTAAGGTGCCCTTCCAGTGGTCCAAGGAGGCAGCTACCGCCTTCAAGACCCTCAAGACGGAGTTCTCATCCTCCCGGGTCCTAACCCAGGTCGATCCCGCGCTGCAGTGCTTGGTGGAGGTTGATGCATCTGACACGGGGGTGGGGGCGGTGCTCTCCCAGCGTTCACCAGTGGATGGAGTCAAGCGGCCCTGCGCCTTCTTCTCTCGATGGTTGTCTGCAGCCGAGCAAAATTATGACGTCGGCGACAGGGAACTCCTTGCTGTCAAGCTCGCGCTGCAGGAGTGGCGTCACTGGCTGGAGGGGGCAGCTCAGCCTTTTGTGGTCTGGACGGACCACAAGAATCTTGAGTATTTGAGGTCAGCGCGGCGTCTGAATGCCCGCCAGGCGCGCTGGTCTCTATTCTTCCCTCGATTCCAATTTACCATCACTTACCATCCAGGCTCAAAGAATGGGTTGCCCGACGCCTTGTCCAGACAGTTCGCTCCTGAGGGCCCGGGGGAGTCGGACCACACCATCCTTCCCAGCTCGTGTGTTGTGGGGGCGGTCTCCTGGTCCATCAGGGATAAGATCCGAAAGGCGCAGGAGGCGGAACCGGACCCTGGCGGTGGTCCGGAGGGCAGGCTCTTCGTTCCTTCAGCGGTTCGGGGGAGGTCATTCACTGGGCCCACATGTCCAAGCTCGCCTGTCACCCTGGCGTCTCCCGACTAGTGGACCTTCTCCAACGCTCGTTCTGGTGGCCGGGTCTCCAAAATGATGTCGCCAACTACGTCCGGGCTTGCCCCCAGTGTGCCACTGACAAGTCTCAGAACTCCCCACCTGCATGTCTGCTCCAGCCCCTGCCGGTTCCAGGCAGGCCCTGGTCGCACATCGCTCTTGACTTCATCACTGGTCTCCCGGTCTCTAACACCCATGACACAGTTCTGACGTGGATCAGTTTTCTAAGGCCGCCCACTTTGTGCCACTTCGGGGTCTTCCTTCGGCACGTGAGACGGCTGACCTCCTCGTCCAACATGTGGTCAGACTGCACGGGATTCCGTTGGACGTTGAATCGGATCGTGGGCCTCAGTTTGTCTCCCAAGTGTGGAGGTGCTTCTGTAACGCCCTGGGGGCCACAGTGAGTCTTTCCTCTGGTCACCATCCCCAGTCCAACGGACAGTGTGAACGTACTAATCAGGAGCTGGAGGCTGCCCTGCGCTGTGTGACCTCCTCTAACCCGTCCTCCTGGAGCTCCTACTTGGCCTGGGTGGAGTACGCCCACAACACGGCACGGTCTTCGGCCACTGGTGTGTCCCCCTTCAAGGCGTCATTGGGGTACGATCCCCCCTTGTTCCCCGAGCAGGAGGGTGAGTTGGCTGTTCCCTCCATTCAGGCACATATGAGACGCTGCCGGAGTTTGTGGACCAGGACGAGAGAGGCGCTTTTACGCACGACGGCGCGCAACAGCTCCACTGCCAATCGCCACAGGAGGCCGGCTCCTAATTACCAGGTGGGTCAAGGGGTCTGGCTTTCTTCGCAGGACATCAACCTCAAGGCCGAGAAGAGGAAGCTGGCTCCACGGTTTCTCGGTCCCTTTGTGATTACCAAGATTGTCAACCCGGTGGCTGTGCGTTTGGTTCTCCCCCCCTCCTTCCGTGTGTGTCCCACCTTCCATGTTTCCAAAGTCAAGCCTGTCGTCTCCAACCCACTCTGTCCTCCTCCTAGGTCGCCGCCCGCTCCCATGATGATCGACGGTCACCCGGCGTGGGGTGTTGCTTCCATCCTGAACTCCCGGCGCCGAGGTCGTGGGCTGCAATACTTGGTGGACTGGGAGGGTTATGGCCCAGAGTGGAGATCCTGGGTGCGCTCTTCTTGGGTGCTGGATCGAGATCTCATCACGGAGTTCCACCGGGCGCACCTGGGTAAGCCAGCACCAGGAGGCACTGTTAGGGGGGGAGTACTGTCACCACTCACTGCTCTCAGGCATCCACCTCAGCTGCGCGCACACCTGCACCTCGTTAGCGCTGAACTATTTATTCCACCTCGCCCTGAGCATCAGCCTGGAGCCGTCTGTCTTACAACGCGCTCAATCCCTCAGCAGAATCCTTCCTTCAGGCCTGCTATTCATCGCTGCAACACGTAAGCTGTCTCATTACTCACCTGTTCTCTCAGCCTTCCCCTGTGCACAGGTGGATTCCCTGGCGGCGGAAATTCTCTCCCTCGCCATCATCTCCTCCCCGCATCTCTACACCTCGTTGGATGATCAGCAGGGCGCTGTCTCCCAGGCTTGGAATTCTCGCCAATGCCAGCCACCTATATCTCTGCAAGTAAGCACATCACTGTATCACTCTCCCGTGTGGTTTGCCCAGTTCACTCCCTGTTTGTGTCTCTCCCATAGGGTTGCCGGCGTGCTGCTCTGTTCCTGTCCTCATCTTCCACCCACAATATATTACCATATCACATACACACATCCAAACATGTTTCACTGGTTGAATAAAGCTTTCAAATCTACCTGAGCCTGCGTGCGTGTTTCCTGGGCCGAGAATAAAGTCAGACTGTTGTTCTGAAATGGTGCTTTATAAATAAAGTTGAATTGAATTGAACTGAATTATGACCATCAGCTGTTCTCAATTATTAGTTGTTGTTTTCCTCTCCTGTTCAGGGTAGCCCAAACCTGTCTGTACTTATCTTTATCACTCACTATTTAAGCTCACTTGTTCATTGTGTCGTCTTCATATTCTTCTTTTAGATTTGATTGGCAGTTGGCCACCAGCCTACAGGTGCATTACCGCCACTGACTTGATTATCATCACTCTGTATCGCCGTATAAGGAGTTCTGAACAACTCCCCATGTGTGAAAAAAAATTATCCGTCCTTGGACTGTGTCTGAGGTGCGGCGTCACATACTTCATTGTGTCCTCGCTTCTCTGACAATTGTCTTTTGTTGTTCCAAACCTCCACAGTTGTGCTCCGTCCTGAGCTTAGCCTTGCTCAAAGCCGCAATCTGTAAGTTAATCGTGTGACCTCTTGTTTTTGGCACTTTTGAACTGTTTCTCTTCTGTTAATAAAACACACAACACCATTCAGCATTTGAATTTATCTCTTTCTCTCTCTGTACCTCATAGAGGCACATATGACACTCTGCCATGCCCAAGCCTACAACACCAGCCAGGAAAATGCCACTATACCCTCCAGAAACCGCACCTGGACTTTGGCCGCTCCCAGTACCAAACAAGCGATGGACTCAAAACGCCACTGGGCTTGGCTGGTGTTGTGCCAAGAAAAGCACATCTGCCATGAAAGTTTCCATGAAAGCGCCATTTCAGAACAATAGTCATCTCATAGCACTTTCAACTGTAGGGGAAACCCCCACAATTGCAGAAAGACCCCAGCAATCAGGCGATTCCCTGTGAGCAGCGCTTGGCGACGGTGGAGAGGGAAAAACTCCCTTTGAACAGGAAGAACCCTCTAGCAGAACCAGGCTCAGGGAGGGGCAGTCATCTGCTGCGACTGGCTGGGGGGTGAGGGGACAGAGAAGATGAAAAGAACAGACATGTAGAGAGCAAACAGCACGTGTTTGGTGAAACCCTGCGTTTAAATCCATTCTTCCTTCCCCTCCTCCGTGCACTGCGTAAAAGTTCACGAGGAGGATTGTGACAGCCTCCCATTGTACTTTTGGACATTCTAGGTATTACAAGTAATCCTGCATTTTGGAAGCGTAGTGCTCTGTTAGGATAATAGGGAAGTATCAGATCTTTTAAATAAAAAGGGACCTGATTATTTAGAGCTTTGTAAGTGAGAAGAAGGATTTTAAACTTAATTCTAAACTCTATGGGAAGCCAATGAAGGGAGGCCAGAACCGGAGAGATATGATCTATCTTTCTAGAACCAGTTAAAACTCTTGCTGCAGCATTTTGGATCAGCTGAAGACTTTTGAAAGATGTTTTAGGACAAACTGATAATAAAGACTTACAATAATCTAATCTAGAGCTAACAACAGCATGGATTAGTTTCTCAGCATCACTCTGAGATAAGATGCTCCTAATCTTGGCAATATTACGCAAATGATAGAAGGCAGTCTTAGAAACAAACCTCTAACTATCCCAGGTGCCGTTTGGTGGAATAACCCCTAGTGGTCAAGAGTGGTAAAGATTTTTTGTCAATAAAATAGTTAAGATTTCCAAGGCTATAACTTGAAAGTTGCAAGAAATAATGACTTACTGTCAATTAGAAAGATGTAGAATATGATCCAAAGTTTGAGACAGGAATAAATTTAAGCATCTAATTTGCATAATGATGCAGCTGGTATATCGAATTACATAACTCAGTCAAAAGTGGACTTTGGACATATTTACACAAAGAATGGTTCTGTTTTTTGACACCGTTTTCTCTACAGGGGTATGTTATCTTCAAAGTATATGAACCAGAAAATCGGTGCAATGTAAAGAAACAAAGAAATTAGTCACTCACCGCTGGAGAAGGGGGGCTCACCCGCTGGCATGGTCGCTGCGTTTTCGTCCATCGTGGTCGTTATTTTGCATTCTGTCGATCATTTGCACTCTCTCCTACATCTACAAAGTCTTATGATTATCCCACGTCAATTTCGCTTGTATCCCGTGGCAATTTTTTGTGTACAAAGCCATTTATGTGACGATGCATGGTGATGCATGGCGGCCATATTGGTCTTGTGAGCTCAGAGAAGGAATAAGGAAGAATAATAATAAGGATTTCTTCTTCTTTGGTGTATTCCATGTCAGCCAAGATTTCTCCAACGCATGTCTGCCACCTTCTGAACTGGCAGATCAGTACAAATCGTCAGTACAGCTGGGGATGACAGATTTAGTTGACAGGTGCAGTTGCTGCGCTGTGCCACTAGGGGTGCGCGACCTGTCCATGAAATCTGAATCAGAATCAGAATCAGAATGAGATTTATTGCCATTGTTCATGTAGTACACAAACTAGGAATTTGTCTCGGTGCAATGCTGCAACATTAAACATGGAGTAGCACTAAAGATAAAACTAAAAAACTATGCGTGCAATAAAAGGTAGAATATGAATAAGTAATACTAATCTATGCAATTTTTAAATATATTAACAAGCAGCAGATATTGTGGAGTTCCACATAGTGCAGTCGGTAGTGCAAAAAGAAAACAGTGATAATTGTCATGAGTCCGGTTGAGCTGCTGTACGTAGTGCACGAGAGTCTAATAAGTCACTTAGTGTTCAGCAGTCTGATGGCAGAGGGGAAGAAGCTGTTCATGTAGCGTGAGGTTTTAGTCTGAATGGACCGAAGTCTTCTGCCTGAGGAGAGGGGGGCAAACAGTGCGTTTCCAGGGTGTGAAGGGTCGGCTATGATCCGACCTGCACGCCTCCGGGTCCTGGAGATGTACAGGTCCTGGAGGGATGGGAGCTTGCAGCCGATCACCTTCTCAGCAGCGCGCACAATACGCTGCAGTCTTAGTCTGTCCCTGGCGGTGGCTCCCGCGTACCACACGGTGATGGAGGTGGTGAGGATGGACTCGATGATGGCCGTGTAGAACTGCGAACTGCACCAACATCTTGGTGGGTAATCTGGCCAGTTAAAAGGGTAATATGTGAATTGAAAAAGATATTGATCAAAAATAACTCCAAGGTTCCTCACAGAACTGTTCAGCGACAGAGTAACCACATCCAAACTAAAAGTTTGATTTGGAAAGGTGTCATGTTCGGGGTCGTCACCCCGAGCATGACTTATGGCTGTTGGGTTTAATTATTGATTATTAATTCCAGCTGATGGACTGAGCCTTGCTCTCCATCAGTCCCACAGCCATGCCTCCTCCTCACCAGGCATCCACCAGCGGTATGGTTCACCACATACACACTCACACACTCATGCACACACACACACACTCATGCACGCACGCACACATGCACACACACTCACATTCACACTCACGCACGCACACACACATTGTTCAATCAGTCTTGCACCGGGTGGCCACACAGCTGTGTCCATTTGCCCTCATTCTGGGGTTGTGTATTTATAGGGTAGAATGTGACCAGCTGTTGTGGCAACTTAGCAATGTCAACCTTGGACAACCAGACTCGCTTCTGTTGGTTTTCCCACGGACTGAATCGTGTTCTTCCCTCAGAGCCTTTCCGCTCCAACACCGTAGTAAGTCTTTCCTCGTGCCTTTTTCTCCGCTCCTGTTTAACTGGAGCGCGTTAGGCATTCCTGTTGAACAAACTAAGTTTGTAGCCAGGTGTCTTCCCCTTGCCAGTGTGACTGTATTTGGACATTCTACACATCCACCCATTGTAAATAAACACGTTACTTACTCTGCGTTTTGGGCTCGTTGCTATTTTATATAATTGCTGCGCAGTTTGCACAGTGAACATGACAAAAGGTATTTCTAATGTTTTTTGGACCAACTAGAATGACTTCAGTCTTATCTGAATTTAATAGCAGGAAATTACAAGTCATCCAAGCTTTGATTTCCTAAAGACAGGCCTCTATCTTGGCTAATTGATTACTATCATTTGGCTTCATTGACAGGTAATTTCCCAGTTTGGGATCAATAAAGTACATCTATTGTGTGTCTTCTGCATAACAGTGAAAATGTATACAGTGCTTTCTAATAATGTTGCCTAACAGAAGCGTATATAAACTAAAAACAATAGGGCCTAGCACAGATCCCTGTGGAACTCCATGACTGAGCTTTGAGTTGGAAGAAAACTCATTATTGACATGAACAAACTGGAACCTATCAGATAAATAAGATCTAAACCACTGCAACGAAGTTCCATTAAAACAATAATGCCGCTCTCCCATAATGAGGGAGAACGGCTGCCGGTAATGACAGGTGAGGGAGGAGCAACTGATCTGACAGCTTGACAGATGATGGCCAGGCTGGCACCACCCCGGAAGTCATCTGACAGCTGCCAGACCACAGAATACAAAATGAGAAATAAACATGAGCCAACACAGTGCAACTAAAACAGGACATGGTAAAAATAACTGCAAAACAGCTGGAGAAGAATATAAGGCAGAATAACACCAAAAGGAGCGCAAAAATACAATCAACAAATAAAAACACAGAAAAGAGCCACAAAGCTGGGTCTGTCAAGAATCCCAGCCCCAGTTCGTGACACAGAGCTTTTTGGGGGGATTTCTGTGGTGGGTACAGAGCGGCTGCTGAGGTTGTGGGGTAGCCCTACAAGATGAAGGAGAAGAAAGATTGCATTCATACACCCACCCATTGGCATGGAAGAACCACTACAGGCACCGATGCACAACTACGGCAAATTATTTGCATTTGTTGACTAATTAAGGGAAATTAGACAATTTCCTGCGGAACCCCAGATGATCTCTCATGGCGCCCTTGGGTCCCATGGCACCCTGGTTAAAAAACATTTTTTTTAACCTGTACTGTCCAGTAACTTGGCAACCAAAACAGATATCTGATTGCCTTGTTGTGCTAAACACATGTACTTTGCCAAAAAGAGCACTGCACATTATATCTATATCTATCTATCTATAGCTACAGTGGGGCAAAAAAGTATTTAGTCAGCGACCAATTGTGCAAGCTCTCCCACTTAAAAGATGAGAGAGGTCTCTAATTTTCATCATAGGTATACCTCAACTATGAGAGACAAAATGAGAAAAAAAAATCCAGAAAATCACATTGAAGGATTTTTAATGAATTAATTGGTAAATTCCTCAGTAAAATAAGTATTTGGTCACCTACAAACAAGCAAGGTTTCTGGCTCTCACAAACCTGTAACTTCTTCTTTAAGAGGCTCCTCTGTCCTCCACTCGTTACCTGTATTAATGGCACCTGTTTGAACTCATTATCAGTATAAAAGACAACGATCCACAACCTCAAACAGTCAGACTCCAAACTCCACTATGGCCAAGACCAAAGAGCTGTCAAAGGACACCAGAAACAAAATTGTAGACCTGCACAAGGCTGGGAAGACTGAATCTGCAATAGGTAAGCAGCTTGGTGTGAAGAAATCAACTGTGGGAGCAATTATTAGAAAATGGAAGACATACAAGACCGCTGATAATCTCCCTCGATCTGGGACTCCACGCAAGATCTCACCCCGTGGGGTCAAAATGATCACGAGAATGGTGAGCAAAAATCCCAGAACCACACGGGGGGACCTATTGAATGACCTGCAGAGAGCTGGGACCAAAGTAACAAAGGCTACCATCAGTAACACACTACGCAGCCAGGGACTCAAATCCTGCAGTGCCAGACGTGTCCCTCTGCTTAAGCCAGTACATGTCCAGGCCCGTCTGAAGTTTGCTAGAGAGCATTTCAATGATCCAGAAGAGGATTGGGAGAATGTCATATGGTCAGATGAAACCAAAATAGAACTTTATTGTAAAAACTCAACTTGTCGTGTTTGGAGGAGAAAGAACACCATACCTACTGTGAAGCATGGGGGTGGAAACATCATGCTTTGGGGCTGTTTTTCTGCAATGGGACCAGGACGACTGATCCGTGTAAAGGAAAGAATGAATGGGGCCATGTATCATGAGATTTTGAGTGAAAACCTCCTTCCATCAGCAAGGGTATTGAAGATGAAACGTGGCTGGGTCTTTCATCATGACAATGATCCCAAACACACCACCCGGGCAATGAAGGAGTGGCTTCGTAAGAAGCATTTCAAGGTCCTGGAGTGGCCTAACCAGTCTCCAGATCTCAACCCACAGAAAATCTTTGGAGGGAGTTGAAAGTCCGTGTTGCCCAGCGACAGCCCCAATACATCACTGCTCTAGAGGAGATCTGCATGGAGGAATGGGCCAAAATACCAGCAACAGTGTGTGAAAACCTTGTGAAGACTTCCAGAAAACGTTTGACCTCTGTCATTGCCGACAAAGGGTATATAATAAAGTATTGAGAAGAACTTTTGTTATTGACCAAATACTTATTTTACCGAGGAATTTACCAATTAATTCATTAAAAATCCTTCAATGTGATTTTCTGGATTTTTTTTTCTCATTTTGTCTCTCATAGTTGAGGTATGCCTATGATGAAAATTGGAGACCTCTCTCATCTTTTAAGTGGGAGAACTTGCACAATTGGTGGCTGACTAAATACTTTTTTGCCCCACTGTATATCTATCTATCTATCTATCTATCTATCTATCTATCTATATATTTAGTGGTGTTGCCGTTATTGCGCTAACCACCCATTAACGCTTCGCCCCCGTTAACAGCGACAAATTTTGTGATCGCGGTTAACAGCAGAAAGTGCCAACAGTACCTTTTTTGGCCTCACGGCACTCCGTGTGGCTTAGCTCTGTAGTTGTCAACACTGGCTGCACCATACAAACATTGTGAAGTCAAACAAGCTGGATTACAGGCATGGAAATCCCCAAAATGCTGTCCTGTTTAAGTTTACAAAGTTATTTGTCGGAGCTCCACCTGGATAATTGTCACAGTCTCTTCCAAAACTTCTTCTTTGGAAGCAAGCTAGGCAGCTAGCAGCTACATATAACAGCTACATGCTTTGTAGCTCACTGACACAGCAGCTGACACAGAAACTCCTCAGCTTTGCGTCCAGCTGTCGGCAGATGAGTACCATAGTATCAGTCTAAAATTCTCAAGCTATGTTCGAAATGTCCATTTACTCCCACGCCCTGTTTTTGCAGTGCAGTGGGGATGTCACGGGAGAGATAGTTGTCTGTTCATGTTTACAATATTGTGTCTGTTGTGACACATGAGGTCCATTGTTTTGTGTTGAGCTACTTAAAAATCTGTGGATGTTTGCTATGGGAGAAAAAGCAAGCTCCATTTGTGGCTGCTGGCTGGCTGGATGCTGAGTTGTGTTGCAGTGATGTTACTGAGCCCTGGCATTCTGTTGTTTGCAGATGCAGTCTACTTTTGAGAATTTTCTCAAACATTTTAGTCGTCCAACACCACTAATATGCACATGTATGTGTGTGTGTGTGTGTGTGTGTGTGTGTATACACAGTGGTGTCAAAAAGTGTTTGCCCCCTTCCTGATTTCTCATTTTTTTGTATGTTTGTCACACTTAAATGTTTCAGATCATCAAAAAAATGTAAATATTAGACAAAGATAACACAAGTAAACACAAAATGCAGTTTTTAACTGAAGGTGTTTATTAATAAGGGGAAAAAAATCCAAACCTACATGGCCCTGTGTGAAAAAGTGATTACCCCCCATGCCAAAAACATGCAGGTTAGGTTAATTGGAGACTCTAAAGTGGCCCTAGGTGTGAATGTGTGTGTGAATGGTTAAGGAATAGCGCCATACCGTGGCTGCTTCATCCATCGAGGTGAATGCCCTCAATTTCCCCTCTGGGGATCAATAAAGTATACAAAATCAAAAAAAAAAAAAATCAAAAAATGGTAAAATATAAATTAACTGTGGTTTATCACATCTTTGGGAAGCTCAGTTCAATTTCTCTAGCCACACCCAGGCCTGATTACTGTCACACCTGTTCTCAATCATGAAATCACTTAAATAGGACCTGCCTGACAAAGTGAAGTAGACAAAAACATCCTCAAAAGCTAGACATCATGCTGCGATCCAAAGAAATTCAGAAACAAATGAAAAACAAAGTAATTGAGATCTATCAGCCTGGAAAACATTATAAAGCCATTTCTAAAGCTTTGGGACTCCAGCGAACCACAGTGAGAGCCATTATCATCAGGTCATCGAGACCTGCTGTCCACACCCCACTCCACCAACACCCCCCCACTCCTAGCGCACAGCCCCCCAACCTGACCCTCACTAAGACCCAGGTGAGGACAGAGCTGAGGATGATCAAGGCGAGGAAGGCCTCGGGACCGGACGGCATCAGCGCAAAGCTCCTCAAGTCCTGTGCAGACCAGCTGTGTGGGATTGTGGAGCACATCTTCAACCTGAGCCTGAAGCTGGGGAGGGTACCACAGTTGTGGAAAACATCTTGTGTGGTACCTGTACCAGAGACTTCCCACCCCAATGATCTGAACAGCTACAGACCAGTGACCCTGACGTCTCACATGATGAAGACCCTGGAAAGACTGCTCCTTGCTCACCTCCGCCCCCTGGTGGGACCAGCGATGGATCCACTCCAGTTCTCCTACCAGCATGGCATCGGGGTGGAGGATGCAGTGATCTTCCTCCTTCACCATTCTCTGTCCCACCTGGAGAAGCCCGGGAATGCGGTGAGGATCATGTTCTTTGACTTCTCCAGTGCTTTCAACACCATCCAACCAATGATCCTGAAGGACAAGCTGCTGTGCGCAGGGGTGGACCAGCACCTGTCATCATGGATCATGGACTACCTCACTAACCGGACACAGTTTGTGAGAACCTGAGATTGTGTGTCTGACACGATCATCGGTAGCAAGGGGGCCCCCCAGGGAACGGTTTTGGCTCCCTTCCTGTTCACCCTTTATACTGCGGACTTCTCACACAACACAACACACTGCCATCTACAGAAGTTCTCTGACTACTCTGCGATCGTCGGCCTCATCTCCAACGGAGATGAAGCTGAGTACAGAGGACTTATCCAGGACTTCGTGGACTGGTGCCATCGGAACTGCCTCCAGATCAACGCGAGGAAAACTAAGGAGCTGGTGGTGGACTGCCACAGGCAAGGACAACCCCTCACAGCACCAGTAAACATACAGGGAACAGACATTGAGATGGTGACATCCTACAAGTACCTTGGTGTTCATCTGAACAATAAACTAGACTGGTCACACAATACTGACGCACTCTACAAAGGTACTTTTCCACGGGCCCCGGTCAGCCTCGGCCCGAGAACACGACTTGGGTCAGCGTGGCTCCATGGTCCCTCGATTGGTTTTCAACAGTACTGCAGCCCGGCCGTGGCTGGGTGGGATTTCTTAACAGCAAGGCGGCGCCTCACTCTCGTGACGTGAAGCGAGCGACCCAAACAAACATAACATGGCTGCTCTACAAGGCGACTCCTCGGTCTGTGGCTTTTTTCGCCGTAAATACCAAAAAGCACCGCCAGATAAGGGTACAGGCAGCGAGACTAAACACTCTGGAATAGTTCTGCAGCTTCTGGGAGAGCCGAAGACATGAGGATACAAACTAGGTAAGCTAATGGTTGCTAATGCTAGTTTGCTGTAAGTACGTCATGCTACACTGTAATGTCTGCAAGTTAGGTACTAAAATATGTATGCTGTGTGTGTGTGTTTCAGATGGCTCTGTTGTTGAGAAATTACCTCTTCAAATGGTCGTTCTGGCTCAGCAACGCCTCTCACTGTCATCAGCCTGGCACTAATGACTGCACAGCTTCACCAACGATCAGTGGTTATAGAGTTTAAGAATTTCTGTAGAAACGTTCATTTCCTGTACAACAAATTGCTCTGATCTGTGTGAAAATCATGGAGAGACTGTTCAGGCATCATAGACGTACCTGCTTCTGCAGCAGTCTGAGGTGTGGTCACAGAAAAAATTGATCAGCTGACACAACTTGATCGCCAGTTTAATAACTATATTAGCCACAAAATATCTATTCAAAAAGTAAACAGTACTGAGTTACGTATAAGATATATTTTATAGTTATGATGTGTTACAGGCCAAAACAAACTTGATCTAGGATTAAAGGCAATTATGTAAAATAGTTAAAAATAGGTAATGTTAATGAAGGCCTGTCTTTCTCTGTTTTTTTTTTTTTTCTGGGGGGGGGGGGGTTATTGCCTTCCCTCACTGATATCCTTGCTTTGTAATCACCAACATATACAGTATATGTATACATATATATTTTTTTCACCCTATTTATCCTTTTTGGAGACTGATGTGATACTTGGAAGATCAGTATGTGTAGCACCATCTTGTATAAAGTCAATAAAAACTTTAATTACAAAAAGGCAATTAAAATAATGCAGTCATAAGGTCACATGGAAAATAATTGATTTCCTCGATACATGTACTGTAGAAATGTATATTCTCTGCATCAACAATGTACTATACATGCATTCATGTAGTATTGCACTGGGAATTGCACTGACAATAAACCTGTGAAGTTTTGGCAGATGTCTCTTTTTTATATAATAATAATAATAATAATAATCATACCATGTAGGATAACTAAGTAGACGGTTATGCTGTTTCATTCCATCTAGCAACAATGCTCTGCACTGTGTGTGTTTATATATTTGCATATTTATTCCATCTAGCTACAATGCTCCGCACTGTGGGTGTTTATATATTTATATATCTACATATTATTCCATCTAGCTACATTGCTCCGCACTGTGTGTGTTTATATACTTGCATATTTATTCCACCTAGCTGCAATGCTCCGTACTGTGGGTGTTTATATATTTACATATTTATTCCATCTAGCTACAATGCTCTGCACTGTGTGTTCATATATTCATATATTTATTCCATCCAGCTACAATGCTCTGCACTGTGTGTCTGTGTGTGTGTGTATATATATATATTTTATAGTAATACGTACATATGTTTATTAGCTGCTCTTGCTTGCTTGTTTTTTTTCTTGCCTTCTGATTGTTGCTCTGAGTGTTGCTATCCCTGTGCTGTTGCAATCCTGGAATTTCCCCGTTGTGGGACTAATAAAGGCTTATCTTATCTTATCTTATCTTATATATCTGAAGGTTACCACCATGTGGCACAAATTAAATACTGAAAGATTGGAAAAGCGAAGAACAATCCAGCATTTTGAGAAATCACTTCTGGTTGGGTGTAAGTCTCATCAAAATTATGAGCCATATTGTATTATATAATATTATGAACCATAAAGCAGTTTGTGTTAAATGTTAAATCCCATTAAACCTAATCTGGGGGCTTCCAATCAGTTGTCATGGGGGGCCAAGACCCTGCAGGTTCTCTCTTCTACCCAGTCGCTTCAGCAGGTGTTGTCACTGATCAGTCAGTGGAAGAAGTTCAGTGGAGTCTGCTGTTGAAGACACTGGTTGGAGGTAAAGCCTGCAGGGTCTTTGCCCTCCATGGCACATGATTAGACACCCCCGCCCAAACCCATTATGATGAAGAGCAGATGCTAATATGACCCAGAATTCCTCCATATACATCCAACAATACAGTGTTCAGTTAATAAAATTATTGTGTTGGTTACTTTTTTCTTAAAAATGAGCCATTATTTTCAAGGTCACAGATAAATCCTTTGTACAGTTGACTCTTTTCCCACCGGTGTCTTAACAGACAAAATGGAAAATCATGATGCAAACACTTAAGTCACTAAATTCTTTATTACAATCAGCAGCAAATTCCAGATTATTCAGAATGTGCAAAATTCAAACTGTAAAAAAGAATAAAATTTGAATGGGTCACACACGGCTGCCACGCTCCCTCACTGAGAAGCAACCGGATCAGCTCCTGGTCCAGCAGATCTTCAGCCTGCATGTCTGTAAATAGTGAGGCAAGGTCCAGTTGGGGTGACAGTTTCCCTCTTGCCTAGACAAAAGACAAATGGGTGGTGGTTAGTTAAAGCAAGTTTAACACATATTTGGGAAATACACTTGTTGCTAAAAGCCAGTGGTGGAATGTGAATTAATGAATGAATCTTAATTTCGGGTTGATTAAAGGTAAAGATTAAAAGAAAATAGAATAATATAACAAAGGGGAAAAAATTTAACAAGGTCAAATTAAACAATAACTCCTCTGATTATACAGTTCAACATAGGTTATCTGAAATGGGTGATGGCTGAAGCCGCAGCTTATATTGCCCACCATATTTCATCCAAGAATTCAAAAGAAAAACAAAACAGGAGAGATTACGATTTGAATGTGACAATAAAGTACTTCGTTGTTGTATTTAACCACAGTTTTCATGTAGCTGTGCTTCGGTAGATTTTTCAGGGGCTGCGTTACATTAAAAATCATTTGTTTTTACTGTGGCTTCAGCAATCAGAATGAATTAATACATTCACTTGAATGGAATCTAGTACTTTAACTGCTGTGAATCACCGAGTATGGACTCACTCAGTCAAAATCTGAAGTTTTTATCCAAAAACACAAACCAGGACTTTTACCAGGATTAACATATTTCATCGTTTTGCTCTCACAAGCGAATATTTAGGAGAAAACAGCGCGATTCAGCAGTTAGCACTAGCAAAAAAAAAAAAAAAACGTTAGCTGAAAAACGTTAGCCAGCACAGAACAGCATACAATTTAATGCCCAGGACCAAAGTGGAATAAAAACACAAACCAGGACTTTAACCAGGATTAACATATTTCATCGTTTTGCTCTCACAAGCGAATATTTAGGAGAAAACATGCATGATTCACCAGTTGGTACTTGCTAGCTAGCAAATTAAAAAGTTAGCTTTAAAACGTTAGCCAGCACAGAACAGCACTGTAATGGCTCAAAAAAAGTGAGCGTACCACCAATAGGATAAATAAGCAAGCAGATGCACATTATTACAAATCACTCACCATATAGATGGTTTTCGTCTACAGCTTGTCCATAGTGCGGTTTCTGTGCAGCCATAGGTCCGGGTCACTCCTCACTGTGGATCTGCCACAAAGCAGAGAAAACTCCGCACCTCTTCATTGGACCACTGTGTAGAGTGCCGCAAAACCTACAACACTGTCTGTATTAATATCATATTTACTCCGTAACCGACTTAGTCCATGACAATAATGCAAATGGCCGTTATCAGAAGACGGGGAAGACCGTCGCTATCGTGACGTTACGACCTGACCAATCAGCGGCGACCAGTCTGTTGACGTCACATCACAGCCTCGGGCCGGCCGAGCCGGGGCCGTGATGGACCCTGCCCTCGATCAGGTACGAAAATAGCGCCTGCTAACCGGTGCTAGGGCTACTGGAAAATGCTCAAGCATGGGGACGGTGGTGTGGTGCTGGGGAGAGCAGGGCCCGTGGAAAAGTGCCTCAAGAAGGGACAGCGCAGGCTGTTCCTACTGAGGAGGCTCAGGTCTTTTGGTGTACAAGGGGCGCTGCTGAAGACATTCTACGACACGGTGGTGGCATCAGCCATCACTTTTGGAGTGGTCTGCTGGGGCAACGGCATTACAACAGCCGATAGGAAGAGACTGAACAAACTGATCAAGAAAGCTAGATCTGTCCTGGGGAAACGCCTTGACCCAGCGGAGGAGATAGGAGAGAGAAGGATGGTGGCTAAACTGTCATCTCTGCTGGAGTCCGAGTCCCATCCTATGCAGGACATACTGAACGCACTCAGGAGCTCATTTAGCAGTAGACTACATCATCCTAGGTGTGCAACCGAGAGGTTTCACAGGTCCTTCCTACCTACGGCTGTCAGACTGTATAACCTAAGCAGGGCTGCTAGCAGAGATAGCAAAAAAACATGACGACCTAATAGTATTGATTGCAAAAGACACAACAGACTTACACAAATGGTCCCCTCCAGTATACAACTAGGACAATATCAGTCGTTACGGAGGGTGACAATATGTATGGGTACATATTCATACTATGTAGGATAACTAAGTAGACGGTTATGCTGTTTATTCCAACTTGCTACAATGCTCTGCACTTTGTATATATAGTTATATATTTATGTGTATGTACTATATGTATATTCACTGCTCTTATTTTTATTTTTCTTATCTTCTTAATTATTGCTCTGACTATTGCTATCCCTGTGCTGTTGCAATCCTGGAATTTCCCCGTTGTGGGACTAATATAGGCTTATCTTATCTTATCTTATTATCTACAAATGGGGAAAACATGGAACAGTGGTGAACCTTCCTAGGAGTGGCCAGCCAACTAAAATTACCCCTAGAGCACAGCAACAACTCATTCAAGAGGTCACAAAAAGACCCCACAACAACATCCAAAGAACTGCAGACCTCACTCCAGACTCCACCACAAGAAAGAGACTGGGCAAAAATGGCCTGCATGGCAGAGTTTCAAGACGAAAACTTCTGCTGAGCAAAAAGAACATAAAGGCTCCTCTCAGTTTTGCCAGAAAACATCTTGAAGATCCCCAAGACCTATGGGAAAATACTCTGTGGACTGACGAAACAAAAGTTGAACTTTTTGAAAGGTGTGTGTCCTATTACATATGGTCTAAAAGTAACACAGCATTTCAGAAAAGGAACATCATACCAACAGTAAAATATGGTGGTGGTAGTGTGATGGTCTGGGGCTGTTTTGCTGCTTCAGGACCTGGAAGACTTGCTGTGGTAAATGGAGCCATGAATTCTGCTGTCTACCAAAAAATCGTGAAGGAGAATTTCCGGCCATCTGTTCGTGACCTCAGGCTGAAGCGCACCTGGGTTCTTCAGCAGGACAATGATCCAAAACACACCAGCAAGTCCACCTCTGAATGGCTTAAGAAAAACAAAATGAAGACTTTGGAGTGGCCCAGTCAAAGTCCTGACCTGAATCTAATTGAGATGCTGTGGCATGACCTTAAAAAGGTGGTTCATGCTCGAAAACCCTCCAATGTGGCCGAATTACACAACAATTCTGCAAAGATGAGTGGGCCAAAATTCCTTCACAGTGCTGTAAAAGCCTCATTACCAGTTATCGCAAACGCTCGATTGCAGTTTTTGCTGCTAAGGGTGACCCAACCAGTCATTAGGTTTAGGGGATAATCACTTTTTCACACAGGGCCATGTTGGTTTGGATTTTTTTTCCTTAATAATAAACACCTTCATTTAAAAACTGCATTTTGTGTATACTTGTGTTATCTTTGTCTAATATTTAAATTTGTTTGATGATCTGAAACATTTAAGTGTGACAAACATACAAAAAAATGAGAAATGAGGAAGTGGGCAAACACTTTTTCACACTACTGTGTATATACACACACACACACTCACACTGTATATATTAGGAGTGTAACGGTACACTAAAATCACGGTTCGTATGTACCTTGGTTTTAAGGTCACAGTTGGTTCATTTTCGATACAGTAAGGAAACAAAATGCAAAACATAAAACTGCTCATCTTTTGTATAAGCAGGAACAGGTTTGACACCCCCCCCCCCTGCAAACTGCCAGCAGTAAATTCTCCAATAAATAAAATGTATACAATAAAACAAATAAATTCTCCTTTTAGCAAATGAACAATGCAGACAAGTGCAACAATAGAAGTTTGAATAGTCTGAATTATTCTTTTGTTTTTAGGAAATCAAAGTTTCTTATTGCCTGAAGCAGTGTTTTATATCAGGCTGCTCTGGTATGTTCAGGTCTCTGTGGGAAATTAATTTTCTAATTTCACTTGTTAACTGGTCAATAATTTGTCATTGTTGTACATAGGTTCTGAAGGCACCCATGTACAACAACAGCAAATTATTTGCAATTTTTTGGGACAATTAAGAAGTTAAATAATGTCCCACAAAAATTTGAGCATACCAGGGCACCGCTGAAAAACACTGGCCTCAAGCGCAGCATTAACAGATTTAGCTTTTTCTTTAAAGGATGGTATTATTTTCTGGCTGAAGTGAGCACAACAAGGAACTTTATACCAGGGCTCAGTTAGCTTCATCATGTGTTTAAAACTGATGATCTTAACAACTGAATATGGCCTTAGATCCGCTGCTATAAAAACACCAGTGGCATTTGTTAATGCTTTGGCTCAATCTGAAAAGCCCTGGAGAGTCGAACTCCAGGAGTAGCGTGGGTCATCCACTTGGCTCCACCCGCTGTCACGGGCGTCCCACTGCGCCGCCCAGTTCCCTCAGCTAGGGTTACTTGGACACTGGCACCGAGACCCTCCCGTGATGGCCCTGGGTGAGGTTGGTCCTGCTCATCGTCCAGAATACTAGGCAAAGGTTCGTCCCACACAGCTCCGTCCATCATTCGCGGAACGGGCTGGTCCCACAAACCATAGCTCGACCACTCTTCTCCAATGCTGCTGGTGATGGCGAAGCCCAATCCATAAAACAGATCACACCCCATAATATTCTCTTCACGGGCAGTCATGATGAACTTCAAGCTGGACACCTCCGCCGACTTGTACCTAACCGTCAGTTCCACCGATCTCACCGTGGCCAATCTTCCTCCACCATACCCACACAGCAGCGCTGAATGACCTCTCACTCGATAATGTGGGAAGAAACTCCTCACAGTTGACCAATTCAACACGGATCTTACCGCTCCCGTGTCAGTCAGTAATGGCACTGTTACCCCATCCAGTTCCACCATGCAATAGAAACGACTGTCGGTACCTGGGGGATACAGTGAGGATGACCGTGGGAGTTGGAGCCGGGGCGGGGGGGGGGGTTCCTCATTGCATCTCGGGTCCCCTCTCTCAAACCTATAACATGCCCTGGCAAAATGATGCAGGAGTCTGCACTTGTCACAGCGTCTTCCTCTTGCCGGACACTCTCTAGCCTTATAACGGTGCTTGGTGGACCCACAGCCCAAAAACCTGGGCGATCCCGGGGCGGACTTCATCTTTACAGCATTAGCGCATTCTTCATCATCCTCCACGCCATCGTCGCTGTCCAGGTCCACTGCCTGCGTCGTTGACTGTGGTTCAGAATGGTGGTGTGACACTCTCTCACCGAGCTCCAGTGATAGCTTGTCTGCCGCCTCAAACAGTTGAGCTAACTCGATGGACATGGCTAACGTCAGCTCGCCCTAGTGTGTGAGGAACTTCGACCTTGTTGCTGGGCAAACAGTATGTTCCACCAACTGGTCGCGGACCATCTCTTCCTCTAGTGCTCCAAACTGACAGTCCTTGGCCAGCTGACGTAGGTCTGTTACATACCACTGCATTGACTCGCCAGTCCACTGGCAGTGCTGGCAAAACTGGATCTTCCAGATGATGACGTTTTCCGGGGCGCGGAAATGTCACGCCATTAGCTCAACCACTTCTTCAAAGCTATCATTCTCGCCTAAGGAACTAAGGATATATTGTCCTTCCATTCTCAAGTTGTGAACCAACAGTGCCCATGCCTGCAACTTCTCCAGTTTTCCAAGGTCCAGTGCTACTAAATAATTTTGAAAGGTGGCGAACCACCTCGCCCAAGGGACGGGCAGCTCACCGGGAAGCGCCAAAAACAGCCAGATTGAAGTAACCCCCGCGTCCATACTTTTTATCCTTGTCGCCAAATGCAAATGTTATGTCGGTAAAAGGAACCAAGGACGAGACTGAGCGTTGAACTGGACACAACTTTATTAGTGACTCACTCTCACAATACAGGCACTTCTGTCAGGCTGAGAGGAGGCCAAAGAGACCGCCCCTCTTCATCACAGCCCTCTTATACTTCAGATGGTAGCGGAACCAGAAAGGTGGAGCCACCACCCATGTCACGCAATAATATGTCCCCATAACAACACAACACAGGCCACTGATTGGTCTGGGCGTAATGTCACGAGAACGACGTTTTAAGGCTGAATTACAGAATCTCAAGCCACCATTTGCAAAGACTCATCTGTGAGCCAGCAAGCAATCGTCAGTATAAACAACAACGATAGAATGGTTTCACAGAAATCAGACCCACAGAAATCAACACCGCGGTCCAGCAGAGTTTTCTGTGCCTTTCGGCTGATGAAAGAATCCAGATGGAACTAGACGGAGCCACCCGAAACGAATGTACGGCTGCGGGAGCACCCAACTTCAGCAGTTGAAAGCTGTGATATTAGGATATAGAGGATGGTGAGTGATGTGATATTATGCATCTTTTACATTATTTATCCCAGCAGTGGAAAGTTCACTTTGAACAGACAACAAAGTTGTCTCTTGTGTGCAAACAATGAACTAGCTAGTCAGCTGTCAATGCTAACCCCATGCTCCATGCTCTCCTTGTATTTTATGCTTGTGTTGACAACATCTGATGAAATAAACTAGTTGTAATACTGGTTAAAAAGGTGTTTTTTTACATGTTGCACTTTTGTGCTGTGCATGTACTTAAGTTGTGTGTATTTTTGTTCTAGAATCTGACCAGCATCTGCTGTGGCACTGGCAACGTTGAGCTGAGCACTACATAGAATGTGTTATGACTGATAAGTTGCACATCCCGTTATTTTTAGTAGTGGTGGACAAAGTGCTCAAATCCTTTGCTTTTTAAATTAAAGTATAGGTAAAGTGCCAAAATTAAAGTAGCACAATTTCCATTTAATATGAAAAGGACTGAACTGAGATTTATAATATATAATATAATATATTAATAGTGTATCTTGCACTTTGGGGAATGGCAGCTGTTCAGTCACCATTATATTTTAGTTTATATGTGTAGTTTATGGTCTATCATCAATAAACTCATGCAGAACTATAACAGGACACATTACAAATATTTGAGACCCATTATAGTGCATCCTTTAATATTTTAGCAATACAAGTACAAAACACCACCCACACTTGAAGCCAGGGTGACACAGCGGTGAAAGAGCTGTGGCTAAACCTTTATTGATAAAAATTATAAAATATTTTGACTGAGTGACTCCATACTCAGGGCTGTACAATCTCAGTTAATGTACTAGATTCCATTCAACTGAAGGTATCAACTCATTCTGATTGCTGAGGCCACAGTAAAAACAAATGATTTTAGACGTAACCCAGCCCTTGTAAAATCTACTTTACTGAAGCGCAGCTACATGAAAATTGTGATTAAATACAACAACAAAGTACTTTTTTTTGTCACATTCCACTACTGGCTTTTAGCAACAAGTGTATTTCCCAAATATGTTTTAAACTTGCTTTGATTAACCACCACCCTTTTCTCTCATTTCATCTAGACAAGAGGAAAACGATCCACCCCAAACCGGACCTCGCGTCACTATTTACAGAGATGCAGGCTGAAGATCTGCTAAACCGGGACCAGTGTGAGCGGCACATCCAGTTGCTTCTCAGTGAGGTAGCGTGGCCAGCGTTTGTGACCCATTCTGTTTTTTTTTTGTTTTTTTTTTTTTTACAGTTTGAATTTTGCACATTCTGAATAATCTGGATTTTGCTGCTGATTGTAATAAACAATTTAGTGACTTATGTGTTTGCATCATGATTTCTATTTTGTCTGTTAAGACACCAGTGGGAAAGAGTCAACTGTACTAACCATTTATCAGTGACGTTGAGCATAATGGCTCATTTTTAAGAAAAAGTAACCAAAAACAATTATTTTATTTACTAAAGACTGTATTATTGGATGTGCCAGTGCAGAAGACACTGCACACTTTAGTGATAGTACCAGTATATGGAGAAATTCTGGGCCATATTAGCATCTGGATTTCCTAATGGGTTAGGGCAGTGCTGTCCAATCATGTGCTGTGGAGGGCCAAGACCCTGCAGGCTTTACCTGCAACCAGTGTCTTCAACAGCAGATTCCACTGAATTTCTTCCACTGACTGCTGATCAGTGAAAACACCTGCTGAAGAGACTGGGTAGAAGAGAGAACCTGCAGGGTCTTGGCCCTCCATGACACATGATTGGACACCACTGGGTTAGGGTTTAATGGGATTTAACATTTTAACACAAACTGCTTTATGGCTCATAATGTCATGATCTGAGCGTCGATATCGTCCATGCTCAGGTCATGCAGTATTTTCCTCCCATTCTGTGTAGTTCCTTGTAGTTCTCCAAGCTTTTATTTTGACAGCGTCTCGGAGGGGCTTCCGGCTGTCAGAGCTGAGCTCCTCTGTGACAGCTGGACTGCATTCAGCTGATGACTGCCTCATCAGCTGATTAATCCTTAGCCCTATTTAAGGGAGCAGCTTAGGTTACTCCGGGCAGTGACCTCACTTACGAATAACGCTGGTCTCCCCAACATTAGGCTGGAGTCCCTATTTCCTGGCTCCAGTCATCTTCTTGTTCCTCCATATTCTCAGTAAGTTTATTCCTTGTCTGTGTTTATCGTCAGTGCGTCTAGTGTAGTCTTGATTTGTGTTTTGCCCCTAGTGGCTCATTATTTTGTATCGTTGTTCTTACCTTTAATAAATATGCAACCTCACTGGTTGCCTATAGTGTCTCATTAGTGGTCCGTGAGGACCGCACCATGACACATAATTCTGTTGACAGACTTGCACCAAACCAAAAGTGATTTCTCAAACTGCTGGATTGTTCTTAGACAGCTTTTCCAATCTTTTAGTATTTAATTTATGTCACATGGTGGTAACCTTCAGAAATAAAACAAAAGTAGAGACACATCTGCAAGTACAAAGGTTTATTGTCAAAATTCCTAGTGCAATACTAAATGAATACATGTATAGTACATTGTTGATGCAGAGAATATATATTTATGCAGTATCCACATGTATATATCTGGATCAGAACAATTTTAAATTATTATATAAAGCATTGGTGAGACCTCATCTGGAAAATGCTAATCAAATCTGGGCACCCTACTTAAAGAAACATACATGCCATTGAGAATGTTCAGCGGAGAGAAACAAAAGATGTGCCAGGACTGAAGGATTTGCCTTACTCAGAATGATTTAACAATTGAATGTACCATCATTATCTTACCGCAGACTACAAGGCGACATGATTGAATTATATAAAGTTTTGACAAGGAAATATGACCCTGATGTGGCAGATTTTATTAAACTGAAAGCACAGAATAGGAAAACTAGGGTACATCAAGTAAAAATAGGACCAGACCAAGGACTCGTTTAAGGCAGAATACATTTACTGTGTGATTTGCAGATATATGGAATAAACTTCCAGGTTTTGTTATAAATGCTCCAAGTGCCAATAGTTTTAAGAGCAGGCTGGATAAATACTGGAGTAGGATGTCAATATACTTTAACTTTGAGGAGCCTTTTAACCTGGCCTACTCTGAGTTTTTATCCAAATTTGCTGAATTTTTAGCTGATTTAGTGCTGAAATCAGAATAATTATAGTAGGTGACTTTAATATACATGTTGATGTAGATAGTGACTGTCTTAATAAGGCATTCAATTCAATTTTAGACTCAATGGGGTTTTCCCAGAAAGTAGAAAATTCTACCCATTATCTCCACCACACATTGGATCTTGTTCTGACTTACGGTATAGAAATAGAAAATCTGGTAGTGTCTCCTCATAATCCTGTACTGTCAGACCGTTGTCTGTTAACCTTTAATTTCACTGTGTCTGATTATTTGACTCCTAAAGAAAAATATTACTACAGCAGATGTCTTTCAGATGGTGTTGTTGCCAAATTTTTGCAGATTGTCTCCTCTATACCATGGGTCAACACAACGGAAATAAAAGATGGAGAGCCTGCTCCTTCCGTAATTGATAGCATGGTAGATAGTGTTACAGCCTCTCTGCATCAGACTCTAGATTTGGTGGCCCCTTTAAAAAAGAAAAAGTCTAACCAGAGATTTCTAACCCCTTGGTTTAACACAGAAACTCGTAGCTTAAAACAGAAGACTCGTCAGTTAGAAAGAAAATGGCATTCTACTAATTTAGATGAATTCTATTTAGTGTGGAGAAATCATCTCTTAATTTATAAAAAAAAAATCTCTTAGAAAAGCTAGAACAAGTTATTACTCTGCATTATTAGAAGAGAATAAGAATAACCCCAGGTTTCTTTTCAACACTATAGCCAGGCTGACAAAGAGTCAGGACTCGGTCAGTCCTCGCATCCCTCCACAGCTTTCTAGTCAGGACTTTTTGAACTTTTTCAATCATAACATTTTAACTATTAGAGATAAAATCAGTCAGATTCTTCCCACTGTAAACTTAAGTACAGCAACTACCACAACTCCTTCAATTGATATCTGTTTGGATAAGTTTACTCCAATTGACCTTTTAGAGTAAGATAAAATTATCTCCTCATTCAAGCCTTCAACTTGTCTTTTAGACCCTATTCCTACCAGGTTATTTAAAATAGTCTTCCCAATTATTGGTAGCCGTATTCTTCATATAATTAATTCTTCTTTAACTTTGGGTTTTGTACCGCAGGCTTTTAAAATTGCTGTAATTAAACCCTTACTCAAAAAGCCAACGCTCGATCCAGGAGTTTTGGCTAACTACCGATCAATCTCTAATCTGCCTTTCATTTCAAAAATCTTAGAAAGAGTTGCTGCTGTGCAATTGTTTGACCACTTGCAGGGAAATGGATTATTTGAAGAGTTTCAGTCTGGGCTCAGAGTTCATCACAGCACTGAAACAGCCTTAGTGAAGGTCACTAATGACCTCCTTATCGCATCTGATAATTGACCCGTTTCTGTACTTGTCCTTTTAGATCTTAGTGCAACCTTTGATACTATTGATCATGCCATTCTACTTGATAGATTAGAACACTATGTTGGACTAAATGGAACTTCGCTGCAGTGGTTTAGATCTTATTTGTCCGATAGACTTCAGTTTTTTCACATCAATGATGAGTTCTCTTCCAACTCTAAGCTCAGTCACAGAGTTCCACAGGGATCTGTGTTAGGCCCTACTCTTTTTAGTTTATATATGCTTCCGTTAGGCAATATCATTAGAAAGCACTGTATACATTTTCATTGTAACGCAGACGACACACAATTATACCTGTCAATGAAGCCCGATGATTGTAATCAATTAGCCAAGTTAGATGCCTGTCTTAAGGAAATCAAAGCTTGGATGACTTGTAATTTTCTGTTATTAAATCCAGATAAGATTGAAGTCATTCTAGTTTGTCCAGAAAAACCTTAGAAATTCCTTTCCAAATCAAACTCTTAATTTGGATGCTGCTACTCTCACGCTGAATAGTTCTGTGAGGAACCTTGGAGTTATTTTTGATCAAGATCTGTTCTTTAATTCACATATTAAATTTGTTTCTAAGACTGCCTTCTATCATCTGTGCAATATTGCCAAGATTAGGAGCATCTTGTCTCTGAATGATGCTGAGAAACTGATCCACGCTTTTGTTAGCTCTAGATTAGATTATTGTAACGTGTTATTATCAGGTTGTCCTAAAATATCTTTAAGAAGTCTTCAGTTGATCCAAAATGCTGCTGCAAGAGTTTTAACTGATTCTAGAAAGAGAGATCATATCTCTCCGGTTCTGGCCTCCCTTCATTGGCTTCCCATTGAGTTTAGAATTAAGTTTAAAGTCCTTCTTCTCACTTACAAAGCTCTTAATAATCAGGCCCCCTTATATATAAAAGATCTGATATTACCCTATCATCCTAACAGAGCACTACGCTCCCAAAATGCTGGAGTACTTGTAATACCCAGAATCTCCAAAAGTACAATGGGAGGCGGAGCCTTCTGCTATCAAGCTCCTTTCCTGTGGAACCAGTTACCACTCTGGGTCCGGGAGTCAAACTCGATCTCCGTTTTTAAGAATAGGGTTAAAACCTTCCTTTTCAATATAGACTACGATAATGGAGGGATCTTGTGTCTCTTAACCCCCCTTTGATTTTGCTGTTAATAGATTCAGACTGCCGGGTGACCTCCAATAATGTACTTGGCTTCTCACCATTAATGTTCTCTCTCTTTATGTCTGTTCTTTTCTTCCTCTCTATCCCCTCACCCCCAGCCAGTCACAGCAGATGACTGCCCCTCCCTGAGCCTGGTTCTGCTAGAGGTTTCTTCCTGTTAAATGGGAGTTTTTCCTCTCCACCGTCACTAAGTGCTTGCTCACAGGGGATCGTCTGATTGCTGGGTCGTTCTGCAATTGTGGGGTTTTCCCTGCATTTGGTAGTGCTATGAAATGGCTTTTGTTGTGATGTGGCACTATATAAATAAAGCTGAATTGAACTGAATTGAATATTCTGCCATCTTGTGTTTTGCCTGGGTTGCTTGTTTTATGTCATGTGAGGGTTGTGCCGCCTCCCTGTAACAAATCCCACCCACATCAAGCAGTACTCCGGCATAATGGAAATACAAGCGGACCGAACTGAACTGTGCTGTGCTGTACCGGGCTAAACAGGTACTAGTGGAAAAGGGGCTTTAGTGTCCTGCAAAAACTTTTGTATTTTTGTGAAAGGGTAACCACCTCCACTGACCACATCATCACTGCTTTCACCATCGCTCTCTATCTCAGACTCAGCGTAAGAATCTGGTTGAGATAGCGAAGCCTCAGAACTTTCTTTTACAGCCCTCTTCACTTAACTCTTCCCCTGTTTGTTTTCCATATGCTTCCATTTGACTGCAACTTTGGACAACTCTTCATCTATGTCAATATCATCTTCATCCTCCTGCACTGACTCAGCCATCCTGGTAGCTGTCTCTTCTTCCTGTCGCACTGTACAAGTCTCTGTTTTTCACTCACCCTTTTATATTCATCTTTACTGTCCCACCGTCTATCTGTGCCTCATTTGGCTCATCTGTCTGATTCTTCTCCATAATCTCACTCTTGTCCACAATGCTAGTCTGTGCATTAATCCTGCGATGTTATTTTAACTTTTGCAGTTGTTACATTTATGACTGACAGGCTGGCCACGGAGGGTGGCAAAGCCGCTCCACCGCTGGACGGCCCCACGGCCACAGCGCCCGATGGCAAGGTCGCACCAGCAGCCCCTCCCGGGCGATCATCCCCCACTCCCTGAGGGCATGATCGAATCAAATGCCCCTCCATTTCGCAGCCAAAAAACTTCATATTATCAGATGTGACATGGATGGTATAATCAAAGCCATCAATTCAGTACTTAAATATGAGGTTTAGGCTTTCCTTGCTCTTCTTTAAAATCATGAACACCTGTCGTCATGTCAATGTCGACATGCATTGTCGACATTGTGCATGTCATTTGAAGCATGTCATGTGCATTTGAAGCATGTCAGACATGACATGCTTCAAATGCGGGGACTTACAACAGAGAGGGATGTGTTTAATGGGGACAAAAGCTGCCTGTATCTTGACAGCTCCTTCTTCAACAGCTCATTCTTTAAAAACGGTGGAACATTTGATATTGTGACTCTTTTTGCGGGATTTATCAGAGACAGAACAGGAACCAGTGTGTCTTTCTACGAATCGTAGAAAGTCTTCAGAAGCACCCCTTGTACACCAAAAGACCTGAGTCTCCTCAGTAGGAACAGCCTACGTTGTCCCTTCTTGTAGACTGCGTCGGCATTGTGTGACCAGTCTAGTTTATTGTTCAAATGAACACCCAGGTACTTGTAGGATGTCACCATCTCAATGTCTGTTCCCTGGATGTTTACTGGTGCTGTGAGGGGTTGTCCTTGCCTGCGGCAGTCCACCACCAGCGCCTTAGTTTTTCTCGCATTGATCTGGAGGCAGCTCTGATGGCACCAGTCCACGAAGTCCTGGATAAGTCCTCTGTACTCAGCTTCATCTCCGTTGGAAATGAGGCCAGCGATCGCAGAGTCATCAGAGAACTTCTGTAGATGGCAGAGCAATGTGTTGTGTGAGAAGTCCGCAGTATAAAGGGTGAACAGGAAGGGAACCAAAATCATTCCCTGGGGGGCCCCCGTGCTGCCGGTGATTGTGTCGGACACACAATCCCGGATTCTCACAAACTGTGGCCAGTTTTTGAGGTAGTCCAGGATCCACAATGACAGGTGCTGGTCCACCCCTGTGCACAGCAACTTGTCCCTCAGGATCACCAGTTGGATGGTGTTGAAAGCACTGGAGAAGTCAAAGAACATGATCCTCACCGTGTTCCCAGGCTTCTCCAGGTGGAACAGGGAACGGTGAAGGAGGAAGATCACTGCATCCTCCACCCCGATGCCATGCTGGTAGGCAAACTTAATAATAAAAACCTTCATTTAAAAACTGCATTTTGTGTTTACTTGTGTTATCTTTGTCAAATATTTAAATTTATTTGATGATTTGAAACATTTAAGTGTTACAAACATACAAAAAAAAAAGAGAAATCAGGAAGGGGAAAACACTTATTCACACCACTGTATGGATACAGAAACATGAAGAGCTGAGGACAATAAGTAAACAGGCACACAGCCAACTATGAACTTGGACAGGGAATGACAAGACATGACTAAAGACAACAAGGACAATAATACTTACAGTAAAAATAAACAGGGATGACACAATATAACCAAATACAAAAAGACAACCATAAGACACAGACAACAGGAGATGACATGACAGACAACAATCAGAGAACACAAGGACACTTAATAATAATAATGATAATACTATGGAAAAGCAAAAACCAAAAATGAACATTAAGCGTTGTCATGGTCCCTGGTCGTGTCCTGATCATGACATAATCCTCCCTTTAAGGGGTGGACTCCAGACACCCCTAAAAAACATAATGACACCAAATTGGGCGGGAAGAGGGGGACAAGGCACAGTGGGGAAAACAAGAACATAAACAAGGGCAAAAGCCTCCATCAGGTGGTCGGCCAAAGTTCCATGACCGTTAGTAGGAAGAACATGATGTACCTGGTAACCTACCAGAGTCCAAGGCCCACCAGACGGAGAAGCACAGCGCATCAGGTGGCCTACCAAAGTCCAAGAGCCACCAGATGGATGAACATGGCACGTCGGGTGGTTTACCAAAGTCCAAGGACCGCCAGATGGATGAACATGGCACCATGGGAGTGCCGATCTCAGAGGCCTTTAACGTGGGAGCTAACATGGAAGTTCTTTGCTCAGGAGATAGTGATCACATGGGAACATTAAACTCGGGAGATAATGACAGCACAGAGACTTCAGCCTTGGGAGGTGGCAAGATAGGATCTTTAAACTCAGAAGATGGCAACAGTGGAGCTCCTTGCACAGAAGGTAACATAGAAATTCTTTGCTCTAGAGATAACAACATAGAGATCTTTTGTTCTAGGGATAACCATACAGGAGCTCTTTGCTCTGAAGACAGTACCTAAGGGGCCTTCGGCACAGGGGCTAACAGCAGCTGAGGAGTGGTGACCCCAGGCGGCAAAGGTGGAGTTGACTGCTCAACCTCATGGATGACGGGTGGAGTTTCTCTGACCTCTGTAACGGGAGCATGGCCCTCCTGCGGCTCCACCCTTGACACGGCCACCTTGGACAAGGAGGGAGAACAGGAAGTCGGTGAGGTGGCACCACAATCAACTACAGCAGAGACTGGTGGGAAGGAACCCAAAATTGGTGAAATCTGCACTTGGGTTCCCTCACCAGGAGCAAAGCAAGTCATTTCTATAATGGTGGTAGAGAATAAATGAAAAAGTACTTGCCTTAACTCCTGGTCTCCTGCTGCAGTGATAACCTCAGGATGTGTAGCTGGACCCGGAGCATGCCCCTCGGGCTAAGCAGGAACAGGAGCATGCACCTTGGACTGAGCAGGAACAGGGATGTGCTCCTCGGGCTGAGCAGGAAGAGGAGCGTGCACCTCGGGCTGAGCTGGGGCTGTGGTGTGCACCTCGGGGGAAACTGGAACAGGCCTGTGCATCCCAGAGACTGCAAGAGCTTCAGCATGCACCTCAGGGAAAAACAGGAAGACCGGGGATCGTGACAGCACTAATGCAGGGGTGACAGCAGAAGCAGGAGGTGGGAGCTCAGAAGCAGAAGGGGGCTACTGCTGAGATCCCTCACCCGAAACAAAGCAAGACATCTCATTAGGTGGTAAGGAGAAATGAGTATGTACTTGCCTGTTCTGCCACTCTGCTGTTGCTACTAGATGGACCAGGAGTAGGTACCATGGCTGCTGGCGGGGCAGCAGATGAGGCAGTCTGAGGAGTTGCAGCGGGCGAGGGCACTAGCGTGGAAAAAGTGAGAGCTGGCACTGCAGCTACCGGGAAAGCTGGTGTAACAACTGTCCTGGGAACTGGCACTGCAGCTGCTATGGGAGCCGGCATAACTGAGCTCTGCAGGGCTGAAGCGGAACAAGGAGAAGTGGGAAGACAAGACACCAGAGCCAGGGGACGCTTCCTCCTTGTCACAGGCTATGACGTCAGCGGAGAGCTCTCCTCCAGCCCGTGTGGTGGCTGGAAAGAGGCTGACTGTAACTGAAGGGCAAGGGGAAACTGAAGACATTGTTGCCAGGGGACGCTGTCTCGTCAGCACAGTCTCCAGCATCTTAGGCGGATGCTTTCCCCACCCATGGTGTTGCTGCGAGGTTGGTGAGCGGTGAGGAGAAGGAGATGCCGGAGTCAGGGGATGCTGTGTTGTCAGCACAAACTCCGGTGCCCCACTTAAATTCCTCACCAGTCTGCGATTAGTCCTGCAGAGGTTGGAGACAGTGGCCAGTAGTCTCGCCAGCTCAGGGTAGCACTGCAGACTGGAGTCTGCCTCTACTATCCCAGCCACGGTGTCTAGGCTCTCCAGGGCCTTCTTTGATGTTCGGGAGGTGCGGGGTTCAAAGACAAAGTCCCGGATAAACTGGGCTGCCCACTGCTCATCCACGCTGGGACCACTGGTTACCAACCTCCCTCTGCCTGCTGAGTCCAGGTATGGAGAGGTCATACTGTCATATGCTGCCCCAGGGGCAGCTGGGGGTTTAAAAGAAGGACTCATGTGCAAGCAGGATATGGTGCAGACATGGAATGTATTAACAAAAAAAACAAACAAACAAAAAAAAACACCAGGGAAAACAAAAGCAGCACGTGGGCTGAGAACTAAACTAAACTTCTTCTTTTAGATTTGATTAGTGGTTGGCAATCAGCCTACAGGTGCATTACCGCCACTGACCTGACCATCATCACTCCATATCTTTGTATCAGGAGCTCCCACAAGGAGTTCCGAACAACTCCCCATGTGTGAAAAATTATCCGTCCTTATATACTTGGCAAAACTCAAAGCAAAAACTTGGCAAAAACATAGCAAAGCAAAGTTACATGGGCATGGATACACAGCAGGGACTTAGAAGGGTGAAAACGACACAATGACCTCTCAAAGAACAAAGCACAGAGACAAATATATATGGGGCAGGAACAATTAACAGGATGAAGAACAGCTGAGAACAATCAAGAACTGAGTAAAGCACACATGAGGAAATGGCTATGGGTACAGAAACATTAGAAACTGAGTACAATAGGTAAAAACAGGCATACACACAACCGTGAACTTAGACAGGGAATGACAAAAGATGACTAAAGACAACAAGGACAATAATACTAACAGTAAAAATAAACAGGGATAATCAAATCAAATCAAATCAAATCAAACTTTATTGTCATATTGCTGTACATACAACTGTAGTGCAGGCAAGATGAAATTGCGTTTCTAACACAATATAATCAAATACAAAAAGACAACCATAAGACACAGACAACAGGAGATGACATGACATGACAGACAACGATCAGAGAACACAAGGACGCTTAATAATAATAATAATAATATGGAAAAGCAAAAAGCAGAAACGAATATAAAGTGTGGGTACGGTTCCTGGCTGTGCCCCGATCATGACACCTAAGCCCCTCTAAAAGTCTTCACTCCTCCTACCCAGCCAGCATGTCCATGTGGGCCCCACCAAAAGTTAATGTGGGCTGTCTTATGGGTCCACATGGGTTTGTCCATGGGTTCCATGTTGGCCCCATCTGTGTTTGCACACATGGACTTTACCTGTTAACCTACTTTCAACTTATTTTCTCACAAATTTGCTGTTTTCTTCTAAATTTGTGACTTTTTTCTGTAAGTTTGGTACATTTTCCTTAAAAACTTGAAACTTTCTCATAAATTTTCAACTTTTTTCTTACTGCAAACTTGCAACTTTTTCCTCATAAATTTGTGATTTTGTTTTCTTGTAAATTTGTGACTTTTGTCTTGCAAATTTGCTAACTTTTTCTTGTAATTTTGGAACTTTCTCATAAATTTCCCACTTTTTTGCTGTAATGTTGCAACTATCTCATAACTTGGTGACTTTTTCCCATTAAGTTGCAATATTTTTCTTGTAAATTTGGAACCTTCTCATAAATTTTTTACTTTTTTTTTACTGTAAACTTATAACTTTTTCTCATAAATTTGTGATTTTTTTCTCACAAACTTTCAATTTATTTTACTGACTTAACTTTTAATTTATTTATTTTCTACTTTTTGTTAATTTGCAACTTTTTCAATTTTTTTCTCATAAATTTGACTTTTTCTTGTAAATTTGCTAAATTTTTCTTGTAAGTTTGTAACTTTTTTGAACTAATTTTACTATTTTTTCTTGTAAACCTGCAACTTTTTTCTTCTAAATTTTCCACTTTTTTCTCATAAATTTGCCACTATTTTTTGTAAAATTGTGAATTTTTTTGTCATAAATTTTAATTTTTTTTTTCTTATAGATTTGCAACTTTGTTCTCATATTTTTTGACGTTTTTCTTGTAATTTCGATGCCAGTGTTACTGCCACAGGTAAAGTCCATGTGGGCAAACAGATGGGGCCAACATGGAACCCAAATGGGACCCATAAGAAAGCCCAGATTTAACCTATAGTGGTGCCCAATGGACATGCTGGGTAGGTTGCAACATTTATTTTTTTATGAGGAATTACTCCTAACTTTAGGGGGAAATTCTTAGAAAATGTCATAATTCTGAGTTTTCCAAGGTTTACGTCACTAGGAGTAACTCTCAGTGCGAGGAAACGTCATGAATATGGGCCCAGGTGTTATCAAGAGAAGGGAGGTGAGATGATCAGCAGTGAGCAGGATTCAGGGTGCGTGCACAGGAGCCAAGGAGGACAAGGTGGTAGATAGGCATGGTTTAACCTGGGGAATAAGGAGTAGGCAATGGTGAGCGGGAGTCAGAGAACTGAGACAAGAGTTTCTGGCTCCAGTCGCAGCTGTCATGAGGAGAGGCTTTGATGATGTTCGTCCTTCGTGCTCAAAGATGACCAATGACATCAATTTGACGTTGAGCTGCTGCGATGAGTCCGAAGGTGGCTGATGAGGCCAATCCGGGCAACGAATCCTCTCCTACAAGTAGGACAGAAGTGGGAAGGGGTTGTGATGTTGGTGCTAGTTGCTCTGCCCTTCCGCATCTGGCGTTTCTGCTCTGCATGCTGTATACGCTGCTCCTCTGCTCTTTGGGCTCCTGTTGTGATAGCACTGCGCCAGGAGGGGCGATCAGCAGCAAGCGTCTCCCAGGACTCTGTGTTAATGGAGAAGTCTTTAAGGTTAATCTTCAGGTTGTCCTTGAAGCGCTTCTTTTGTCCTCCGACTCTGCGTTTCCCTTGGGCGAGTTCTCCAGAGAAGAGCTGTTTTGGGATGCGGTCGTCTGACATATGAGAGACGTGACCTGCCCATCTCAGCTGAGCCTTGCGCATGGTGGTAATGGCGCTGGGGATGTCTGCCTGCTTCAGCACCTCCGTGTATGGAACTTTGTCTTGCCAGCGGATATGGAGGAGGTTGCGAAGACACCTGAGATGGAAGTGGTTGATCTGTCACTTGTGCCTTCTGTATACAGTCCACGTTTCGCAGCCATAGAGTAGTCTGGTTAGGACCCTTCAGCTTTGTTGTGAGGCTGATCCCTCTCCTCTCCCAGACATTTTTTCTGAGTCTCCTAAATGCGCTGCTTGCTTTGGAGATCCTGCTGTTGATCTCAGCGTCGATGGTGGCATTACGGGAGAGGGTGCTACCCAGGTAGGTGAAGGTCTCTACCGCCTGGAGGGTCTGTCCATTTACCTGTATCTGTGGCTAGTGGTACTGGTTTCTCGGGGCTGGCTGGAACATCACCTCGGTTTTCTTGGTGCTGATGGTAAGGCCAAAGTTGTCACAGGCTGAGGAAAATCTGTCCATCTTCGACTGCATTTCCTGCTCGGCACCAGCATTGAGTGCACAGTCATCAGCGAAGAGGAAATCTCTGATGACAGTCTCCTTCACCTTCGTGATGGCTTGCAGACGCCTAAGGTTGAAAAGTCTTCCGTCACACCTGTACCTCAAATCAAACTTTATTGTCATATTGCTGTACATACAACTGTAGTGCAGGCAAGATGAAATTGTGTTTCTCTCGGCATCCATATAAGAAGCAGCATGATTAAGACACACTCCCACATAGCTCCACCCCCCACCCCACCCCCACCCCCCCGTCCATTCACACATCCCTGAGACATACTTGGGGAAAAAGAATAACTAACTATAATATACAAAATGTCCATAGGTGCAGTAGTGTGTATGTGAGATTCCGGGTCAGCTGTTCAGCATCCTGACAGCTTGTGGGAGGAAGCTGTTGATCAGTCTGGTGGTTCTGCCTCTGATGCTCCGTAATCGTTTACCAGATGGAAGAAGTTCAAAGTGTTTATGCAGAGGGTGAGAACGGTCCTTGACAATGTTCAGTGCCCTGCTCCTACAACGGTTCTGAAAAAGTTCTTGGACAGAGGGGAGGGAGACTCCAATTACCCTCTCCGCCCCCTTGACTATCCTTTGCAGGGCTTTTTTGTCTGACATACTGCAGCTGGAGTACCATGTAGCAATGCAGTACGTCAGAACACTCTCCACCACACCTCTGTAGAAGGTCCTGAGGATGCAGATGGGGAGAGAGGCCTGTTTGAGTTTCCTCAAGAAGTGTAGTCTCTGCTGAGCCCGCTTCCTGATCTCCAAGGAATTCTTGCTCCAGGTCAGGTCCTGCGAGATCTGCACTCCGAGGAACTTGATGTTCTCTACTCTCTCCACTAAACGGCCGCCGATGCTGAGGGGGACGTGCTCAGGCTGTGACCGCCGGAAGTCGATAATCATCTCCTTCGTTTTGTCCACGTTGAGCACCAGATTGTTCTCCCTGCACCAGCCCTCCAGGTCTCTCACTTCTTCCCTGTACAATGATTCCTCATCCCTCTGAATAAGTCCCACCACCGTGGTGTCATCTGCAAACTTAATAATCTGGTTCCCCTCGTGTTTGGATACACAGTCATGTGTTAGGAGTGTAAACAACAGTGGACTGAGTACACAGCCTTGAGGGGTTCCGGTACTCAGCGTGACAGAGTTGGAGATGTTTCCAACCCGGACAGACTGAGGTCTCTCAGTCAGGAAATCCAGGATCCAGAGACATGTGGCGGTGTTCAGACCGAGAAGGAGTAATTTCTCTATCAGTCTCTGGGGAATAATGGTGTTGAATGCTGAACTGAAATCAATGTACAGGAGTCTGGCGTAGGTGTCTTTCTGGTCCAGGTGGGTGATGACAGAGTGTAGGGTGGTGACTATAGCATCCTCCGTGGAGCGGTTTGAACGATATGCAAACTGGAGCGGGTCGTGTGATGCAGGGAGGCAGGCTGTGATGTGTGGTTTGACAAGCCGTTCAAAACACTTCATCACAATTGGTGTAAGTGCAACAGGATGATAGTCATTCAAACAGGACACCACTGGTTTCTTTGCCACCGGTACAATGATAGAGGTCTTGAAGCATCTGGGAACGATGGCCTGACTCAGGGAGATGTTATAAATGTCAGTCAGGACATCCGCCAACTCGCTCGCGCAGTCTCGGAGCACACGTCCCGGTATGTTGTCTGGACCTGCAGCTTTGCGTGGGTTGACTCTGGATAGGGTCCTCCGTGTGTCCGCTGTGTTGATGGTAAAAGCTGGTCCGACCGATGGTGGGAGTGGGCCGGCCCTCCCTCTGATTGTCGAGTTTGATGCTTCAAAACGTGCAAAGAAGTCGTTAAGCCTGTCTGGAAGCGAAGCGTCGTCATCATCGACCCCCTGCCTAGACTTAAAGCCCATCAGTGTCCGAACTCCCTGCCACATCTGCTTGGTGTTCCTAGTGTCACAGAGGTGTCCCTGGATTTTCTCCGCATAGGCGCGCTTTGCCGCCTTAATTCCCTTTGAAAGCGCAGACCTGGCTGAGCGGAGGGCAATCCTGTCCTTCGCTCTGAAGGCTGCATCTCTGGCTGTAAGCAGCGAGCGCACCTCTGCAGTCATCCAGGGCTTATGATTACCCCATATAGTGATGGTCTTCACTGTAGTGAAATCCTCTGTGCACTTTGCGATGTAGCTGGTGACCGTATCAGCATACTCCTCCACATCTGTCCTGTCTTCCTGGGAAGCTGCTATTTTGAAGATCTTCCAGTCTGTGTGCTGAAAACAGTCTTGCAGTGCAGAAGTTGCACTCTCTGGTAAAATCCTGATTTATTTCACTGCTGGCCTGCTGCGCTTCAATAAAGGTTTGTAGGCAGGCACCAGCATCACGGACATGTGATCAGAACGGCCGAGATGGGGGCGGGGTATCGCTTTATATGCATCTGTGTTTGTGTACACTAAGTCCAACATATTCTCTCCTCTGGTCTTAAAGTCTACACATTGTTTAAACTTGGGGAGCACAGTCTTTAAGCTGGTGTGGTTAAAATCCCCAGCAACCACCACAAAACTGTCCGGTTGTGACGTTTGGATTTCACTGATCGCATTGTGCAGTACCCCGAGTGCCTTCTTAGCATTAGCTTTAGCATTAGCGCTCGGCGCTATGTAAACACCAACTACAAACACGTTGCTGAATTCCCTCGGCAGATAAAATGGCCGACAATTAACAATAAGGAACTCCGCCAACGGAGAGCAGTGTTTAGACACTAACGTGGCATTAACGCACCAGTTCTTGTTAACATAGATGCATAGCCCACCCCCCCGGCTCTTACCGGAGCTCGTCGTTTCCCTGTCGGCACGGAACATCGCCATATCTTCCAGCTGAATGGCCTCGTCAGGAATATTGTCGTGGAGCCATGTCTCGGTGAAAACAAACACACAGCAGTCCCTCCATTCTCTCCGGGTTTCTCTCAGCAAACGCAGCTCATCTACCTTGTTTTCGAGGGCACGGACGTTTGACAGAAGAAGCGACGGTACCGCTGGTCTGGAGGGGTTAGCCTTTAGCCTAGCATGGATCCCGGCCCTTTTTCCTCGCTTTTGCTTGCGTTCGCTCCGCTTCCGCTTCCTCCTCTCCCGGGTAGCTTCCAGCGGGGACTCCGCCAAAATTCCTCTCACACTCACTGATGCCAAGAGGGGCCGCTGCGTCTAGACGCGCCGCCATCTTTATTTTATTTTTTTTTTTTTTTTTTTTTTTTTACCTGATGTCGATGCCAAGCTCACAGTCTCTGAAAGCATCTGAGACCATTGCCGAGAACATCATGCTGAACAGTGTCGGGGCCAGAACACAACCCTGCTTGACTCCATTGGTCACTGGAAAGGCTTCGGATGGTTCACCATCATCCAGGACTCTGGCTGTCATTCCATCATGGAATTGGCAGACAATTGCAATGAACTTGCGGGGGCAGCCAAATTTTTTCATGATTATCCAGAGTCCCTCGCGACTGACTGTGTCGAAGGCCTTGGTCAGATCGACAAAGGTTGTGTAGAGGTCGTGGTACTGTTCCATGCATTTCTCTTGGAGCTGGCGGGCGGCAAAGATCATGTCAGTGGTCCCTCGACCTGCACGGAAGCCGCATTGACTTTCAGGGAGGAGACCCTGCTCCAGGTGTTCCAGCAAGCGGTTAAGGAGGACGCAGACCAGGATCTTGCCTGCTATGGACAGAAGGGATATTCCTCGGTGATTGTCACAGGACTGGCAATTTCCTTTCCGCTTGTAGATGTGGACAACTGTGGCATCTCTGAGCTCTAGTGGTAGTTGTTCCTTGCTCCACATGGACTGGTACAGGCTGGTGAGCTGTCTAGCCTCATTTCCACTAGCCCAGCACACCTCGGAATGGCTCAATTCACTTCAACACGGCTCGGAATGCTTCTGTCTCCATTAGCACGGTGTTGTGCTTGGGCTGGGATGGTTGGGATGGTTATAACAGCGAGGCGGTGCCACAGCGAGGCGGCGCCACACTCCTAGCGAGGTGGGGCCACACTCCCGTGATGTAACGCACGCGACCCAAGCAAAACATAACACACAGCTGTACAAGGCCACTCCTCGGTCTGTGGCTTTTTTCACCATAAACGCCAAAAAGGACCGCCAGACAAGGGTACAGGCAGCGAGATGAAAACACTCTGGAATAGTTCTGCAGCTTCTGGGAGAGCCAAAGGCGTGAGGATACAAACTAGGTTGTATATGACGGTAAGCTAATGGTTGCTAATGCTAGTTTGCTATAAGTACGTCGTGCTACACTTTAATGTCTGCAAGTTATCGCTGTTAGGTACTAAAATATGTACGCTGTGTGTGTTTCAGATGGCTCTGTGGTGGGGAAATTACTGCTTCATTCGCTCTGGGCGTGCCTGTCACGGATGTCATCAGCCTGTCACTGATGTCAGCAGCCTGTCACTGATGTCAGCACAGCTTCACAAACGAGCAGTGGTTATAGAGCTTAAGAATGTCTGTAGAAACGTTTTATTTCCTATACAACAAATTGCTCTGATCTGCTTGAAAATCATGGAGAGACTGTTGAGACATCATGGACTTACCTGCTTCTGCAGCAGAGTCTGAGATGGTGTCATAGAAAAAAATGATCAGCTGACACAACTTGATCGCCAGGTTAATAACTATATTAGCCACAAAATATATATTCAAAAAGTAAACTTTACTGAGTTAGGTATAATAAGATATATTTGACAGTTATCATGCATTTTAGGCAAAAACAAACTTGATCTAGGATTAAAAGCAATTAAAATAGTGCAGTCACAAGGTTACATGGAAACATGTACTGTAGAAATATATATTCTCTGCATCAACAATGTACTAGATATGCATTCATGTTGTATTGCACTGGGATTTGCACTGACAATGAACCTCTGAAGTTTTTGCAGATGTCTCTTTTTTTATATGTGAAGGTTACCACCATAAATTAAATACTGAAAGACTGGAAAAGCTAAGAATAATCCAGCAGTTTGAGAAATCACTTTTGGTTTGGTGTAAGTCTGTCAACAGAATTATGAACCATAAAGCAGTTTGTGTTAAAATGTTAAATCCCATTAAACCTAATCCGGGGGCTTCCAATCATGTGTCATGGGGGGCCAAGACCCTGCAGGTTCTCTCTTCTACCCAGTCTCTTCAGCAGGTGTTGTCACTGATCAGTCAGTGGAAGAAGTTCAGTGGAATCTGCTGTTGAAGACACTGGTTGGAGGTAAAGCCTTCAGGGTCTTGGCCCTCCATGGCACATGATTAGACACCCCCCCCCGCCCAAACCCATTATGATGAAGAGCAGATGCTAATATGACCCAGAATTCCTCCATATACTGGTACTGTCACTATTGAGAAACGTGTTATATGTCAATTTAATCCTATCCAACTTTTACTTTCAAAATAAGTGTAAATATTTGCAAAAAGCACACATTATTAGAAATATCCATCCATCCATCCATCCATCTTCTACCGCTTTTCCGGAGGTCCGGGTCGCGGAGGCAGCAGTTCAAGCAGAGAAGCCCAGACTTCCCTCTCCCCAGCCACCTGCTCCAGCTCTTCAGAGGGGATACCAAGGCGTTCCCAGACCAGCTGGGAGACATAGTCTCTCCACCGAGTCCTGGGTCTGCCCCGGGGTCTCCTCCCAGTGGGACGTGCCTGAAACACCTCAAGTGGAAGGCGTCCAGGAGGCATCCTCTCTCATGGATCGTCACCTTATCGTGGTGGGGGGGTTTGCGTGCCCCAGTGATCCCAGGAGCTATGTTGTCCGGGGCAATTTGCCTCTGATAGGGTCTCCCAAGACAAACTGGTCCTGGGTGAAGGGCCAGACTAAGAACGATCCAACAGACTCTCATGATAAATTGTATATCAAGGATTCAGTGTACCCCGCCCGGTATGGGGTTACCGGGGCCCCACCCTGGAGCCAGGCCTGGGGGAGGGGCTCGAAGGCTAGCGTCTGGTGGCTGGGTTTCCACCCATGGGACCCGGCCGGGCTCAGCCCGAAGGAGTTACATGGGTCCGCCCTCCAGTGGGTTCACCACCTGCAGGGGGGATCATGGGGGTCCGGTGCTATGTGGATTAGGTGGCGGTCAAAGGCGGAGACCTTGGCGGACTGATCCCAAGCTTTCTAAACTGGCTTTTGGTATTAGAAATATGTTATTCTTCAATTTAATACTATCCCACTTGTACTTACAAAAAAGTGTGAATATTCATAAAAAGCACACACATGCAAAAGGTAGCACCACAAGCAGTGGGTCACAGCGGTTTTGGGCAACAGCAACACAATTGTGCATCCTTTGCCAATCTGTCTGCTGTTATTTAATGTTTAACAGTTAAGGGACGGATGATTATATGCTCCAAAACTGGAGAAACTCTCTGATAAAAAAAGCTGCAACAACACAAGTCACTTTTGGTTTGAATTAACTGCCAAATGACCTAGAAATAATGAGCTGAAACTTGTTTTTATTCGTATTAAATAATGAGACAGTGGCACACTGGCCAACACCAAATTGTATTATTTTTTACATCCTAGGGCATTTTGGATGTACTGAATAAAAAAAAAATCATGTTTTTCACCTTCAGGTCAACGTTTGGAACAACAGTATTGGTATTTTCCGTTTTGATGATGCTACACTCCTTCTAAAGTATTGTAATTCTCTGAATTTGGAATGCCGATAGAACATTCAATTTACATATACTTACTTTTTTACCTACTTTGACTTGTAAGCTTGATCAGTCTCTCCTGCTGCATTTTAAAGTCCAACTGTGCAACTTCTTATAAGTTAACATAAAAAATGTACCCAAAGTTTAGAACTGGATCATGTGGTGCTAATTTTTTATGATATTTCAATAAAAAGAACAGAAAGCTTACAAAAACATTTGTTTTTTGGTCTAGTTAAAAATTACATTACCTTTACAATGGTTGACCCCTGACAGGATGATCAGCATCATTTTGATCAGACTAGGCAATGGAATTTCTATGTAATTATACTGTTTTATAATTCAGTGTTATAACAGACAAACCACACTTTGATCCAAAAGAATTCCATTTTATTATATACAAAATATTAAAATAAAAAAAAATTGCAACACAACAAGAAGGTTAATCGACATTTTATACACGCCGACCACTGAGTGCCTCTACCAGCTTCCAAAAATGGGTCAGGAAGGCTCGGTTGAATGAAGCCGTCTCTGCCAGCTCCTGCCTTCTCAAGGCAACATCCTGCTCCTGGGCTACCCTCGCGTTTTCTGCAACCTCATTTAAATGTTGCAAATATTTATCATTGAATAGATTCTGCGCCTGGTGGCGGGACAGATTCACATTGGAGAATCCGGGCGGGCTGGCGCGGCAGACGGGTGGGATGATTCTACAAGGAAAATGCACACAATAAAATACATCACGAAAGTGCAAGATATACAGAAAAGACAATAGTTTTTAACAAGATTACATAAGCTTATTTCAGCGCATTGTTCACATGAATACTTAAAAGAAAAGCGTGAGTCCGCAGTGTGCTGCGATAAAGCAGAGCGATCATCATCCACAAATGAACAGCTTTTTTATTGCATAAATAAAATGAGTGTCTTACTGAATATATTTGCGAAAAAAACGCACAATAAAAAAAAAAAATCACCGTTAAAGGACTCCGATGTCGAGACCTCCTGGTATATTTTCTCATTCCGGGTGGCTCCGTCTAACTCGCGCTGGATGCGTTTGTCTGACAATGCAGTGAAGCAGACACTGCACCTCCTCATTGGTCCATGGAACACCCTTATTACACGAAGCCATTTTTGATAGAGAATAAATGAAAATAGCACAGCAATACACTGAAAAAATAAACCGCCCACAGTGGTTGCGCGCTGAGTAATGGCGGTCGTGAAGATTCGGTGGTAGAGGTCGCTTTTCGTGATGTTACGACCTGACCAATCAGCGGCGGTTACGAACTGACCAATCAGCGGCGGTTACAACCTGACCAATCAGCGCCGGTTACGACCTGACCAATCAGCGGCGACCAGTCTGTTAACATCACAACACGGCCCAGCTCAGCACTGCTGTACCCTGCCCTTGAGCGGGGCTGAGAATCGCGGCTGTTAAACCGTGTTGGGGCTAGTGGAAAGGCGTACAAAGCGTGCTGAGCTGTCCCGTGTCGTGCTAAAGCGTGCTAGTGGAAAAGGGCCTTAAGGGTGGTTGGGCCGCCTGTCTTGTAAACTTCTGCAGGGATGGCTTCAGAGCCTGGGGCTTTCCCAGTGGAGAGCTGTTTGATGGCTTTGCTGACCTCATCTTCCGAAGGTGGGATGTCCAGCTCGTAGTTTATTGGCACCTGGGGAAGGCGAGCAATGGCTTCATGGTTGATCTGTGCAGGCTGATTGAGCACACTACAGAAGTGTTCCGCCCATCTCTCGAGGACCAGCTTCTTTTCTGTCAGCAGGGTAGAACCATCAGCACTGAGAAGAGGGGATGATCTGGAGGACTGAGGTCCATAGACAGCTTTCAGGGCATCATAGAACCTCTTTGTGTCGTGCCTGTCAGCAAAGCATTGAATTTTGTTGGCCTTGGCACTGAGCCAGGAGTCCTGCATGTGGCATAGTTTGGCTTGAATTGCACTCCGGATGTTGGTGAAGGCTGCTTTCTTTGCCATGCAGGTAGGGTCATTCTGGTGGGCCCGCAGCAGTCAATGTTTCTGGTCTAACAGCTGCTGAATTTCTGTGTTGTTTTCGTTGAACCAGTCCTGGTGATTTCTGGTTACTGGGCCTAGGCATTCGAGGGCAGCCGAATAGGTGGTGTCCCTGAAGGATGCCCATTGGTCCTCAATGCTTGGCTGGTTGAGCTGGAGATCGGACAGGCGGCTGTGCATGTGATCTTGAAACTCTTGTACTTTCTTGGGGTCTTTGAGTTTCATGACGTTCAGCTTCTTTGTCACTTTCTGGCCTTGTGGTCTCCTTTTGGGCTGGATTTGGAAGTTCATCTTTGAGATGATCAAGCGATGGTCAATCCAGCAGTCAGCACCACACATGGCTTTGGTCACTCTCACGTCCCGCCTGTCCTTTGCCCTGATGATGACATAGTCAATGAGATGTCAATGCTTAGAGCGAGGGTGCATCCAGGATGTCTTGTTCTGTGTAGGTAGGCGAAACATGGTGTTGGTGATGGCTAGGTCATGAGAGGCACACATTCTGAGCAGGAGGTGTCCGTTGCTGTTAGATTTTCCAATGCCGTGTTTTCCCAGTACTCTCTGCCAGGCGTGGTGGTCGGCCCCTACTCGAGCATTGAAGTCACCAGGGATGATGAGCTTCTCAGATTTTGCTGAAGCAATGAGGGAGTCTAGTTCCTCATAAAACTTATCTTTGGTCTCTTCGGGGTTTGTCATGGTCGGAGCATAAGCGCTGATGATGGTTGCATTTGGCTTCTTCCCAAGTGGGAGGTGCATTTTCATCAGGCGGTTGTTCAGACCCTCGGGAATGTTTGCTAGTTTCCGCACGTGAATGGATTTGATGGCGAAACCAACACCTGCCTCGCGCCTCTCCTCACTGCTGCGCCCACTCCAGAAGAAGGTGTAGCCACCACCGGTTTCTGTCAGCTGGCCTTTGTCTGAAAAACTTTTCTCGCTGAGAGCAGCGATGTCGATGTTGTAGCGAGCTAGTTCTCTGGCCACTAGTGCAGTTCGTCTTTCTGGTCTGTTCGCTTTGGCATTGTCGAGCAGAGTCCTTACGTTCCATGATGTTAAGGTGAGCGCCTTTGCTTTATTTCTCTTTGTGTTTCGACCGCTATTTGGGGATCCCCGCCAGCCGCGGTGTGCTGACCAGGGTGAGATGAGACCAGCTATGTTTGGGGCACCTTTTCTAGCCCCATCCTCTTGCTAAGGAGGCGAGCAGAGCAATCCTGAAAAGGGCTGCTCGGTCGCTCAGGAGGATGCCGAACTTCACCGCTGTCTCGGTTCAGTGGAGAGCGACCACTTGTCCTGAGCCGCCTGTGTGCAGGTTTGCAACTACAGCTTCCAATGTATCCTCACCTGCTGCTTCCCCGCCCCCCCATCGCCACAGGGCTTAAAGTTGCTATGGTGATGTCATCACTTGTGTGGAACTTTGATTAAAGTGAGGAAGACTTGTGCAGGATCAGCCTCACTCTCTCGTCCTGAGACACCCGATCCAGTGGCAAGACAGAGTCAAGACGGCTGGGGGCGTATCAGGATGCAGGAGCTGCCGGAAGGTGACAATTATGCCAGTCGACCGCCTTAGGGCTCCACTCCGGATTTTCTGTCAGGGTTTACTCCCTTAGCCTTTGACTTTTCCCAAGACACCCACAAGGCAGTGGGGCTATTTACCCATAGCTAGGACTGAGACAGGTTGTACTGGGTTACAATTTACCAGTAGCAGATATAATCTGACCTGACACTGTTACCAGTGTAACAATCCCATGCCGCTCAGCTCTCACAGTGAGGTTTACTTAGCCATGGGTGTCGGATTACCCACAGATGAGGGCTATTGCTCAGCTGCCAGCAACTATCCTCCCTGCTCCTGTGAAGAGGTGTTATGCAATCACAAAGAGTAAAACAAGGCAAGATGGTGCAGCGCTTACCCAGATCCACGACATTATGCCTCTGTGTGCACTCTCCCAGTGGTTTGCTCATCTCCTTGTGTTATGTCCACAAACCTGGCACAAAAGGAGACGGACGAGAGGTTGCACTGGAAGGGTACTTTATTATATGACTGGTTGCTATACTGCAGGTGCTTCACAGTGTCAGGAAAGAGGAGGCCCAAATGGTGGACTCCCCTATTTACAGGGCGGTGTGATGACGCACCCGGAAGGCAGCGTCATCACACCGTACTCCACAATAAAACTCTTCATCACACTCCTCCCCCTTTATAAAGTAGAAAGAACACACCCAATTAAAACCCACCCAAATTTAGCAGATAAAACCCCCAACAAACACATTAAACAACAACAAAACATGAATAATGAAAACTAGAACTAGAGCCGGTGGGTGGACTGCCACACGGCCCGCACGGCCCACACAGCCAAGTGGTTTATTCTGCCACTTATACCGATAGACCGGCTGTACTCCTACCTAAAGAGTCCTTAGTCTCTTTCTCACTGTCTCCCATGGCAAGGGAGGGTCTGCCAGGGAGGCCCTGCAGCAGCCCCATGGCGGACGTGCCCCTGGAGGTGGCAGACCCCCAGGACAAGGGCCGATCTTCAAAACACAAGAGTTTGGGTCTCCCACCACCTTCACCAACTCCTGCGTAGCCCCATCACTCAGAACATCCACCTGGACACGCTGCAGCTGGTTTGCATGTTGGATCAAGCCGTCAGCCAGCCGGAAAGACGCTGCTCCCAATTTCGCCACAATCCTCAGTGGCATCCAATGTCCTACCGGCTGCGATCCAGCCAGTCATCGCCCCAGTCTCTCCTCGGCACCCAATCCATGACCTGGAGTGGCACCTTGCTTGGTTTGATATGCTGCTGTAGTTTCAGCAGCTCTGCGTCTTTCTCCTATTTTGTGCCATCATAACACCGCAGTGGCACAGCAGCCACCGCCGTTGCAACGGACCCCTCATCTGTCATTGTCCGAAGCTTGACTCTGGCACCGAAAACGTCCGATGCTTCGCTGGTGACACTCATCAGAACAGACCCTCCACCCCGCTAACTTGGTCGCTCCCAAAATTGCTGGCCAAACGTGGGCATTGGAGTTGTCCGGTTCCTCCTCTGAGCAGCTGTCCTCCTGAAAGTCAGAAACATGTGCTTTGGTTCCGGCACTGCCAGCGGGTACCTCATCCCACACTACAACGTCATCTACTGGGTCCGGCGATCTCCACCATTCACATCCGGACCACTCAAATCCAGTACTGTCCTTAATGGCAAAACCCAGTCCATAGAACAGGTCTTTTCTTCTTTGGCATCCGTCCATCTCGGGAGACTATGGAGTTGCGCTCTGGGTGGTTTTGATACAGCGTCGGTGTCGGGTGTGATTGAAAAGTCCGATGCGGGAGTGGCAATCCTTGCCGCACTGGACACAGGTGAAGTCCGTTGCTGGTCGGTCTGCCTGGCCTTGGGGCTTTCTCCTCTGTCGCTTCGCCTCAGCTTGCTGTATGACTGACTGTTCAAAGCTGGACAGGCCTGACAGACAGACAGACAATCTGCCTCCAGGCCATCCAGTCTGAGGCTACAGCTTCCCACGTGGTGAGGTCGACATCCATGGCCATCAAGTCCCTTTTGCAGACATCCTTATAACGCAGTTGGGGTCTGCCTGACGGACGTTTGCCTTGAGCTAGGACACCATAGAGGAGATCCTTGGGGATCCTGCCATCATCCATGTGTATCACATGCCTCAGCCAGCGCATGCGTCTCTGCTTCAGCAGTGTGTACATGCTGGGGATTCCAACTCTCTCCAGGACGCTGTTGTTTGTGACCTTGTCCTGCCAGGTGATGTGTAGGATGCAACGGAGACAGCGCATGTGAAATGCGTTGAGCTTCTTTTCCTGTCGGGCTCGCAGGGTCCAGGACTCGCTGCCATACAGGAGGGTGCTGAGGACGCAAGCTCTGTAGACCTGGATTTTGGTATGCTCTGTCAGCTTGCCATTGGTCCACGCTCTCTTTGTCAGTCTGGACATGGTCGTAGCTGCTTTGCCGATGCGCTTATTGAGCTCCGTGTCAAGAGGGAGGGAGTCATTGATAGTGGATCCCAGGTAGACGAAGTCATGGACAACATCTAGTTCATGATCGAAGATACTGATGCTGGGTGGAGAATCCACGCCTTGTCCCATGTCCTGTGTTTTCTTCAGGCTGATGGTGAGTCAGAAGTCGCGACAAGCCTCGCTGAAACGAGTCATGAGCTGCTGAAGGTCCTCGACTGAGTGGGTGGTGATTGCTGCATCATCTGCGAAGAGGAAGTCACGCAGACATTTTAGCTGGACCTTGGACTTTGCTCTTAGTCTGGAGAGGTTGAAGAGCTTTCCAGGGAAGCTCTTCAACAGGTCACACCCCATAATATTGTCACCATGCATTGTTACCTGGAACAAGAAGTAGTGCACCCCTTTGGTGTTATAACAAGCAGTCAACTCCACAGTCCTGACATTGCACAGTCTACCACCACCATAGCCATACAGCAGCACCAGGTACTTCCTGATCCTGTGGTGCGGGAAAAACTTTTTTACCGTGGCCCAATTTAGCACCAGCCGCACCGCCGCCTTGTGGACTATTAATGGCAAAGCTACATCGTCCAATTCCACCATGCAGTAGGAAAGCCCATTGGCTTTAGCGCTCACTGAGTGGATGGTTGTCACAGGCAGGCGGGCTGGTCTATATGGTGGGTTCCACGATGCTGAAGACCAACACATTCTGACGAAATGATTCATGCACCCACACTTGCTGCACCACTTCCCTCTTGCTGGGCATGCCCGTGCATAACTCTGGTGCATCGGGGACTCACAACCCCGGCAGACGGGGTCCTTTGAAGCAGACCTACAGCTCACTGCATACACCTTGTAGTCATCTGCCATGCTCCCTTCGTCCTCCGAGTCCACTGCATTCGCCGTCTTCGTCCCTTCTGGTGTCTTCTGAGACTGGCGCCAATTTAGCCCCGAGGCTAGCTTATCTGCGGCCTCTAGCTGAATAGCTAGCTCAACTGCCCTAGCTAACGCTAAGTCACTGGGCACCATAAGCAGCCTAGCCCATATTGCAGCACTACACGTGTGCTCGGCCAACTGGTCCCACACTGTCTCGTCCTCTAATGGCCTAAAACAGCACACACTGGCTAACAGTCTTAGGTCAGCAACAAACTGTTGAATAGGCTCACCGACTCCTTGGCGTCTCTGGGGAAACTGAATCCGTCATACCATCACACTGTCCGGAGTGGTGAAGTGGCTAGCCATTAGCTCCATGACGTCCTTGAACGAGTCTGTCATGCCGAGCATCCGTAGAACCCTCTGGCCTTCGGTTGTGGACAAGCAGCGCTCACACTCTCACCTTATCCACCTTCCCTAGGTGCAACATGGTGATGTAATTTTCAAAAGCCTCAAATCAGCAAGGTCATGGGACCGTTGGTTCCCCGGGAAACTCCAGGAAAGGCCGCAGTGGTGTTACGCACGCCTCCAAGGTTTAATCCAGTCGCCAAATGTTATGTCCACAAACCTGGCACGAAAGGAGATGGACGAGAAGTTGTACTGGAACAGTACTTCATTATATGACTGGTTGCTGTATAGCAGGTGCTTCACAGTGTGGGGTCATCCGGGCAAGAGGAGGCCCAAATGGTAGATGCCCCTATTTATAGGGCGGTGTGATGAAGCACCCGGAAGGCGGCATCATCACACCGCACTTCACAATAAAACCCTTCATCACACCCTGTCCTCTCGCTCCTCATGTTCTCTTTCCTGGAACCTCTACATAAACCTTAACACAAAATCCATAATTTCCAACTAACCTCTGTCACAGGATTCTCTTTGGATCTCCTCTTGTACCTAAATTTTGGTCCTCTCCTCTGTCACTGTGTAACTCATGTAAGCACCCTCCTTCATATATGGAAAAACATTTAGCTAACTATCATCCCAGGAAAGCCCCAGGCCCTGCTGTGGACATTCCTAAAACACCATCATGCTTAGGTTTACATTATCTGATGGGAGTCTCACCTGAGAAAATTTTTCCTGCTTCCAAGATTTCACCTTGATGATGGATTGTTTATACTGCTAGCCTGCTAACCTTGTAAGCACATCCGTGGCAGGAGTCTGTGGGTAAAAAACTCAGATTCAGCTGCAGAGCTCCCGGTCCTTCTGTCTCCAGGTGAGTGTCAGTCTCATTTTCAAACTAGTTTACTCTCCAGTGTTGATACTTTTATTCCGGTGATGGCACAATTTCAAGGCTAGCGTTCCGTAAGGAAGGATCCATATCTAAAGTTACATGTAGTACATGTTCGTAGCATACTTGACACCACTAGCTAGTAGGACTGACAGCGGTTGATGTGTTCTGTACGGAACATGTTCTCTATGGAACGCCAACGGAAAATGTTCCGTATGGAATGTGGATGCAACGTTCCATACCGTTCATTCCGTGTTTTAGTAGGCACCCTCTGGTGTTCCAGTGAGGGTTTTAATTTAAAAAATAAGTGAAAAGCAGTCTTTAAACAGGCAAAAGACAACTAAAGGAGGGACATGCTGTATATCTGGGTCCTGATAAAAAAGGAAGCAGTGGCTGGCTGCTTTTCTTTGTCTATTATCTCTGTTCTCAGGTGAATTTGGGGCATGTTTTATCCACCCTTTAAGTATGTCTGGGTTTTCTTGCAAAGTAACAAACATTTATTTTGAATCTTCTTGCACGCGTTCTGAATTTCACAGATTTTTTTAATCACAAGTTTTCACTGCTTCACTCTCCCGCCTGTCTCTCCCAGCTCTTTAAGATGTTTACATAATGAACATATTGAATTTGTTACCAGGCCCAAGTCTCATTTCCACTTCGCTCTGGGTAAACATAAGGACAGACCCTATATTAAAACATATTTTTGAAATTATATGATAATTAAACCAATTAGAAGTTGTTTATGGGCCCCTGCTTGGGTTATGGCCACTTTGGGCATGTCGTTGTACAATGTGGATCTTGTTTGGCCCACGTTTGATGCGGTTTTGGCTGTTTGGAGGGTCCCGCTAACTGGGACTTTTTAAATAGCTGCTTTTTGAAGCTCCGCCGTACGCTCTGCACTCAGCCCAATCTGTGGGCTCCTGGAAACCGGAGGGGAACATTATCAAATTTAACACAAAAACACACATTCTGGTTTACATTTTATCAACCATATCCCTTATATAGAGGACCCTGCTCTTTTTTCTCCTTTCAACAGGAGCTCCACCTGCCTCATTCCACTGTTTTGGGGTGAGCTTTCACACATGACGTTTGTGTGTTTACCATTTTACCACCACAAATCTGTCGATAAATGTACCAAATCTCTGTCTCTGTGCGTGTGTGTCTGTCTGTCTGTCTGTTCCTCAGATATCTCCCAAACCGTTTGCCAGACTGGCCTCAGATTTTATATGTGCTTTGCCACGGTTACAAGGGTATGCTTCCCCAAGTATGGAGTCGCTCAGTCAAAATTATCATTTTTATCGATAAAAGCTTAGCCACTGCTCTTTCATCACTCTCACTTCATACCCTGGCATCAGGAAATGTGGACGACGTTTTGGATTGACTCTGTGCTGATTGGAAAATACACGGCATCACAACCAGTCAGTCACCACAGCGTTCACTAAACAAAACAAGGAAGTGAAAATGACAAATTTGACTAGAAAAAGATAATACTGAAGATTTAATGCTTAAAAAATTAGACCATAAAGTTGCCGTGATTGCGTAGGTCTAAAGGATAATTTGGCATATGTGGAGAACACGAGGCACATGAGCAGACTGGGTGGAGCGTCAGTGGGGACCGGGTCTGACAAAGAACCCCGGTGTATTAACACAGGACATGCCGAGAGAAGCAGCGGCTGACCGGGCGGACCACAGTCCTTCGCGAGGAGGCACGCCCAGCCTGCCCAGTCAGTGGTAGATGGGAGTCCCAGCTGCTGTTTCACCTGTGTGGTACCACTGTACTTTGCAGGACACCGAGTCCCACCTATTAATAATAATACCGCCATGATTGTAGAGCAGAATGGCCAGAATGACTTAATGACCAAACGCAGGACACAAAAACACCCACATTACAAAATAAATCATTTTTAGTTAAATATTTACTGACAAATGGGCAACACTGACGCAACAGTTGCAGTCAAACGGGTCCTTCTGCTGTGAATAATAATGTTGGCTGTTTTGTAGTTAATTTGGTTGATTACAGTTTTAAAAAACCTTTTAATAACAAAATATTACAAACATATAAACTGATGCACTACAATGGGTCTGAAATATTTGTAAACGTCTCCTGTTATAGCACTGCATGAGTTTATTGGCGATACACAGAAGAAATTCAATATTCCACTGAACTCCATCACTGAACAGTGATAGAAACTAAAATAATTATAATGATGACTGAACAACTGTCATTCTCCAAAGTGAAGATTCACTATTATGAATATAAGTGATAAAAGATCAGACAAATAAGTGATCTGACAAACAAATAAACAAGGATCTGACACAGTCGCTAATATCGGATGTCCCATTCATTTTCAATATTTAGGTATTCTGTAATTGTCACGCCGCGCCATTCATCAGCGGCGCCACCTGCTCATGCACCTGCTACTCGTCAGCGGCGAAGGATAAAAGCCGCCTCGCCCTGAGCGTCGGCCTGAAGCCGTAGACTTCATTCCTCTTTCATGGGCTTCTACCACATTCTCTTCAGCATCCTCATCTCCGGTAAGAAAATCGCTTACCTCATCTCTCCAGTCTGCTCCCCTGTGCACAGGTGGATTCCTCGGCGGCGGACTATCCCGTCCCTCGTCTCTCCTCGCTGCTGCACCGAGCCCTGCAGGTGGCTGTCTCCCGGGCTTCCATCCTTGAAGCGCCAGTCATCTGTCCCAACAAGGTTGCCGGCTGAACGGTCTCCTGCCTCTGGGTCCGAAGCAGACGCCACCACCAACACATTAACATTCCGCAGACACGCACCCAAACATCCCTGTTGTTAATAAACGGTTTGAACTACTCTGAGCCTGTGTGTGTGCGTCTCCTGAGCCGAACGTTATGTCAGTACGGCTTCAGCAGAGCGGCTCGGCAGACGGCGGGCTCGCACACCGGTTTACCATCCTCGAGGCTCGGGTGGATCAGATTGTTTATCAGCAACAGGTGGTTCTTAATCAATTATTAGAACTAACTAACCGATTGAACCGCTTGGACCCCCAACAGCCGTTCCTCCCGACTCGCCAGGGTGGCGCGGCTCCTGCTGTTCCAGCGGCCGTCCAGCCGGCTCCAGTGGCACCGGTTCGGCTCACGCCGATTCCGACCCCCGCCCGCTTTAGCGGTAAGCTCGGCGGAGCGCGGGGGTTCATTATGCAGTGTGAGTCCGTGTTCCACCGTGTGCCCGGAGATTTTCCCTCGGATCACAGCCGAATTGGTTACATAGGGAATCTTCTGGAGGGGCGTGCGTTAACTTGGACCTACGCCGTAATGGCGAGGCCCAGTTATGCCACCCTCACCTATGACCAATTCGTGAGGCGCTTTCTGGAGGTCTTTGACCATTCTCAAACCGAAACGGTCCAGGTCGATCGGCTTCTCGCTCTCCAGCAGGGAAGCCGGTCGGCAGCGGACCACTCGGTCGACTTCCGGGTAGCGGCGGAGGAATTGGGCTGGGAGGAACGCTCCCTCTGTGGCCTGTTCCTCCGCAGCCTCAATAGTGATCTGAGGGATGAACTGGCTGGTCGGGATATCCCTGGGACGCTAGCGGAGCTGACGTCCTTAGCGATAAGTTTGGATAACAGGCTGCGCGAGCGCTCCTCGGGGCGGAGGTCATCTTCTTCTCGCCTTCGTGGAGCCTCGCCGCACCTGTTCCAAGCTCGCCCCCTGGCGGCGCCGCCAGCATCGCGCCCCGAGGAGTCAGAGCCGATGGTGACGGGCTGGACTAAACTTTCCCCTGTGGAGAAACAACGCCGCCGTGAGTTGGGCCTCTGCATGTATTGCGGAGGCGACCAACACACCGTGGAGCGTTGTCCACGGAAAGCCAGTCGGTGGGGTCCGCGAGTCACTGTTGGAAGCCTCGCGGATGTCAATCGGTTAGGATCACTCACTCAATTGAAGCTGCCCATCCGTTTCTGCCATAACCCCACTGGGCACCTCACCCACGCACTGGTGGATTCGGGCGCAGAAGGCAGCTTCATTTCACAAAGCCTGGCAACCCGATTGGGCATCCGCTGCCAGGCACTCAACACTCCCATCTCCCTAATCCACCTCTCCCGTGCCACCCTCGGGAGAGTGACACATCAAACTGTCCCCCTACCGGTCATCATCTCGGGAAACCACCGGGAGGAGATGACCTTTTACGTCCTTCCCAACTCTGTGTCGCCCGTCATCCTGGGGTATCCCTGGCTCCGCCTTCACAATCCGGTCCTGGATTGGAAATCAGCTGGGATATCGGCATGGAGTACGTTCTGTATGGGCACCTGCCTTCAGTCCGCTGCCTGCTCTCCGTCCGCTCCTCCCCCTGCGACGGACGCTGCACCCCCGGACCTGTCTCTGGTGCCCCCAGAATTTCACGACCTGGGTATGGTGTTCAGCAAAGCGAAAGCTATGTCTCTCCCCCCTCATCGGCCCTATGACTGCGCCATCAACCTCCGCCAGGGGGCTCCCTTACCTTCTGGTCGCCTTTACAGCCTGTCTGCGCCGGAGAAGGAGACGATGAACGCCTACCTGAAGGAGTCATTAAGTGCTGGGATTATCCGCCCATCATCGTCACCCGTGGGGGCAGGGTTCTTCTTCGTGGGAAAGAAGGATGGGTCCCTCCGCCCTTGTATCGACTACCGGGCCCTCAATAATATCACGGAGAAGGACCGTTACACCCTGCCTCTCATGGACACTGCTTTCCACTCCCTCCAGGGGGCGACCTGGTTCACCAAGCTGGACCTACGCAGCGCTTACCACCTCGTCCGGATCCGGGAGGGAGATGAGTGGAAAACGGCCTTCCGTACCCCGAACGGCCACTTTGAATACCTGGTGATGCCGTTCGGGTTGACCAACGCTCCTGCAGTCTTCCAGCGCCTCATTAATGACGTCCTCCGGGACTTCATTGGCCTTTTCGTGTTCGTCTACCTGGACGATATTCTCATCTTCTCCAAGTCCAGGGATGAGCACCAGGTCCACGTGAGGCGGGTCCTCCAAAGGCTGCTGGAGAATCGTCTGTACGTTAAGGCAGAAAAGTGTGAATTTTACGCCAGGAGTACGTCCTTCCTGGGGTTCATCATCGCCCACGATAAGGTGCTCCCCGACCCAGAGAAGGTAAAGGCGGTGGTGGAATGGCCCACACCTGCATCCCGGAAACAGGTGCAGCAATTTGTTGGCTTCGCCAATTTCTACCGCCGCTTTGTCCCCAACTTCAGTGCCATCGTTGGACCACTGACCCGCCTCACGTCCCCGAAGGTCCCGTTCCGGTGGACCGAAGAGGTCGCTGCCGCCTTTGAGGCGCTGAAGGCAGAATTCTCCTCCTCCCGGGTCCTTCGCCAGGTCGACCCCGCGCTGCAGTGCATTGTAGAGGTAGACGCTTCGGACACGGGAGTGGGAGCAGTGCTGTCCCAGCGGTCGCCGGACGATGGCGCCAAGCGACCGTGCGCCTTCTTCTCCCGGCGCTTGTCCCCGGTGGAGAGAAACTACGATGTGGGGGACAGGGAGCTCTTGGCCATCAAGCTTGCCCTGCAGGAGTGGCGCCACTGGTTAGAGGGGGCGAACCTGCCGTTTGTGGTCCTCACGGACCACAAGAACTTGGAATACTTACGATCTGCCAAGCGCCTGAACGCCCGCCAGGCGCGCTGGTCCCTGTTCTTCGCCAGGTTCCAATTTTCCATCACCTTCAGGCCTGGCTCTAAGAACGTCCTGCCTGACGCCCTCTCCAGGCAGTTCGCCCCCGTGGAGTCGGAGGAGGCGCCCCACTCCATCCTGCCCAGGTTGTGCGTCGTGGGAGCCATCTCGTGGGACATCGAGAGCAAGATCCGGAAGGCACAGGAGGTGGAACCTGACCCTGGCGGCGGACCGGAGGGGAGGCTGTTCGTGCCATCCGCGGTCCGAGGAGAGGTCATCCACTGGCTCCACACCTCCAAGCTCACCTGTCACCCTGGCACCTCCCGGATGATAGATCTCCTCCAACGGTCCTTTTGGTGGCCAGGCCTGCGGAGGGATGCAGCCCGCTACGCCCGGGCTTGCCCAATCTGTGCCACCTGCAAGTCGGGAAATGCCCCTCCAGCGGGTCTGCTCCAGCCCCTGCCCGTCCCTGGCAGGCCCTGGTCGCACATCGCACTGGATTTCGTCACCGGACTCCCCGTCTCCAACTCCTATGACACCATCCTGACCATCGTGGACCGCTTCTCCAAGGCCGTGCACTTCGTCCCCCTGCGAGGCCTCCCTACTGCCCTGGAGACGGCGGACCTCCTCGTCCAACACGTGGTCAGGCTGCATGGGATTCCGGTGGACGTGGTCTCGGACCGGGGCCCCCAGTTTTCATCTGAGGTTTGGAGGTCTTTCTGCAACGCCATCGGAGCCAAGGTGAGCCTCTCCTCCGGCCATCACCCCCAATCCAACGGGCAGTGTGAGAGGACCAACCAGGAGCTGGAGGCTGCGCTCCGCTGTGTGTCCAGATCCAAACCCACGTCCTGGAGCAACCATCTTGCCTGGGTTGAATATGCCCACAACACCGCTCGCTCTTCTGCTACAGGGATGTCCCCCTTCAAAGCGTCCCTGGGTTACGACCCCCCGCTGTTTCCGGAGCAGGAGAGTGAAGTAACTGTCCCATCAGTTAGGGCCCATCTCAGGCAGTTCCGCTCCACCTGGGCTGCCGCGCGCCATGCGCTATTACGCACAGCGGAGCGCAACAGGACTGTGGCGGACCGGCGTAGGAGACCTGCCCCGGCGTACAGAGTTGGGCAGCTTGTTTACGTTTCCACCCAGGACGTCACTCTAAAAGGCGAGAGGAGAAAGCTGGCACAGCGCTTCATGGGTCCCTACCCCATCACCCGGATCATCAACCCGGTGGCTGTGCGTGTGGCTATTCCCCCCTCCCTCCGCATTCATCCTACTTTCCACGTGTCGAAGGTGAAACTGGCGGTTACTGACCCCCTTTGCCCTCCTCTTGCAGTACTTGGTGGACTGGGAGGGCTATGGGCCCGAGCATCGACAGTGGGTGCCCCCGTCGTTTGTGTTGGACCCATCGCTCATCGCGGACTTCCACCGAGCGCACCCGGATAAGCCATCGCCAGGAGGCGCTGCTAGAGGGGGGAGTACTGTCACGCCGCGCCATTCATCAGCGGCACCACCTGCTCATGCACCTGCTACTCGTCAGCGGCGAAGGATAAAAGCCGCCTCGCCCTGAGCGTCGGCCTGAAGCCGTAGACTTCATTCCTCTTTCATGGGCTTCTACCACATTCTCTTCAGCATCCTCATCTCCGGTAAGAAAATCGCTTACCTCATCTCTCCAGTCTGCTCCCCTGTGCACAGGTGGATTCCTCGGCGGCGGACTATCCCGTCCCTCGTCTCTCCTCGCTGCTGCACCGAGCCCTGCAGGTGGCTGTCTCCCGGGCTTCCATCCTTGAAGCGCCAGTCATCTGTCCCAACAAGGTTGCCGGCTGAACGGTCTCCTGCCTCTGGGTCCGAAGCAGACGCCACCACCAACACATTAACATTCCGCAGACACGCACCCAAACATCCCTGTTGTTAATAAACGGTTTGAACTACTCTGAGCCTGTGTGTGTGCGTCTCCTGAGCCGAACGTTATGTCAGTACGGCTTCAGCAGAGCGGCTCGGCAGACGGCGGGCTCGCACACCGGTTTACCATCCTCGAGGCTCGGGTGGATCAGATTGTTTATCAGCAACAGGTGGTTCTTAATCAATTATTAGAACTAACTAACCGATTGAACCGCTTGGACCCCCAACAGCCGTTCCTCCCGACTCGCCAGGGTGGCGCGGCTCCTGCTGTTCCAGCGGCCGTCCAGCCGGCTCCAGTGGCACCGGTTCGGCTCACGCCGATTCCGACCCCCGCCCGCTTTAGCGGTAAGCTCGGCGGAGCGCGGGGGTTCATTATGCAGTGTGAGTCCGTGTTCCACCGTGTGCCCGGAGATTTTCCCTCGGATCACAGCCGAATTGGTTACATAGGGAATCTTCTGGAGGGGCGTGCGTTAACTTGGACCTACGCCGTAATGGCGAGGCCCAGTTATGCCACCCTCACCTATGACCAATTCGTGAGGCGCTTTCTGGAGGTCTTTGACCATTCTCAAACCGAAACGGTCCAGGTCGATCGGCTTCTCGCTCTCCAGCAGGGAAGCCGGTCGGCAGCGGACCACTCGGTCGACTTCCGGGTAGCGGCGGAGGAATTGGGCTGGGAGGAACGCTCCCTCTGTGGCCTGTTCCTCCGCAGCCTCAATAGTGATCTGAGGGATGAACTGGCTGGTCGGGATATCCCTGGGACGCTAGCGGAGCTGACGTCCTTAGCGATAAGTTTGGATAACAGGCTGCGCGAGCGCTCCTCGGGGCGGAGGTCATCTTCTTCTCGCCTTCGTGGAGCCTCGCCGCACCTGTTCCAAGCTCGCCCCCTGGCGGCGCCGCCAGCATCGCGCCCCGAGGAGTCAGAGCCGATGGTGACGGGCTGGACTAAACTTTCCCCTGTGGAGAAACAACGCCGCCGTGAGTTGGGCCTCTGCATGTATTGCGGAGGCGACCAACACACCGTGGAGCGTTGTCCACGGAAAGCCAGTCGGTGGGGTCCGCGAGTCACTGTTGGAAGCCTCGCGGATGTCAATCGGTTAGGATCACTCACTCAATTGAAGCTGCCCATCCGTTTCTGCCATAACCCCACTGGGCACCTCACCCACGCACTGGTGGATTCGGGCGCAGAAGGCAGCTTCATTTCACAAAGCCTGGCAACCCGATTGGGCATCCGCTGCCAGGCACTCAACACTCCCATCTCCCTAATCCACCTCTCCCGTGCCACCCTCGGGAGAGTGACACATCAAACTGTCCCCCTACCGGTCATCATCTCGGGAAACCACCGGGAGGAGATGACCTTTTACGTCCTTCCCAACTCTGTGTCGCCCGTCATCCTGGGGTATCCCTGGCTCCGCCTTCACAATCCGGTCCTGGATTGGAAATCAGCTGGGATATCGGCATGGAGTACGTTCTGTATGGGCACCTGCCTTCAGTCCGCTGCCTGCTCTCCGTCCGCTCCTCCCCCTGCGACGGACGCTGCACCCCCGGACCTGTCTCTGGTGCCCCCAGAATTTCACGACCTGGGTATGGTGTTCAGCAAAGCGAAAGCTATGTCTCTCCCCCCTCATCGGCCCTATGACTGCGCCATCAACCTCCGCCAGGGGGCTCCCTTACCTTCTGGTCGCCTTTACAGCCTGTCTGCGCCGGAGAAGGAGACGATGAACGCCTACCTGAAGGAGTCATTAAGTGCTGGGATTATCCGCCCATCATCGTCACCCGTGGGGGCAGGGTTCTTCTTCGTGGGAAAGAAGGATGGGTCCCTCCGCCCTTGTATCGACTACCGGGCCCTCAATAATATCACGGAGAAGGACCGTTACACCCTGCCTCTCATGGACACTGCTTTCCACTCCCTCCAGGGGGCGACCTGGTTCACCAAGCTGGACCTACGCAGCGCTTACCACCTCGTCCGGATCCGGGAGGGAGATGAGTGGAAAACGGCCTTCCGTACCCCGAACGGCCACTTTGAATACCTGGTGATGCCGTTCGGGTTGACCAACGCTCCTGCAGTCTTCCAGCGCCTCATTAATGACGTCCTCCGGGACTTCATTGGCCTTTTCGTGTTCGTCTACCTGGACGATATTCTCATCTTCTCCAAGTCCAGGGATGAGCACCAGGTCCACGTGAGGCGGGTCCTCCAAAGGCTGCTGGAGAATCGTCTGTACGTTAAGGCAGAAAAGTGTGAATTTTACGCCAGGAGTACGTCCTTCCTGGGGTTCATCATCGCCCACGATAAGGTGCTCCCCGACCCAGAGAAGGTAAAGGCGGTGGTGGAATGGCCCACACCTGCATCCCGGAAACAGGTGCAGCAATTTGTTGGCTTCGCCAATTTCTACCGCCGCTTTGTCCCCAACTTCAGTGCCATCGTTGGACCACTGACCCGCCTCACGTCCCCGAAGGTCCCGTTCCGGTGGACCGAAGAGGTCGCTGCCGCCTTTGAGGCGCTGAAGGCAGAATTCTCCTCCTCCCGGGTCCTTCGCCAGGTCGACCCCGCGCTGCAGTGCATTGTAGAGGTAGACGCTTCGGACACGGGAGTGGGAGCAGTGCTGTCCCAGCGGTCGCCGGACGATGGCGCCAAGCGACCGTGCGCCTTCTTCTCCCGGCGCTTGTCCCCGGTGGAGAGAAACTACGATGTGGGGGACAGGGAGCTCTTGGCCATCAAGCTTGCCCTGCAGGAGTGGCGCCACTGGTTAGAGGGGGCGAACCTGCCGTTTGTGGTCCTCACGGACCACAAGAACTTGGAATACTTACGATCTGCCAAGCGCCTGAACGCCCGCCAGGCGCGCTGGTCCCTGTTCTTCGCCAGGTTCCAATTTTCCATCACCTTCAGGCCTGGCTCTAAGAACGTCCTGCCTGACGCCCTCTCCAGGCAGTTCGCCCCCGTGGAGTCGGAGGAGGCGCCCCACTCCATCCTGCCCAGGTTGTGCGTCGTGGGAGCCATCTCGTGGGACATCGAGAGCAAGATCCGGAAGGCACAGGAGGTGGAACCTGACCCTGGCGGCGGACCGGAGGGGAGGCTGTTCGTGCCATCCGCGGTCCGAGGAGAGGTCATCCACTGGCTCCACACCTCCAAGCTCACCTGTCACCCTGGCACCTCCCGGATGATAGATCTCCTCCAACGGTCCTTTTGGTGGCCAGGCCTGCGGAGGGATGCAGCCCGCTACGCCCGGGCTTGCCCAATCTGTGCCACCTGCAAGTCGGGAAATGCCCCTCCAGCGGGTCTGCTCCAGCCCCTGCCCGTCCCTGGCAGGCCCTGGTCGCACATCGCACTGGATTTCGTCACCGGACTCCCCGTCTCCAACTCCTATGACACCATCCTGACCATCGTGGACCGCTTCTCCAAGGCCGTGCACTTCGTCCCCCTGCGAGGCCTCCCTACTGCCCTGGAGACGGCGGACCTCCTCGTCCAACACGTGGTCAGGCTGCATGGGATTCCGGTGGACGTGGTCTCGGACCGGGGCCCCCAGTTTTCATCTGAGGTTTGGAGGTCTTTCTGCAACGCCATCGGAGCCAAGGTGAGCCTCTCCTCCGGCCATCACCCCCAATCCAACGGGCAGTGTGAGAGGACCAACCAGGAGCTGGAGGCTGCGCTCCGCTGTGTGTCCAGATCCAAACCCACGTCCTGGAGCAACCATCTTGCCTGGGTTGAATATGCCCACAACACCGCTCGCTCTTCTGCTACAGGGATGTCCCCCTTCAAAGCGTCCCTGGGTTACGACCCCCCGCTGTTTCCGGAGCAGGAGAGTGAAGTAACTGTCCCATCAGTTAGGGCCCATCTCAGGCAGTTCCGCTCCACCTGGGCTGCCGCGCGCCATGCGCTATTACGCACAGCGGAGCGCAACAGGACTGTGGCGGACCGGCGTAGGAGACCTGCCCCGGCGTACAGAGTTGGGCAGCTTGTTTACGTTTCCACCCAGGACGTCACTCTAAAAGGCGAGAGGAGAAAGCTGGCACAGCGCTTCATGGGTCCCTACCCCATCACCCGGATCATCAACCCGGTGGCTGTGCGTGTGGCTATTCCCCCCTCCCTCCGCATTCATCCTACTTTCCACGTGTCGAAGGTGAAACTGGCGGTTACTGACCCCCTTTGCCCTCCTCTTGCAGTACTTGGTGGACTGGGAGGGCTATGGGCCCGAGCATCGACAGTGGGTGCCCCCGTCGTTTGTGTTGGACCCATCGCTCATCGCGGACTTCCACCGAGCGCACCCGGATAAGCCATCGCCAGGAGGCGCTGCTAGAGGGGGGAGTACTGTCACGCCGCGCCATTCATCAGCGGCACCACCTGCTCATGCACCTGCTACTCGTCAGCGGCGAAGGATAAAAGCCGCCTCGCCCTGAGCGTCGGCCTGAAGCCGTAGACTTCATTCCTCTTTCATGGGCTTCTACCACATTCTCTTCAGCATCCTCATCTCCGGTAAGAAAATCGCTTACCTCATCTCTCCAGTCTGCTCCCCTGTGCACAGGTGGATTCCTCGGCGGCGGACTATCCCGTCCCTCGTCTCTCCTCGCTGCTGCACCGAGCCCTGCAGGTGGCTGTCTCCCGGGCTTCCATCCTTGAAGCGCCAGTCATCTGTCCCAACAAGGTTGCCGGCTGAACGGTCTCCTGCCTCTGGGTCCGAAGCAGACGCCACCACCAACACATTAACATTCCGCAGACACGCACCCAAACATCCCTGTTGTTAATAAACGGTTTGAACTACTCTGAGCCTGTGTGTGTGCGTCTCCTGAGCCGAACGTTATGTCAGTAATTAATATTCACACAATCAAATAAATCTTAGTGCCATTAACTCCCTTTTATATGTGTGAAAGTATAACGTGTGATTGCCTACATACGTATAGGCTGTACCTCTTTGTATTCCACTTTTAAACACAGCCTACGTTTGGGCCTGGAAAGCCTGATTGAGATACCTGTTTCAGACAAGAATACTTGGTTCTACAGGCAATGCACTAGTCTCTATAAATGCAAGAAATCTCTGTCTGTTCCTCGCATATCTCTTGAACCGTTTGTCAGACTGACCTCAGATTTTATAAGTGCTTTGCTGAGGTTACCAGGGTGTGCATTTCCAAATTTCAGCCTCTCCAGAGGGGAAGTTAAGGAGGGGAAATCTTTATTGAACGTCCATAGGGGAGCTATTAAATGAACACAGAGGAGGAAAAGGTATAACCGCTGGGATTTGGGGGCTGAAATTCACAGGGCAGGCTCTGGAGGCTGTTGGTATAAAATGAAAAAAATTTGAGCCCGATATGAGCTCCGGAACCGAGTCTTCCTCAGAAGACCTTAGGAGTTGTTCTAAACACCTTATAAGGAGTTCTGAACAACTCCTTACAAGGTGTTGTTCAGTTCAGCGCGAACTGAATAACTCCTTATATGGTCATGTGACCGGGCACTGTGCCAGTTTAAGATAAAATTAAAAAAATAAAAACCCTCACAATTCACAGCATTTTTGAATTTCCAGAGACTTCTCACTTTGCTTTCTTGCCATACAGAGAAGCGAAGAAAGTGGGCATCAGTTCCTTTCCTCTGGTACATTTCAGAGAAGGCTTTCACAAACCACTGGTAAAAATGTTTCTCTCAAGTTAATGGTCCTTTCCTCACACGAGACCAAACAGAACAAACAAAAAGCACTTATGTCAAACTGCATCCTTCATTACATAGGAAAGAGAATGTTTTATTAACTCCAAATAACCCCCACACCTATCGTAAACACCTATATTACTGTAATGCTATCAATAAATGAGTGAGAGGAAGCCTTTCAGGCTGATAAACAGCAAACAGCTCTCCATTTGCTCCTGACTGAAATGATTTAATGGGCTGCACTGAATCAGTGAAATTAAGTTGCTGTGTCTGTTTCCAGTGTGCTAGCAGCCCAGGGGATGGGAACTTCTTCCTCACCTTATACCGTAACTTCTTTTGACTATGCATTTAAGTATGAAACCCTTCATGTATGGAGACATGTCCATCTGGGGCAGGGGTTGGCAACCTCTACTGCGCAAACAGCCACTCAGGTCTTTGGTTTTTTTTAGCAGCGATATGACACACCAATATTAAAGGGTCTTTCTTCAAACAATTACAGCCACGCAGCCAGCATGTCCATGTGGGCCCACCCAAGGTTAAATCTGGGCTGTCTTATGGGTCCATGTGGGTTTGTCTAGGGTCCCACATTGGTCCCATCTGTGTTTGCCCACATGGACTTTCCTATCTTCAACCTATTTTCTCATAAACCTGCAATTTTTTGTTATAAATTTGTGAGTTTTCCCTGTGAATCTGACACATTTTTCTTGAAAATTTGAAACTTTCTCATAAATTTTAAACTTTTTTTTTACTGTAAATCTGTCATTTTTTCTCAGAAATTTGTGATGTTTTTGTAAAGTTGCAACTTTTCTCATGAATTTTCTCCTAAATCTGTGACTTTTTTCTCCTACTTTTGGCCCCAGCGTTACTGAGGCCTGCTCACGTGCGTTAAACCTACGTGAGGCCCAGGTGAGCAGACGACCTGCTCCGCTGTACCACAGGTAAAGTCCATGTGGGCAAACCCACATCAGACCCATAAGACGGCCCAGTTTACCTGTGGTGGGGCCCACTTCGACATGCTGGCTGAGGTTTGTTGTTCCAAAATTTGTGAGATTTTTGCCATAAATTTTCTGTGTTCTAATAAATTTTTCATATTTGTTTCATTTCCAGGTAAAACTGCAGGTACTTTTGACAATTTTCTGACATTTTTCTTGTAAAAATGCAGTGTTTCCAGTAAGTTTGTGATTTTTTAAAATTTTAATTCTCATAACATTGCAACTATGTCCCCCTAAATTTTTAATATTTCTGGCATAAATTTTCTGCTTTTCTAATAAATTACTTCTATTCTCCCTTGTACATTTGTTACATTTTTCAATTATATTTGTGGTACTTTTCAGTGAAATTTGTAACATTATTTATTTATTTTTTTAAATGAAACTTTTCCAGTAAAATTCATGTTTTTTTTTCCCCCATAAGTTTTGTGACTATTTCTTGGGAAATTGGTGTGCATTTTCCTCACAAAATTCACTTTGTTCCTAAGTTTGTGAGAATTGTTGACATAAATTTTCAGCTTTTCCGATAAATTTGTTAGTTTTTTTTTAGGAAATTTTCATTTTTTCCCCTCACAAATCTGTGTCCTCTTGACTTTTTTTTTCTTTTTGTCAAGGCGTCAAGGAGCGACTGGCTGTGGGCAAAAGAGCCACATGTGGCTCCAGAGCCGCAGTTTGCAGACCCCTGAGCTAACATTTTCTAAATTATTAGACAGCAGACTAAATCAGAAGAAGATCTGAAGGTGAGGATATTAGTCCTCCACGTAATTTCTCCTATTCCTGACCGGACTATCCTGGGAGTCTGCAACCTGTGGCTCCGGAGCCATATGTGGCTCTTTTGCCCATAACCAGTGGCTAATAAAGACCTTGACAAAAACAGAAAAAAGAAAATCAAAACTCTGAGTGAAAAGAAGGAACAGATTTGTGTGGGGAAAAAAGTACATTCACTAGAAAAACTAATTCAATAGAAAAGCTGGAAATATAATGGCAAAAATCCTCACAAATCTGGAGGAAAAACAGGTTGCAATTTTGTGAGGAAAACACAACAAATTTTCAAGAAATAGTCACAAAATTTCCTGGGTAAAAAGCCACACATACATTTACTGGAAAAGTTACAGTTTTTAAGAATGATGTTAAAATTTATGTGAAATGTTCTCCAAATTTACCAAAAAGTGTAACAGATTTACAAAGGAGAAAAGAACGAACATGAGAAAAGAGGCTGCAATTATACTTGAATAGGTAACAAATCTTCAAAGAAAAAAATGACAAATTCATTAGAAAAGCAGAAAATTTATCCCCAAAATCTCTCAAATTTTGGAAAAAGTAATGATTTTTTAAGAGAAAACATGTTCACATATCACTGCTGTTTAACTGTAGCTTCCAGGCTTAGATATTTTTGTGGCTCCGACAATATTTTGCTGGTCAAAAATCTCTCCAGAAAAGCTCTCTGTGTCACGGAGGTTGCCGACCCCTGGACTATTCCCTGCACAGATTCAGATGAAGACGTCCTCCAATGCATGCATATCAAGTGGAGAATTGTGAAGCCCGCTTCATCTTCTGAGGTCCCCAACCATGTGCCACGGAGAGTCAAGACCCTGCAGGTTTTACCTCCAACCACTGTCTTCAGCACGTCATTTCACTGAATGTCTTCCCACTCAGCTGTTAACACTTGATTCCCAGCCAGCACGCCCATGTGGGCCCCACTATAGGTTAAAGCTGGGCTGTCTTATGAGTCCCACACGAACTTTACCTGTGGCACAGGTAAGCAGCTCATCTGCTTACCTGCATTAATAATAAGGCATCAGATTTATATAGCGCTTGTCATAGACACTCAAAGACATTTTACAGTGAGTCCATTATTCATTCACTCCAGACAGACATTGATAGTGATAAGCTACCTCTGTAGCCACAGCTGCCCTGGGGCACACTGACAGAAACGTGGCTGCCAATCCGCACCAACAGCCTCTCTGACCACTATTGAACATTTAAACACATTCATACCCATTGTCATGGACACTGGAGGCAAGGTGGGTAGAATGTCTTGCCCAGGGACACAACAGCAGGATGGCTGGGGGGAGCGGGATTCGAACCGACAACCCTCTGGTTATTGGATGACCCGCTTTACCTCCTGAGCCACTGCTGCCCACATTTCCCTCCTTCATTCCATTTTTGTTGAGCACCAAGCTGGATGGCAGGAAGTTTCTTTTTTTTATATATGGTCTTCGGCATGACCCGGCCGGGACTTGAACCCCGACCTCCCGGTTGTGAGGCGAATGCTCTACCTGGCCTAGAGGAATCGTTCACCAACTGGGCCCCACATGGGTTTAAAGCTGGTGAGCAGGTAAATGAAAACGTATGATTAAAAAATCTCACAAATTTACAAAAAAATAGTAGCAAATGTATGAGGAAAAAGGCACAAATTTACGAGGGAGAAAAAAAAGTGAAAATTGAGGAGTCAAAAGCTGCAAATTTAGAAAAAAAAATTAAGAAAAATTAAAATAAGAAATTAAGAAAAAAATAGTAAAATTAATTGAAAAATGTTACAAACTTACAAAAAAATGCAAATTTACAAGAAAAATGTCACAAATTTATGAGGAAAAATTTTGAAAAACTTGCAAATTAGCCAGAAAAGCAGCAAATATATGACTAAATAAATTGAAAATTCACAAGGAAAAAAGTTGCAACTTTATAAGATAAGATAAGATAAGATCAGCCTTTATTAGTCCCACAGTGGGGAAATTCCAGGATTGCAGCAGCACAGGGATAGCAGCACTCAGAGCAATAGTTCATAAGATATAATCAAAAAAAGCTTTTTGTTGAGGGGAAATGCCAGTTTTTTACGCCAGTTTTCATCTTCCTACAATTAGCAGTTAAACCAGCAGGGGTTATGTTGTGCAGAAGATCCAAGAAAAAAGTCACAATTTTACTAGAAAAACAAATTTATGAGGAAAAAGTTACAAGTTTACAGCAAAAAAAAGTTGAAAATCTATGAGAAAGTTTCAAATTGTCAACCAAAATGTGTCAAATTTACAGGAAAATAAAGTCACAGATTTATACGTTGAAAACCAACAGGTAAAGTCCATGTGGGCAAACACAGATGGGGTCAACATGGAACCAGCAGACAAACCCACATGGGACCCATAAGACAGCCCAGTTATAACCTTTGGTGGGGCCCACATGGACATGCTTGCTAGGATTGCTAACGTTAGCCAGCTAGCTCCTAGCTCTGGTAGCTAACACAGCCTGAGCTAACTAATGTAAATCTGTTTTAAAGAATGAATGAAATAAAGCATCAGTGGTGGACAGGAGTGAGTGGTTTCCGTGGTTGATGGGATATGAGCGGTTGGTCCCTGGACTACAGGAAGCACAGAAACAATCACCAGTGACTGAATGGGAAGCCATCTTTGGCCCCAGTAAGAGTAAAGTACACAAATATATAGTAAAATAAGCTCAAATAACATTGAAGAAAGACATTTAGTGTCAAAGGTTCTCGGCCTTTTCCCCACTGTCAAGTGTTGGTAGATGAATTAAGGATGTGTAGTCGGGGTGGACAGAACTCAGAATATAGCGATCAAAACTTAGGGGTGAGGCCGTTAAGCCTTATTCATGCTACATTTCCCCTCTAGTCCGCTTTGGTCTACGTGCGCTTTGGACAACATGCACTTTGGACGAGCCCGGCACACACGTGGCGCTGTTCATGCTCACTTTTTTCATCTACCCAGGCCAAGCGGTTGATGCATGCGCACAACCATCATTTGTAGTTTCACTCCCGCCCGATAGGTAGCACCAATGCGCTGATGCACCAGGATTTTCACCAACAAAGAAATGCTGCTTGCTTTCTGCTGCTTGACTTCCCGGTTTTCACTCCTTTTCCACGAAGATGCTGCTGCTGCTGCTGCTGAAGTATTTATGTATGATTCATGTATGTTTATTCTCATCTTCCGCTTCCTCATTGTGTTCTTCGTCTACTTTGTCTTGGTATTCTGTGCCGATATCGCCACCTCGTGAATCAGATGTTCAGCCTTGCGCATGCGCTTTTCAACGCGTTCAGGTCGTGGGCAGATGGCACGGAGACAAAATTTGGGCTGCACGCGGTCGAGTACTGTGGACACTAGCGGAGTGGAGATGATGACGTAAATTTCGTCACACGAGGTTTCCGGTTATACGTACGTGGACAACAGAGGTGCAGCATGAATCCAGCTTTAGATAGACAAACTCTGACCACCTATTCATGCTAATGCTCATCATTCGATCTGTCATCGTGGCGAAAATATAAAAAAATAAGACAGAATGACATGAGATTATCGATAGCGGATTTGTGAACAAGGTGAGAAGAGGAGGGTCTAGTGGGGTGACTGGAATTTAAAGAAAATAACAATAAAACAACACAATTTTATGAGCACTGTTAGCTCTGAAGCTAACACCTTGGACTCAGAAATTCAGGTTCTTCAAGTCCTGGGGGAAACTGCCTGATTTCTTTCTTGATGAAAATGACCTACTTTCAAGTGTTGATAAAAAAAAGAAAAGACAGAATGAAGCTAAAATTAGTGTGTGTGGGGGGGAGGGGTTGTTCCTTAAACAAAACATTCTGAACATTTGGAAAAAAATAAGAAACAGTTGGTGGAAACTGGAAGCAGCTGGAAACCTAAACGTAACACCCTGGGGGGGAAGGGTTATGCTCAGCTGTGTGGTCTATTAAATGGTGTCAGGTTAATTATAAATAAGCTTCTACACTCATAAATCCATCCGCTGGGCGTTGATAGACAGTTCTTTATTGCAGGAGCATGCTGCACATTATTTTGATTCAAATGCCACACGATTAGCTTTGTGCCAAACAAAGAACCGACGTGCCTCCATGTGGGGGACGGCTCCCTGGCCTGCTCTGGTTAACCATTATCTCACATTGGGGGTTAGCATACACACCACAGACCAGATCAGGATGATGTGAAGGTGGTGCATGTGTGTTTCTACCATTCATCCATCCATCCATCCATCTACTTCTGCTTAATCCTTTTCGGGTCGCGGGGGGGCCGCAGCCTATCCCAGCATCTTTTGGGCGAGAGGCAGGGTACACCCTGGACAGATCGCCAGTCCATCACAGGGCCAACACAGAGAGACAGACAACCATTTACTCTCACAGTCAGACCTAAGGACAATTTAGAATCCCCAGTTTGATGCCAATTAACCTAACTTGCTTGTTTTTTGCATGTGGGAGGAAACTGAAACCCTTTAAAATTGGGGGATGGGGGTCACCCTCCTAAAAAAGTAAAAGAAAAAATAATTATAACTATTTCTAGTCATTGTCTAGATAAGTGGTCCCCGACCTTTTTTGATTCAACACCTTCTGTGAGTGTGAGTGAGGCCCCCACTGCTTCCATGGCGGTCCTGGGATGCGCTGCCCTGGCTTCGATCACCCCCCAGGTGCGATTTCAGGTCAGTGCTCAAACTTTCACAAAAGACTGGTAACCACACAACAGCTGGTAGAAGGAAGGCCCAAACCAGCCCGGCAGCCTGCTGGATTCAGCTCCTGAGCACAACCATCAAGAGCCAGGTGCGTCCAAGACCACACAGACAGACGTACGGCACAGGAAGAGAGAGAATCTCGGGTAATTTTATCAAAATAAAATAACTGGAAGACTTACACTACGCTCACACCAAATGCAAAGCAAATTTTTCTCATGGCGCAAATACATGTAACATTATTGTAAACATGCAAAAACATGTAAATTCGCACATTTGCATCCTGTGGAGGTGGTCCTGAGAGCTAATCAGCCTTGAGATTCCACCATCACCTGCCCCAGCCTGACTCTAAGACCCAGGTGAGAGCTGAGCTGAAGAAGATCAAGGCAAGGAAGGCTGCAGGTCAGCATCAAGTCCTGTGCAGACCAGCTGTGCGAGATGGTGGAGCACATCTTCAGTCTGAGCCTGAAGCTGGGGAGGGTACCACAGCTGTGGAAAACACCCTGTGTGGTACCCGTACCGAAGACTCCGCACCCCAAGGACCTGAACAGCTACAGATCAATGGCCCTCACATCACACCTAATGAAGACCCTGGAGAGACTGCTCCTCGCCCACCTCCGTCCCTTGGTGGGACCAGCGAAGGACCCTCTTCAGTTTGCCTACCACCATGGCATCGGAGTGTAGGATGCAGTAATCTTCCTCCTACATCGTTACCTGTCCCACATGGAGAAGCCTGGGAGCACTGTCAGGATCAGGTTCTTTGATTTCTCCAGTGCTTTCAACACCATCCAACCAGTGATCCTGAGGGATAAGCTGCTGTGTGCAGGGGTGGACCAGCACCTATCCTCATCGATCCTGGACTACCTCACAGACCGACCACAGTTTGTGAGAACCCAGGACTGTGTCTGACACCATCATCTGCAGTAAAGGGGGCCCTCAGGGAACAGTTCTGGCTCCCTTCCTGTTCACTGTCTACACTGCTGACTTTTCACACAGTACACCACATTGCCATCTACAGAAGTTCTCTGATGACTCTGCGATCGTTGGCCTCTTCTCTGATAGGAATGATGCGGAGTACAGAGGATTTATCCAGGACTTCGTGGATTGGTGCCTATGGAACTGCCTCCAGATCATTGTGAGGAAAACCATTCTGCCAGGTAATTTAACTAATTGTAATGCTGTTGATACCATCTAGCTGCAATGCTCCTGCACTGTGTATATAACTATGTACATATGTATATTTATATACTGCTTTGGCAAACCAATTCTTATCTTTTTATCTTATTAACTATTGTGCTGCTATCCCTTTGCTGCTGCAATCCTGGAATTTCCCCATTGTTGGACTAATAAAGGCTTATCTTATCTTGCCTTGTCTTATCACCAGAGTCAGCACTGGAGGGTAAACTAGTCTGAAAATGAGACTGCCACTCACCTGCATACAGACGGACTGGAGCTCTGCAGCTGAAATGAAATGTCAGGAGTTTGTCTACTTATGTACACCTGCTATGGATGTACTAATGAGGGCTAGCAGTATAAACAACCAACCATCACCCAGGTGCAGTTTCTGGAGGAGGCAGTGACATTTTCCCAGTTGTGTGCCCCTCCAGATAAGATTGTAAACCTAAACCTGACAGCAGGGGGAAAGCAGCTGCAGAAGTTATGAAGGCAAGCCTGCACCTTTGCAACACGCTTGGATGCAAATTCACATCTATTTGCATTGAGTTCATATTGCCACGTGAAAAATTCTTGCATTAAGGGTCCGAATACGCCTTACAACACTGCAGAGGAACGGAATAAGTTATTTAGTTTATCACTGTAGCTTTCTGGTACAAAGTGGTCCACAACCCAGTACCGGATTGTGACCTGGTGGTTGGGGACCACTGGTCTAGATCAATGTTTTTCAACTGGGGATCCCTGGAATGTCCAGGTTTCCGTGGGAAATTGATGAATTTCTCTCCTTAAAGCGACATTGCCAAAAATCAAGATTTTTTTTTTCTTGTTAACATGTCTGCAACATGTTTTTTTTTTTTATGACTTGCAAGACATATTAAGTGCAAAATCACCCAAATGTCTTATATTTCTGTTTTTTTTTTTGTTTTTTTTTTTGCTGTGAAGTTTCACTTAAGCTCCATCCCCTGAAAAAGGGCAAGTTGAAGTGGAACGTTTTTGGTGACATTGTTATTCGTGGCACTGGCACGTGGGTAGTGTTGAGTCAATCAGTACTCTCTGGCCTAACTGACGTTATCCTCCAGGCTAGTTAGCGTTTTTAACAAACTGCTTTGAAAACTTGACCCAGATTAAGATGAGTTTTACCATTAAATTGCTTTTAAGGACAATACAGTTTCAGTGATTATCTGGGTCACTGTGCATACAACTGGGCATGTCCTTGAACTGGTAAGTCTTTTTATCACAGGATTTATTCTGTTTAATATAGCACTATTATACCACATACTACAAGCCTACTATTAGCCTTGTAGTATGTGGTTGGACCTATTAATCACCAATTCTGGCGTTTAAAGGAGGCGGGGGGAAGTGAAAAGATGTTGACACAAAACTGTAATGGTTTGCATTTATTATATCACCTTTCAAGAAACCCAAAACGGTTTACAATGAAAACCCATTATTCATTCACTCCACAGACAGGCAATGGTAGCAGTAAGCTTCTACTGTAGCCACAGATGCCCTGGGGCAGACTGACGGAAACATGGCTGCCAATTTGGGCCAACGGTCTCTCCGACCACTACTGCACATTTATACCCAGTGTCATGGACACTGGAGGCAAGGTGGGTAAAGTGTATTGCCCAGGGACACAACGGCAGGATGGCTGGGGAGGGCAGGATTCGAACCACCAACGCTCTGGTTATTGGACGAGTCGCTCTACCTCCTGAGCCACTGCCGCCCACAATGGTATAACAATGAAGATATTTTTGTAGGAAAATGACATTAAATATAAATTTAGACAATGTAGATTTGTTTTTAGACGGGATTTATATCCACAGGAGTACATTTTTCTTCTTCTTCTTCTTTTGGCTCCTCCCTTTAGGGGTCGCCACAGTGGATCATTTGCCTCCATCTCACCCTATCCCTTCATCTTCCTCTGTAACACCAACCCTCTCCATGTCCTCCTTCACTACATCCATCAATCTTCTCTGTGGTCTTCTTCGTTTCCTCCTGCCTGGCAGCTCCATCTTCAACATCCTTTGTCCAATATCTCCACTATCCCTCCTCTGCACATGTCCAAACCATCTCAGCCTTGCCTTTAAACTTTATTTATTTATATAGCACTTTTCATACAGCAAAGTGCAGCTCAAAGTGCTTTACAGTTAAAAACAGTTCCAGATCTCAGTCTTGCCACTCTTACTTTGTCTCCAAACTGCTCAACCTGAGCTGTCCCTCTGATATACTCACTTCTAATGTTGTCCTTCCTTGTCACTCTCAATGAAAATCTTAGCATCTTCACTTCTGCCACCTCCAGCGCCACCTCCTGTCTTTTTGTCAGCGCCACCATCTCCAAACCATACATCATAGCAGGTCTCACTACTGTCTTCTAAATCTTCCCTTTCACTCTTGCTGCTACCTTTCTGTCACACATCACCCCTGACTCTCGTCTCCACCCACTACACTCTGCCTGCACTCTCTTCTTCACTTCTCTTGTGCATTTTCCATTGCTTTGGATGGTTGACCCCAGGTATTTAAACTCATCTACTTTCACTACCTCTACTCCTTCCATCTTCACCGTTACACCTGCCTCTCTCTCATTCACACATGTATTCTGTCTTGCTTCTACTACTGACTTTCATTCCTCTTTAATTGGTCCAAAAAATTGCAAATCTGCCATTGTTGTGCATGGATGCCAACAGAACAATGACAGATTATTTTTAATTTGTTTTGAGCAATTAAAAATTGAAATTAGAAGTTTTCCCACAGAAACCTGAATGTTCCAGGGAACCCCAGTTGAAAAAAACTGGACCAGAAGAAAAAACATTACACAGAATAGAAATTTAACCACCATCCATATTAAGGTGGAAAATTTACGTTGAAAAAAGCTTGCAAATTTACAAGAGTCACAAATTTATAAGAAACTGTCTCTCTGTGTTAGCCCTGTGATGGACTGGTGATCTGTCCAGGGTGGACCCTGCCTCTCGCCCAAAGATGCTGGGATAGGCTCCAGCCCCCCCGCGACCCGAAAAGGATTAAGCGGAAGAAGATGGATGGATGGATGAATTACAAATTTATGGAAATAAAGTAGCACATTTATGAGAAAAAAAACTTGTGATTTCACAAGGCAAAACGTCACAAATTTACTGGACAAAAGTAACAAATTAATGAGTCAAGACGACAAACTTACAAGAAAAAAAGTTGAATTTAATTTTGTTCTCCCCCCAGAAAAAAATAAATACATAAGGTGAACGTGTATCTTGGGGGCCCCCTAGTGGCTAAGTTTAGCTGTAGCATTTTACACATTGCTTTAGACAGAAATGTCTCCAGTTTGGACGGTGCAGGACAGTTCCGGCGGAGCGCCATCATCGGCAGCAGTCGAGTCCTCTGAGTATTTTTAAACTGTCGACACTAAATGCCTCATTCAGCCCCAGCCTACCACCCCGCCACCACCCCATCGCCACCTACCTTGTAACCTCAGCCAGAATATCTTGACTTCTGTGTACAGGGCAGCAGAGGCAGGCCTGCCAGCTGTTTACTCACACACACAGCAGGCGTTCACCGCTGCACACACACCAACACAGCGCATGTCTACATATAAACTCAGTCTTCACCAAAACACATTTGCAAACGCTATCCCACAAATAAGCCACACGGACACACACACACATACACACACACACACACACACACACACACACACACACACACACACAGAGCAACAAGTGAAATGTAAGATTGATGGAATATCTTAAAGGCCACCGATGCTTGGTTTTTATGTTTTGAGAAGGTATGACCATTCCACTTCCAGATAGTTCTACTTGTTTTAAGCAGTTTTCATCAGTCACATTTTCTCATTTTGTTGGCAGATAATGTTACGAAAAGTAAACAAAATTAAACATGCAGCTCGTCACAATGTAAGGTGACGATACGCTGTGGTGACCGTGAGAGGGAGCACCCAAAAGACCAAAAAAAAGCTCCAAGCAGCGATAAGCCCTCGCAGCCCGCGGCCACTATTACCTGTTGGTTTCGGTGCAGTGGTACCCAACCACCGTGCCGTGGTCTGGTACCGGGCTGCAGAGATAAAATAATTTATTCTGACAAAGTCTGTTTTATTTTGAAAAACTGTGACCCATCCATCCATCCATCCATCTTCTACCGCTTTTCCGGAGGTCCGGGTCGCGGAGGCAGCAGTTCAAGCAGAGAAGCCCAGACTTCCCTCTCCCCAGCCACCTGCTCCAGCTCTTCAGAGAGGATACCAAGGCATTCCCAGACCAGCTGGGAGACATAGTCTCTCCACCGAGTCCTGGGTCTGCCCCGGGGTCTCCTCCCAGTGGGACGTGCCTGAAACACCTCAAGTGGGAGGCGTCCAGGAGGCATCCTAATCAGATGTCCATACCACCTCAACTGACTCCTTTCAATGTGGAGGAGCAGCGGTTCTACTCTGAGCCTCTCCCGGATGACTGAGCACCTCACCCTATCTCTGAGGGTGAGTCCAGCAATCCTACGGAGAAAGCTCATTTCAGCCGCTTGTATCCGCGATCTCGTTCTTTCAGTCATTACCCAAAGCTCGTGACCATAGGTGAGAGTAGGAACGTAGATTGACTGATAAATCGACAGCTTTGCCTTAGAACTAAGCTCCCTCTTCACCACAACAGACCGGTACAACGTCCGCATCACTGCAGATGCTGCTCCAATCCGTCTGTCGATCTCTCGCTCCATTCTCCCCTCACTCGTGAACAAGACCCCAAGATACTTAAACTCCTCTACTTGGGGCAGGAGCCTGTCCCCAACCCAGAGAGGACAATCCACCTTTTTCCGGCTGAGGGCCATGGACTCGGACCTGGAGGTGCTGATTCTCATCCCAGCTGCTTCACACTCAGCGGCAAACCGTCCCAGCAAGAGCTGTAGGTCATTGCTGGATGAAGCCAACAGGACAACATCATCTGCAAACAACAGAGATGAGATCCTGTGGTCACCAAGCATGACACCCTCCATTCCTGGCTGCGCCTAGAAATCCTGTCCATAAAAATTATGAACAGTATCGGTGACAAAGGGCAGCCCTGGCGGAGTCCAACTCTCACTGGGAATGACTCCGACCGAGTGTTGGCAATACGAACCAAACTCTCACAACGGTCGTACAGAGACTGAATAGCTCGTAACAACAAGCCCGATACCCCATACTCCCGAAGCACCCCCCACAAAAATCCACGAGGGACGCGGTCAAATGCCTTCTCCAAGTCCACAAAACACATGCAAACTGGTTGGGCAAACTCCCACGAACCCTCGAGAATTCTCGAGAGGGTAAAGAGCTGGTCTGATGTGCCACGGCCAGGACGAAAACCACATTGCTCCTCCTGAATCCGAGGTTCGACCAACGGCCGGACTCTCCTCTCCAGTACCTTGGCATAGACCTTCCCAGGGAGGCTGAGGAGTGTGATCCCTCTAAAGTTGGAGCACACCCTCCGGTCCCCTTTTTTAAAGAGAGGAGCCACCACCCCGGTTTGCCATGCCAAAGGCACTGCCCCCGACCTCCACGCAATGTTGCAGAGGCGTGTCAACCATGACAACCCAACAACATCCAGGGCCTTGAGGTACTCGGGGCGAATCTCGTCCACCCCTGGGGCCCGGCCACCAAGGAGATTTTTAACCACCTTGGCGACCTCAGTCCCTGTGATATGCGAGTCATCCCCCTCGTCCCCAAACCCTGCTTCCTCTGTGGAAGGCGTATCAGTGGGATTGAGGAGATCCTCAAAGTATTCCTTCCACCGCCTGACGATGTCCCCAGTCGAAGTCAACAGTGTCCCATCCGCACCATACACAGTGTGGACGGGGAGCTGCTTTCCCCTCCTGAGCCGCCGGACAGTTTGCCAGAATCTCTTTGAGGCCGACCGAAAGTCTTGTTCCATGGCCTCACCGAACTCCTCCCATACCCGGGTTTTTGCTTCAGCAACCACCCGAACTGCACTCCGCTTGGCCTGCCGGTACACCTCAGCTGCTTCGGGAGTCCCACAAGCCAACCAAGCTTGATAGGACTCCTTCTTCAGCTTAATGGCCCCCCTCACCACTGGTGTCCACCACTTGGTTCGGGGGTTGCCACCACGGGATGCACCGGCCACCTTGCGGCCGCAGCTCTGGGCAGCCGCTTCAACAACAGAGGTGGAGAACAAGGCCCATTCAGACTCCATGTCTCCAGACTCACTCGGAATGTGGGTGAAGTTCTTCCGGAGGTGGGAGTTGAAGACCTCCCGGACAGGGGCCTCAGCCAGACGCTCCCAGCACACCCTCACTATACGTTTGGGTCTCCCCCTCATGGATCGTCACCTTATCGTGGTGGGGGGGTTTGCGTGCCCCAGTGATCCCAGGAGCTATGTTGTCCGGGGCAATTTGCCTCTGATAGGGTCTCCCAAGACAAACTGGTCCTGGGTGAAGGGCCAGACTAAGAACGATCCAACAGACTCTCATGAATTGTATATCAAGGATTCAGTGTACCCCGCCCGGTATGGGGTTACCGGGGCCCCACCCTGGAGCCAGGCCTGGAGGAGGGGCTCGAAGGCTAGCGTCTGGTGGCCGGGTTTCCACCCATGGGACCCGGCCGGGCTCAGCCCGAAGGAGTTACATGGGTCCGCCCTCCAGTGGGCTCACCACCTGCAGGAGGGATCATGGGGGTCCGGTGCTATGTGGATCAGGTGGCGGTCAAAGGCGGAGACCTTGGCGGACTGATCCCAAGCTTTCTAAACTGGCTTTCTAAACTGTGACCCGTGCTGGCAAAATGAGTCACTTTGAGAGAATTATCAAAACTGAGATAATGTTTTTTCCATATTCTGTATTGAAAGACCTTCAAAATTATATTTAATTTGTAGGAAGTGCGCAAAAATAGACCTGGATAAAGCCGATTTGTTTATATTTTGGCTAGGTTTAAAACTCGCGTTCAATCGGTCGGGAGTTACGTCTTCCACCAAAACATATATATTTTTAGAAAGTAAAATTTCTAAGCTTTCCAATGATACCAGGCACTCACGGGGGTTTTCCAGGGACGTGCCTCTAGCAAACAAAGAAAGAGTCATGATTTAGGACTTCTCATGCCTGTAGCTCGTAATGACGCCGTGCGCATTCCGACTCATTTTGCCAGCACTGGTCACAATTAAGGAATATTCTCTCGCTTCCTGTGCCCGACTTCCTGCTTGTCATGTTCTTCCTGTCTCATCAGTACTTAACGTGACGCTCGACAATGGACAACAGATTCACGTACTTCCACATTCCAGTCCTCCCGCAGCTCCGGTTCTGCTTCCATTTTATTTGTCCATTCCCTCGTGCTTTCTTGTAAATCAATTTTTATCACTTTCACTTATCATTGTACGTACTGGAAATAGTGTGCGGGCAGATCGTTTTTTTTGTAAAGGTCACGTTTCACATTTTGATCATTTTGTAACCATCCTGAGCCATTTAATAATTCTTCAGTCAGCTTAGCAGCTAGCAGCTATCTTGTTTGTTTCTGTCTCTGCTGTTCCAAATCCCACTGCATGTGCTTTCATACACCTGTGAAACTCACTGAAACATATGTCTGACTCCCAGTTGCTACCTGACTCCTTTTAAAATTACTTTGCGTATGCAGAATCCCTCAGTTATTGATGTTACCATTACTGTTATTGATATTAGCTTAGTTAGCGTCCAGTTGCTAGCATGTCATTTATTCTTGTAAAAAACATCGACCCAATTAGCTTAGCATAGTTGTGCTATGCTAAGCTAATTGGGCGGCGGGGGGGGGGGTGGGGCAGAGTCTTTCAATCCATAGCACCAAAGCTCTGGAATAGTCTCTGACTCCAGCTACGTTTAACTGACTGTGGACTCTTTTAAAAAGCAGTTGAAAACTTTTTAGTTTAATCAGGCTTTTCTGTTGAGTTTCAAATCAACTAATATTAAATATTTCAATCTTTTGTTGTCTTAACTTGGTTTTTGTACTTTTTTGCAAACGTTTTTATTTCTATCTCTAATGTATCTCTGTGCAGTTCGTTTTATTCCGTTTTGTCATGGTGACAACGAATATGTCTGTGAAAAGCACTTTATAAACTTTACTTACTTAAGTTTTTCACTGTAAGTAAAAACCACCGGTCCACAAAGCCAGTCTGTGGGGCTGGTTTGGGCACCACTCTCTTAGCTGATACTTATCCGGCAGCTCCAAAACCACCTCAAAAATCAATGTATATTTCTTGTGGCTTTTTATACACAGAAAAACTTCCATTGCCTCAGAATTGCTTGGAAAGAGACTTTACATCTTCCACCTATTTAAATATGTGGGGATCTATCCATCCATCCATCTTCTACCGCTTTTCCAGAGGTCCAGGTCAGGGAGGCAGCAGTCCAAGCAGAGAAACCCAGACTTCCCTTTCCCCAGCCACCTGCTCCAGCTCTTCAGAGAGGATACCAAGGTGTTCCCAGACCAGCTGGGAGACATAGTCTCTCCAGTGAGTCCTGGGTCTGCCCCGGGGTCTCCTCCCTGTAGGACATGCCCGAAACACCTCAAGTGGGAGGCGTCCAGGAGGCATCCTGATCAGATGCCCAAACCACCTCAACTGGCTCCTTTCAATGTGGAGGAGCAGTGGTTCTACTCTGAGCCTCTCCCGGATGACTGAGCTCCTCACCCTATTGCTAAGGGTGAGTCCAGCAATCCTACGGAGAAAGCTCATTTCAGCCGCTAGTATCTGCGATCTCATTCTTTCAGTCATTACCCAAAGCTCATGACATTAGGTGAGGGTAGGAACGTAGAATGACCGGTAAATCAACAGCTTTGACTTAGAGCTCAGCTCCCTCTTCACCACAACAGACCAGTACAATGTCCACATCACTGCAGATGCTGCTCCGATCCGTCTGTCAATCTGTTGCTCCATTCTCCCCTCACTCATGGATGAGACCCAAAGATACTTAACCCCCCCCCCCCCCCCAACTTGCATGGATCTATGAATATTCTAATTAGCTTTACCCATACTCCCACCCACCAGTAGCTGGGAGAAGACAAGGACATTGTACAAGGCTCCAAGAAGGCGCTCAAACTTGAGGAAGTAAAAGTTGTAAAAAGGTTTCCATAGGTGAACCTGCAGAAGGATCATTGTTGGTGGAATGGAGAGTTGCTGCCCGGCCCCATGTGGAGACTGGAGGGCTCCCCGCTGGTCTCTGGTTGTCCTCTCGCCGCGGATCTCCTTGCTTTGTTCTGCCGGCCGGCAGGCGCACCAGATCACCAGCTCCCAGACAGCAGCTCACCTCGGAGCAGCTCACTTCGCCAGCGAGTTGCTCCAAGGCAAGCTGCTCGGACCACTGGCTTCCAGCAAGCTCACTTCCCCTGCGGACAGGGCGCCTGCCCACCTCCTTCACTCCCATGCAGGAGAGACTCTGAGAGAGCCGGGGAGATCGGCAGTGAGTGGGCAGCAAGAGACAGGCAGTGAGCCCTCCAGCCTCCACGCAGGGCCAGGCAGTGACTCTCTGCTCCACCGAGAATGATCCTTCCGCAGGATCGATCACCTTTGACAGTACTCACCCCGGCCATTGCAGCATGCAGGCTACAAACCCGTGTCCTGTCCTGTATTTTACCAGAGACGCTGAGGTTTTTCCAAATAAAATTAATCATTGCTGTCGTATTTTATGTCTGTGGGTAAGACATAATTTAGAAAAAGAGGATTTCTTGCTCATACAGCCAAAAACTGAACATGTATAATCTGCCATCTTTCCCAAATTGTAAACGCTCCTGCTGCTCCTCGGCTCCTCCCTCTTCCTCCGAGCTCAGGTTTAGTAGACAAGGGTAGCCATGCCCAGTGCTTGACCTGATTGGTTTACATTATAACCTATCAGGCTAAGCAGGAACAACATAGCTAGAAACGTTCTGTCCAAACTCACATTTTTGGGGGGCGGGGCTTAAGTGAAATTTTACAGCAAATAACACTGATCAACACCAAATTTATTGTTTTGATGAGCTGAATCCAAAAATCACATTGGTTTTGCTCAGTCAGGTCAACTTTTTGAACTATGGCCACATGTTGGTTTTTATGTTTTTGTTTACATGTACGGGTATTTTCGCTTTATATGATGCAAAATTAATTTTTATTTCTTGAAATTTCTCAAACTCTGAAGAGTTTGCATGCGCCAATTTATGACATGATGTCATAAATTGTCATGATGGCTGATTACTGTTGGACTCTGAAGAGAGACATCCCTGCCGCTGAGCATTCTAGAGGTTTGAATAAACGGAAGTTGAAGCTCGGAATTTTGAACAATGATGATGTAACATTCAATTTACATGTACTTTCCTTTATCAGTGTCTGCTATTCCATTTACAGTAATCAAAGTTTGTAACATTTATTCAATAAATTGTGTTGAAAAATGATTTTTTTCTCTTAAAAATCTATTTCGGATGAGAAATATTAACAAAAATCAACCAATAATGTCACAAAAATGTAATCAATTTAGTCAGAAGATCAGATTTTTTAAAAATCAATTTAGCATAAAAACCTGACCTGATTGAGAGAAACAGATGTCATTTTCGGATTCAGCGGTGGACCAGCTGGACCAGCCACGGTCCGGAGAGCAGCAGCCCGTGGGACGGCTTGGTCTCGATCCTCAGCCCGCTGGCAGTGGACCGGCGACAGCGAGACTGGGACCTGCATCTGCCTTTTGTTTTGTGGGCATACCAGACGGCAGCTCAGGAATCCACCCGGTGCACCCCTGCAGCGCTCATGTTTGGACGAGAGCTGCGCACACCGGTGGATTTGGTATTCCCCCCCACCCCGAGCCGGAGGTGGAGGGCAAACCCGGGTTGGATTATTTTTTTTGTTTGAAGAAACGTCTCCACACGGTGCAGGAACTGGCTCGGGAGGACCTGGCAGCGGCGGGGGGTCGGCAGAAGCGAGCGTATGACTCCCGCTGCCAGGGGAGGGACTTTGCACCGGGAGATCGAGTCTGGGTTTTCTGCCCTGAGAGAAAAAGAGGACGATCAACGAAGTTGGCAAGCCATTGGTCGGGACCGTGCGTGGTTCTGCAGAGACTGTTGGATGTGGTGTACAGGGTGAGGCTTAAGAAAAGGGACCGGGTCGTGGTACTTCACCGTGACCGTCTCGCCCCGTACCAGCCATCCGCCCCGCTGGTGGTCGAACCGGAGCCTTCATCCCGACCAGATACTCCACGAGACTCAGATGGACACTGGTGGGCCTGTACGTGCTGGTCGTCGGCATCGAAGGCTGCCCCGACACCTGGACGGGTTCGTGTTGGACTTTTGAGTTGGACTCTCACTTTTCTGGGGACAGAAACCAGTCCGGGGGGGGGGAGCAGTGTAACATCAGGGCTTTTTCCCAACATGCCTTGCCAGTAGAGACTTTATTTTCATGTGTGTGTTTAATGTTATTACTGTGCTATTATACTGCTGTGTCATTATAACTGCGTTATAATGACCCAGCAGTGTTATAGGTAGAATTAGAGCAGGAGTGATTATGTGTGTGTAACCCTGATATAAGCGGAGGTCGGTGAGAATGACCTCCCCGCCTGTCTGTGATTGTGTTGGTGTTTAAAAAAGCCTGTTGTTTCGCACCCATCTGCTCCCTTTCTTTGTGTGAACCTCGCCTACGTCACAATATGTTTGTCTTTTTCTGTGGCTGTTTTCTTCCTCTGCCACTAAACAGCAAAAGCTGCTGTTCATCTTGATCGTCATCGTATTAACATGCCTTCATCGCATCATGCTCTTCTTTTGTGTTTGGACTGCAGCTGTTCAAATCAGTTTGGTGGCTCTTGACTGCCACCAACAGTACGGGCATGTGAACTGATTATATTCAATGTGTGAAACACGACTACTGAGTGGCAGCTGCAGTGCCTCAAAAAGCACTCTGCTGTGGACGCAAACACAGTCTACAGAACATGTACGTTTTCCCCTTGCAGGGACTCTGATCAGGCCTTTAGGCACAATAGATTAGGCTCACATACGTGTGCTTAAAACTAGTTCTGACCTTGTGAGTACAATGACAGCACCATTTTCCATTCATTTCCATGGAATTCCCATTCACTATAAAGGGGACAAACAAATGTAAATTTTGAAATGAAAAATTTGGAAACCACAAAAAAATAAATAAAATACACCAGCATCAATCAGAGTCAGACTAGAATCCATCATAAAAAATTTCATGCAAATAAGACGCTAGCATGAAACATCAAAATGTCCCAGTTGCCATGGAAACAGTTTTGTAGTCGGTACTGTTGTGTATGTAAACAGGCTGTATTACCAAGATGGCAGCTGGGTTGGACATGGGCTAGACCGGGGTGGCTAACTACCGGTTTCCGGTGGTGACGCCGCCCAAGGTATAAAGGAGGTGGGCAGAGGAGGCTCTGCCTCTTTCGTCATGGAGTCACCTGGCATGCAGGCGAGTGCTGTAAGCCTTTTTATGTATATGACGCACTTTGTAATAAAGCTCCGTAAACTACATTAATTGTGTGTTTGCTTTCACCCAGCTATGGACACAACATTTGGCGACGAGGTAAAAGCGGGAATGGATAAGTTTATTGCTGAGTTTCGGCCATTTCTAGAGGCCCCAGACAGACTGCCCGTGCCGTGGCCTCATTGGTTCACTGCTTTTACCAACTACCTCATGGTTTTGAACCTTGGCGGGCATGAGAGGCTTCATGCAAGGGCTGTGTTAGTCCGTAAGCTAGGTACCGAGGAGCGGAGAGTGTTGAAGAGCCTGGTGGTGGTGGTGGGGGGTGATAGCTTCGTTGGTGTTGTGGAGTTTCCAGGAGAGTTGACATTAGCCACAGTTATCGAGCTTGCCCAGCGGTTCGAGGCAGCAGACACCATCGTGAGAGGCCTTCCTGAAGAGGCTTTTCTGGGTGAGGATGGGTCTTGCACTAAGTCACTGTTTTGGGATCCTTGTGATGGTGAATGCGGAGAGGAAGATTTTGCCTCCGTGGTCAGGATAAGGTCTGCCCCAGTTAAGCCAAAGTGTTATGGGTGTGGATCCACTGTTCACCGCTATAAGGCCAGTGTGTGCCCAGCGAAAGGAAAGCATTGTGGCAAGTGCCGTGTTTTGAACCATTTTGCCATGGTGTGTGAAAACTTTGTATGCAGAAGCCGTAGGGATGAACCACGTGCTGCGCAGAAGACTCCAACAGTGGTGCATACCGTCTACCCAGAGATGACAGGGAGGATTGGCTGCACCGTCACGCTAGATGGCATCGAGATCCCGCTTTTGGCGGATACTGGAGCGGTAATTTCCGTCCTGGACTTGGCAACCATGGAGAGACTGTTTCCCCACTGGCAGATTAGAAAGCAGTATGACGAGTGCTATGGTTATGGACGGAACAGGTTGGCTATTTTGGAATACGTGGAAATGGAGGCCCGGTATGAGGACAGTGTGGCACCCAGTGTTCGCGTCAACGTTTCAGCATCCGGAGTAAACGTTATGGGTTGTAACCTATTTTACAGTCTTGGGTTCTCCATTGCTAACGTTTCAGGTGATGAATGGTCTGGATGTGGACTGTGGGGCCGACCTGTTTCAGTCATGGAGGGTGCTGAGGTGTGGGACACAGACTGGTTGGACAAAGTGACAGATGGAGAGCACACGCTGTGCCACGTGGAGCCGTCTTGAGCTGGACCCAATGCCGTCACGCAGTCTGCCCTAGACGAGGGTGCCGGACGGCACGCAGGGACCCCCGATGAGGCTCGTGAGGACGAGGCGCCAATGCTGGGAGAAAACGGGGCTAGACTGCGGAGCGTGGTGATCATATAGCACTCCCAGCGACAGCCTGCCAAGAGGAGACCGAGACGAGCCCGCGAGCCGGAGCAATGGGTGACGGAGGCCTGTCGCAGGATTGGTGATCTGGATAAAAGGAAGAGGGCTCCCTCGAAGACCAAGGTTGATGCTCGAGTACGATGGGCTCACAGTCCATGCGAGCAGCGGGACGACCAGAGGAGGTTCCAGGTGGAGCCCGGCTGGATGGAGGTAGATCGGCGTGGGTCTATTCACGTCTGGAGACACCCAAGGGACCTGCGGCTGCCGGTGGCGGAGAGGAGACGGTGCAGAAGGAGCCCTGTGGTGAAGACATGGAGATGCCTGGAGAGGGATCCATCCAAGGACTGAGGGTTTTTTGGTTTTGTGTGTCTACGGTGTTTACCCTGGTCCTGTACATGTTGTTTTACTGCTGGTACAGTACCTTGATCTAAATTCAAAAAAAAAAAAAAAAAAAAAGAGAGAAGAAAGGAGAAAATGAAAAGTAAGAAGTAGAGTGTTTTGTGACACCTGGGAGTTAAATTTTGTTTTAAGGGGCCTGAATTGTGAATGTGGGATTTTATTGGCTCAGTGACAGTAATTTAATGGATATATTGGAATTGAATTTTACTAATGTGCTAATTTTATGCCCGAGTTTGGGGTGGTGGGGTGTGTTTACTCTGCTTAAGATGTTTATATGTGTTCATTTACATACCCAACAGTTGAAGTGTAATAAGATGTACCCGTTGAGGGGGTGAGTGTTGTTGGGGGGTGGGTGCCAGTAGTCGTTATGCATTTTGTAGTTCTGTATATCTTTTATGTGGAGCTGTTCCAGGATTATTTTAGATGCACGGCTTTGTTTTTCATGTTTGGCAGCAGAATAATCCACCCAACCGTGTGGGGGTGCTGGTAGTCTACCTGGCCCCCTAGTCTAGTTGTGTGCATGGATAGGTAGTTTATTTGTTTCTATAATTGTTTTGTTTTAGTGTGTGAGTTGGAAAGCAAACTGGGGAGGGCTATCTGTGCGCTTGGCATTTTTTTGAGGGGGGGGGGAAGAAATGTTGTGTATGTAAATAGACTGTATTACCAAGATGGCAGCCGGGTTGGACATGGGCTAGACCGGGGTGGCTAACTACCGGTTTCCGGTGGTGACGCCGCCCGAGGTATAAAGCAGGTGGGCGGAGGAGGCTCTGCCTCTTTCGTCATGGAGCCACCTGGCATGCAGGCGAGTGCCGTAAGCCTTTTTATGCATTTGACGCACTTTGTAATAAAGCTCCATAAACTACATTAATCGTGGGTTTGCTTTCACCCAACTATGGACACAACAGGTACCTTGGCCGAGACCTATGAAGGACTGCAGAGGAGAGTCACTGACATACTGTATGTGCTAGTCAAAATAAAACATTGACGAGAAAAGATTTGCAAATTTATGAAATAAAAGTAACAAATTTCCAAGAAGAAAAGTTCAAAATTTACTAGAAAAAAAAAAAAAACCTTCACACATTTACAAGACAAAAAGCAGCAAATTTATGTGTACCAAAGTTTAACTAGTGAAAAAAGTTAAGGTAATTTTATCTGACCGCGTTGAAGTGGGCTGAGGAGGCCCGTTCCATTTGCATAACCTGCTTTACAGGCAGAAACAGCTCTGGGTCTCATATACAGAAGACACATAGCTTTTAGATATTTCACCTTACTTAGATTTCATTTTTTGCAGAGCATACACACCTCAGGGAGCATACACACCTCAGGTGAATCAGCCCAGGCCTGTTCTGAATGTTGACAAGTTTGTATGCGAAGCAATGCCCACACATCGAGCTGACATCCAACACTTGGGCTGGCATGGCTCACACTGGGGAATGCAGACAAATAAGCTGTCTTTAATAAATAAAGAATGCGGTGATTAAACATTATCATTGGATCGAGGAGATGAAAGGTGGGACTAAGTGACAAGACGATGGTAATCTGTGAGACCCAATCAATCATCTTTGTGAGACAACTTTATGACTTGTAATGACTTTCTCCCACTGCACTGCTGCTGATAGAAGATTCATCCTCAGGCTGAAATTTAAAGGAGAGTTAGACTTTCTCATGGGCGTCACAGACGTTTCCCTGTAGGCAGCCTTCGCTGTTGTTTTGTTTTTGATGTTGTTTTTACACACCTACTGTAAGAAGTGTTTCAACATGACCACAAAATATATTAAAAGAGACATTCATTGTGTGTTTTCCATGTTGACACAGTCCCCACAGGTCTTAAAAAATGTCTAGAGCAGGCCAAAATGCTTTAGTGAGTGTTTATTTGCTACAGCATCACTTTGGCCTATCTTTTGCAGCCTTCCTCTCAACAGCTCATTTCAGTGAATGTCTCTTTAAATTTTCACAAGCACGGGTTCACTCCACCCTCCTCTTTTTGTCACTTGTGAGGTCAGTTGTTGATGTTTATATTAGCTGGTTAGCACAGACTGAGCTAACGAACGTAAAGTCATCTGAAAGAATGAGTGAAATAAATCACTGACTGAATCCATTCTGACTTTTAAAATTTCATCCTGGTACAGCTTCCTCCCCAGCAAACACAAAACAAAACTCTCCCATATAGTTAATCAGGCTAGCAAAATCATTGGTTGACAGTCGAGGAGGGGCTGGATAGAGGACACATTAGTCTGCTTCAGAGGGAAGTAAACTTGGCAGTCATCAGCATATAAATTAAAGGTAATACCATGTTTCCTAAAATTTGCGTCTAGTTGCAAAAAATACAAAGAAAAAAGAAGAGGCCCAAGAATGGAACCTTGAGGTACTTCCCAAGGGAGGTCTGCAGAGGTGATCTGTCACTGCACCCCAGCTGAAAAACCACTAAGTTAGCTGACAGAGAAAACAATAGGCAACACACTCCACCGCTATGGGGTCAATGCCTATTCACCTTCCAAGACTTGATTATTAAAGAAAAAGAATGTTAAAGCTAATTTAATTGAAAAGCAGCATTTTGACAAGGCTATGAAATACTGGGAGAATGTAGTGTAATCAGATGAGGTGAAAACATAACTCTACACATTGGTAGACTTTACATAATGGATGGAACAATGAATGGAGCCATGAGTATTCTTGAGAAGGATTTACTGCCATTCACCCCAGTCTCATTTTCATCATCCTGGTGGGTGGCAGCAGATCATTCTCAAGAATACTCATGGCTCCATTCATTGTTCCTTCAGTTATGTAAAGTCTGCCAGTACCGTATGATAACAAACAGCCCCACATAATGATGCTTCCTTCTCCAAACTTAATTGCTGATGTAGTGCCCCAAACACAGAGAATTAGTTCGTAACAAAGAAAACCAGTTTTTTAGAATGCCCCAGTTAATCAACTGACTTACAGTGGGGCAAAAAAGTATTTAGTCAGCCACCAATTGTGCAAGTTCTCCCACTTAAAAAATGAGAGAGGTCTCCAGTTTTCATCATAGGTATACCTCAACTATGAGAGACAAAATGAGAAAAAAAAAATCCAGAAAATCACATTGAAGGATTTTTAATGAATTAATTGGTAAATTCCTCGGTAAAATAAGTATTTGGTCACCTACAGACAAGCAAGATTTCTGGCTCTCACAGACCTGTAACTTCTTCTTTAAGAGGCTCCTCAGTCCTCCACTCGTTACTGTATTAATGGCACCTGTTTGAACTCGTTATCAGTATAAAAGACACCTGTCCACAACCTCAAACAGTCAGACTCCAAACTCCACTATGGCCAAGACCAAAGAGCTGTCAAAGGACACCAGAAACAAAATTGTAGACCTGCGCAAGGCTGGGAAGACTGAATCTGCAATAGGTAAGCAGCTTGGTGTGAAGAAATCAATTGTGGGAGCAATTATTAGAAAATGGAAGACATACAAGACCACTGATAATCTCCCTCCATCTGGGGCTCCACGCAAGATCTCACCCCGTAGGGTCAAAATTATCACGAGAACGGTGAGCAAAAATCCCAGAACCACATGGGGGGACCTAGTCAATGACCTGCAGAGAGCTGGGACCAAAGTAACAAAGGCTACATCAGAAACACACTACATCGCCAGGGACTCAAATCCTGCAGTGCCAGACGTGTCCCCCTGCTTAAGCCAGTACATGTCCAGGCCCGTCTGAAGTTTGCTAGAGAGCATTTGGATGATCCAGAAGAGGATTGGGAGACTGTCATATGGTCAGATGAAACCAAAATAGAACTTTATTGTAAAAACTCAACTTGTCGTGTTTGGAGGAGAAAGAACACCATACCTACTGTGAAGCATGGGGGTAGAAACATCATACTTTGGGGCTGTTTTTCTGCAAAGGGACCAGGACGACTGATCCGTGTAAAGGAAAGAATGAATGGGGCCATGTATCGTGAGATTTTGAGTGAAAACCTCCTTCCACCAGCAAGGCATTGAAGATGAAACGTGGCTGGGTCTTTCAGCATGACAATGATCCCAAACACACCGCCCGGGCAACGAAGGAGTGGCTTCGCAAAAAGCATTTCAAGGTCCTGGAGTGGCCTAGCCAGTCTCCAGATCTCAACCCAAAAGAAAATCTTTGGAGGGAGTTGAAAGTCTGTGTTGCCCAGCGACAGCCCCAAAACATCACTGCTCTAGAGGAGATTTGCATGGAGGAATGGGCCAAAATACCAGCAACATTGTGTGAAAACCTTGTGAAAACTTACAGAAAACGTTTGAGCTCTATCATTGCCAACAAAGGGTATATAACAAAATATGGAGATGAACTTTTGTTATTGACCAAATACTTATTTTACCGAGGAATTTACCAATTAATTCATTAAAAATCCTTCAATGTGATTTTCTGGATTTTTTTTTTCTTATTTTGTCTCTCATAGTTGAGGTATACCTATGATGAAAATTGGAGACCTCTCTCATCTTTTAAGTGTGAGAACTTGCACTATTGGTGGCTGACTAAATACTTTTTTACCCCACTGTAAATGACAGGGAGGTCAAATACCGGTTTAGCAGAGAGCTGAGGAGAGCTAAATCTGTGTATTCTGAGAGACTCCAGCAACAGTTCACTGCTAACGACTCTGCTTCTGTGTGGAGAGGACTGAGGCAAATCACCAACTATCGGCCTCAGGCTTCTAAGGGACAGGATGACAAAGCCCTTTGTCAAAGACTGTCCCAACACTATGCCCGTTTTGACACCTCGTCAGCTGTGTCCAACTCCCCCCCTCCCCCCAGCGCCACTGCCTCCATGGTCCCCACTTCATCAAAGGCGCCCCCCCTCCTCCCCCCCTGCCCTTGCCATCAGTGAGCAGGATGTGCACAGACAGTTCTCCAGACTGAACCCGCGCAAGGCCCCCGGTCTGGACGGCGTGTCTCCCTCCACCCTGAGACACTGTGCGGAGGAGCTGACTCCTGTCTTCACAGACATTTTTAACACCTCCCTGAAGTCATGCCACGTGCCGGCCTGCCTCAAAACCTCTACCATCGTCCCTGTCCCCAAGAATCCACGGATCACTGGACTTAACAACTACAGACCTAGAGCGCTCACCTCTGTAGTCATGAAGTCCTTTGAGCACCTGGTCCTGCCCCACCTCAAGACCATCACCACTCCCCTCCTGGACCCATTGCAGTTTGCCTACAGAGCCAACAGGTCTGTGGACGACGCAGTCAACCTGGCCCTCCACTCCATCCTGCAGCACCTGGACTCCCTGGGAACCTACGTCAGGATCCTGTTTGTGGACTTCAGCTCTGCATTCAATACCATCCGCCCCGCTCTGCTCCAGGACAAGCTGTCCCTGCTCAACGTGCCTGACTCCCTCTGCAGGTGGATCACCGACTTCCTGACGGACCGGAGGCAGCATGTGCGGCTGGGAAAGACTGTCTCAGACTCTGTTAGCATCAGCACCGGATCACCCCAGGGCTGTGTACTTTCTCCCCTGCTCTTCACCCTGTACACCAACTCCTGCACCCCCAGCCACCAGTCTGTCAAGCTGATCAAGTTTGCGGATGACACCACCCTCATCGGGCTCATCTCCAACGGCGACAAGTCCGTCTACAGGAGAGAGGTGGCCCAGCTGGTGTCCTGGTGCAGCCACAACAACCTGCAGCTGAACGCTCTGAAGACAGTGGCGATGATCGTGGACTTCAGAAAAGTCACAGCCCCTCTGCCCCCCCTTACCCTCACAGACTCTCCCATCACCACTGCGGATTCCTTCCGCTTCCTGGGCACCACCATCACCCGGGACCTCAGGTGGGAGCCGACCATCAGCTCCCTCATCAAAAAGGCCCAGCAGAGGATGTTCTTCCTGCGGCAGCTGAGGAAGCTCAAGCTACCCACCAAGATGTTGGTGCAGTTCTACACGGCCATCATCGAGTCCATCCTCACCACCTCCATCACCGTGTGGTACGCAGGAGCCACCGCCAGGGACAGACTAAGACTGCAGCGCGTTGTGCGCGCTGCTGAGAAGGTGATCGGCTGCAAGCTCCCATCCCTCCAGGACCTGTACATCTCCAGGACCCGGAGACGTGCAGGTCGGATCATAGCCGACCCTTCACACCCTGGACACGCACTGTTTGCCCCCCTCCCCTCAGGCAGAAGACTTCAGTCCATTCAGACTAAAATCTCCCGCTATATGAACAGCTTCTTCCCCTCTGCCATCAGACTGCTGGACACTAAGTGACTTATTAGACTCTCGTGCACTACGTACAGCAGCTCAACCGGACTCATGACAATTATCACTGTTTTCTTTTTGCACTACCGACTGCACTATGTGGAACTCCACAATATCTGCTGCTTGTTAATATATTTAAAAATTGCATAGATTAGTATTACTTATTCATATTCTACCTTTTATTGCATGCATAGTTTTTTTATTTTTATCTTTAGTGCTACTCCATGTTTAATGTTGCAGCATTGCACCGAGACAAATTCCTAGTTTGTGTACTACATGAACAATGGCAATAAATCTCATTCTGATTCTGATTCTAAATCCAACTGACATCCAGATTCCCAAGTTTCAGAATTTAAAGGTAGTCTAGAAGAATGGGCCAAACTCTCACCTGAGCACTGTGGGAGATTAGTTTCTTTCTACAGGAATGTTCTTAAAGCTGTTAATGCAGATAAAGGCTTCTCTACTGAGAATTAATTACATTTTAGTCACCATGTTCAGTAGTTTTTTTTTCTTGTTTTATTCCACTTTATCACACATACCTTATTTATGGACATAAACACACTGGTTTCTTTCTATGTGTGGATTTCTTAAGTTAATACTAGGGATGAGCCAATCCAATCTGCAGTATCGTGTTCGATCCAGGCAAAATGGCTGGATCGGTATTGGTAAGGAATAAAAATAATTTAGCAGTCTGATACATTAATAATATTAAAATGAAGGTGCGACTACGTTCTCTGTGACCAGAAACAAGTGTCACATGTCACTGGAGCCTGTCTGTGGGACTTGCCTCGGTGTTTGCTGTGTGGTACTAGCGTTTCCAATTTTACACCACCAACTTGATAAAGCACTTGCAAGATTATCACGGTAAAGGAGTATGCCAAATTCTGTCAAGAACCAGGCAGAAGGAAGTGTGTCGCGCATCAGCAGCTGCTGCTTTTCCAGCTCGGAGGCTGGAAGACACTGAAAATGAAATGTGAACAAAAGAACTAAATTGAAAGTAAAGCAGACGGGCGCTGGAAATCAACAGGAACGAAGACAGAACATGGGCTTACCTTTCGGTGGAGAGTTACAGTTGAAGAAAGGTAGGTGACAGAAACATAAATAACAAATTATAACAGTGAACTGGAAGCAGGACTAGAATAGCAAGCCTATAGGAAATGGAACAGGAATCACTTCAAAATAAGAGCAAACCTAAAAATTAAGAATAGATAGAAAATAATATCAGAAACACTACTGAATAAACCGAGGACCAGGAGAATATTTATGATAATAATAATAATAATAATAATAATAATAATAACGGATGACAAAAATAAAACTTAAAGGGTTAGTTCCCTTATTTTCAGAGTCGCAGCTTTTTTTACCTAATGCATAAAGTGGCACTTTGAATTTCATCCATCCATCCATCCATCTTCTACCACTTTTCCAGAGGTCCGGGTCGTGGAGGCAGCAGCTCAAGCAGAGAAGCCCAGACTTCCCTCTCCCCGGCCACCTGCTCCAGTTCTTCAGAGAGGATACCAAGATGTTCTCAGGCCAGCTGGGAGACGTAGTCTCTCTAGCATGTCCTGGGTCTTCCCCAGGGTCTCCTCCCAGTAGGACGTGCCTGAAACACCTCAAGTGGGAGGTGTCCAGGAGGCATCTGATCAGGATGCCAAACCACCTCAACTGGCTCCTTTCAATGTGGAGGAGCAGCGGTTCTACTATGAGCCTGTCCCGGATGACTGAGCTCCTCACCCTGTCCCTAAGGGTGAGTCCAGCAATCCTACAGAGAAAGCTCATTTCAGCTGCTTGTATCCATGATCTCATTCTTTCGGTCCTTACCGAAACATCATGACCATAGGTGAGGATAGGAACGTAGACTGACCGGTAAAGCGACAGCTTTGCTTTAGAGCTCAGCTCCATCTTCACCGCAACAGACCAGTACGTCTGCATCACTGCAGATGCTGCTCCGATCCGTCTGTCAATCTCTCGCTCCATTCTCCCCTCACTCGTGAATAAGACCCCAAGATACTTAAACTCCTCCACTTGGGGCAGGAGTTTTGAATTTCATCTGAATGTTTATTTAATACTCAGCTTTAAAGGTTTATATAAACTTGCGCTTAAACCCTCAGAATGCATGTTTACATGGTCCTGACCAGTGAAATGTTGCCAGTGTTGCAAAGTTTAAAATAAAAAAAGCAGCAGCGTTGCTGAACTGAGTCAAGTTTGTAATATATCTGTATATGTGTGCAAAATGCAACCAGTCATTACCAAAGTATGTTCTGTACTTTTGTTGTTTTAAATAAGAGATGGTATTGGGTTTGGATTGGTATCGGCCGATACTCAAAATCACAGTATCGTACTGGACTTGAAAACGTGGTATCGGCTCCTCCCTAGTCAATACCAAAGTCTGGTGAAAATTTCATGTGAGCAGCCTCATTTAAAATGTATGTGCTGGAAACGTTGACGTGTTTAATCCCCCCATTTTATATGTTCCAGGTCCTACTGAGACTGTATTGAGTAGACAAGGGTAAATGTGACATAAAATACTGAAAAAAATATGGTTCCTAAGCTAAGCTAAATGAGCTAACGGCTTAGCTTTTATCAGCTTAACCAAAAAGTTGACAGTAGTTCTAACCAAGACACCATGTAGGATGGAAGCATGGAACACCTCCTCTGTTTTTTTCTTACATTACATCCATATTAGAATCTGCCAATTAAACAAACAACCTTTAGAGCTTTTGGGGCTGTTTTGCAGAGAGCATCCCCCTGCTCTCCTCATCTCGTCTCAGTCTAATGAATGGAGGAGCGGGGCTGGGACTGAGCTGCTCTGTGCTTTCATTCTGAACGTCTGTGGTCTCATTCAGAGGAGCTGCGGGGGGATCTTTCTGACCACAGACGGAGCCGAGTCCAGGCCCACACAGAATCGCTGACAGACAGAGCCAAAGAGGAAAGAGGGATGTTTTCCTATTGGGAGGAAACCAGGCCCGATTGTGGACGGGAGAGGGGGAAGCTGAGAGAAAAGGAAGATGACAGTCTGGGCTTTTCACACCGATCTCCACACCCTTCCTCTGTGCAGCCTCGGTATTTAAAAAGGCTCTAATTTGGACTTTTTGGCAATTTCATTCCTGTGGAGAGGTCACACGGTTAAACCACAACAGACTCACTCATGTAACTCATGTAAATTCATGGTTGTTACACTCATTGCTTTGCCAGTTTTACTATTATTGTTCCCCTCTGCAGTACGTTTAGTCCATCTTTATGACATTAAAGACAACCATAGTCTTATTTATACAACTCTCCCGATGCTATTTCAGTTGGCTCACTGATTGGAGCGATTTGCATGCTCCATGTAATCCGGATACAGCTCTCAGGCTATGATTCCCCGCATTAATATTTAATTGCTATCAAAGTGTGTTTTCAAAGTATAGGGTGACGCTGCGGCCCCTCAGCCCAGTCACGACAGAGCTGATTCCGAAGGGTGATGCGGTTCCAAGGAGGCGAGTTTTTCGGTCATCTTATCCCCCCATCCCAGCGCGCTGGCACCTGTAGCATCCCTCCAGCAACAGTAAATCACGTGACCATTTCCTCGCCAAGAAATCCTAATCCCTGTGCCAGATCCGTCGGCCCAAGATGTGCTGAAACCCGAGGCGGCGGCATTAAGAATTAAAAATGGCAGAAAGTGGTCCCAGCGCGCGCCTTGTTTTGTCATCAATGTTCCATTAGTGTCACTTTATTCCACGCCTTCCCTCTGTGTGTTCGAGTCAATAGCGGGAAAGCCGGCCTGTTTTCTGCCCAAATGGTTACAATACACCTTCTTCACGCCTAAAGAGCTGACAAAGGTTGTTAGGCTGACCCGCGCCCTGAGGAGTGGGAAGGGCCCCGGCAGATAAATCAGATCTGCAGCCGACATGTAATCCCAGGCTCTGGGAATTTGTCCAGAGAGTAAAAGTGTGAGGGGCATTTTGAAATCCATTAATTATTATGCAGCTGCAAGAAGTGAAAGTAGAACACGGGCTGAAATTGATTTCTCAGTAGATTAATCTGACCTTTGACGCAGGCGTCTGCAAACTACATCTCTGTCCAGTGGCTCCTCACACATAAAATGAAATAATTTAATTAAATATTTTCTCTTAAATTTGCAAAAAAAATCTTAAATGTACCATTTCTCTCGTGTGTGTGGGTGTGTGCGTGTTTCTCGTGAATTTTCAGCTTATGTTGACCATCTGGGATTTTTGAAAACACTTTTCACGTAAACTTGAGTGATTTTTCAGATAATTGTTTTTTTGTAAATGTGAGTTTTCTGTGATTCTGGAATGTGTCTATTCGCAAGAGTCCTACAGATACGTTTACTTTAACAGTGCTGATGGAGAAGTATAGAGAAGGTCAGGAGTTGCACTGTGTCTTTGCGGCTCTAGAGAAAGCAGATGATAGGGTGGTGCAGGACATGCATAAGGACAGTGAGACGGTGGTGAGGTGTCCTGTAGGAGTGACAGATGGATTCAAGGTAGGGGTGGGGTTACATCAGGGATTGGCTCTGATGTTGTTTGCCATGGTGATGGACAGGCTGACAGACACGGTCAGGCAGGAGTTCCCGCGATGTTTGCAGACAACATTGCGATCTGTAGTGAGAGTAGGGAGCAGGTGGAGGAGAGCCTGGAGAGGTGGCGGTATGAATGAGAGGGAGACAGGTGTAACGGTGAAGATGGAAGGAGTAGAGGTAGTGAAGGCAGATGAGTTTAAATACTTGGGGTCAACCATCCAAAGCAATGGAAAATGCACCAGAGAGATAAAGAAGAGAGTGCAGGCAGGGTGGAGTGGGTGGAGATGAGTGTCAGGGGTGATTTGTGACAGAAGGGTAGCAGCAAGAGAGAAAGGGAAGATTTACAAGATGGTAGTGAGACCTGCTATGATGTACGGTTAGGAGACGGTGGCGCTGACAAAAAGACAGGAGTCAGAGCTGGAGGTGGCAGAGGTGAAGATGCTAAGATTTTCAAGATCAGAAATGAGTATAGCAGAGGGACAGCTCAGGTTGAGCGGTTTGAAGACAGGCAAGGCTGAGATGGTTTGGACATGTGCAGAGGAGGGATAGTGGAGATACTGGACAAAGGATGTTGAAGATGGAGCTGCCAGGCAGGAGGAGAAGAGAAAGACCACAGAGAAGATTGATGGATGTAGTAAAGGAGGACATGGAGAGGGTTGGTGTTACAGAGGAAGATGCAGGGATAGGGTGAGATGGAGACAGATGATTTGCTGTGGAGAACCCCCAAGGGAGCAGCCAGATGAAGAAGGAGAAGAAGAAATGCATCTGTTGGTCACACGATTATTGAACTATATCAAAGCACTCACTTTGCTTAAAAAACACACATGGAAACCCAGCCGTGTAACTTATTTTGTTATATTTTGGCTGTAATGGGCTAGCACCTTAGCTAGCCAGTCGAGGTTGGTCTGTCTTGGCACAGAGAGGGCGATAGATGAACTAAATGGGTCCATTTCAAAAGAAAGCCAAAAGCCAAATGAGAACAAACTCAGAATTAAGGATAGCAACCCAGGAAATAATCACAACACCAGAAGAAGCTGTTGAGCCCTACTCGGAAGTGTCTTCCACACTTCCTGGACAGTGGCCTCCTGTTTGGGGGCCCGTCCTGCAGCAGGAAGCCTCGTGGATATAATACCTATGTGTGGCTCCAGCCGTGGCCGCTGTGGTGATGTTGATACAGGAGCAGAGCTGACACACAGCTGATGTTTATGATGTGGCTAGTTCAGGTGGACGGGGCTGCAAACCAACCTAACCTCCAGTCCACAAATCTATAGTCCTGACCAGAGCCATTTTGAGGGAAGTCAAATTAAGTCTGACCCCACGAGAATCCAGTGAAATCCCAGCTCATTTAGATTCCCTGTATAATGCTTGTTTCCAAATACACCGAGTTAACATGCAAGTGTAGATGTGCAGGATTTTGGTGTTTTTGTGCACACAAAAGGTATATTTTAACTCCTGTTGGGAGTACTTCTTTGCTAATATCCACCTACCCAACAGGTGTCGTTTCAAGATGCTAATTCAAAACAGGATCGTTTGCACTGGTGTTTCTGCTCACAATAAAATGACACTAAAATGTGCAGTTTTGTTTTGACTAAAGTTATTTGATGTTCCTGCAATCAAAATGCCAATTTCATACTTTTTAAACATGTCATTGTGTTGCCTGACAAAACTGCATTTTAGTGTATCATTTTATCCCTGACAACACAGGAAAGATATATGCAGTTGAAACCAGAAGTTTACGTAGACTGTATGAAAAGATGTATAACCTTTTTTTTCTCACTTTCTGACATTAAATGAAACTAAACTTTTTCTATTTTAGGTCAGGTAGAATTAGCAAAATTATTTCTATTTGCTAAATAATTTTTTAAAAGATTTTTTAAATTACATTCTTCAAAGTCAGAAGTCTACATACAGTGGATATAAAAAGTCTACACACCCCTGTTCAAATGCCAGGTTTTTGTGATGTAAAAAAAATGAGACCAAGATAAATCATTTCAAAACTTTTTCTACCATTAATGTGACCTATAACCTGTACAACCCAATTGAAAAACAAACTGAAATCTTTTAAGGGGAAAAATAAAAAAAAAAAAACTGACAATAACCTGGTTGCATAAATACACACACCCTTAAACTAATACTTTGTTACTTTCTAGCAGAAGCCTGAAGGTTTTGTGCCAACACTGACTGGTATTTGGAACTGTTCATAATTCCCTCCACTTTGACTACAGCCCCAGTTCCAGCTGAAGAAAAACAGCCCCAAAGCATGATGCCGCCACCACCATGCTTCACTGTAGGTATGGTGCTCTTATGGTGATGAGCAGTGTTGTGTTGTGCCAAATATACCTTTTGGAATTATAGCCAAAAAGTTCAACCTTGGTTTCATCGGACCATAACATATTTTCCCACAAGCGTTTGGGAGATTTCTAATGTGTTTTTGCAAAATGTAGCTGGGCTTGGATGAATTTCTTCGTAAGATAAGGCTTCCATATTGTCACCCTACGCCATATCCCAGTCATATGAAGAAGACAGCAGACTGTTGTCACATGTACTAAACAGCCAGTACTTGCCAGGAATTCCTGCAGCTCCATCATTTTTTTATTTCATCACCTTTATTTAACCAGGTAAAAATCCCATTGAGATTAAAAACCTCTTTTCCAAGGGAGACCTGGCCAAGAATAGCAGCATCACATAAAAACACAAGGCTACACAATTAAAACAAACAAAATAATAAAAACCATGACAAAGTATAATACTGTAATAAAAACAAGTACAAATAATGGAATCAGCCTCAACTACTTTCAAACTGGATTTAAATGCACTCAATGAAATCAATTCTGTCATTTTCCTGTTATTCTGCTGCATGTTCCATGTAATTGGTACATAACAGACAAAAGCCCTTTTACCTATTTCGGTGCGGGCATACGGAACAGAGAGCAACAGATAATACTGTGAACGAAAAGCATAACGACCAATACTTCACACTGCAATCAGATCACAAATGTAGGATGGCAGTAGATCAAGAATTGCCTTGTAGATAAAGATGTACTAGTGGCTGAGCCTTCAGGTGCCCACAGAAGTCCATCCTACCCTTCGGTATAACTCACAATGGTGTGTCAAAGGCTTACAGTTTGTAATGAACCTCAGTGAAGCATGATAAACAGAGTCCACCATACTAATACATCCAGCAGGGGCATTCATATACAAAAGATCACCATAGTCTGGCACAGATAAAAAGGTGGCGGTGTGGGGAGCAAGGTGTTAGACTTCTCCACCCAGTGAGTAATGGACAATGAGAGGAGAGGTCCCCGGGGGGTCCAGACGAAACAGCAAAGGTTGGGCACCCCCCGAAGAGAAGAGGAGACGCTGGGCCGCCAGGAGAGGAGTGAAGTGTGGCACCAGAGCAACGTTATGTTAATGCGCCGCACAGGCTTTGTTATGTAATGGATATGAAGTTGGAGCCCCAGGCCACTATGCAAATCATTAAAGGTATATAAGTGAGATGCACAATGGCCTGGGAGCTCTTTTGTGACCCTGATCTGTTAGAGAGAAATAAAGTCTGTGTTGATCCAGCTCGTTGCCTTGCCTGATCATTCTTCTCTATACTGGAGACCCTGACGTGCCATGGAAGGCGAAATGAGCACCCCGGAAACATCCTGGAGAGGAAACACCAGCGCTGCGTGCGCTGTTTCAGTCAAGCTCCAGGATTTTTGTCTGCACAACCCGACAGTGTGGTTTTTACACACTGAGGCCCAGTTCGCTCTCTGCGGGATGACAGCAGACGAGACAAAGTACTACTATGTGGCCGCTGCATTGGACGCGCACACCACACAACAGTTGGCAAGCCTGCTCCAAGAGCCGCCGGCCCGAGGAAAATACGAGGCACTCAAAAAGATGCTTATCCAACGCTACACCCTTTCCGACAGTGAAAGAGCGGAGAGGCTCCTAACACATTCAGAGTTAGGGGACAGATCGGCCGTGGAGTTGATGGAGAGCACGTTGGCGTTGATGGGCAGAGATGACGAGTCCTTCCTGTTCGCCCACCTGTTTCTCAGGAACCTACCGGCTGCAGCGAGGGCAGTCCTGGCAAACACCACTGCTGGCGACGAGGAACTACCACACACTAGCGCAGGAAGTGGGTTGCATCATCCTAGCGACCAGAACCTTCATAGTGAACGCAGCGGCACCGGAGCCTAGAGGGGCTGCCAGTGAGATCGAGGAGCCGCTGATGGTGGCTGGAGCAGATGCCAGGAGACACAAGAAGGAGACGATCTGCCACTATCATCACCGTTTCGGGGAGACAGTTTCTGGTAGACTCCGGCTCCCAGAAGAGCCTCATACTGCTGTTCAACACAGACAGGGTGGCAGGACGAAGCGGTCCCGAGCTGGCAGCCGCCAATGGATCAGACATAAGGACATTTGATGAGCGGACACTGACAATATGTTTACATGGGCGCAATTTCCAGTGGAATTTCATTGTAGCCACATGTGCCTCCCCCATTTTAGGTGCAGATTTCCTATGTGCTCATGGCTTGTTAGTTGATGTTGCTAATAGATAAATGGTGGATGCTGTCTCTTTTGATTCTCTGCCCTGTACAGCTCGGGGAGCCGGGTCGGCAACACTGGCCAACGTTACAGCTCCAGGGGGTAGGTACCAACAGTTACTAGCCCAGTTCCCAACACTCACAGTGCCGACGTTTTCAGCGGCAGTAACCAAACACAGGGTCGAGCATTTCATTACTACTAAAGGACCGCCCGTATTCGCACGACCTCGGCAGCTGGACACAACTAAACTTGCCACCGCATGCGAGGAGTTCGCCAACTTGGAGAAGTTGGGTATTGTCAGGCGCTCAAACAGCCCGTGGGCATCCCCGCTTCACATGGTGCCGAAAGCCGATGGGTCGTGGTGACCATGCAGCAATTTCCGGCGATTGAACAATGCTGCGGCACACGATTGCTACTCTATTCCCCATATCCAGGATTTTCCATACACCTGGCAGGGGCGTGTGTTTTTTCCAAGACGGATCTGGTCTGCGGTTACCACCAGGTCCTGGTGCAAACAGAAGACGTCCCAAAGACAGCGGTAATAACTCTGTTCGTTTGCGCATGCCGTTTGGATTAAAAGGCGTGGCGCAGACCTTCCAAAGGATGATGGACGCAGTGCTGCGCGATTTGCCCTTTGTTTTTGTTTACCTGGATGACACTCTGGTAGCCAGCACGTCCAAGGACGAGCACATCGCCCATCTCAAGATGGTTTTCCAGAGATTGGAAGGACAACGTTTGATAATCAACCCGTCGAAGTGCCAGTTCAGCACAGCAGTGATTGATTTTTTTGGCGGCCGCATTTTGCCAGAGGGTACGATCCAGTAACCGGACAAGGTGTGCGCAGTGTCGGACTCCACAGACGGTGAGGGCACTTCAGGAGTTTTTGGGAATGGTTCATTTTTACAACCGTTTCCTCCCCCGGGCAGCCCAGCTGATGCAGCCGCTATACGCTGCGCTTAAAAAAAAAGAAACCTGCGGACAGCATCGACCGGACTCCCGAGTGGGGCCAAGCTCTTTCGAACGCCAAAACAGCACTGGCAAAGGCCACGTTGCTAGCACACCCAGATCAGTCTGCACGGATAGTGCTAACTACAGATGCCTCTAACGTGGCCATAGGGGCAGTGGTGGAGCAGTGCGTCGCAGGTTCGTGGTAGCCACTTGCATTTTTCAGCAGAACTTTGCGCGACAACGAGCGCAAATACAGCACATTTGACAGAGAGTTGCTGGCTCTCCACTTAGCGACACACCATTTCCAGTTCTGGCTGGAGGGGCGTGACTTCACTGAGTTTGTAGACCAAAAGCCACTGATGTACGCCATGGCCAAGGTCTTGGAACTGTGGTCAGCCCGGCAGCAATGGCAGTTGGCTGCAAACTCAGTTTACGACCGACATTCGGCACATTGCACTCAACGTGGTGGCAGACTGCCTCTCGCACGCATTGGTCGCCCCTGTCTACGTAGGAACAGATTTCCCTGCTATGGCCGCGGAGTCAAGCCGGGGATGCGGACATTTGCGTGCTCTAGTCTGAACCAACAGGGTTAAGGCTGGAGAGCAGGGTACTGCAAGAAGGGTGTCCTCCCCTACTTCCACAGGCCGCCCGCACCTGGTGGTCCTGCACTCTTGGCACTGTCGTGTTTTTGAGTCGTTTCGGAACTCTGGTCCGCGATGGCCCAGAGCCTGGGGGTCAACATTCACCGCACTACCGCGTACAACCCCCAGGCCAACGGGTTATGTGAGCGTTTCCACAGGACACTTAAAGCAGCGCTCAAGGCTTCGCTCAAGGATGCAAATTGGGTAGACCACCTGCCTTGGGTTCTTTTAAGGTTTTGTTCCGCACCGAAGGAGGATTTGGAAGCCTCCCCGGCAGAACTCGTTTTTTTCCCCAACCGCTGCGGATTCCCGGGGAATTTTTACCGGACAATACCGCGCCGGAGGTCAAGCCACCCATGCATTCTCTATGCAACACAGAGGTGGGGAGTGTACCGGGCCCAGACCACCACTGTTTTCCCTGTGCATTCATCCCAAAACATTTGCAGAATGCCTCTTTTGTTTTCGTCAGGCACGATGCGCACCGGACCCCGCTGCGCCCACCATACGACGGGCCATTCAGAGTGTTGGAACCTGGGGCGAAACATTTCGTGTTAGACTTGGGGAGACATAGAGAGACCATCTGTATTGATAGGTTAAAGCCCGCTTTTGTGTTGGCAGACGAGCAGGTGGTGTGGGCCCGGGCTCCCCGGCATGGCCGTTCACCGTTGGGGGCTCCACAGGTTGGTGAATCCTCAGCAGGGACCAGCACACATGAAGAGGATGTGTTTTCTCCACCACCCCTTTTCCCCCCACAGACTGACAGGCCCCCCGGTGCGCCCCACCAGCAGGGCAGTTCGACGGGATCGGCGACCCCCCGTTACAGCCGTTATGGATGCCGGCTTAAGCCCAAGGAACGGGGGGGGGAAACGGTGTGGGGAGCAAGGTGTTAGACTTCTCCACCCAGAGAGCAATGGACCATGAGAGGAGAGGTCGCCGGGGGGTCCAGACGAAACAGCAAAGGTTGGGCACCCCCCAGGGAGAAGAGGAGATGCTGGGCCACCAGGAGAGGAGTGAAGTGCAGCACCAGCGCAATGTTATGTTAATGCGCTGCACAGGCTTTGTTATGTAATGGATATGAAGTTGGATCCCCAGGCCACTATGCAAATAATTAAAGGTATATTGTGGAGTGTGTAAATGAAGAGGCAGATTCATTTCAGACGATTTATTACACACTCACAACTCACAAGCAAAGAACAGACTGAACATTTTAGCAGGCACTCTCCTCTTAAGTTTCATGGCATTTCTCCACACACAACATGACATCTGCATCACACTGCATTCAACCCCCTTCGTCCTTGACTCCTTCCTGCTATCTCACCAGGAACCTCCTGCCCATTGTTCTCCCATGTTTATCCACTGTCTCTTGTCTGAGATGCTAAATCATCTGGCTCTCTCAAGGTGCTAACCCCCCCCCCCCCCCCGCATCTTAGATAGAACAATAGAATAACAGTCCACATGCTGTGATAGAACAATAGGATATCAGTCCACATGCTGCTTGGGCTTCCGTCTCCTCCCGTATCTGCTGTAACTGGGGTTTACCGCCTCCGTGGCGCTGCTGTGCCGGTGGGGGGCTGCTGGGAGTGTGTCTGACTGTGGGTGGGCTGTGGCTAGGGGGGGGCACTTCGGTCTGTCCGTGTGGCTGCTCTGATGAATCGTTTCCCTGGGGCTCTCTCCATGGGGGTCTTCCACACCGAGGGGCCCTAGCCAACAGCACTTGCTCGTCTGCCACAACGAAAGCGGGTTTGAGTCTGTCTATGCCAATCTTTTCCCGCCTACCCCCCAAGTCTAGCAAAAAATGCTTATCCCCTGTTTCCAACACTCTGAACGGTCCATCATAGGGTGGGCGCAATGGAAGGTGGTGGGCGTCGTGTCTGACAAACACGAACTCCGCGCTCTTCAAAGTTTTAGGCACAAAAACACGCGGAAAACTGTGGTGGGCAGGGCCCGGCATCGTGCCCGTGTTTGCGCTACGCTGCAAAAGCTGAGACGGGGAGCTGTCCGGCAGCTTTTGCAGAATATCTGGCAGAAATTCCCCGAGCAGCCGTAGGGGCTGCGAAAAAACAAGCTCTTCTGGGGAAGCTTCCAGATCCTCTTTCGGCGCGGAGCGCAACCCCAATAAAACCCATGGCAGCCTGTCTACCCAATTGTGAGGCTCATGGCTGCCTACTTTTGTGCCCCCGAGAACATCATGGTGCAGCGCATTCAGTTCAGACAGTGGCGCCAACAACCCGGAGAGTCGGTCCAGCAGTTTGTGGCGGACCTTCGACAGCTGGCAGGTGAGTGCAGATTTGGGGCTTTGGAGGAGGAGATGGTCCGTTAGCAGTTGGCCAAGCATGTGGCCTACTCCTCGGCAAGAGCTCGCCTGCTAACTCATCCTGGTGAGCTATCACTGCTAGCGGCCTTAGAGCTAGCGCAGCAACACGAGGCAGCGGACCGGTTAACAACACACCTCAGTGATAACGAAGCCCTGCTCAGGAATGATGCACAGTGGAAGGCCCTGGCCTTGGATTCAGACGATGGAAGCGACGACGAGTATGCGGCCATCGCTAAAATACGGTCCTCCCCGGGGACGCTGAGATGCCACGGCTGCAGCTCCAGCAGGCACCGCTATTGAGCCAGGGAGTGCACAGCGAGGGGCAAGCATTGTGGACGGTGTGGTGTGCTCCATCACTTCGCCAGAGTTTGCTGCAATTTCGACAAGGAGGAACGGAGACCTGTACACGACAGTGTCAAAAAAGAAGGCACCTACCACACTGTCTCGCCCAACACAGGCGGTCATACTATTTGTAACATTTTGCTGGACGGGACACTGATACCGCTGTTGGTGGGCACGGGGTCAGCGATCTCCATTCTGAACTTGGAAACGGTGAGACGGTGTTTTTCCCACTATACAGTGAGTAAACAAGCATAGCCTGTTATGGATATGGCAGTAACCCCATTGACATTGTGGGTTCTGTGTGGCTGTCGGTGAGGTACAAGGAGGCCTCTATGTGCGCAGCCGAGTTCATGGTGTCTCGAGATGGAAATAATCTGATGGGCTGTGACTTGTTTTACAGGCTTGGATTCTCCATCACCTGCGGAGAAGTAGAGGAGTGGTCAGGTGGTGGCTGGTGGGACCGGCCATTTTATGTGAGAAATGGCAATGAAGTGTGGGACTTTGGGTGGCCCATTCCAGGTGAAGAGGGACGCCGCCAGCAACAGAGTATGTTGACGAGACGGGGGCTCCGTGCCAGTGTTTGTGGTCCCGAGGATGGTGGACTCAAATGGCACGGTTTAGCCCCCGCAAAGGCGGAAGGGTCCAGAGAGCAAGAGCAGTGGGGCTCCGGTGGCCGACTGGGTACCACTGTTGAGCCGAACGTTGCTGGTGCCGCTCCAACGCAACAACGACTAGCAACATCAGATAGGCACATCAGGGTAACATCAGATGGCAGGAACCCTAGCCGTGCCAAAAATGAAAACAAGGGACTTGGCTCAAATCAACTTGGCGGACCGCTGAGGAGCCATAAGGGTGCCAGATCGCAATGCAAGTGACGGAGAAAGCTAGTGAGCACTCCCCTGAGCGAGGGTGATGACGTCCGCCCTAGGGTCAAGCCTCGGCTTGGTGGGGTACGCAGTTCAAGAGAACTGAAAGTTGGACAGGATAATCTACGGGTGGTCCGGTCCGATGGCGACGGGTACTTGAATTTGACTGATGGGTCAAGACGGCATCCCAACGAGCTGCGGCGTGGCAGAAAAGAACGTCAATGCAGCCTGTCTCCTATCACAAGAAAGCAGAGACGCTCTGAGAGTGGACTGTGGGACGGACACTCCAGAGGGGGGCCTTTTGGAGACCTGGGTTAGGTTTTGAATGGGAGCTTACGGTGTGTCTGGTTTAGTGCATTTAAAAGTGTGTCTGCTAAGGTTAATGTTATTGTGTTCAAGATATGTTCAGAAGTTATTTAAAAAAAAAACAGCAAAAGACACAGCTTTGTCAATATGGTAATGTGAATTGTATGATATTGCCTGTTTGACTATTTGTTTTATATGCACTTGATCACATTTGTACGTTATGAATGCCGGGTGACTGAATGTTGTGTGTGTGTTGAGGGTGCAGTAACGCCTGGGTGCGATAGTTCATGCGGGGTGTGAGTGTGTTAATTACCTTTTATAGTGTAACTTGTGTAATTCTGGTCAGGAATCTCTATGTTTTCTTGTGTATATCCTGTGAGTTTATGGGGTCGGGTACCGCCATTGTTCATGTCTTTAATTGCTTATTTGTATATATGACTATTTTCATCGGGATTAATTTATTTTGGTGTGTGGCCTTTTTTCCTTTCAGTGACTGTTTGTTTACATAGCGAAGAGCTCCGCTGGGCCAGTGTGGTGTGTGCGTGTGTAGGCCCATATCCCTTTGTATTAGAGTGTGAATTGGGTGTAAATTATAAGGTTGGGTGAATTTATATGTTTGCATTTTTCAAAAGGAGGGGGGAATGCAGGATCGTATATTATATACAGTTAGGCCCAGAAATATTTGGACAGTGACACAATCTTCATGATTTGGGCTCTGCATGCCACCACATTGGATTTGAAATGAAACAACTACAACAGAATTGAAGTGCAGACTTTAAGGTTTAATTCAAGGGGTTGAACAAAAATATATGATTAAACATGTAGGAATTGTAGCTATTTTTATACAAACGCTCCTCATTTCAGGGGCTCAAAAGCAATTGGACAAATAAACATAACCCTAAGTAAAATGTTACTTTTCAATATTTTGTTGAGAATCCTTTGCAGGCAATGACTGCCTGAAGTCTGGAATCCATGGACATCACCAAACGCTGGGTTTCCTCCTTTGTGATGCTTTGTCAGGCCTTTACTGCAGCTGTCTTCAGTTGTTGCTTGTTTGTGGGTCTTTCTGCCTTAAGTTTTGTCTTGAGCAAGTGAAATGCATGCTCGATTGGGTTGAATCTGGTGATTGACTCGGTCATTGCAGAATATTCCACTTCTTCGCTTTAAAAAACTCCTGGGTTGCTTTTGCAGTACGTTTTGGATCATTGTCCATCTGTACTGTGAAGCGCCGTCCAATCAACTTTGCTGCATTTGGCTGAAACTGAGCAGAAAGTATATCCCTATACACTTCAGAATTCATCCGGCTGCTTCTGTCTTTTGTCACATCATCAATAAACACAAGTGACCCAGTGCCATTGGAAGCCATGCATGCCCATGCCATCACTGCCTCCACCATGTTTTACAGAAGATGTAGTGCTTTGGATCATGAGCTGTTCCAATTCTTCTCCAAACTTTCTTCTTCCCATCATTCTGGTACAGGTTGATCTTAGTCTCATCTGTCCAAAGAATGCTGTTCCAGAACTGGGCTGGCTTCTTCAGGTGTTTTTTGGCAAAGTCAATTCTGGCCTTTCTATTTTTGAGGCTGATTAATGGTTTGCACCTTGTGGTGAATCCTTTGTATTTACTCTCATGAAGTCTTCTCTTTATGGTAGACTTAGATACTGATACACCTACTTCCTGGAGAGTGTTCTTCACTTGAGTGGATGTTGTGAAGGGGTTGTCCTTCACCATGGAAAGGATTCTGCGATCATCCACCACTGTTGTCTTCTGTGGACGTCCAGGCCTTTTTGAGTTCCCAAGCTCACCAGTGCACTCTTATTTTCTCAGAATGTACCAAACTGTTGATTTGGCCATTCCTAACATTTCTGTTATCTCTCTGATGGATTTCTTCTTTTTTTTTTTCAGCCTCAAGATGGTCTGTTTCACCTCCATTGAGAGCTCCTTTGACCACATGTTGTGTGTTCACAGCAACAGCTTCCAAATGCAAACGCCACACCTGGAATCAACTCCAGACCTTTTAACTGCTTAATTGATGACAGGTTAATGAGGGAAGAGCCCATGCAGCCTTGTTATTTTATTTTATTTTTTTTTGCAGCCTTCTGAGTCAATTGTCCAATTACTTTTGGTCCCTTGAAAAAGAGGCGACTACGTATTGAAGAGCTGTAATTCCTAAACCCTTGCTCCAATTTGGATGTGGATACTCTCAAATTACAGCTGAGAGTCTGCACTTTAAGCCCATGTTGATTATATAATTGTATCCTGAATATGTTTTCGTAAACAGCTAAAATAACAAAACTTGTGTCACTGTCCAAATATTTCTGGGCCTAACTGTATATAGATAGATAGATAGATAGATAGATAGATAGATAGATAGATAGATAGATAGATAGATAGATAGATATTATTATGGCGGTGCCCTAGACTAGGGAGGGGTGACACCCCGCCTCTGGGGGGGTGGCGTCACCTGGGGTCTATAAGCCAGCTGCAGGAGACATACTGTCTCTTCGCTGTGGCTCCTGTACTCGCGGTAGGGACTCCTGTGTTCATAGTTCTTATTATAATAAAACCTATAAAATGTCACCTCGACTCCTCTCTAATTCGGACACAACACACCCTGTGTGTCAACCAACTTCCTCTAAATTTACCTACTCCTTATATCCTATTATAAACCCCCGTGTCCTTTAAAAATTCCACCAAAATCCTAACCTGTGCCTGCTCAGCCACGTTCAGTAGTCCATTCAGTGTAAGATCCTGCACCCCCAGCTCCCTCAACTTAGTCTGTAGTACTGCCCTCTGTGCATCATACCCTTTGCACCTTAAAAGAACGTGTTCCACCGACTCCTCTTCAAAGCACCTTTCACACGAACCTTTCTGATGTTTCCTTAGTAGTCTCAGTGTTTTGTTTAACCCACAGTGCCCCAACCTCAACCTTGTCAACACAATTTCCTTTTTCCTGTCGCCACATCCCACTCTTACCCTTTTAACATTTTCCGAATTTGAAATACTGTAGGTGCCTACTTCTCCCATCACTATCCCACCTCTCTTGCCAAAGCTGTGTGACTTTTTCCTAAATTATAGCTTTCACCTCTGCCTTGCTAACACTAATGTGCATTTCTATTGTGTCTTTTTGTAATGTCCTCTTTGCCAACTTGTTGGCCTCCTTGTTTCCCTTAATGCCTATATGAGCTGGGACACACACAGATTTTATGTGGTTTCCATCCATCCATCCATTTATCCATCCATTTTGCACCACTTTTCCGAAGGCCTGAGTCACGAAGGCAGCAGTTCAAGCAGAGAAGCCCAGACTTCCTTCTCCCCAGCCACCTGCTCCAGCTCTTCAGAGAGGATACCAAGACATTCCCAGGCCAGCTGGGAGATGTAGTCTCTCCAGCAAGTCCTGGGTCTGCCCCGGGGACTCCTCCCAGTGGGACGTGCCTGAAACAACTCAAGTGGGAGGTGTCCAGGACGCATCCTGATCAGATGTTCAAACCACCTCAACTGGCTCCTTTCAATGTAAAGGAGCAGCAGTTCTACTCTGAGCCTCTCTCTGATGACTGAGCTCCTCACCCTATCTCTGAGGGTGAGTCCAGCAATTCTACGAAGAAAGCTCATTTCAGCCGCTTGTATCCACAGTCTCATTCTTTTGGTCATTACCCAAAGCTCATGACCATTGGTGAGGGTAGGAACATATATTGACCGGTAAATCAACAGCTTTGCCTTAGAGCTCAGCTCCTTCTTCACCACAACGGACCGGTACAGCATCCGCATCACTGCAGATGCTGCTCCAATCCATCTATCAATCTCTCACTCCATTCTCCAACCAAGCTTGATAGGACTCCTTCTTCAGCTTAATGGCCCCCCTCACCACTTCTGTCCTCCACTTGGTTCAGGGGTTGCCACCATGAGATGCACCGATGACCTTGCAGCCACAGCTCTGGGCAGCCACTTCAACAATAGAGGTGGAGAACCTGGCCCATTCAGACTCCATGTCTCCAGATTCCCTCGGAATGTGACTGAAGCTCTTCCGGAGGTGGGAGTTGAAGACTTCCCAGACAGAGGCCTCAGACAGACGTTCCCAGCACACCCTCACTATACGTTTGGGTCTACCAGGTCTGAATGGCATCCTCCCCTGCCATCTGATCCAACTCACCACCAGGTGGTGATCAGTTGAAAGCCCTGCACCTCTCTTTACCCGAGTGTCCAAGACATACAGTTGCAGGTCTGATGACATGATAACAAAATCGATCATCCACCTGTGAACAAGGGTGTCCTGGCGCCATGTGCACATATGGACACCCTTATTTCTGAACATGGTGTTCATTATGGATGAACTGCGGTTAGCACAGAAGTCCAATAACTGAACACCACTCGGGTTCAGATCGGGCAGGCCATTCCTCCCAATCACACCCCTCCAGGTTTCACTGTCATTGCCCATGTGCGCATTGAAGTCCCCCAGTAAGACAATGGAGTCTCCAAGAGGAGCACCCTCCAGCACCCCAGTCACAGACTCCAAAAAGGCTGGGTACTCTGAACCATCATTTGGTGCATAGGCACAAATGATGGTCAGGACCTGTTTCCCAACCCAAAGGCACAGGGAAACAACCCTTTCATCCATCAGGAAAAACTCTAATATAGAGGCAGCATGGTAGGGGGATACAAGAATACCCACCCCTGCTTGTCGCCGCTCGCCCGAGGAAACTCCAGAGTAGGCCAAGCTCCAGCCCCTCTCCAGGAGACTGCTTCCAGAACTGGAGCTGTGTGTTGAGGTGAGGCCAACTATATCTAGCCGGGACTATATCTAGTACCTGGTTTCCTGCATTTATTTTTCTGGTTCCTCCTGCTCCACTAGCTGACTGGGACCAGTCTAAAGTAACTAAATTGAACCAGCCAGTGCAGCTGTGCAGGAGTGGACTAAACAATTTTGCGTCTTATTTAAAGGGGTGATGGGGCCTCAGAGAACATTTATAATTATAATTAATTCAAAATTCAGTCTCTCAACCACTTCATTCAGTCATGGTGAATTTCATTATGACATTATTAATTAGAAATTTAGAAATGCAACACAAAAAACCCTTTTCATTCCAGGCTTTTTGAGGGCCCCCTCCCTGCATTGGGCCTAGCCTGCTAGCCTGACCCACCAGGAGCAACTGTGGGTTCAGTGTCTTGCGCAAGAACACTTCGACATGCAGACTGCAGTGAGAGCAGGAATCAAACCCCTGACCCCCAATCAGCAGTCAGCCACACTACACCTGCGCCACAGCCGCCCCCAGGTGTCTAGAAGCGGCACAGATCGGAACAAGGTGAGCCTGACAAGAGCACACGAGAATTGTATGAATTAAAACAAGAGCATTAACCTCTTGCACTCCGGGATACCGCGGGCGGTCACGTCTCTGCGTACTAGTGCGCACTGAAAAAAAAAAGCTGCATTTCCGTTCTTCCACTACAGACACAGCTGCGAACAGAAAGCCAAAGGAGTGCTTTGATTGGTTTAGATTTGATTGACCTCTCATTCGACTAATAAGAGCCTTGAATTGGGTTTCTGAAACCTTGAAGAACCAATGACTGAAAATCTAGCAAGAAGGACCTGCCTACCAACGGCTGCGAATAAAGCGAGCCAATTGAAGCAGAGAAGTTTGATGATTGAAAGCGTGCGTCCTGTGCATAAAATCTGTTTTGTGTAAGCCGCTGTGTGTGACGGTAGCGTTCGCCAGTGTTTTTTTCTTACTACTGTTCTTATTTGTTTTGAAAAATCGTTCACCAAAACCGCAATCATGGAAACGCAAAACCGCAATAATGGAATCATGGTTTGACCGGGTCGCGTGACCAGAACCACGAGTCGTAACAAGCGGACCAGCGTCATGTTCATCTGACAATGAGGAAGCGATGTTCGCCAGCAACACTGCTGTTGTGGACAGGTAAGTGTTATAAGCTAAATTATTCTTTATCACTGAAAATTGTAATCAAAATGACTTTTGACTGATCGGTAAATTATAACTGTGCGTCATCGCCACATGACGGACCGCGGCGCACGGACCGGACCGTGCACCGAGAATGGTTCCCCCCCCCCCCCCCGCTACTCCGCTGTAGCGGATTGCAGATATATTGCAGATATTTTAGTCCAACTGTGCATAGTAGACCGATGGACGATGTCAGTCCTCTGTAGCGGGGGGGGGGGGGGAGTTGTTATCCTCTACATTACAGATATTTTAGTATAATTTTTAGTGCACTGTAGGTTATTTTTTCTTGTAAAAAAAAAGCCACACATTTTTTACGTGGCATGCTTCTTTGTGTGTGGGGGCTTGTTTGTTCATTCATTCATTCATGAATGAATAAACAACCCCCCCCCCCCACACACACACACACACAGCCCTGAGTGTCACCTTTCATTAGAGCCCAAGATCAAGCTTCTATATTGAATCATTCAAAAGTTACAGACGTTTTTCCAAACTGTGCCATTTGGCACAATTTGGCACAGTTCAAAAACGCCTGGGAACATCCTGACAAAAAAGCTGTGTAATATATTCATTTTTTGTGGTATTGTTACAAAATTTTGACCTCAGCTGGATAACACTTGGTTCTACATTTCTGTTGCGTTTTCCAGCCCGGATCTGACAGCTATGTGTTATTTGCAAGCATTTGTATCCAAAAAAATACCCAGGGGAACTTTATTTTCTTAAAGTTCAGTATGTTTAGATGACTGTTACTCAGTGACAGGAGCACTTAGAGAGATTAGAGAAATTCAAAGTGTTTTCTTTTAAATGAGACCAACCCCATGAAGATGCTGCAAAGGGTTGAAGAACAGCTTTTGATTTACTTTGGGTACGTTATTTTTAGGCGTTTTTAGGGAAATTGACCAGAGTGCAAGGGGTTAAACAGACCAGGACAGGCTGATCATGATCACGTGATCACAACACAGATGCAAGCGTGCCGGAGATTCACGCCTTTTAAAGTTAATTCTGTTATATCAGTTTTTTACCTTCTTTGACACAGTGGTGGAAGACTAGACCTCTGAAAATAACGGGCTATCCTTTAATAGTTATTTAATTAACAAACAGTTCTTAAATGGTGTAGATATGGCAGAATTTCCTTGTGTGCTGGATGCAGCATCTGTCAAAAATAGACAGATGAAATGAACCAGATCTGTTCCCCAACATACCATATCTGGTGGAGACGAGAACATTGACTAGAATGGTCACAGAAGTATATATACAGGACAACCGGACCCGCCTGGCGTTAGGGGTGGGTACGGCAACACACACACACCACACAACACAGACTCCAACTGGAGTTGGTGGAATTGAGGGTGAGGACATTGTTACACCTGATAACCAAGGTGGTCTGGTTAGATTTGGTTTCACACTGCTTTGTTTCCAAGTGAACTAAACAACTTTACGTGATGCACTTGTTGTCATGACGATGTTTTGTAGCTATCACAGACTACAGTAGTTAATAACAAACATGCTACTCACCCTTTGAACAGTTTTCTGCAGCTTTGGGCATGAGTAACCACACTTTAAGTTGAAACAGGAGATGACTCCATCACATTAAGAGGTGAGGTTACAATATTATCCAGGTCTTCATTACGAAGATCATCTGTCTTTCTCATCAGCCATGATGATCTTCAGGTGGCATTGCTCCTCCAATTTCTCATATACTCTCAGCCACATTCTCTCCAAAAATATCAGGTAGGTTTCTGCATTTTTATGTATCTTTTTAAATTGACTATTTACTGTATGCACTACTAAGACATTTAAATTAAAAAAAAAAAAAAAAAAAAACTGGTTCTCTTCCTCTTGCTGAATGTTCTTGTTTTTGACTTCCTTGTCCGAAAGTCCAAACTTTTTCTGAAAATTGCTTTCATGTGCTAAACTAACTGGACCAAGCTTCATTATGATCTGGACTGATACCACCTGTTTTTGCTGGACCAAATTTTGGCTCTTTGGTCTGAGTCGTACTCCGGGGAAGGTTTCACACAAAAAACTTTGGTCCGGATCAATCTGAAAAGACCAAAAGTCTGGACCACATGAATTTGTGAAAACACTCTAAGTCATACAGAATATAGATTTACAAAACTTTCTATGTAATACAGGTACATCTCAAAAAATTAGAATATCATGAAAAAGTTCAATATTTTTGTCACTCATTTCAGAAAGTGAAACCCATATATTATATACACTCACCGGCCACTTTATTAGGTACACCATGCTAGTAACGGGTTGGACCCCCTTTTGCCTTCAGAACTGCCTCAATGCTTCGTGGCATAGATTCAACAAGGTGCTGGAAGCATTCCTCAGAGAGTTTGGTCCATATTCACATGATGGCATCACACAGTTGGCGCAGATTTGTCGGCTGCACATCCATGATGCGAATCTCCCGTTCCACCACATCCCAAAGATGCTCTATTGGATTGAGATCTGGTGACTGTGGAGGCCATTTGAGTACAGTGAACTCATTGTCATGTTCAAGAAACCAGTCTGAGATGATTCCAGCTTTATGACATGGCGCATTATCCTGCTGAAAGTAGCCATCAGAAGTTGGGTACATTGTGGTCATAAAGGGATGGACATGGTCAGCAACAATACTCAGGTAGGCTGTAGCGTTGCAACGATGCTCAATTGGTACCAAGGGGCCCAAAGAGTGCCAAGAAAATATTCCCCACACCATTACACCACCACCACCAGCCTGAACCATTGATACAAGGCAGGATGGATCCATGCTTTCATGTTGTTGACGCCAAATTCTGACCCTACCATCCGAATGTCGCAGCAGAAATCGAGACTCATCAGACCAGGCAACGTTTTTCTAATCTTCTATTGTCCAATTTCGATGAGCTTGTGCAAATTGTAGCCTCAGTTTCCTGTTCTTAGCTGAAAGGAGTGGCACCCGGCGTGGTCTTCTGCTGCTGTAGCCCATCTGCCTCAAAGTTCGACGTACTGTGCGTTCAGAGATGCTCTTCTGCCTACCTTGGTTGTAACGGGTGGTTATTTGAGTCACTGTTGCCTTTCTATCAGCTCGAACCAGTCTGGCCATTCTCCTCTGACCTCTGGCATCAACAAGGCATTTCCGCCCACAGAACTGCCGCTCACTGGATATTTTTTCTTTTTCGGACCATTCTCTGTAAACCCTAGAGATGGTTGTGCGTGAAAATCCCAGTAGATCAGCAGTTTCTGAAATACTCAGACCAGCCCTTCTGGCACCAACAACCATGCCACGTTCAAAGTCACTCAAATCACCTTTCTTCCCCATACTGATGCTCGGTTTGAACTGCAGGAGATTGTCTTGACCATGTCTACATGCCTAAATGCACTGAGTTGCCGCCATGTGATTGGCTGATTAGAAATTAAGTGTTAACGAGCAGTTGGACAGGTGTACCTAATAAAGTGGCCGGTGAGTGTAGATTCATTACACAAAGAATGATCTATTTCAAGTGTTTATTTCTTTTAATTTTGATGATTATGGCTTACAGCCAATGAAAACCCCAAGTTCAGTTTCTCAAAAATTAGAATATTATATAAAATTAATTTTAAAAAATTATTTTTTTTATAGAAATGTTGGTCGACTAAAAAGTATGTCCATGTACCACTCAGTACTTGGTCGGGGCTCCTTTTGGATTAATTGAATGATGAGAATAAAAGCGCTATATAAGTGAACGCCATTTACCATTTAATTACTGCATGAATGTGGAGTGGCATGGAGGTGATCAGCCTGTGACACTGCTGAGGTGTTATGAAGGTCCAGGTTGCTTTGATAGTGACCTTCAGCTCGTCTGCATTGTTGGGTCTGGTGTCTCTCATCTTCCTCTTGAAAATCCTCCATAGATTCTCTATGGGGTTTAAGTCAGGAGAGTTTGCTGACCAATCAAACACAGTGATGCCATTGTCATTAAATGAGGTTTTGATACTTTTGGCTGTGTGTGTGTGTGTGTGTGTGTGTGTGTGTGTGTGTGTGTGTGTGTGTGTGTGTGTGTGTGTGTGTGTGTGTGGGAGGAAGGATACCAAGTCCTTCTGGAAAATGAAATCAGCTTCTCCATAAAGCTTGTCAGCAGAGGGAAGCATGAAGTGCTCTAAAATTTCCTGGTAGATGACTGTGCTGAGTTTTGTCTTGATAAAACACAGTAGACCAACACCAGCAGATGACATGGTTCCTCAAATCATCACTGACTGTGGAAACTTCACACTAAACCTCAAGCAACTTAGATTCTGTGGATTCTGGGACTTTGATTTCCAAATGAAATGCAAAATGTACTTTTATCTGAACAGAGGTCATCTGCTGGTGTTTGTCCACTGTGTTTTACCAAGACCAAAGTCTGCACAGTCGTCTACCAGGTAATTTTAGAGCACTTCATGCTTCCCTCTGCTGACAAGCTTTATGGAGAAGCTGATTTCATTTTCCAGAAGCAGTTGGTACCCCCCCCACACACACACACACACACACACTGCCAAAAGTATCAAAACCTGGTTTAATGACCATGGCATCACTGTGTTTCATTGGCCAGCAAACTCTCCTGACCTAAACCCCATAGAGAATCTATGGAGGATTGTCAAGAGGAAGATGAGAGACACCAGACCCAACAATGCAGACGAGCTGAAGGTCACTATCAAAGCAACCTGGACCTCAGCAGTGCCACAGGCTGATCACCTCCATGCCACGCCACATTGATACAGTAATTAATCCAAAAGGAGCCCCAACCAAGTATTGAGTGGTACATGAACATACTTTTCAGTCGGCCAACATTTCTATTAAAAACTATTTTTTAAAATTAATTTTATGTAATATTCTAATTTTTTGAGAAACTGAACTTGGGGTTTTCATGGGCTGTAAGCCATAATCATCAAAATTAAAATATATAAACACTTGAAATATATCACTCTCTGTGTGATGAATCTATATAACACAGGTTTACAAAAATAACTTTTTTGTAAGTTGTCTGTGTTTTTTCAACTGATTTAAGACAATTTTGCACTGCTGAATCCAAAAATGACATCTGTTTCTCTCGATCAGGTGCTAAGTAAAAACCTGTACTTACTTAGTACTGTGCATGTACTTACCTTTATATAAAGGTAAGTACATGTAAATTGAATGTTACATCATCATTGTTCAAAATTCAGAGAATTTCAAGACATAAAAAAGAATTTTGCATCAAATAAAGCAAAAATACCCATACATGTAAACAAAAATGTATAAAACAACATGTGGCCATAATTCAAAAAGTTAACCTGATTGAGCAAAACCAATGTGATTTTTGATTCAGCGCATCAAAATTGTCCTAAATCAGCTAAGAAAAACTTGGACAATTAATTTGGTGTTGACCAGTGTAATACATGGGTTTCACTTTCTGAAATGCGTGACAAAAAATATTGAACTTTTTCATGATATTCTAGTTTTTTGAGATGTACCTGTAAAATATCTACAGGAAAATACCCAAATTAAAGCATAAATGAAATCCTAGGTGAGGGAAATGTACCTGTGTTCCAGAGTGCTGCGATAGGCTCAAGTTCATGACCACCAATCCCCTTCAGTAGCCAAGTTTTCACATCGGGGCAATATGGTAGCTTGTCACGTATAGCTGCAGCATTCTCTTTTTTGGCTTAAATTGGTCATTGACTGCACCTTTTCCACATTTTAACAGCTCACACATGTCTTAATGAAGTGTTTGTGACATATTTTGTTCACATTTTCTTTAATTTTTTAATTATTGAAGCAAATTTGCATTTTTCCTGGCTTTCTTGAAACACTGATTTAAAGCCTGTCACTTTAAGAAACATTCTTCACCTATTTAACGCCGCCCTCCCTTTTACGTCAGTTAGCCATTAGCTGACTAGCTTCTAGCCTTTAGCTTTTAGCCTTCTTCTAACTTGGATGAGCGGCGCTGGTTCACTGATCCACAGTTGACGGTGTATCTCACATCCAGAGCTTGACATTAACTTTTTGCTCACTGGCCACTGTGGCTAGTGACTTTCTAAAGTTACTAGCCACTCAGCCTTTTCACTAGCCAAAATTTTATGGTTGGAAAATTATGTTTAATACAATGAAATTTGTGTATAGCATGCTAAATTTTACTTGAACTAAATTTACAATCATTTTAAATGTAAATAACCCTTATACGTACATAAAAATAGCAAGAGAAACCCTGTGGAATTATTTATTAACAGCAGTAAATGCTGTAAAACAGTCTAGAAAAATATTTGCAATATGAGAGTAAAATACTGGCAGACTTGGGGTCCGTCCCAGTTCTCATTTGTACCTCTTCCCCTTTGCCTAGTCCTACCCCTTGGCCCTTGATAGAGTTGACAGTGACCCCTATGAATTGGGACACCCGTTCAGGGCTGCACGAGGTCATTAGTAGTTGCTGGTGGATTTAATCTAAATCTACACTACCTGTTTTCACCAGAAAAAGGAAGAAAAAGAAAACTGATAAGGAAAAAAGCCTCATCTTAAGGAGAAAAATGTCTCAAATTTATATGAACAATTCTAATCAGTAGGAAAAGTCAGAAATTTACAAGAAAGAAAGATGTAAATTCAGAGAAAAACTTGGACCCCCTGGCAGGCCGTTTTTGGCCTGCGCGCCACATGTTTGACACCCCTGGACCAGCACATTAAAAAAACATAATTAGAGGTTTTATTTCCATGAAAAAGTTGCATATCACAGATATAGATAATCACAGATAAACGAAATTTCACCTCAGAAGAAGCTTCATTTGCTCGTTACAGCAACATTGTTTCATTGTTCATCTTTACTTGCACTATGGGATGTCTGGGTTTTATCTTTTACCATTATTTGCACTACAGGTAGTATTACTGTACATAGACTGCTGTTGTTGTTTTCCAGCCTTGTTCCTTTTTCTTTTTATATTACGCATACCACTGAAGAGAGAGAGAAACGGCATTTCAATTTGCCTGTATGTCCTGTACGTATAATAGTACTGACAAATAAAATCTTTGAATCTTGAATCTTTGAACGTAAAGTTTAGTCACTTTTTCCCTCGGTCACAGGAAAACTTCAATTTGCACAGCTGTGGACAGTAAACGAGAGCTTCTTGCTCTAAAAATAATCATATTTAATAACTCTCTTTTAGTTGCATCTAAATACACTCCAAATTGGAACAACCCTGATTTTGCATGGACTAAAGAACCATTGTATAATCAGAAATTGATTGAAAGAGGGATAACACACATTGAACATGTAATTCTGAACAACATCTTTATTACTTTTTCCCCATCTGATCCAGACTGTTATACAGTTATTTACATAGTTCTTGTACTCTTATTTGTGAGGCACGTTGTGGTGGCACTCACTTCAGTTTCCACCTATAAAGAACAGCAGGCAGGAGGGGTGGGCCTCTTCGCCATCACCCCTGCCTGGCAGTCATAGTGTGGTGTGTGTGATACTTTTAATAAACGTGAGTTCAGTTGTACACCTGGCCTCATCATTTCGAGTCTACCTTCAGACACAGCACAGATGTACAAGTCTTCTTCTTCTTCTTCTTTCGGCTGCTCCCTTCAGGGGTCTCCACAGTGGATCATCTGTCTTCATCTCACCCCATCTCTTCATCTTCCTCTGGAACACCAACCCTCTCCATGTTCTCCTTCACTACATCCATGAATCTTCTCTGTGGTCTTCCTCTTTTCCTCTTGCTGGCAGCTCCATCTTCAACATCCTTTGTCCAGTATCTCCACTATCCCTCCTCTGCACATGTCCAAACTACCTCAGCCTTGACTCTCTTGCTTTGTCTCCAAACCACTCAACCTGAGCTGTCCCTCTGATATACTCATTTCTAATCTTGTCTCTCCTAGTCACTCCCAGTGAAAATCTTAGCATCTTCAACTCTGCCACCTCCAGCTCCATCTCCTATCTTCCTGTCAGTGCGACTGTCTCCAACCCATACATCAGAGCAGGTCTCACTACTGTCTTGTAAATCTTCCCTTTCACTCTTGCTGCTACCCTTCTGTCACAAATCCCCCGACACTCATCTCAACCCACTCCATCCTGTCTGCACTCTCTTCTTGACCTCTCGTGTATTTTCCATTGCTTTGGATGGTTGACCCCAGGTATTTAAAGTCATCTACTTTCACTACCTCTACTCCTTCCATCTTCACCGTTACACCTGCCTCCCTCTCATTCACACTCATGTATTCTGTCTTGCTTCAATTGACTTTCGTTCCTCTTCTCTCCAGAGCATACCTCCACCTCTCCAGGTTCTCTTCCACCTGCTCTCTACTCTCGCTACAGAGCACAATGTCGTCTGCAAACATCATGGTCCACGAAGACTCCTGCCTGACCTCATCTGCCAGCCTGTCCATCACCATGGCATACAAAAAGGGGCTCAGAGCCGATCCCTGATGTAACCGCAGCCCCACCTTGAATCCATCTGTCACTCCTACACCACACCTCACCACCATCTCGCTGTGCCCATACAGTCATGTGAAAAAATTAGGACACCCTGTATAAGCCTGTGTGTGTTTTTTAACATTTGGACATATGGATATTTAATATCAATGTTAAAAATATTGGGAGATTCAAGTAATACCACTAAACAATTAAAAATGAATTAAAATTTTTTTTCAAAATCTGTAAAATGTAATTCTAAACAAATAGTGAGGAACAAATTAGGACACCCCCCATCTTTTTAGAACACCCCCATATTCATTCCCACTTACAACAGCTAAAATAAATTTTAAAAATTCAAATAAAAACAAAAACAAGGTTAGACATAGATACGTGAACATTTCTTAGTAAAGAACTGAATATTTAAAGGCATGTCCAAATTTTTGTCACAACTGTACATGTCCTGCACCACCCTCACATACTTCTCTGCCACTCCTGACTTCCTCATACAGTACCACACTTCCTCTCTTGGCACCCTATCATCTGCTTTCTCTAGAGCCACAAAGACACAGTGCAACTCCTTCTGACCTTCTCTATACTTCTCCATCAACACTCTTAGAGCAAACATTGCATCTGTAGTACTCTTTCTTAGCATGAAACCATACTGCTGCTCACTGATTGTCACCTCTCCTCTTAACCTGGCTTCAACAACTCTTTCCCTTATCTTCATAATGTGGCTGATCAACTTTATGACTCTGTAGTTATTATCCTGTCTGACTGCCTCTTTACCTCCTAAACACTCTTCACATACTCTTCCTTCAAGATTACTCCTACTCCACTTCTCTTCCTATCTACACCACGGTCGAACAGTTTAAATCCACCTCCAATGCTCCTAGCCTTGCTTCCCTTCCATCTAGTTTCTTGAGCACACAGTACATCTACCCTTCTTCTCTCCATCATATCAACCAACTTTATGCCTTCACCAGTCATAGTCCCCACATTTAACATCCCTACTCTCACCTCTACACTTCTACCTTCCCTTTTCTCTCTCTCCCTTCTAACATGCCTTCTCCCTCTCTTCCTTCCTCGATTGTCATGAATTGCCCCTCAGGGCAGAGAAGAGGGACCCACGCGCAGGACTGCCAGTTTGTTAAATTTATTACAAAAACAAAACACTAAGTCCAAAACAGTGCTCAAACCCAAAAACCAAACTGATACACAAAATAAACTTACAGATACCACACCAGAACAAGGGCTGGGTTCTGGTGGAGATGAGAGAAGAGAACTTGAGACTTTGGCAACAAGAAATGAAAATGACAGCCCTTAAACAGAATCAGAAACAATTAAGCACAAATAGTAACCGATGTGAATCACATGAGTGGGCTGGAGAGAAAATGACAATCAGCTGTGGGTCATGAGGAGTGGAGACGGAGCTGACAGTTTGGCAGGAGCACCGCCCACAACCAGGGAAAAACCCAGAAGACAAAACTACACTGAACATTAACAGAAAAATAAATCATACAAAGAAACAACACCAAATATGAGAAAACAAACTAAAGATAACATAACAGGCATAGAATTCCAAAATACAATATTACACAAATAAGGAAAAACAAAAGGCAAAGAGACAGAGACAGAGCACTGTGAAACCCCCCGTGCTCAGATCGTGACAGAGAACCCCCCCCCCCACCCAAGGGTTGGGTACCAGACACCCCAGGCAACATCAAAAGAAGAACAAGGGCCCACCCACACTAACAACCCACCCCACCAAAAGACAAGAAAACAACCCCACCCCGGGCGGGAGGAGGGGGACCCAGACACGGAGGGACTGAAACAAACAAGAGAAAATAATAAGAACTCCCATGACTCACACCCCAGCAAAACCCAGGCTAGGAGAAAACAAAAAACAAAAAACCCCGCTCAGGATCCGGGACCTATGCCCTATAGACTAAGGAGCTAGACTGTTCCGGTGGCCGGCCGAAGTCCCAGGCCTGGCAGATGGTGAGGTGGTAAGAGTCGGGTGGCCTGCCGGAGAATATGAGCCACCCAACCTAATGGCACAGTCTGTCAGGCGGTCGGCCAGAGTTCTTTAACCACCAACACAGAAAAGGTGGTCCAGGGGGTGGCAGCCCAACTGGAATGACCAGAGATGAGGAGGATGGAGGAACAGGGGGAACCCTGATGACGTTGGGCGGAGGAAGGGGAACCAGGACGATGTTGGGCGGAGGAGGAGGAACCACGACGACCTCTGGCAGAGGAGAGGGAACCCCGACGGCATCTGGCAAAGGAGAGGGAACCCCGACGGCATCTGGCAAAGGAGAGGGAACCCCAACGGCATCTGGCAAAGGAGAGGGAACCCCAACGGCATCTGGCAAAGGAGAGGGAACCCCGACGGCATTAGGCAAAGGAGGAGGAACAACAGTGGCTCCGGGCTGAAGCAAAGCAGCACCCGCGGTGGCTCCGGGTTGAAGCAAAGCAGCACCCGCGGTGGCTCCAGGCTGGAGCAAAGCAGCACCCGTGGTGGCTCCGGGCTGGACCGAGGCAGACTGGGACAGAGCTGCACCCTCGGTTGACCCGGACTGGGACAGAGCTGCACTCTCGGTGGGCCCGGACTGGGCCAAAGCTACACCCACGGTGGACCCGGACTGGGCCAAAGCTGCACCCACGGTGGCCCTGGGCTGGAACGGAGCACCCACGAAGACTTCAACCAGAGGGGGAGCAGCACCCACGGAGGTCCCGGGCTGAGACGAAGCACCTGCGAAGACCTCAACCGGATGGAGAACAGCACCCATGGAGGTCCTGGGCTGGAACGGAGGACCTGCGATGACCTAGGCAGGAGGAGCTGTACCCACGGTGATCTCGGGTGGCGAGACTGGACCCACAGAGACTTCTGGCAAAGATGGATGATCCTCGGTGACCCTGGGGAAAAGCTCAGATGGGAGAGGCAGAGAAACAGGGTCAGGGTCACCGGTGGCAGTGGAACCCAGTGAGGTGAGCTCAGGTGCAGCTGATGACTGCACCTGGCTCTCCCCACCAAGAGCCAGACAACATCTCTCCAATACAGACACAACAAAAACAAAGGAGAGCACTTGCCTGAGCTCGAGCTCCACCGCCGTCCAGGACGTCTCGGGCCTGGCCCTCTGGAGGTCTAGCTCAGACTCTGCTGTGATAGCCCCATCAGCAGGCATGCTAGTGGATGCAGTCCCGAGACCCCCCAGTAAAGTGGCCCATGCAGGTTGCTCACCCGACGTGGACACTGGAGGTCGGCTTCCTGCTGGTGCTGAATCCTGTTCTGCTGAGGCCAGGGGATGCTCTATCATAAGCACAGGCTTCAGCTCGGTCATAGCGCTCTCCCTCCATCCAGACTGTGGCTGTGGGGCTGGGACCAGGTCATCCAGAGCCGCAGGCTCCTCCACCACAGGCTCCTCCGTCTGACAGCTCAATTCTGGTGCTGGTGGTGAAGCCTCACCACTGGGAATCTGGCAAGATAATTCATGTTTAGGTGAATGAGAGTGAAAAAACACTTGCCTGAGTTCCCAGGATGCGATGTGTTCTGCTGCAGCTGGTTGGAAATCAGCCCTCTCCATGACTTCAGTGGTTGTAGGCCCTTCAGAGGAAGGTGAAGGAGCCGCCCCTGCAGACATGGTGACGGCAGAAGCCAGGGAGGAAACAGCAGGACCCTCAACAGCGGGAGAAGACGTCAAGGAGATGGGAGTTGCAGCAGCAAAGGAGGATGAGTGGGCTGACGGGACAGCCGGCGAGGAGAAACATGAGGAAAAAACGGCTGCGAGAGTTGTCTGGTTGACGTGGGAAAAACTGCTGACTTAGAGGTGGAGACGTTCCGCAGGAGGTGGAGATGTAGGCTCATGGTGAGGGAGGAGAGGCTCCAGAGTCAGGGAATGCTCACTCATCAGCTCGAACTCCAGGCCCCCCAGTGAAACCTCCTCCAGCTCCTGGGCAAGATCCGGGAGGAACCATGGCTTAACTTCCAGCAGAAGCTCAGTCTCCGCTAAGATGACCTGCCTGCACTCCTCCAGCATCTCGGGTGATGGTGCGGGCCAGCGCTCAGGAGGAGGAGGCGGTGCTGCCACCAGAGAGTGGCGAGAGGCTGGAGGCTTCCGTGTCCATGAGCACTTGCTCTTTCTCGGCGCAAGTATGGCTAAAAAGTGGATTCCCCCAGCCCATGAATCATAGGTTGTGGTGTAATTATGGAAAGGAGTAGGTCTGCGAGTGCTGGGTGGTCCCACAAGCTGGAGCATGCCTCGACTACCTGTGCCGCACCCTCCAGACACTCTCGGGCTGCCTCGGGAGTACGGAAGGCATGAGCCTGCAAAAGAATGTCCTCCAGGACACACTCAGACCCAGGGTTGACAAATGCAGGGTGACAGACATGATAAACCCCAGGTAAAAAAACAAAACTGGGGAGGAATGGGAAAAACCTGCGAGCCTTCGCTGCTGCTGGAGTGAAACAAAAAATTAACACAAACTGCAGCCACTGGGTCTCAAACTGGCCGGAGTCTTCTGTCATGAACTGCCCCTCAGGATAGAGAGGAGAGACCCAAGCGCAGGACTGCTAGTTTGTAAAAACTTATTACGAAAACAAAACACTAAGTCCAAAACAGTGCTCAAACACAAAAACCAAACTGACATACAAAATAAACTTACAGATACCACACCAAAAAAAGGGCTGGATTCTGGTGGAGATGAGAGAAGAGAACTTAAGACTCCAGCAACAAGAAATGAAAATAACAGCCCTTAAATAGGATCAGAAACAATTAAACACAAATAGTAACCGGTGCGAATCACATGAGCGGGCTGGGGAGAAAATGACAATCAGCTGTGAGTCATGAGGAGAGGAGACATTGCTGAGAGTTTGACAGGAGCACCACCCACAACCAGGGAAAAACCCAGAAGTGCCCTTGACAACTGTAGCTCCTGAGAGAGAAAGAAAGATAAGACACTGACAAAAATAAGGAGGAAACAAATAAAGACAACTAAACCCCAATATGTAAACAACAAAACTACACTGTGTTATGACTCGCCGCTCATCAGCGGCGCCAGCCGTGCGCACACCTGCTCCTCATCAGCGGCGAGGTATTTAATCCACTCTGCCCTGGGCTTCGGCCTGAAGCCGTCTCTCTACTTCGGCCCCTTTGCTACTACGGATCTCAAACCGACTAGCGAAGATATCCTGGGTAAGCGCCCCTTACCTCTCTCCTCTAGCTTTCCCCTGTGCACAGGTGGACATTCCCGGCGGCGGACTTCATCACCTCGCCGTTGGCTCTACGCTGCTGCCACAGGTACCGCAGGTCGCTGTCTCCCGGGCTCCGCCCTTGTCGACGCCAGCCACCTGTCACAACCAAGTAAGCCAGCTACCATCATTATTCCCTGTATTGGTGTGGTGCCCGTTACCCTTCTCCCTCTGCTCTCTCCCACAGGGTTGTCTGGCTGTACGGCCTCCTGCCCCCGTGCCTGACGCAGATGCCACCACCAATACATTCTTATTCCACAGACACGCAGCCATACATTTCCTTGTTGCTAATAAAGCTGTTAAATCTATCCTGAGCCTGCGTGTGTGTCTCCTGGGCCGTGCATTATGTCAGTACGGCTTCAGCAGAGCGGCTCGGCAGACAGCGGGCTCGCACGCCATCTTTCCACCCTCGAGGCTCGGGTGGATTTAATAGCTCATCAGCAACAGGTGATATTGAATCAATTAATTATCATTACTAACCGATTAGACCGCTTGGACCCCCAGCAGCCGTTCCCCTCGGCTCGTCCGGGTGGCGTGGCTCCTGCGGCTCCGGTGGCCGTCCAGCCTGCTCCGGGTGCGCCAACACGGCTCACACCAATCCCCACTCCTGCTCGCTTCAGCGGTAAGCTGGGTGGAGCTCGGGGTTTTATTATGCAGTGTGTGTCCATGTTTCTTTGCGTTCCCGGAGATTTTCCTTCAGACCATAGCAGAATTGGCTATATAGGTAATCTCCTTGAGGGTCGTGCGCTTACCTGGGCTTACGCCACTATGGTGAAGCCCAGCTACGCCACCTTCACCTATGGCCAGTTCGTGCGACAATTTCTGGAAGTGTTCGATCATTCGCGTTTGGACAGTGTCCAGGTTGACCGTCTTCTCGGACTCCAACAGGGGAGCCGATCGGCGGCCGACTACGCGATCGACTTCCGGGTTACCGCGGAGGAAGTTGGCTGGGAAAAGCGTGCGCTCTGCGGCATCTTCCTCCGCAGTCTAAATTCCGGTCTGAGGGATGAGTTGGCTGGACGGGATACCCCGGAGACGCTGGCGGAGCTGATTTCTCTCACCATCAGTTTGGATAACAGGCTGCGCGAGCGCGCCTCCGAGCGGAAGCAGTCTTCTCGCTCGCGGGGCGCCTCTGCACGTCTGCCCCAAGCTCGCCCCCTGGCGTTGCCGCCACCGGAGGTCTCCGAGGAGTCAGAACCAATGGTGACAGGCCGGACAAAGCTCCCCCTGGCGGAGAAACAGCGCCGTCATGACCTGGGCCTCTGCATGTATTGCGGAGGTAGCCAGCACACGGTGGAGCATTGTCCGGAGAAGCCAAACGAGGTGGTCCGCGAGTCACTGTAGGGGGCCTCGCGGACGCTAATCGGTTAAGTCCCCTCACACATTTGACGCTGCCCATCCGCTTCTGTCTCAACCTCACTGGGCACCTCACACATGCACTGGTGGATTCAGGCGCGGAAGGTAGCTTTATTTCACAAAGCCTGGCAACCCGACTGGGCATCCACTGTCACCTCCTCGATACTCCTCTCGCCCTAGTTAATCTCTCCCGAGTTTCCCTGGGAAAAGTAACTCACCAAACATCCCCTGTCCCGGTGATCATCTCTGGAAACCATCGGGAGGATATCTCCTTTTACGTCCTGCCCACCTCAGTAACACCTGTCATCCTCGGTTATCCCTGGCTCCGCCTTCACAACCCCGCCTTGGACTGGAAGACTGGGAAGGTTTCAGCGTGGAGCACTTTCTGCATGGGTACCTGCCTCCAATCCGCGGCCTGCGCCCCGTCCTCACCTCCCACAGCTCAGGACACCGCGCCCCCGGATCTCACCCTAGTGCCCTCAGAGTTCCACGACCTGGGTGCCGTTTTCAGTAAGTCCAAGGCGATGTCTCTGCCTCCTCACCGGCCCTACGACTGCGCCATTAACATCCGCCAGGGGGCGCCCTTATCCTCAGGACGCCTCTACAGTCTGTCAGCGCCGGAGAAGGAGGCCATGAACAGCTACCTGAAGGAGTCGCTCAGTGCTGGGATCATCCGACCGTCCTCCTCTCCAGTAGGTGCAGGGTTCTTCTTCGTTGGAAAGAAGGACGGATCTCTTCGTCCTTGTATCGACTATCGAGCTCTCAACGATATCACGGAGAAGGACCGGTACACCCTGCCCCTTATGGACACTGCCTTCCACTCCCTCCAGGGGGCAACCTGGTTTACTAAGCTGGATCTCCACAGCGATTACCACCTCGTCCGGATCCGGGAGGGAGATGAGTGGAAAACCGCCTTCCGAACCCCAAACGGGCATTTTGAATATCTTGTGATGCCGTTTGGGTTGACCAACGCTCCAGCCGTCTTTCAGCGCCTCATCAATGACGTCCTCCGGGACTTCATCGGCCTGTTCGTATTTGTCTACCTGGACGACATTCTCATCTTCTCCAGGTCCAGGGATGAACACCGGGTCCACGTGAGGCGGGTCCTGCAGAGACTGCTGGAGAACCGTCTGTACGTCAAGGCGGAAAAATGTGAATTCTACGCCAAGACAACTTCCTTCCTGGGGTTCGTCATCTCCCATGACCAGGTGCTTCCGGACCCAGCGAAGCTCAAAGCAGTGGTGGACTGGCCCACACCAACTTCTCGAAAGCAAGTTCAGCAATTCATCGGGTTCGCCAATTTCTACTGCCGCTTTGTCCCGAACTTTGGAGCCATCGTCGGGCCCCTGACCCGCCTCACCTCTCCTAAGACCCCGTTCCGGTGGACTGCAGAGGCCGCTTCGGCTGCTGAAGACGGAGTTTTCCTCCTCCCGGGTCCTCAGCCAGGTCGATCCCGCGCTGCAGTGCATTGTGGAGGTGGACGCTTCGGACACAGGGGTGGGGGCGGTGTTGTCCCAGCGGTCCCCAGCCAATGGAGTCAAGCGACCCTGCGCCTTCTTCTCTCGGCGCCTGTCCCCGGCGGAACGAAATTACGACGTGGGGGACAGAGAGCTTCTTGCCATCAAGCTTGCCCTCCAAGAATGGCGTCACTGGCTGGAGGGGGCAGCCTTGCCTTTTGTGGTCCTCACTGACCACAAGAACCTGGAGTACCTAAGATCTGCCAAGCGTCTGAACGCCCGCCAGGCGCGTTGGTCCCTGTTCTTTGCAAGGTTTAAGTTCAGCATCACATGGCTCCAAGAACGGCCTGCCCGATGCCCTCTCCAGGCAATTTGCCCCGGAGGCCGCAGAAGACGTTGCTCACACCATCTTGCCCAGGTCGTGCGTCGTGGGGGCTGTTACATGGGACATAGAAGACAAGATCCGGAGGGCACAGGAGTCGGAACCGGACCTTGGCTGCAGACCGGAGGGGAGGCTTTTTGTGCCATCTGCCGTCCAGGGGGACGTCATACATTGGCTCCATACCTCCAAGCTCACTTGCCATCCTGGAGCTTTGCGGATGATTGACCTTCTCCAGCGATCCTTTTGGTGGCCAGGCCTGCGGAAGGATGCCGCCCGTTACGCCCGGGCCTGCCCCGTCTGTGCTGCCAATAAGTCAGGTAACGCTCCCCCTGCGGGTCTGCTCCAGCCCCTGCCCGTCCCTGGCAGGCCCTGGTCGCACATCGCTCTGGACTTCGTCACCGGGCTCCCTGTCTCCAACAACTTTGACACAGTTCTGACCATTGTAGACCGTTTTTCCAAGGCCGCCCACTTCGTGCCCCTACGTGGACTTCCCTCAGCCTTGGAGACGGCGGACCTCCTCATCCAGCACGTGGTCAGACTGCATGGAATCCCAGTCGACGTGGTCTCCGACCGCGGCCCCCAGTTTTCTTCGGACGTCTGGAGGTCATTTTGTAACGCCCTGGGAGCCAAGGTAAGCCTCTCCTCTGGCCATCACCCCCAGTCTAACGGGCAGTGTGAGCGGACTAACCAGGAGCTGGAGGCTCCGCTCCGCTGCGTTACGTCATCCAAACCCTCGTCCTGGAGTTCTCACCTCGCCTGGGTGGAGTACGCCCACAACACCTCTCGTTCTACGGCCATCGGGATGTCGCCCTTTAAAGCATCCTTGGGCTATGATCCACCCCTGTTCCCCACGCAGGAGGGCGAGTTGGCTGTTCCCTCTGTCCAGGCACATCTGAGGCGGTGCCGTTCCCTTTGGTCCACGGCGCGTAATGCGCTTTTACGCACGGCGGAGCGCAATAAGTCTACGGCGGACCAACATAGGAGACCTGCATCTGCCTACCAGGTGGGACAGCAAGTTTGGGTATCCACACAGGACGTAAACCTAAAGGGTGAGAGGAGAAAGCTGGCCCAACGGTTCATCGGCCCTTATCCCATAACCAGAATCATCAACCCGGTGGCTGTGCGTGTGGCTATTCCCTCCTCCCTCCGCATCCATCCCACCTTCCACGTCTCCAAAATTAAACCGGTGGTCTCTGACCCCCTCTGCCCTCCACCTGCGGCGCACCCCGCTCCCCGGATGATTGGTGGCCATCCGGCCTGGACCGTCGCTGACATCTTGGACACCCGACGCCGGGGTCGCGGATTGCAATACCTGGTGGATTGGGAGGGCTATGGACCCGAGTGGAGACAGTGGGTGCCTTCCTCGCTGGTGTTGGACCGGTCACTCATTTCTGAGTTTCATCGAGCGCACCCGGAAAAACCATCACCAGAAGGCGCTGCTAGAGGGGGGAGTACTGTTATGACTCGCCGCTCATCAGCGGCGCCAGCCGTGCGCACACCTGCTCCTCGTCAGCGGCGAGGTATTTAATCCACTCTGCCCTGGGCTTCGGCCTGAAGCCGTCTCTCTACTTCGGCCCCTTTGCTACTACGGATCTCAAACCGACTAGCGAAGATATCCTGGGTAAGCGCCCCTTACCTCTCTCCTCTAGCTTTCCCCTGTGCACAGGTGGACATTCCCGGCGGCGGACTTCATCACCTCGCCGTTGGCTCTACGCTGCTGCCACAGGTACCGCAGGTCGCTGTCTCCCGGGCTCCGCCTTTGTCGACGCCAGCCACCTGTCACAACCAAGTAAGCCAGCTACCATCATTATTCCCTGTATTGGTGTGGTGCCCGTTACCCTTCTCCCTCTGCTCTCTCCCACAGGGTTGTCCGGCTGTACGGCCTCCTGCCCCCGTGCCTGACGCAGACGCCACCACCAATACATTCTTATTCCACAGACACGCAGCCATACACTTCCTTGTTGCTAATAAAGCTGTTAAAGCTATCCTGAGCCTGCATGTGTGTCTCCTGGGCCGTGCATTATGTCACACTGAACATAAACAGGAAAAGAAATCATACAAAGAAACAATATGGAACATGAGAAAACAAACTAAAGATAACATAACAGGTATAGAATTCCAAAATACAATATTATACAAATAAGGAAAAACAAAAGGCAAAGAGACAGAGACAGAGCACTGTCATGATTATTAATAAGGACGGCCCATGTGCAAAATGCAGCAACAGAGGAATAATCAAAACACCAAACATGTTTGAGAATTTTATTAAATTTCAAAAGGTCTGGAGCACAGCTACGGAAAACGTCACTTGCCAAATGGCCTGCGGAGAGAAAACGAGAGCTGTGAGAGGAGGAATGGAAATAGGGAAATGGGCGAGCGGAATTGCCACTTATGTGGGATAATTAGGAGAACCGGCAGGGACCCCTGCAGGGAAGAGACAAACCAGCAGGATGTAGTGGGTTGAGCTGATGGTGCCTGACCGGGTGGAGAGAAGTTGCAGCTGAGTGTGGATGATGGGGCAGGTGAGCGCACGCAGTCCCCGAAGACGCACCCGCACTGGTGGCAGCAACCTGGAGAAGGAAAAAAGTGGAAAGAGACTGGTGATTACGGAAACTTCACAGTGGACATAAACAATACTTGCGTCATTGTTACTGCTAGGCAGTATACCCAGACGAGCCAGCGTCGAAGCACAGAAGAGACGATCCTTATAAACGCTGGCTGATGAGAGGCAGCAGGTGTGTCTCCTTTCCCAAGTGCGTTGACGATCTGAAGAGGAGTAAGTGGGAAGGAGGGGGTGCGTGCTCACCGAACCATGACAGAGCACGGTGAAATCCCCCCGTGCTCAGATCATGACATCAATCTCCCAGGACTTTTAGATATACAATATTGGGAGTAATTGTTTTTTAGAGTATTTACAAGTTAAGTCATCCATTCAGTCTACTGTTACCGCTGACAGTTTCAACCCTGATCTTCTCCCATCCCCTCTGAATTTTTAAGTATTTCTCTGACAAAGAAAATTCAATCAATGATGTATATAATAATTTTTAGAGTCATATGAATCTATTTCGCCCAAAGATGCTGGGATAGGCACCAGCCCCCCTGCGACCCAAAAAGGATTAAGTGGAAGAAGATGGATGGATGGATGGATGGATGGATGGATGGATGGATGGATGGATGAATGAAACTATTTCATCACCCACTAACAAATGGGAACAGGACTTATCCTTTGCTCCCAATGTTGACTTCTGGTACAACATCTGCAAAAACATTTATTTTATGACTAAAAATACGAATATACAACTATTTAAGATTTTACATAGAATTCTTCTCACTGGACAATGCACAATAATATTGATAGTTATATCCATGCTACATGGGATTGCACTCCTGTAAAAAAAAATTCTGGGAAGCGGTCACCATCTCACTGTCCCACTTTTTAGACTGCCACATCCCTTGTTCACCTTCCCTTTGTCTGCTTGGCGATACATCAAGAGTTAATCTCAACAAACAGAGCTGTAAATTTCTCCTTGTGGCACTAGCCATCGCTAAAACTATTCTTCTCAAATGGAAATCAAAGAACTCCATAAATATCACACTGGAAAAATCTGTTAGTCAACTACACCTCTATGGACAGAATAACTACCTCCTTCCAAGTCCACAGAAAACACTCATTCTTTCTGGACATCCCTTATTGAGTTTCTTAAAACCTGAATTGTACCTCCGAAATTTTCCTTTTTTGCCTTATCCCTTTGCCTGTTAACCATTTAAAAATGATACATGTTTAGCTGCTTACTTGCTACCTATGAGATGTGTTAACTTGCTTTTAAAGCCAGGAAAAGCCTACATATAAAAACGCTGTAATTCTAAGTTAACGTGGCTTTAACGCATTGCACGTCGTATCTGAATGAACCTTGTTCTACTTGTATGTTATTATCCATATGAACAGTATGTCTCTTCTGTCTCTTTTTCTTTTTTTCCTCTTACCCCCCCAACCAGTCACGGCAGATGACTGTCCCTCCCTGAGCCTGGTTCTGCTGGACGTTTCTTCCTATAAAGGAGTTTTTCCTTCCCACTGTCGCCTAGTGCTGCTCATAGGGGATCGTTCAATTGTCGGGTTGTGACATAACGTTCGGCTCAGGAGACGCACACACACAGGCTCAGAGTAGTTCAAACTGTTTATTAACAACAGGGATGTTTGGGTGCGTGTCTGCGGAATGTTAATGTGTTGGTGGTGGCGTCTGCTTCGGACCCAGAGGCAGGAGACCGTTCAGCCGGCAACCCTATGGGAGAAATTGGACACAGGGTGATGAGCACACACCAACACAGGAGGAGAATAGGCGAGGGAGAGAAGCTTACTTGTTTGGGCAGATGACTGGCGCTTCAAGGATGGAAGCCCGGGAGACAGCCACCTGCAGGGCTCGGTGCAGCAGCGAGGAGAGACGAGGGACGGGGTTGTCCGCCGCCGAGGAATCCACCTGTGCACAGGGGAGCAGACTGGAGAGATGAGGTAAGTGAACTTCTTACCGGTAAAGAGGATGCTGAAGAGAATGTGGTAGAAGTCCATGCAAGGAAAATGAAGTCTACGGCTTCAGGCCGAAGCTCAGGGCGAGGCGGCTTTTATCCTTCGCCGCTGACGAGTAGCAGGTGCGTGAGCAGGTGGCGCCGCTGATGAATGGCGCGGCGTGACAGTACTCCCCCCTCTAGCAGCGCCTCCTGGCGATGGCTTATCCGGGTGCGCTCGGTGGAAGTCCGCGATGAGCGATGGGTCCAACACAAACGACGGGGGCACCCACTGTCGATGCTCGGGCCCATAGCCCTCCCAGTCCACCAAGTATTGCAACCCACGACCCCGGCGCCGGGAGTCCAGGATGGAGGAGGCGGACCAGGCCGGATGGCCACCAATCATCCGGGGCGCGGGTTGCGCTGCAGGAGGAGGGCAAAGGGGGTCAGTAACCGCCAGTTTCACCTTCGACACGTGGAAAGTAGGATGAATGCGGAGGGAGGGGGGAATAGCCACGCGCACAGCCACCGGGTTGATGATCCGGGTGATGGGGTAGGGACCCATGAAGCGCTGTGCCAGCTTTCTCCTCTCGCCCTTTAGAGTGACGTCCTGGGTGGAAATGTAAACAAGCTGCCCAACTCTGTACGCCGGGGCAGGTCTCCTACGCCGGTCCGCCACAGTCCTGTTGCGCTCCGCTGTGCGCAATAGCGCATGGCGCGCGGCAGCCCAGGTGGAGCGGAACTGCCTGAGATGGGCCCTAACTGACGGGACAGTTACCTCACTCTCCTGCTCCGGAAACAGCGGGGGGTCGTAACCCAGGGACGCTTTGAAGGGGGACATCCCTGTAGCAGAAGAGCGAGCGGTGTTGTGGGCATATTCAACCCAGGCAAGATGGTTGCTCCAGGACGCGGGTTTGGATCTGGACACACAGCGGAGCGCAGCCTCCAGCTCCTGGTTGGTCCTCTCACACTGCCCGTTGGATTGGGGGTGATGGCCAGAGGAGAGGCTCACCTTGGCTCCGATGGCGTTGCAGAAAGACCTCCAAACCTCAGATGAAAACTGGGGGCCCCGGTCCGAGACCACGTCCACCGGAATCCCATGCAGCCTGACCACGTGTTGGACGAGGAGGTCCGCCGTCTCCAGGGCAGTAGGGAGGCCTCGCAGGGGGACGAAGTGCACGGCCTTGGAGAAGCGGTCCACGATGGTCAGGATGGTGTCATAGGAATTGGAGATGGGGAGTCCGGTGACGAAATCCAGAGCGATGTGCGACCAGGGCCTGCCAGGGACGGGCAGGGGCTGGAGCAGACCCGCTGGAGGGGCATTTCCCGACTTGCAGGTGGCACAGATTGGGCAAGCCCGGGCGTAGCGGGCTGCATCCCTCCGCAGGCCTGGCCACCAAAAGGACCGTTGGAGGAGATCTATCATCCGGGAGGTGCCAGGGTGACAGGTGAGCCTGGAGGTGTGGAGCCAGTGGATGACCTCTCCTCGGACCGCGGATGGCACGAACAGCCTCCCCTCCGGTCCGCCGCCAGGGTCAGGTTCCACCTCCTGTGCCTTCCGGATCTTGCTCTCAATGTCCCACGAGATGGCTCCCACGACGCACGACCTGGGCAGGATGGAGTGGGGCGCCTCCTCCGACTCCACGGGGGCGAACTGCCTGGAGAGGGCGTCAGGCAGGACGTTCTTAGAGCCAGGCCTGAAGGTGATGGAAAATTGGAACCTGGCGAAGAACAGGGACCAGCGCGCCTGGCGGGCGTTCAGGCGCTTGGCAGACCGTAAGTATTCCAGGTTCTTATGGTCCGTGAGGACCACAAACGGCAGGCTTGCCCCCTCCAACCAGTGGCGCCACTCCTGCAGGGCGAGCTTGATGGCCAAGAGCTCTCTGTCCCCCACATCATAGTTTCTCTCCGCCGGGGACAAGCGCCGGGAGAAGAAGGCGCACGGTCGCTTGGCGCCATCGTCCGGTGACCGCTGGGACAGCACTGCTCCCACTCCCATGTCCGAGGCGTCTACCTCTACAATGCACTGCAGCGCGGGGTCGACCTGGCGAAGGACCCGGGAGGAGGAGAATTCCGCCTTCAGCGCCTCAAAGGCGGCAGCGACCTCTTCGGTCCACCGGAACGGGACCTTCGGGGACGTGAGGCGGGTCAGTGGTCCCACGATGGCGCTGAAGTTGGGAACAAAGCGGCGGTAGAAATTGGCGAAGCCAACAAATTGCTGCACCTGCTTCCGGGATGCAGGTGTAGGCCATTCCACCACCGCCTTTACCTTCTCAGGGTCGGGGAGCACCTTATCGTGGGCGATGATGAACCCCAGGAAGGACGTACTCCTGGCGTAAAATTCACACTTTTCCGCCTTAACGTACAGACGGTTCTCCAGCAGCCTTTGGAGGACCCGCCTCACGTGGACCTGGTGCTCATCCCTGGACTTGGAGAAGATGAGGATATCGTCCAGGTAGACGAACACGAAAAGGCCAATGAAGTCCCGGAGGACGTCATTAATGAGGCGCTGGAAGACTGCAGGAGCGTTGGTCAACCCGAACGGCATCACCAGATATTCAAAGTGGCCGTTCGGGGTACGGAAGGCCGTTTTCCACTCATCTCCCTCCCGGATCCGGACGAGGTGGTAAGCGCTGCGTAGGTCCAGCTTGGTGAACCAGGTCGCCCCCTGGAGGGAGTGGAAAGCAGTGTCCATGAGAGGCAGGGTGTAACGGTCCCTCTCCGTGATATTGTTGAGGGCCCGGTAGTCGATACAAGGGCGGAGGGACCCATCCTTTTTCCCCACGAAGAAGAACCCTGCCCCCACGGGTGACGATGATGGGCGGATAATCCCAGCACTTAATGATTCCTTCAGGTAGGCGTTCATCGTCTCCTTCTCCGGCGCAGACAGGCTGTAAAGGCGACCAGAAGGTAAGGGAGCCCCCTGGCGGAGGTTGATGGCGCAGTCATAGGGCCGATGAGGGGGAAGAGACATAGCTTTCGCTTTGCTGAACACCATACCCAGGTCGTGAAATTCTGGGGGCACCAGAGACAGGTCCGGGGGTGCAGCGTCCGTCGCAGGGGGAGGAGCGGACGGAGAGCAGGCAGCGGACTGAAGGCAGGTGCCCATACAGAACGTACTCCATGCCGAGATCCCAGCTGATTTCCAATCCAGGACCGGATTGTGAAGGCGGAGCCAGGGATACCCCAGGATGACGGGCGACACAGAGTTGGGAAGGACGTAAAAGGTCATCTCCTCCCGGTGGTTTCCCGAGATGATGACCGGTAGGGGAACAGTTTGATGTGTCACTCTCCCGAGGGTGGCACGGGAGAGGTGGATCAGGGAGAGGGGAGTGTTGAGTGCCTGGCAGCGGATGCCCAATCGGGTTGCCAGGCTTTGTGAAATGAAGCTGCCTTCTGCGCCCGAATCCACCAGTGCGTGGGTGAGGTGCCCAGTAGAGTTATGGCAGAAACGGATGGGCAGCTTCAATTGAGAAAGTGATCCTAACCGATTGACATCCGCGAGGCTTCCAACAGTGACTCGCGGACCCCACCGACTGGCTTTCCGTGGACAACGCTCCACGGTGTGTTGGTCGCCTCCGCAATACATGCAGAGGCCCAACTCACGGCGGCGTTGTTTCTCCACAGGGGAAAGTTTAGTCCAGGCCGTCACCATCGGCTCCGACTCCTCGGGGCGCGATGCTGGCGGCGCCGCCAGGGGGCGAGCTTGGAACAGGTGCGGCGAGGCTCCACGAGGGCGAGAAGAAGAAGACCTCCGCCCCGAGGAGCGCTCGCGCAGCCTGTTATCCAAACTTATCGCTAAGGATGTCAGCTCCGCTAGCGTCCCAGGGATATCCCGACCAGCCAGTTCATCCCTCAGATCACTATTGAGGCTGCGGAGGAACAGGCCACAGAGGGAGCGTTCCTCCCAGCCCAATTCCTCCGCCGCTACCCGGAAGTCGACCGAGTGGTCCGCTGCCGACCGGCTTCCCTGCTGGAGAGCGAGAAGCCGATCGACCTGGACCGTTTCGGTTTGTGAGTGGTCAAAGACCTCCAGAAAGCGCCTCACGAATTGGTCATAGGTGAGGGTGGCATAACTGGGCCTCGCCATTACGGCGTAGGTCCAAGTTAACGCACGCCCCTCCAGAAGATTCCCTATGTAACCAATTCGGCTGTGATCCGAGGGAAAATCTCCGGGCACACGGTGGAACACGGACTCACACTGCATAATAAACCCCCGCGCTCCGCCGAGCTTACCGCTAAAGCGGGCGGGGGTCGGAATCGGCGTGAGCCGAACCGGTGCCACTGGAGCCGGCTGGACGGCCGCTGGAACAGCAGGAGCCGCGCCACCCTGGTGAGTCGGGAGGAACGGCTGTTGGGGGTCCAAGCGGTTCAATCGGTTAGTCAGTTCTAATAATTGATGAAGAACCACCTGTTGCTGATAAACAATCTGATCCACCCGAGCCTCGAGGATGGTAAACCGGTGTGCGAGCCCGCCGCCTGCCGAGCCGCTCTGCTGAAGCCGTACTGACATAACGTTCGGCTCAGGAGACGCACACACACAGGCTCAGAGTAGTTCAAACTGTTTATTAACAACAGGGATGTTTGGGTGCGTGTCTGCGGAATGTTAATGTGTTGGTGGTGGCGTCTGCTTCGGACCCAGAGGCAGGAGACCGTTCAGCCGGCAACCCTATGGGAGAAATTGGACACAGGGTGATGAGCACACACCAACACAGGAGGAGAATAGGCGAGGGAGAGAAGCTTACTTGTTTGGGCAGATGACTGGCGCTTCAAGGATGGAAGCCCGGGAGACAGCCACCTGCAGGGCTCGGTGCAGCAGCGAGGAGAGACGAGGGACGGGGTTGTCCGCCGCCGAGGAATCCACCTGTGCACAGGGGAGCAGACTGGAGAGATGAGGTAAGTGAACTTCTTACCGGTAAAGAGGATGCTGAAGAGAATGTGGTAGAAGTCCATGCAAGGAAAATGAAGTCTACGGCTTCAGGCCGAAGCTCAGGGCGAGGCGGCTTTTATCCTTCGCCGCTGACGAGTAGCAGGTGCGTGAGCAGGTGGCGCCGCTGATGAATGGCGCGGCGTGACAGGTTGTTGTTTTTTTGTCCCTCTGAATTACTTATGATTTGTATTTGTGCTGATGTGTCTAGCACCTTGGCATGAGTTTTGCTGTGGTTAGGCGCTATACAAGTAAAGTTACACTAAGGTTCCTTTGCCCAGCATGCCTACATCATCCAGTTTAAATGGACACCACCTGTCCTCAGCAGAAGTGCCTGACTCTGTCCTCTCCCTATGTTATAGTTGTTGTTGATGGTGTTACTGATGATAATGATAATGGCTGTTATGGTTGGCATCAACAGCAACAATTATAGGTGTGTGTGTGTGTGTTTGGGGTGGGAAGGACATTCATCACTTTAGTCTTATGAACACATTTCCAGCTATATATCTTTGCAGGTGTTACTGATTTATGCTCTTATTAGACATTACAGCTCTGAGTTCTGAAGCATCTGATTGCTGTAACATATCTTTGCCACGCTTCTGTCATCCCTTCCCACCTCCCCTGTTTTGTGTGTGTGTTAATGTTATTATACAAGTTCTCTTGTTTGCTTTTTGTATTTTATTTTATTGTGTTTGTCATGGTTTTCAGACTTAGAACCAAGAGCAACAAAGATGAAACTGGTAAGTGTGTGACAATAATCTTTATAGCAATAATTGTACAAATGAAGTGAAGAACACGTGCGTGGAGAATCTGGCAACCCTGTGGGGGGAGAGCAGAGATGAGAATGAATGACACTGGAAAACAGGGAGAATGTAATACTGGTTGTGCTTACAGGGTTATCCGGAGAATCTGTCGGAACAGAGTGAGGAGTCTCCAGGCTGAGAAGCTGGTTGCCATGGAGAGAGTGCTGAGGTGCTGCGGGAATGTGCAGGTGACAGGCTGGCCAGGCCCGGATGCTGAAGGGATGGTGCAGGGAGATGTGATATGTACACGGTGGTAAGTCTTGTGGGGGAGTGATGATGTGCACAAATTCAGGAAAGTCCAAATCCAAGTCCAAGATCCAAATCCACAGTCCAAAGACAGGCAAGGGGTCAATACACCGCAGAAGGGTAACAGACGAGCAGAGGCACAGAGGCAGCAGGCTGGAGGCAGGGTCTAGGGCAAACAGAGGTCAAACACGACAGACAAGACTGCATGCAGTAACATTTGGCAGAGCAAGGATACGGATGAGTACAAAGTCAAACGCGACCTCACCTATGGTCATGAGCTTTGGGTAATGACTGAAAGAATGAGATTGCGGATACAAGCGGCTGAAATGAGCTTTCTCCGTAGGATTGCTGGACTCACCCTCAGAGATAGGGTGAGGAGCTCAGTCATCTGGGAGAGGCTCAGAGTAGAACCGCTGCTCCTCCACATTGAAAGGAGCCAGTTGAGGTAGTTTGGGCATCTGATCAGGATGCCTCCTGGACGCCTCCCACTTGAGTTGTTTTGGGCATGTCCCACTGGGAGGAGACCCCGGGGCAGACCCAGGACTTGCTGGAGAGACTACATCTGCCAGCTGGTCTGGGAATGTCTTGGTATTCTCTCTGAAGAGCTGGAGCAGGTGGCTGGGGAGAGGGAAGTCTGGGCTTCTCTGCTTGAACTGCTGCCTTCATGACTCAGACATCCGGAAAAGTGGTAGAAGATGGATGGATGGATGGATGGATGGATGGATGGATGGATGGAAACAGCATGTCTGGAGTTTTCATGTTCGCTTCATGCTTCTGTGGCTTTACTCTGGGTACTCAGGTTTCCTCCCACAGTCCAGCAGCCACTGCGGCTCTAAAGGTTCATCCACATAATTTAATTCTAAGGTGCCTTTCTAAATGATGATGAAGTTATGTGAGGGAAGATTTTTTTTCCACTCGGTCACTTTAAGGTTAACCAAATGTGCCTTGTGGTCTTTTCAAAGATTTTTATGTAAGTTGCACATAATGCTTGGAAACATTCTGACTGAAAATAAAGTGATTTCTAAGTACTGTAGATATGAAATAAAGATGATTATCTCCTGTTCAGAGATAGCTGAAGGCATTATTTAGTGAGTGTTGCACAACATGAAAAGAAGCGATCTTTTCGTTGCTTTTTGCTCATGATTCATGGGATCTGTGGACAGCTGTGACCACCAGTCAGCGCCCCATCATCCATATGTACAGTATGTGCACTGACTTACACTGATACGCATCTGCAGACAAAGAACTCGCTGCTCCCTTCGAGTCATCTCACTACATCAATAAATACAGCGAAATAGCATTAGCAATAACTTCAACTATATGACCAGCCTCTAATATGATAGAATTAGTATCAGTGTTTTAAGGTTTGGCCATTTAGGTGAAATTCTAAGCCGGGCAGGGAGTAATTTGGACACAGGGAAAATTGATTTTGACCATCAGCACTTTCTCATTTTCAAACAGCGCCTGCGGCTAAATGGGTTAGCCTGTTAAGCACATTACACAGGTAGCTTCTCCTTTGCTCCCCAATGATTATGTGTCCGCCTTGAGCAATTGATATTTCTTGCAAATAAGAAAATTATCATATTCCATGACTGGAAGAGAAATTAGTGCCTGCTCTTATGGACTGGAGTCTCTGGGCTGAGAGAGGCTGGCTGGGCTACATTTTTTCCCTTTCTTTCTTCTTTTGGGGTTTTAAGGGTGGGGTATGCATATCAAATGTCCTGAGCTATATTGGAATCAGAGCGCTGTCAGGCCTCATCAATAAAAGTATACAGTGATCGACTGTAAGTGGTGGTGGGGAGGACAGGGAGGGATGGAGGCGAACAGACTCGGCTGAAGCAGAAAGAACTGGAAATATAGACATGGGTGTGTCTTAAGAAAGCTTTAATTTCCAACTGCTTATTGGTGTCACAAAGCATTAAAAAAATGACCCTGTTGAATTCTGGATTTTTCATTCTTGCTATTCTATTCTTTTTTCTGTTGTCAGCGACCTCTGCTATGCAAAGAGTTGTTTTGAGAAAAAAGCAACTAAAACTATGGAGCCACAAAGCATGTATTGCTGGGGTCTTTCTGCAACTGTGGGGGTTCCCCTCTACAGTTGATAGTGCTATGAGATGACTGTTGTTGTGAAATGGCGCTATATAAATAAAGTTGAATTGAATTGAATTGAATGTATTGAGTAGAGATGCACAATAGTAGAATTTTTGCTGCTAGCCAATATGCTGATAGTCTGAATGTAGTTTCTGCTGATTGCCGATACAGATATACTATGCACATATTTTTCACCCTATTTTACATTTCCTTGGTCTTACAGTGATGATTAACTGACATATAAAGACACATTTACTAGGGGTGAGAATCCTGAGGGACCTTGCAATTCAATTCAGATCGCAATACTTACAGACGTGGACAAAATTGTTGGTACTCCTCTGTTAATGAAAGAAAAACCCACAATGGTCACAGAAATAACTTGAGTCTGACAAAAGTGGTAATAAATAAAAATTCTATGAAAATTAACCAATGAAAATCAGACAATGCCTTTGAATTGTGGTTCAACAGAATTATTTTAAAAAACAAACTCATGAAACAGGCCTGGACAAAAATGATGGTACCCCTAGAAAAGATTGAAAATAACGTGACCATAGGGACATGTTCAACCAAGCTGTGTCCTCTAATTAACATCACATATGTCTACAAACTTGTAATCAGTCAGTCGGCCTATTTAAAGGGTGACAAGTAGTCACTGTGCTGTTTGGTGACATGGTGTGTACCACACTAAACATGGACCAGAGGAAACAAGGAGGAGACGGATAATACGAATGGTAACAAAAGAGCCCAGAACAACCTCTAAACACATTCAAGGTGAACTCCAAGGTCAAAGTGCATCAGTGTCAGATCGCACCATCCGTCATTGTTTGAGCCAAAGTGGACTTCATGGGAGACGACCAAGGAGGACACCACTGTTGAAAACAAATCATAAAAAAGCCAGACTGGAATTTGCCAAACTGCATGTTGACAAGCCACAAAGCTTCTGGGAGAATGTCCTATGGACAGACGAGACAAAACTGCAACTTTTTGGCAAGGCACATCAGCTCTATGTTCACAGATGCAAAAATAAAGCATACCAAGAAAAGAACACTGTCCCTACTGTGAAACATGGAGGAGGTTCTGTTATGTTCTGGGGCTGCTTTGCTGCATTTGGCACAGGGTGTCTTGAATCTGTGCAGGGTACAATGAAATCTCAAGACTACCAAGGTATTCTAGAGAGAAATGTGCTGCCCAGTATCAGACAGCTTGGTCTCAGTCGCAGGTCATGGGTCTTGCAACAGGATAATGACCCAAAGCACACAGCTAAAAACACCCAAGAATGGCTAAGAGTGAAACATTGGACTATTCTAAAGTGGCCTTCTATGAGCCCTGATCAAAATCCTATTGAACATCTGTGGAAGGAGTTGAAACATGCCGTCTGGAGAAGGCACCCTTCAAACCTGAGACAACTGGAGCAGTTTGCTCATGAGGAGTGGGCCAAAATACCTGCTGAGAGGTGCTGAAGTCTCATTGACAGTTACAGAAATCATTTGATTGCAGTGATTGCCTCAAAAGGTTGTGCAACAAAATATTAAGTTAAGGGTACCATCATTTTTGTCCAGGCCTGTTTCATGAGTTTGTTTTTTAAAATAATTCTGTTGAACCACAATTCAAAAGCATTGTCTGATTTTCATTGGTTAATTTTCATAGACTTTTTATTTATTACCACTTTTGTCAGATTGAAGTTATTTCTGTGACCATTGTGGGTTTTTCTTTCATTAACAGAGGGGTACCAACAATTTTGTCCACGTCTATAGGTCACGATTCGATCCTATCACAATTCAACAATAATCATGGTATTGTGATAATCAAAGATCATGATACCATATATTTCAATTTTTTTCACCATATTCAACCTCAAATCATGTGCCAACGTAAAATTGTTGACATCTTTCATATAATAAAGTATTCTTGGGGCTCCATTTTCCACGGAGACATTTCTCTGCACACAGGGAGGACGGTGGACAGTGCTGTATGGAATAGACTGCTGCTCCACACATGTTTATTACCTCCGCCAAGGAGGTTATGTTTTCATCGGCGTTGGTTTGTCTGTCTGTCTGTCTGTCTGTTTGTTAGCAAGATAACTCAAAAAGTTATGGACGGATTTTCATGAAATTTTCACAGATTGTCAGAAATGGGGTATCCTACAGATGATTAGATTTTGGTGGTGATCCGGATCACCGTCCAGAAGAAAACCGCCATTACGGAAAATGCCATTTTCATGAATAACTACTGAACCACTAATCCTATCATTGTGAATCCAATTGCTAGTCATATGTTTTCATGGTCAAGGAATCTGAAAACGTACACACAAACACTGTATGGGGGGAACTGTGGCGCTTGGCGGAGGTCTGTTCTCTCCGAGTGCTTTTCTAGTCTGACTCTGTGGAGTCTTTTAAAAAGCAGCTAAAACAAGGATTTCCTTAGGATGTCCTAAAACAAGGATTTCTGTTGAGTTTCAACTGCCTTTTAATGGTAAGTTTGATATTTTTAAATTATTTTAATCTTGTGTTTCAACTTGTTTTTATATTTTTTAAATTATTTTTATCTATCAACTTCCTTTTAATCCATTTTATTGTACACCATTTTGTGACTACATGTCTCTGGAAAGCACTTCCTAAATAAACTTTATTTGGCACTCGGAGAAAAAGTTCCACGCTGGTGTCTCTTTAGCTCAGCCAATGCTAATGCTGCTCTGAGACGTGTGTGGCCTGCCAGTTGTGGTGATCTGAGCGCTGATCCCGTTCGTGCTGGGGTTACTCAGTATTCCCCCATTTCCACCATAGTATTCCAGGGTTTGTTATTAGGACCACAAGGGCTCTTATTGTGACAGCGTCACGGCCGCACTTCCAGCTGTCAAAGCCGAGCCGGCGTCGTGACAGCCTTTTTGTCATTTTCACTAATTACCCATTTCTGGTTGGCCTTTGTCTGTATTTAAGGGAGCAGCTGAGGCTTACTCCTCGCTGCGACACACCTCCGTGTTGTTGGACTGGAGTTCTTATTCCGACTCTATTCTTCCTTCTGTGTCTTGGATTCTTCATGCTCGTCTTTGTAAGTGTTTTTGTACAGCCCAGGCTCTGTCCTCACTGAACGTCCTCGTTTGTCTTCAGAGTCTATTATTTTGTGCTTTAATATATGTTTGTGTTTTGCTCCACGTGGCTGTTTATTTTGTCATTTTGTCTTTTTGTAAATAAACAAGCAAACTTACTGTCTGGCATCTGGCGTCTCACTAATGCCCTGCAAGGGGGCATGCATAACAGTTCTGAGTGGGGTTTTTTGTGCAGTACTTCTTACAGGTTGAGTGTCGGTCTTTCCTTCCATCTTTGTTATGAAATCCAAAAAAGACCCGACATTTGAGCTGTTTCCTAACTTTCAAAGCTGGCTGCAAGTCTCCGAGACAAGCTATGACTTCACTTGACTGGGTGTTTGCTTAGTGGACTGAAAACACCATTGAGTAACTGATAACCCAAAAGTATATGTATGTGCATTTTTTTAAATAAAAGATTGATCCATGCGTTTATGGATCGATGCATTGTCGCCAGTACCAAGTCTTGCGATCCATCATCAAATCGACTTTTTTTCCACCCCTAACATTTACCAAGGAAAATAAGACAACTGCCTCAACTTAATATGAAAATAAATCCGTATTACTTATTTTCAGTAACATGTTCAATAGAACTGTAAACTTCCTCCTTTAGCAGGCTTAGGGGACACTGTTACTGTGACTTTCATTACAACATCCACAACTAGTGAGAGAGGAAATGTAAAAAAAATGTAATCTGTCTACAGGGATCCTGTGAAAATGAATTGCTTTCACTGTACAGGAACTAAAACAATTTGCACCAACTTAATCAGTGCAATGTTCTTATACTACTGAAGAAAGAAACACAAACAAGGTTGCATGTGATTTACGGACTCACTTAAACTCAGCGTCTTATAAACTGGATCAAGTAAATCACTTCAAAATAGGAGCCTACTTAGCACCATCTTTTGCAGTAACAGAACCACCTAATTGTGATGTTTTTTAAAATTGCAGCTTTTAACTAGGGCTGCAACTATAATGATTATTTTGATTGTATACTAATCAAACAACTATTTTCTTGGTTAGTTGGCACAATTGTTCCTGTCATGTCCGCCATCTCAGTTTCCTGTTGGCATGGCTCCTGTTCAGGGCTCCAGATCATGTTTTACCTCACCTGTTTAAGCCTGCACACCTGTGAAAATCACTTTGTTGTCAGTCTCTGATTTCATATAATGTAACCTATTATAAAAAGTTCCCATAGCTAAATAAAATAATGACCCATCAAACATGAGTTGGAAACTAGAACTTGACAGCTTAATAAAAAGTGTTTGTAGCAACACAATTAAATAACAGAAATTAAAGTTCAGTCTTTTAACCCAGAAATAAAGTACAAAAACTCAAATAGCAGCTTCTGCTGCAGCGTGGAGGGCTGTTGTAACCCTGCATGCTCAAAACAAACCAGAGTAATATTCAAATCCATAAAAGTAAAAAAAGAAAACAAACTAGTCCATCTTATTTAAAAACCTTTCAGGGTCTGGTGTCATGACTTGCTGCTCATCAGCGGCGCCAGCCGCGCGCACACCTGCTCCTCGTCAGCGGCGAGGTATTTAATCCACTCTGCCCTGGGCTTCGGCCTGAAGCCGTCTCTCAACTTCGGCACCTTTTGCTACTACGGAACTCAAGCCTGCTAGCAAAGTTATCTGGGTAAGCTCCCCTTACCTCTCTCCTCTAGCCTTCCCCTGTGCACAGGTGGACTTCCCCGGCGGTGGACGTCCTCATCCCGCCGCTGTCTCTACGCTGCTGCCACAGGCACTGCAGGTCGCTGTCTCCCGGGCTCCGCCCTTGTCAACGCCAGCCACCTGTCGTAACCAAGTAAGCCAGCTAACCATTATTATCCTCTGTATTGGTGTGGTGCCCGTTACCCTTCTCCCTTTGCTTCCTCCCATAAGGTTGTCCGGCTGTACGGCCTCCTGCTCCCGTGCCTGACGCAGACGCCACCACCAATACATTCTTATTCCACAGACACGCAGCCACACATTCCTGTTTGTTAATAAAGCTGTTGAATCTATCCTGAGCCTGCGTGTGTGTCTCCTGAGCCGTGCATTATGTCAGTACAGCTTCAGCAGAGCGGCTCGGCAGACAGCGGGCTCGCACGCCGTCTTTCCACCCTCGAGGCTCGGGTGGATTCAATAGCCTATCAACAACAGGTGATACTAAATCAATTAACAATTATTACTAACCGGTTAGACCGCTTGGACCCCCAGCAGCCGTTCCCCTCGGCTCGTCCGGGTGGCGCAGCTCATGTGGCTCCGGTGGCTGCCCAGCTCGCTCCGGGTGCGCCAGCACGGCTCACACCAATCCCCACTCCTGCTCGCTTTAGCGGTAAGCTTGGTGGAGCTCGGGGATTTATCATGCAGTGTGAGTCCGTGTTCCTTCGCGTTCCCGGAGACTTTCCCTCAGACCATAGCAGAATTGGCTACATTGGTAATCTCCTAGAGGGTCGTGCGCTTACCTGGGCTTACGCCATTATGGCGAAGCCCAGCTACGCCACCCTCACCTATGGCCAATTCGTGCGACAATTTCTGGAAGTGTTCGATCATTCGCATTTGGACAGTGTCCAGGTCGACCGCCTTCTCGGCCTCCAACAGGGGAGCCGATCGGCGGCCGAATACGCGATCGACTTCCGGGTTACCGCGGAGGAAGTTGGCTGGGAAGAGCGTGCGCTCTGCGGCATCTTCCTCCGCAGCCTAAACTCTGGTCTGAGAGATGAGCTGGCCGGCCGGGATATCCCGGAGACGCTGGCGGAGCTGATTTCCCTAGCCATCAGCTTGGATAACAGGCTGCGCGAGCGCGCCTCAGAGCAGAAGCAGTCTTCTCGCTCGCGGGGCGCCTCTGCGCGCTTGCCCCAAGCTCGCCGCCTGGCGTTGCCGCTGCCGGAGGTCTCCGAGGAGTCGGAACTAATGGTGACGGGCCGGACAAAGCTCCCCCTGGCGGAGAAACAACGCCGCCGTGACCTGGGCCTTTGCATGTATTGCGGGGGTAGCCAGCACACGGTGGAGCATTGTCCGGAGAAGCCAAACGAGGAGGTCCGCGAGTCACTGTAGGGGGCCTCGCGGACGCTAATCGGTTAAGTCCCCTCACACATTTGACGCTGCCCATCCGCTTCTGTCACAACCTCACTGGGCACCTCACACATGCACTGGTGGATTCAGGCGCGGAGGGTAGCTTTATTTCACAGAGCCTGGCAACCCGACTGGGCATCCGTTGTCACCCCCTCGACTCTCCTCTCGCCCTGGTTAATCTCTCCCGAGTCTCCCTGGGAAAAGTAACCCACCGGACATCTCCCATTCCGGTGATCATCTCTGGAAACCACCGGGAGGATATCTCTTTCTACGTCCTGCCCACCTCGGTAACTCCTGTCATCCTCGGATACCCCTGGCTCCGCCTCCACAACCCCGCCTTGGACTGGAAGACTGGGAAGGTGTCAGCGTGGAGCACCTTCTGTATGGGCACCTGTCTCCAATCCGCTGCCTGCGCCCCGTCCTCGCCTCCCACAGCCAAGGACACCGCGCCCCCAGATCTCACCCTTGTGCCCTCAGAGTTCCACGACCTGGGTGCTGTTTTCAGCAAGTCCAAGGCGATGTCTCTGCCTCCTCACCGGCCCTACGACTGTGCCATCAACATCCGCCAGGGGGCGCCCCTACCCTCAGGACGCCTCTACAGTCTGTCAGCGCCAGAGAAGGAGGCCATGAACAGCTACTTGAAGGAGTCGCTCAGTGCTGGGATCATCCGACCATCTTCCTCTCCAGTAGGCGCAGGGTTCTTCTTCGTGGGAAAGAAGGACCGTTCCCTTCGTCCTTGCATCGATTATCGAGCGCTCAATGACATCACGGAGAAGGACCGGTACACCCTGCCCCTCATGGATACCGCCTTCCACTCCCTCCAGGGGGCGACCTGGTTTACTAAGCTGGATCTCCGCAGCGCTTACCACCTCCTCCGGATCCGGGAGGGAGATGAGTGGAAGACAGCCTTCCGCACCCCTAACGGTCATTTTGAATATCTTGTGATGCCGTTTGGGTTGACCAACGCTCCAGCCGTCTTCCAGCGCCTCATTAATGACGTCCTCCGGGATTTCATCGGCCTGTTTGTATTCGTCTACCTGGACGACATCCTCATCTTCTCCAGGTCCAAGGATGAACACCGGGTCCACGTGAGGCGGGTCCTGCAGAGACTGTTGGAGAACCGTCTATATGTTAAGGCGGAGAAGTGTGAATTCTACGCCAAAACAACTTCCTTCCTGGGGTTCGTCATCTCCCATGACCAGGTGCTTCCGGACCCAGCAAAGATTAAAGCGGTGGTGGATTGGCCCACACCTTCCTCTAGGAAACAGGTTCAGCAATTCATCGGGTTCGCCAATTTCTACTGCCGCTTTGTCCCAAACTTTGGAGCCATCGTCGGGCCTCTGACCCGCCTCACCTCCCCTAAGACCCCGTTCCGGTGGACTGAAGAGGCCGCAACGGTCTTCCAGGCGCTGAAGACGGAGTTTTCCTCCTCCCGGGTCCTCAGCCAGGTCGATCCCGCGCTGCAGTGCATAGTGGAGGTGGACGCTTCCGACATGGGGGTGGGGGCGGTGCTGTCCCAGTGGTCTCCAGCCAACAGAGTCAAGCGACCCTGCACCTTCTTCTCTCGGCGCCTGTCCCCGGCGGAGCGTAAATACGACATGGGGGACAGAGAGCTTCTTGCCATCAAGCTTGCGCTTCAAGAATGGTGTCATTGCCCCTTTCTTCTTGCCCTTCAGAGAGAACAGACGCCTTTTTCTTTGCTGCTCCCTCTTTTACCCTCCTTCCCTCCCTAACTGAGAATCCCAGCTTGCTGTCTTGTCTGCGTCGCTGTTCTTCTGGCTGAATCTTGATCCAAACGAAAAAAATGGATTTGGTGAGCGGCTTTAATAAAATTAACAACATTTTATATAAATTTGGGCCAGGGGGAGCCCCTATGGAGAGACCCATGGATTGGAACGCATGTGTCTGCATAATTCGACTGAGGATGTGGAAACATCTACCTGGTTTGGCTAGGATCACAGGATTTTCTGCTGATTGGCTCTGGAGTTTTTCCTGGTGTATCGAAAAATTAACTGGAAGAGCTAATTAAAAGCGGTCCCGGCATAGCTGCTTCTCAACAATTCGACTAGACGGAGGAGTGCACTAACTATCGGCAATGATTAACATGGAAATTTCCATCTGGCATGCACTGTAGAGAGAATGGACTCTACCGGACATGTTTGCCCATGTTCTAGAAGGGAAACATCTGGAGTCGTTTTTGGTGCCTCCAAGGAATGGATTTAAAGCCTAAGTATGGAAATTATAGACACAGGATTGCATGAGATGTAAAATTCTATGCTCTGTGATCTGTGTCTACCAGACCTTGAATTGCCTTGTTGTCTATTTTCCTCCTGGATTAAGACAAAACAGAAGATTGTGCTTCTCTTTCATAAACATACTGGGTCTGCATCTGAACTCTCATTGACATGTGACTGGCTCAGGAAATTTCCATCTGCCATGCCTCAAGGACATGCTTCCGAGTTTCAGACACTAAGACATAACATCTCGGCTGGGAGAGATTTTGCTGCCTCCAGTAACTGATAAACACCCACCTGCATTCAACATACACGAACACACTGATTCATAATACTGAATTACACCCATCCATTCACTGACTCTCTCTGACTTTTGGTCTTTTGGTTTTTTGTCCACTAAATGTTTGCTAAATATGCATTGAGGGTTTTTTTTGCCTGCAATCAAAATTTCGCTTACCCATTAAGCGTCAATTTGATAAAACGTGTTTTTTTTTTCTCTCGCCTATTGTGTCATATCATTTCTTTTCTTTTTTTTCCCTTTCTTCTTTATGACTGGCGCCTAGCGGCTGCCCCGGCCTTGGATGCGCTCTGCAGAGCGTGCCCAAATGCCAAGTCACGTTTCGTTACCTTGTATTCATACATGTGTAATGACAATAAAGTTGAATCTCATCTCATCTCATCTCATTGGCTGGAGGGGGCAGCCTTGCCTTTTGTGGTCCTAACTGACCACAAGAACTTGGAGTATCTAAGATCTGTAGTAGTAGTAGATTAGTTTATTTGACAGGGACAGTGCAATAAACATAGACAATTAATCAAAGACAATCAATCTGATGTGTTGCACATAGAGTGTATAGCTATTAGCTAATTTGCAACTCTTGTCCCTGGATGGGCTTTAGAAAAAAGAATCAAGATAAAAATATACACAATAACCACATACATCAATGCAGAAAAATTATAAATACACAATTATAAATATTATAAATATTATAAATACACAAATATAACAGCCTGACTCACCTTTAACATAAATATTAAAAATACACAAATATAACAGCCTGACTCACATTTAACACATATAACATAACTCACATTTGCCTATTTCAGGCCTTCCTCCCTCCGTCACTCACTATAAACAAACACATTTATTCCTTCCCTTCATTCACTCTCACTTTGCAGACAAATAATTCATACATGAGTACATTCTTGTTTATTTTTCAGCCAGTTTTTAACATTTTTAGTGAATGTTTTAAAGTCCGTTATTATTTTAATTTCATTTGGCATTGTGTTCCAGATGTGACTGCCCTTTATAGAGAAAGCTGTTTGTCCAAATGTGGTTCTGCGGTGGAATATTTTACAGTTATTGTTAACAGAACTCCTGGTGGCTCTGCTGCTGTCCTGTCTTTGGACGAAACCAGCAAGTGGCTCGGGTGCTGATTTATGGAAACATTTGAACGTTAATTTCAGAAGACAGAGGTCAATGAAGCTCTCAAAACTCAATAGGTTGTATTTTTTTAAAACATTACAGTGATGCCACCTAATGGGCTTTTTGTCCAAGATTTTTAGGGTTTGATTATATAATGAACCTATATGTCTTATTGTGGAAGGGGCTGCTTGAGCCCAGACTGTCAAACAGTATGATATATGAGAAAAAACCATAGAATGCATATACAGTGCAGCTGCTTCGTAAGGTATGTAATATCTAATTAATTTAAAGCAGTTCAGATTTTTTTTTACTGTTTTTGAAATTTTCTTTATATGAAGATTAAATTTGAGTTGAGGATCTAGTACAATGCCAAGGTATTTGAATTCTGTAGCTAAACTGATGTCATGATCATGTATATTAACTTTAAAATGTTGCAGGTTACATTTTTTGATTGAAAAGCACATTGAGACTGTTTTCTGAAGGTTCAGCAATAGATGGTTCTTGAGGAGCCACTCTTGGACATCAACCATACTTGTAGACAGTACATCTGCAGCCTGTGCTGGAGTCTTGGCAGCTGTGTAAATAACTGCATCATCTGCATAAAGTTGGCATGTTGCAGCTGAGCAGTGTAACGGCAAGTCATTAATAAAAATGCTGAAAAGTAAAGGACCAAGAATGGACCCTTGTGGGATACCCATGCGGTTGTTTAAAAATGAGGATTTATCCTGGTGAACTTTTACACACTGTTCTCTATTCTGGAGATAAGATGCAAACCATTCTAATGTATTTGGGGAGAAGTTAAAAGATACCATTTTGGATAAAAGCAAACTGTGGTTTACAGTATCGAAAGCCTTTTTGAGATCTAGAAAAACAGCTCCTACCACATTACCCCTGTCCAAGGGCTGTTTGACGTTTTCAATAAGGCAACAATTTGCTGTTTCTGTTGAGTATCCTGGTCTAAAACCAAATTGATGTGGATGAAGAAGTTGACTGTCTTGTAAGTAGTCTATCAGCTGTGTAGCTACAACTTTTTCAAGAACCTTAGATAGGACTGGTAAGATAGAGATTGGGCGGTAATTGCATATATCGTCTTTACTGCCTGATTTATGAGCTGGTATGCCAAGCGTCTGAACGCCCGCCAGGCGCGCTGGTCCCTGTTCTTTGCAAGGTTTAGATTCAACATCAGTTACAGGCCTGGCTCCAAGAACGGCCTGCCCGACGCCCTCTCCAGGCAATTTGCCCCGGAGGCCACAGAAGACGCTGTCCACACCATCCTGCCCAGGTCGTGCGTCGTGGGGGCTATTTCTTGGGACATAGAAGACAAGATCCGGAGGGCACAGGAGTCGGAACCGGACCCTGGCGGCGGACCGGAGGGGAGGCTCTTCATGCCATCGGCCGTCCGGGGGGACGTTATACACTGGCTCCACACCTCTAAGCTCACCTGCCATCCTGGAGCTTCACGGATGATCGACCTCCTCCAGCGATCCTTTTGGTGGCCAGGTCTGCGGAAGGATGCCGCCCGTTACGCCCGGGCCTGCCCCGTCTGCGCCACCAGTAAGTCAGGTAACGCTCCCCCCGCGGGTCTGCTCCAGCCCCTGCCCGTCCCTGGCAGGCCCTGGTCACACATCGCTCTAGACTTCGTCACCGGGCTCCCTGTCTCCAACAACTTTGACACAGTTCTGACCATCGTCAACCGTTTTTCCAAGGCCGCCCACTTTGTGCCCCTACGTGGACTCCCCTCAGCCTTGGAGACGGCGGACCTCCTCATCCAACACGTGGTCAGACTGCATGGAATTCCGGTCGACGTGGTCTCCGACCGTGGCCCCCAGTTCTCCTCGGACGTCTGGAGGTCTTTTTGCAACGCCCTGGGAGCTAAAGTAAGTCTCACCTCCGGCCATCACCCCCAGTGAAACGGGCAGTGTGAGCGGACTAACCAGGAGCTGGAGGTTGCCCTCCGCTGCGTTACTACATCCAAGCCCACGTCCTGGAGCTCTCACCTCGCCTGGGTGGAGTATGCCCACAACACCTCTCGCTCCTCTGCCATCGGGATGTCTCCCTTTAAAGCATCCCTGGGTTATGATCCACCTCTATTCCCCGCGCAGGAGGGCGAGTTGGCTGTTCCCTCTGTCCAGGCGCCCCTTAGGCGGTGTCGCTCCCTTTGGACCACGGCGCACAATGCGCTTTTACGCACGGCGGAGCGCAATAAGTCCATGGCGGACCGGCACAGGAGACCTGCCCCTTCCTACCCGGTGGGACAACAAGTTTGGGTATCCGCACAGGACGTCAACCTAAAGGGTGAGAGGAGAAAGCTGGCCCAACGATTCATCGGCCCTTTTCCCATAACCAGAATCATCAACCCGGTGGCTGTGCGTGTGGCTATTCCCTCCTCCCTCCACATCCATCCCACCTTCCACGTCTCCAAAATTAAACCAGTGGTCTCTGACCCCCTCTGCCCTCCACCTGCAGCGCACCCCACTCCCCGGATGATTGGTGGCCATCCGGCCTGGACTGTCACTGAGATCTTGGACGCCCAACGCCAGGGTCGCGGTTTGCAGTATTTGGTGGACTGGGAGGGCTATGGACCCGAGTGGAGACAATGGGTGCCTTCCTCGCTGGTGTTGGACCGGTCTCTCATCTCTGAGTTTCATCGAGCGCACCCGGAAAAACCATCGCCAGGAGGCGCTGCTAGAGGGGGGAGTACTGTCATGACTCGCCGCTCATCAGTGGCGCCAGCCGCGCGCACACCTGCTCCTCGTCAGCGGCGAGGTATTTAATCCACTCTGCCCTGGGCTTCGGCCTGAAGCCGTCTCTCAACTTCGGCACCTTTTGCTACTACGGAACTCAAGCCTGCTAGCAAAGTTATCTGGGTAAGCTCCCCTTACCTCTCTCCTCTAGCCTTCCCCTGTGCACAGGTGGACTTCCCCGGCGGCGGACTTCCTCATCCCGCCGCTGTCTCTACGCTGCTGCCACAGGCACTGCAGGTCGCTGTCTCCCGGGCTCCGCCCTTGTCAACGCCAGCCACCTGTCGTAACCAAGTAAGCCAGCTAACCATTATTATCCTCTGTATTGGTGTGGTGCCCGTTACCCTTCTCCCTCTGCTTCCTCCCATAGGGTTGTCCGGCTGTACGGCCTCCTGCCCCCGTGCCTGACGCAGACGCCACCACCAATACATTCTTATTCCACAGACACGCAGCCACACATTCCTGTTTGTTAATAAAGCTGTTGAATCTATCCTGAGCCTGCGTGTGTGTCTCCTGAGCCGTGCATTATGTCATCTGGAAGTTTAAAAATTCAATTAGGCTTCAGATGAAAAAAAAAAAAAAAACTTTTTCCAGTCCAAAATAACAGTTTGCAAAATGGTTTAACTTAGGGTTTAACTAGGTTTAACTAGGAATGTGAGCCTTCACTACATATACAGTGAAACATTTAAGCCAGAGATGGGCAACTGGCAGTCTGTGGGCCACATCCACTGCAGCCTGCCAGTCCATTTCCAAAAATCAATTATTTATTTATATCACGTTTGGAACCACATTCTTAAATGCAATTATAGAGTCTGCCAACAGAGGGATCTCTAATTGAAACCTAGTACCGCTCTGTGCAAGTGATAGAGCATAGAGCAAGAGTGAGGGCGCCACTACACTAGTGGTATACCAGTGGCTCTAAAACTTTTTTAATTCCCCATTTTGGAGTCATATTGCCTTTCTTCTTGACTTGTTTTGTTAATTATCTCATTTGCTCATCATTTAAATGGAGAGAGTTTTAAAAATTAGGTCATGTTATAATTTTATCCATCCATCTTCTACTGCAGAGCTATTCAATCAGTTGGGCCACAATTTGAAATCAAGACATGTAACTGGGCCGTACATGTTCAGTGATCTGTTGAATGTGACAAATTTCAAACCAACACAGATCCTTCGTCGGCCTCCGTCGGTCTATGATGACCATGGAAGAGAATCCTAAACGTCTACCCTGCTGGAACAGCACCGCCTGTGGCTGAACAGGCCGATGCGCGAATGGCAGTCCCTGTCACACAGGTCGCACTTGTGGGTGGTCTCCGTGCTGCTGGGTCTGTGGCGGTTCTTCCTGCGGGTCCTTTTTTCATCTGCAGCAGCAGTCAGTCTCTCTTCACCCGCCTTGAGCTGTCTGGTCAGGGTGCCTCTCCATTTGGAGCGGTCCGCTGCAAGGTCCTCCCAGCGCTCTGTGTTGATCTCCAGGGCCTTCATGTCTCTCTTGCAGACGTCTCTAAAACGCAGCTGTGGGCGGCCAACGTCTCTCTTGCCAGTTGCCAGTTCTCCATAGAGGACGTCTTTGGGGATTCTTTCATCCTCCATACGGTGAACGTGGCCTAGCCAGCGGAGCCTGCGCTGTCTGAGTAGAGTGAACATGGAGGGAAGGCCGGCGCGAGACAGAACTTCTGTGTTGGGCACTTTGTCCTGCCAGGATATGTCCAGGATGTGGCGAATGCAGCGTAAGTGGAAGGAGTTCAGTCTCTTTTCCTGCCGGGCGTATGTTGTCCACGTCTCACCCCCATAGAGCAGTGTGCTGATGACGCAGGCGTTGTACACTGCCATCTTCATCTTGACAGAGAGTTTGGGATTCTCCCACACTCGTGTGGTGAGGCGAGCGAGTGTGAAGGCTGATTTTCCAATCCTCTTGTTGATCTCTGTATCAAGGGAGAGGTTGTTGCTGATCATGGACCCCAGGTACGTGAACTGATTCACGACCTCCAGCTCGTAGTCGTCAATGGTGATGGTTGGTGGTGCTTCCGTGCCTTGCACCAAGACGTTAGTCTTCTTCAGGCTGATGGTAAGTCCGAAGTCCTTGCATGCCTGGGAGAAGCGGTCCATAAGGGTCTGAAGCTCCTGCTGTGTGTGGGTTGCGACTGCAGCGTCGTCTGCGAACAGCATGTCTCTGATTAGAGCCTCGCATACTTTGGTTCTGGCTTTCAGGCAGGCGAGGTTGAAAAGCCTGCCGTCAGATCTTGTGTGCAGGTAGATTCCCTCTGTTGCTGTGCTGAAGGCATGCCTCAGGAGCATAGCAAAGAAAATCCCAAAGAGGGTTGGCGCAAGTACACAGCCCTGTTTCACTCCGCTGCATATGTTGAAAGGCTCTGAGACGTTGCCATCGTGCTGCACTATCCTCTGCATGTTGGTGTGAAACGATTCAATGAGGCTTTGCAACTTTGGTGGGCATCCTATCTTTGGCAGGATCTTGAAAAGGCCCTCTCTGCTGACCAGATCGAACGCTTTGGTGAGGTCGATGAAGGCGACGTACAGGGGCATGTTCTGTTCTCTGCATTTCTCCTGGAGTTGGCGGATGGAGAATATCATGTCTACCATCGATCGCTCAGCGCGGAAGCCACACTGAGACTCGGGGTAGACACGTTCGGCAAGCTTCTGTAGACGAACGAGAACAACTCGTGCGTAGACTTTGCCAACAACGCTGAGGAGGGAGATGCCCCTGTAGTTGTTGCAGTCGCTTCTCTCCCCTTTGTTTTTGTAGAGGGTGATGATCTTGGCGTCCCTCATGTCCTGTGGTACGGCACCTTCCTTCCAACACTGGCAGAGGACGTCATGCAATGGCAGCAGTAGGGCGGTCTTGCAGTGCTTGATCAGGTCGGGGGGTATGCCGTCGTTGCCGGGTGCCTTGCCAGCGGCCAAGCTATCAATGGCCTTGCTGAGTTCGTCGATGGTTGGCTCGGCGTCAAGTTCGTCCATGGATGGCAGGCAGTCGATGGCATCAAGGGCTGACGGTGTCATGGTGTTCTGTCTGGAGTAGAGGTCGGAGTAGTGTTCCACCCATCTCTCCATCTGCTTGTTCTTTTCTGTGATCATCTCCCCAGTGGAGGATTTGAGGGGGGCCGTCTTGCTCTGAGCCGGACCAAGTGCTTTCTTGATGCCATCGTACATACCACGGATGTTCCCTGTTATGGCAGCGGTTTGAATGTCTTGGCTGAGCTGAGTCCAGTACTCGTTGGCACAGCGCCGAGCAGTCTGCTGAACTTTGCTTCTCGCAGCCCTGAGAATCTGGAGATTCTTCTCGTTTGGGTACTTCTTGTACTCAGCAAGTGCTGAGCGCTTGGCTTCAATGACGGGGGTCATCTCGGTCAACTTGGCATCAAACCAGTCCTGTGACTTCGAGGTCTTCCTCCCAAAGGTAGCCAAGGCTGTGCGGTGGATGGTGTTTCGCAGCTCTTCCCACTTCTGCTTTGCAGATTCTCCTTCTTGTGGTACACCAAGTTCCTTCTCAAAGGTGGAGGCAAACTGCTCAACAAGTTCTGGTTGAGCCATCTTGCTGGTGTCAATCCGTGCCTTTCCAGGTTGTCTAGCATGATGGAATTTCTTCAGCTGCAGCTTGACCTTGCAACACACCAATGAATGGTCTGTGTCGCAATCTGCACTCTGGAACGAACGGGTGATTAGCACGTTCTTCAGTGAGGTGCGCCTGGTCAGGATCAAGTCCAGCTGGTGCCAGTGCTTTGAGCGTGGATGTTGCCAGGAAACCTTGTGTTGGGGCTTGGTCTTGAAGAACGAGTTTGTGATGCACAGATCGTGATATGTGCAGAACTCGAGCAGCCGCTGTCCGTTGTCATTCATTCTGCCCACGCCAAAAGGTCTAAGACAGGAAGGCCAGGAGTTGTGGTCAGCACCCACTCTGGCATTGAAGTCTCCAAGGAGAATGAGTTGTTCAGAGTTGGGGACGATCCTGATAGTCGTTGCGAGATTCTCGTAGAACTCGTCTTTTGCCTCTGGTGTGGCTGTCAGTGTTGGGGCATACACACTGATGAGGGTGACTGGGCCTTGAGTGGTGTTCAGGCAGAGGGTGAGGAGTCGTGCAGAGCCAGTGCTGCTCGGTTCCACCATCTTCAGCAAGGTGTTCTTCACTGCAAAGCCCACTCCGTGTTCCCTGTGTTCGTCACTGCCCTTTCCCTGCCAGTAGAACGTGTAGTCCTTCTCTCTCAGTGTGCCTGCGTCAGCCAACCGTGTTTCCTGGAGAGTGGCGATATCCACTCCCAGTCTCTTCAGCTCATTATTGATGATGGCAGTCTTCCTGGTGTCGTTGATGTCCTTGAGGTTAGTAGCGAGCCCTGTCATCATAGTGCGGACGTTCCAAGTTCCCAGTTTTAGAGTTGGTCTCTTTTGTTTTATTGTCTTGCCTGGTGCGAAAGTTCTCAGCCTGCTGTTCGGACTTCTCCTCATCCCCATGCACCCAATGAGGAAAGCAAGCTGTGGCGGGACATCACCTTATTGGCTGGGGGCTGCCCAGCTTGAGGCGGGCGGTAGCTGTCCAGTGAGATCCGATGATCCCTCCCACCGTCGGGAATAACCCCTGGCGCCGAGCTCTACGCCAATTGAGCGGTGGCTTATAACCGGTAACTGTCATTCCCCGTGTTTTGTCTACGCCAAAGGCGAAGCTGGAGTGTCCTCTCCAGTGATCCGGTGTTCTACCTTCCAGCGTTGGGTGTTGGTAGGATTCAAGCCTGGGCAGGAAGATATGGAGGATAAGATGTTGCCCATGCAGCATGTCCCCCCTCTCCACGTCACTGATGAATCCAAAGGAACAGCAGGGCTGCTACAGTTTGGCACCAGCGCCGTTGCAGGAGCTGCCAGAACGATGTTGAGCACAACATAGAACTGCCTTAGGGGCTCCGACTCCGGATTTTTCCTCAGGGTTGACTCCCGAAGCCTTTCCCGTGACCGGGTACGCTGCAAGGCAGCGGAGGTTTGAAATCAGGGTTTACCTTCCCCTAGATGGGCTACCTTCCCAGGTTGACGAGCCACCATCTACCCGAAGCATCTGGTTTTAAGGCGCCAGAGATCCGCCCTCGCCCCTTCTCCTATTAGTAAAAGCAGTTCCGCCGGGCATAGAGACTAAACCACACGGGCAGGCTAGGAGTTGGACTTAGTTGTCAGAGGCTTTTCGAGACGCACGCCATAAGGAGCATTTTATGAGCACTGGGAGCTTAACCCCAGTGCCGCTCCTGGCTATGACAACCTTGGAACCAAGGTTGGTTCCAAGGTCAGATCATATGTCAGATCATATTGATCTGTGTTGGTTCAAACCAACACAGATCAATATGATGAAAAATATGCACTTTTTATTCATTGTCTTGGTTTTAAATGTGTGTTTGGCACATGACAAAGGCACATCAGAAGTGCATAAAAACACAGCAACCGTGCTGAGGTTGAGCAGAACTTTAAGTAGTAGAAATATTTTTCCTCTTGAACAACAATTAAATAAATAGAATGGAAAAAAAATCAATTCTGTAAAAAACGATTTTGGTCACATCTTACTCAGGCATACAGTATCTCAAAGTGCATTAAAACACTAGGCACTGTGCACTGTTAGTAGCATTAACATTTGTTTCCCTTTTGAAATAAAATATACTACATCCTGGTCATAACTGACCTTGACACATCACAAAGTGCATTTAGCTGAATAAAAAATGAACTGTCAAACACTTCAGTGCACAAATCCCCCAAGAGAAGACTGATAACATTAACAACTAGAAAAGCACTCGGAGAGCGCAGACCTCCGCCAAGCGCCACAATTCCCCCCATACAGTGTTTGTGTGTACGTTTTCAGATTCCTTGACCATGAAAACATATGACTAGCAATTGGATTCACAATGATAGGATTAGTGGTTCAGTAGTTATTGACGCAAATCGCATTTTCCGTAATGGCGGTTTTCGCCACAGTTCCCCCCATACAGTGTTTGTGTGTACGTTTTCAGATTCCTTGACCATGAAAACATATGACTAGCAATTGGATTCACAATGATAGGATTAGTGGTTCAGTAGTTATTCACGAAAATGGCATTTTCCGTAATGGCGGTTTTCTTCTGGACGGTGATCCAGATCACCACCAAAATCTAATCATCTGTAGGATACCCCATTTCTGACAATCTGTGAAAATTTCATGAAAATCCGTCCATAACTTTTTGAGTTATCTTGCTAACAAACAGACAGACAGACAGACAGACAAACAAACAGACAGACAAACCAACGCCGATGAAAACATAACCTCCTTGGCGGAGGTAAATATTGCACATCCACTATTGTGGTTTGTTTTGTTTTAAATCACTACATGTGTGAGGAGGAACCTCAGGGTACACGCTGGACAGATCACCAGTCCAATGTAGGGCAGATATAATTTTATCAATAATTTTAATTCTAATATGATAAAACACTGAGTAGCTTTTATTTTCAAATGCATTTTCAGTTTTAACTGTGAAACGTTTAACTTTGCAGGAAACAATAACCCCCCCCCCACACACACACAGTAGGTTTATATGTAAAGTTGTAATCTTGATCTCAACATCTTCTATATCTGCTTTGAGCCCATCAGCCACAGCACAGAGAAGAGACACACACTCACACACGCACCCCACCCATCCACTAATGCCGTTTTTCCACTAGCCCAGTTCGACTCGCCTCGTTTCGTTTCGTTACTACTCGTTTCGGCCGCGGTTGTGTCTCCATAGCAGCCAGGTAAAGTGGGGTTAAGCTGTGGTGGGCGGGATTTTTTTTACAGCAAGGCGGCGCCACACTCCCGTGACGTAAAACACGCGACCCAAGCCAAACACAACATGGCGGCTTTACAAGGCGACTCCTCGGTCTGTGGCTTTTTTCACCGTAAATGCCAAAAAGGACCTCCAGACAAGGGTACAGGCAGTGAGACGAAACACTCTGGAATAGTTCTGCAGCTTCTGGGAGAGCCGAAGACGTGAGGATACAAACTAGGTCATATGTGACGGTAAGCTAATGTTGCTAATGCTAGTTTGCTATAAGTACGTCGTACTACACTGTAATCTCTGCAAGTTATCGCTGTTAGGTACTAAAATATGTACGCTGTGTGTGTTTCAGATGGCTCTGTTGTGGGGAAATTACCGCTTCATTCGGTCTGGGCGTTCAGCACAGCCTGTCACGGATGTCATCAGCCTGTCACTGATGTCAGCACAGCTTCACAAACGATCAGTGGTTATAGAGCTTAAGAATGTCTGTAGAAACGTTTATTTCCTGTACAACAAATTGCTCTGATCTGCGTGAAAATCATGGAGAGACTGTTGAGACATCATGGACGTACCTGCTTCTGCAGCAGAGTCTGAGATGGTCATAGAAAAAAATGATCAGCTGACACAACTTGATCGCCATGTTAATAACTATATTAGCCACAAAATATACGGTCAGTTTGGCGTTCAGCACAGCCTGTCACTGATGTCAATACAGCCTGTCACTGATGTCAGCACAGCTTCACAAACAATCAGTGGTTGTAGAGCTTAAGAATGTCTGGTTTATTTCCTGTGCAAAAAATTGCTCTGATTTAAGTAAAGGAACCCTATTTCACTGTTTATGGGAATGTAGAAAAATCAGAATGTTTTGGGAAGAGGTAAGAGTAACAATTGAAAAAATAATTTCAAAACAATTCACATTGAACCCTAAACTGTTTTTGTTGGGCCTGTATCCAGAAAAACATAACTTTAATAAGAGTGAAAGAACATTCATAGACCTCAGTTTGCTTAATGCCAAAAAATGTATTGCATTACTGTGGAAAAACTCATAGACCAGATGTGACTCAGTGGTTAAGACAGATGTTACCAACCTTCCACTAGAAAGAATAACATATGTACTGAAATCAAAGGAAAATGTGTTTGAGAATATATGGAGACCTTTCATTGATTATGTAAAGAAATTAAACATAACTTCTGAAGAAGAAGGTGAATGATATGTGTGGACCTTGCAAATTCCAAGCTGGTGAATGTATATTATGTATTCTTATGTAATAGATTACCTAGAGTAAACAGAGGAGCATTGTTGTTGACTTGTTTTTGTTAATGGTTGTTGTTTTTATTACCCTTTTTTGTTATTTTGTTATTGTTCTTTTTAGTTTTTAAATTACTTTTGTGTTAGTGTCTGACTGTGTGTGCTGTTTGTAAAAAAAAAAAAAAAGGTTCAATAAAAATATTGTGGGAAAAAAAAATTGCTCTGATCTGCGTGAAAATCATGGAGAGACTGTTGAGACATCATGGACGTACCTTCTCCAGCTGCACTGAGTCAGAGATGGTGTCATAGCAAAACATGATCAGCTGACACAACTTGATCTCCAGGTTAATAACTATATTAGCCACAAAATATATATTCAAAAAAGTAAACAGTACTGAGTTAGGTATAATTACATATATTTGACAGTTATGATGCATTTTAGGACAAAACAAACTTGATCTAGGATTAAAAGCAATTAAAATAATGTAGTCACAAGGTTACATGGAAAATGCTTGATTTACTAGATACATATACTGTAGAAATATATATTCTCTGTATCAACAATGTACTATACATGCATTGATGCATGTATACATGCATACATGTATGTATGTATGTATGTATGTATACATGTATGTATGCATACATGTATGTATACATGCATACATGCATGTACTACATGCATTCGTGTAGTATTGCACTGACAATAAACCTCTGAAGTTTTTGCAGATGTCTCTTTTTTATATGTGAAGGTTACCACCATGTGACATAAATTTCTTAAAAATGAGCCATTATTTTCAAGGTCACCCATTAATGGTTTGTACTATTGACTCTTTTCCCACCAGTGTATTAACAGACAAAAATAGAAATCATGATGCAAACACATAAGTCACTACAATGTTTATTACAATCAGCAGCAAATTCCAGATTATTCAGAATGTGCAAAACTCAAACTGTAAGACTGGGTCACTCAGCAGCTGGGATGTGCAGCTCACACTGGTCTCAGATCAGCAGATCTTAGGCCTGCATCTCTGTAAATAGTGACGCAAGGTCCAGTTTGGGGTGGATCGATCGTTTACCTCTTGCCTAGACAAAAGACAGAAATGGGTGGTGGTTAAATCAAGGAAGTTTAAAACATGTTTGGGAAATACACTTGTTGCTAAAAGGCAGTGGTGGAATGTGAATGAATGAATCTTTATTTCGGATAGATTAAAAGAAAATGGAATAATATAACAAAGGGGAAAAAAATCTAATAAGGTCAAATTAAATAATAACTCCTCTGATTATGCAGTTCAACATAGGTTATCTGAAATAGGTGATGGCTGAAGCTGCAGCTTATATTGCCCACCATATTTCATCCAAGAATTCAAAAGAAAAACAAAACAGGAGCGATTCCAATTCCAGTGTGACAATAAAGGACTTCGTTGTTGTATTTAACCACAATTTTCATGTAGCTGCACTGATGTAAAGTCGATTTTACAAGGGCTGGCTTACATTTAAAATCATCTATTTTTACTGTGGCCTCAGCAATCAGAATGAATTAATACATTCACTTGAATGGAATATAGTACTTTAACTGAAGGTGTGCATCACTGAGTATGGAGTCGCTCAGTCAAAATATGGAGTTTTTATCAATAAAAGTTTGTCTTGTCTGTAAAAGTGTCTCTTCTTGCCCTGGCTTCAAGTGTGGGCGGTGTTTTGTACTTTTATTGCTAAAATATAAAAGGATGCACTACAATGGGTCTCAAATATTTGTAATGTGTCCTGTTACTGCATGAGTTTATTGATGATAGAGTATAAACTACACAAATAAACTAAATTATATTGATGACTGAACAACTGCCATTCCCCAAAAGATACAGTTATGAACATAACTCACAAAGGATCACACAAGTGATCTGACAAAAAAAATAAATACATTAACAAGTGGTTTATTTTACAGTTGATGCGCCAGTCTTTTTCAATTATTCTGTAATTAATACTCACACAATCAAATAAATCTCAGTTCAGTCCCTTTTATATTAAGTGGAAATTGTGCTACGTTGGTTTTGACACTTTACCTATAAAAGCAAAGGATTTCAGTACTTTCCACAGTGGCGTCGTCCGTTGTTGAGCGGCTGATTCCCTTCTGCCTAGACGAACGACAGAAATGGATGATGGTTAGTTTCAAGCAAGTTCAACACTTATACAGGCACATCTCAAAAATTAGAATACAGTGGTACCTCTACTTACGAATTTAATTCGTTCCGGAAGAATTCTCGTAACGTGAAAAATTCATAAGTAGAGGCGCGTTTTACATGTAAATGCCGTAATCCGTTCCAAGCCCCCAAAATTCGGGCATAAATTTTTTATAAATCGTAAAAACGCATCAAAACATGTAACAAATACATGTTACAATTAGATTACTGCACAATAAACATAAAATGAGAGTTTAAAATGAGAGAAAGAATAATAAAAGAGAATAATAAAAGAGAAAGAATAATAAAAATTATGTTCATTTACCCTTTAACTGCTATCGTCGTCGACGTCGTCACCTTTTGCCTTCTTTGGTTCATGTTCTGATCCAAGGACGTTTGCTTTTGTCGGCTTGTAAGTGCTTCGTTTTGTTTTAATACCGTGCTGATCGTTGATGTATTACGGCCATATTCTTTGGCGAGATCAACCAAACGCATAAAGTTTTGGAAAAAAAAAAAACTTCGTGGCCAATGGGATACCAGGAAGATGCTAGGCGATAGCCAATGGCAGAGCAGCTACAGGTATGTTTACGTTCGGTAAACTACGGAAGCTGCGAGGAGCGCGTACTTTTTTGCCTTTCGTATCCTGAAATTTTGTTCGTAACTAGAGGCAATATTTTCCCGTTGAGGCGTCTCGTAACCTGAAAATTCCGTATGTAGAGACGTTCGTAAGTAGAGGTACCACTGTATCATGAAAAAGTTAAATATTTTTGTCACTCATTTCAGAAAGTGAAACCCATATACAGATTCATTACAGGGACAGTGATATATTGAAAGTGTTTATTTTAATATTGATGATTACGGCTACAGCCCATATTAACCAACACCTCAGTGGCCAACATTTCTATTTAAAAACTATTTTTTAAAGTTTATGTAATATTCTAATTTTTTGCCAAATTGAATTTGGGTTTTTCAGGGGCTGTAAGACATAATCATCCAAATTAAAATAAATAAATGCTTGAAATATATCACTGGGATTTATGGTGGAACACCACAATACTGTTCCAGCACCTTTTATGGAAAATCCACAGAATAGGTGTGTGGGTCTATTCTGACGCTTTAGAAAATTATATGAATGACTTTATAAATCACTGGTTTGAAAAAGCACTTTTATATTGGTGAGATTTCGGCTCCTGTGGTCTCACCAGTATCCACTATAAACAGGGAGGCTAACCCCTGGCATGTGGAAACACATTCTAGCATTAAATTGCACACAATTTAATGCGCAGCGCCAAAGTGCAATACAAAACACAAACAAGGACTTTAACCATGATTAACATATTTCATTGTTTTGCTCTCACAAGCGAATATTTAGGAGAAAACAAGCGCAAATCAGCAGTTGGTACTAGCTAGCCACTAGCTAACACTTGTTAGCCAGCACAGAACAGCGCTGTATTGCTCAAAAAATTGCTTACCACCAACAGGATAAATAAGCGAACAGATGCACATTATTACAAATCACTCACCATCGATGGTTCTCTCACGTTCGTCTTCAGCTTGTCAGTAGTACGGTTCTATTCTGGGCTGCCATCTGTATGGGTCCGGATCACTCCTCTCACTGTGTATCTGCCACCAAGCAGAGAAAACCCTGCACCTCTTCGTTGGACCACGGTGTAGATTTCCGCAAAACCTACAACGCTGTCTGTATTAATATCGTATTTACTCCGTGACCGATTTCAAAGAAGACGGGCGTTTTCGTGACGTTACGCCCTGACCAATCAGCGGCTAGCAGTCTACTGACGTCACATCTCGGCTTGTTTTCACACGCTTATACCCTGCCTCTTAACAGGCACGAAAATAGTGTTGGTTAAACCGTGCTGGGTACAGTGGAAAGGGCGAGAAAGTGAGTAGAGTAGAAGTAAGTAAGGCCAAGGCGATACTAGTGGAAAAGGCCCTTAAGAGTTTCACCAGGCCAGGTAAACAAAACACTGAGAAATATCAACCCCTGCAAGGCAGCAGGACCAGACAACATCCCTGGGCGGGCCCTCAGAGCATGCACTGCAGAGATGACTGACGTCCTCACAGCAATCTTCAACCTCTCCCTCAACCAGAACATAGTCTTCTCCTGCTTCAAACCGACAACCATCATCCCTGTCCCCAAAAGGAGCCCACCAACCTGTCTGAATGATTACAGACCGATAGCATTCACTCCAATCATCATGAAGTGCTTTGAGAGAGTGATGCTGCCCCTCATTCAGGACAGCATACCAGGCACCCTGGACCCCCTGCAGTACGCCTACCGGCCCAACAGGTCCGCCTCAGATGCCATCGCCACAGCACTCCATTATTCTCTCTCCCACCTGGAAGATAAAGACTCCTACATTAGTGTTAGAATAATTTTGAGCTTAAATTATTCAAAGTCAAACAATCAGGCGGAAAGTTGAATTTATGTACATTTAAGATAAGATAAGATAAGATAAGCCTTTATTAGTCCCACAACGGGGAAATTCCAGGATTTATTACAAAAATATAAGCAATCATCCCATTGGCCACCTTGGGGGAGAGGTTACAAGGCATGACATTCAGACACACCTAGAATCTCTAAAGGATCCATTCTTCTAAGTCTGATATATATAGGTAGGAGAAAGGAGAGGGAGGATGAGGATAAGGGAAGGGACAGAACGGGACAGTCCTGATAACTGAGCTTATCCAGGCGGACGTCAGACACTCTGGAGACATGGGTCATGAAGACATGAGATCCATAAAACTAACAGAATGTCCATCTACCACTGATATGTACAGGCTGAGGAGTTCCTGTGCATTCCTGTGACCCAAAACAGGTTATGTCAAAGAGATTATAATAAATGGCTTAGATCATTCCTTATGCATGTACTGATCCTCAGTCTGAACTTGCTGAAATTGCTCACAGAAACAGGCCAAGAATATATTATATTGAATGCACATATAAACATTAAACATGGCATATGAAAGGTATGATACTTCTCAAATATAATAATACATTATTAATATCAATAATAGTGTAGATAATGTGGAATTTTTCTATCAATTAGGATGCTCTTTGTCAACCACAGCTCCGCCTTCAACACGGTCATCCCCCACAAATTCACTGACAAACTGTCTTCACTTGGCCTGCACCCCACCCTCTGTGACTGGCTACTGGACTTTTTAACTGGCAGGCCCCAGTCTGTCAGGATGGATAACAGGACCTCAACCAGCATCATCACAAACACAGGTGTCCCTCAGGGTTGTGTTCTCAGCCCCTGTGGTGATCCGCGCTGTGTGCCCTTTGCCCTAATTATCTTCCACAGCTGCAGGCACACCTGCTCCTCCTCATTAAGCACCCTTTATAAGGAACGCTGCCCAGAAGGCAGCACGGCGACGTCTACGCTTTCTCCCAGGAAGAGCTCTGTGCGAGAGTCTTCCCCTTTCAGCTCTATGCTTCGAGAGTTTTGCCTCTCTTGTTTTTCAGCTTCTCGTCATATGGGAGATTCGTCTCCCCAACGCTACGTAAGCTATTCCAGAGTTGATTCTCTGCACCTGCCTGTTTTCCCTTGTTCCCTGTGCACAGGTGGACCAACCTCCAGGCAGACCTCTCCTTCCTCCTGGCAGTGGACTGGACCTTCGTCTGTGGACAGTGGACTACTCCTTTCTCGCAACTGGTGAGATGGAGCTCACAGCACGTTTTCCTCACCCTAATCAGCACTGTATATACTCTGCACGTGCACTACGGCACTACAGCGAGATGCTGGGCCAGTATTGGATTGTCATCTCTTTGGAGCCAGATTAATTCTTCGCTGCCGTAAGACTATCAATTCTCTGTTAATATTATTACCAGCCTGCATGTGTCTAATCCCCTGTCTCTGCTGTCATTGCAGGGTTGCCAGACCTGTCCTGCTGTCCACGCTCCTGCTCCCATTACACCACATGCACAATACCATACGCACACACACTCCTCCACTTTCATTCAATAAAAGATCATTATTGTTGTTGAGCCTGTGTCTGCTTCTGGGTGTTTCTGAAATCACGTCAGCCCCATCCTCTACAGCCTCTTCACCCATGACTGTGTTGCCTCCCACAAAGACAGTATCATCCTAAAGTTTGCGGATGACACAGCAGTGATAGGATGCATCACTGGTGATGACGAAGCATCCTACAGGAGGGAGGTGGCCAACCTGGTGTCATGGTGTGAGGACAACAACCTCACCCTCAACACGGGCAAGACAAAGGAGATGATAGTGGACATGAGGAAAGGGAGGAGAAGACCCCATCGGCCGCTGTTCATCTGGAAGCTTGAGGTGGAGAGGTTGAGCAGCTTTAAATACCTGGGCATCCACATCAGCGAGGACCTTACGTGGACACACAACACCACAGAGCTGGTCAAGAGAGCTCAACAGCGACTGTACTTTCTGAGGAGGCTGAAGAAGTTTGGCATGTCTTCCAGGATCCTCAACAATTTCTACAGAGTCATCATCGAGTGCATCCTGACCAACTGCATCACTGCGTGGTACGGCAGCACCACTGCCCTGGAACGCAAACGCCTGCAGAGAGTGGTGAAGACAGCAGAGAAGATCATCAGGACTCCACGCCCCTCTCTGCAGAGCATCTACCACTGCAGAGTCAAAAAGAGAGCTGACGCCATCATCCGGGACCCCACCCACCCCCAGCACAAAATGTTCACACTTCTACCCTCAGGCCAGAGGTACAGAAGTGTGAAATGCCAGACAACTAGACTGAAAAACTCCTTCTTTCCCACTGCCATCAGGCTCATGAACAGATAACATCTCCCAAAACTCTGTAACACAGCTTCACATATAGGAACTCACACACCGGCTGCTAAATTTACACACTGCTCACCTGTACAGTAGATATAGTATCACCTGTCTGATGTCCATATCATCTCTGCTGCTACTTATCAATAATTTGTAATTATACACTGCTTGTTGCACACTGCTCATTTGCACACTGTACATAGGTTCATGCAGGATTGAGTTACTGTGTTAGTGTGTCATGACCTATCAGAACTGTTGTTTCTGTACCTTTAACTTGACATTTATTCGGAGAGCAAGGTAAGAGTTTCATTGCTCAGGAAATGTAGCATTTCTTAACTGTGCACATGATAATAAAGCCTTTGAATCTTGAATCTTGAATGTAAATCTGGCCCTCAGGAAGTGAGAAAAAATTTTTGTGGCCCTAACTACCACCAAAGTTGCCCATCCCTAATTTAAGCAGTTTTAATTTATTTTTGATGATTATAGTTAGTTCTAATAAATTACAAATCATGGTATTGTGGTGAACACTCAAAGGACCTGTTGGACCGGTTCTTTGACTCGCATTTCAGGTCAGAACTAAGGCAGGAAGCTTAGCCTTGTTATGCAAGGCTGGAGACTGTGGGGGGTCGATTAAAGGATGCGTGGGAGACCGTGGAAGTGATATCATGGAGGGAAATGCATTGTGACTGTCTTTATTATGCCAGGTGGTGAAATGCATTGTGACTGTCTTTATTATGCAAGGTGGTCCGTGGGACATGTGATCTATGAGGTGTGAAGTCCCTGATATTTAAGGACGAGAGTTACTGTTTTAATTCCTCTCTTTTTTCTGTTGTTGAAATGATGAAGATGTGAATAAAGCTGACTCTGAGAAAGAACGCTGCCTCGTCATTTTCACATCTTCCACAGTATTATAATTTACTGATTTGCGCTAATATTCAGAATGAGGGCTAATATTACACAACAAAAAGAGAAAAAACAAAAGAGAGTAAGCCACTCGTGTAATTCACTAATTTAGTGCACATAAGCCAGCAGAAATGAAACAGCTCAGCAATCATCATCCAAGAGAGATTATTGTCTAACAGGTAAGCTAACATAAACAGCACATGCTAACAGTTTAATCAGCTTTCTAAAGCTGAGGCAGTCGCTCATTGAAAATAAGAAGAGCTAACTTTACTCACACAAACTTGCAAACCTTACCAGTGTGGTGTTTAGAAGCAACCCCACTTTAGTCATTTACAATCCTGGCGGAGCGCAGCAGAGGCCCATTGACAAGCGGCCAAGCTGGGGGACAGAGGGAGGAGGATTAGAGTTGCCAACCATCCCGTTTTAGCCAGAACGTCCCATTTATTGGCCTAAATATGTTTGTCTTGAGCGGGATGTGCATTGTCCCATTATTTAAGGCCACCTTAATGAACGGACTAAGCTGGGCTGAAGCTCAGGTGCCTACGAAGGTCAGGGCCTGTCATGAGCCAATGAAAATGATCACATTGTTTTTTATTGGTCAACTTCTATGTCCGTCACTTGATATTCATGTGTGGCTGCTGATTGGTCTAATTTGCAAGTGCCTCACATGGGTACCACGTAACAATAGCCTATCAGAGGAATTGTTTTGACATGTGACTATGCAAGCACCAATGAGAGGAAAGAAGTAATTTTTACACATAAAATGCACAGCAAGAATAAACATCTTGTCAGACAAAATAACAAACATAAACAGCCTTAACTGACTTCATTTTACTTATATTTGACTTGTTGCAGTGTAGTTGTGTTTTCTAGCTCACAGTTGCATTATTTCTCAAAGAGAAACAAAAATGAGGCCATAGTGGCTCAGGAGGTAGGGCAGGTCTTCCAATAACTGGAGGGTTGGTGGTTCGAATCCAACTCCCCCCACCTTGCTGTTGTGTCCTTGGGCAAGACACTTTAACCACCTTGCCTCCAGTGTGTTCATGGTTCATGACACTGATGTATGAATGTGAATAAATGTTTGGTGGTAGTCGGAGAGGCTGTTGGCATGGATTGGCAGCCATGTGTTCGTCAGTCTGCGCCAGGGCAGCTGTGGCTACAGAGGTAGCTTACCAGTATCATTGTCTGTGGAGTGAATGAATAATGGACTCACTGTAAAGTGTCTTTGGGAGTCATGAAAAGTGCTATATAAATGCAATCCATTATTAAAAGCATAGCTATTACACATTTTTAAACGGAGACTCTGTATTCTGTAAAATCTGAAATTTCTAGGTATACAGTGTGGTATTTTTTTCTTTTAGTATTAAACATGACATTGAATATCAATATTTTTTAAGCTATTATTGTCATGCGGTGACCCTCGCGGGCCGCCATAAGACGCCAAAAGTCTCCAGTGAGTTTTGCAAAGGTGTTTTATTATAACAAAGGCAAGACGTGACACAAAGCTGTGAACCGCTGTGGGCAAAAACACACACTACAGAATACAAGGGATCGTAGGGCTAACCCCAGCCACTACGACCTTAACCATGAACATGAACAAGAATATAAACATGAACCTGACATGAATGAGGACCAGGAAAGTTAGACGATACTCCAGCAATCAACTGCTGCCAGCGCCCGCTAATAAAGCCGGTCGCTAACGAGCAGTGATGCCAAACAGCTGATAGACCTTGACAGCCGGAAACCCCACCGAGCGCTAAGAGCCCGGTGGAGCCAGAATGTAATCCACAGCTGTCAACGCCGGCAGAGATGATACATGGCCCGAGCGTGGACAAGATCGACGTTCGGGTCGTAACAATTATCAAGGTAAAAAAAATCCCAATATTATGACAACACTAATGCCCACAACATTGTGGCACCGAGCAATAGTTAACCCCTTGCACTCTGGTCAATTTCCCTCAAAACGCCTAAAAATAACATACCCAAAGTAAATCAAAAGCTGTTCTTCAACCCTTTGCAGTATCTTCATGGGGTTGGTCTCATTTAAAAGAAAACACTTTGAATTTTTTGGCAAAACAGTCATAATCTCTCTAAGTGCTCCTGCCACTGAGTAACAGTCATCTAAACATACTGAATCTGAAGAAAATAAAGTTCGCCTGGGTGTTTTTTTAGATACAAATGCTTGCAAATAACACACAGCTGTCAGATACTGGCTGGAAAATGCAACAGAAATGTAGAACCAAGTGTTATCCAGCTGAGGTCAAAATTTTGTAACAATACCACAAAAAATGAATATATTACACAGCTTTTTTTCTCAGGTTGTTCCCAGGCATTTTTGAACTGTGCCAAATTGTGCCAAATGGCACAGTTTGGAAAAACGTCTATAACTTTTGAATGCTTAAACATAGAAGCTTCATCTTGGGCTCTAATGAAAGGTGACACTCAGGGCTGTGTGTGTGTGTGTGTGTGGGGGGGGGGGGTTGTTTATTCATTCATGAATGAATGAATGAACAAACAAGCCCTCCACACACAAAGAAGCATGCCACGTAAAAAATGTGTGGCCTTTTTTTTACAAGAAAAAATAACCTACAGTGCAATAAAAATTATACTAAAATATCTGCAATGTAGAGGATAACAACCCCCCCCCCCCCCGCCGCTACAGAGGAGCTCGGCGCACAAAAAACGGTCCGTCAACGGTCCGTCATGTGGCCATGATGCACCATTGTAATTACCGATCGGTCAAAAGTCATTTTTATTACTATTTTCATTGATAAAGAATAATTTAGCTTATAACACTTACCTGTCCACAACAGCAGTGTCGTTGGTGAACATCTGTTCCTCATTGTCAGACGAACACGAAGCTGGTCCGGTTGTTACAGACTTGTGGTTCTGGTCACGCGACCTGGTCAAACCATCTCCACTTCCATGATTGTGGTTTTGGCGAACGATTTTTCAAAACAAATAAGAACAGTAGTAATAAAAAAAGACTGGCTAACGCTACCGTTACACACAGGTCTCAATGTGTGTCACCCAGCGGCTTAGACAAAACAGATTTTATGCACGGGACGCACGCGTTTCAATCGTCGAACTTCTCTGCTTCAATTGGCTCGTTGTATTCGCAATCGTTGGTAGGCAGGTCCTTCTTGCTAGGTTTTCAGTCATTGGTTCTTCAAGGTTTCAGAAACCCAATTCAAGGCTCTTATTAGTCGAATGAGAGGTCAGTCAAATCTAAACCAATCAAAACACTCCTTTGGCTTTCTGTTCGCGGCTGTGTCTGTACTGGAAGAACGGAAAGGCAGCTTTTTTTTTCAGTGCGCACTGAGACGCACAGTGCACACTGAGACGCACAGTGCGCACTGAGATGCACTAGGACGCAGAGACGTGACCGCCCGCGGTATCCCGGAATGCAAGAGGTTAAAACCCTCTGTCCCTTATTTGGCTGTGAGAAAGTTGGCAGCCCTAAGGAGGATGGATGTGTCGCTGTGGTATTGCTGTGATAATGACAACTCTGCTTTATACAGTTTGCATTTAACTTGTTTCTTTTGTTTATTTTTGGTAAAATGGTCCCATACTTAGGAAAGCTCTGGACTCTTTTTCTCCGTGATTTTCTTTCTTCTGTGTCGCCATGATGCGCTCCTCTTCTTCCATAGAACACTTACACATGACTGAACATTTCCACAACATGCGTATAAACTAAAATTAAACAATTTGTCGACAATAAAAATTTGCTTTGACAAGTTTTTATGACTGATTTCGTCCATGACGTCGACTAATCGTTGTAGCCTTAGTTTTAACTCAGGTAAGGTCGAATCTGAAAATTATCCATTATGTGTTGGAGTCCACGATGCAGGTCTGCTGATGTCTTCAGTAAGTGGGAGTGGCTGGTTTTCAGGAGCAACATACTCCATGGGTTTCTGGGTGGTGCCTTTGGCCAACGGATGGTCTTGTTTTTATGTCTTTCTTTGTGTGCTGTAGAGGAGGCTGCAGTTTTTTTTCTTCACCATTGTGTCTTTCTCTTGTTGGGTTTCTTGGATTAATTTCCTCGTGTGCTCCTGGAGATTATTAAAACATGGAACAAATGGTAGGTGTTCTCTCTGCGTTTCATACATAACATTTTGTACATGTTCTGTATGCATTCTGTACACTGCCATTTCCTAGTACATAGATATGGACTGTTCCTTATGGAATGCTAGCGGTCCTACTAGCTAGCGGTCCTACTAGCAAGTGATCTTGAGTGTTTTATGACCATGTATATGCAACATTAGATACGGAACATTCTGTTATGATCCGAGTGCTGACTCTGTCCGCACTCGGGTTGTCCGGTAGTTCTCCGTTTTCTACTCTGGTTTACCACAGGACCTTCGGGCTCTTATTGTGACAGCGTATCGGCGGGGCTTCCGGCTGACAGAGCTGCGCTCCGCTGGGATGGCTGGTAATCAATCAGCTGATGACATTCTCATCAGCTGAGTATTCTGAAGCCCTATTTAAGGGAGCAGCTCAGGTTACTCCGGGCTGCGACCCCGTCGAATCCCGTTTTTGGATTATGGAGTTTTCTTCCCTCTGTAAGTGTTTTCCCTCGTAGTCTGTTTCACAGTGTGCTTTTCTCTTGTAATCTGTAATTTGGCACCCAAGTGTTGCACGGTGGCGCAGTGGTTAGCACTGTAGCAGCACAGTTTACCCTCGGCCGGGGGATCGTGGGGATCGTGAGATCGTGGGTTCGATCCGAGCCCCCGACCAACAGTGATCTGTGTGGAGTTTGCATGTTCTCCCTGTGTTGCGTGGGTTTACTCCGGGATTTCTCCGGTTTCCTCTCACATGCCAAAAACATGCAGGTTAGGGATACGGGACACTTGCGCACGCAGCGACCGGCAGCTGGTGGCTTGTCACCAGACTGCGAAACAAATCTACCTACGGGTACAAATAAGTAACAAAACAAAAAAAAAGTGTACAGTATGTTCGTGTTTTTGCCCCACGTGGCTTATTATTTTGTACTGTTACCTTGTGTTAATAAAATATGCAAACTCATCGGCTGGCTCTCGGCGTCTCATTGATGGCTTGTGAGGGCCATCGTTGACAGTAGGTCGCAGCCAGATTGAGACGCCGGTCACCGTGAGTTTGCTTTGGACTTTTTCCCTTCTCCGGGAGGCTTGTATTGCTCAGTATGTCCACTCTCGAGCGTGGGTAGTGCCCCGAGTGGCTTCAGGAGGTAGATGGATACCTGGCAGAAGCCCGTCTCCTCATGCCCACCTACGCAGCATACGAGCCCCTGGGTCTCGCTCAGAGGATTCTATTAAAATATCATCTCACCTCCTTTCCGGAGCGAAAAGAGCGAGTGACGTGGATTGTGTCACAACGTGTATGGATAGAGAGAGCGCTCGTGAGCGCAGCCAAGGAACCCTCACCTCCTTCCCCGAGAACGGCATCCCCGACGAGAAGGGAGATCCTTGGACTGGAGGGAAACCCCGGCAGGAGGCTGATGGTGGGGCAACTCCATTCCTCGCCTCGGGAGTCAGCTCCTGTCGCCCGTCCAGCCCAGGTGCAGCGTTTCCCTGGCTTCACCTCGCCCTCTGCCAGTAAACATCATCACACAGCCACCGGTAAGCCTCGGCGAGAATCCCGGCCGGATCCAGTTCCGAGTCGTCGAAGGAACTCTGCCTCCCAGTCAGCTGTTTCTCCTGCGTCACGTCAAAAGGGAAATCCGGCAGCCTCCCCCTCCGGGTCGTCTGTTCCTGCTGTCCCGTCAGCTCCTCGGGCCCGGATCGCCTCGGCTGTCACCCCCTCCTCCTCGACACTTTCCCCGGCTGCTGTGAGTGCCACAAGTCCTGCCTCGGCGAGGCCCGTCATCGATCCATTGCGAGCAGCTCCTCCTTGTCTTTCCGGGGGGCCCTCCGTCTCCATCCAGCGGGGTAAGAGGGAAACCAAGTCCACTGCAGCGGATCCCATCGGTCCTCAGCAAAGCAGGTAAGTGCACGTTCATTCTTTTCCCTCTCTGAGTGAATTGCCTTGTCTGACTCCTGGGGGTGGAGCTCAGGGTTTACAGTCCCCCGAGCTCCCTCCACCTGCTGCAGTAATTAGTAGTGAACCTGCTGCTTCTGTGTCTCCTTCCCGAGTGTACCCCGTGGTCAGAACTACACTGCCGGATGAGGAAGGAGCCTGCGGCCCTGGAGAGTTTGGATCCAGCCCCGCAGCCACGTCATGGGCAGAGGAGGAGGGCAGATTGCTTCTTGGAGCCTGCACAGATGACTAAGCGTCCCCGGGTCTCCAGGGAGGAGTGGTTCAACCCAGCAGGTCGAAGATCTCCTGCCACCACGCCGTGCGGGTCGTCGGCGTGGACGTCAGCGTTGGAGGGTCTTCAGACTGTGGAGACCATCCTGCCAGCTGCAGAGCCCGCCGTAGCTGATTGGGAGCCAGAGGACATCCTTCTACGTCCCAAACCCAGATCACCGAAGTCCTGGACGGCGACAGAACTCGAGATCAGGCAAGTGCTCCACTTTTTCTTCCCCCTTTCTACTCTGGAGCATTTTTGCCTGTCTCTCAGGGAGACGAGCCGGGTGCAGCCATCCGCTGCATCCGAGCCTGTCTCACCGGGTTCTGTCGCTGCCAGTGATCCTGATTCCGGTCCTTTTCCCTCTCCTGAGCCTTCCCCCAGGGTCGCCAGTGATGAGTCGGTCCTGGTCTCTGTTCTGGAGGATCTGGGCTCGGAGTTGGAGGTCATTCCTGGTGCTGTTCCGACCTAGTCGGGGTCCATTGTGGATGCAGCCACGACCCAATCGGGGTGCATCGTGGATGCAGCTCGGGCTCACGTGGGGTCCGACGGGAGGACAGTGCCTAATCTAGTGAAGTTCGGGGGAGGAGCTGCAGATCCTCTGCTTATCACAGGTGGACTGGTCCCTCGTTTTTTCCCCATTCCTCATTTCCGTCCATCGGGGGCCGCTGGGACTTCCCGTTTTTGGCTCGGCTCTCCCTCGCTATCCCTCTCCATAGGGAGGCCGTCTCCGAGTGCTCTCCTGACATGGGTCGGCCGCCTGGGACATTGCTTCGCCCGTTTGGCGTTCTGGGTCGGCTGCCCGACAGATTGGCCTTTCTATTCGGGCGCCTGGTCCAGCCGCCAGAAGTACTGTTTTTCCGGGCCTGGGACTGGGGTAAGCCGCCCGAACTGATCCTTTTTCCCGTATTAGCGATCTGGATGCTAGACGCAGGCAGACCACCTGAACTTGTGGTTTTTTTACTCCATTGCGCTCTGCCTGTTGTGATCCCTTTCCCCCCCTCCCTCCTCTGTATGATTCAGGATGCTTTTGTGTTTGGGGTCTTTATCTATGTTGAACTGTGTTTATCGCCGCTCTTTAGAATGTGTTTTTTTTTCCCCCTCTCCTCTGTAATCTGAGGGTCGTTTTCTGTGTTGCCTGTGCAGTTTATTTATCTTTATTGAACTGTTGTATGTTGTTTTTTTTTTCCTCTTCCTCCTCGCGTGTGGTGATTTTACACTGAACTATATGTATCGCTGCTTTGCGGCTTGAGGTTTTTTTTTTCACCTTTGTATTATGGGACATGCTGCAATGTTGTGCCTGTATTTGAGTTCCTGTTTTCTCTGAGGCTCTGCTTGTGGTCATTTTGAGTTACGTCAAACAGGTTCATTTTGTCTTCTTTCAATTATTTATCCTTTTTTTTTTTTTTCCTTTGAAAGACAAAAGTAAAATAGAGAGATGTCTTTACCTTCTTTACATGTTTCAACTGCACTGCAGCCTTCATCAGAAGAGTCCTTCTGATGAAGAAAAAAAAAAAAAAAAAAGGATAAGTCATTTTGAGTTGTTTTTTTTCCTCTGATCTTCTTCTCATGGGTTTTTTTTTTCTTGTGTACAGTGTATGTGCATGTTCTTCTTCTGTACTGGTTGCCATATTCTGGTTGTTGGAGTTTTTTTTTCTGTCCTTGATTTTGTGCCTTGTTTCTTGCCCGCCTGGCCTTTCCCCTGCCTCCTTCCCTGGGGTGGTCCTGTTGACCCTCTGGGGGGGGGGGGGGGGGGGCTTTGATATTGCATGGCGCCTGAAATTCGCCTTGCAAACGGGGGCTACTGTTATGATCCGAGTGCTGACTCTGTCCGCACTCGGGTTGTCCGGTAGTTCTCCGTTCTCTATTCTGGTTTACCACAGGGCCTTCGGGCTCTTATTGTGACAGCGTCTCGGCGGGGCTTCTGGCTGTCAGAGCTGCGCTCCGCTGGGATGGCTGGTAATCAATCAGCTGATGACATTCTCATCAGCTGAGTATTCTGAAGCCCTATTTAAGGGAGCAGCTCAGGTTACTCCGGGCTGCGACCTCGTCGAACATTCCTCGGTTTAATCCCGTTTTTGGATTCTGGAGTTTTCTTCCCTTTGTAAGTGTTCTCCCTCGTAGTCTGTTTCACAGTGTGCTTTTCTCTTGCAATTTGTAATTTGGCACCCAAGTGTATGTTAGCGTTTTTGCCCCACGTGGCTTATTATTTTGTACTATTACTGTCACACCCGAGCGCTAATTTTGTCCGCGCTCGGGCCACACACCATTCCTGTCAGGCTTTGACAGCGGTGGTGTCATTCTGGCTCCCCGGGCTCTGATTGGACAAACGCTCGGGAGTTTCCTGCTGTCAAAGTCTGAGCAGCTGTGCTGCATTTGCGGTCGTTAGCAGCCGGCTTTAAATGCCGGCGCCAGCGGCTGCATCGTGTGGCAGTCTCGTCAAACGTCCATCTAACGTCATCCACGATTCCTCTTCTTGTGTAAGTGTGTTTACTGATTGAGGTTATCGTTTATATTCCTTTGCCCTTTTCCTTTGTCAGATGGTTAGCGAGCGTTCCTCGTCTCAGCTGTCAATGATTTGTTTGTTATGTTAACAAGTAATCTTGCTGCTCAGCCCACGCAGCTAGTTATTTTGTCCTTCCCTTTCCTGAACTGTGAATAAACTTCTGTGCAACTTCACTGGACTGTGGGGTCTTATGCTGGCTCGTGAGGGCTAGACCTGACAGTAGACTGCCGCCAGAAGGAGACGCCGTTCTCGGTGAAGATGCATTCAGGAGAACTCTGCTCTTTCCTGTCTGGGTACGGTGTACTGGAATTATGCCGTCACGGAGGAGTCGCACTTGGGGTCCCAGCCACCAGCTGACCGAGGTGCTGGACGAAGTAGATGAAATCCTCATCACCGCCTCCCTCCTCGGCTTTCATCCCGATGTGCGCCGGTGCCTGGACTGCGCTGAGGATGTGCTCGACTTCCTTCCCCCCCACTACGACAACCACCCAGAAGTCAACGCGAGGAGACTTGACATCGCCGCCCAACGCGAGATACTCCGGATGTACGAGGAAGAAGAAGCCCTGAGGCGGAGGAGACGGCATCCCCACTGCGCGCTTTGGGATCCTGATCCCTTCCTCGATCCAGGCCAGGAGTTCGCACCACCTGTGGCCCATCGAAGACATCGGCGCCGCAGCCAGAGACATCCTCAGCAAGAGCCCTGTCCGGATCCTGCTCCAGGTTGCTGGAATGACCCCATTAACCAGACAGCTGTCTCTTCAGCGTCTCACCAGGAGGGAACCCCCGCAGCCTCTCTCCCCGGGCCGTTTTCCGCCGCTGTCCTGTCAGCGCGTCATGCCCGGCCCGTCTCGGCTGTCGCCCCCTCCTCTCCGACGCCTTCTCCAGCTGCTGGGTGTATGAGGAGTTCTGCTCCGGCGAGCCCCGTGCCGATTCCATCACGTGCGGCTCCCCCTCGTCCTTCCAGGGAGCCCTCTGCCACCATCCGACGGGAAGAGAAAGGAGCAACGTTTCCTACAGCAGGCACCATCCTTCCTCTGGGAGACAGGCGAGTACAAGTTCACTCTTTTTCTCCTAATAGTGATTTGTCTTGTCTGACTCCTGGGGGTGAGGTTCGGGGTTCGCAGCCCCCCGAGCCTTCACCACCTGCTGAGGTAATTACTAAACCCGCTGCCTCTGTGTCTCCCCCCGCTGAGCGTTCCTCGACATCAGCCGAGCGTCATCAGATGAGGAGGGGGCCTGCGGTCCTGGAGCAGAAGATTCCAGCCCCGCAGCCCCATCAAGGACGGAGGAGGGGAGCGGACTACTGTATGGAGCCTGCGCCAATGACGGAGTGTCCCCAGGTCTCCACGGATGAGCAGTCCGACCCAGCGGGCCAGGGGCCCCCTGCCACCATGACGTATGGGTTGCCAGCATGGACGATGGCGTCGGAGGGTCCTCAGGCTGCGGAAGCATTTTTGCCAGAGGCGGATTACGACACGGCTGAATGGGAGCCAGAAGACGACCTCCTCCCGTCTGAGCCTGGATTGTCGAAGTCCTGGACGGCGTCCGAACTTGAGATCAGGCAAGTGCTCAGTGTTGTCTTTGTCTTTTCTATTATTGAGTATCTTTGCCTGTCTCTTGGGGAGGCGAGCCGGGTGCAACCATCCACTGCATCTGAGCTTGTCTCACCGGGTTCTGGCGCTGCCGGTGTCCCTGATCCCGGTTCTTCTTCTTCTTCTTCTTCTGAGCCTTCGCCCAAGGTCACCGGTGCAGAGCAGACGCCAATCGGTGTACCAGAGGTCCCGGGTTTGGAGTTGGAGGTCGGTGCTGGTCCGGCCCTGATCCAATTGGGGTCCATCGCGGGTGCAGCGTCGGCTCAGTCAGAGTTTGTCACTGAAGTGGTTCAGACCCAATTGGGGTCCGACACGGGTGCAGCGTTGGCTCAGTCAGAGTTCGTCACCGAAGTGGTTCAGACCCAATCGGGGTCCATCGCGGGTGCAGCGTCGGCCCAGTCCGAGTTCGTCCCTGGAGGGGTTCTGGCCCAATCCAGGCCCACCGTGGGTGCAGCATCGGTCCAGTTAGGATTCTCTACGGGATTGGTTCCGGCCCCATCAGCGCCTGTTTGTGTGGGATCCGGAGATGGTGCTGCAGACCTGCCACTGAATAACGTCAAATTGATTCCCTACCCTCGTCACGTTCCTCCCTCCCCCACATCTGGAACCGCGGGGATTAACCATAGTTGGCTCGGTTCTCCCTGGCTTTTCCCCGCTGTTGGGAGACCGTCGCCGATCTCCCTCCAGTGGTCTTGTTGGCAGGTTGATGCGGGTCGACCACCTGGAAGCCTGCTCTTCCTGTTTGGCATCCGGGGCCGGCCTCCTGATAAGCAGAACTGTATATTTGGCACCCTGGTCCGGCCGCCGGAGGCATGGTCATCCTCGGCCCGGGATGCAGGTAGGCCACCAGAACACGTCCCGCTACCCCTGTTAGCGGTTTAGATGCTGGGGGCTGGGAGGCCCCCTGAACTGTATACTATGCCTGTCATCCTGGTGTGCCTTTTTCTTCCCCATTTTTCGCCCCCCTGTAGTTTCTGTGATTTTGAGTTGTTTTTTAGGCTGGAATACTCCACAGGCAGGGTCTAATGATGTACTCCGATGTGTGACTTGGCCGCCTGTTTTTTTTTTTGTCCATTCAGTCTTGTTTATATACCAAGTTTTTTTTTTTTTCCTTTTCTTCTCTCTTGTGTGACCTTTTGGCTTAGAAGACAGCCGAGTTAAATCTAATTTTGTTAGCACTTTTCCTCAACTTTAGGATCTATTATGGTTATATTGAATATCATTTATATTACTCCTATTTTGTGTTTAATGAATATATGTATCCTTGTTGTAACCCTGTGACACTTACTTGTTTCGCCAAATTTTGTAACAATATACCACTGTAACAATAGTGTACACAGGGTGGTACAATACTTGCGGGGTAATTGGGGGTAACACCCACTAACACCTGCGCTTGCCAGATTTTTCTGTGTAACCCTTACTAACTAACACCTACTCACTTTAGGTGTAGTACCCTTTTTGGTAGTGGTGTGTTATGGCAATGTATTTACCTTAACTTTACTACCTGAGGGAAGGGATAATTGGGCCAGGTCAGACCGACTCTGGGTTCGTAGGAGCCTGGGAGGTGCAACAACAGACAACACATACACAGCCGTATATGGAATTTGCAATTATGTATATTATTTACAATTATGTACACAAAAATAAATACATAGCGCGATAAAAAAAACACAATCCATAAACTCAAATTATATTTACAATATTCACAGTTCTGTTGTATCAGTCCAGGTGACCAGTGGGGTCACCTCTAGCAGTTTCTAGGGTTCAGGCTTCGGCTCGCCATCCAGATCTGGAGATCCACGCTCATGCCAAGTGGCTCGTGGGTCAATGGGGTTCCCGCGCTCAACAGCGCCGACAGCCCCCGAATCCCAATCAATTTCAGGGTTTTTTTCCAGGTAAAGGCTGCTACCAGCACGCTAGCGTCGCCATATCACCAAGGACAGTCTCTCTCTCTGGTCTGTGCCTTTCGGCGTCTGGCGTGACTGAGCCAAAAATGCAAGTCATCCCAGACCCAGGGAGAGAGCGCTTTACCCATTGGGTGGTGTGACCCAGCAACGGTGCAGCCATTGGTTACTCGAAATATCAACACACAACACTAGGAACGTTATCAGAACCTTCTAGAAAATGTTCCTACTATTTATGAATATATATTTATTTAAATATTCATATTCAAATTATGTATTCCCATTGTGAAATGGGTTTTTCTTTTCTAAAAGCGGTATCAATATTTATAATTTATTTCACGTTAAACTATCTACTCCCATTGTGAAATGAATGTCCCCCCTTCTTCTTAAAGCGGTATCGACATTCATAACTTTAATCACGTTTTTAACACTGGGTTACACTATCCCCCCTTAGAATCATGCAAGTCCCTTTGCATGGGATTAGCTAAATGGTATTGACGGGAGAACTAGTGTTCATGGAAATATTCTTAAGATCTGACTCTATTAAGGCTCTGGTAAAAGCCAGGTTTGAATAACCTTAGGATCTGTCTCAGTTATGTCACCATGGGGTGAGACGCCGGCTCGGCGCTCAGCCCATGCTCCTTTTATCCCTGCCTCTCATTGGGCAGTGCCTCAGCTGGTTCCCAGCTGTCAGTGTCACGGGACGGCTGGGGCCAATTAATCCTCATCAGCTGGGGCGCTGTTAATGAGTATAAAGAGGAGCAGCTTCGATCATTCGGGGCTGCGACATAAGCACTGCTAGGCTGAAGCCCCTTCGTCTGGTGTCAGCCTCAACTCCCCTTGCAGCATTCCGGTGTTTGTATCCCGCTGTGAGTATGCACGTCTTGTTACCCCCACGTCCGGTACAAGCTACCTACCCCTGCGCTGTGCAGCCTGAGAATGTACGTCTGTATGAGTGTCTGTGCTCTCCTCATCCCTTATCCCTTACCCAGAATAAAACATCTCGACTCACTGGCTTGTCCCTGGCTCTGATTGCCCGGCTCCCTAGAGCCGGATATGACAGTATGTCGCAGCCAGAAGAGTTGCCGGCGGCCGTGAGTCGCCGTGGAAATGTACCTTTCTGTCCGGGTGTCAGCGCTGCTAGCATGCCGTTTCCCAGGAGTCACTTCCGGCGCCAGGGCGACGAGCTGAGGTCCATCTCGGAGGCTGTCGACGGGACGTTCTTCACCCTGCACGACGCCTCCAACGCGAGACGCTGGCATCCGGGCCGTGCTGAGGAACTCCTGGACTGTCACCCTCACTCTCTGTACCATCTGGAGGACAGTGCCAGGATAGACGCTGCAGGTACACAGCGAGAGAAGCTCCACGGGGTGGATGGAAGTCCCGGCAGGGAGTCGAAGTGGGCGACGTCTTTCCCCGCTTCGGAGTCCCGTTCCTGCCGCCATTCCAGTCCGGGAGTTCGCGCCAACCAGAGGACTTCCCCCGACCTGCGCCACGTCACTCGGGATTCCCTTCAAGGAGCCGCAGCTGACAGCAGTTATGTCCGGGGTCGAGTGGCTGTCGCGAGCTCTACTGTGTTCCCTGTCACCACCTTCAGGCATGTGGCGGCGGCAGTGAGATTGATGGTGAGGACTTCAGGGCTACGAAGCTTTCCCGTGCTCGACGCCTTCCTCGTCTCGATCTCCGATCTGGAGCGGCGAATCCTGGGTTTCCCCCTCGCTTCGCCCCCTGGGTGTAGTCGTCATCACATCGCCGAGTCACCTCTGCACGAACCTCGTCCGGATCCAGTTCTGGGTCATCGTCAGGACCGTTCCTCCCACGCAGCTGTCATCCCTTCGCCTCGTCAGTGTGGAGATTCTACAGCCTCGTCCCCTGAGCCTCGTTCCCCCGCTGTCATTCCTGGACATTCGGGCTGGCTCACCCCGGCTGTTTCCCCCTCCTCCTCGACGCGCTTCCTGACCGCTGTGTGTGCCTGGAATCCCGGCCTGGTGAGCTCTCTGCTGGAGACAACGCGAGCGATCCTCAGACGAATTCCCGGGGGGTCCTCCGTTATCGCCGGGCGGGGAGAGGAAGAAGCAGATTCCACTACAGCAGGCGATGCTCAACCTCCAGGGGGCAGGCAAGTCATTGTTTTTTCACACCTGCTTAATGATTTGCTCTGTCACATCCCTGGAGGAGAAGTTCAGGGTTCGCAGCTCCCTGAACTCTCCCCACCTGCTGTAACCTGTATTCCTAATCCCGCATCCTCTGTGTCTCTCTCCGCCGAGCGGTCCCCGGCTCCGGGTCAACGTGGTGGGATATGGAGAGGGCCTGTGGTTCCGCAGCTACATTGCGGACGGAGGAGGGGGACTGACTGCTGCGTGGAGTCTACGCTGACGACTGAGCGTCCCTGGGTCTCCAGGGAGGAGCGGTTCGGTCCAGCGGGACGAGATTCTTCTGGCTTCACGCCGAGTGGATCGTCGGCGGGGTTACCTGAGCTGGAGGGATCTCAAGCTGCGCTGACCATCGTGCTGGCTGCGGGGCCCGACGCGGCTAGATGGGAGCCTGACAACGACCTCCTGACGACGGATCCTGGATCTTCGCAGTCCTGGACGGCATCAGAACCCGAGATCAGGCGAGTGCTCTCCTTTCTTTTCTTTCTTTTTATCTTTGAGCACTTCAGCCTATCTCCAGGGGAGACGAGCAGGGTGCAGCCGCCCGCTGTGTCTGAGCTCGTCTCGCCGGGTTCTGGCGCTGCCGGTGATCCTGATCCCGGTTCTGTTTTCTCTTCTGAGCCTTCTTCCAGGGTCACCGGCAAGGAGTTGCTGTTCCTCGTGGTGCTGGAGGGTCCGGGTTCAACGTTGGAGGTCGGTTCTGGTGCAGTGTCCAACGTGGGTTCGCCCGAGACCCAATCGGGGTCCAACGTGGGTTCGCCTGAGGCCCGATCGGGGTCCGACGTGGGTGCTGCCCCAGTGTTGTCCAGGTCCGGTGAGGAGGTGGCCGTTTCCCTGAGGCCCGCCGCCCTCGTCATCGGCTCTCCCCTGAGCCTCTTCCACCGGGATCCGCTCTGACCCTTCGTCCGTCTCAACGGTCCTGGTGGTTGAGTGATGCGGGTCGACGACCCGACCCGCAAAACTTTCGGTTCGGCGATCTGGTTTCCCCCCACTGGTCTGTGTTTGCCTTTGGGCGGCCTGGTTCGGCAGCCGTTGGACTGGATTCCTGGGATCTGGGCCCAGAGTTCGCCGTCCGAACATTTCTCTTCCCCGGGTTGCCAACTGGACAATGGGCGGGGAGATTACCAGAACAATTCCGGCCGTTTTGGACTCTGCCTGCCGTCTCCTCGGGTGTCCCTTACTTCTTTTATTATTATTGAAGTCACTCGGGTGTAGTTTTTGTCCATTAGGGGAATATATGTTTTTGTGCTGTGTGTTGTTTTTTTAACCATACTCAGCATTTTTATCGTATTGTTATCCTGTTACCCTGTCACCTTTTTTTCCTCTTGGTGACTCACCTTGTGTATCGCGCTGTGTATTGCATTTTCTTATCTTTACTCAGCGTTTTCATTCATCCTTACCTTAGCCTTGGCCTCGTCGGTGCATCATGGAGTATGCGTGTGGTTTCCTGTTCAACCATACTCTGTGATCACCCCATTCTGTCTTATTATCCTCGTGGGGGGCCTTCCCTAGCCCCGACTTTAACATTGACTGTGTTTGTTATTGTTTGAAGTAATGTGTTTCATTCCCACTTAACCGTACTTCATTATTACCCATTTGTCCTTGTCACCTCTGTTTCTTTAGGTGATCTTTTATATATTCAGTGCTGTGTGTTTTGTTTTCTTTAGTATCCATGCACAGCGTTTTTCATCATTTTTTGTCTTGGTGCATTATGGAGTAGTGTGTTTTGTTCCCCTTAACTATACTCTGTGATTGCTTTATTCATTCCTGCCACCTTTTTGGTGGGTTTTTGGTTTTCTTTTTTTTGCCCCGATCTATACGTTATTTGTATGCTGTCTGTAGTCATATTTGGTATTTTCCCTACCTGTGTCCTAACTCAGTTTTCTCCCTAACTGTGCTCTGGGTTAATCCTTTTCCCTGTGTTGTAGGGTATTGTATTTGGGGGTTTTTTTCTCTGCCCTGCTGCCCTACATTGGTCTATTGTTTTTTTTTTTTTGTCCTTCCCTTTGCATCTTCCCCTCCGGTCCTGCCTCCCTTCCGCCCGCCCTAGGTGGGGAGGGGGGGGGGGGGGCTGGGATGTTCCTGGTCGTTCGGGAGCCCGACCGTGAGGGGGAGGCTCTGTCACCATGGGGTGAGACGCCGGCTCGGCGCTCAGCCCATGCTCCTTTTATCCCTGCCTCTCATTGGGCAGTGCCTCAGCTGGTTCCCAGCTGTCAGTGTCACGGGACGGCTGGGGCCAATTAATCCTCATCAGCTGGGGCGCTGTTAATGAGTATAAAGAGGAGCAGCTTCGATCATTCGGGGCTGCGACATAAGCACTGCTAGGCTGAAGCCCCTTCGTCTGGTGTCAGCCTCAACTCCCCTTGCAGCATTCCGGTGTTTGTATCCCGCTGTGAGTATGCACGTCTTGTTACCCCCACGTCCGGTACAAGCTACCTACCCCTGCGCTGTGCAGCCTGAGAATGTACGTCTGTATGAGTGTCTGTGCTCTCCTCATCCCTTATCCCTTACCCAGAATAAAACATCTCGACTCACTGGCTTGTCCCTGGCTCTGATTGCCCGGCTCCCTAGAGCCGGATATGACAAGTTAAGGCTCTGGTAAAAGCCAGGTTTAATCCTTGAAACAGGGACTGAGCAACAGTTAGGAGAGGGTTTCCCAACTGACTATACTGTAGTCTTTCTGGCTGGGAGGTTGTCCTCTCGGAGCGTCTCACAGTCTGTGGGACTTCTTTTTCAGGTTCTTTTTCTTCCACAGGTTCATCACAGGTACTTTTATCAGGCAAGTTGGTTTCACTTTCAGTTCCATTCTCATTGTTCGATGGTTCCACATTTGTTTCAGTTTCCTCCAGGTTTCCATCATTCGGTAAGTTGTCACATCCAGGTGAATTGTCATTTCCAAGTAAGTTGTCATATCCAGGTGAAGTGACATTTTCCATTTGGTTGTCATTCTCAGGTAAGTGAGTTTCAGCAGGAATGTCTCCTTTAAAGAATGTCTTTGGATGGGGAATTTCATAAACTCGAGTGAGCTTTATGGGTGTTTGGATTGGTTCTTCTCTGTACCAATAGACATCTTCATTTTCCAGTTCTGAATTCTCACATTCATCCCTTTGTTCAGGTGATTGTCTTGTCTTAGGTTTGCGGACACGTTTTGGTTGGACAGGTTCTTCTTCAACAGGGGCAAGAAAACCACAGGGAAGCAAGAGGTCGCGGTGAACGGTGCGAACAGGACCATCTTTTGTCTCAGGTTTTATAGTGTAAACAGGCAAGTCACCTGCTTGGTTCACCACAATGTGGATTTCAGCTTCGCACCTGTCTGCTAGTTTGTGCTTTCCTCTGCGGTGGACTGCACGTACCAAAACTCTGTCACCTGGTTCTAGTTTTGAGGGTTTCACTCGCATATCAAATCTTGTTTTGTTTCTTTCAGCCATCTTGTCAGCATTTTCTGTTGCTAGTTTGTAGCTTTCTTGTAGAGTTGTCTTCAGTTTTTCAATGTACTGGGAATGTGACTTGAAACTTTTGTTGTGAAACGGGAGCCCAAATGCAAGGTCGATGGGCAATCTCGGCTGACAACCGAACATTAACTCATACGGGGCAAAACCAGTAGTGTCATTCTTCGTACAATTGTACGCAAGTACAAGTGGTTTTACATAGTTGTGCCAATGAGTTTTGTTCTTTTCCTCCAGAGTACCCAGCATGCTCAATAACGTTCTATTGAAACGTTCTACCGGGTTACCTCTGGGATGATAGGGTGTCGTCAGGATTTTGCGAATGCCCATGATTTTGCAAAGTTCTTTTATAATATGGGACTCAAAATTGGGACCCTGATCACTATGTAACCATTCAGGTATCCCGTAGTGGACTATAAAGTTGTCCCAAAGTGCCTTTGCAACGGTCTGAGCTTTCTGATTGCTGGTAGGGATGGCTATAGCGTATTTCGTGAAATAAACAGTTAGCACAAGCACATTCTTTGTGTTGCTTTGATCGGGCTCAATGGACAGGAAATCCCTTCAGACGAGTTCAAGCGGTCGGGTGGACTTGATGTTGACAAGCGGAGCAGCTCGTTCTGGAGTAGTTTTACGTCTTACGCAGCGATTACATGTCTTGGTCTTCTTTTCAATATCTGCCGCCATGCGAGGCCAATAAAACCTCGTTCTGACGGGATCCAAAGTACGCTCTGTGCCTAAATGGCCCATGTCACAATGGAGGCTTTGAAAGACTGAATCGCGGAGCTGTTCAGGTAAGACGAGTTGGTAAGTAACATTTCCTCCATCTTGACGAGTGCGGTAGAGGATGTTATTGCACATACTCGTCGACCGAGTTCTCGGAGTAACAAGCTGATGTCAGGAAGTTCAGTTTGTACAGTTGGTGGAACTTTTAGCCCAGTTTCAATTTGTGCAATCACTTTTCTTAAACAGGGGTCAGTTCTTTGTTCATTTTTGATCTGTTCAGGAGTCATGTGGGGTACAGCTGGAAGACCACCACAGCCATCTTCATCAGCATAGCCATCTGGAATGGCAGCTACAGAGAGGGCTAATGAGTGAACCAAAGGGAAGGTGTTGTCTGGAGAGCTACAGACAAGGTGTTTTTCACATATAACAGACACTACCTTGGAACTTAAACTGTTCTCAGGAAGAGACAAGTGAGTTTGAGTGAACTGCTCTATGCGGTCAAACTCCTTTTGAGACACTGCGTCATTAAGTAACTCACCATGTGGCCGTCTAGAGAGGCCATCTGCATCTGAGTTAAACTTGCCTGATCTGTATTGGAGCTTAAAGTTAAATGTCGACAGAGCAGCTAGCCACCTATAACTCATGGCATCCATCTTAGCAGTAGTCAAGATGTACGTCAGGGGGTTACTGTCTGTCACGACAGTAAAGTGATTGCCATATAAATAGTCTGCGAACTTCTCCGTTACTGCCCACTTTAGGGCCAAAAATTCCAATTTATGGGCGGGGTAACGGGACTCACTTCTAGACAACCCCTGGCTTGCATAAGCTATGACCCTAGTCTGGCCCTCCTGCTCTTGATAGAGGGTGGCGCCAAGCCCTGTAGTGCTGGTGTCAGTATGGAGGGTATATGGCAACTGAGGGTCAGCGAAACCCAGGACAGGCGCAGTACTGAGCTTTTCAATGATGGTTTTGAATGCAAGATCACAGGAAGAAGTCCATCGCTCGCCAAACGGTGCAGGCTTAGCTTTGGGCTTTGTGCTTTTTTGCAAAGGAGGGTAGCCTGCTGTCAAGTCAGTGAGGGGCTTAACGATGCTGGAATAGTTCTTAATGAACCGCCTATAGTACTCTGAAAAGCCTAAGAACGAGCGGAGCTGTTTGAGATCATGAGGCACAGGCCAGGTACTTAGGGCTTTCACTTTTTCGGGGTCGGTCTCAACTCCTTTACTGGACACAATGTGACCGAGGTATCTAACAGAAGTTTGAAAAAATCTGCATTTCTCAGGGGAGAGTTTAAGCCCGTACTCTTTTAGGCGATTAAGAACTTTCATTAAGCGAGCCTCATGTTCTTCGGGCATCTTGGAGAATACAATGATGTCATCGAGGAACACAATCACCTCATGCAGATTCATGTCGCCCATGCATTTCTTCATGAGGTGCTGGAACGTGCTGGGGGCGTTTGTAATGCCTTGGGGCATTCTATTGAATTCCCAAAAGCCCAAGGGACATATGAACGCTGTCTTTGGTTTGTCCAGCTCCTCTACCTCAATTTGGTAGTACCCCGACTTTAAATCGAGGACGGAGAACCACTGCGAACCGGTCAAGGTGGAAAACGTTTCCTCCAAGTTGGGGAGGGTGTAAGCATCTTTTACAGTCTGCATGTTAAGCTTCCTGTAATCAATACAAAGGCGGACATCGCCATTTTTCTTTCGCACCACTACAATAGGCGAAGAAAATGGGGAATTGGACTCTCTTATCACGCCTGCTTGTTGGAGTTCTTTGAGATGCTTACGGACTGCTTCCAGGTCATTTGGATGTATGGGACGTGCTCTGTGTTTGAACGGTGTTTCATCTGATAATTTGATTGTGTGTTTCACTTGATCCGTTTTTCCAAAGTCAAGATCGTTTTGTGCAAATACTTCGGGCATTTGACTGAGTCTTTCTGTTAAGCACTCTTTCCATTCAGCGCTAATGGGGGAAGAGTCAAAGTTGAACTTCAGAGTGGACTTTGGTTCAGTTTTGGACTTTGTAACTTTCACGGAGTGTTCTTGTGATAGGACTCGCTGATATGCACAAATTTCTCCAATGACACACTTCTGAGAGATTGTCACGTCATGTTCCGATTCATTGGTGAGTATAACTGGAACAAGGTAAGGTGCTCTTTCAGGTAAGTCTATGAGACATGGTTTTACCAGGATACCACCAGGTAAGGCTGACATTAACGGGTGTTCTAACAAGACAGATTTTTCACTGTTGCCAGCTGACACAGCTACAGCGCCATCTAGAACAACTGTTTGGCCTGCAGGAACTAACTGTGGCTCTTTGTTGTGCATGGTCACTAAACCAAGGCTAGTGTCTTTGGACTGTCTGTGCCGTAGCTCAAGGACTTTTAACACTGCCCTATAACCAAGAGACATGGTTGGCTGCAGTTCAGAACATGCATCAGAGTACAGCTTGTAAAGTACATCTAATGTGTTTGTCCCTATTAACACTAAGGACTGATCAGCTGCACGTACATCAGGAACCACTAAGGCAAGTGTTGGCACTTCGGCTTCAATACTGAGAAAGTCTTTTGAGAAAGTGACATGCATTTCAGTGTAGCCTAAATAAGGTACACTCTGACCGTTAGCTCCCTCCACTTCTAACAGCTCAAAAAGTGGCTTAATCTCATGGTTGGATAAGTACTGTCTGTAATAGGACTCAGGGACAGTAATCACCTGGGAGCATGTATCTAACAAACAGCTCACAGTACAGCCATTCACTTTCCCTTGTGCTGTACTTTTTGTACCAATTAGACCATTAGCAAAGTTAAAGGGGTCTGTTTTGTAATGTGACTTCAGTTTAGCACGTGTCTTGAATGGAGCTTTTGGTTTGAGACGGGTCATCTCTGAACTAGCCTCTGTTTGTCCCGCAACAGGGGTAGACTTCAGTTTTAAAGAAGGTTGGGGGTTCTGACTGTCCCAAATCTGTCTTTTTACTCTTAGTTCTTTACGTTTTGCAGCTACAAGTGCAGGGTTTGGCTCTGACTCACAAGTGGCTACAATATGCCCATCTTCGCCACAGCAGAAGCAATACCATGGTTTGGGCCTAGTATTGGGACGGCTGGACGAAGGTAAGTTTTCAGGTTTGGCATGGTCAGGTTTTTTATTTCCAGATTTCTTAGTTGGGTCTTTCTTCGGTGGTGCTTGTTTCTTTTGTTTCACGACAGCAGCTAATTGACCTTTTAGATCAGCGACTTGCTTTTTCAGTTCTTTCAGACTTTCCGACTCCACTTCACTATTTGTACTTGTTTCGGTGACTGTTTGTTCATAGGAGGCTGCTTTTGGTTTTGTGGCGCCCAAGTGTTTTTTCATGCAGGTGTTTTTAACTTCTTGTCTGTTTTCAACAGTGCGAAGGTGAAGCAATAAATCTGCATACGCAGGTGGATGTTTATCTTTTAGTTCCAGCTGTAGCTCCTTTAGCAGATTATCATCCCAACAGCCTCTGTTAAACTGCTTGAGAAGCTGTTTGTTCACTTCCTGTGGCTCTAGACCGCCTCTACGCACTGTGAGATTGAGCGCCACCTGCAAACGATGCAGATATGCAGAGGGTTTTTCTCCATAATCTTGAAAAATGTTCATGAATCGCACAAGCAGTTCCTCACCGTCTTCAACAGTCCCGAAAGCTAAGTCCAACAGCTTAAGATAGTCGGCAGAGGTGGCTTCAGGCCCAAGAGAGCGAATAACATCAGATGCAGGAGCAAGAAGACTTTCAAGGATCCTGCAAGATTTTTCCAAGTCAGACAAAGAAGTATCTTCCATCATCAAGTCAACATGTGAACGCCATGTTTCATAATCAGCTTCAGTATACGGTCTTGGTGTTTTGCCAGAGAAAGCTCTGATTCTCCAAGAGGAATGGGCGTTTGATGGCTTCTCTGCATTTTTAATGACATGCTCGACTACGATTTTCTGAACCTCGGGTGGGTTAAAATCAGCTGGGCTCAACCTTTGAGGTGTCAAGTTTGGTCTAAAAGGGCTTTGGAAGAGTGCTTGAGTGGTTTTAGAGGTGCGAGGCACTTCAACTTGGAGTGGAGGAGAGACTCCACTTTGTGTGGGTTCTACAGTAGAGAAAGCAGGATCAACGTCAGCAGAGACCGTTTCAACTGTCTCAGCAGCTTCAATAGACTTCCCTATTGTGGACATAACCTCCCGCAACACCTCTTCAAAACCTTTTCCACTTAGCTTAGCTAAACCCCTCAGGTTGCTAAGATAAGCCTCAGAAACACTGCCCCCTACAGTTTTAGTGTAGACATCAGTTAGAGCTTGAATGCAGTACTTAACCTCAGGATTGTCAGTGGATGGAAAGGAGCATGGCAACATGGGTGCTAATGCTTCAATGCTTAATCCAGACTCGAACTCTACAATATGACTTTTGTCAAAGTCAGATGAGTTATCATTAATGGTAAACGCCCTACGAATAGTGCCATGTTGCTCTAGAAACTCAAAAATGTCTGTGTCTTTCCCTTTATCAACAACACCACTGACAATGACTGCATTAGGAATTTTAACACCATACTTTTCCACAAAATCCATTTTGGCCGTATATCAACTGTTAAGTCAGGGGTCAAAACAGAATCCTCATCTGTTGTGCAATGCTCCAGGCTCCTGGCTGTGCTCGCCACTTTTTTTTGTAATCCTGTGACGCTTACTTGTCTCGCCAAATTTTGTAACAATATACCACTGTAACAATAGTATACACAGGGTGGTACAATACTTGCGGGGTAATTGGGGGTAACACCCACTAACACCTGCGCTCGCCAGATTTTTCTGTGTAACCCTTACTAACTAACACCTACTCACTTTAGGTGTAGTACCCTTTTTGGTAGTGGTGTGTTATGGCAATGTATTTACCTTAACTTTACTACCTGAGGGAAGGGATAATTGGGCCAGGTCAGACCGACTCTGGGTTCGTAGGAGCCTGGGAGGTGCAACAACAGACGACACATACACAGCCGTATATGGAACTTACAACTATGTATATTATTTACAATTATGTACACAAAAATAAATACATAGCGCGATAAAAAAACACAATCCATAAACTCAAATTATATTTACAATATTCACAGTTCTGTTGTATCAGTCCAGGTGACCAGTGGGGTCACCTCTAGCAGTTTCTAGGGTTCAGGCTTCGGCTCACCATCCAGATCTGGAGATCCACGCTCATGCCAAGTGGCTCGTGCGTCAATGGGGTTCCCGCGCTCAACGGCGCCAACAGCCCCCAGATCCCAATCAATTTCAGGGATTTTATCCGGGTAAAGGCTGCTACCAGCACGCTAGCGTCGCCATATCACCAAGGACAGTCTCTCTCTCTGGTCTGTGTCTTTCGGCGTCTGGCGTGACTGAGCCAAAAATGCAAGTCATCCCAGACCCAGGGAGAGAGCGCTTAACTCATTGGGTGGCGTGACCCAGCAACGACGCAGCCATTGGTTACTCGAAATATCAACACACAACACTAGGAACTTTATCAGAACCTTCTAGAAAATGTTCCTACTATTTATGAATATATATTTATTTAAATATTCATATTCAAATTATGTATTCCCATTGTGAAATGGGTGTTTTTCTTTTCTAAAAGCGGTATCAATATTTATAATTTAATTCACGTTAAACTATCTACTCCCTTTGTGAAATGAATGTCCCCCCTTCTTCTTAAAGCGGCATCGACATTCATAACTTTAATCAAGTTTTTAACACTGGGTTACATTGTCATGGGAATTTGCATGTTTTTTGAGCTACTGTTTAGTAAAGTGTTGTCTGTCTACTGCATCCCCGATCTAAGAATCCTCAGAGCAGACCTTTTTTTTTTTCATCAGACATAATGCCATTATGATTGTTTTTCTTGCTGGCCGTTGCTAACACTTGCTGAAATATCTACAGTAGATTTTATTCTGCCAAATAGGGTCTAGTTGGCTTGATTCAAATGCCAAGAAAATGAACTTGTTCAGCTTCTGCATTCAGAAGTTTGGCCATGTTTTTTCTAATCACTCTTAGAACTAGAAAAGCACTCGGAGAGCGCAGACCTCCGCCAAGCACCACAGTTCCCCCCATACAGTGTTTGTGTGTACGTTGTCAGATTCCTTGACCATGAAAACATCTGAGTAGCAATTGGATTCACAATGATAGGATTAGTGGTTCAGTAGTAAAAGCATTAGCTCCTTGGCGGAGGTAATAAACTGAAGTGTTGGCGTTGTGTCCATGTCCTGCATCTGCAAACTCCCAGGCTGGGGGTGTTGCAATTGAATGAACGAATGAATTAATCTTTATTTCGAATAGATTAAGAGTACAGGTTAAAAGAAAGTGAATAATATAACAAAGGGGGTAATAAAATCCAACAAGGTCAAATTAGACAATAGCTCCTCTGATTATACAGTTCAACATAAGTTATCCGAAATATGTGATGGCTGAATCCGCAGCTTATATTGCCCACCCATGTTCCATCCAAGAATTCAAAAGAAAAAACAAAAGAAGTCATGACACAACTGCGTACAACCCACAGGCCAATGGGTTATGTGAGCGTTTTAGATCACTGAAAGCAGCACTGAGGGCTTCACTGACGGATGCCAATTAGGTAGACGGGTTGGCGTGGGTTTTATTCAAAAATCAAACGTTTATTTCAAACTCAGGGTTCATATTAAATGCAGAACTAAAAGCAGTAGAAAATAAATAAATAAATAAATAAAAGTATATACAGATCAGCAGACAGTCGGCGGTCTTGTAACAACAATAACATACAATACTGGACTCAGTATAAAATGGAACGCCACCACTTCCAAATGCTGAAGTGTGAGTGACGAGTTGACAATTGCTGATATAAGATGATTGTTACATGGCAGCAACCTTCTCATCAAACTGTAAACATCGTTACGTATCAACTCGCCAAAAGACGGAATGTTCACAGACACAAACATCTTGCTTGCACTCGACCTTCGTGGTACATCTAATTTTTATCTTTATTGGGGTTGCGCTCCGCGGCCAAAGATGATTTGGAAACTTCCCCGGCAGAGAGCTTCTTTTTGCGGAGCTACTATGGCTGACCGGGGAATTTCTGCCAAATAATCCAGCGGCGGACAGCTGGTTGTCTGAGCTTTTGCAGCGTTGCGCAAACACAGGCACACAGCACGCTGCCGAGCAGCTCGTTTTTGCGCAGCGCCTATGGCTGCCCGGGGAATTTCTGCCAAATAATCCGGCGGCGGACAGCTGCCCGTCTCAGCTTTTGCAGCGTCGCGCAAACACAGGCACGGTGTTTTCCGCGTGTTTTTGTGCCTAAAACGTTGAAGAAGGCGGAGTTTATGTTAGTCAGACACGATGACCAGCGCCCTCCATTGCGCCTGCGCACATGTTGAAAATAGCCGTATGTCACAGTGTTAAAGAATGCTTTAAAAAATTCCTGTATCCAGACGGTGATCCGGATCATCCCCAAAATTTAATCAGTTCTTCCTTGTACCATTTCCAACAACGCCTGAAAGTTTCATGGAAATCCATCCAAGACTTTTTGAGTTATCTTGCTAACCAACAGACAGACAGACAGACAGACAAACCCCAGCAAAAACATAACCTCCTCCTGGCCTTTCGGCCTGGCGGAGGTAATTAGAATTTGAAGTGCAGCCTTTGAAATCTCAGCCGCTAAATTTCTTGTAGAACTTTTTGCACTCTGACTGTTTTAAGGCGATGGTCACTTCAGACAGCTGCTCATTTGAAGGGTTAAGTACTAACTGGGATCTCCAAACTCTCCTGAACCATTTTTGATATTTCTTCCACGTGTGTAAGCTCAAAACAGTCATCTGCATTATAAACTGGCCTTCAGGAGTGAACGCTAACTGACAGGGACTCTAGTAGAAACCTTGTGTTTGGGACTTAACTTCGAACTTAAGATCTGACATTTTTGTATCCGAGGTGACATACTTTATGGGTCGTTGGCTTATGTTTGTTTTCCATTTTTGCTCATGTGCACTGAAGGCCACTGTTCAGCCACATCAGTGTTTGGTTCATAACTGTTGAGGGTCTTTCTTTTGATTTGCTGCCAATTCATGAGAGTTGAGTTTTTTGGGGTTTTTTGTAACGGTCCGGTAATCCAGCTTTGTGACGACATTTGTACATTATTAAGCTGTTTTTTCTTTGTGATATGTGTTCCTGTGTTGTACAGTTTGTTTTTTTACCCTTCCCTGTGAATGTATCCCCTGGTTGTTTTCTGCCCCTGCCTTGTCTTTATTGTGATTTTTGTGGTAGGATATCGCGTTGATTTCTTTTTCTATGAGGTTGATTCTGTTCCCCCTCTGCCTGCCTCCCCATCCACCCGCCCTGGGGTGGGGGGTGTGGATGTTAACAGGCGTCCGGGAGTCCGCCTTGAGGGGGAGGTCCTGTCACACCCGAGTGCTAATTTTGTCCGCGCTCGGGCCACACGCCATTCCTGTCAGGCTTTGACAGCGGTGTTGTCATTCTGGCTCCCCGGGCTCTGATTGGACAAACGCTTGGGAGTTTCCTGCTGTCAAAGTCTGAGCAGCTGTGCTGCATTTGCGGTCGTTAGCAGCCGGCTTTAAATGCCGGCGCCAGCGGCTACATCGTGCAGCAGTCTCGTCAAACGTTCATCTAACGTCATCCACGATTCCTCTTCTTGTGTAAGTGTGTTTACTGATTGAGGTTATCGTTTGTATTCCTTTGCCCTTTTCCTTTGTCAGACGGTGAGCGAGCATTCCTCGTCTCAGCTGTCAATGATTGTTTGTTATGTTAACAAGTAATCTTGCTGCTCAGCCCACGCGGCTAGTTATCTTGTCCTTCCCTTTCCTGAACTGTGAATAAACTTCTGTGCAACTTCACTGGACTGTGGCGTCTTATGCTGGCTCGTGAGGGCCAGACCTGACAATTACCTTGTGTTAATAAAATACGCAAACTCATTGGATGGCTCTCGGCGTCTTATTGATGGCTCGTGAGGGCCATCGTTGACACATTCCTTACAGAACACTAGCGGTCCTGCTAGCTAGCGGTCCTGCTAGCAAGTGATCTTGAGTGTTTCACGAACATGTACATGTAACATTAGATACGGAACGTTCCTTACAGAACAATAGCAGTCCTTCTAGCTAGCTGTCTTACTAGCTAGTGGCTCTGCATGTTTTACCAACATGTACTTGGAATTAGGGGTGGGCAATATGGCCTAAAAATGATATCATGATATTTCTGTGAATTTTCACGATAACGATATTTTTCGCAACTTTACAGAACACAGTTTTTTTTCTTTTAAATTTATGCAAAAAGGACAGTTTCACAGGCCAGTGTTATTTATTTACCTTCAACATATACAGGAAAAACAAAACAAAAACTCTTATTTCTCTAGTTTACGCATAAGCAGCTCCGATTTAGTTAAAAAATATTTTTTGTTCTATATCAATATTACAAGAAAATAATATAAACCGTTACATCTTTAGTGCACACAGAGGTTGGGTTTTATGCTGAATCAGTTTACCTGCATTCTAGCTCTCATCGCACGGACCTTTCCTGGGACTTTTTGGTTCTCGTTGCACTGAACGGACTTTTTTCTTTTTTCCCCTCTTCGGGTGGTTGAATAAAATCAAGATGAAGCAGCCAAAACAGAACGAAAATACAACTACAGACACTTTGAGCGGCACACTGTCTAACAATAATATCGCTCCAGCGGTGTTGTTGACGTGCAGAAAAAATGCAGGCAGATTATCCAAATTGTGCACGGTTTTGTTTTTTTTTTACATGGCAGCAGTCTGATACAGAAACTGAAACTTAAATATTTCCACTCAAGTGGATGCAGACAGAGCAGCAGCTTCCCATGCCATGTTTGTTTTGCCATTCCTACGGTAAACGTGCAACTTCTGTTGACAGCGTAATGGTGTGACGTAGTTGTGATGTTGTATTTTATGTTTTATTGTGAAGTGCGGTGTAGTGGCGGCCACCTCTTCTTCCACTGCACCGCTCCATAAATACCAGGGGGGCATCCATGTTACGCTGTCTTTGCCGATTCCCCTGCCTGGTGGCTGTGTTTTGTGTGACCACCCCTTTAATAAAGTGAAGTTCAACTATGTACGTGGCCTCGTCATTACAAAGGTACAGTAATTCTGACATAACATTTTGGCGACGAGAATAAGCATGGAGGCGTGTATTTCATTGCTTTGGCCGTTCCTGGAGCTCCCGGACAAGCCACCTGTGCCCTGGCCAAAATAGTTTGCCGCCTTTCAAAACTACATCACGGTGCTCGACCTGGATAAGCTAGATAAACTGAGGGCACATGCACTTCTGGCACACAATTTGGGGTTTGAGGGCCAGCATATCCTGTCTACACTAGGGGCTTCTGGCTCGTATGAGGACGTGGTCAAGCTTCTAGCGTGCCATTTCAGCACCCCGGACAGCGTGACTGTCCAGAGGATTAAGTTTTGGCAGCGACACCAAAGGGCGGGTGAGTCTGTCTACCTTTTCGTTGCTGACCTGAGGCAGCTGGCTAGTGTCGTTTTGGGTCACTGGAGAAAGAGATGGTACGTGACCAGCTGGTGAAGCACATGACCAGCAATGCTCTATGAGCTAGGCTACTCTCAGCTCCGAGTCACCTGATGCTATCCGAGGCTGTCGAGCTAGCTCTCCAAGTGGAGACCACAGACAAGCTAGCTTTGGAGCTAAAGTGGCGCTAATCACAACGGCAGCTAGGGCCTGCCGCCACAGCATTAGTAGCGGACCCAGACAGCGAGGACAGCGCGACCGACAACAACATGGAAACCAACGCTATCAGCCGAAGATCTGACCCGAGAAAGCCCTTGTGTATGGGTTGTGGGTCCAAGAAGCACCATGACAAGGCTAGGGAATGCCTGGCTGGAGGGATGCGCTGTAGCAAGTGTGGATGCTTGAACCATTATGCCAGGGTGTGTCGTATGTCCAAGCCGGAGAGTCCACAGTGAAAAACAACGTCACCCGCCCCGACAACTATCCATGCGGTGTCCCCGAGTACCAACGGGCTTACGTTCTGCAAGGTGACGCTGGAGGGTGAGGAGGTGCCGCTGCTGGTCCACACAGGGGTGGAGGGATCATTATTGAATTGGGCCATGGTGAGGAATTTTTTTCCCCACTACAGAATAAAAGGTAACCCAGTGCCGCTCTATGGTTAGGGAGGTGGAAGGCTGCACATGGTTGGAACACTGGAGTTAACTGCCCTGCACAAGTCGGCAGTGATGGCTGACATCACGTTCCACGTGACGGCCCAAGGTGACAACATCATGAGCTGTGACCTGTTTTATGGACTGGGGTTCGTCATTAAAGACGATGCTGGGGAAGAGTGGACTGGTTGTGGCCAGCAGAACCATCCAGTTCCAGTGGTGGATGACAACGCTGTGTGGGATGAAGATTTACCAGGCACCACGGCAGTCAAGCAGGACCAGCCTCACTCAGGTTCAATGCAGGAAAGTCTCAGTGCCGGCGCTTGGGGTACCGTGGAAGAGGGTGCCGAGCAAGGTGGCGAAGCGCCTGTGTCGGTGAGTGACGCTGACGAGCTAGCCCCAGTTTCCTCTGAAGCTTGGCCACAGTGGGCTGGAGGATCTGGAGCTACAACGGCAACCACTGCAGCAGCTTTCCAAGGAGTCAGGGCCAGACCAACAGGCACAGAGGTACCGTGTGCTGATCAGCAACACTGCAGGCCGAGCAGAGCTCCTCTGAGAGTTGCAGACCTGGTCCAGGCTCAAGGGGAGGGGCGTCCACGGTGGATGTGGGCTAAACGATAGCCAGAGGAACATCAAGAGTGGCTGTGCATCGTGGCTGAGCAGGGCGCAGCCTACTTCCAGTTGTCAGACGGCTCGTGGAGTAGGGGTGTAACGATATTGACGTTATCGCGATATCGCGGTAGTTAAAGTGTCTCGATACCGTCGTGGTCGTGTTACGGTATTAAGAGGGCAGGTATCTGTCAAAAAACAAGAAGAAATAAGCAGGCTCCCGCGCAACAAAGCATTGTAAACTACACAGACCATGATCCTTTGCGCTGCGTCGTCACAAGAACTGTTGTTGAGCCAATAGGAGGGCATGCTGCACGCTGTCCACACATCAAACATGGCGGCGGACAAAGTTCGGCTCACGTAAATACTGAAGAAAACACCCCCGAAGTTGAGATTGTGCAAGCCCCAGCAACTTTTAAATCAGATGTGTGGAGGCATTTTGGTTTTGCCGTGTCTAAAAACACTAAAGGAGAGAGGGTGGCGGACAGACAATGGCCTCATTAGCAAAGATAATGTCCTCATTAGCAAAGATGCCCTATGTTTACCCGCTACCTCAGTGCCCAGTGAGAGAGTATTTTCTACAGCAGGGGATATTGTAAATGCCCAGAGGTCTCTTCTTCTCCCTTGCAATGTAGATCTTTTGATCTTTCTGAAGAGAAACTTGAACATAAGCTAAAGGATAGGTCAGTGTTTTCCAGTAGGCTTTTTGCCTGACTTAATTGTTTCAACAGGCTGTTTTTATTTGCCCAGCACATTTCTGATTAATTTTACTTTACACATTGAACCTGGCTTAACTTGATCTTCCTTTGCTCTTAAAGGGAATTCCCTATTGTTGTTTACAGTTGTTCTAGTTGCTGCTTAGTATGATCCTTGCACATAAGAAGAATCAGTTATGTGACCAAGTATTACCAAATGGTATATTGATGTTCCTGACTTGAACTTGCACTTTAAAAGCACTAAGTGATCAGCATTTTATGTTGTCATGATCCATAAATATAAAAATAAATGGCCTGGTGACTGGCAAAAACAGATTTAATGGCAGTTTTTGGTTATTATCATCACAAATACAATATTATGAGCTATTTTACAATACCGTGAGCCTCTCCACAATATCACAACAAATATCATACCGTGAGATCAATATCGAAATCGTATCGTACCGTGAGATTTTGATATTGTTACATCCCTATCATGGAGGCATGCCAACAAGCTGTGATGTGCCCGGGAGGAGGCTTCAGATGGCAGGTCCGGACGAGAGAGGTGATCGATGGCAAAGAGAAGAGGCGCTCTCGTCTATGAGGTCAGCTGCGATCGTGGTGGCATGCCGCTTCCAGGGGCGGGTCTACTGAGAGGCTGCCTTGGGCCCCCCGCAAGCCAGTTCTACCCCTTTCTGCCAGAAGGACGGTAGTGTAGTTTTGAAAAAAAAATATATATATAATAAGTTCTAATGTTCATATGTTTGTGTGTGTTAAAAAGAATAAACTGTTATTGTTCTGGGTGTATTTATATTTTAGGAACACGGCAATGTTAAGTTATTAATGGACTTTATTTATTTTACAGGTGGCAGAATAATCCACCTTGCCATGTGGGGTAGGACGGTAGTCCACCCGTCCTCCCTAGTTTTAGGTTTAGTGATTTCAGTTTTCGTTTTCTTAGTGCGTGTTTCGGGTCCTAAATTGGGGAGGGTCTTGATTGTGTGTGTGTTTTTGGACTTTCTTCTTGGGGGGGGGGGATATATTTTATGTTTTATTGTGAAGTGCGGTGTCGTGGTGGCCACCTCTTCTTCCACCACTTCACCGCCCCATAAATACCAGGGGGCATCCATGTTACTTCCGCCCTCCCAAGAGAGTAGACGCTTTTTCCTCCTCTCCTGCTCTGACTTTTTTTTTTCCTTCCCCCCCAACTACTGGATCCCAGCTTGCTGTTGTCTGTCTGCGTCTAACTGCGACCGTCGAAAGAAAGAAATTATGGAGTTAATAAGCTGGGCTTTGAACACAATTGACACTATTTTTTCAACAAGGAAAAGTGCTCCGGGGGAAGCTGTCTGCCCCGCAGGTACGGCTCCAGCGGGCTATTTACGTGACACAAGTAATTGGAAAATCTTGTGTCTCACTAATCTCTCTATCGAAGATATTGAAGATTTGTATGTCTTCGTGGTAATGGTGATCGGGATCTTTCTGATTGGAACTGGGATTGTCCTGGTGTACCGCAAATTGCTAAAGATGGATACAACCTATCAAAATGCTGGCCAGGCGAGGTGCATCTGTCAAATTGAAAAATTGGAGAAGACCCTGATAGCGACAAATGGAGAACTGTCTCGGAAGGTGGATTACATCATGGTCTCGCTTAGGTCTTTCCACGATGGATTTAAAGCCCCGCAATGAAGGATTAAGTACTGAATCTACAGAAGAAATAAAAAGCCTTCTCTGTGATCAGTCCGATTTGGCTCAATTTCCCCATGAAAATTCCTCCTGGCTGTCTGCAGTCTGTGTTTTCAAATTCATCGAGCATAAGGCCTTGGACAGCCATCTGGACTCTGCCAAGATAAGGACTCGGCGCCAGCCAGACAAAACATCTCCTGCCAAGTGTCCTTGTTGTCCTTGTCAGTGATCTGTTAATGTACTTGGCAATAAATCTTTTCTGATTCTGATTCTGATTCTGATTCTGATGTTAAACTGTCTTTGCCGATGCCCTTGCTTGGTGGCTGTGTTGTGTGTGACAACCCTTTAATAAAGTGAAGTTCAACTGTGCACCTGGCCTTGTCATTACGGTGGTAATTCCGACATAACAGTAGTCACGCAGCAGACCCCAAATGTCACAAAATTTATACCGGTATTATCATGAACAATATGATATGGCACGCCTCTACTTCTAATGTTAGTATACAGAATGTTCTGTATAGAATGCTAGCTAGTCCTGCTAGCTCAAGTGTTTTACTAACATAAAAATATAATGTTACTTGCATGTACATGTTCTTTAGCAGTCCTGCTAGCTAATGGTCCATACATGTTCCGTAGATACTGAACGTTCCATATAGAATGCTAGAAAACATAGGCATCAGAGACAGTTTGTTTATAAAGGAGGGCTTTTTATAAAACCTCCAGGGAAAAAAACTTACATGATTTTTGTCATTTATCTTTCACATGTTGCTTTGCATTTTACACATTTTAGGGACAATTTGTTTATAAAGGATTTTTTGATGAAATCTGACCTACCGGAAAAAACTGACATGGCCACGCAAAACAGTAACCAAACCTGTCTGAATCGATCATTAAGCTAATGCCAGGTTGCCTGTCCATCACCTCCTCCCCTCCAAGGCGAGCTCCTAATCCACCTTATTCCTAGGCCCCATGAATTATGGTGGCAACTTCCAGTACTAGTTGAGAACATATTGTTGTCACTGAAATAGGACACTTATCCTTGTTAAAAAACAATGACTTCGGCATCAAAAATGCAGGAACACGGCCTTTTGCACCTCAAAAACAGCAATATAATCATACCACATCCCACGACTACGAAGGGATGAGAAGATGACCTTAAAAAGTGGCCAGTAGCTCCGTTAGTTAGCTCCGCTGCTAACATACTAATGCTGTAAACAAATAAAAGCTCTGAGATATATCAATGTTTCCACCGCAATAAAGTCGGCTGCACTTTGTTAAAATATGTTGGACATAATCAAATTTACCTCAGAGCAGACTGAGTCTAGTCAGAGCCACAAAGAACCACAACACCATGCTTGGGCATTTTAAATTCGGGGTAAAACGTCAGATCTGTGACATTCATACAAGTGAAAACATACCTGGTTCTTGTCTTGGTGTCTGTCCTGTGTCTGGACCACCGATCACACGAACAATCCTTCAGTTTTCAGTGCATGATCTACTTATTTCTGTTGAAGCCACAGATGTAGCTGTGCTTATCTGTGAGGAACCTCACACCACGAAGACCAGCAAGTACCAGAACTACGCAAAAACATTCAAAAATACAAAAACTACAAGCGCTGAAATTAGCTGCCACTTGCGTGCAAAGCACGTATGTGGACTATACATTAAAATGAATTTGAAAAACCTTTAAAAACGCTATTTTAAATGCCTCTGCTACTCCACTCTTGCTGACTGATTTAGCACTAGGTCAGCCAAAACCAGAAGCTCCGCCCATAATCGTTCCTACAGCAGTGCCCCCAGGAATAAGGTGGATACAGTGACTGACCGATGCTGACCACCTAGCCAAGCTAATGCTAACATCTTGATGTAGCATCACGGCCCAAATATAACAAGATAAGTCAGAATGGCATGAGATCTATAGTCAGCTGTGGATTAGTGAGCCAGGTACAGACAGGGATGCCTATTAGGGTGATTAAAATCTAAAGAAAATAATAATATAAGCCATGCTTGGTAAGCAAACTTCCAAATACCACTGTTAGCTTTTAAGCTAATGCCTTTGGCTCCCCACCACTCTGACATGGTATTAGTGACCCTCAGAGCAGACACGACTCAAGGTAGATACAGTTAACGTTGTTTATTGAAGTAATGAGTGTGAGTGGATGCGTGCATGCAGAGTGTGTAGTGTTGTGTAGTGCAATCTAGATCTCCAGCTGGGGCCGGCAGAGCACCACACAACCTGGCAACCCTGGAAGGAGACAAAAGCCGTTAGTTGCAGCTTAGCTCATAAAGCACCCGGAATGTTACTGTGCTTACTGTCAGAGATGGTCGAGCGAAGCCCAGGTAGCGCTGAAGCTGCAGCCAGGAAGATAGTAACCAGACAACGCACCAAGCACTGGTCCTGATGGAATAAATAGGCTGCTGGAGATGGCAGGCAGGTGCGCGCACAGGTGCGGTGATTGGCAGCCATGACAGTACTCTCCCCCTACGGCATGCCTCTCGGCGGGCGTTCCAACCTACCCGGGTGCGTCCGATGGAAGTCCCTGATGAGCTGCTTGTCAAGCACGAAGGAGGGACGCACCCAGGACCTCCACTCCGGCCCGTAACCCTCCCAGTCCACCAAGTACTGTAGGCCACGACCCCGGCGACGGATGTCCAAGATGGCAATGACTGACCAGGCCGGGTCGCCGTCGATTACCATCGGTGGAGGTGGAGACCTGGGAGGAGGACACAAAGGGCTGGAGCAGATGGGCTTAACCTGCGACACATGAAAGATCGGGCAGATGCGAAGGGGGGGGGGAGAGTCAGGTGCACAGAGACAGGGTTAATGATCTGACTGATAGGAAAAGGACCAATGAACCGTTGTGAAGTTTTCTTACGCTCAGCCTTCAGATTAATGTGCTTCGTAGAAAGCCATATCTGCTGACCCACCTGGTAGGCGGGGGCCAGAACCCTGCGCTGGTTGGCTACCGCGGTGTTGCGTTCCGCCGTCCATTGCAGTGCCACCCTGGCCGTCCTCCAAATCCGACGACAACGCCTCAGGTGGGCTCGAACCGAAGGAACAGCAATGTCTCCCTCCTCCTCCGGGAACAGCGGGGAATTATAACCCAACGAGGCCTCGAAGGGAGACATGCCGGTGGCTGTTGATACAGCAGTGTTGTGAGCGTATTCAATCCAGGGGAGGTGTGTGCTCCATGATGACGGGTTGGCGGTTGCAACGCACCGCAGCACCGCCTCCACCTCCTGGTTGGCTCGCTCACACTGTCCGTTAGACTGAGGGTGATAACCGGATGACAGACTCGTCGTGGCCCCCAAAGCGGCACAGAAAGACTTCCAGACCCTGGAGACGAACTGAGGTCCTCGGTCCGAGATGATGTCCTGCGGGATGCCATGTAGCCTAACGACATGCTGGACCAGAAGATCGGCCGTCTCCTTGGTCAAGGGCAACCCCCGCAGAGGGATGAAGTGGGTGGCCTTGGAGAACCTGTCAACCAGTGTGAGGATGGTGGTATAATGGTTGGATGTGGGCAGACCGGTGACAAAATCCAAAGCCACGTGCAACCATGGCCTGCCCGGGATGGGGAGGGGATGAAGCAGCCCGGCCGGCGGTGAAGAGGACGTCTTCCCAGTTGCACATTCAGAGCAGGCATGGATGTAGTCCCCCACGTCCTTCTGGAGGGATGGCCACCAAAACGACCTCTGCAGGAGCGCCACAGTGCGTGCTCTTCCCGAGTGACAGGCAAACTTGGAGGTATGCCCCCATTGAATGACTCCCCCCCGGACCGCTGAAGGGACGAATAACCTGCCTGCTGCCCCCCCCCCCCAGGTCGGCCTCATCAGATTGTGCAGTAATGACCTTGTCCCTAATACCCCATGAGAGGGTGCCCACGACACATGCTGGGGGAAGGATGGGGTGTTCGGCCTTCTCTGCCGTCTCCGGGGCGAATTGGCGAGACAGGGCATCGGGCTTGGTATTCTTCGACCCAGGGCGGTAGGTGATGGTGAAGTTAAACCTTCCAAAGAAGAGCGACCAGCGGGCCTGTCGGGCGTTCAAACGCTTGGCGGTCCGAAGGTACTCCAGATTCTTATGGTCGGTCCAGACGATGAACGGCTGCGACGCTCCCTCCAACCAGTGCTGCCATTCCTCCAAGGCAAGTTTAACAGCCAGCAGCTCCCTGTCACCGATGTCGTAATTGCGCTCTGCTGGGGACAGGTGGTGGGAGAAGTAGGTGCAAGGACAAATCTTACCATCCGCCGGGGAGCACTGGAACAAGATGGCCCCGACTCCCGAGTCCGAGGCGTCCACCTCCACCAGGCATTGAAGAGCGGGGTCCACCTGTGTCAGTATGGGCGAAGAAGAGAACTTGTCCTTCAAACGAGAATGCAGCGTCCGCCTCCTCCGTCCACTGAAAGGGCACCTTGGTGGAGGTCAGATTGGTGAGGGGTAGGGCAAAGCGAATGTAGTCTTGGACAAAATGACGGTAGAAATTTGCGAAGCCCAGGAACTGTAAGAGCTGCTTCCTAGACGAGGGAGTGGGCCAGTCCACCACCACCTTCACCTTGGCTGGGTCTGGGATGATCTCCTTATGGGCAATGATGAAGCCAAGGAAGGAGGTCCAGGAAACGTGGAACTCACTCTTCTCCGCCTTCACGAAGAGCTTATTCTCCAACAGCTGCTGCAGCACCCACCTGACATGGACACAATGTTCCCCCATGGACTGGGGAAAGATGAGAATATCGTCAAGGTAAACAAACACAAATGTGCCCAAAAAGTCCCTTAGAACGTCATTGATGAGACGTTGGAAGACGGCCGGGGCATTGGTCAGCCCGAACGGCATAACTAAATATTCAAAATGCCCGCTAGGGTACAAAAGGCCGTCTTCCACTCATCTCCCTCCCGTATCCGTACCAGGTGATAGGTGTTACGCAGGTCCAATTTAGTGAAGCAGCGGGCCCCCTGGAGGGAATCGAACGTCGAGTTGATGAGCGAGAGAGTGTACTTGTCCTTAATGGTTATGTTATTGAGCTCCTGGAAGTCAATACAGGGCCAGAGAGAGCCATCCTTCTTTCCCACGAAAAAAACCCCCCGCCCCCACCACCGATGGTGAAGGTCTAATTATGCCTGAACTCAAGGACTCCTTAATATACGAGTCCATGGCCGCGGGCTCCGAACAGACAAATTGTATAGTCTGCTAGATGGCAGCAGAGCACCGGCCCGGAGGTTGATCGCACAATCATATGGGCGGTGAAGGGGAAGGGAAAGGGCCTGGGACTTGCTGAATACGGCCCCTAGATCGTGATACTCCAGTGGCACTTTTGACAGGTCGGGAGGGAGAGAGGCAGGGGTACCCAGAGGCATGGAGGGTGAGCATGCAGCAGACTGCAAACAGGCAATTAAGCAAAAAGAGCTCCACGAAACCACACTCCCCGAACGCCAGTCGATGGAGGGATTATGCAGGCGCAGCCAGGGATAGCCAAGGATGACCGGCGAAGATGACACAGGCAAGACATACAGTCCCAACTCCTCCCGATGGTTGCCTGAAATAATGACTGACACAGAGGCGACGATGAGTAACTGTGGCCAATGGGGCTTTAGACAACGCTATGAGCCTGAGCTGAGTCTCAAACAGCTGCATAGGGAGCCCCAGACAGGCTGCCAGGCTACCTGAAATAAAGCTTTGCTCGGCCCCTGAGTCAATGAGTGCATGTGTGTTAACTTCTTTGTGACCAAAACTAAACTGGATGGGAATCAAAAAACGAGTGAGGGGATTATTGCGGGTTACGTCCGTGAGACCCCCTACTGCGATGCACGGACTCCCCCTTTTGGCCGCTTGGGACAGGACTCGAGCTCATGCTCCTCGCTCCCATAATAAACGCACAACCCCAACTCCCGGCGGCGCTGTCTCTCCGCGGATGAAAGCTTGGACTCACCCATAACCATAGGCTCCTGGTCTTCCGGGGAATCAGCAGACGGGAGGGCCAGCAGGGGGGGCTGGAGGGAGCGGCGAGGCAGGCCACCCTAGTGACCGGAAGTTCTGCGTTCAGCTGCCCGCTCCCTCAGACGACTGTCAATACTGATAGACAGGGAGATACACTCATGCAGTGTAGAAGGCTTCTCCAGGCGGGCCAGCTCGTCCCGCAGGCTAGAGCTCAAACTCCTAACAAAAATACTACACAGGGAGGCATCCTCCCACCCTACCTCCGTAGCTACGACCCGGAAGTCCAGGGCATAGTCGGCGACGGCCTTCGACCCCTGCCGAAGATTTAACAAGTGAGAGGTAAGCACGTCCTCCCGGTCCGAGTGGCCGAATACCTCCTGAAATTCTTGTACGAACTGGGTTTAAGTCAGAGAAGCATAATTGGCCCTAGCCATCACCGCGTATGCCCAAACTAAAGCCCGTCCCTCCAACAAATTAATCATATAGCCTATACGGCTCTGGTCAGTGGGAAAATCCCTGGGTACCCGTTGGAAAACAATATCACACTGCATGAGGAACCCCCTGGCCTCCCCCAAAGCACCCCTAAAGCGGGCAGGACTAGGGACGGGAGTAAGCCGACAAGCGGGGCCCGGAGTGGGAGAGCTAAGGGCAGAACTAGCGGTGGAGCTAGCAGGAGCTCCAGGGAAATCCTGTGGGCTAACCAGATGATCTAACTTGTCAGTGATGCAGGCTAACTGGGTTAGCATCACTTGCTGTTAGTGAGCTAACTGATCTACCCGAGACTCTAAGCTGTTCAATCTGCGCACTAGCGCGCTGTCTGCTAGGTCACTCTGGCGGAGTCGTACTGACATGGTATTAGTGACCCACAGAGCAGACACGACTCAAGGTAGATACAGTTAACATTGTTTATTGAAGTAATGAGTGTGAGTGGATGCGTGCGTGCAGGGTTTGTAGTGTAGTGCAATCTGGATCTCCAGCAGGGGCCGGCAGAGCACCATACAACCTGGCAATCCTGGAAGGAGACAAAGGCCGTTAGTTGCGGCTTAGCTCATAAAGCACCCGGAATGTTACTGTGCTTACTGTCAGAGATGGTCGAGCGAAGCCCAGGTAGCGCCGAAGCTGCAGCCAGGAAGATAGTGTCTGCTGGAGGCTGAGGAGCTGGACGTGAGGAAGTAAGTCCGCCGCCTGGAAAGGAGAGAGGATCGCCGCCACGGATCTCCGCCTGTGCACAAGGGAAGCAGACAGGGTGAAGGAAAGCGTGGAGGCTTACTTGTAATTGTTGGTCCGGGAGGCACAGGCCTGGACAGGGTTCAGCAAAGGCTTGGAAGCCAATGAGTAGAAGCACAAAGCACTGGGAAGCACGAAGGCAGGCGTAGCAGGATTCTGGGAATGGAACCAGACGACTCCGCACCGAGCACTGGTCCTGATGGAATAAATAGGCCACTGGAGATGGCAGGCAGGTGCGCGCACAGGTGCGGTGATTGGCGGCCATGACACACTCTACATGATCCATTAGGCTGGTCAGTAATACCAATCAATCAAGCTTTATTCCAGACTTGTAGTCCAACACAATAAAAAGACAAAACACTCAAAAAAAAAAACCCATACAAATACAGTACAAACTTTAAAAAGACTTAAAAAGACAACTGTACCACTGCCTTCTAAACGGAGACTGATAGCGGATAGAACTGAGCCTGATGTTAGGCATAACCTGGATGATTTCATTTCCAGATGCATCAAAACGACAGATGAATTTATACATAAGGTTCCTGATTACAGCTTGAAGTGTATTAACGCGTGATGACACAAATAACTCAGAAGCACTGCACCATCAAGGCTTTTGAAGTAAAATTCTTAAGGCATCATTGTATGCAACCTGTAATCTCTGCATGCTTTGTTTCCTGTAATTTGTCCATAAATGAACAATGTATAGCGGTGTACAGTAGGTTTTAAAAAGAACTAGCTTCACCTCATCTGAACAAAAGCTAAAGCTACGTGCAAGGACATTTGCTTGAGTGTAAATCTTGCAACGTTGTCTGAGGATATCATCATTATTATGTATTTGTTCAATGTTACTACCGGGTACTTCCGGTTCATGTAAGGTGAGGACGCACAGGTAAAGGCTCCCAGTTCGTTTCTTGCTTAAAATTCAGTTTAGAGCTAGCGTTTTGAGCTGTTTTTTTTTTGTTTTTTTTTTGTTACTACCGCTGGAGAATAAACCTGCTCGTGCGAAAAAAAGAGAAATTGCCAGTCTCGTAACTTAATGTTGTAGTGGCTGGTGAAGCAATCAGGCCCCTCACGCTCAGGGAGAACAAAGGGATTTCTCCCACGTGTTTTTTTTTGTTTGTTTGTTTGTTTCTTACGATCACAATCAACGAACATCGGCCAGGATCATGGGTCCCAAGAAAGCTCAGCAGACGGAGGAGGTGGACGACATTAAAAGAGCGCTGGACTTCTTGGCAGAAGAGATTTCTGCTGTTAAGCTGCAACAAAAAAACATTCTGGACCTGGTCGAGGAGGTGAAAGCGCTGCAGATCCAGAACGCTGAGAATCAGAATCAGAATCAGAATCAGAATCTGAATCAGGTTTATTGCCATTGTTCATGTAGTACACAAACTAGGAATTTGTCTCGGTGCAATGCTGCAACATTAAACATGATAAGATAAAAGAAATAAACTATACATGCAATAAAGTGTAGAATAAGAGTAAGTGATACTGGTCAGCAGTTAAAATATATTAGCGAGCAGCAGATACTGTGGAGAACTACAGTATATAGTGCAGTCGGTAATGCAGGAAGAAAACAGTGATGATTGACATGAGTCTGGTTGAGCTGCTGTACATAGTGCACGAGAGTCAATAAGTCACTTAGTGTTCAGCAGTCTGATGGCAGAGGGGAAGAAGCTGTTCATGTGACGGGAGGTTTTAGTCTGGATGGACCGAAGTCTTCTACCAGAGGGGAGGGGGGCAAACAGTACGTGACCAGGGTGTGAGGGATCGGCTATGATCCGGCCAGCACGCCTCCGGGTCCTGGAGATGTACAGATCCTGGAGAGATGGGAGCTTGCAGCCGATCACCTTCTCAGCAGTGCGCACGACGCGCTGCAGCCTTAGTCTGTCCCTGGCAGTGGCTCCTGCGTACCACACGGTTATGGAGGTGGTGAGGATGGACTCGATGATGGCTGTGTAGAACTGCACTAACATCTTGGTGGGTAGCTTGAGCTTCCTCAGCTGCCGCAGGAAGAACATCCTCTGCTGGGCTTTTTTGATGAGTGAGCTGATGGTCGGCTCCCATTTGAGGTCCCTGGTGATGGTAGTGCCTAGGAAGCGGAAGGAATCAGCAGTGGTGATGGGAGAGCCTGAGAGGGTGAGGGGGGGCAGAGGGGTAGTGACTTTCCTGAAGTCTACAATCATCTCCACTGTCTTCAGAGCGTTCAGCTGCAGGTTGTTATTGTTGCACCAGGACGCCAGCTGGGCCACCTCTCTCCTGTAGGCGGACTCGTCGCCGTTGGAGATGAGCCCGATGAGGGTGGTGTCGTCCGCAAACTTGATCAACTTGACAGACTGGTGGCTGGAGGTGCAGGAGTTGGTGTAAAGGGAGAAGAGTAGGGGGGAAAGTACACAGCCCTGGGGTGATCCGGTGCTGATGCTAGTAGAGTCTGAGACAGTCTTTCCCAGCCGCACATGCTGCCTCCGGTCCGTCAGGAAGTCGGTGATCCACCTGCAGAGGGAGTCAGGCACGTTGAGCAGGGACAGCTTGTCCCGGAGCAGAGCGGGGCGGATGGTGTTGAATACGGAGCTGAAGTCCACAAACAGGATCCTGGCGTAGGTTCCCGGGGAGTCCAGGTGCTGCAGGATGGAGTGGAGGGCCAGGTTGACTGCGTCGTCTACAGACCTGTTGGCTCGGTAGGCAAACTGCAGCGGGTCCAGGAGAGGGGTGGTGATGGACTTGAGGTGGGGCAGGACCAGGCGCTCAAAGGACTTCATGACTACAGAGGTGAGCGCTACAGGTCTGTAGTCATTAAGTCCAGTGATCCGTGGCTTCTTGGGGACAGGGATGATGGTGGAGGATTTGAGGCAGGACGGCACGTGGCATAACTTAAGGGAGGTGTTAAAAATGTCTGTGAAGACAGGAGCCAGCTGTTTCGCACAGTGTCTCAGGGTGGAGGGAGACACGCCGTCCGGGCCGGGGGCCTTGCGCGGGTTCAGTCTGGAGAACTGTATGATAAGGGCAGGGGGGGAGGAGGGGGGGGGTGCCTTTAATGAAGTAGGGATTGTGGAGGCTGTGGAGCTGGAGGGAGGGGGGGAGTTGGACACAGATGACGAGGTGTCAAAACGGGCATAGTGTTGGGACAGTCTTTGACAAAGGGCTTTGTCATCCTGACCTTTAGGAGCCTGAGGCCGATAGTTGGTGATTTGCCTCAGTCCTCTCCACACAGAAGCCGAGTCATTAGCAGTGAACTGCTGCTGGAGTCTCTCTGAATACACAGATTTAGCCCTCTTCAGCTCTCTGTTAAACCGGTATTTAACCTCCCTGTAGCAGTCCCTGTCTCCACTTTTCAGCGCTGCTTCCTTCTCCTTCCTGATCTGTCTGAGCTTAGCTGTGAACCAGGGTTTGTCATTAGAGTAGCTCACCCTGGTGCGTGATGGAAGAATGATCTCTTCACAAAAGTGGATATATGAGTTCACAGTGTCCGTGTACTCATCCAGATCATGCGTGGCTCCTTTAAACATGCCCCAGTCAGATATTTCCATGCACGTTTCCAGCTTCTCCTCAGCTTCACTGGTCCGTATCTTCGTAGTGCTCACAACAGGTTTAGTGAGCTTCAATCTCTGTCTGTATGTGGGAATGAGGTGAACCATCACGTGATCAGATAATCCCAGCGCAGCGCGAGGAACAGCGCGATATGCGTCTTTCACTGTGGTGTAACAGTGATCCAGTGTGTTTAATCCTCTGGTGGGGCATTTAATAAACTGTTTGTAGCGGGGGAGATCGTGGCTCAGATTGCACTGATTAAAGTCGCCAGCCACAATAATCAGCGAGTCTGGGAAACTCCGCTCTGTGTGTTGAATGTGATCCGCGAGCACGCGCTGAGCTTCGCGCGTGTCCGCGTCGGGAGGGGCGTACACAGCAATCAGTATAAAAGAAGCAAACTCCCGCGGGGAATAAAAAGGCTTGCAGTTGATAACAAGAAATTCCAGGGCGGGAGAACAGTGTTTGGAAATTACCGTTACATCAGAGCGCCAGCTGCAGTTAATGTAGAAGCAGACTCCGCCTCCTGTGGTCTTGCCGGAAAGCTCTGTGTCACGATCAGCACGGAAGAGCTGGAAGCCGTCGAGGCGCAGCGCGCTGTCCGGTATATTTTCCCGGAGCCAGGTCTCAGTAAAGCAGAGGGCAGCTGAGGAGGCGAGGTCCCTAAAACGCATCAGCAGTCTCAGTTCATCTACCTTGTTAGAGAGAGAGTTGGTATTGGACAGAAATATGCCAGGCAGCGCCGTTCGCGAGCCTCTCCTGCGAAGCCACACGAGAGCGCCCGCTCGTCTACCTCTCTTCCGCCGTCTCACTTTCCGAGCCAAGCAATGAACCAGATCGGCGGCAGGGGCTAAAAAAACTGGGAGGAGGTCCGTGGGGGTGAAAGTCCTGATAATTAGAAGTTCTTCACGGGTATAAGTGCAAGCAGACACACAATTGACAAACAAAAACAAACAAAGAGCACAGCGAAGCACCATGTCGACCGCTGTGGGCGCCATCTTGGTCACTTTCACGAGAGAGCAGAGTGTCGGAACTGGGAGGGCAGGGAGCTGTTGGTGGTGAAGCTTGCGCTGGAGGAGTGGCGCCATTGGCTGGAGGGCGCTGCCCAGCCATTCGTGGTTTGGACCGACCACAAGAACCTGGAATACTTGAGAACAGCGAAACGGTTGAATTCACGTCAGGCCCGCTGGTCTCTTTTCTTCGGTCGGTTCAGTTTTACCATCACCTACCGCCCCGGAGAGAAGAACACCAAACCGGACGCCCTCTCCAGGCAGTTCTCGGCGGAGACCTCTGAGAATCAGGAACAGACAATCCTCCCCCCGTCCTGCATCGTGGGCGCCCTCCGATGGGACATCAGGGAGAAAGTGGTGAAGGCGCAGGAGGCTGAGCCCGATCCAGGAGACGGCCCCCCGGGTCGGTTGTTCGTCCCCACGTCGGTCCGGGGTGAGGTCATCCACTGGGCTCACGCCTCGAAGTTGGCATGCCACCCAGGGATTTCGCGCACAGTAGGGCTCCTCCAAAGGGTGTTTTGGTGGCAGGGTCTGCGGAAGGACGTCGTGATTACGTCCGGGCCTGCGCTCAGTGCGTCACCGGGAAGTCTTCCTCCTCTCCTCCGGCTGGACTGCTCCACCCCCTCCCAGTTCCGGGTCGTCCCTGGTTGCACATCATGCTGGACTTTGTGACAGGCCTCCCACCATCTAACCAGTGCACCACGATCCTAACCGTGGTCGATTGTTTCTCCAAGGCAGCCCATTTTGTCCATCTCTGGGGGGTGCCAATGGCACGTGAGACAGCGAACTTGCTGGTCCAGCACGTCATTCGCCTCCATGGAATCCCCGCAGACATCATCTCGGATCGGGGGCCGCAGTTTGTCTCTCAGATGTGGAGGGCGTTCTGCCAGGCGTTAGGGACGACGGTAAGCTTATCTTCTGGTTACCACCCACAAAGTAATGGGCAGTGCGAGCGGACGAACCAGGAGCTGGAAACTGCCCTGCGGTGCATCATTTCATCCAGCCCTTCCTCATGGAGTAACCACCTGCCCTGGATTGAATACACCCACAATTGCACGGTCTCATCGGCGATCGGGATGTCCCCCTTCAGGGCGTCTTTGGGGTATGATCCCCCCCTGTTCCCGGAAGAGGAGAGGGAGGTGGCGGTGCCTTCTGTCCTCGCTCATGTCAGGCGCTGCCACCGACTCTGGACCATCACCCGCCGGGCCCTCCTCCGGACCACAGAGCGTAATATGAAGACTGCCAATCGTCATAGGAGACCGGCCCCCAGGTACGAGGTGGGTCAACAGGTATGGCTCTCTACCCGTAATATTAATCTGAAGGCTGAGAAGCGCAAACTGTCCAAGCACTTCATCGGGCCGTATACCATTGACCGCGTTATTAACCCTGCTGCTGTTCGCCTAGCGCTCCCCCCTCCCTCCGCATCTGTCCCACCTTTCATGTTTCCCAGGTCAAGCCCTTCGTCTCCAGTCCTCTCTGCCCGCCCCCCCCCCCGAGGATGATCGATGGCCACCCGGCGTGGGGAGTTACTGCCATCTTGGATGTCCGTTGGCGGGGCCGGGGTCTACAGTACTTGGTGGATTGGAAGGGTTTCGGCCCTGAAGAGAGATCCTGGGTGCGTCCGTCACTGATCTTGGATAAACAACTCATCCGCGACTTTCACAGGACACACCCAGGTAAGATTGGACAGATGCCAGGAGGCACTTCTAGAGGGGGAAGTACTGTTATGGCGCCCGTAGGGCCTGCACCTGTTTCAGCTGTGCACACGCCTGTTGCTGATCATCAGCGGCCTTTAAAAGCCAACCTTGCCTGCGATTCTGCACGGAGACATCTGCCACACTCAGGAAGGCACATCGCCCATCCTCAGTCTCGTCCTGTACCTACAGCCACGGAAAAGCAACACGGCAATGCATGTAAGCGCTCCTCACCTGTACCTTGTCAAGCTTGTCTCCCCTGTGCACAGGTGGACCCCCCAGGCGGCGGACCCTCTCTCCCCGGCGGCAGCTCAGTATCTCCCTGGCGTCAGAGCCACCTCCCCGCTTCACGACACTGAGCAGGACGCTCACTCCCTGGCAGCCGCCAGTCAGGCTAGCAGAAGCGCTGCATCCCCTCCTGCAAAGCAGCAGTTCCTTGTTACATCTCTCTCACTGGTGCAGCGCTAATACTTCTGCTCTGTGTTCATAGGGTTGCCAGGCGAAGCTAAGACCTGCTCAGCTCCAGCACGAGTCCAGCACTACACCACACACTAAACTTTCACACACACATACACCTTTCACTGGGCAATAAAAGGTTAATTATATCTCCTCGAGTCTGTCTTCTGTCCCCTGGGTCCAGCAAACATGTCAGATTGCCTCAAAAGGTTGTGCAACAAAATATTATGTTAAGGGTACCATCATTTTTGTCCAGGCCTGTTTCATGAGTTTGTTTTTTTTTAAATATTTCTGTTGAACCACAATTCAAAAGCACTGTCTGATTTTCATTGGTTAATTTTCATAGAATTTTTATTTATTACCACTTTTGTCAGATTCAAGTTATTTCTGTGACCACTGTGGGTTTTTTCTTTCATTAACAGAGGAGTACCAACAATTTTGTCCACGTCTGTATATGATCAGACACTGATACCCCATAAAAAATACTCATGCCGCCCAGAGAGACATGTGTATCACCAGTGCTGATGCACATGCCTCAGCACTGGTGAGGCATGTGCATCAGGTGCATCAGGTGGGCCTCTATGCAGCGGTTGGGTATCAAGGCTAGTGATGTTCCCCATTTCTTGATGTACAAGAAAAAAAACAAAAAAACAGTTAAAATGGCTTCTTGTAGAGAAAAACAAGATAAAGGCTGTTTCTTTTTTTAAGAGAAGTGTTTTTATTTTTTTTATAATCACGTGACCAATAGACACGTTTCAGAAGGTTAAAACCTACAAAAACACCATTTTTCAATCAATGACCCTTTTAAATTTGCAATGTTTCTCTTGCATATTTGCAACTTTTTCCTCCTAAATGTGAGATTCAGTTCATCACTCATGAGCGTAGTGTTTTCATCAGATTTGTATGTTCTCTCAAAGCATGACAAAATTTAGTCCTTAAAATTTTACTTTACACTTTTAAAATGAATAAATAAGTAAATAACTTCACAAATGTGCTAAATTTCTTTGATATAAATCTGCGTGATTTTTCACATAATTGCAGTTTTAAAAAATTCTAAGTGTATTACTTTATTTTTGTTTTGTTATTATGTTGCTTGTTTCCAAAATTATTTTGATGGTGCATCACCCTTTGACCAGGTGAACGTCATTTCCCCCATGGCCTGAGTGGCCCGCATTACCTGCAACAGCTGAACACTGAAAGGACTCATTTTAATTAATAAAGGCCGCAATTTTAGCCACCAACAACTAGGCACCCTGTGACTGGCTGTTGTGACTGAGGTCATAGTTACCATAGTTGTAGTCTTTTCAGTGTTCCTACCCTGAACAAGAAAGTTACATAGTGCTGCTTTAATGAGATGTTTGATAGACTAATCAGATATCTGCCCTCCGTGTTGAGTCACATCAGAGCTACCTTATCAATCACTGAGAAGCTCATTAAAGATCAGTGGACATTCATCCTGGGCAGACAGGCACCAGAGAAGAGTTTTCTACCCTGATGAGGTGTGTGCCACCGTGTGGGTCGCTGAGCCAGCGGCACATCTACTCGCTGGGGCCTGGGAGGCTGCCTGTGGACTGGAGCTAGAGCCCTTGGTGAGCTAAGTGGAACCACATGGACGAACCCGATAGTGGCTAGAGGAGACATTAACCTAGCTATAGTGCAGCAGGGAGCGCCGTGTCTGTGAGACGGATGGTCTGCTGATTCTGACCTTTACCATATTTATCCTTACATAATATCATTTTGTCCTTTTATGTGGACATTTTCATTTATCTGATGAATTTTAATGTGTTGGATCCCCTGGAACCTTGTATTTTTGTACATTCTAAGAAAGAAAGAATTTTGTGATTATTTTGGGGGAACCAGTCTATTGATCTAGCTATCTATAAACAGAAGTTGCATTTCTATATTAAAAGAAAAGTTTGAAATGTATTGAATGGACTTCCAAATAGAGGAAACTCTGAATATATTGACTAATTTGTAAATACACCGAATGACTTATATATGAACACTGGATGAAACTCCAAATATATATTTTTAAAGACACATTCTGATGGCTATAAATCCCCGATAAAAACAAATCTATATTGTCTAAAATGGTATCTAATATGTCTGGAAATTAGGACAGCGGAGGCGATGGCTGAACTGAATGATGATTTATTGAAATGACAATGCTAACAGCACGTGTTACAGTATATAGCTAGCAAGCTAACATTGTAAAGGTACAGGCTGGTGTGTTGGCTAGAGGCGGAGCGCCAAAGACGACGGCTCCCACCAACAGTACCGTTAAATGGGCACGTGCTGATGTCACCCGTGCGTCTGACATCATGTCTGTGCTATCTATTTGTTAGTATTGAGGAATACTTTACCTCCCTCTGAAAAGCTCAAAACATTATCGACTCACAACAGCTTTTTGTTTTAAACAGAACCTGGGGCACCAGGTAGACCACCGGTTGACCCTGCATGACTGGGTGGATTACTCTGCCACCGTGAACCAGTCATGCTCTGCTAAACACATTAAAACAGAGTCACTGTTGTGGTCTGAGTTCAGGGGGCCTCTGGCTAACCCGCGGTGGGCATGGCCCTGGAGACGCCAGCTGTGGAGAACCTGGAAGCCATCTCGAACTATCAGTCATCTGGAAAGTGGTTGGCTCCAACTGCGCAGCGATCTGTATCGGTGGGGACAGGAACATTTGCAGGTCATCTGGGCATTCGGATCGGCAGACCCGAATTCAATCAAGCACTGTGAGCGGCAATCTGTTTGGCTGCACTCGGTGCTGCTGCTCTCTCGTCCCTGATGCTGGTTGCTGCTGTGGCAGCGTGACTCTCACGTTGGCAGCAGGACGTGTCCCCGGTTGGCGTTGTCCCGCTGGATCCTGCTGGGCCACGAACTCTCTATCCCACAGCACTGCTGCAGCTCCTTGCTGCTGACGCCGGGCGCGGATAACTGATGAGTCCGGTTCCTGCCCTTTTTCCTCACTGTCCTCTCCTTGTGGTGTAACACTTGGAGTGGCTCTATCCCCATCCGGGTGTGTTGTGCTCCCAACATCAGCATTCCCACAGAGCCTCTGGAGAACGAACACCGGGAGGACTCTTGACCCATAGTGAACCGCCAGCAATACGATCCCTACTATACTGATGTGTGTGTGCCCGTAGCCATACAGCCCCACTGCATTCTTCTCAATAGGATGATTGGAATAGAATTGCTTTACTGTAACCCAGTTCATCACTGTCCTCAAGTGGCGGTGTCCCACAGCAACAGCGAGCCGACGTTGTCCAATCTCACTGTGCACCACTTGTATGTTGCCCCTCTGGAGCCCACTGCATGGATGGTGGTTATTGGTGGTTCTTTTGAACTGGGTGACAGGCTTGATGTCAGTGGTGTCGATTGACACATGTGGGCAAAGTGATTGAGCTTGCTGCAGCATCAGGATCACTGTCCCCCGACTGGGCAGGATCACTCTCGGTGCTTCGGGGAGCCGCAGTTACTACGCAAATGGGGTTCCATGGTGTTCCGTTGCCTCGTAACGTTCACCTCGGCATCCTCCAAGCGAGTCACGGTAACTGCATAAGCTAGTGAGATTTGTTGCTGTGGCTCACCTAGTTGTGATGTTAGCTTGTAGGTGGCCTCCAACTGAAATGCCATCTCCACTGCCTCCGCCAGCGGTCGGTTGTCGGGTGCTCTGATTAGCTTCGCCCGCAGTCACGAGTTGCTGGTGTGCTCTGCTAGCTAGTCCCTCACCATTTCCTCCTCTAGTTACCCAAACCTGCACTTGCTTCCCAGACAGCGGAGCCTGGCTTGTCCAGCCACATCGCTCTCCAACCGGGGTAACAGGCATGCTTTCATCTTCAGGAAAAACGTTGACTTTTCCTCTGGAAGGCCAATTTTTCTCCTCATCACTATTTGTTATGTCTGGAAATTAGGACAGTGGAGGCAATGGCTTAACTGAACGATGGTTTATTTAATTAACAATGCTAACAGCAGGTGTTACAGTATACAGCTAGCAAGCTAACATTGTAGAGGTACAGGCTGTTGTGTTGGCTAGAGGCAGAGCGCCAAAGAGGATGGCTCCCGCCAACAGTCCCCTTAAATGGGCACAGTGTGCTGATGTCACCTATGCATCTGACATCACATCCGTGCTGTCTATTTATTAGTATTGGGGAATGCCTAACAGTATCTTATGGCCTTTTTTCTATAAACAAAACCTTTCATTGTCTTACAGTTTTATGTCAAAACCTTTTCACACACACACCTTCAAACGCCAGATTCCATGACTAGGCCCAATGCACATTCCACAAGGCTAATAGTAGCTAGTGCTACATTAAACAGCATAAATCCTGTGATAAAAAGCCTTACTGGTTGAAGGACATGCCCAGCTGTATGCACAGTGGCCCAGGATAATGACTGAAGCTGCATTAGTCCTTAAAAGCAGTTTAATGGTAAAACCTATCTTCATTTGGGTCAAGTTTTCAAAGCAGCTAGCCCAAAAATGCTAACTGGCCAGAGGCTAACTTCAGTTAGGCCAGAGAGTCCTGATTGGCTCAACACTGCTCATGTGCCAGTGGCTTAATTGTTTAGTTGTATTACATGAATTTCCCGGTATTTTTAACACTAGTGCATACCCGTGCATACCCATAGAAAGCAAGTGTAAGCAAACATTTTTGTATAGCCGTAGAAAGTTACTGTTACCATGGCAACAGCAACCATGGTGAAACCTACTTTGGATCTTTGACGTCACCACTCGTTCGCTGATGCCTGCCTTTGAGCTGTGATGGCTGCCGTTGATCTTTGGTAATGTCATCACGAGTGCTATGATCATGAGTAATGCCTGGCTTTGATTTTTGATGATGTCAGTGAGTCCTACAATCGTGAGTGCAGTCCGCCTTTGATGTCATAGCACGTCCTATGATGTTTTTGCGAGTCCTATGATCGGGACATCATGACATCATGACAGACAGATTTATTTAATTACATATAGAGTGATATTCCTTGTCTCCAGGGCATGGGTCCCAGCCCACATCCTCGCTTTAAGTAGGGCTTTTCTGTATTTCACCTTATTATTATTATCCTGGGTTGCTATTATTGTTATTATTCTGTCTTGCATATTTATTTCTTCACTGGTCTTCCTCTTAGTTTGTTTACCAGCATTATTATTGTTATTATCGTCATTATCATTATTGCCTTGGTCTTGTCTCCCCTCTGGTCCTTTGTGTGTGATTATCTGTGCAACCCCGCCCATCCCGTTTTCTGTAACCATGCCCTGCCGTCTCTGTCTACCCCTGCTTGTTACTTCTTCTCCTGCCTGCTACTGTTCTGTGTTATGTTGATTACCTGTGTCCATGAATATGTCTTGTAGGGAGTCCTGCGGTCTGTATGATGTCATATAGACGTCCTTCAGAGATCATAGGAACATCAGCCTTGTGGTTTATCTGACGTCATATAGACTACAATTTATCTGACGTCATGTAGACGTCATGTAGGGACGGTCCTATGATCGCCGACATCATAGGACATCATGCAGACATCATAGGAACATCATAGGTGGCCTATGATCGTGACACACACACACACACACACAAACTGACAGATTTCTTGAATTTATAGAGTGATGATGATTGATATTAAATATCCATATGTCCAAATATGTTTTTTAAAAAAAAGCGCACGCACACACACAGGCTTATACAGGGTGTCCTAATTTTTTCACATGACTGTATCTATGACACCAAAAACATTCCGTTTCAACTCACCTTTTTTCAGGGGGCGGGACTATCAAAGCCTGCATCTCACTCCTCACTACTCTGAGTCCAAGAGACATTTTTTTTTTTTACTTTTCTCCTCGGTTTTCTCTGGTAAAAGTATTTCTTGGATCCATGCAGCTGTGTTTGTTGTATTTTCTAACCAAAATGGGGAAGAAGGACCGGGAGCTCTTCAGCTGAATCGGGATGTTGGATTTACCCAAGGATTCCTGCCACAGACGTGAAACACGTCAAGTTTTCAACTTTTTCAGGTGAGTGGCAACTTCGCCTGTCTGCATCTCACCCAGATGGTGAATAATGTCTTTTCATGTATTTACATTGAGTTATAATGTAATCGTGCTGCGCGAAAAATTTGCCCGTTTGTGTTTTGATGTGAAGGTACCTTACAGTAAACGTCACTTTCTCTTCTCACTGTGTGTTGCTGTGGTTACACAAACGCAGAGGGGCACGTCCACCCTTTGGTCCGCTGGATACTCCATTTGCATTCACATGGCAAGCAAAGCGCACCAGACTGTTTGCAAGCAAACCGAGACACTCCCCCCCCCTTCAGCTAAACAGCTGAAGTTTTTGAGAGGGTTTCTTCAGTCTGTCATTTATTTATTTATTCAGATAAAAATGACACTGAACATAGAAAATGTAAATATACATATAAAACGTCATACAAAATCCAGAATGACACATGAAAGTGAACACACTTATTTCCAATGTGGTCCTTTCAATCACATTATTATTCCTCTGAATACCAGGCAACATTAGAACAGAGAAGTTCTGCTGCGTTATCAAATACAACAACTGCTCTCACAACTGGCGTGGAAAAAGATTAACGGCATACGCTTTTTTAACTTCCCAACTTGGAGGAAAAGTGGAGAGAATCGGGTCTCCAAGCTAACAAAGAGGCGTTGGATGAAATGGATTGCAGCGGTCAGAAAGAAAGACGTCAGCTCCGACAATATTCCTGCACACACGATTGTGTGTTCACAGCATTTTCATGAAGGTAAGTTGTGATTTAAAAAATAATAAAGATGATACGCACATCACACAGTCCACCTGGTTGGGTGCTGGACCCCAAAAAACATATCAGAAAAATCAAAAACAATCCGCACACTGGAAAGCTCCCATTAAGTATTTATTATTTATCAGTAACGTTTCGGGCCACCTGCCCTTCCTCAGACTGGTGGGACTAAACAGTGCACTGGAAAATGCCCAAATGCACATTAAATTATATCTAATGGGACCAAGTGACATCAAGTCAACTAACGGGACATGTTTACAAATATTTGAGACCTATTGTAATATATTCCATCCATCCATCCATCTTCTACCTGTTTTCCAGAGGTCCGGGTTGTGGAGGCAGCAGCTCAAGCAGAGAAGCCCAGACTTCCCTCTCCCCAGCCACCCAGCTCTTCAGCAAAGATACCAAGATGTTCCCAGACCAGCTGGGAGACACAGTCTCTCCAGCGAGTCCTGGGGTCTCCTCCCAGTAGGACATGCCTGAAACACCTCAAGCGGGAGGCGTCCAGGAGGCATCCTGATCAGATGCCCATACCACCTCAACTGGCTCCTTGTGATGTGGAGGAGCAGCGGTTCTACTCTGAGCCTCTCCCGGGTGACTGAGCTCCTCACCCTACCTCTGAGAGTGAGTCCAGCAATTCTACAGAGAAAGCTCATTTCAGCTGCTTGTATCTGTGATCTCATTCTTTTGGTCATTACCCAAAGCTCATGACCATTGGTTAGGGTAGGAACGTAGACTGACCAGTAAATCAACAGCTTTAGATCTCAGTTCTATCTTCACCACTACAGACCAGTACAACGTCCCCATCACTGCAGATGCTGCTCCGATCCATCTGTCAATTTTCTACTCCATTCCCCTTGATGATTAAGGCTTACAGCTAATGAAAACCCAAAATCCAGTTTCTCAAAAAATTAGAATATTACATAAGATCAGTTTAAATATATCACTGTGTGTAATGAATCTAAACAATATGAGTTTCACTTTTTGAACTGAATTACTGAAATATATTAACTTTTTGATAATATTCTAATTACTGGGATGTACCTCATATATTTAACACAATTACACGGTCAGGGAAAATAGTGTCTCTTCAGCTTTCTCCTCCTCCCAAGTACAAATACACCATTAGTTGTATAATAATTGTTATAATAATTAGTTGTATAATAATATAATAATATAATAATTACACCATTGGCTGCACGGTGGCGCAGTGGTTTAGCACTGTGGCAGCACAGTTTTACCCTCGGCCGGGGGATCGCGGGGATCATGAGATCGTGGGTTCGATCCCAGCCCCCGACCAACAGTGAGCTGTGTGGAGTTTGCATGTTCTCCCCGTGTTGCGTGGGTTTACTCTGGGATTTCTCCGGTTTCCTCCCGCATACCAAAAACATGCAGGTTTAGGGCGCTTGCGCACGCAGCAACCAGCAGCCGGTGGCTTGTCACCAGACTGCAAACCAAATCTACCTACGGGTACAAATAAGTAACAAAAAAAAAAACAAAAAAAAAAAATTAGTAAACATCTTACCTCCATCCTGTCTGCAGCTTTCTTCTTTTTTTCTGCAACAGAGGAATAACTCTTTTTTCCTGTTGCAGCAGCTGCTAGTCATTCCCGGTGCCGGTCGATGATGTCACTCACCCCTGACAGACAGAATTTTGATCTAATTACCCCCAAACAACTTCTTTATCCCTGCAGCTTAATTTTCTTTATATTTTAAGTCATTCATAAAACATGTAATGAGTGTATCCTGTTACAAATGAAGACAGGTTCTTTTAATTGTCTCTAAATATTGTAGCTTTGTGGATGAATGCAGCTGCAAGGGCTGATGGGAAATAATAATAAGCATGTTTTCCTTAGACAAATGATTAAAAGACGAAGATTTCCATTTTACTGTCTGTAAGCTGTTTCTGTTGGCATGTTTTATTATTATTTATTATTTTATGTGACTTAATGTTTGACACCATTAGTGTGAATGCTACAGTGTGGAAAGACCCCCCCCCCCCCCGGGTCCTTCATGGGCAGCTCTGCAAGGTGGGGGTGGAGCATGACTCCACAATAAAAGAATACAATCTCAAGGTGAAACAGTCCATATTATTAAGGTTTGTTTAAAGTACTCTTGAGAACAGTTAGGATGTTGGTTCAAGCTCATTGTCAGGGGGCCCATAATATTTGCGTATATTGCCCTATGGAGGGAACAGCTATGTCTTTAATGTAGGCCCTCATTTTTTCTGATCCACTGGCTGGCTCCCATTCCACTCCAAGGTCCAAGAAAGCAAGTAGGGATCCTCCCCTGCTTGTTGGGTAAGAACATTTGAGGATAGGTTGAAACTGTTTCAGCCACAAGCCCTGCCATAAGGTGTGTATTCAAAGCAGGCCCGGCCACTGTAATAGGAATAATGGAACCAGACACTGGATAACTTCCAGTCCTGATATGCTGAACAGAAGTCCACTTTTCTCCCACTTTCCCTCCAGTGCACATCTCAGACTCTTACAGCCTCTCAGGAGTTTCTGTGGCTGTGGTGCCCTCAAGAGTTGCCAACTGATAAGTGTCACGCCGCGCCATTCATCAGCGGCGCCACCTGCTCACGCACCTGACAATCATCAGCGGCGAGGGATAAAGGCCGTCTCGCCCGGAGGCTCGGCCTGAAGCCGTCAGACTTCGTCCCTCACCGTTGTGAGCATACTTCTCTTCAGCATCACCTTTTTGGTAAGAAGATCGCTTACCTCTCTTCTTCAGTCTTCTCCCCTGTGCACAGGTGGATTCCCCAGCGGCGGACATCTCCACTCCATCGCCCAATCCTCGCTGCTGTACGGAGCTCTCCAGGTGGCTGTCTTCCGGGCTTCGCCCCCTTGTTGTGCCAGCTGTCCTGACCCACCAAGTAAGTCCTTCTCTCGCCATAAATCCCTCCTGTGTTGGTGTATGCCCGTCACCCTCTCCCTGTGCTCTCTCCATAGGGTTGCTCGGCTGTACGGTCACCTGCCTCTGTGCCTGGAGCAGACACCATCACCAACACATTTACATCCCGCAGACACGCACTCATTCACTCCTGCTGTGAATAAACTCTTTGAACTACTCTAAGCCTGTGTGTGTGCGTCTCCTGAGCCGTGCACTATGTCAGTACGGCTTCAGCAGAGCGGCTCGGCGGACGGCGGGCTCGCACACCGGTTAACCACTCTCGAGGCTAGAGTGGATCAGATTGCTTATCAACAGCAGGTTATCCTAAATCAATTATTAAACTTAACTAACCGGTTGGGCCGCTTAGATCCTCAACAGCCGTTCCCCCCGGCTCGTCAGGGTGGCGCGGCTCCTGCCGTTCCAGCGGCCGTCCAGCCGGCTCCAGTGGCACCGGTTCGGCTCACACCGATTCCGACCCCCGCCCGCTTTAGCGGTAAGCTCGGCGGAGCGCGGGGGTTCATTATGCAGTGTGAGTCCGTGTTCCACCGTGTGCCCGGAGATTTTCCCTCGGATCACAGTCGGATTGGTTACATAGGGAATCTTCTGGAGGGGCGTGCGTTAACTTGGACCTACGCCGTAATGGCGAGGCCCAGTTATGCCACCCTCACCTATGACCAGTTCGTGAGGCGCTTTCTGGAGGTCTTTGACCATTCTCAAACCGAGACGGTCCAGGTCGATCGGCTTCTCGCTCTCCAGCAGGGAGGCCGGTCGGCAGCGGACTACTCGGTCGACTTCCGGGTAGCGGCGGAGGAATTGGGCTGGGAGGAACGCTCCCTCTGTGGCCTGTTCCTCCGCAGCCTCAATAATGATCTGAGGGATGAACTGGCTGGACGGGATATCCCTGGGACGCTAGCGGAGCTGACATCCTTAGCGATAAGTTTGGATAACAGGCTGCGCGAGCGCTCCTCGGGGCGGAAGTCTTCTTCTTCTCGCCCTCGTGGAGTCTCGCCGCACCTGTTCCAAGCTCGCCCCCTGGCGGCGCCGCCAGCATCGTGCCCCGAGGAGTCAGAGCCGATGGTGACGGGCTGGACCAAGCTTTCCCCTGCGGAGAAACAACGCCGCCGTGAGTTGGGCCTCTGCATGTATTGCGGAGGTGACCAACACACTGTGGAGCGTTGCCCGTGGAAAGCCAGTCGGCGGGGTCCGCGAATCGCTGTAGGGAGCCTCGCGGATCCCAACCGGTTAGACACTCTCACTCAATTAAAGCTGCCCATCCGTTTTTGCCACAATTCCACTGGGCACCTCACCCACGCACTGGTGGATTCGGGCGCAGAGGGCAGCTTCATTTCACAAGGCCTGGCAACCTGATTGGGCATCCGCTGTCAGGCATTAAAACACCCCATCTCCCTGGTCCATCTCTCCCGTGCCTCCCTTGGGAGAGTTTCTCACCAAACCATGCCTGTCCCAGTCATCATCTCAGGGAGCCACCGGGAGGAGATGGTATTTTACGTCCTGCCCAACTCTGTGTCGCCCGTCATCCTGGGGTATCCCTGGCTACGCCTCCACAACCCTGTCCTGGACTGGAGGTCCACTGGGGTATCGGCATGGAGTACCTTCTGTATGGGCACCTGCCTTCAGTCCGCTGCCTGCTCCCCGTCCGCGGCTCCCCCTGTGGCGGATACAGCACCTCCGGACCTGTCACTGGTGCCTCCAGAATTTCACGACCTGGGTATGGTATTTAGTAAATCGAAAGCTATGTCTCTTCCCCCGCATCGACCATATGACTGTGCCATCAATCTCCGCCAGGGGGCTCCCCTGCCATCTGGTCGGCTCTACAGCCTGTCGGCGCCGGAGGAGGAGACCATGAATACATACCTGAAGGAATCACTGAGCGCTGGGATTATTCGCCCATCGTCGTCACCCGTGGGGGCAGGGTTTTTCTTTGTCGGGAAAAAGGACGGATCCCTCCGCCCCTGCATAGACTACCGAGCGCTAAATGACATCACTGAGAGGGACCGTTACACCCTGCCCCTCATGGACACTGCCTTTCACTCCCTCCAGGGGGCGACCTGGTTTACCAAGCTGGATTTACGCAGCGCTTACCACCTCGTCCGGATCCGGGAGGGAGATGAATGGAAGACAGCCTTCCGTACCCCGAACGGCCACTTTGAGTATCTCGTCATGCCGTTCGGGCTGACCAACGCTCCTGCCGTCTTTCAGCGCCTCATTAATGACGTCCTCCGGGATTTCATCGGCCTTTTTGTGTTCGTCTACCTGGATGACATTCTTATCTTCTCCAGGTCCAGGGACGAGCACCAGGTCCATGTGAGGCGGGTCCTCCAAAGACTGCTGGAGAATCGTCTGTACGTGAAGGCTGAGAAATGCGAATTCTACGCTAGGACCACATCCTTCCTGGGATTCATCATCGCTCAAGACCAGGTGCTCCCAGACCCAGAGAAGGTGAAGGCGGTGGTGGAGTGGCCTACTCCCGCATCCCGGAAGCAGGTGCAACAGTTTGTTGGCTTCGCCAATTTTTACCGCCGCTTTGTCCCAAATTTCAGCTCGATCGTCGGACCGCTGACCCGCCTCACGTCCCCGAAGGTCCCGTTCCGGTGGACTGAAGAGGTCGCTGCTGCCTTTAGGGTGCTGAAGGCGGAGTTCTCCTCCTCCCGGGTCCTTCGCCAGGTCGACCCCGCGCTGCAGTGCATTGTGGAGGTGGACGCATTGGACACGGGAGTGGGAGCAGTGTTATCCCAGCGGTCACCTGACGATGGCGCCAAACGGCCGTGCGCCTTCTTCTCCCGGCGCCTGTCCCCGGCGGAGAGAAACTACGATGTGGGGGACAGAGAGCTCCTGGCCATTAAACTCGCCTTACAGGAGTGGCGCCACTGGCTAGAGGGGGCGGACCTGCCGTTTGTGGTCCTGACGGACCACAAGAACTTAGAGTACTTACGATCTACCAAGCGCCTGAATGCCCGCCAGGCACGCTGGTCTTTGTTCTTCGCCAGGTTCCGCTTCTCAATCACCTTCAGGCCGGGCTCCAAAAACGGCCTGCCTGACGCCCTCTCTAGGCAGTTCACCCCCGTGGAGGCTGAGGAGACGCCCCACACTATCCTGCCCAGGTCGTGCGTCCTCGGAGCCATCTCTTGGGACATTGAAGACAAGATCCGGAAGGCGCAGGAGGTGGAACCTGATCCTGGCGGCGGACCGGAGGGAAGACTGTTCGTCCCATCTGCGGTCCGGGGAGAGGTCATCCCCTGGCTCCACACCTCCCGGCTCACCTGTCATCCCGGCACCTCTCGGATGATCAGCCTCCTCCAACGGTCCTTTTGGTGGCCAGGCCTGCGGAGGGATGCAGCCCGCTACGCCCGGGCTTGCCCAATCTGTGCCACCAGCAAGTCGGGAAATGCCCCCCCAGCGGGTCTGCTCCAGCCTCTGCCCGTCCCCGGCAGGCCCTGGTCGCACATCGCACTGGATTTCGTCACCGGACTCCCCGTTTCCAACTCCTTTGACACCGTCCTGACCATCGTGGACCATTTCTCCAAGGCGGCGCACTTCATCCCCCTGCGAGGTCTCCCTACTGCCCTGGAGACGGCGGGCCTCCTCGTCCAACACGTGGTCAGGCTGCACGGGATTCCGGTGGACGTGGTCTCGGACCGGGGCCCCCAATTTTCATCCGAGGTTTGGAGATCTTTTTGTAACGCCATCGGAGCCAAGGTGAGCCTCTCCTCCGGCCATCACCCCCAGTCTAACGGGCAGTGTGAGAGGACCAATCAGGAGCTGGGGGCTGCGCTCCGCTGTGTTACTAGATCCAAGCCGACGTCCTGGAGCAACCATCTCGCCTGGGTGGAGTATGCCCACAACACTGCCCGCTCTTCTGCGACGAGGATGTCCCCCTTCAAGGCGTCCCTGGGTTACGACCCCCCGCTGTTTCCAGCGCAGGAGAACGAGGTAACTGTCCCCTCTGTTAGGGCGCACCTTAGGCAGTTCCGCTCCACCTGGGCTGCCGCACGTCATGCGCTTTTACGCACAGCGGAGCGCAACAGGACCGTGGCGGACCGGCACAGAAGACCTGCCCCGGCGTACAGAGTTGGGCAACTCGTGTATGTGTCTACCCAGGACGTCACATTAAAAGGCGAGAGGAGGAAGCTGGCACAGCGATTCATGGGTCCCTTTCCCATCACCCGGATCATCAACCCGGTGGCTGTGCGCGTGGCTATTCCCCCCTCCCTCCGCATCCATCCCACTTTCCATGTGTCGAAGGTGAAACTGGCAGTCACTGACCCCCTTTGCCCTCCTCCTGCAGCGCAACCCGCGCCCCTGATGATTGGTGGCCATCCGGCCTGGTCCGTCTCCTCCATCCTGGACTCCCGGCGCCGAGGTCGTGGGTTGCAATACTTGGTGGACTGGGAGGGCTATGGGCCCGAGCATCGACAATGGGTGCCCCCGTCGTTTGTGTTGGACCCATCGCTCATCGCGGACTTCCACCGAGCGCACCCGGATAAGCCATCGCCAGGAGGCGCTGCTAGAGGGGGGAGTACTGTCACGCCGCGCCATTCATCAGCGGCGCCACCTGCTCACGCACCTGACAATCATCAGCGGCGAGGGATAAAGGCCGTCTCGCCCGGAGGCTCGGCCTGAAGCCGTCAGACTTCGTCCCTCACCGTTGTGAGCATACTTCTCTTCAGCATCACCTTTTTGGTAAGAAGATCGCTTACCTCTCTTCTTCAGTCTTCTCCCCTGTGCACAGGTGGATTCCCCAGCGGCGGACCTCTCCACTCCATCGCCCAATCCTCGCTGCTGTACGGAGCTCTCCAGGTGGCTGTCTTCCGGGCTTCGCCCCCTTGTTGTGCCAGCTGTCCTGACCCACCAAGTAAGTCCTTCTCTCGCCATAAATCCCTCCTGTGTTGGTGTATGCCCGTCACCCTCTCCCTGTGCTCTCTCCATAGGGTTGCTCGGCTGTACGGTCACCTGCCTCTGTGCCTGGAGCAGACACCATCACCAACACATTTACATCCCGCAGACACGCACTCATTCACTCCTGCTGTTAATAAACTCTTTGAACTACTCTAAGCCTGTGTGTGTGCGTCTCCTGAGCCGTGCACTATGTCAATAAGGAGAGTTTACCGGAGGGCTCAAGAACCCCAAACACACTAATGGGAGAGAGACAAAGCCGCAGGCCACAGACATCCAGTAAGCATCAGACCACAGTCCATATGCTATTTTCCTCCGTTTAGCGGCACAGGTACAACAAAGCAGGGTCGTGACTTCCTGATGGAGGTGGGAGGAGTAGCTAGAAACCGTACTCAAAGAAAAGCAGTGTTTAAAGCCCTATTTCCACTACAGGAACCAGGAACCATTTTCACAGCAACCTCACCCATGGTGTGTCTCCACTACAGGAACCTCCCCAAACGGGGAAGTTTTCAGGAACTCATAGGGGCTGAAACAAGGCCCCGGTCAGAGATAGGTACTTCAGATCTACAGAGTTGGGGTTTTTAAAACTGATCATCATGACAGAAACAAAACAGAAGGAAACAAGAAGTATCAGATTTGACCAGAAAAAGATAACAGTGAAGATCCAATTCCTAAAAAGTTTGTAATATAATGCTGATGTGATTGTGGAGAGTCTGCATATGCAGTCCCACCATGCAGTGCGAGCTTCAGGAGGACATGAGCATTGCAGTGGAGCAACACAGCGCACAGTATCAGACTCCACTGATGTCCTTTGCTGGGATGTGAACCCACACAGGCGGCCAACGGGAGACGGAGTTCCTGCTGTTGAGTCTCCCACTGTGCTTGTGCAGCTATACTGTCAAAATTTAAAAAATACCGCCATGGTTTTGGAGAGAAACGGCCAGATCGATTGCATAACATATGTGGCCACACATGCATCAGGGTTGCACAAACACGGCAGAGAGGCAAAGAACAGAAGCAGTGGCTCAGGCTGTCTGTAGCTGGACAGTCAAGTTTAGCTTCGATTATCAGACTAAGTAATACAGCAACAAATACTGGCCAAATGTTTAAAAGCTGAAATAAAACATTATCAGGCAAAGGGTTGTGTTGGTAGCATATGACCGACCCCTGGAGTGTAATAAGCTCAGAAACAACCCTGAATGACTGAATGGCTAACTCTGCTAACAGTAGCTGACTGATACTCATCCAGGAAGGTTCCAGAATTTAATAAAGTATAATAAAATCATTTGAAACTAGAAAAGACCTCAGAGAGTGCATACCTGCACCAAGGCTCCTTCCTTTGTCCATCCATCTGTCCGTACCTCCCTGCCTCCATCCCACCGTACATTGCAAGATTGAACCTTGGTAGAGGTATGTGCTCATAGATCAGCTCCAAAATGTAATGGGTTTGTGTGTGGGCCAAGAGCCACCAATGGTGACAGTTTCATCACAATCCATCCAGTAGATTTTGTGTAATCCTGCTGCGCAATTACAAACAAGGGCCTTGGCAGTGGTATGCACTTCCAGATCATCGTCAAAATCTAATGGGTTCATCGTTAGGCCAAGGGCCACCTTTGGTGAGAATTTCATCCAAATCCATCCAGTAGATTTTGTATAATCCTGCTAACAGTCAAATAAACAATCATAAGCTCCTTGGCAGAGGTAATAATGTCTGTGAAGATTGTTTTACATTCATCTTAACATTGGCCACAGTTACATGGGTAATTTCTTCAATCTGATTACAATTCAGATCACAATTTTACTGTTTACGTGGATCCTGAAAAAGCTGATCTAATTAGGACGTGCGCTTCCATGTGTCACACGTTTGAACGGAATAAATCATTTTGACATGTGCACATCGACATCTCGACATTCCAAAAATAGTAGAAGAAGAAGCAACTTCCAGTGTTAGCGAGCCCCGCTTCGTGTCAAAATTGACCTGTATTGTGTTATTCAGACTGTACTTTTGCTTCTGCTGGTCTCCGTAATGAAGCTACAAGTACATACTTCTGCATATGACGAACAGAGGGAGACAGCAGGACGATACAGACCAGTTTTGTTTTACTCCCGCTATGTTTTCTGCTAGCTGCTGCTAAGGCGGAAATACGTCACGTCGACATGCGGCTGGTGTACAGACATGCGCAGTAAACATATTTTCTGCCCTATGTTCGGAATAAGTGTTTTCATGTGCACCATTCAGATTAACAATCGGCATAACCCACCCCTCTCAATCGGAATGAAATTTTGATCCAAATGAGCGTGATCGGGTTAGACTATTCAGATTGCCATGTTTACATGAAGCATTTTTATTCCCATCAGGCTTTTAATCCGGTTACTTGTGTCCATGTAAACATAGCCACTGACCCAAGGTTTGTTTTTTGTAAGTTTTGTTAGGACAGGAGACACTTTTGGTTTTCATTTTAAAGTGTTTGAATTTTGAAAGTGTTTGACCCTTTTCAAAAAACACAGCCCCCCCCCCCCCCAACACTATCTTGCACTGGGCCCCCATTAAGCTAGAAACGGCCCTGCTTGTTCTAAACTATTTTCCATTTTACTCGCGACACAATGTACATTTGGCCCATGCAAAACTGCTACTGCAGGATTACGCCGTCATTAGGTAGGCTACTCTACTACACCTCCACACTGTAAGGGATATTTAATGAGGGGAGTCAGTTCAGAACCCCCCCCCCCCCCTAATGTGCTCTGCAGCCATGTGTTTCCAGTTAAGTTGGCCCTGAGCCATGAGCAGAGGTTAAATGAAACTACCTGCTCCTCCGTGTCTGGCGATTATTTGCTTTGTCCGCAGCACTGCCAGATCATAAAACACTTGCGTCCACTTTCCTATTGCTCCCAGAGTCCCTCGGGGTCATTACTGTTACGCCTGGATGTGTGGCTGAACAAGTCGGCTCTTTTAATGCCAAACTCAGGGGTTCACTAACAACAGAGACCAATATTTCAACAGAAAACTATCACTGCTTCTCTGCCCCCCCCCACCCCTTTATTGACACCCTAATTGATGGTCTTAAGTCTGGAAGTGATAGAGTAAATAATGAAAAATGAGGTCTCTGCAAGCAAATGGGACGAGACATGAAAGTGGGCTCTGGTTTCCAGTCTGAGCGGCTGTTAATTAATGGAGCAGACAAAGGTCATAATTCTTCACTGGTCTGAGGCTGCCACAGGGCCGGGCGTTTCAGCCATCACAGTCATTCACATGCGGCTTAAATCACTCTTCTGAAGCACTTTTATTTCATCCTCAGTGGAAACTCAACTCTGTCTCGCTCCTAACGCCCATACGCTTCCAGATAGAGCCTAAAGCAGCAGATCTAGCGGAGATCAAATGTCTTTTTCACCCCCTATCAGTACTGAAACCATCTAAACTACTCTTTAGCTTAGCCTAGCCCAGGGGTTGGAAACCCGGTGCCGCATGCGGCCCTTCAGTCCCCATGCTGTGGCTCCCTGCAGTTATATCTCAAAACACATGAAAATTAATGAGTTCAATTTAATTATTTTTTTTTTCAAATTACTGTTTATTGGACAGCGTGGTGGTGGAGTGGTTAGCACTGCGGCAGCACAGCAACTCACCCTTGGCCGGGGGATCCTGGGTTCAATCCCAGCCCCCGACCAACAGTGATCTGTGTGGAGTTTGCATGTTCTCCCCCTGTCTGCGTGGGTTTACTCTGGGATTTCTCCGGTTTCCTCCCACATGCCAAAAACATGCAGGTTAGGTTAATTGGCATCAAAACTGGGGATTCTAAATTGTCCTTAGGTCTGACTGTGAGAGTGAATGGTTGTCTGTCTCTGTGTTGGCCCTGCGATGGACTGGTGATCTGTCCAGGGTGGACCCTGCCTCTCACCCAAAGATGCTGGGATAGGCTCCAGCCCCCCTGCAACCCAAAAAGGATTAAGCGGAAGAAGATGAATGAATGAATGAATGAATGAATGTTTATTGGACACATTTCTCAACAGAAACACATACTTTCATGAACATAAGATATTGTTGTAGGATGTGTCTAGCTCATGTGTTTAGATAGGGCAGCTCAGTGCGTGAACGTGAGTGAGTGAGTGCGTGCGCGCGGCTGAGGTGCATGCCCTGTGAATGACCCCATGGAGCGGACGGGTGTGTTTGTGATGACCGGGGCAGGTAGTGACTTAAAAGTGCTGCTAATAACAGTGCAGTCAGACAATAAAGCCCCAACTCTTCGGCAAAATGGCCTGTTCTTCCATGTGCTACCATACTTTTAACAAGCGTGAAGTTTACTCGGGAGTTAACCCCGGAGGAAAAGCTGCCTCCGGCCCTGGAGAAGACAGATCTCCCCTGTGTCCCCCAACCATGGTTAGGAGACCAAAAGCAGGAAAGGTTAACAATATATAGTTTTAAAATTATTATGTTGTCAGCCATGCGTCACATCCGACAGCAGCTCACACACTGAGAGCCTCTGAGCCTCTCTGTGCAGCGCATGTGGAGAGCAGAGAGCCGCAGCTTCCTGCTTCTCCTCCCCACGCTCCATAAGACATGAACAGATCCAGAAAATGTAAAATCACAGAGGAAAATGGAAAGTCTAATTCTGTGTGGACAGATCCATTTGTGTTCATGTATGGTTGTTAGTATGTCGAGAGAATTTCTCCACAAGAACACAATCAAACTTTATTTGTATAGCACTCTTCAAACATTGGATGCTGCACAAAGTGCTTTACATAGATAAAAACAGACAAATTTAGTTACATATATTTGCACGATACATCCCACCCCTTCCAACCCTCCCATACACACACCCACAAAACACACACACACACACACAGGCACATACACCACCCCCTACTTCTCTCACACACATATAAAATAAAAAGAGACATAGCTCGGCACCGAGTCACCATGTGAAGGAGCAAACATCCTGTGGAGCCCCCCACACTGGGAGATTACACAGCCCATAACCGCAGGGCGTGCCACAGAGGCCACCCCAACCAGGATAGGCCGGGGCCCACACCACAGCTGTAGGCAATGGCATAAAGCCCCCATTCACCCAAGCTTGAGCGACCCACAAGACCAACACCCCTGCAGATGGGCCAAGCAGCATCTGGGATGAGGGTCTCCACTGAGGAAACACTGGAGCTAAAATACAAGCTGAAACTAAGAACACATAAAACAAAGGGAACTAAAAACCCACACTTATAAACTGAGAAAAAACACATCAAAATAAGAGATGAGAAAATCAAAAACCAAAGGGGCTAAGAACCTAAAACAATGGAACATAAATGACCACTTCAATAATAGTTGCACAGGTTTGTTTAAAGCCAAATTAAAAAGGTACAAAATGAAACTAAGAACACATAAAACAAGAGGAACTAAAAACCTATACTTACAAACTGAGCTAAAAATACATCAATAAGAAAAGATGAGAAAATCTAAAAACAAATGGTGCCAAGAAGAACATAAAACAGCGAAACATAAATGACTACTTCAATAACAGTTAAACAGGTTTGCTAAAAGCCAAATTAAAAAGGTGAGTCTTTAGCCTGTTCTTAAAAACGTCTATTGACTCTGCAGCCCTGAGGCTCTCTGGCAGGCTGCTCCACAGACAAGGATCATAATAATGAAAGGAGGCTTCACCAAAGGTCTTGGTCTTGACTTTGGAAACCATTAAAAGGCCAGTACCAGAGGATCTCAGGGTCCGCAAGGGCTCAGATCTCTAAAGCTACTTACAGTACTTTCACCTTCTTAATATTGCCAAAGTTAGAAACATTGTGTCCCACTGATGTGGAGAAACTAATCTATGCCTTTGTCTCATTACATTACTGTAATTAGTTATCAGCAGGGCTTCACATTAACTTTTTTGCTTACCAGCCACTGTGGCTAGTAATTTTGCAAAGTCACTAGCCACTCAGCCTTTTCACTAGCCACAATTTTGTGGTTGAAAAATTATGTTTAATATGATCAAATTTGACTATTGCATGCTAAAATTTACTTGAATTAAATTTACAACCATTTTAAATGTAAATGACACTGAAATGCTGTTTAATTATTAACAGCAGTGAATACTGTAAAACAGCAGAGAAAAATATTTGCAATATGAGAGTGAAGTACAGGTAGATTTGGGGGCTGTCCCAATTCTCATTTGTACCTCTTCCCCTTTGCCTACCCCAACCCCTTGGTCCTTGAAATCAAAGGCCAGAATGACCCCTAAGAATTGTGACACCCCTTCAGGGCTGCACCACGTCATTAGTAATTGCTGATGGATTTAATCTAAAACTACACTACCTGTTTTCAGCAGAATAACAAGAAGATAAAGAAAACTGACTAGAAAAAAAAAGCCTCATCTTAAAGGTGCAAGAGATAGGATTCTGACCTCCTGGCCAGTAGGTGTCACACGCACTGTTAACTCACTACAATCTCATACCGATTGCCAGCATAGTTGCCAAGTCTGCTTTAAGCAACTTTGGGCTTGTTTTTTTCTAAAGTCACTTGCAAATCTCGTCAGTTGTGGGTTGTGGGTTTTTGGGCTTGTTTTTTAACGTGTAGTTGCTTATTTGGGCTTGTTTTGCTGTCTGTGTGACAGCTCTCCCAGCTTGGTTATGTAAGATTATAAGCTGTGTCTCCATACCAAGAAGTTCAAAATCTGTTAATTTTGGGGGAAGTTACTGAGGTAAAAGTGGCCAGCCAGGGACTTCACTTTTGGCAGCCAAGGATCCATCCAGATTTTCAATAGAAATCAATGGCCCGCCCAGCTCCACTGGGCTCTGTACTCGCTAATGGTGCCTGAGATATCCAGGTACAGATCAGTGCATATGGGAACTTAAATTGAAAAAAAAAATTCTCCATTGAAATGAATGGTAAGAACAAAATTATCTTTTGATCCTGATCAAATTTTGCCATGAGTTACAGATATGATGCTTGCCAATTTAAAAGATAATTTTCCACGTAATTAAAGTTGTCAGTGTAAAATTGTTCTGTAAAATGTGTTCAAAATTGGACAGTTAGCACAAAACCATCATTTGAAGATTAATAACAACAAAAGATAAACTATTCCTCAACTTATCTTTTATTGAAGTATGCAGAGAGTAACACAGCTACGGGTCTTCGTCCCAGCCCAACCTGTCAGAGAAGACCCCAAATAAGGAAATATAAGGGTACATATAATCTTCTGGCCACTGGGCGTTTCCCAGCAGCCTCCCACAATGGGTGCCTTCTGCTGAACCGGTCAAAACCAGTTTCTTCTGTTGAGCTGGCCAAAACCAGCTTCTTCATCATATGCTCCTAGCCCTGGAGTGGCTGGCTGACTATTGGCGATGTTTCCTGTTGTTATCCTCCACTTTCTCCTTTCACTTCCCTCGCAACCCCATGACCCACCCCATGACCTAAAGACATTTCTCTATATGGAAACAAAAAGCAGTTACTTCATTGCAGAGCAGTTGAGGGTGTATGTATGCAGCTAAAACCACTTCTTGTTATGTAGGCAGATGTGCAGTGCAAAGACTTCATGTAGCAATAAGCACATTGTGTGATAATATAACACTCTAACTTAACTAAATATTTCTATCACAAATCCCTCTTTTGACTCCATTTTATTGAGTCAACAATTATGACAGGCACATCAACAAGCAAACCCTGGATATGTTTTATTCTTTGATTGTGATATGAGCGAAAAACCTGTTGGCAGTATATATTTCATTAAGCAATAATGTATATGCATTTCCTTTATTCACTGATACTGTACATGTTTACAGGCAAAAACTCTCATGCCAGCCCCACTGCCTGGCGGCCTTTTCCCACAAGCTTTATTGAAACAATGGGTATAATGTTACGCAAGCAAAACATTCAAGTCAGAAGATTTTCCATATCCTTGTATGCTGTAACCGGGCCTCAAGACTTGTCGTACAACAGAGACTGTAACTGTCATGTGTGCCTTTACGCGGCGCACAGAGATAAGGACAAACCCAGGTGTTGGATGATAATTTGCACATTTAATAAAGAAAACAATGTAAGTCCAAAAATTCACAATCCAAAATGCAAACAGGAAAACTTACACAACAATTCAATCCTGAGCAGTCTGCTCAGGAGGCTGCGAAGAACAAAGAGGTGACACGAATGTTCAGAGAAACAGAGGATCGCATACTCTCACACAAACAATGTAGTGACAACGGCAAGGTGAAATTACAGGGTTTAAATAGTCAGCAAGGTGAAGACAAGACAAGTGATAACAGTGTGTGGGTCAGCTCGAGTAGGAGAAGGGAACAACAATTAATGATTGGAATCACCTGACAGTAGTCGGAGTGAGCAGCTGTCAGCCTGGCGGCGCCAACACAAGCTCAGAGACGTCACCTCCCAGCTCTCAGCTCAAAAGTAACATAAACAGAACCAAATACTGACTACAGAATAACTACAGCTGAAGCAGGAAAATAAATCAGACCTCAGCACACACACGGAGAAAGAACAGAAAACTGACAACAATGATAATGACAGAGCTACAAAATTCAGAAATAACTTGAGTCTGCGCTCAGAGGGGAAAATAGGAGCACAGACTCATGACAGAGCCCCTCCCTCAAGGGGTGGACCCCAGACACCCCAGGGTAACATCAACAGAAAAAAGAACCCCCCCCACCCCCCCAGCAGGAACTACAATAATCTACCCAGGGCGGGTGGTGGGGGGAACAGGCTAGGAGGGAACAAAAGCAATCCTGCTCGGGACCCACACCAGAAAAACACAGAATAAAGGCCCCCCCGGCCCAAGGAGCTCAAGAGTTCAGGGGGCCGACCAGAGTCCCAGTTCCCGCCGGACGGCCAGGTGGAATGAGTCGGGTGGCCTACCAGAGAACATGGACCACCCGACCCAGCGGCTCAGTCTTTCTGGTGGCTGGCCCAAGTGTTTGAGCCACCTGAACATAAAGGGCAGCCCGGGAGGCGGCTTCCCCACTGGGAGACCCACAGGGAAGGAGGAGAGCCGAGGAGGGGGAACCACGATGGCGTCTAGCAATGGAGGAAGGGGGACCATGACGCCATCTGGCAGTGGAGGAAGGGGGACCACGACGGCATCTGGCTGAGGAGAGAAGGGAACCAAGGCGCCCTCAGTGATCTTGGGTTCAGGAAACATAGCACCCACAGTGGCTCCAGGCTGTAGCACAGCTGCACCCTTGGTGGCTCCGGGCTGGAACACAACTGCACCCACGGTGGACCCGGGCTGGGCCAACACTGCACCCACGGTGGACCCGGGCTGGACCAACACTGCACTGACGGTGGACCAACCGACCCGTGAGAGCACCAGAGCCTGGAGACAGTCAACCAGGGGAACTCCAGGTGAAGGCACAGGAGGCGGGTCCACGATGACCACAGCGGGGGAAGCTGGACCCACAACATCTTCAGGTGTTGGGCCTGGATCCACGGAAGCATCTGGTGGCAGTGGATCCTCTCCGGCGACCCTAGGAGAAGGCTCAGGATTGACAGGGAAAAACACATGGTTAGGGTCGCCGGCAGCAGCGAAGCCTGGCGAGGTGAGCTCAAGTGTGGCTGGTGACAGCACCCGGCTCCCCTCACCAAGAGCCAGACAAGATCTCTCCAACAAAGACATGAGGAAAACAAAGGAGATCACTTGCCTGAGCTTGAGCTCCACCACCGTCCAGGACTCCGTCAATCCAAACGACGATGACACCTCGGGCCCGGCCTCCAGGAGGTCTAGCTCCAGCTCCCACTCTGCTACGGTAGCCTCCGCAGCAGGTATGATGGTTATTGCAGTCCTTGTTGCCCCAGCTGCCGTAACCCATGCTGGAGGTTCCTCCGACACGGAAGCTGGGGTTTGACTCCATGCTGTTGCTGGAATTGGATCCTCCAGGGCCACAGGCTCCTTCATCGTCCGGCGGCTTGGTTCTGGGGCCGGCGGACACTCAGGAAGAAACAGAGGAGACACAGAGAAGATAGGAGAAAGTTTAACAGCTGCAGCAGGAGGAGAGAGCTCAGAGGACTGCTTAATCTGAGTCTCTCCCCTGGGAGGCAGACAAGGTTTATCATTACAAGATGGAACAGAATGAAAAAAACACTTGCCTGAGCTCCTGGATCTTTATGTTTTCTGCTGCAGGTGACAGGATGTCATCTCTCTCCATGTCAATGGCGATCCTGGCCCGAGCAATGGATTGTGGAGGAGCCGGCTCTTACGACACGGAAGCGGGTGTTTCTGGAGAAACCGTGGAGGACCTCACAGCAGCTGGAGGGCAAGTCATGGCAACGAGGGTTGCGACAGGAGAGGAGATACTACGGGCTAGTGTAACAGCCTGTGAGGAAAGAGAAAAAAGAGGCTCTGCCGCGGGAGTTGTTGGACCAGATGTCGTGGAAATGGCTGCTGCAGAGGAGGTGGGTTTCCTCCAGCGAATCGATGTGAGATGACGTTTTTGCAGAACTGGAGCTGATTTGTCTGCTGGAGCTGGTGGTGAGCGTGCTGGAGTCAGCGAAGGCATCGGAGCCACTTCCCTCAGCTCCTCACCTGTACTTGGATGGGCATAGATGGAGGAGAGAATGTTTACTGCCTTCGGGTGACTCCACAAGTTGGGAAACACCTGCATCACTCATGCCATGCTGTCCTGGCTCTCCTGGACCATCTTGGGCAAACAAGAGGCTTGTGTCTGCACACCGCCCGCCACTCCACTTCACCCAGATTTGACATGGCGAGCTCCAGAAAACAGGTGGGTGGAAAAGATGATATGTGCAATTAATCACAGCTGGGCTCTTTCTGGCCACTACATTCTGTCATGTGTGCCTTTACACGGTGCACAGAGATAAGGATGAACCCAGGCACTGGATAATAATTTGCACATTAAATAAAGAAAACAATGTAAGTCCAAAAATTCACAATCCAAAATGCAAACAGGAAAACTTACACAACAATTCAATCCTGAGCAGTCTGCTCAGGAGGCGGTGAAGAACAAAGAGGTGACACGAATGTTCAGAGAAACACTCAGTGGATCGCATACTCTCACACAAACAATGTAGTGGCAACGGCAAGGTGAAATGACAGGGTTTAAATAGTCAGTAAGGTGAAGACAAGACAAGTGATAACAGGTGTATGGGTCAGCTCGAGCAGGAGAAGGGAACAACAATTAATAATTGAAATCACCTGACAATAATCGGGGTGAGGGAGGAGCGGCTGTCAGCCTGGCAGGTGGCGCCAACACAAACTCAGAGATGTCACCTCCCAGCTGTCAGCTCAAGAGTAACAAAAACAGAACCAAATACTGACTAGAGAATAATTACAGGTGAAGCAGGAAAATAAATCAGACCTCAGCACACACACGGAGAAAAAACAGAAAACTGACAACAATGATAATGAGAGATCTACAAAACTCAGAAATAACTTGAGTCTGCACTCAGATGGGAAAATAGGAGTGCAGACTCATGACAGTAACCTTCACATCTATTCTGACTACATGACCACAAATAGCACAATATTTTGAAGATACCCAGTATTTTGTCACCAGGTTCCAGTGGGGCGGCGTGTCCTTGTGTGTACTTGTTGAGAATGTCTGGAACCTGTTGAGAGAGCTTCAGATATTTTCTTTAGACTCTTGATGTACTGTGACAGTTCTACAGCTTGACTATTTCTAGGAGTCAAAGGTGAATTTACAGATGGTCCTGGTATCTTTCGCCCTGTTAGCAGCTCATAGGGAGTCAAGCAGAGGGTCGTGTTGGGGGTAGATCGCAGTGCCATCAGCACTAATGGCAGTGCATTAACCCATGTCATGCCTGTTCCCATGCACTGTTTGGCCAGCATTCTTTTTAAGGTACCATTTACTCTTTCAACTAACCCTTGAGAGGATGGATGCACTACTGAACCAAACTTGTGCCTTAAGCCTAAAGCACATTCAACTTCCTTCAAATGCTTATTTGCAAAATGACTGCCATTGTCTGACCTAATCACCCTTGGAAAACCATGCCTAGGAATCACCTCCCCTGTCAGCCATTTAATCACTTCCCTTGCACTTTCTGTTTTACGTGCTTTTGCCTCAACCCATCTTGAAAATGTATCCACACACACCAACAGATATCTGTAGCCTCTGCATCTATTTTCTGGGCCCATGTCTGTGAAATCAATCACTATGCCTTTCCATAGCCCGTCAGGCACTGGAAAAACTCCCATAGAGGCCTTTAATGTGCGTTTGGTATTAAACTTTTGGCATACTTCAAATTCAGAAATGACTAGATCTGCAACCTCAATCAAGTGCGGATGCCACCAATGTGCTTCAATCAAAGAAGAGATTTTTGTTTTTGAGATATGGCCTTTTAAGTGTGCCTCCTTGCACAATAGCAACAACACCTTAGCCTGGGCTACTAGCCTTCCATCAACTGATCTCCACAAATCTTCTTCATCTTCCTTTCTTTCTTCATCTTTCTTTGCGCCTTTCTCTATCCACATACTGTACTTTTCTCCTCAGGACTTGCCTTCTCTTGCAACTGCTTAATTTCCTCTAGACCTAGTTCCATGTACTCCTGATCTTCTTTCTGGACCATCATACTTGCCTGAGTAATATAACCACCTGCTTGCTTAGCCGCTAAGTCAGCAGCTTCATTTCCTTGAGCCACAACTGCATTTCCTTTTTGATGTTCTTTACACTTCAAAATTGCTAACCTCTTTGGTTGACCCATGGCCTCCAGCAGCTCAACCGTTTCTGTTAAGTGTCTAATTGGTATGTTAGCTGAAGTGAGAAAACCCTTCCTTTTCCAACATGTGCAGCCTGATGTGCATAAGTTGAATCAGTGTATATGCTTGCTTCTTGTTGTTTAGCATATTGATATGCTTTAGTAAGGGCTACAGTTTCAACTTTTGGGCAGAGGCAGGCTGGTCTACCATTCCTGCCTCTACAGTTTGAAATGCACCTGTTTCCTCATCATATTTCACAACTCCATATGAGGCACTCAAAGATCCATCCATTTTTCAATAGCAACAGGTTCAAACGTGGATGTTCAGTTTCATTAGCTTGGAGATTTGGAACAGCCTTTATGTCTGTTTCCACAATTGCACAACAATCATGAGGTTCACCTGTGAACATGTCTTCTGCCATGTTTGTCCATTCACTTGTGTAAATGACATTTGGTGCTTGCAGTATTCTTTTCAGTTTTTGTGTTCTTTTAGTCGATAGTGTAAACAATACACTTTGTAGGTACGATGCTATTCCATGGGCAATGTGCACAATCACAGTGTGTTGCATGGTAATGTGAGAAGTTGTTTCCAGTGCTTTGGCTATTGTGGCAACATGACGTGTGCATGGTGAGTGTCCTTTCTCTACGTTGTCTAATGTTCAGCTGTAATACATTAGAACTGACCTTGACCCTGTACCTTCCCCCTTCTGATACAGTACAGTGTTCACAACACCGGACTGTTCAGAAACATCAAGATGAAATGAGGAAGCGTAATCAGGTGGTTTGAGAGAACATGCATGTGACATCAGTTGTTTGAGTTCAATGAAAGCACCCTCAGCTGAAGTAGTCCATTGCAAGCGTGATGTGAGATTTTTGTGTCCTGTTCCCTTAAGAAAGTTGCACAGTGGTTGAATAAGCGCAGTGTAATTTGGAACAAAATTTCTGCTGTATCTGGTAAGACCCCAAAATAGCATAATTTCCCTCACAGTGCATGGTTTGGGGTGTGAGAGAATTGATGACCTTTGGGACAGAGACACCGCGGAGTCGCCGGATGTGAATAGCCTGCCCAAATAGTGAACTCTAGGGCATCAACACTGTACTTTTTTGTGGCTTAATTTATAGCCTTTCTGGTAGAGATGTTTCAGGAGGAGCTCCGTGCCTGAGAGCACAGAAGCAGCAGTGGGGCCCGCCAATAGCAAATCATCAACATACTGCAACAGTAATGTACCGGGGGCAAGAATAAATCCTGCAAATATTGACGCAGTATGTGATTAAAAATGGCTGGTGAGTCAACAAATCCTTGTGGTAGTCTGCTGTAAGTGTATTGTTGACCCTGATAGGTGAATCCAAAAAGAGGCCTGCTGTCTGCATGTAGTGGAATGCTGAAAAAAGCATTAGAAATGTCTACTACAGTGAAAAACTTATGATGTGGAGCAATGTTATTCAGCAGCCGGTGAGGATTTGGAACAGTGTAATTTGTAGGCACCACTACAGCATTGATTGGTCTCAGATCACAAAGCATCATGTAGTCCTTTTTTCCAGGCTTCTCTACAGGATGAATTGGTGTGTTCCATGTGTACTGTGTTTGTACTAAGACCCCTGCCTGGAAAAGACCCTGTATTGTCCCTGCTATTCCTGTTTCCTTCTCCTTTGGGAAAGGATATTGTTTTCTCCATATTGGCTGAGTGTTTGATTTGAGTGAGATTTTTACTGGTGTACAGGTAATCTGACCAACATCTGCAGAGCCGTCTGACCATAGAGAAGGGGGCATAGACTCCAACAGTGCATCAGAATCTGGGTGATCGGTGTTTTCTCTGCCGTGTGTTCTGTCTAGATGCAATCTCTGTGAGTTAGTCTGTACTGTCACATTGCATGAGATGTGATAGCATTCAGCAGATGGGGAATAATGTAGATCCCTACATTGTGTTACAACCCAGTCAGTCAACTTAAGACAGTTTTTCACCATTGGTCCCAGTGCACTTGCCTCCTCCCCTGTGGACACCCCCAGTGTCACATGAGGTGCAGCAGTGTCTGGGAGGGCATACAGAGACAATAAGTCCTTGTCCAAATAAACTGCAGCAGCAACTCGTTGTGGACCCACATAAATGTCCTTGCACACCAAGTCCTGTACCCCCACCAAAGTCTCCCACTGATCATCATACAGTTCTTGATCATTATGTGAACAGTTCATTGCACAATAGAGTGGATCATGTGGGGGGGTCATATGGTCGAACAGAGTCTGTCCAGGGAGCCCATGAAATATATTTGTCTGCCAGCTGATTTTTGTCAGGGTTCACATCATTCAGCTGAAGCCACCACACAGTTGCAGGAGAGGTTTGATCTTTCTCTGCATCTGTTTCCTGTATTTGCAACTGTGGAGCATTTAAGGAAGTAGACAAATCTGATGTGCACCAGAGCATGGTATCATCTGGCAGACACATAACAGTTCCAGTAGAAGCAAAATAGATATGTGCCCTCACTTTCAGCAACACATCTCTTCCCAGGAGATTTACAGGACAGTCCGGGGAATACAGAAAAGAGTGAACAAAGTCAAGTCCGGCTAATGAACAGTTCAGTGGTACTGAGAAAGGAAGACGCTTCGGGGTCCCAGAGATGCCAACAACTGATGTATCGTTAGTGGACAGTAGTAGAGAAGTCGATATTGATGAAAAACGAGCTCCTGTGTCCACTATGACTTCATAAGTTTTGTCTTCCACTTTGAGGGATAGCATTGGATCCGAAAGTGCGCCCTCTTCCTCCCTGGGCTGTCACGACTCGCCGCTCATCAGCTGCCTCAGCTGTGCGCACACCTGCGCCTCGTCAGCCGCGGGCTATTTAGCCCACTCAGCCCAGTGCAGCGGTCTGGAGCCGTCTGTTTGCATCGGCACTTCTTCGCTCGTGTATCTACCCCTGATTACCAGCGAGACTTCAATCCTACGTAAGCATACCTTACCTTTCTCCAAGCCTTCTCCCCTGTGCACAGGTGGATTCCCTGGTGGCGGATTCTCCCGTCATTGCCACCCAATCCTCACCGTCGTCACAGGCTCTGCAGGACGCTGTCTTCCGGGCTTCTCCCTTGGCCAACGCCAGCCACCTGCACCCACAAGTAAGCAGCACACTACTCATTATTCTTGTCCAGGTGTGGTGCCCTTTACTCTTGTCCTTTGCTCTCTCCATAGGGTTGTCCGGCTGTACGGCGCACTGCTCTGCTTCCTGTGCATCGGCGTTCACCCCCATCACATACACATACCTCACACATCCATTCAGACACACCTGCTTGTTGAATAAAGCTGTTAAATCTATCCTGAGCCTGCGTGCGTGTTTCCTGAGCCGGACATTATGTCAGTACGGCTCCAGCAGAGCGGCTCAGCAGACAGCGCTCTCGCACGCCGTCTTTCCACCCTCGAGGCTTGGGTGGATTTAATAGCCCATCAACAGCAGGTGATTTTGAACCAGTTGGTCAACATCACTCACTGGTTAGACCGCTTGGACCCCCAGCAGGCGTTCCCCTCGGCTCATCGGGGGGGGGTTAGCTCCTGCCGCTCCGGTGCCCGGTCAGTCTGCCACGGTATCACGCTATCACGAGGTTGGCGTTACCATTCATGGTGCTGACGGACCACAAGAACATGGAGTACCTTCGATCTGCCAGACGTCTGAATGCCTGCCAGGTGTGCTGGTCCTTGTTCTTTGCCCGGTTCCGCTTCACCATCACCTATCGCCCTGGCTCCAAGAATGGCCTGCCCGATGCCCTCTCCAGGCAGTTTGCCCCTGAGACGTCAGAGGAGCCGGGTCATACCATCCTGCCCAGCTCGTGTGTGGTAGGGGCAATTTCATGGACCATCAGGGACAAGATCCGGAGGGCACAGGAGACCGAACCGGACCCTGGCGGCGGACCGGAGGGAAGGCTGTTCGTTCCATCTTCTGTCCGGGGGGAGGTCATCCATTGGGTCCACACCTCCAAACTCGCCTGTCACCCTGGCGTATCCCGGCTAGTGGATCTCCTCCAGCGTTCCTTCTGGTGGCCAGGTCTGCAGAAGGACGCCACCAACTACATCCAGGCGTGTCCTGTGTGTGCCACCGGCAAGTCAGGAAATTCTCCCCCCGTGGGTCTGCTCCAGCCCCTGCCAATCCCTGGCAGGCCCTGGTCTCACATAGCCCTCAACTTCGTCACCGGTCTCCCGACCTCTAACACCTATGACGCCGTCTTGATCATTGTGGATCGATTCTCCAAGGCCGCCCACTTCGTGCCACTTCGGGGTCTTCCAACGGCACGGGAGACAGCGGACCTTCTGGTTCAACACGTGGTCAGGCTGCACGGGATACCGGTGGACGTTGTCTCAGATCGGGGGCCCCAGTTTGTCTCAGAGGTATGGAAGTGTTTCTGCAACGCCTTGGGGGCCACAGTAAGCCTCTCCTCCGGTCACCACCCGCAATCCAACGGGCAGTGTGAACGGGCCAACCAGGAGCTGGAAGCTGCCCTACGCTGCGTCACTTCCTCCAACCCGTCAACCTGGAGCACGCACCTGGCCTGGGTAGAGTACGCCCACAACACGGCTCGGTCTTCTGCCACAGGAATGTCCCCCTTCAAGGCGTCCTTGGGTTATGATCCACCTTTGTTCCCGGAGCAGGAGGCTGAGCTGGCGGTTCCTTCCATCCAAGCGCACCGGAGACGGTGTCGGGGTCTGTGGACCAAGGCGCGCGATGCGCTTTTATGCACAGCAACGCGCAACAGCACCTCGGCGAATCGCCACAGGAGACCGGCCCCTGCCTACCAGGTGGGCCAACAGGTCTGGTTGGCCTCTCAAGACATTCATCTCAAGGCTGAAAAGAGGAAGTTGGCCCCACGCTTCATTGGCCCCTTCACCATTTCTAAAATTGTTAACCCGGTGGCTGTGCGTCTGGCCCTCCCCCCCTCCCTCCGCATTTGTCCCACCTTCCACGTGTCCAAAATTAAGCCCTTTGTCTCCGATCCCCTCTGTCCCCCTCCCGCAGCGCCGCCCGCGCCTATGATGATCGACGGCCACCCGGCCTGGAGAGTCGCCTCCATCATGGACTCCCGGCGCCGAGGTCGCTGGCTGCAGTACTTGGTGGACTGGGAGGGATTCGGCCCTGAGTGGAGGTCCTGGGTGTGCTCTTCTTTGGTGTTGGACAGGAGTCTCATCACGGAGTTCCACCGGGCGCACCCGGACAAACCAGCACCAGGAGGCGCTGCTGGAGGGGGGGGAGTACTGTCACGACTCGCCGCTCATCAGCTGCCTCAGCTGTGCGCACACCTGCGCCTCGTCAGCCGCGGGCTATTTAGCCCACTCAGCCCAGTGCAGCGGTCTGGAGCCGTCTGTTCACATCGGCACTTCTTCGCTCGTGTATCTACCCCTGATTACCAGCGAGACTTCAATCCTATGTAAGCATACCTTACCTTTCTCCAAGCCTTCTCCCCTGTGCACAGGTGGATTCCCTGGCGGCGGATTCTCTCGTCATCGCCACCCAATCCTCACCGTCGTCACAGGCTCTGCAGGACGCTGTCTTCCGGGCTTCTCCCTTGGCCAACGCCAGCCACCTGCACCCACAAGTAAGCAGCACACTACTCATTATTCCTGTCCAGGTGTGGTGCCCTTTACCCTTGTCCTTTGCTCTCTCCATAGGGTTGTCCGGCTGTACGGTGCACTGCTCTGCTTCCTGTGCATTGGTGTTCACCCCCATCACATACACATACCTCACACATCCATTCAGACACACCTGCTTGTTGAATAAAGCTGTTAAATCTATCCTGAGCCTGCGTGCGTGTTTCCTGAGCCGGACATTATGTCATGGGCCCTGTCATTGTTGACTGGTCATCATGCTCTGGTTGGGAGCCATGTGTGATTGCTGAGGCTGTTGTGTCTGCTGTGGCTGATCTGGCCACACCCCAGGTGCTGGAGGTGGAGTGGGTGTGTAGTTTGTCCAGGCACGTCCTCTGCCAGAAGGTGGGGCTCTGCAATCACGAGCCCAATGTCCTGATCTTCCACATTGATAGCATATATTCTGTGGACCAGTTGATCTCATGCCACCTCTGTATGCACTTCTTCCACGCCCTCTTTGTGGTGGGCGGGAATACCATTGTTGCTGGGATGCCAACGCAAAGGATTCAGCAGGGACTGGGCCAATAATGGTCTGAGGGGCTGCCACTGTGACAGCCAGAGCCTGTACAGTAGTTTTTTGTTTTTTGTCTTTATTCACTACTTCCCTAGCTGCTTTCAACTGGGCTTTTACCAGCTGATTTGATAAATCTGTTGTTTCTGTGTCCTTTTCATCTTGTTTTTTATGATACAGTTTCACGTAATGACGCACATGTGAGAGCCATTCTGCCCAGGGGAGGGTATTTAATCCCACTACCCCTTCCAGGGCAGTTCTTACAGGTGGTGGTACTGATGTCTGTACAACATTGGGGAATACCGCTAATGTGGTGGTATTATTACGTGGGTTTTCTCCAGTTGTGTCAGTCCAAAGTGTCAAACACCTATCCACATAGGGTCCTGCATCCTCTCCTTTTTTCAAAGGAATATCTGTTAGCTCTGCAGTGGTGAGATCTACAGGAAACATCCTTCTCATTACTGCAAAAATGTCATCACTATGTTTTCAGAATGGTGCCTCATCAGGCTCATTCGTGGTGCCAGCCTCTTCTTCTATGTTCTTAAGCATAGAGGCTGAGGTATGAGTAGCCACTATCCTTCTAACATCTGCCAAGCACAAACAGCAACCAACTGCTGCCTTCTGCATAGCTCTAATCCATGGAGAGGCCCCTGAAGTTAATGGAGGCAATGTATCACAAATGTCTTTAAGGTCCTTAAATGACCATTCTACATATTGTGCTACCCCAGTTTCAGTAGCTATCATGGGCATTTGTTTAAAGTTTACTTCAGATATGGCTCCTATTTGTAAACATGTGAGCTGAGGTGCCCTTTCAGTCAGATTTTCTATTGTGGATCCATAGTCACTAATTTTCCACTGTTTTTGTGTGCCTGTAGGTGTTTGGGGGTTTTTTGTTTTTTTTTTTGTCTGTATAATCAGTTACTTTCTTAGGAGTGGCTCCCCCAATAACAGATGAATTATGCAAACTGGTTCTAGGTGTTACTAAATGTTTTTCTAATATTTTCAATCCACTTAATGCAGCCTCCCGCTTATCCTCCTTATCTTCTGTTTCCTGTTTTGTTGAAGGGGTGGAGGTGGCAGCTATCCCTGTTTTGTTAGGGGATTAATGGTGATCATGCTGACTTAGTGGCTCTGTAGGTGTTAGTTGGCTAATAATTTGTTGTACTGCGTCTGCAGCTGTCTTGCTATCTTTTATGGTCAACATTGGCCTCATGTGTAGCACTCCTGTTACTACATTTACCATGTCATGGTTTCTTTCAACAAATGTAGTAAGGGGCATTTGTTTAGAGAGCATGTTAATGCACTCCATATATGGGCCAGATTGTGGTGCATGTGGGGCTGGGGGAGCTGATGGTGGAGAGGCTACATCATCACACTGGGGTGGTTCCTCACTGTCCTCCTTTCAACGCAGCCACAAGCTTTGGAATGTAACACATGGCCCTCGTCTTATTTTTTCTGTATCCTTCAGCTTTCTTTTCTTTTTCGCACTATGAATTATGGGAAAAATCATAAGTTTTAAAGTGTATGATTTTTCTCTTTCATAGTTTCCTATAATGATATTTCATGTAACACCACAAGAAAAGCATGATTATAAAAAAATTCCTATTGCCCCCTCTTATTCCTGATGTGATTCATGCGTTATGTATCTAGTAGCTTGAGATTACCTGTTATTGTGATTAGGTGCATTATAAATAAAGTTGAATAGAAAGTCTGTCCCTTCGAAGTGGTTTCCAAAACTGTGAGTGATTTGTCTCTGCCTCTCCCCTTGACTTCATTTGCAGGATTTAAAGATCAAAAGAAGCTGCTGCTCCTCCAAGATGAGCTCAAACCTCCAGCACCGTCATTATATTCTTTACTATGGATGTTTGTGCCAAAACCAGCTGAAACAGACACGTCGGGGATCGTTGGTGCCTCCATGTAGACTGTGATTAAAGTGAAAGAATGAAATAAGAAACAGGGAAATTAGTGTGATTGAGTCTGACACAAGCAACAACTGAGCAGCAACGACGCTGCATTTAACTGGAAATGAAGCAAACAGATGGGATAATAAGACCAAAATTACATCCACCGTGTATTCCTGCCTGTGCATTTTGAAACACAGTCTGCTTTCAAGCATGAGAAAATTTCAGTTGTAGACACAGAAATAAACTCAACAGTGTCTGGTTTCCATCTCTGACTTGCGCTGACATGTCATGTAAGAATATATATTCTACCGAAATATTACAATAATATCCATCCGAGTGTTGTCTTTTATGGAAACTGTTCTATTTAATTCTGTAAAATTTTTGGCCACCAAAAGAATATGTGTGCATGAGTGTGTGTAGATAGATCATCTTGACAACAAGGGTATAATTTGTGCCCCCCCCCCCACACACACACATACACACATCATACTTTCCTTTATTGTTAAAGGCTGTTCTTGTAGATCTGGAAAGGCCTTATAGTCAATAACACCTTTATCCAGTAAGTGAACTGCAGTTGGAGGGTGGGCTCTAGTTCACTTATTGACCATGAATGTCAGTTTAAATAAAAAAGACCACCAAAAAGACCACCATTACAAGGAGGTTATGCATCTGTTTGTGTGTTTACTTAAAAAATGTGCTGCTAAAATAGCAATTGATAATGCACCACTGACTTTATATGTCCTTTTTGTTGGTCAAAATCCCAAAGCCTAAACATATCAGCGGGCCTACTTTGTGCTCAGAGGCACCCCTTTTAAATGAGTCTACTCCTATGAGCATAAACATGCGTGCAATCGGTTATTTGGATGAGGGCGCCAAGCTGGAAAATTGACAGTGCACCACCAGAAACTACCAAAACTACTGGCCCAAGGCACAAAGTGTGGAGCAAATCTACACTTTAGATCACTGTATTAGGGTTCATAGACTAATGACAGAGAGATTAAACTAGCAGATGCATTTATTACATTTGAGAAAAGTAATGTAAGATAAGTTAATAAGATAAGATAAACTTTATTGTCCCTCAAGGGGAAATTTGTCTTGGGCTTGTCACCCGTGCTGCAACCACACAATCCACACATACACAATGGTGTAGTACATAATAAATGAAATAAAACCCAATAAATAATACAAGTACATACATACATAAATATATAACAGCAGTCATTAAGAATAGGAGTTATAAGTATCCCTGACTCATTTATCTGAGTTTAAAAGTTTTACTGATGTTGGGATAAATGAGTTCTTGTATCTATTGAACCTGCACTTGGGGACTCTGTATCTCCTCCCTGAGGGCAGCCGCTCATATTCATTGTTTAGTACATGGCTCATGTCACTGATTATTTTTTGAGCTTGTCTATAGGCTGCCTGGTCATATAAGATCTGCATGGGTAAATACTCTTTAACTCCAATAATTTTCCATGCTGTATGAATTAAACACAACACTCTGTTCTTTAGTTTCACAGAGAAGTTGCCAAACCAAGCTGTAATGCTGTATCTAACAAAGCTCTCCAACACAGCCTGGTAAAATATTAACATAATCCTTTTATCAACACCATGTATTCTTAATCTATGCAAGAAATGCAGCCGCTGTTGTAGTCTACTACAGAGGTAATCAATATGTGTGCTCCAGGTTAATGAATTGTCAATAAATACTCCCAAATATTTACAGGAACTAACCTTTGTTATAGTGTAGTTGTGGATGACCACAGGCCTGTGGTCACCAACTCCCCGAGGGTCAAACACCATCTCCTTTGTTTTATCAGTATTCAAAATGAGATGACTGTCATCACACCAATTGACAAACCTCTGAATTTCTATAAAATAGCTTGACAGATCATGAGTTTTTTGAAATAGTGATAAAGCAGCAGTGTCATCAGAAAATTTAATAATTTGATTGCCTGGATAAACACTTCTGCACTCATCAGTGTACAAGGTGAACAAAAATGGTGAACTAACACAGCCTTGGGGAGCTCCTGTGCTGAGGGTTCTAAATTTAGATAAAGTTCCATTTACACTAACTTGCTGTTTACGATAAGTTAAAAATGAGTGGTACCGTTTAATAATGACAGGATGCACTTTAAAATCATTTAACCTCTTAATTAAAAGGTGTGGCTGCAGTGTGTTAAAAGCTGAACTAAAATCAACCAATAAAAGACGTGCATATGAGGTTGTCTCCTCCAAATGTTTAAACACAGAATGGGTTAAGGTTAAAATGGCATCCTCTGTACTTCTATTATTTTTATAAGCAAACTGCAGAGGATCCAAAAGTCCTCCAATATCAGTTTTCAGAATGTCAATGACAATCTTCTCGAGGCACTCCATTACCAGTGAGGTCAGTGCAACAGGACGATAGTCATTATTCTCTTTGCAGCTTGCTTTTTTTAGTGCAGGAATTATAATAGAGCTTTTCCAAATTACTGGGACAGAACACATATCTAAAGACTTCTGGTAGATGGGACTCCAGGCTTCTGCTAGCTCCTCACTGCATGACTTCAGTAAGTGCCCAGAGATCCCGTCTGGTCCAGATGCCTTCTTGGGGCACATACGTGAGAAAAGTCTTTCCACAACATGCTGGTCAACTATAATTTTTGCCGAGCCTGAAACTGATATAGCGTCCAGAGCAGCTTTTTGTTCATGAGAAAAATCTGTAGTCTCAAATCTGCAAAAGAAATTATTCAACTCGTTTGCCTTTTCTTCCTCATTCATTACATTAATGCAGCTTTTGGATGGAGTCATCTTTGTCATAACTTTAACTGAGTCCCACAGTTTCCTAGAACTTTTTCCTAGGCATTCAGATTCAAATTTCTTCTTCGTCTCATCTCTAGCTGTTCTTAGTTTGTAATTAATTTCTTTCTGTATATTTTTCATACTTAACATGTCCCCATTCTTAAAAGCAGTCTTTTTCTGTACTATGCACCATTTTAATGCCTTGGAAATATAAGACTTATTATTGGGGTACATAGTGATTACTTTCTGAGGTAAAACATTTTCTTTACAGAATTTTATGTACTCAGTTATGGTATCTGTGGCCTCCTCCAACTCCAATGTAATCACCTAGATGACCAAAACTTTTATGTACTTTTGGTTATCTAGTGCTAATGCAAGTATATACAGTATTTGCTAAATTTGCAAAAGAGCAAAGTTCCTCATGACCACGATTACTTATGGCCCTTTTCCACTAGCACCTACTCAGCTCGACTTGACTCGCCTCGGTTTTGGTTGTTTTCCATTACAGTTGAGTATCTCCTCAGAGCGGGTGGGGTCATGTTGTTGATATGCTGACTTTACTTTTTAAATTTACTGTTTTACTTTTTTTTTTTAGTTTCTTAAGCTTTTCCCAACACTGTTTTAATGTCCGGTGGTATCCGTGAGCAGCCATCAGCTCAGAGAAGTCCTGGTATACTTTTTCATTTCCGGTCGCTCCGTCTAGCTCCCTCTGGATTCTCTCGTCAGCCACCAAGCACAGAAAAGTCTGAACCTCATCGTTGGACCATGGTCTTGATTTGTGTGTAGCCATTTATCTCGTTGATTATCACAGAAATAATAAAAACTCAGTCGTTGTTGCCGAATGTACAAATGGCAGGTTTGATTCTTGTGAAGACGTCACTCTAATGACTCATCCAGTGATGTTATGGTCTGGCCTGCAGTCCATTGATGTCACATTTTCAGCTTGACTCAGCTCGCTTGGAACCCGTGCTGAGTAGGTGCTAAAAAAAGTACCTAGTACCAGGTACTGCCACCTAGTGGAAAACCCTCCCAACCGAGTCGAACCGAGTAGGTGCTAGTGGAAAAGGGCCATTAGTTACAACCTATGCCCACAATATATGGAATTTGGAAGTTCAGCCAGCGCATCATTCCACCCCAGTGCAAAATGGCACCTACTTTGTGCCCATTGCCATTAGACTGCATAACAGCCAGAGATACTACCTGACACAGCACTGACCCAACACTCCCACTGACAGTCATTGGACTTAGTGTTTGGACTTCTGGTGTACTGATTTAGTCATCACTGCTGCCACTATTTCCCTGAAAAAAATCTTAATATGCCTTACTGCTCCTTGAGTATACTTTTGTGGTCATGTTGCACTGATGACCGTGTGTCACCTTTTATCACCTGCCATGTGACTTGCCCAACTGCCATGCTGACCTGCATTTTTTCATTATCATAAACTGTCCGTGCTGTCCTAACTAGTGTGAAGTGTCCGGGACAATATCTGTTGTATTGTTCTCTTGCATCATCATAATGTCAACACTACTGTTGTTTTTTGTTTCTTGAGTCAGTCGCCGTCTTTCTCAGCCCCACTTCATCATGGCTGTATTTTCCTTCCTTATTTTTCTTTTTACACCTCACCCCGTCTGTGTCTTTAGGTGTGGGTGTAAAAGGGACCACATTCCCGGTGGGGACAGTTAAGTCGCTTGCAAGGGGAAGCAGTCAGACCCCAAACCTCCAAATGAGTGTCATCTTTCTTCCTCCTCACGAGTGGTGGTTGGCTTGTCCCTTCTTCACCACTGCGCTCTGGGCTGGGCTGAGCCTGAAGGGCTACGAAAATGAAACACTGCAGGGACCCTAAAAGCATCCACTCCTGCTCTTAGTCTGACTGCAAACATGTATATGGAATTACAAATCTCATATACAGCATGTAGAAATATTGTTTTCCGCAACACACACGCTTGCTCCAAGGCCAAACTATGTTTTTTTTTTCTAATAGTGCTTTTTTCCTTGTATGGAAATAATACTTGCTGGAATATAATTAAACTCTGTATACCATTAGCTCTGCAGTTCTTAGATGCCTAAACTATTTAAATTACACAGCAGAAAAAACTCATTAGAAATAATCACAAACCTCGATGTGAGCAGTGTCATGCTGGAGTGTTTTTTTTCTACCAAACTACAGCTGCCAGCCAAAGCAGCATCTACCTAACATGATGCCAAATTCCTGTTGGGCCTTGTCATAACCACCCAGCCAGCATGTCCATGTGGGCCACACCAAAGGTTAAATCTGAGCTGTCTTATGGGTCCCATCTGTGTTTGCCCACGAGGACTTTACCTGTTTACCTACAGTCGTGCTCATAAGTTTACTTACCCTGGAGGTATGTAAACTTATGAGCACAACTGTATTTTCAACTTATTTTCTCATAAATTTGCTATTTTCTTGTAAATTTGTGACTTTCCCCCTTAATTTGAGACATTTTTCTTGAAAATGTGAAACTTTCTCATAAATTTGCAATTTTTTTTACTGTAAACCTTTTTACTGTAAATTTACAACTTTCTGTCCAGCCCAGTCTCACAAAAAAACGTCAAATTGCACGTTTTGTCACTCAGAGAAATCATACACAGACACATAAAAAAGAGTTTTCACATGCAGTGGATACGTGGCGTTTACAGCTTTAAGAAAGGTGTCTAACGGCAGCTTAACGTTTGCGTTCCTGTCACTTTTTTGTCTTTCACCATCAAACAACTACTCCACAACTTGCTGCCTAACCCTAACCTCACAGGAACCTTTCATGAGTGGAGTGAAAAACAAACTAAGGAAAAAAAACGAACAAAAAAGTCACTCACAGATGAAAGCGGAACTCAAACTCGTGTGTTTTTATGTCGCTGCTTGAACGTCTGATTGCACGTACACGGACAGCGGAGGTGCAGCATGTATGTGTAGGTGCAGCATGGTTTAAGTTTTTCTCTCACCAACAGAATTGATCATTTCAGACTAAAAGCTGATACTTTCAAATTTTTTTCATAAAGTTACATTTGAAACATTTCTTTTCTACAAAGTTAAAGGGCCTATATCATGCAAAATCAACTTTTTTGAGCTTTTAAGCATGTTATAATGTTAATTCCTCACCAAAAACACCCCCAAAGTGTTATTTTGCTCCATTCAGGCATCTCTGAGTATTCCTCCTCAACCCTGTTCTCTGAGCTGCTGCTCCGCCCTGTCCCTGATAATGACTGGGTCCCCACGTTCATACGTATGAACGTGGGTGAGCCGCCCACTCCAGGAAGTGCCTGTGCTGCCAGCACCGCCCCCAGGCTAACGCACACACCCACTTTCTCCACGCAGCTAACGGAGCGGTGATCGGCAAAACTCTTTCACTTTAGCATTGACGCTGTGAAGAAGTAGTTCCTCTCGCACCTAATCTGCTCAGTGACAAATGTTTGCTTTTTTACGTAATGTAGCCACTCGTGTGACTTATTTAATGCTTTGCATAAGGCCTCACATATTAGATAAGAACAAAGACAGAGTTTCCTTGGAGATAACAGGATACTGTGAAAGGGTAACCTTTGGTATGCAGAGACTGTGAGGGGGATGCTATGGGATTTAAGAGGAAAGGCATTGTTACTTGTTATTATGATGCAATGTGACTTGTGAGCTGTGAGAGTTGTTACTTGTGATTATAATGCAATGTGACTTGTGAGCTGTGAGAGTCCTGGGTATATAAGGAACGAGGTTTTTCTGTGATGTTCTCTTTTCTACTTTGCTCATGTTGGAGCGTGTAATAAACTGCCTTGAGATGAAACTTGCCTCATTATTACACTCTCCACACTGGTGACCCCGACGTGATATGAATACGCAACCTTCTCAGTCGAGGAGAGAGCAGAGAGACTCCTGGTGCTGACCGAGTTGGGAGATGGCACGCCCATTGACCTGATGGAGAAGATGCTGAGGTTGAAAGGCTCGGACGATGACCACTTCATCTTTACCCACATTTTCCTCAGGACCCTACCGTCAGTGACGAGGGCGACCCTGGCCGGTTCGCCGTTGTTGGCCCAGCGGGACTTCCGTGCGCTGGCCCGGGAGGTGCATCGGATTCTCAACGCCAGCAGGCAGCGCGCGGCCACGGCGGCAGCGACAGAGCTCGGCGCGACGGCCGGAGATGGCAGGGAGCCAAGGACAGTGGTAGCAGAGCCACCGACGACAGCGGCGGCGGGGGCCAAGGAACGCGGAAGAGACACCCTTTGTTTCTACCATTGCCGTTTTGCAGAGAAGGCACGCAAATGTATACCACCGTGCCAGTTCAAGCGCTCGGGAAACGCCAAGACCGGGGGGTCGGTAGCAGCTGCGACCCTCGGGGAGGAGAACAAGCTGCTCTACTTGACGGACGCACGCTCGGGAAGGCATTTCCTCGTGGACACAGGCGCCCAGCTGAGTTTCATCACGCCTTCCTCCGCTGACCGGCTGGCAGGTTCCAGCGGTCCCGAGATGGCAGCAGCGAACGGCTTGAGGATTAAGACCTTTGGTGAGAGGACTCTGCTTCTGTCTTTACACGGCCGTACATTTGAGTGGACTTTTGTCATAGCAACATTGAATTTCAATATATTGGGGGCTGATTTTTTGTGCTCACATGGTTTTTTGGTTGATGTCGCTAACAGGCGCCTGGTTAATGCACTTTCTTTTGATTCTATCCCCTGTACAGCGCGAGAGGCCCAACCAATAGCACAAGCCAACGTCACAGCTGCAAGCGGTAAGTTCCACACACTGCTCACTCAGTTCCCAGCACTCACGGTCCCCACGTTTTCGGCAACCGTCGCTAAGCACGGGGTGGAGCATTTTATTACCACAACCGGACTGCCTGTTTTTCCAAAAGCTCGGCGCTTGGACGCAGCTAAACTGGCCATAGCACGCGAGGAGTTCGCCAACCTGGAGAGGTTAGGCATCGTCAGACGTTCAAACAGCCCATGGGCTTCCCCGCTTCACATGGTCCCGAAAGCCGACGGCTCATGGCAACCGTGCGGGGATTTTCGTAGGTTGAACAACGCCACAGCGCATGACCGCTACCCAATCCCGCATATCCAGGATTTTTCCGTTCATTTGGCAGGGGTGCGCGTTTTTTCTAAAATAGACTTGGTCCGCGGTTACCACCAAGTCCCAGTGCGCGCTGAGCACATACCCAAAACAGCGGTGATAACTCCATTTGGCCTTTTCGAGTTTTTGCGCATGCCATTCGGGCTTAAAGGGGCTGCACAGACGTTTCAACGCATGATGGACGCAGTGCTGCGCGATCTCCCTTTCGTGTTCGTCTACTTGGACGATATTTTGGTAGCCAGCGCGTCCGCAGACGAACACGAAAGCCACCTCGCGGCAGTTTTCCGAAGGTTGGGAGAGCACGGGTTAATAATCAACCCAGTGAAATGTCAGTTCGGGGTGACGCAGATCGATTTTTTAGGACACCAAGTTTCCCCTGAAGGAGCGGTTCCGCTGCCTGACAAAGTGCGTGCGGTGGCAGATTTCCCCCGGCCGCAGACGGTCAGGGCGTTACAGGAGTTTTTGGGAATGGTGAATTTTTATAACCATTTCCTTCCTGGTGCAGCGCAACTCATGCAACCGCTGTATGCTGCACTCAAAAAACAGAAACCCACGAATAAGATCGAGTGGTCCCCGGAGCGGGAGCGAGCGTTCTCGGAAGTCATAACAGCCCTGGCAAACGCTGCATTGTTGGCGCATCCGGACCCAACGGCCCGTGTAGCGCTCACCACTGATGCATCTGACGTGGCCATAGGGGCGGTCGTGGAGCAGCAGGTAGCCGGAGCTTGGCAACCGCTCGCCTTTTTCAGCAGGACCTTGCGCAATAGTGAGCATAAATACAGCGCATTTGACAGGGAGTTGCTGGCTCTCCATTTGGCCATTCGCCACTTCCAGTTCTGGCTAGAAGGGTGCTGTTTCACCGCGTTCATCGACCACAAGCCGCTAACATTCGCGATGGCCAAAGTTTCAGAGCCTTGGTCGGACCAGCAACAGAGGCAGTTAGCCGCGATCTCAGAGTTTACTACCGATATTCAGCACGTGTCGGGTAAACTGAACGTAGTGGCGGACTGCCTCTCGCGCGCCGTGGCTGCCCCCGTCCGCGTGGGGATAGATTACACAGCCATGGCCGCGGAGCAAGGTAGTGACGCGGATGTGCGCGCGCTCCAGTCTGGACCAACAGGGTTAAGGCTGGAGAGCAAGGTGCTGCAAGACGGTATGCCCCCATTAATTTGCGATGTGGTGCCGGCAGCGTGGCGCCGCCGCGTTTTCAACTCGATTCATTCTTTGGCGCACCCGGGGGTTCGCACGTCGGTCAAAATGGTAGCGGAAAAATTCGTGTGGCCCGGCCTTCGCAAACAAGTTAAAGAGTGGGCGGCAGCCTGCATGGCGTGCCAACAGGCTAAGGTACACAGACACACGAAGGCTCCATTGGAGCCATTCCTCATTCCTGCCAAGAGGTTCGACCACGTTCACGTGGACCTCGTGGGCCCCCTCTCGCCATCACAGGGGTACATGCACCTTCTGACAATGGTGGACCGCACCACGCACTGGCCGGAGGCGGTCCCTTTGGCGTCAACCACAGCCGAGGAGGTGGCGCGCGCGTTTGTAACGGCATGGGTGGCGCGTTTTGGAGTCCCGTCGGACATTACATCCAACAGAGGCCCGCAATTTGTTTCCGAGCTTTGGTCAACAATGGCCCGCAGCCTAGGTGTCACAATTCACCGTACAACCGCGTATAATCCGCAGGCTAATGGGTTGTGCGAACGTTTTCACAGGTCATTGAAAGCAGCTCTTAGAGTGTCACTGACGGATGCAAATTGGGTGGACAAGCTTCCGTGGGTTTTATTAGGGTTGCGTTCTACACCTAAAGAAGACTTAGAGGCTTCCCCAGCTGAACTCATTTTTGCGCAGCCACTGCGGCTGCCCGGGGGGTTTCTCCCGGATAACCCTGCGCCAGGCAGCTCCCCGTCCCAGCTGTTGCAGCGTAGCATCGACACAGCTACGCTGCCGGGCCCTGCCCACCACAGTTTTCCGCGCGTTTTTGTGCCTAAAGCTTTGAAGAACGCAGAGTTTGTTTTTGTCAGACATGATGCTCATCGCCCCCCGCTGCGACCGCCTTATGATGGACTGTTCAGAGTGTTGGAAACAGGGGACAAGCATTTTTTGCTAGATTTGGGGGGTAGGACGGAAAAGGTTGGCATAAACAGACTCAAACCTGCTTTTGTGGTGGCGGACGAGCAAGTGCTGTTGGCAAGGGCCCCTCGGCGCGGCAGACCACAACGGGGTGCTTCCCAGAGTAATTTTCCCCCAGAACACCCGTAGGGTCTAACGAAGGGTTTACACCCCCAGACAACAGCTCCTCAGCATGACAGCGCCGCTGAGGAGGTGAATCCTGGTTACAGCAGATACGGGAGAAGACTGAAGCCCAAGCAGCATGTGGACTGATGTTTAATGATTCTATCATGGCATGCAGACTATTATTCTCTTGTTCAATCTAAATGTTTGGGGGGGGGGGGGTTGTAGTCACTCGTGTGACTTATTTAATGCTTTGCATAAGGCCTCACATATTAGATAAGAACAAAGACAGAGTTTCCTTGGAGATAACAGGATACTGTGAAAGGGTAACCTTTGGTATGCAGAGACTGTGAGGGGGATGCTATGGGATTTAAGAGGAAAGGCATTGTTACTTGTTATTATAATGCAATGTGACTTGTGAGCTGTGAGAGTCCTGGGTATATAAGGGACGAGGTTTTTCTGTGATGTTCTCTTTTCTACTTTGCTCATGTTGGAGCGTGTAATAAACTGCCTTGAGATGAAACTTGCCTCATTATTACACTCTCCACAGTAAGACAATGTCTTCTAAGTGGCGTAAATGTGTCTTTGGCTGTGAGAGATTTAGGAGTTTGTTCAGCCTTCCTTGTTTTCGTGGGCGGAACCCAGCGACACACTGCAGCAGCCGGCTCAGGGGTTACGTCATGAAATTGGTGGCAGCCACAAGAAGGAGAGGCAGAGCCTCAGAGATCGAGGCATCTTACTTCCGGGCTCGCGAAAATAACTCACATTTCATAAGAAATTCATTCTCCGGTGTACCAAAGGTAATATACTATCACATACATGTACATGCATATAGTTTACTCTGAAAGGCTTAAAATAGCATGATATAGGCCCTTTAAAGATTTCATCTTGACATGTTGTTAATGGGGACTTAAATTCTAACATGAATACAAACAGAGAAGCCACACCTTTTAAAAAGAAATCTGTTTTTACCCTCTACCATTCTGAATCCCACTATGCTCACTTACAGCAAACTTGTTGGACATGATTTAGCAGAACTACACCAGTTTCCCCACCATGTTAAAAGTCATTTAAAGACATGAAATGAAAGCTCTTCACAACTTTGAATCTAGAAAAGATAATCCGACCAGCTGATGAAGGTGGATCTGTTGTGGTTATGGGATGTGAGCAGTACAGCTCCAGCATAAGTCAACTGTCTGAGATAGGCTATTATACACCTTGGAAGCTAAATCCTACTGAAAATTTTAAAAACAAAATTTCTGAATATATCAAACGCATTCAAGACAGGTTGGATAACTGAAAAAGAAAAGGACTTCTTGATTGTTGAACATCCTGTCTGTCCTGTCTTCTATGGCCTGCTTAAAATACATAAGTCTGCTACTAATCCCCCCTTCGTCCTATTGTGGAAAGTATTGGCAGTCTTACAGAGTCTTTATCTCAATATGTTGACTTCTTTGCTAAGAAATTTGTCTCTGATCTTCCATCTTTCCTCAGGGACACAGGTGATAGACTCAATACACTGAAAGACTTCAGATATGAACCAAACAATATTCTCATCACACTAGATGTGCAAAGCTTAAATATTTGTATTGTAGCACCTTGGGGGAGTCAGATTATTTAGCATCTCAGACAAGAGACAGTGGATAAGCATGGGAGAACAATGCTCAGGAGGTTCCTGGCGAGATAGCAGGAAGGAGTCAAGGATGTAGGGGGTTGAATGCAGTGTAATGCAAATGTCATGTTGTGTGTGTAGAAATGCCATGAAACTTGTGAGGAGAGATTTGGGTAAAAAGAGAGTGCCTGCTGAAATGAATCAGTCTGTTCTGTGCTTGAGAGATGTGAAGTGTGTAATAAACCGTCTGCCATGAGTCAGCCTCTTATTTGACACACTCCACACTGGTGACCCAAGACGTATTATGGAACACGAGGCAAGAACCCCGGAGCAGGCCCGGTCAGGAAGCTCCAGCGAGGCGGCAGCCATCCCACAGACAGCCAGGACTGGAACCCCCAGCAACGCGTGTGCGGTTTCAGTCAAGCTACCGGATTTCTGGCAGCACAACCCGCGCTCTTGGTTCCACCACACCGAGGCCCAGTTCGCCCTCCGGGGAGTAACGGCAGACAACACCAGATTCTACCATGTGGTCGCAGCGCTGGACGCCCGCACAGCTCAGCAGGTAGCGAGCCTGCTCGATCAGCCTCCAGCCAGCAACAAATACGAGGCGCTCAAGGCTGCGCTCACCCGGCGCTACACGCTCTCGGACTGTGAGAGAGCGGAGAGGCTCCTGACACGGGCCGAGTTAGGAGATGGTTCGGCCGTAGACCTGATTGAGAAGATGCTGGCGTTAATGGGCACGGACGACGGGCACTTTCTGTTTGCCCACCTTTTCCTCCAGAACCTTCCAACAGTGGCGAGAGCGGTTCTGGCCAATTCGCCGTTGCTGGCCACGCGCGACTACCGTGCGCTAGCCCAGGAGGCAGACCAGATCATCCTCACCACCAGGGCGATCACAGTCAACGCGGCAGCGGTGGAGCCCAGCGAGACGACCAGAGGAGGCGAGGAGCCACCGACGGTAGCAGCAGCGGGGGCCAAGGAGCGCCAGAGAGACACGCTCTGCTTCTACCACCACCGCTTCGGACAGAATGCATGCAGATGTGCGCCACCGTGCCAATTCAAGCTCTCCGGAAAACACCAAGGTCAGCGGTCGGTAGCAGCTGCGACCCTCGGTGAAGAGAACAAGCTGCTCTACTTGACGGATGCACGCTCGGGGAGGCGTTTTCTCGTGGACACCAGAGCCCAGAAGAGTTTCATCCTGCCGACCTACGCTGACCGGCTGGCAGGACCTAGTGGCCCCGAGATGTCAGCAAACGGCTCGGATATTAAGACCAACAGCACAGGCCAACGTCACAGCTCCAGGCGGTAAGTTCCACACACTGCTCACTCAGTTCCCAGCACTCACGGTCCCGACATTTTCAGCGGCCATCGCTAAACACAGGGTGGAGCACTTTATCACCACCACCGGGCCGTCTGTTTTTGCAAGACCTTGGCGCTTGGACGCAGCTAAACTGGCCATAGCACGCGAGGAGTTTGCCAACCTGGAAAGGTTGGGCATCATCAGGCGTTCGAACAGCCCATGGGCATCCCCGCTACACATGGTCCCTAAGGCTGAGGGATCGTGGCGACCATGTGGGGATTTCCGCAGGTTGAACAACGCCACAGCGCATGACCGCTACCCAATTCCCCACATACAGGATTTTTCCGTTCACCTCGCCGGAGCACGCATTTTTTCTAAAATAGACCTGGTCCGCGGTTACCACCAAGCTCCAGTGCGCGTGGAGGACGTACCCAAAACAGCGGTAATAACTCCGTTCGGTCTATTCGAGTTCCTGCGCATGCCATTCGGGTTAAAAGGAGCGGCACAGACATTCCAGCGCATGATGGATGCAGTGCTGCGCGATCTCCCGTTCGTGTTTGTCTACCTGGACGATATCCTGGTAGCCAGTGCATCCGAAGACAAACACGAAACCCACCTCACGATGGTTTTCCGGAGGTTGGAGGAGCACGGGTTAATAATCAACCTAGCGAAATGCCAGTTCGGCGTGACGCAGATTGATTTTTTGGGGCACCGCGTCTCTCCTGAAGGAGCGATCCCACTGCCCGTCAAAGTGCGCGCCATTGCGGATTTTCCCCGGCCTCAGACGGTCAGGGCGCTGCAGGAATTTTGGGGGATGGTGAACTTTTATAACCGTTTCCTTCCCCAAGCGGCGCAGCTCATGCAACCATTGTACGCCGCGCTCAAGAAACAGAAACCCGCGGATGGGGTCGAATGGACCCCAGAGCGAGAGCGGGCGTTCTCGGAAGTTAAAGCAGCCCTGGCAAACGCCGCACTGCTGGCGCATCCGGACCCGGCGGCCCGGATAGCGCTCACCACCGACGCTTCAGACGTGGCCATAGGGGCTGTCGTGGAGCAGCGCGTTGCCGGGGCTTGGCAACCGCTCGCATTTTTCAGCAGAACTTTTCGCGACAGCGAACGTAAATACAGCGCGTTCGACAGAGAGTTGCTGGCTCTCCACCTGGTCATTCGCCACTTCCAGTTCTGGCTGGAAGGGCGCAGCTTCACCGCGTTCGTGGACCACAAGCCACTAACATTCGCAATGGCCAAGGTTTCAGAACCGTGGTCGGGCCGGCAGCAGAGACAGCTCCGCGATCTCAGAGTTTACTACCGATATTCAGCATGTGTCGGGTAAACTGAATGTGGTGGCGGACTGCCTCTTGCGCGCCGTGGTGGCCCCGGTCTGTGTGGGGATAGATTACGCAGCCATGGCCGCGGAGCAGATTAGCGATGCAGACGTGCGCACGCTCCAGTCTGGACCAACAGGGTTAAGGCTGGAGAGCAGGGTGCTGCAAGATGGCGGCCCCCCCCAACCTGCGATGTCTCCACGGGACGCCCGCGTCCGGTGGTCCCGGTCGCGTGGCACCGCCGTGTGTTTGAGTCGGTTCACACTCTGGCGCACCCAGGAGTGCGCACGTCGGTCAAAATGGTGGGAGAGAAGTTTGTGTGGCCGAACCTACGCAAACAAGTAAAAGAGTGGGCTGCAGCCTGCGTGGCGTGCCAACAAGCCAAGGTACACAGACACACGAAGGCTCCCTTGGAGCCGTTTCGTATCCCGGCTAAGAGGTTCAACCATGTTCACATGGACCTAGTGGGCCCCCTCCCGCCATCACAGGGGTGCACGCACCTCCTGACAGTGGTGGACCGCACCACGCGCTGGCCAGAAGCAGTCCTGCTGGCGGCAACCACGTCCGCGGACGTAGCACGCGCTTTTTTAACAGCACGGGTGGCGCGTTTTGGAGTCCCGTTGGACATTACGTCCGACAGGGGCCCTCAATTTGTTTCCGAACTCTGGTCCGCGATGGCCCGCAGCCTGGGGGTTACAATTCACCGCACAACTGCATACAACCCACAGGCCAATGGTTTATGCAAGCGTTTTCATAGATCACTGAAAGCAGCGCTCAGGGCTTCACTGACGGATGCAAATTGGGTAGACAGGCTGCCATGGGTTTTATTGGGGTTGCGCTCCGCGCCGAAAGAAGATCTGGAAGCTTCACCGGCAGAGCTGGTTTTTGCGCAGTCCCTACAGCTGCCCGGGGAATTTCTGCCAGATAATCCCGCGCCGGACAGCTGCCCGTCTCAGCTTTTGCAGCGTAGCGCAAACACAGGCACGCTGCCGGGCCCGGCCCACCACAGTTTTCTGCGTGTTTTCGTGCCTAAAACTTTGAAGAACGTGGAGTTTGTGTTCGTCAGACACGACGCCCACCGCCCTCCATTGCGCCCACCATATGATGGACCGTTCAGAGTGTTGGAAACAGGGGATAAGCATTTTTTGCTAGACTTGGGGGGTAGGCGGGAAAAAATTGGCATAGACAGACTCAAACCCGCTTTCGTTGTGGCGGACGAGCAAGTGCTGTTGGCTAGGGCCCCTCGGCGTGGAAGACCCCCACGGAGAGCTCCCCAGGGAAACGATTCACCAGAGCAGCCACACGGACAGACCGAAGTGGCCCCCCCCTCGCCACGGCCCACCCGCAGTCAGACACACTCCCAGCAGTCCCCCACCAGCACAGCAGCGCCACGGAGGCAGTAAACCTCAGTTACAGCAGATACGGGAGGAGACGGAAGCCGAAACAGCATGTGGACTGATGTTCTATTGTTCTAAGATGCTGGGGGGGAAGTGTAGCACCTTGGGGGAGTCAGATTATTTAGCATCTCAGACAAGAGACAGTGGATAAGCATGGGAGAACAATGCTCAGGAGGTTCCTGGCGAGATAGCAGGAAGGAGTCAAGGACGTAGGGGGTTGAATGCAGTGTAATGCAAATGTCATGTTGTGTGTGTAGAAATGCCATGAGACTTGTGAAGAGAGATTTGGGTAAAAAGAGAGTGCCTGCTGAAATGAATCAGTCTGTTCTGTGCTTGAGAGATGTGAAGTGTGTAATAAACCGTCTGCCATGAGTCAGCCTCTTATTTCACACACTCCACAGTATACCCCATGAAACTGGTTTTGCTGCTCTGGCCCATTATTTGACTAAACGCCTTCAAGAGATTTTGCCTCCTACTGAATTTTTACTTTCTCTGTCTGAGATGATCCTTAGCATGAACTTTTTCAGGTCTGCTGACTCCTACTATTTGCAGTCCTGTGGTACAGCAATGGGCAGTGCTTTTGTACCATCCTATGCCTGTCTTGTTATGGGCCTCTGGGAAGAAAAGATTATCTACAAATCTCCTCAAAGTTCTTTTTTTTTTTTTCAAAAATTGCCCTATGGAAAAGATATACTAATGACATCTTGGTTATCTGGCAAAGAAATAGTGAAGAGTTAACTGGCTTCTTGAAATATATCAGTTCTACTATAAATTACTCATTTTCCATGGAACAGAATAATAAATCTGTCCATTTTCTCGATTTGACACTGTTATGATCGGTCTGACGATCATGCTCACACTTTGTTATTTTGATATCTTTGTGTCTTCCCTTGTTATTATTTGCATTTACTGTCTTCTGTGATTAGTTCTTTGTTATTGTTATTATTATTATTATTATTATTATTATTATTATTATTATTATTATTATTATTATTATTATCATCATCATGGTTATGTTTGTTTTGATTTTCATGGTTATGTTGTCATGTCTTACTCCTGTCTTGATTTTTTTTGGTTGGGCTTTTATGTTGACAGCGCCTTTTGTTATTTTATGGTCTGTTAAGTGTTCACAGCTGCCTTGGGGTTTCTGATTATTGATTGTGCATGGCTGTCATTGATTTGCTGCACTATACCACGTTTGTGACTGTGATTATCCTTGCGTTTTGCCACGCCATGCTTTGCCACATTTTTGCCACATCTTGAGGATCTAGTTTTTGAGTTTTTCCTGCCACTGTGTTTTATATTGCTCCTCAATAAAACACCAAAAATACAGTTCCACATCTGGGTCCTGTCTCTCAACTTTCTGCCACAGATGGATGCAACCATAACAGAAGATCGTCGCCAGTTGGACCCAGCAGTCTGTGTTTGTGTCAGCATGAATGACTGTTGCCGTAGTGAGGAGCAGCTGTGGGCCGCAAGGGAACCATGGGACCTGGTTGCCACAGCTCGCAGCTGCAGTGACAGGAAGGAGGAACTCGGCCTCTGGGGAACGGCGACCCAGGTGCTGGAGTGTACTCTGGGCCTGCGGGCGCTTCCCTGGGTACAGGAGCTACCCATCTTCCTCGTCACCTCAGGGGCATTCTACCAGCCATCTTCTGTCTCCCTGCCTGGGGCCAGTGAGGAGAGGTGGAAGGAGCGATGGAGAGCTCCACGGCAACACCGCTCACCACAGCACCCAGTTTCAGCACCAGCACCCTCACCTCCTTGTCACTCTGGGGTTCAGGCACCCAGAGCAGCAGCCTCACTTCCTCACCAGGCGATCTCCAGAGCCTACTGCAGGGGTTTGCCTGGATCTGCAGCGGCAGCGGAGTGGGATACAAGGCAACCTGTTCATTTTTTTAACCCCTTAAACTGGCAAGATTTCATGGACAGATTGCCCCCCCCGCCCTCACTGGCACAGGCGTAGTGCTGCGCCTGTCATGTGATGTTATATGATGTGGCCAAAAACTCCCCAGTTGATTTAAGTTGTACAAAAGATTCCACCTCACAAGGTGGCAGACACGTATAACTTACTGCTCTTGCCTTGGAGGAATTATGGCAGACATAGAACCATCCTGAAACCTTGCCAGAGAGAAGAGTTTGTAAACAAATCTAGATCTTACTCAGTTGCAAGACAGAGGAGGCATTTGCTCCCAAATTTGCCAACTATGATTCTAAAAAGAGATTATTTAGCTTATGAAGGTAAATGTCTACATTTTGTTATAACAGAGGGTGTGCGAAGCTGGCTGATGTTCACCTGCTGTCAACCGCAGCGCCATGTGACTGGGAAGAACAATCACGCCGGTTCCATGTCGTTATATACGATAAATAGCAGCAGAATAAAAGCAAAATTGAGGTGGAATAATCATAACAGTTTCTGGATGTGTGGGGGGGAAATAAAATGACTGACAGAAGAGAAAATAACGACAGGATGCTGCAAAAGAACAAAGCGAGCAAGCCGCCCAGCCAGCGGTAAGTCTGATGAATTTCTCTGTTTGTTGACATTCTGCTAATGTTCTGGTTCATATACTTTGAAGAGAATATAACAAAAAAAAAACCAAAACAAGAAACGGTGACAAAAAAACAAAACCATTCTTTGTGTAAATATGTCCAAAAGTCCACTTTTGACCGAAAGTTGTGTAACTCGATATAGCTGCCGTGGCATTTTGTAAATTAGATGCATAAATTTACTCCTATCTGAAACTTTGGATCATATTCTGCATCTTTCTAATTGACAGTTAGCCATTATCTCTTACCACTTTCAAGTTATAGCCTTGGAAATCTCTGACATCTGAACTGAATAGTTTCTTGAAAAAAATCTTGACCACTAGGGGCTTATGGAACAACTTGGCACCTGTGCCATCTAGAAATGATAGGGCTTGCCTTGTTTCCAGTGTTGGGGGGGGGAGCTCGACGGTGGCCGTCTGCCGCTGTTGAACCCTCGCCACCTGTTTCTGCCATTGTCTCTGCTGCTGTCCCCATCCACCCATCCTCACATGCTTATCATCTCTCTGTTCCACCAAGCACCACGCCAGAGAGGATGTATGCCTCCACACATGGGTTCCCGGCAGCTGTAGCTTCCAGGACTGGTGATCAGTCAGCTGCAGTTTTTGCCACATCTGGGGTTCCACCAGCACCTGTCTCCACGTCTGGGGTTCTGCCCGCTCCTGTTGCCATGCCTGGTCCTCCAGTGCCGGCCCGACGTCGCCCTTGCCCTCCAGTGCCAGATCCACGTGGCTCCCTAGCTCCAGTGCCCGCTGCTTCGTCTGGTGTCACATCAGCTGTCACTGCTGTGGTTACATCATCGGAGGCCATCATCGCTTCAGCAGCAGAGTTGCCAGGGAATCTGAGAGATAGACTGGTGCATTCTGAAACTGGGAAACAACTTAAGTCTGTCTCCTGTTCACAGGCTGCTCTAACAGGCTTTTATCACTGTGGTCATTGTGTTCAGTGCTCTAATTCATCAGACACCAAGTACTTTTCACACCCCCGGACTGATAAAAATACTACATTAGATCTTTTATTAATTGCAATAGCACATATGTGATTTACTTGTTAAAATGTCCATGTGGCCTGGTCTATGTGGGACAAACAAAAAGAGCTTTAAAAGTAAGAATATCAGAACACAAGAATGCAATTCGCACTAAAAATTTAGACGGCGCCATTGCTCGCTATTATGTTCAGGCCAACCATGGTTCCCCAGCTTCACTTTAATTCTGGAGAATTGAGAGAATTATGCTTCCCCCTAGAGGTGGAGACATTATCAAGACTTTGCTCTGCAGGGAAGCTACTGGATCCATACTCTAAACACAGCGGAGCCCTTTGGACCCAATGAGGAGCTTTGACTATCCTGTGTTTTTTTGTGAAATGTTTTTATACTATTTAAAAATATTTGAAAGTGTCTTGAAGATGTCATGTTATGTCATGTTACTTTTGCTTTTAGAAGTGTGTCTATCATTGGTTGGGGCAGGTCAAGTTTGTGTGGCAGCACCCACCCCACACATCAGCCAATGGAGTTGAACTTATTTGGTCTTAATATCCAATGAGTTTCTCGCACATGGTCTATTGTCTATCTAACGGCAGCCATTTTGTCCAGTTTTATGTCACTCTTTGATTGTAATGATAAGGAATTCCTTATTATTAATGTATATACGCCATTTGAGTGTCAACAGAATGAGGATGAATATTTAAATAAGCTTGCTTTTTTTAATTCTTATATGCAAGATTATAATAATACTTGTATTTTTATTATGGGGGACTTGAATGCAGACATATCTGACACTGACTCCTTATTTGCAAAACATATGTATCATTTTTGTTATGAGAATAACTTAATTTTGTCAAGTAAGGTGTTAATGCCTTCTGATAGTTATAGCTATATAAGTGAGGCTTGGCACACTACGTCCTGGCTAGATCATTGCATCAGCACTGGTGATGCACATGCCTCTTTGGGTGGCATCAGTATTTATTATGGGTTAGCAATGTCTGATCATATACCGTTTGAGATGATAATTAATGTTGACTGTCTACCTGCACTTTGTCAAAATGTCAGTCAGGATGAGGTGGGAAAATTAGACTGGGACACTCTTTCTGAGGAAGAAATTGTAGAATATTGTGTTCGTACAGATAAATCCTTGAGTAAAATATGTCTTCCTAGAGATGCTGTAATGTGCAGCGATGTGAACTGTAGCATTGTCGAGCATAAGAAAGACCTTTGTAGTTTGTACAATGCTATAGTTAACTCCCTGTATAAGGACAGTAAGCCTTATTATAGGAAGATACGTAAAACACATAATGTTAGACCTGGCTGGAATGAGGCCGTAGCTGTGCCTTATTCTGAAGCTCGGGAAGCATAAAAAGCCTGGGTGGTGGCTGGGAGACCCAGACAAGGGCCAGAATTTGAGATGAAGAAATGTACAAATGCAAAGTTTAAGTATGCTATTCGTCATATTACTAAAAATGAGCAGCTAATGAGAAGTAATTCCTTGGCCAAGAAATTGTTAGATAAGAATGTCACAGATTTTTGGAAGGAGCTGAGACGGATTAGTAACAGTAAAACGTCTTTGCCCTGTACCTTGGAAGGCATTTCAGGTACAGAAAATATTGTGGATTTATGGCGGCAGCATTTTCATTCATTATTTAATTCAACTAAGGATGAAACTTATAAGGTAGGGAAAGTAGAAAGGGACGATTCGCTCCTGATTGACACTTATGCAGTGACCAAAGCCATTAGAGAGTCATCAGATAACAAAGCGAGTGGTTTAGACTGTATTTCTGCTGAGCATCTTAATTATGCTAGCTCAAGAATTGCTCCTCTTCTTGCTGTTTCACCAGCTTCATGATTCATGGGATGTTACCAGAATCATTATTGTCTGTTGTGTTGGTACCAGTCATTAAAGATAAAGCTGGCAAGCTGTGTAGCCTGGACAATTACACGCCCATAGCTATAGCCAATATAATATCTAAAGTACTGGAAAGAATCATGTTTGAAAAATTAAATGTATTCATCAAATCTACTGATCATCAATTTGGATTCAAACCCCACCATGGAACAGATCTGTGCATATATACTTTAAAAGAAATTATAAATAAGTATAGAAATCAAAATTCTTCAGTTTTTTTGTGTTTTATTGACGCCTCTAAGGCGTTTGATCGCATTAATCACAGGATATTGTTTAGGAAAATGATTGACGGGGGGTTCCCAAGTACTTAGTACGTATCCTGATTTACTGGTACGCACATCAGAAGATGCTGGTGAAACGGGGGAAGAGTCATTCATCCCCATTTGGTGAGAGCAGTGGTGTCAGACAGGGCAGTATATTGTCCCCTATTCTATTTAATCTTTATATGGATGAGTTGTCAAAACAACTGAATGCCTGTAAAACTGGGTGTTTAATAGGGAATAAGTTAGTGAATCATTTTATGTATGCTGATGATCTAGTTATTCTCAGTCCAAGTAGTGCTGGTCTTCAGGAGTTATTAAGAGTGTGTACTGCTTATGGAGAGGAAAATGACATAAAATATAATACAAATAAGAGTTGTGTGCTGATTTGCCGCACTAAAGAAGATTTGTTAATGAAATTTCCTGTCTTTGAATTGGCAGGCAGGGAATTAATTGTCAGGGATAAAATTAAATATCTGGGACTTTTGTTCAGATGAGGTGAAACTGGTTCTTTTTAAAACCTATTGTACACCTTTATACACTGCTCATTTATGGATAAATTATAGGAAACAAAGTATGCAGAAATTACAGGTTGCTTACAATGATGCTTTAAGAATTTTACTTAAAAAGCCTCGATGGTGCAGTGCTTCTGAGTTATTTGTCTCATCACGTGTAAATACACTGCATGCAGTAATAAGGAATCTCATTCATCTCATTCATCTGTCGGCTTGATGTATCTAGAAATGAAATCATTCAAGTCATGTCTAGCATTAAGCTCAGTTCTATTCGCTGTCAGTCACAGTTTAGAAGGCACTGGTACAGTAGTCTTTTTAAGTCTTTTTAAAGTCTGTACTGTTTTTGTACTTCTTTTAGTAGTTGTGTCTTATTGTTTTGTAACTTTTTGATTGTTTTTCTTATTAACTGTTTCAACTGTCTTGTTTATTTTATTTTATTTTATTTTATTTTTGATGGACCATGAGTCTGCAATAAAGGTTTTGATTGATTGATTGACTGATTGATTGATCGACTCTGAAGACACACACAGTGTCGAAACGTTAGTCCTTGCACCCATAAAGGCTGTAAATTGGACAGTGTGCTCCACACTCTCTTTCCTTAATGAGTTTGATGTCCTTGAGCTGAGAGGCACCTGTTCCACCTTCAGATGATTGGGGAGGAAGCGCAGAAGCTCCTTTTCCCACTGGACTCAATTTTGGCCCTCAATGTCACCCAGAATGTCATTTGATCTTGGTCCACCCGTTTCTTCCAGCTAAAAGGGAGTTTTTCCTCTCCACAGTCACCAAGTGCTGCTCACTGATTGTTGGGGTCATTCTGCAATTGTGGGGTTTTCCCCCCAGTTTGAAAGTGCTATGAGACGACTGTTGTGAAATGGTGCTACATAAATAAAACTGAATTGAACTGAATTAAGCTCTATGATGGTGGCCCAGTTATAATCAACATCATATATCACTCTGCCAGCCAGAAATAACTGGGCCAGATGTGGCCTGTGGGCCTTGAGGTTGACATGTATGTTCAACTGTAAGTGAAAAAAACGTACCTGGACTATTTTTGCAGTAATTAATCAAATATGAGTTTGACATTATAAATGCCCAGTCATCACACCACGGCCACCAGCCCGCTCCACCACCCGTCCCTGCCTCCTAGCTCTTTGATCCACTTAACCCCCCCACCCCCAGCACCGACTTTCATCCCACCTGGCGCGAAAAGAAAGACCGCCTCTAAACACAGTGCAGAGCGGGCCGGGCGGGCACCTCGCCATGCGTACATTTCCACATACTCTCATCACCTTTGCTGCCCCAACTCCCCAGAAGAAATACATCAGCCTGCGCTGGGCCACTGCCTGGCCCTGCCCAGCTCTGTTCCACCTCACAGCACCACTACAAAGCCGCCGCGTTAAACTGACAGGAGTGGAGACGATGCACAGCGTGACGGGAAGAGGAAGAGAGGGGCAGGTTATATATTTAACACAGCAGCGTTTAAGTGCCCAAGCAAGAGGGAGGGCACGGTCAGAAGTGTTCCGGTGAATGAAAACACGCAGCTGCATCAATGAAGCTCAGCGAGGGTGTGGAAGCCACGGCTCCTGGCCAAGTTGGAAGCTCCAGGCCTTTCCTCGTAGGGCACAAATTGTGACATGCACCAGGGGCCAAACCCAAACCACCATGACCAAGGGTGGAAGTGACATCATTCCCCGTGGCTTGGCGAGCAGGAGCGATGGCGTTATAATGCAATGGCGTCGCGCTAGAAGAGCGAGCCAAGAATCAGCTAACCACTGAGGAAAAGACATGAGGGTGCAATGACAGCGAATGAAAAGGAGGATTATTCCTGGTCATTTTGCAGAGGGGATCTTTACAAATTTACAAAAAAAAAAAAAAAACGGTACAAATTTAGGAGAAATTATTTGAAAATTTATGTTGAAAAAGTAGTATATTTACAAAAATGCTAATTTACAGAAAAAAGTTTCAAATTGATGAGGAAAAAGTGGCAAAGAAAAAATACATAAATTTGAGAAAAAAGTTACAATTTTAAGAGAAAAAACTTGTCAATATAACAAAGTTTTTATATGGTGGTTTTAGGTGGTGTTTGTCTGTTTAGCAGCATTACACAACTACTGAACCAGTTTCAATGAAATATGGTGTAAGAGTAGAGTTCAGACCAGGGAAGAACCCACTGAATTTTAAGGAAGATTCAGGGGTGAATCCAAGATTTTTTTTTTTCACTTTCTTAAGGGACACTTAATGAAGATGTCTTTCAGTTAGCCTATTAACCCCAGTTTTTATGGCTATTCTCTTTATATTTTACTCACCCTACCAGACACTTGTTATACCTCGGTGCAACAGAGGCATATGGTAATCACTCAATGTGTCTGTGTGCGGATGTGTGTGTTTTGTGTATCTGTCAGCTCACCCGGTCAAAATCAAGTGGAACTAAAGGCTTGTATCATTATATCACCATATTTTTTTTGACTTTTAATTTGCCAGAATTTCGAGATAAGCCTTTGTTTTCAAAATAAACACAAATTTACCTCACCATTATACCCTTAATGGAGCTACAAAAAAAGATATTGTAATAACTAGGCCAGGCCAGTAGAGGTCACACCGAGGCAGCTGCACATAGGTGCTTTCATTTTCCCAGAGTTGTTTTTGCTGGTCTCATTCTAGTTTATTTTTATATCGTGGCCGTGATTACCTGGTCGTCACACCGGCAGCTATCTTAGTTTAGCGAGCACTAGATGGCCCTTGACTTTACTCACGCACCCCATCCAAGATCTGTAATTACAGCAGGATCATCTACCAACACATGAGCAAAAATTTCATCTCAGATAGTGCTAATACTGATGAGCCACGATAAAAAAAAAAAAAAAATTGTAATCGCGATTAATCTTCATATGTAATTCACCTCAAACTTTTTCAAGTTTTCCATACTCTTATTAACATGGAAGTGGACAAATGTGTTTTCTTTCTGCAACTGCAAGTTTATGTAAAGCTTTTAACTTGTCAAAATGGTAACAACTATCCAGAATATTCTGCAAAAAACTTTTTAAGTACTGCAGAAATATTGCACAACTAGCAACCACTTCAGCATTATTACAGTAGTTGTTATCTTACCTGTTAGCCTTTAGCTTAGCTGTTAGCCCCCCTTGTTAGCTGCACTTCCACCTTTCCTCTCTTCTCCGTCAGCCTCCTCTCTTCTCTCCAGCGTTCAAGTCCAGACTGTGCATTGATACAGTCCATATGTCCACATAGTATGACACCAATACTCCAGCAAACTGAACACACAGAATTAAATAAAATGAGGAGTTTGTGCCATGAATTTGGCTTGATGGGTCTTTGTTGAGTCATGCCATAGACTGGGGCTCCTCAAATGGTAGACCCCGGTCCGGATCTGAACAGCGAGGCTCTTCCGTTCAAACCCTGAAGAGTTTTGATACAATTTGAAAAAAAAAAAAAAGCCTGTTTTGTTTTGACAGAATGAAAAAAAAAAGAACTCAAATGCTGTAATGGCTGCCAGTTTATGGCATAGGGACAGCCCTGGATGGAGTGAGGTCTTTGACGAGGTCCCGTCAAAATGCTCAGTGGAGGTAGTCAAGCACAAAAAAACACACCACACTCCCCACCTGGAATAGGGAAGAAAACAGTCATGACCACTGCTGGCGACTGGAGGACCATAGCCTGAAAAGGGCGCCCACATTCCACCTTTGATAATCAGGGTCGCCACCTGCCCCACACCACGACAAACCACAGCACCACACTCCACAGACCAGCGATCCCAACATGATGCAAAAACGAAAGCCAGGGAGCCACCATCACACATGCTACCCCTTTCTCATAAATTTGTTACTTTTTTGTTGTAAAGGAGCAACGTTTTAAATCAAATTGTGAGTTTATTCTTGTAAATTTGCTACTTTTTCACATGAATTCATTTTTTTTCTCATAAATGCACTAATTTTTTCATCATAAATCTGCAACTTTTTTGTTGTAAATTTGTAGCTTTTTTTCTTTTAAATTTGCAACATTCATATGAATGCTGCTTAAGCTTTTAATCTATGTAACACCTTAAATTTTGAGATGAGATGAGATGAGATGAGATTCAACTTTATTGTCATTACACATGTATGAATACAAGATAACGAAACGTGACTTGGCATTTGGGCACACTCTGCAGAGCGCATCCAAGGCCGGGGCAGCCGCTAGGCGCCAGTCAAATTTTCTCTCTTCATCTAGACAATGACTCAAGTTTGTTTCTATAAAGTTTTTGTTTTAAAGGGTTTGAACTCGCTGGACCCCAACCTTGACCCTGACCTCCTGCCCCAAGTATCTGAGGGTCTTATTCACGAGTGAGGGGAGAATGGAGCAGGAGATTGACAGACGGATCGGAGCAGCATCTGCAGTGATGCAGACGTTGTACCGGTCTGTTGCAGTGAAGAGGGAGCTGCGCTCTAAAGCAAAGCTGTCGATTTACCAGTCAATCTACGTTCCTACCCTCACCTATGGTCACGAGCTTTGGGTAATGACCAAAAGAATGAAATCATGGATACAAGCAGCTGAAATGAGCTTTCTCCGTAATTGCTGGACTCACCCTTAGAGGTAGGGTGAGGAGCTCAGTCATCCTGGAGAGGCTCAGAGTAGAACTGCTGCTCCTCCACATCCCTATTACAAAAATAGGGGACACTAAACACAATTTTGCCGAGAACCCAGACTGCCTGTAGTGCCGCCCTCAATCTTCACTCTGGAGAAAATGTTCTGTTTACTGTCCCCTCAACAGTGGCATGAAATATCCACCCATGCCCACCACTGCTATTAACTGAAGGAGTTCTGTGCTGTCGTGGGTTAAGGTGTTAATCAGGGAAACTGGAGGGTATCCCCCCCCCTCCCCAATCAACTGAAATGCAACATGCCTCTCCTGTGAATTTCAAAACTGCAGGTGCTAATGAAGGCGTCAGCAGATGAAAATCATTCAGTCAGCATACACTCAGTGTCGTCAGGACAATGTTTTTCTGGTCTCTTAATCCTGAGGTTGCACGTTCAATCTCCACGTCAACCATTCTGTGTCTCATCACAGCCCTGCAGAAGACAATAGCTGATGTTCACGCAGATCTGAAAACAGCAATTCACAAATTTCTTTGTTAACCCGAACAAAATGGTGAGAGTAAAGTAGCCAGAAATGGTACTCAAGCAAAAGTAGTGTTAACCTATGATATTAATCACTCAAGTTTATTTGAGCAGTAAGTAATAACATTATTCTCTGCAGTGTGTAAGGTTTTCCTCTTAAATTTGTGTCTCTTTTCTATTAAAAAGAATTTTTTTCCTCACAGTTTTGCAGGTTTCTTGCCAACTGTTCAGATAAATTAGTGAACTTATTAGTAAATTTATATTTCTTTTCTAATCCTTTTTTTCCTCATGAATTTTTGACTCTTTACTCATAAATGTGAAACATTTTTCTTATAAATCTGCACCTTTTCTCTCAGGAAGTTGTGAGATTTTTCTGCTTAAATCTGAGGGAAATTAAACTATTCACATGTACCCATTATGTAAAGCAGTGTTTTTCAACTGGGAATCCTCGGACCCCAGGGGCTCCTTGAGAGAATGTTCAGGGCCCAGCAGGAAATTGCCCAATTTCACTCATCTCAATTGGTCCAAAAAGTTGCAAACAACTTGCCGTTGTTGTGCGTTGGTGCCTGCAGTGGGCAGCAGTGGGCAGCAGCACAAACGCAATCCCTCCTCTTCTTCTTCCTCCTCTCGATGGAAAACTCACAAGGTCACCTTCACAACCCCATCTGCCATGGAAATTTAAAATTAAAAAAACGCTGACATACCTGAGCCCACATCCAGATGGGGAAAATGTCACCACCTCCCCAGAAACCGCATCCCGGAGTCAGCTGCCCCAGCCCCAAACAAGCGGTGGCTATGGAGGACTTGAACTGAGAAAAGCACCTTTGCTGTGAAAATAGCCCCCTTCGCGGTAGCGCGCGTCTGATGAGAGACATCTCCAGTAAGTGGCCATCTCATTTTCAAAACAAATTCACTCTGCCAGCAATGGCAGAACACCAACAAAGAATGGCCATCACGACAATGCATCAAGCCACCTCCTGGCCAACAAAATCAAACGTGCACAGATGCAAATTAGCATTGCCCCGAGCAAATGCATCTTCACATTGTTCTATTGAGTTTATGAAGGATAAAACTGATTTTTGATTGTGTATTATTTTATTGTTGTTTCATTTTGAAATGTGTTCTGCTCAGATGATACAATTGCTGTTTATTTTCATCAGCACTGTGTTAGCTAAGTGGAAAAAGTACTGACTGAGCTGTTGTGTAAGAGGAATGTCAAGTCAGCAGTTGATCAGTGCACCCAGATGTCTCCAAGGCCAGTCATGTAGCTCTTTCTGTTCCCACTCCCGACATAAGGAAGAACAACTCCTTCCATAATGTCTGTTTTCTATGTAGACAGATGTTGCTGTATTGTATAAAAAGCTTCAACTGGACTGCCCAGTAGAGCATTATTCTCAACTTTCTGTTGTGTGTACTGCTCCCTTGCTGCAAATAATAAACTCGTTTCATTCATCTGATTGATTCTCTTCTCAGTCAGTTAAGGGTGATTAATTTTTCCCCAACAGTTTGTATGTAATTGTGCTGCATTTCATACTATGAACAGTCATTAGATATGTCATGTAAGAAGAAGAAGAAGAAGAAGAAGAAGAAGAAGAAGAAGAAGAAGAAGAAGAAGAAGAAGAAGAAGAAGAAGAAGAAGAAGAAGAAGAAGAAGAAGAAGAAGAAGAAGAAGAAGAAGCCATCTCTATTGTCATTCAGTCCAGGCTCAGTTCAGTTAGGCTACAATGTGTCATTTTATAACATTTTAGATTGTTTTCAGTGTAAAAAGAGTTACGTGGCTGAACAACATCGGTGGAAAGAAGCAGTAAGCAGTAATAAATCAACTATTTCCTGAGCCGGAGTTGGAGTACAATCATTTTGAAACGAATTAGAAGAAAATCTGAATCACAAAACACTCCACACACTAATGTGAGCCCTCAGACTTCTTCTGTCACTCTGGCCACTACTGAACCCGTTTTGGATCCTCTTGTTGTGACATACATCTCTTGATGTACTTGGACACATCATCAGTAAAGTACCTGGGGTCATAGGGGTTTTGGGTCTTCCAACTTCAGATCCCCTCACCCAGGCGACCCGACCAAGAGTGATCAATTCCCAGTCTGTGTCCAAGTAGCATTAGCCCACTGTTTGCCCCTAGTGATCCACAGCCATCTTGAATGCCCAAGAAGCTATAGGCCCTGCGTAGTGATCTTCCCACAAAGCCTCTGCCACCCACTTCAATGGGCAGGCACCATGCACGCCACCCCCATCTGTGGCAATCCTCTACCAGCTCTACAAATTTCCCCCTCTTCCTTTCACTAGCTTCTTCCAGCCTTTCTTCCCAGGGCACCGTCAGCTCAAGCATGACCACCTGCTTGGATTTTTCAGTGAACAGTACAATGTCCGGTCTAAGGCCTGTCTCTGTAATGACTTCTGGGAACTCAAGTTGTTTCCCCAGGTCCATTTTCAGCTGCCAGTCGTGTGCCATTCCCAGGAGACCCACTTGAGCTCTCAGTTGGGACTTTGGGGTGTTCTCTGGCTCGAATGAATGTTATATGGCATTTTTAATGGTTGGCGATGCTTGCTTGCTTTGTCCATCCTGATCAAATGTCACAGTTTCCACCTATTTCATGCTTCTCCTGCAGCAGACGACGATCCTCCCGCAGCATCCTGAATGTGTGTTTATAAACAAGATTCAATATTATTGTGATGTCTGAGCTGAATTCGATAGATTTCCCCCTCTGTCAGTCGTACTTACGCGGCAACCCGATCCGAAATTACATTCATCGGCAACAAGAGACGGGCACAGCTCATTCTCTCCATAACACTCCAACTCCCTCTCTTAACTTCATCACAGGGGCTCACTGGGGCCTCGTGAGGGGGCCATTTGGAGTCTGAACCCCCCCACCCAATCCATTACACAGAGTGGAGAGGATAATCTGGAGTTAGACCTCCATGACAGTCCCACGTCTGGTTCGAAGCGTTCCCGCCGAGGCTCTTTCATGGACTCTGCTAAACTCATTCTCTCTGAATATTACCTTTAGGATAAGCCCTATCTGGTTTACACACAGCTCAACTTGTTCACCCTAAAGCTTACCCCCCCCCCCCAACACACACACACATACACACAATTTCTGTAAATATTCCTTCTTTGCTTTCTCTATTCCTGCATACATCTCCTGTGAGTGCCTTTCCTCTAAAAGCTCTAAAAACGGACCTCCATTGCTGCTTTTTGCTTTTTTTGTGTGTGTGTGTGTGGGGGGGGGGGGTATTTTCCACTGCCTGCCCCTCCCTTGAGCCTCAGATTATAGCCTCCATTAGGGGAAACACCTCATTCATTCACACACGAGGCCACATCAGAGCAGCCAGAACGACTGAGACAGTTCATCCACTCTGCTCTGTCACTGTTTTTCCCTTTAATGACTGCCAGTCACCCACAAACCTCATTATAAGTGTGACTACCACATAGGACTCTTTTTTCTTACACTTTTATACTTTCTAACAGCAGAAATGGTTTACGTCGTTAACTGTATTTGGCTGTCGCGGTTGTCAGCGCTGCTCTGCTCTCCCTGTTCTCATCAGTTTCCTTCTCTGCCTCTGATTCCGCTTCCTCACTTTTTACATTGAAACTTCAACCACTGGAATCCTTGTCTGGAATCCATGGGCCGTTTCTAGCTTTGTGTGTATGGGGGGGGGGGGGGGGGGGAGTACTATTGTAATGGAGATTAGTTCAAAACCTTTAAAATGTAAAAAAAAAAAAAAAAAAAAATCCCTCGCCATCCATCCATCGATCCTCTACCGCATATCTGGGATCTGGGTTGTGGCAGTAACAGACTGCCACCCAGTTCACTTAACACCATGATCCCTCCTGCAGGTGGTGAGCCCACTGGAGGCCGGACCCATGTGGCTCCTTTGGGTACACTGGGTCCTTGATGCAACTTCTTTACATGGAGATCTACTGGACCACTCTTGTTCTGATGCTTCACCCAGGACCAGTTTGTCTTGAGAGACTGTACTATTGACGAGTTGCCCTCAATAGTAGGGCGTGCAAAACCCTCCACCATGATAAGTTCTGAAAACCTCTCCCCTCAACAAAAACACTTAAAGATGCACTCCAGTGGATAAAACTAGATTGTCTAAAATGGTATCTAATGCCTTTTTTCTAAAAACAAAACCTATCATTGTCTTACAGTTTCATGTCAAAATCTTTTCACTTCCCCCTCCTTCGAATGCCAGGAGCTGTGATTACTAGGCCCACCCACATCCCACAAGGCTAATAGTGGCTAGCGCTACATTAAACAGAATAAATCCTGTGATTAAAAGACTTGCCAGTTGAAGAACATGCCCAGTTGCCAGTTGTATGCACGGTGGCCCAGGATAATCACTGAAACTGCATCGGTCCTTAAAAGCAGTTTACTGGTAAAACCCATCTTAAATTGGGTCAAGTTTTCAAAGCAACTGGTTAGAAAAATGCTAACTAGCCTGGAGGATAACTTCAGTTTGGTCAGAGAGTCCTGATTGGCTCAACACTACCTATGTGCCAGTGCCATGTACAGTTACGTTACCAAAAATGCTCCGTCTGAACTTGCCTTTTTTTCAGGGGACGGGGCTTTAGTGAAACTTTAAAGCAAAAAACAGAACTATGAGACATTTGAGTGATTTCGCTCTTCATATGCCTTGTAAGTCATAAAAAACAGGTTACAGACATGTTAACAAGAAAAAAAAAGATTTTTGCTGGATTTTTGATGTCACTTTAAAAAATAAAAGTAAGTCATTGTCTGAATAAACAGAAAAAATAAACAGTTACATTGAATAATAAAAATGTAACCAGCATCCATATGAATGTTATAAATTCACAATAAAAAATTCACAAATTTATGAGAAAAAAATTATGGTAATAAAAGTTTCAAATTTACAAGAAATGAATTGATATTTTACAACAAAATTTTGCAAATTTGCAAGAAAAAAGTCACAAATCTACGAGAAAAAAGTTGCTCATGTAAAAGAGAAAAAAACAACCATTGCAAATATACTAGGAAAAAAAGTTGAAGGAAGTTTTAATTCATTCATCTTCAGCTGCTTAATTCTTCTCAGCTCACGGAGGGGCTGGAGCCTCTCCCAGTCAGCAGACACCAGTCCATCGCAGGGTCCACACAGAGAGACAGACAACCGTTAACTCTCACATTCATACATCATCTCACATTCCCATGCTGATGCCAGTTAACCTAACATGCATGTCTTTGGACTGTGGGAGGAAACCAGAGTACCTGGTAAAAACCCACACAGACACGGTGAGAACATGCAAACTCTGCACAGAAGGGTCACTGTTTTCCAGAGGTGGGATTGAACCCACAACCTTCTTGCCGTGCTGCCACAGCCCTAACCGCTGTTCCACTGAGCAAAATTTTAATTCTTCTTCCACAAAATGTTGAGGGTTACGCTTTGGGGCCTCCTAGTGGCTGAGGGGGCCTGTAGCATTTGAGTACTCTGCTCTACAGCCAGAAATGCTTCTGTGTAGTGCAGACAATGAACTGCTCATTAAAGGAGCTACATGTAGGCTGGAAAACCCTTTTTCATGACACTTTTGAGCAAAAAGGAAAGTGCCGCCCAGGTGTTTCAGGTAACAACTGCAAATAGACAAATTAAAGATGCACTCTGGTGGCTCTAAAACCACCTCAAAAACAAATGTGTATTGTCCAAAACAGTATATTTTTATCCACAAAAATCTTTCACTGCCTTAGAATTGCTTGGAAAGAACTTCTACATCTTCCATCTACATAGAATAGAATAGACTTTATTTGTCATTATAACAAGTACAACAAAATTAAAATGCAAACCAATCAGTGAATGAAGAGTGAAAAGAAGCTTAAAAAATATATAAATTACTAATTTTAAATATCACACACACTCAATTTCACAGTTTCAAACCTCATGTTCTACTAGAATTCAGAAAGGTAATTGCGGTCGGATAAAAACTGTTTTTGAATCTGTTTGTCCTTGTTTTGATTGCTCTAAACCGCCTTCCTGATGGTAGTAGTTGGAAGAGAGAGTGACCGGGATGGAAGGGGTCCTTCAGGATTTTTTGTGCCTTTTTAAGGCAGCGGGCGTGGTGCAGTTCTTCAAGGCTGAGGAGAGGGCAACCAATAATTTTTTGGGCTGTGTTGATGACAGTCTGAAGAGCTTTCTTCTGAGCTACCGTGCAGCTGCTGAACCAAATACAAATACAATAAGTTAAAATGCTCTCAATAGAGCAACGATAAAAAGACAACAGCAGTCTCTGACAGATGATGTTTCCTCTCAGCACCCTGAGGAAATGTAGTCTCTGCTGGGCCTTTTTCAGCAGCTCAGTTGTGTTCACCCCCCATGTCATGTCCTCCTGAATGTGGACCCCCAGGAAGCGGAAATCCTCGACCCTCTCCACACCCGTGCCACTAATAGTCAGAGGTTGAATGTCTGTTTTATTTCTTCTGAAGTCTATGATGACCTCCTTTGTTTTTGTGACATTTAGAAGAAGGTTGTTGTCTCCACACCACTCTATCAACTGCTGCACCTCGCCCCTAAAACCGGTCTCATCTCCCCCCGAGATGAGCCCCACTACTGTGGTGTCGTCGGCAAACTTGATGATGCTGTTGCTGTGGTGTATGGGGGTGCAGTCATAGGTGTAAAGGCTGTACAGTAGGGGGCTCAGCACACAGCCTTGTGGGGAGCCAGTGCTGAGGCTGATGGTGGTGGACATGTGACGTCCCACTTTGACCCTCTGGCTGCGATCCGAGAGGAAGCTTTGGATCCAAGTACAAGTGGAATATGGAAGTCCTAATTCCCTAAGTTTGGGCACCAGTCTGCCAGGAAGGATGGTGTTAAAGGCGGAGCTGTAGTCCACAAATAGCATCTGCACATAGCTCCCCGGCTGCTCCAGGTGGAACAGGGCAGCGTGGAGGGCCGTGGCAACAGCATCCTCAGTGGATCTGTTGGCCCTATAAGTGAACTGGTGGAGGTCCAAACACTGTGGGAGAAGTGATATGATGTGGGCTCTGACAAGCTTCTCAAAACACTTCATCGCCACTGGAGTCAGAGCCACTGGCCGGTAATCATTAAGACTGGTAACATTGTGTTTTTTTAGTACAGGAATTATGGTGGAGGATTTTAAACAGTGTGGGACAGTGGACTGTGACAGGGACTGGTTAAAAATCCTAGTAAAGATTCCAGTCAGCTGGTACGCACAGTCCTTCAGCACACGCCCAGAGACACCATCAGGTCCAGTGGTCTTCCTCGGATTGACTGCTCCCAGAACTCTCCTCACCTCATACTCCTCAACAATGAGGCTTGGGCTACTGGGAGCTGTAGGCTCCGTTGTTGTTTTTATCTCTGGAGGCTCCACCTCAAAACGAGCAAAGAAAATATTCAGGTCCTCCGCCAGCGAGGGGCTCCCTTCAGCCGCTCCAGGGTTGGCTCTAAAGTTAGTGAGCTGCTGCACCCCCTCCCACACCTGTCTGCTGTTATTACTATCCAGGTGGTCCTCAATCCTCCTCCTGTATTCCCTCTTGGCCTTCCTGATGCCTCTTTTCAGGTTAGCCCGGGCTGAGCTATAATGAGCTGTGTCGCCTGACCTGAAGGCAGCTCTCCTCTCCCTCAACAGTTGCTGGACCTCCCGAGTCATCCAGGGCTTTCTGTTAGGATAAATCCTGATGTCTTTCTCAACTGTGACAGTGTCCATGCAGGTTTTAATATAACACAGCACACTATCCATAAATATGTCCAGGTCTGGGTGTTCAAAAACGTCCCAATTTGCCCTATTGAAGCAGTCCTGCAGCTGCTGAGTTGCACCATCGGGCCATGTTTTAACTGTTTTTGTCAGTTAATGCTAACAGTCAGCATCGACTGTCAGCATGGTCAGTGGTAAGTAGACCGTGATCCTCCATCCGTGGAGCCACGTTGGCTCCTCCCTCTTCCCCTGGGGGAGTGATCTTAGGTCTGTAGCCATGCCCCATGCTTAGCCTGATTGGTTAATGTTATAACCAATCAGGCTAAGCAGGAATGCTTACGTAGCTAGAAATGCTCTGTCCAAAGTCATCTTTTTTTGTGGGGGGGGGGGGGGAGCTTAGCTGTACATTCACAGCAGAAAAACTCAGACTTGGGACTAATTTTGCGCTTGATATGCCTTATAAGTCACAAAAAGCATGTTAACAACAGAAAAAAAATTGATTTTTGGCAGTGACTTTAAGAAAATGTCTGCATCAAAGTGGTGACATGCAGGCACTCCAAAATCTTACAACACTTACAAATGTAGAAATGTAATGCTAAAACAGACTGGTTGGTCCCTGACTCAGTCATGGTGTTGAGGGGTTTTGCAGTGCATTTCAATATCTGGAAGTGCGAGTTTTTGGAGCACCCATTTGTTGCCATTTTGATGTTTTCTCACTTTGATTTGGTTTTCTCGATCGATGACCTTGGCAGAGGCATGTGCTCTCTGAGTGCCCTGTTCATGTACAGGAAAATTCTCAGCAAACCACTTCACAATCCCTGCTTTCACAAGATTCCCAGGGAAGAAAGACACTTCACCTTGAAAGCAGCTAAATTCTGATTTTCTGCTTAACAAAATCAACTTGTTCACAAACACAAAAGCTCTCTTTAAGCCCCAAATAATGCGACCGTAGTAACCGCAGAGAAAGAGCTCGTTTACCGTCCGGCACTTTACAGTTGTCGGCGCTCGCTTTAGTCATTTGGCGGCGCTTTGTTCATCATCACATTTGGATTTAGATCATCTGAAGATGAAAGACGCCACTGCAGCACTAAACAGATTTTTAGTTCCCAGGGAAACAAATTGAGCGGGAGAGGGGTTTGCTTCTTCTCTCTCGCTCAGTGTGTGTGTGCGTGTGTGCATGTGCACAGTTATTTGATCTGCTGCTGGTTGTTCTGTGTGACGACGGCGAACAGATAGAGGAGGCTGTTGCTCTCGCAGCTGCATGTCCACAGGCTGTCAGCGGTCCACCTCTAATTTCAGCCCTCTTAACAATGGCACATTGTTCGGGCCAAGTGAGAACTCTGCTCCCTCGTTAGGGTCACCGGGTGAGAGGATGGGAACTTGCGAATGGAAACTCGTGACACGTTTGTGCTCCGCTTAAGGGGAAGACACTTTCGGTGAACTTGCGCGTGGCCTGCAGCGGTGAATGGAGGCCTCACAGCAGGCATGAAGGCCAGTGCTTTCATCTAGGGTGAGAATGCAAACTTCCCTCCTGTGCACAAATAAGCGTGAAGATCAATCCCTTTTATTCTGTATCATCCCATAGGACTGTGAAGGGTTCTGTTGTTCATGGTAAAATGCCAGGAAAATGGCTCCCTCTTGTGGTAAAGGGGAGTCAAGCATCACATGAGAGAAAGAAGCTTAGGGAAGGAAATAAATCTTAAAGAGGTTTGCTGACATCTAACCAATGTCTTGCCAATGAGCAAACAACCTCTATAAAAGCTATGCTCACAAATACCCTTACAAATGGCTGCGAACACCATAACAACAATTTTTGGACCATTTCGTACGGCCTTCTTGAGGCGGCCATAGGAGAATCCAGCATTCGTAGACCGTTCATAAGTTCGTGGCCAGGTCAATGGTCTTGTCCATGATTTCTACAAATGCCCCACAAAAAACCCTCATCGTAAGGCGGCCGTACGAATGCCACAGGAGTAACGTAAGAACTATGTTGGCCGTAAGTATGCAGTTATAGCGGTTGTAGGAAACGCTGTACACTCCACATTCGTACAGATTCTTACAGCATGTGTAAGACAGTAGTGATGTGTGCATAAGGCTGAAATACATCATTTGTGTGACAAAATGTGCCAAAAGTCTTAAGATCTTTCTACCAACAACATGAGAGTGCCGTGAGTTGCACAAAAATTTTTGTTAGATGGCAGTAAGTATGCCATAGGAAGATCCCAAGGCACCCTAAAAAAGAACGTAAGCACTGTAGGGCCATCACACAACAGAAAAGCACCTCACTTCTCAAGAATGCCTCAAGTTGCTCTTGCAAATTGAATGGCAGCTGTTAAGAAACTATACCCCCCGCCACGAATGTCTGCGAACTCCAGAATTTGTAGCAATTGGGGGATTCTTACAAACCCATCATTCATAAGAATCTCTGTGACTGTAGCTTTAAGCTGTATTCCCGATGTAAACTTGCTGACATTGGCCCGATGCATATGTGCTGTTGGGGTTGGAGAACCAAAGATAGGGCTTGTTGGTTTGTGTTTGCACAGAAACCAGGAAATGCAATTCTCTCTTTCTTTAATTGCTTACCTGAAGTTTATGGTGTGTCTTTTTAAAATTAAGCAAGATGGCACCAGTGTGTGTGGCTGGCTGTCTATCACTGACACTTCTTTTTGTCAGTCAACTCTCTGCTTGTCTATGATCGCCAAACTCTATTGGCTCTTCAAAGCTCTGTCAAAGATTTTGTTTCTTTTGAGTATGGTGGACAGAAAGCCGTGCCCCTGCTCTTATCCGGAATTCCCTCTTACCTTTACCGGGGCTCCGCTGCTCCACCTTCCTGGCGGAAGTGTCACCGTCCGGCGGTTGGTTGGTGAAGCTAAAGCTCTCCCTGGCATGTTTTGCTCTTTCTCGAATACAGTATGGATTATTTTTTCACCTGTTGGTGTCTCGGAGCTCCCTCAATCTCAGCGATTCCTGCCTGGTACCTGTGGCCGGCTTCAATCAGGTGCTCTGGCCCCACCATCCCTGCTCTCCCCAGTCCCACCAGTGCAGGGTGACCCCCTGGAACCCGAGGCTGCTGTGTCGGGCTCCCCTGTCCGCTTCACCACAGGCCCCAGCTCCTGCCAGGATTGGCCTGGTAAACACCAGATCACTGGTAAATAAAACTTTTTTCTCAGGGATTTCTTCACCTCCCGTGGTCTGGACTTCCTCTGTATACAGAGGAGAAAATAAGTATTGAACACATCAACATGTTTCTCATTAAACATATTTCTGATGGATCCATTGACCTGAGATTTTCACCAGATATCCATAACAACCCAAGTAATGCAAACATATAAAGAAATCAAGGCAACTGTGTTCACAAAACGAGTTATATTTAGGCAGAGGTTTTCTGTTGCTGCTCCTAGACTGTGGAACAATCTGCGTTTGTCCATCAGGTAGGCCTCTTCACTGTCCAGTTTTAAAACTCATCTTAAAACCCATTTTTGTTCTCTGACTTTTCACCCAGTTTGAGACATTGATTTTACATATTTTATATTGTGGCGGATGAAATAAGGGAACCCAGGTGTGGAGGCACGGAATAAGTGCAGGCAGGACACGGCGAACTGAAGTTTAAAAGGGTGTTTTATTCATCCTCCAACACGAGACTCGCTCCAGCGCGCTTCCACAGCGCGCTGGAGCCCTGCGTCTCTAGTCAGCAAACAGGCAATGCGTGTGATCAGCAAGAGAGAATAAGAGAGAGAGCAAGCAATATGGTTGACTTATATACCCAGCTAGACAATGCATGCATGGCACATTAGCATCACAGTAACTGCAGGAAGGCATGGACATTTGCATTAGAGTCACACATATCAATAGCAGGATTACTGGCGCAGGGATTAGACAAAGAGAGGCTGCCTAATGATATCAGTCCATACATCTCACTGTTCTGCTAATTGCTCCAGCTGAGCGCTCTGCTTGTCCGTAGGCTGTGGGGGTCGCCCACACTGCTCCCCCCCAGAGGGTTCAGCAGGGGGCTGAGGCCTCAATCGTCCGGCTTTGGTAGCGAGATGCGGGAAAAGCTCTGTGCAGACGGAGGTGGAGGGAGGGGGGTTGGGGTAGCAAGTGCCGGCCCGGGACGGCGAAGTTGTCTGGGCCGCGCAAAAATTGCATGTGGATCCACGATGTTGAGGGGCTGTTCCGTTGAATGTGGCAGAGATCCACAGCGGCTGTGAGAAGAAAAATTTGTCTCTGACTCTTCTCACGGTTCAGTACTGCGAGGACACGTAGCAGCCATGAAGAAAAAACAGGAGCTGGAGCTGTGTGAGGGACTTGGCGTGTTGGCTTTAGGTGCGCGCGCAGCCCTAAAGCCCTTGGGGACAGTTGACGGCTGGATTCCCATTGTGCGCCGTGGCTGAGACCCATACAAAATCCTGTGTGCGGGCTGCGTGTGTGCTTCAGGTGTGTGAGCAGCCCTGAAGGTTCCGAGGATGGCGGTCGGCCGTGTTTCTCGGGCGTGTGCAGCGGCGGAGGACGATGGCGGTCTGTGGAGCCAGTATTGTCCCGTGCGTGGTGCACTGTCCTCGTAACCCCCTAATGTGCGTGCGGGGGTTCGGTGCATGGCAGGTCCGCTGTCGCGAGGCGAGTCAGGGTCAGGGAGCTTGATGGAGATCAGCGTCGTCGGCGCCAATGGTCTTCCCTGTTCGGGCTGTTGCTGTCGTTCGCTCGTGCCGGGTCATGGTGCGTTCTGGTCCACGCGCTGCGTTCTTCGTCTGGCCCTGGAGGTCGCCGTCGTAGAGAGAGGACGAGGTGCGTGCGCGCTCGTGTGGATGTGGAGGAGTGGTGAGAGGGAGTAGACGTTCTGTGTCCCTCGGCCGGTCCCAGCGTGGATGTCCCGATCTCAGGCAGGGGTCGCACCATGACGCTTTCTGCAGCCTTCCCGGTCGTGGATGATCTCCGAGGGAGTTCGCCTGGTGTCAGTTCTGCGTCAAGGTCTCCCGTGTGGCAGAAGGGAGGGCAGTCCATTTGCGTCAGGCAGCTGCGTTCGCTTGTCGTCGGAGTCACCGCCGGGGGCTGCGTTCGTTCGTCGTCAGTGTGTTCTTGTATTCGGGGTCACCAGTGCGGCGGATGAAATAAGGGAACCCAGGTGTGGAGGCACGGAATAAGTACAGGCAGGACACGGCGAACTGAAGTTTAAAAGGGTGTTTTATTCATCCTCCAACACGAGACTCGCTCCAGCGCTGTGGAAGCGCGCTGGAGCGAGCCCTGCGTCTCTAGTCAGCAAACAGGCAATGCGTGTGATCAGCAAGAGAGAATAAGAGAGAGAGCAAGCGATATGGTTGACTTATATACCCAGCTAGACAATGCATGCATGGCACATTAGCATCACAGTAACTGCAGGAAGGCATGGACATTTGCATTAGAGTCACACATATCAATAGCAGGATTACTGGCGCAGGGATTAGACAAAGAGAGGCTGCCTATTGATATCAGTCCATACATCTCACTGTTCTGCTAATTGCTCCAGCTGAGCGCTCTGCTTGTCCATAGGCTGTGGGGGTCGCCCACAATATCTTTTTTATATCTTCTCATATTTTTTAATGTATTATGAAGCTAAACCAAATACACTTAAACTAAACTCAACTTGTTTTTGTTGCTTTTATTGTATGACTACTGTTTATTTGTGCTGTATTGTATTTTTAGTTGTATTTTATTGTCTCTATGTCTTATGTTTTTATACTTATTGTTGATGGACAGCACTTTGTGTCAGCTGTGATTGTTTTTAAAGTGCTTTATAAATAAATTTGGATTGGATTGGATTGGATTAAGACGACAATACTGTATGATGAAATTTTCACTTTATGAGTGCTTTTGCACATCTCTTTGGGTATCTCCAGTGGTTACCAATGGAAGAACTTTGGAAAAACATAATCCTGTCACCTTGGTATCGGGTCAGCCTTTGTCTCAGTCAGTGCCTTTCCAGTATGTCACTGTGCAGGTGATAGCTGGCGAATAGTTGGAGCTAAAAAAAATCTTGACAGATATGCAAATTAGCATCAATTTCCGCTTGGTATCACACTGAATTGGCACATTTGTGCATGTTGCACAAATGTTGCATGAAATCACGGTGAATTTTGCGCCAAAATTTGCCGGGAGTTCGTATACATGCCATGCGTGTGTTGCACGACATGTGCACGAGAAAATTGTGCATTGCTATTTGCACCTACGACTGTCCCACAACAGCCATGCAAATCTTGTGCAACACTGGGACAACAGTTATCTGTGACAATTGCGAAATCAGAATCATGTCTCCCCATTCCAGCAGTCATTTTGTCATCAGACATCAAGTGTTGCCAAAGCTCACTGGCCAGACGTTGCCTAGATGTCTAGTCAACGAGCAAACAACCTTTGTAAGACATATTCCCAAGGTAAACGTTGTGCCTTGGACCACTGTCGGTGCAACTTACAGTATGTGTGCTGTTGGGGTCATTCATGGTTGCATCCGTTCTTTTTGTACCACAGGGACCAGTCATATTCTTTCAGCAGCTCACACCACACACTTGTGATATAATGTTCAGATGATTCATTGGAATGTACTAGTATTTATGGTTGAACGTACTGTACTGAATCACTTACCGTGATAAGTTAATACAAATGGCCCATTTGTGGGACTAATAAAGGATTATCTTACCTTAATTGAATCACTTACAAAAATGCAGAACCAACTGCCTGCTGGAGCCATTGCATCTGAAGCTCTCCTAGCCTATCAACTTCTACAGGATGACTCATCCACCAGAAAGTAGGTACTGCAGGACATTAAACGGATCCAACATGCTGCTGCCTCAGCAGTAAACTTTCCCCAATATCTTGAAAACATAATGTTGATTAGTTGGTGAATCTGTTTTTATATGACATACGTACATCTGCTAAATAGTTTTTAGTTCGTTTAATCCAACAGCAGCCAAAAAAAAAAAAACGTTGCACAACAAGCCCATAATGCACAGTGAAGCGTTTCACACAGACAGTGAAGGGAAGTGGAGCGGAGAAACCTAGGACGCGTAGGCATGCACTGCGCACCAGCCTACAGTGAACGTACTCTGCAGCGAGCAAACCCCATCCACTCTGTTCAGCTGCATTTTTCAGTTCAGTGAGTAATAGGTAGATGGCGCTCCAGTACAGCACTGAGTGATTCGGTGAATAGATATTTTCAATTAATCTCTTAAGTGAAAGAACTGAACAGAACTGGTATGTTTTCGTGGAATGTGGATCTGAAGGCGTAATTGTATTTATTTAGGTTCTTTCGCTTGATTTTTATTTATCTGATAGGTTCCAGTTTGTTTATGTCAGTAATGAGTTTTCTTTCAACTCAAAGCTCAGTCATGGAGTTCCACAGGAATCTGTGATAGGCCCTACTCTTTTTAGTTTATATATGCTTCCGTTAGGCAACATTATTAGAAAGCACTGTATACATTTTCATTGTTATGCAGATGACACACAATTATACCTGTCAATGAAGCCAGATGATAGTAATCAATTAGCCAAGTTGGAAGGCTGTCTCAAGGAAATCAAAGCTTGGATGACTTGTAATTTCCTGCTATTGAATTCAGATAAGACTGAAGTCATTCTTGTTGGTCCAAAAAACCTTAGAAATACCTTTCCAAATCAAACTTTCGGTTTGGATGCGGTTACTCTTTCTCTTAATAGCTCTGTGAGGAACCTTGGAATTATTTTTGATCAAGATCTGTCCTTCAATTCACATATTAAATTTGTTTCTAAGACTGCCTTCTATCATTTGCGTAATATTGCCAAGATTAGGAGCATCTTGTCTCAGAGTGATGCTGAGAAACTGATCCACGCTTTTGTTAGCTCGAGATTAGATTATTGTAATTCTTTATTATCAGGTTGTCCTAAAACATCTTTAAAAAGTCTTCAGCTGATCCAAAATGCTGCAGCAAGAGCTTTAACAGGTACTAGAAAGAGAGATCTCTCCGGTTCTGGCCTCCCTTCATTGGCCTCCCATAGAGTTTAGAATTAAGTTTAAAATCCTTCTTCTTACTTACAAAGCTCTAAATAATCAGGCTCCTTTTTATTTAAAAGATCTGATACTACCGTATTATCCTAAAAGAGCATTACGCTCCCAAAATGCAGGATTACTTGTAATACCTAGAATCTCCAAAAGTACAATGGGAGGCAGAGCCTTTAGTTATCAAGCTCCTCTCCTGTGGAACCAGCTGCCAATCTGGATTCGGGAGTCAGACTCGATCTCTGTTTTTAAGAATAGGGTTAAAACCTTCCTTTTTGATATAGCCTACAATTAGGGAGGGATGATGTGTTTCTGAACCCTCCCTTAGTTATGCTGCTAATAGGTTTAGTCAGCCGGGGAACCTCCAATAATGCACTGGGCCTCACTCCTTTCTTCACTCTCAATGAAATATTTTTTTTTTTTGCTGGTCATTAATATCTGTTTGTTCTCTCCCATAGATCGAGTCCCCATCGTGCTGTTTGCTCTCTACATGTCTGTTCTTTTCATCTTCTCTGTCCCCTCACCCCCCAGCCAGTCGCAGCAGATGACTGCCCCTCCCTGAGCCTGGTCCTGCTGGAGGTTTCTTCCTGTTAAAAGGGAGTTTTTCCTCTCCACCGTCGCCAAGTGCTTGCTCACAGGGGATCGCCTGATTGCTGGGGTCTTTCTGCAACTGTGGGGGTTCCCCCTACAGTTGAAAGTGCTATGAGATGACTGTTGTTGTGAAATGGCGCTATATAAATAAAGTTGAATTGAATTGAATTGAATTCTTCTGTATGATCTTTGGATTTGTCATACAAGAATGTGATGTAATATGCTTAATCATGCTTAAGCCTCAGGGGAAGACGTACAGCATGTATGTACTTTATAATTAGGATGTTTAGTAGGTGGGAAACAAAAGATCGATTCAGTGATGGATCTTGATACATGACACTAACGATGATGCATCGATTCCCAAACGCATGAATCGATCTTTTATTAATTATATACAGTATATTAATGTACGGTGGGGCAAAAAAGTATTTAGTCAGCCACCAATTGTGCAAGTTCTCCCACTTAAAAGATGAGAGAGGTCTCCAATTTTCATCATAGGTATACCTCAACTATGAGAGACAAAATGAGAAAAAAAAAATCCAGAAAATCACATTGAAGGATTTTTAATGAATTAATTGGTAAATTCCTTGGTAAAATAAGTATTTGGTCACCTACAAACAAGCAAGATTTCTGGCTCTCACAGACCTGTAACTTCTTCTTTAAGAGGCTCCTCTGTCCTCCACTCGTTACCTGTATTAATGGCACCTGTTTGAACTCATTATCAGTATAAAAGACACCTGTCCACAACCTCAAACAGTCAGACTCCAAACTCCACTATGGCTAACACCAAAGAGCTGTCAAAGGACACCAGAAACAAAACTGTAGACCTGCACCAGGCTGGGAAGACTGAATCTGCAATAGGTAAGCAGCTTGGTGTGAAAAAAATCAACTGTGGGAGCAATTATTAGAAAATGGAAGACATACAAGACCACTGATAATCTCCCTCCATCTGGAGCTCCACGCAAGATCTCACCCCGTGGGGTCAAAATGATCACGAGAACGGTGAGCAAAAATTCCAGAACCACACGGGGGGACCTAGTGAATCACCTGCAGAGAGCTGGGACCAAAGTAACAAAGGCTACATCAGTAACACACTCCGTCGCCAGGGACTCAAATCCTGCAGTGCCAGACGTGTCCCCCTGCTTAAGCCAGTGCATGTCCAGGCCCGTCTGAAGTTTGCTAGAGAGCATTTGGATGATCCAGAAGAGGATTGGGAGAATGTCATATGGTCAGATGAAACCAAAATAGAACTTTTTGGTAAAAACTCAACTTGTCGTGTTTGGAGGAGAAAGAACACCATACCTACTGTGAAGCATGGGGGTGAAAACATTATACTTTGGGGCTGTTTTTCTGCAAAGGGACCAGGATGACTGATCCGTGTAAAGGAAAGAATGAATGGGGCCATGTATCGTGAGATTTTGAGTGAAAACCTCCTTCCATCAGCAAGGGCATTGAAGATGAAACGTGGCTGGGTCTTTCAGCCTGACAATGATCCCAAACACACCACCCGGGCAACGAAGGAGTGGCTTCATAAGAAGCATTTCAAGGTCCTGGAGTGGCCTAGCCAGTCTCCAGATCTCAACCCCATAGAAAATCTTTGGAGGGAGTTGAAAGCCTGTGTTGCCCAGCGACAGCCCCAAAACATCACTGCTCTAGAGGAGATCTGCATGGAGGAATGGGCCAAAATACCAGCAACAGTGTGTGAAAACCTTGTGAAGACTTACAGAAAACGTTTGACCTCTGTCACTGCCAACAAAGGGTATATAACAAAGTATTGAGATGAACTTTTGTTATTGACCAAATACTTATTTTACCGAGGAATTTACCAATTAATTCATTAAAAATCCTTCAATGTGATTTTCTGGATTTTTTTTTTCTCATTTTGTCTCTCATAGTTGAGGTATACCTATGATGAAAATTGGAGACCTCTCTCATCTTTTAAGTGGGAGAACTTGCACAATTGGTGGCTGACTAAATACTTTTTTGCCCCACTGTAAATGTTTCGTACTCTCTTGGGCATTCAATCAATTGCGTTTTCAGTCCTCTTGATGGCACAAAGCAAGCACCCAGTCAAGTAAAGTCATAGCTTGTCTCGCAAGATTTGCATCCAGCTTTGAAAGTTAGGAAGCAGTTAGCTCAAAGTTAGCTCAAATGTCGGGCCTTCTTTTGGATCTTATAATAAAGATGGAAGGAAAGACCTTGACATGAAACACAACCCGCAAGAAGTGCTGCACGAAAAAAAACACGCAGACCAGCACACATCTCAGAGCAGCGTTAGCAACGGCTAAGCAAAAAACACCAGCATGGAGCTTGTGAACAGCCCTTGAAGAAAAAGTACATTTATTTATGAAGCACTTTTCAGAGACATATACTCACAAAGGGCTGTATAATAAAATAGAATACAAGGAATTTGATAGATAAGAATAATAAAAGAAACAAGTTAAAACAGTTTTGACCAATGACCTACAAGCCTTGCTGGGACGGTTTGCTGCTGAGTGTAAAGTGACTGGGATGAGGATCAGCACCTCCAAGTCCGAGTCCATGGTCCTCAGCTGGAAAAAGGTGGATTGTCCTCTCTGGATTGGGGACAAGCTCCTGCCCCAAGTGGAAGAGTTTAACCATCTTGGGGTCTTATTCACAAATGAGGGGAGAATGGAGCGAGAGATTGACAGATGGATTGGAGCAGCCTCTGCAGTGATGCAGACGTTTTACCAGTCTGTTGTACTGAAGAGGGAGCCGAGCTCTAAAGCAAAGCTGTTGATTTACTGGTCAGTCTACGTTCCTACCCTCACCTATGGTCATGAGCTTTGGGTAATGACCAAAAGAATGAGATCATTGATACAAGCGGCTGAAATGAGCTTTTCTCTGTAGGATTGCTGGACTCACCCTTAGAGACAGAGTGAGGAGCTCAGTCATGCGGGGGACGCTCAGAGTAGAACCGCTGCTCCTCCACATCGAAAGGAGTCAGTTGAGGTGGTTTGGGCATTTTTTTTTTTTTGGTTACTTATTTGTACCTGTAGGTAGATTTGGTTTGCAGTCTGGTGACAAGCCACCGGCTGCCGGTCGCTGCGTGCGCGAGCGCCCTAAACCTACATGTTTTTGGTATGCGGGAGGAAACCGGAGAAATCCCGGAGTAAACCCACGCAACACGGGGAGAACATGCAAACTCCACACAGCTCACTGTTGGCCGGGGGCTGGGATCGAACCCACGATCTCATGATCCCCGCGATCCCCCGGCCGAGGGTAAACTGTGCTGCCACAGTGCTAAACCACTGCGCCACCGTGCAGCCCAGCCCATTTGATCAGGATGCCTGCTGGACGCCTCCCTCTTGAGGTGTTTCGGGCACGTCCCACTGGCAGGAGACCCTGGTCCAGACCCAAGACACACTGGAGAGAATATGTTTCCCAGCTGGTCTGGGAATGTCTTGGTATCCTCTCTGAAGAGCTGGAGCAGGTGACCGGGGAGAGGGAAGTCTGTGCTTCTCTGCTTGAACTGTTGCCTCCACGACATGGCCCTCTGGAAAAGTGGTAGAAGATGGATGGATGGATGGATGGATGGATGGATGTTAAAACACAAGATTAAAATAACTTAAAAATGTCAGACCATTAAAAAGCAGTTGAATTGAAACTCAATGGAAAGCCTCCTTAAACAAAAATCTTTTCAGCTGCTTTTTAAGAGTCCACAGTCAGAAAAACATATCTGGGGTGGGAGTTTATACCAAACAACACTGCCCTCCGTGTGTGCAGAGACACTTCTCTGCAAAAAATGAAGCCACGAAAATATTATATGAAAGAGATGGCAACAGTTTTACTTCAGGATATGATTTGAGGTTGAGTAAGGTGAAAAAGAGTGATGGTATCGCGATACTCGACATAGCAATATCATGATTATCGTTGAATCGTGATAGGATCATACCGTGACCCAAATACCGTGACTGCTAATATTTAGACAGGTGAAGGCCTCGTGTTTCAAGTCATGTAGTATAGAAATTCATCAAGTGCTTGCTGTGTGCTTCTATTAGATAATAATTATCTTGTGGTGAATAGGCTTTAGGTGTAGCTTAAAAAGGAGTTCCAAGGTTCCAAGGTTGTCATAGCCAGGAGCGGCACTGGGGTTAACCTCCCAGTGCTCATAAAATGCTCCTTACGGCGTGCGTCTCGAAAAGCCTCTGACAACTAAGTCCAACTCCTAGCCTGCCCGTGTGGTTTAGTCTCTAAGCCCGGCGGAACTGCTTTTAGTAATAGGAGAAGGGGCGAGGGCGGATCTCTGGCGCCTTAAAACCAGATGCTTCGGGTAGATGGTGGCTCGTCAACCTGGGAAGGTAGCCCATCTAGGGGAAGGTAAACCTTGATTTCAAACCTCCGCTGCCTTGCGGCACACCCGGTCACGGGAAAGGCTTCGGCAGTCAACCCTGAGGAAAAATCCGGAGTCGGAGCCCCTAAGGCAGTTCTCTGTTGTGCTCAACATCGTTCTGGCAGCTCCTGCGACGGCACTGGTGCCAAACTATAGCAGCCCTGCTGTTCCTTTGGAGTTATCAGTGACGTGGAGAGGGGGGACATGCTGCATGGGTAACATCTTGTCCTCCATATCTTCCTGCCCAGGCTTGAATCCTACCAACGGCCAATGCTGGAAGGTAGAACACTGGTGCGCATCGGCCTGTTCAGCCACAGGCGGTGCTGTTCCAGCAGAGTAGACGTTTAGGATTCTCTTCCATGGTCATCATAGACCGACGGAGGCCGACGACGAAAAAGGAGTCAGATCTATGATCGCTGCACATGCGTATGCTCATCACTCAGGCTTGTGAATGACTATGTCTCTTTTTGGCCAAAAAGATTAAATGACCATTCTGCTCGCACTTGGCTCTCTTCTCTCGTTTATTCTATATACTCTGCCACCATCAGTGTGTGAATGTGTGTGTGAATGGGTGGATAACAGGATCTGTAAAGCGCTTTGGTCATCCAGAGATGAGAAAAAGCACTATATAAGTGAACACATTTACCATTTACCATTCCAACCTGCTGTTACTCACAGAATTTTTCTTACAGGATCTCATCACTTGCATGCACCTCTGTCCCCAATAATGCTTTATTTAGACTTTTACATAATCAAATTCAGGCATCAGTCTCTTTGCCATCTGGAACTAACCAGCTATTAGCCTCCTAATGCCACCTGCCCCACCTCAACCAAGCTTATGAACTGGGGCTCATGAGCATTTAAAGAAACATGCACTGAAATGAGTCATTCAGAGGAAGCCTGTCAGGAGCCGAGCCGGCTTGGTTTCCCCCAGCTCGGTCCTGACCTCCCTGCGGCGTTAAGTGCCACTGTTTATGTGTATATTACATATTTCAGTCTGCCTTCCTTACCCATAGCCACTGTCTGACCGGCAGCTGTTAGACAGCCGTTGTGACCTACTTTCTGTGAGCGCTGCTGACAGCTCGCTGATCTGGTCATGCCCCCTCTCTCATCATCACCAGCTGTTCCCTTTCCTGTGTGCCATCTTCCCGCGCCTCGCCCAGGTGCTCCTCATTTCACCATCACCAGCAATGTGTCTATTTAAGCAGCTTTTTGCCAGTCACACATTGCTGGGTCATTGGATTAGAATTGTCAGTGTATAGTCTGAATCAGGATTTCAACAGCATGTATCCACTCTGCGCTCGTCATGGTTCTCTGGCGCCCACTCAGCGTTACCGGCTGTGGGACACCAGCGTGGGTACACGTTTCTTCTCATGCCTTTGTGGGGTGATACCGGGCCCCGAACGCCAACTGTAAGTGTTTGTGTATTTTTTGTAAGTCTTCACCTTTTAGGGAACTGTTTGTCATCAGTTTTTTTGTGTTTAATAAATGTGTTGTGGTGTAACCCTGCACGGACATCCTCAAAATTTCTCCCCTCTCCGTGCGCTGCATAAAAGCGCATGGGGAGTTACAGTATGACAGAATGACCCAACCTGAAAAAAAGGGTCTAGTGGGTTACACCTTCACATCATTTTTTTCTTTTTGAACTGTGTTGTTGGCTCACCTGGTTGGAGATGGCTTACGGGTCGGAGTTATCCGCTGAGCTTGGGCTGGGAATGATGCCGAACGTTGACGGAGACAGACGGGCTCATTTCTTCAGCAAGCATGTATTCCAGCCCGGAGGATGTGCTGTGGTATGTGGGTCTGGCGGCGGCAGCAGTTCGTGGGTGCCCTCAACTCTCCGAACATGCTGAGGGAGTTGAGAGGATTTCCCTGGTGGCAGCGCTGCAGCGTGAGTATGGTGAGAGGGAGAGGAAACCCCCCAAGAAGACCAGGCTCGCACCAAAGGGGAAGTGCTCCCGGGTCCCCGTTCTTCCTGCTTCCCGCCAGAGAGTGATGCCCGCTCCCATTCCAGCTCATCCAGCTCATCCGGCTCCAGAATCTAGCAATCGCCTTCGTCCTATGGGGAAACGACGGGAGAAGCCCCCTTCATCTTCAGCGGCCATCATTCCTCCAGCTTCCGGGAAGCCAGCCAGGCCCACCCCAGGAATGCCCACCTCCATCACCAGGAAGACGGCTCCTCCTCAAGCTTCAGAAGGGGCCAAGATCACCATGGACACAGAGAGAGATGACAACCAACCTGCTGCAGCCGTGAATATCACATACCAGGAAGACAGGCAAGTGTTTGTTCATTCTACTCAATTAAGCTATGATAAACCTTATCTGTCTCCCAAGGGAGAGGCCCAGCCTCAGGAGTCCGCTGGGTCCTCTTCTCCGGCTGTAGTTAAAAACTCATCCCCTATTTCTTCTGTGTTTCTTCTGTTTATCCCTGAGTGTCCGTCGGTCCCGGACCCAAGCCACCAGACGTTGGAGGAGTTTGGGGCTCTGGATGATCCTGCCCAGGGGCCCACACAGAGGTGTGTCCCTGCAGCCACGCCAGAGGAATCCCCAGTGTTGTCATCAGTTTGCAGCCGTGAATATCACATACCAGGAAGACAGGCAAGTGTTTGTTCATTCTACTCAATTAAGCTATGATAAACCTTACATGCTTGCTGAAGAAATGAGCCCGTCTGTCTCTGTCAACGTTCGCAACACGTTCTTAAAGCGCTTTGAGTGGTCTTTGTGACTAGAAAAGCGCTATATAAGTGCAGGTTAGTTAGTTAGTTAGTTAGTGTTGGAGCCACTGCAGGAGGACAATAGGACTGCTACGACCATCTCACCTGCTGTGGAGGCTGCTGCAGCAGAGTGGGAGCCAGAGACGGACCTTCTGGAGGCCAGGCCCAGGATTACATCGTCAAGTTTGACGGAGTCCTGGACGGCGGTGGAGCTCCAGCTCAGGCAAGTTCTCTCCCTTGTTTTCCTTATGTTTGTATTAGAGAGATCTTGCTTGGCTCTTGGGGAGGAGAGTCAGGTGCAGCCCTCGGCTGCATCTGAACTCACTTCACTGGGCTCCACCACTGCCAGCAACCCTAACCACCTTTCTTCTCCTGCTTCCTCTGAGCCTTATCTAGGGTCGTCAGAGAGGGTGTGTCATCGCCAGAGGTCGCCAAGGGTCCGGTCCAGCCCAAGGAGGACACCGCTGCTCCAGTTCCTCCTGCCAAGGTCGTCAGGGTTCCCCCCATCGATCGTCTCCTCAGCCTGGTGCTCCTGCGGGTTGGCCTGCTTGCCGCGGGTGCTACACGGCTCTAGCCGGAGTCCACCGCGAGTGCAGCTGTGTCCCAGGCCAGGACCATCGAGAGTGCTGCCGGTCAGCCTGAGGACGCTGGGGCCGTTACTCCTCAGCCTGACGCCGCCGTGGTCCCCTTCTCCTTTCAGTCTGACGCCGTGGGGGTTCCCTCCCTACAGTCTGGTTACCCACCTGAGAGCCTTCCGGTGGGCTGGCCGCCTCCTGGTCCACCCCCACCGCCCCCCCCCCCCCGGTCCTGGTGGCTCTACAACGTTGGCCGACCACTGGAGGGATGGAGTCTCTGGGCCAGATGGCCCATGTTTTCCAGCAGGCCACCAGACTTTGTTCGCTGGACTGCCTGCTGGGCCTGGGACTCTGGGAGGCGTCCCGAGCCTCCTCACCTTTGGACTTGGGGGGGGGGGGGTTAATTATGGGCCCTGGGTGGGGTGTTGTGTTCCCTCTTTCCTGTTCCCCCTACCTCCCACCCAGGTTTGTGTTGTTGTTTCTGCTGGGGGAAGGGGGTCCTCGGGATGTTACCTTGGCTGTCTGGGTATCCACCCCTTGAGAGGGGAGCTCTGTCAGGAGCTGAGCCGGCTTGGTTTCCCCCGGCTCGGTCCTGACCTCCCTGTGGGGTTAAGTGCCACTGTTTATTTGTATATTATGTATTTCAGTCTGCCTTTCTTACCTCTAGCCACTGTCTGACCGGCAGCTGTTAGACAGCTGCTGTGACCTACTTTCTGTGAGCGCTGCTGACAGCTCACCAGTCCGGCCACACCCCCTCTCTCATCATTACCAGTTGTTCCCTTTCCCGTGTGCCATCTTCCCACGCCTCGCCCAGGTGCTCCTCACTTCACCATCACCAGCAATGTGTCTATTTAAGCAGCTTTTAGCCAGTCACACATTGCTGGGTCATTGGATTGGATTGTCAGTGTATAGTCTGAATCAGGACTTCAACGACGTGTGTTTCTCCTCATGTGTTTGCGGGGCGATGCCGGCCCCCAAACGCCAACCATTAAGTGTTTGTGTATTTTTTGTAAGTCTTCACCTTTTTGGGAACTGTTTGTCATCAGTTTTTTGTGTTTAATAAATGTGTTGTGGCGTAACCCTGCACGGAGATCCTCATTATTTCTCCCCTCTCCGTGCGCTGCGTAAAAGCGCACGGGGCGTTATGACAAAGCCTGGTTAAAATTAGATTGAAAATGGTGCTGAAATAATTAAAGGCTGATGCGTTGTCACCAAAGCAAACCACAGACATTTCATTAAGACTTCTGAGAACAGTGTCAACATGTGGAAAAAGGGCATCATGTGTCTCCTTTAATATTCCAACAGTATGGCCCACATCTGTATTTCATCAGGTTAAAACCCAGGAAAATACCATTTTGCACAACATGGGACCTTTAAGAACCTTTGTTTCCATCATTTTTTGTTTCTAATAGTCACACCACTTTTTCACACAAGTTTGAGACCTTTTTTTCTGGTACATTCTGTTCTAGACACCTTTTTCTCATAAAGTTGTTTGAATTGTATAATTTATATATACTGTATATATATTCATATATATTTGTGTGTGTGTGTGTGTGTGTGTGTGCACGCGTGTGCGCGTGTGTGTGTGTGTGTGTGTGTGTGTGTGTGTGTGTGTGTGTGTGTGTTGGAAAAAAGCACATGGCTTTGGATCGTAGGCTGCAGATCCCTGAATAAAGTTTCCACCTCAGGATGAACGTCACACAAACACATACAGACCTCTGATAGCCTCTCTTGGCTCCAGTTACCAGAATCGCTCGAACTTTTCCTTTTATCGCAGAGTTTATATTGTTGTTGCACTTATTTTTGATCAGTAATTATGATCATAAACTTTTGCGGATCAGTCTGAGTTCCTTTGGACGACAACACAGGAGACATCTACGCGCCCACAATGTGCAGGCGGTCACAGCGAGTGGAAAACCCATAATGGCCTTTAATTGGGACTTTAATTGTGTGTGGTGGAGAGAAGGCATTGACTACGAAACCGGTGGCATTTAAGTGCATGCATGCGTCGTTTGTGTCAGTGTGTGTGTCTCTCACCAGATCCTCTTCCTCTCTTGGCCTGTGAACGGTTTTAGTGTCCACCGCGTCATCTTCATGAGAGTAGGGGGAGAAGGTCAGTAGTGGGCCACACTTAACAAGGATATTTGTGCTGACACAAAGATGCATTTGGTGTAAGGAATTTTAGAATCTGTCCTCATCATTTTTGTCTACAGTCCACCACCCATACATGCATACAGATACAGTGAAATCTATAAATATCTGTACAGTGAATGTCACAATTTCAGGCTCAAAACCTACTATTTTAACCTGGCTTTTGACTAGTTTCCTATTTTAATTGTTTTAATTTATGATTTTAAATCTACTTTATGTTGTTTGGTGGCCCACTGCCCTCCCTGGAGGACATCTCCAGATCCTTCTGTCTCAGAAGGATCAAGGCCATCACAGGAGACCCCTCACATCTCGTCCACCACCTGTTTGACCTGCTTCCCTCTGGATGACGGTTCAGATGGATCAGGTCTCACACCTCCAGACTGACAAACAGTTTCTTCCCCTGGGCCATCCAGACTGCAAACAGTCAGAGGCCCCACCCCCCTCCCTCTGAACGCTCACACGCACAGAACTGAGGACCTTCACAATAACACACCTGTCTTTGCCCTCCACACTTTCATGTATACTGTCCCATCAGTGATACCACTACCATACATGTGCATATTTTCCATAATCCTCTGGGCCATTTTACTCAGTCGTGTGCTCTGCATGCTGCACTCTTATGTACACAGTTCCACCTGTGAAGCCACTACCATAGCTGTGTGTTTTTATTTTTATTTCAGACATATGTTTAATCATGTGTTCTGTAACTGTGTTTTATCTAATCCTTCTCTCTTGCTTAACCTGTTGAACTCCAGGATTCCGCGGGCGGTCACATCTCTGCGTCATAGTGCGTCTCAGTGCGCACTGAAAAAAAAAAGCTGCATTTCCATTCTTCCAGTACAGACACAGCCGCGAACAGAAAGCCAAAGGAGTGTTTGATTGGTTTAGATTTGATTGACCTCTCATTCGACGAATAAGAGCTTTGAATTGGGTTTCTGAAACCTTGAAGAACCAATGACTGAAAACCTAGCAAGAAGGACCTGCCTACCAACGACCGCGAATACAGCAAGCCAATTGAAGCAGAGAAGTTCGACGATTGAAACACGTGCGTCCCCGTGCGTAAAATCTTTTTTGTCTAAGCCGCTGGGTCACATTGAGACCTGTGATATCCTACCGTGTAGCAATGATCACACTTGAGTTATTTCTTTGGCTAACTCTGCCGTTTATTCTGCAACACACATAATATGACTGAACATGGATTCTGCGCGGGGTTTTCACACTCTTGCTCTAATGTGTCCCCTTAATAGTAGTGCTGAACAACACAGGTAGTTCCCCCTAGAGGCATGTGCCAGTAATGTTTATAATTAGACTTGCAGTCTACCACATCCCTCCCCTCTAGATTAAACTACTTTTAATTACATTAGCCAATTATGCTAGACATCCTGGAACTCCCATTTAATCCTAAACAATCACAGTTACTTTTAACTTCTTAAACACATGTGCCATACACATAATTTCTTTTTTCTTTCTTTTTTTTCACATGTATAACACACATAACAGTCTAACTGGGGATTTGGTTTGACTACCGCATCCCAGTGAGGTTCCAGGACGCATTCTTGTCCTGTGGCTGGGGAACTCACTACTGACTAAGTATAGTCCTTCAAGTAGTCTGGAGCTTTCCTAGCTCGCTGAGATCTTCTCACGGCGGGTGAGCCAACTGCAGGTGAAGACTCAGACTGCTCCACTGTTTCGGCTGCTGCAGTGCTGCCCGTAGAATCTGCAGAGACGGTTACCTCAGGTTTCACCTGAAGTGGTGGTTCATTGATGCTCTCCTCAGAATGGGTGTCAGACAACACCTCTGGTGCCATCGGCAGGGGAATGGAGCTCCTACCACGAACTTGGTCGATGTGTCGCCTCACCACTTGTCCATGACCTAATGTCACCTTGAATGACACAGGGCCTGTCTTCTCTGTTATTTCTCCTGGTACCCAGGCTGGTCCTGAGCCAAAGTTGCGGGTGTAGACCACGTCTCCTTCTCTCAGTATTCTCTCTCTAGCATGCATGTCATGATAACCTTTTTGTTTCTCTTGTTTATCATGCACTTTGTTTCTGAAGTCTGGATGTATTAAGTCAAATGTTGACCTCAACTTTCTTCCCATCCATGGACCTGCGTAGTCAATGTGAATTCTTCTCCATGGTTTATCTGGAACTTCCCAGGGATGTAGTGGGGCTGCTGGAGGACTGTTCCTGTTCTCCTGGCATGCCGCACATGACTTCACAAGCGCCTCCACCTCTGCATCCATGTTGGGCCACCACATGTAGCTCCTCGCCAACGCTTTCATGCGAGTGATGCCAGGGTGTGCTTGGTGTAGTTGTTGCAGTAAGGCATTCCTACCAGGTGGTGGAACAACCACGCGTCCTCCCCACAGGATACAACCTTCCTGGGTGCTGAGCTCATCCTGTCGTCTGGCATAGGGAATGAACTCAGGACTGTTCATCTTCGGCCATCCTCGCAAGATGTATTCTCGCACTCTTGCTAGAACAGGGTCTTTGTCTGTCCACTTCTTTATTTGTTGCGCGTTCACCAGGGGCACGCCGATATCTTCAAACAATAGCACTCTCTCCTCCTCCTCAGGCGTGCTGTCTCTTCCTCCATCCAAGGGTAGCCTACTCATCGCGTCAGCATTCGTATGGTCCCGTCCGGCTTTGTAAACGATGGTGTACTCATACGCTGCTAATGTAACGGCCCATCTCTGAATTCTCTGAGATGTCATCTGGGGTATGGCTCTCATTTCACTGAACAGTGAAATTAGTGGCTTGTGGTCAGTCACTATAGCGAACTGTCTCCCGTACAGGTATTTGTGGAATTTTTTTACACCAAATACTACTGCAAGGCCCTCCTTGTCTAGCTGGGAGTAGTTTTTCTCAGCTGCACTAAGAGTTCTTGAGACGAACCCTATGGGTCTCTCTGAGCCCTCCTCCATACGATGAGAGAGTACAGCACCCACACCGTAGGGTGATGCGTCACACGCCAGGATGAGTGGTTTGTTTGAATCATAGTGCACTAACACACTACAGGACTGAAGTAGCACTTTGGACTCTTCAAACGCCTTCTGCTGCTTGACCCCCCATGACCATTTTTCTTCCTTCTTAAGTAAGGTATGTAGTGGTGCCAGCAGCGTGGAGAGCTTTGGGAGGAACCTATGGTAATAGTTCAGCAAGCCCAGGTAGGCTTTTAACTCAGTAACATTTTGTGGCTCAGGCGCCTCCGCAATTGCTTCCACTTTGTCTGTTAGAGGGTGTAGACCACTGGCGTTGATCTTGTGGCCTAGGAACACCACCTCTTTTCCCATGAACTCACACTTGCTTCTTTTCAACCTCAGACCGCTTTTCTCCAACCGTTGAAGCACTTCCTCCAGCGTTTTCAGATGTTCTTGTTCATTTGGTCCTGTACAAAGGATGTCATCCAAATAAATGGCAACATTCGGAATTCCACCTAGGATGCCCTCCATAGTTCTCTGGAATATAGCAGGACTGGAAGCTACTCCAAATGGTAAGCGTGTGTAGGTATATAAGCCTTTGTGTGTATTGATGGTTACATACTTTCTTGATTCTTCTTCCAGGACTACTTGTTGGTAGGCGTGACTCATGTCTAATTTCGTGAAGTGTCGGCCGCCATTCAGCTGTGCGAAGAGGTCCTCCACTTTAGGAATTGGATACTGATCCACCCGTGATGCTCGATTGACAGTGAGTTTGTAATCTCCACATATTCTAATGGAGCCATCCGGCTTTCTCACTGGGACTATGGGCGCCGCCCATTCTGCAACCTGCACTGGCTCAATGATCTTGTCATCCAGCAGCCTCTGTAGCTCGCTTTCAACCAGTGGCTTGACTGCATAGGGCACCGGTCGGGGTTTGCAGAATCGTGGTTGGGCCTCCTTGTCCACATTAATCTTTGCAGTGACACCTTTTAGCTGTCCTAAGCCTTCTTTGAACACCTCAGCGTGTCTTTCGAGGATCTCCTCCAGCTGCAATTTGGGCTGAGATTCCACTTTATTCACCAACTGATCAATCATGGCCAGTTCTTGTAGCCAACTTCGCCCTAGTAGATTTGGTCCTTCGCTCCCAACTACTACTACAGGTAAGTCCTTTTCTTTGTTTTCGTGCTGCACCTTCACTTGTGCCATGCCTAGCACGTCTAGCTTCTCTCCTGTGTATGTTTTTAATTTTAATGAACAGGGATTTAATTCTGCTGTGTCTGTTTTCTTCCACAGTTGTGTATATTGCTGTTTACTTAATATGGTTACTCCACAGCCTGTATCAACTTCAAATGTTACTTTCATTCCATTAACATTCATGGTACGCGTGATGGGCGCTACCTTGGTCAGCTCCTCTGACGTGTTGTAAATTGTGTGAAAACCCATGTCTTCTGTATCACTTTCTCCCTCCCCTCTCAGTTGATTCGCTCGCTGTTCCTTTCCTGGGCCCTTGTTTTCATACTTTTGCCCATTAACTGTCGCTTTCAGCACCTGTGCGCTGTCCACCTTTATTCTACATGCTTTCTTAATGTGCCCTCGCTTGCCACAATTATGACACAGCTCAGTGGCAAATTTGCACTCGGCAGCATTGTGCTGGCCTTTGCAGCGATAACAACTGGGGAATTTGTGCTGAGTTTTGTCAGTCGACACTTTGTGGACACCTACTTGGGTCTTAGGCACACGAACATGCGTTGCTGTGTCCTCTGCTAGTTTCCTTTGCATTTCTCTCACATCTTTAGATGCTGTTTCCATCGCTTGGCATAATTCCAAAGCCTTCGCAAAAGTGAGTTTTGTTTCAGATAAAAGTCGCCGTTGCATTCGGTCATCATTCACTCCACACACAAGTCTGTCTCTTAACATTTCTTCCAATGAGTCTTTGTAATCACAGTGCAGTGTTAATTTCTTCAATTCTGCCACATACTCTGCTATGGACTCAGTGTTCCTCCTTATGCGTGAATTAAATTTGAATCGTTGCACGATTTCACTCGGTTTGGGGCTGAAGTGCTTCTGAAGCTCAGCAGTAAGCTGGTCGTACGTTTTATCTTTCGGTAATGCAGGGCTTACTAAATTTCTCAACAAGCTGTAAGTAGTTGCACCAACTCCACTCAACAGTACAGCCTTCCTTTTGTCTGGCTCCTCAATGTCATTAGCTTGGAAGAAAAAGTCCAACATTTCACTATATTCTTCCCATGACTGAGTCGAGTTATCAAAAGGGGTTACCGTTCCGATTACAGCCGCCATTGCTCGTCGTGGTGGGGAAACCTCGTTTTTCCTCCTCTGAACTTGCACTCGAACTACTGGAGTCACTTGAGTTCGCCACACTTGCAATGTTCTCTGTTTCTCGCCGCTGATTTTTTTCTTTTAATCCTCGTCGCCAATTGTGTGATATCCTACCGTGTAGCAATGATCACACTTGAGTTATTTCTTTGGCTAACTCTGCCGTTTATTCTGCAACACACATAATATGACTGAACATGGATTCTGCGCGGGGTTTTCACACTCTTGCTCTAATGTGTCCCCTTAATAGTAGTGCTGAACAACACAGGTAGTTCCCCCTAGAGGCATGTGCCAGTAATGTTTATAATTAGACTTGCAGTCTACCACAAGACCTATGTGTAACGGTAGCGTTAGCCACTCTCAGCCGTTAGCCAGTCTTTTTTTATTACTACTGTTCTTATTTGTTTTGAAAAATGGTTCGCAAAAACCGCAATCATGGAAGCGGAGATGGTTTGACCGGGTCGGGTGACCAGAACCACGAGTCCGTAACAACCGGACAAGCTTCATGTTCGTCTGACAATGAGGAGCAGATATTCACCAACGACACTGCTGTTGTGGACAGGTAAGTGTTATAAGCTAAATTATTCTTTATCAATGAAAATAGTAATAAAAATGACTTTTGACCGATAGGTAATTACAACGGTCCGTCATGGCCACAAGTTTTTTTGTGCGCTGAGCTCCTCTGTAGCGGGGGGGGGGGGGGAGTTGTTATCCTCTACATCGCAGATATTTTAGTATAATTTTTATTGCACTGTAGGTTATTTTTTCTTGTAAAAAAAGGTCACACATTTTTTACGTGGCATGTTTCTTTGTGCGTGGGGGGCTTGTTTGTTCATTCATTCATTCATGAATGAACAAACAACCCCCCCACACATACACACACAGCCCTGAGTGTCACCTTTCATTAGAGCCCAAGATGAAGCTTCTATGTTGAAGCATTCAAAAGTTATAGATGTTTTTCCAAACTGTGCCATTTGGCACAATTTGGCACAGTTCAAAAACGCCTGGGAACAACTTGAGAAAAAAGCTGTGTAATATATTCATTTTTTGTGGTATTGTTACAAAATTTTGACCTCAGCTTGATAACACTTGGTTCTACATTTCTGTTGCATTTTCCAGCCCGGATCTGACAGCTGTGTGTTATTTGCAAGCATTTGTATCTAAAAAAAACACCCAGGCGAACTTTATTTTCTTCAAATTCAGTATGTTTAGATGACTGTTACTCAGTGGCAGGAGCACTTAGAGAGATTATGACTGTTTTGCCAAAAAATTCAAAGTGTTTTCTTTTAAATGAGACCAACCCCATGAAGATGCTGCAAAGGGCTGAAGAACAGCTTTTGATTTACTTTGGGTTCGTTATTTTTAGGCGTGTAGCTCATGTATTTTTACCTACATATGTATAAGCACTATGGGATGCTTGAGATTGCATATGTGGATTGACCTCACGTCTTAGATGAGACAATATGTCTGGACCACCTGTGGAGAACAACAAGAAGACGGAGGTACGGCGATAAGGAGCGGAAAGGACTTCCTGACCTCCTAGGGCCCAGGCGGAGGACTGAAGGGCGCGAGGGAAGAGTTATTGTCAATAGGGGGTTTTGATGGTGATGTGTGATTCTTCCTTTGTCCTTGTGGGTATAAAAGAGAAGGTTTGACCCAGCTCTTTCTCTTCTGTTCTGAGAAAGCTGGGGATGTGATCGAGGGAATAAAACCTGAATTAAGAAATAATTCAGCCTCATTATTTCACGCTCCCCACAAGACGTTTTTAGGGAAATTGACCAGAGTTCAAGGGGTTAACTGCGCAGTAGCCTGGTGGAGCACCCACAGTTTCATTGGACTGTACAGCTGTACAGTGACAATAAAACCTGTTCTATTCTATTCTATTCCATTCTGGTCACAATGATTTATTTTATTAATAATTATTAATGCGTTTGAATTTATGTCCATTTGTATTTAAGTGTTGTTTTATTCTTTTAGTTATCTTAACTGTTTAGTCTTTTTATCAACCAATTATCTTATTATTTATCAGTGATTGTTTTATTTTTTATTATCCTGTCCAAGCTCCAGTGTTTCCTCACAGAGAGCCCTTCCACAGGGAACTGTGTCTGTTTTCTGGCTGCAGGGTCCTGGCCTGTGATTGCCCTGGTCTACCCGGCCGAGGGGATCGTGCACTGCGGAGCCGCACCTGTGGTGTCGACCCCTCAGGTTGGACTTGGGCGGTCTCAGAGGTGGTGTCCCTGTTGCTGTGGACTTGGCCCTTACCCTGCTGCTGATGGCTCCCTAGTGATGGTGCTTCCTCATTTGGATCCACGGTGCTCTGTCATCACTCAATAAATTCAAGAAATCTCTATCAGTGTGTCAGTGTGTCACAATCATAGGACCGCCTATGATGTTCCTATGATGTCTGCATGATGTCCTATGATGATCCTATGATCTCAGGCAACATAGGACTCGCGACGCTGTCATATAGACAATAGGACTGGCTCAAAGATCATAGGATTGCCTACGCATGATGTCGACAGGATGTCTATATGACATCATATAGACAGCATAGCCACATCATAGGCTCCGTGATGCATCGAAACTTTGTTACACAAGCGAAACAACACAACAATGCATTGGCAATGGCAAGTATTGGCATTAAGGAGATCCCTGCTTCAACCCAGACATACGTACGTAACAAGGTAAACTTTATCATTACATTGTTAAACAAGCAAAACAATACAACAGTGCATTGGAAGTGGCAAATATTGGCATTAAGGAGATCCCTATAACTGGCTTCAACCCAGGCATACGTATACTGTCATGATCCGAGCGCCGATCTCGTCTGCGCTTGGGTCATACATCATCTTTTCCAGGCTGTGACAGCAGTGTGTCCCTTCTGGCTCCCTGGGCTCTTATTGTGACAGCGCCCGATGGAGCTTCCTGTTGTCAAAGCCGAACAGCTGTGCTGCATTCGGGGTCATTAGTGTCCGGTGTTAAAAGCGGGCACTGAATGCACCCCGATGCAGCAGTCTCTGTTAAACTTCCGTTAAACTCCTGTCAAGAATTCTCTTCGTCTGACGCATCTGGCATCCCGGGCTCAGTCGCTGTCTATTCGTCGTCTCCAAGTGTAAATTTACCCTGTTGTAATCCCGTCCTCATTATAGTGTGTTGTAGCCCACCGTGGCTCTTTACTTTGTACTTCATGTTACCTTCTATTATCCTCTGTTCCTTACCCTGAATAAACACCATCTGCAAACTCGGTGACTTGTTGGCGTCTTATGGTGGCTCGCGAGGGCCACCGTGACAGTAGACTGCTGCCAGGACGTCTAAATAGAGGTGCCACACCGAGACGCTGTTCCCGGTGAGTTTTGCAGTTGGACTGTGCTCCTTCCTATCTGGGTACCGTGCTGGAAGCATGCCGTCGCGGAGGTTCCACGCTCCGAGTCAGAGCAACGAGCTGGCGGACGCCCTCGAGTGCATAGATGAAACCCTCATCGCCGCCTCCCTCCTCGACTTCCACAGCGACGTGCACCGGTACCTGGACCAAGCTGAGGACATTCTTAATCATCTCCCCCGCTTCGCTAATCACCCTGAAGTCAGCGTGAGGAGAGATGACATCACCGCGCAGCGCGAGATTCTCCATGGGCTGGAGGGAAATCCCGGCAGGAAGCCGAAGAGGAGGTATCCTCGCTCCTCACGTCCGGATCCCATTCCTGTCGCCATTCTGGTCCAGGAGTTCGCACCGCCTCGGGGTGATCCCCGCCGGAAAGTGTCGTCATTCGGGAATCCCCCGGAGAAGCTCCAACTCGCAGCTGCTTCCATCTGGGACCGAGTGGCAGCAGCTCGTTCCACTGTTCACCCCACATGGATTATCAAGCATGTGACGGCGGCAGTCAGACTGGTGGAGAGGAACCCCGAGTTAAGTGACTTCCCTGAGTTCGCCGACCTGCTCGCCTCTGTCTCCGCACAGGAGCGGCAATTCCCGGTCCTCACCTTCGCCTCGCCCTCCGCTAGAAACCGTCGTCACATCTGCTTTCAACCTCAGCATGAACCCCGTCCGGATCCAGTTTCGGGTCGCCGCAAAGGCTCTGCCTCCCACACAGCTGTCACTCCCGCGCCTTGTCAGAAGGGAATCCCCGCAGCCTCTCCCCCCGGGCCATCTTCCCCCGCTGTCCCGTCAGCGCTCCGTGCCCGGCTCGTTTCGGCTGTCGCCCCCTCCTCCTCGACGCCTTTCCCGGCTGCTGTGTGTGCCTGGAGTCCTGTTTCGGTGAGCCTCATCCCGGAACCTTCGCGAGCGGCTCCCCCTCGTCCTCCCAGGGGGCCCTCTTTCACCATCCGGCAGGGAAAGGGAGGAGCAACGTCCGCTACAGCAGGCACCATCCTGCCTCCGGGAGACAGGCAAGTCCAAGTTCACTCATATCCTCTTCATTGTGGTTTGCCTTGTCTGATTCCTGGAGATGGAGTTCGGGGTTCGCAGCCCCCCGAGCTCCCACCACCTGCTGTAGCTTTAATTGTTAATCCCGCTTCCTCTGTGTCTCCCTCCGCTGAGCGGTCCTTGACACCAGGCCAACGTTGCCGGATGAGGAGAGGGGGCCTGCGGTTCTGGAGAGCCTGGCTCTGGTCCCGCAGCCATGTCGTGGGTGGAGGAGGAGAGCGGACTGCAGCGTGGAACCTGCGCCGACGAAGAAGCGTCCCCGGGTCTCCACGGACGAGCGGTTCGGTCCAGCGGGTCGAGGGTCTCCTGCTACCACGCCGTGCGGATCATCGGCGTGGATGTCTGTGCCGGAGGGTCCTCAGGCTGCGGGCACCATCATGCCAGCTGCGGAGCCCGACGTAGCTGAATGGGAGCCAGATGACGACCTCCTGCCGTCTGAGCCCGGATCGTTGGAGTCCTGGACGGCGTCGGAACCCGAGATCAGGGTCGCCGGCGCGGAGCTGATTTCGCCCACTGTGCCAGAGGTTCCAGGTTCGGGGTTGGAGGTCGGTACTGGTGCGGCGCCGACCCAGTCGGGGTCCGATGCAGGTGCAGCCGTGACCCAATCGGGGTCCATTGCGGGTGCAACCGTGACCCAATCGGGGTCCGACGAGGGTGCAGCACCAGCAGAATCGAAGGTCGGTGAGGGAGCTGCAGATCCCCTGCTGCCGGACACTGGACTGGCTCATCTTCCTCCTCATCTTCATCCTCATCAGCATCACCCTCATCTTCCCCCCAAGCCTTCTCCATCAGGTGCCGTTTGGACCCCTCATCTTCGGCCTGGCTTGCCCTCGCTATTCCCCTCTGCTGGGAGGCCGTTGTCGCTCTCTTCCCTGCGGTCCTGGTGGCTAAGCAATGTGGGCCGGCCGCCTGAAGGACTGCCGCGCCCATTTGGCTCTCTGGGCCGGCCACCTGAAATTCTTTGTTTCCGGGCATGGGACTGGGGTAGGCCGCCCGAACTGTCGTTTTTCCCCCTGCCTGCGTTATGGCCGTTTGATGCTGGGCGGCCCCCCCGAACTATCAGCCTCCATGCCTCAGAACCAGGACTGCCGTCATCCTGGGTTTTTCCATCTTCATTATGTCTGTAAACTTTTGGGATGTGCGGGGGGCCTTGTGTCTATAATTATGCATCTCTCACTTTTTCCTTAGCCGGTGTTTTGTGTTGTTGTTTTTTTTTCTCTGTCTAATGTACATTTGTTGCCTATAACAGTAGGTGTATGCGCTGCCTTTTGGGATATTGTTTTCTCTATTGTCATACCCTGTAGTTATGTTATTCTTTCAATCTGCCTCGTTCATGGTGCATTTTTGTGATTATACTGTTCGCTGTGATTTTCCCCTGTGATCATCTTCTATGTTCTATCTTGATTATAATCTGTGCATGGAAGCGTTGTCTTTTCTTTTTTTTCTCCCTCTGTCTGCCTACGCGCTCCTGTTGCCATGGTTTTTTTTGTCTTTTCTGGTTTGCTCCCATCTGGCCTGCGCCCCTTCCGCCCACCCTGGGTGGGGGGGGGGGGGGGGGCTTGGGTGTTATTGGGCATTCAGAGCCCGCCCTCGAGGGGGAGATACTGTCATGATCCGAGCGCCGATCTCGTCCGCGCTCGGGTCATACATCATCTTTTCCAGGCTTTGACAGCAGTGTGTCCCTTCTGGCTCCCCAGGCTCTTATTGTGACAGCGCCCGGTGGAGCTTCCTGCTGTCAAAGCCGAACAGCTGTGCTGCATTCGGGGTCATTAGTGTCCAGCGTTAAAAGCGGGTGCTGAATGCACCCCGATGCAGCAGTCTCTGTTAAACTTCCGTTAAACTCCTGTTGTGGAGTGTGTGAAATAAGAGGCTGATTCATGGCAGACGGTTTATTACACACTTCACATCTCTCAAGCACAGAACAGACTGACACATTTAAGCAGGCACTCTTCTTTTACCCAAATCTCTCCTCACAAGTTTCATGGCATTTTCCCACACACAGCATGACATTTGCATTACACTGCATTCAACATCCCTACGTCCTTGAGTCCTTCCTGCTATCTCTCCAGGAACCTCCTGAGCATTGTTCTCCCATGCTTATCCACTGTCTCTTGTCTGAGATGCTAAATAATCTGACTCCCCCAAGGTGCCACACTTCCCCCCCAGTATCTTAGATAGAACAATAGAACATCAGTCCACACGCAGTTTGGGCTTCCGTCTCCTCCCGTATCTGCTGTAACTGGGGTTTACTGCCTCCATGGTGCTGCTGTGCCGGTGGGGGGCTGCTGGGAATATGTCTGACTGCGGGTGGGCTGTGATGGGGGTGGGGGTGGGGGCACTTCGGTCTGTCCGTGTGGCTGCTCTGGTGAATCGTTTCCCTGGGGAGCTCTCCGTGGGGGTCTTCCACGCCGAGGGGCCCTAGCCAACAGCACTTGCTTGTCCGCCACAACGAAAGCGGGTTTGTGTCTGTCTATGCCAATTCTCTCCTGTCTACCCCCCAAGTCTAGCAAAAAATGCTTATCCCCTGTTTCCAACACTCTGAACGGTCCATCATAGGGTGGGCGCAATGGAGGGCGGTGGGCGTCGTGTCTGACGAACACGAACTCTGCGCTCTTCAAAGTTGTAGGCACGAAAACACGCGGAAAACAGTGGTGGGCCAGGCCCGGCAGCGTGCCTGTGTTTGTGCTATGCTGCAAAAGCTGAGATGGGCAGCTGTCCAGCGCGGGATTATCTGGCAGAAATTCCTTGGGCAGCCGTAGGGGCTGCAGAAAAACCAGTTCTGCGGGGGAAGCTTCCAAATCCTCTTTTGGCGCGGAGCGCAACCCCAATAAGACCCACGGCAACCTGTCTACCCAATTTGCATCCGTCAGTGAAGCCCTGAGCGATGCTTTCAGTGATCTATGAAAACGCTCGCATAAACCATTGGCCTGTGGGTTGTATGCGGTTGTGCGGTGAATTGTAACACCCAGGCTGTGGGCCATCGCGGACCAGAGTTCGGAAACAAATTGAGGGCCCCTGTCGGACGTAATGTCCGACGGGACTCCAAAACGCGCCACCCATACTGTTAAAAAAGCGCGTGCTACGTCCGCGGATGTGGTTGCCGCCAGCAGGACTGCTTCTGGCCAGCGCGTGGTGCGGTCCACTACTGTCAGGAGGTGCGTGCACCCCTGTGATGGCGGGAGGGGGCCCACGAGGTCCACGTGAACATGGTCGAACCTCTTAGCCGGTACCCGAAACAGCTCCAAGGGAGCCTTCGTGTGTCTGTGTACCTTGGCTCGTTGGCACGCCACGCAGGCTGCAGCCCACTCTTTTACTTGTTTGCATAGGCTCGGCCACACAAACTTCTCTCCCACCATTTTGACCGACGCGCACACTCCTGGGTGCGCCAGAGTGGGAACCGACTCAAACACACGGCGGTGCCAAGCGACCGGGACCACCGGACGCGGGCGTCCCGTGGAGACATCGCAGATTAGGGGGTGGGCCGCCATCTTGCAGCACCCTGCTCTCCAGCCTTAACCCTGTTGGTCCAGACTGGAGCGCGCGCACGTCTGCATCGCTAATCTGCTCCGCGGCCATGGCTGCGTAATCTATCCCCACGCAGACCGGGGCCACTACGACGCGCGAGAGGCAGTCCACCACCACATTCAGTTTACCCGACACATGCTGAATATCAGTAGTAAACTCTGAGATCGCGGCCAGCTGTCTCTGCTGCCGGCCCGACCACGGTTCTGAAACCTTGGCCATCACGACCGTTAGTGGCTTGTGGTCCATGAACGCGGTGAAGTTGTGCCCTTCCAGCCAGAACTGGAAGTGGCGTATGGCCAGGTGGAGAGCCAGCAACTCCTTGTCAAACGCGCTGTATTTACGTTCGCTGTCGCGCAAAGTTCTGCTGAAAAAGGCGAGCTGCTGCCAAGCCCCGGCGACGCGCTGCTCTACGACTGCCCCTATGGCCACGTCTGAAGCATCGGTGGTGAGCGCTATCCGGGCCGCCGGGTCCGGATGCGCCAGCAGTGCGGCGTTTGCCAGGGCTGCTTTAACTTCCGAGAATGCCCGCTCTCGCTCCGGGATCCATTCGACCCTACCCGCGGGTTTCTGTTTCTTGAGCGCAGCGTACAATGGTTGCATGAGCTGCGCCGCGCGGTGAAAGAAACGGTTATAAAAGTTCACCATCCTCAAAAATTCCTGCAGCGCCCTGACCGTCTGAGGCCGGGGAAAATCCGCAACGGCGCGCATTTTGTCGGGCAGCGGGATCGCTCCTTCAGGAGAGACGCGGTGCCCCAAAAAAATCAATCTCCGTCATGCCGAGCGGGCATTTCGCCAGGTTGATTATTAACCCGTGCTCCTCCAACCTCTGGAAAACCGTCATGAGGTGGGTTTCTTGTTCGTCTTCGGACGCACTGGCTACCAGGATATCGTCCAGGTAGACGAACACGAACGGGAGATCGCGCAGCACTGCATCCATCATGCGCTGGAATGTCTGTGCCGCTCCTTTTAACCCAAATGGCATGCGCAGGAACTCGAATAGACCGAACGGAGTTATTACCGCTGTTTTGGGTATGTCCTCCACATGCACTGGGACCTGGTGGTAACCGCGGACCAGGTCTATTTTGGAAAAAATGCGCACTCCGGCGAGGTGAACAAAAAAGTCCTGTATGTTTGGAATCGGGTAGCGGTCGTGTGCTGTGGCGTTGTTCAACCTGCGGAAATCACCGCACGGTTGCCACGATCCCTCAGCCTTAGGGACCATGTGTAGCGGGGATGCCCATGGGCTGTTCGAACACCTGATGATGCCCAACCTTTCCAGGTTGGCTAACTCCTCGCGCGCGATGGCCAGTTTAGCTGCGTCCAAGCACCAAGGTCTTGCAAAAACGGGCGGCCCAGTGGTGGTGATAAAGTGCTCCACCCCGTGTTTAGCGATGGCCGCCGAAAATGTCGGGACCGTGAGTGCTGGGAACTGAGTGAGCAGTGTGTGGAACTTACCGCCTGGAGCTGTGATGTTGGCTTGTGCTGTTGGCTGGGTCCCTCGAGCTATACAGGGGAGAGAGTCAAAGAACAGTGCATTAACCAGGCGTCTGTTAGCAACATCAACCAGTAAACCATGTGCACACAGAAAATCAGCCCCCAGGATATGGTAATTCAGTGCTGCTACGACAAAAGTCCACTCGTATGTACTGCCATGTAGAGATAAGATCAGTGTCCGTCGGTGGCTCCTTGCCTCCTCTGGTTATCTCGCTGGGCTCCGCCGCTGCCGCGTTGACTGTGATCGCCCTGGTGGTGATGATAATCCGGTCTGCCTCCTGGGCTAGCGCACGGTAGTCACGCGCGCCCAGCAACGGCGAATTGGCCAGAACCGCTCTCGCCACTGTTGGAAGGTTCCGGAGGAAGAGGTGGGCAAACAGAAAGTGCCCGTCGTCCGTGCCCATTAACGCCAGCATCTTCTCAATCAGGTCTACGGCCGAACCATCACCTAACTCAGCCCACGTCAGGAGCCTCTCTGCTCTCTCACAGTCCGAGAGCGTGTAGCACCGGGTGAGCGCAGCCTTGAGCGCCTCGTATTTGTTGCTGGCTGGAGGCTGATCAAGCAGGCTCACTACCTGCTGAGATGTGTGGGCGTCCAGCGCTGCTACCACATGGTAGAATCTGGTGTCGTCTGCCGTTACTCCCCAGAGGGCGAACTGGGCCTCGGTGAGGTGGAACCAAGAGCGCAGGTTGTGCTGCCAGAAATCCGGTAGCTAGACTGAAACCGCACACGCGTGGCTGGGGGTTCCAGTCCGGAGTGTCTGTGGGCTGGCTGCCGCCTCGCTGGAGCTTCCTGACCGGGCCGGCTCCGGTGCTCTTGCCTCGTGTTCCATAATACGTCTTGGGTCACCAGTGTGGAGTGTGTGAAATAAGAGGCTGATTCATGGCAGACGGTTTATTACACACTTCACATCTCTCAAGCACAGAACAGACTGACACATTTAAGCAGGCACTCTTCTTTTACCCAAATCTCTCCTCACAAGTTTCATGGCATTTTCCCACACACAACATGACATTTGCATTACACTGCATTCAACCCTCTACGTCCTTGACTCCTTCCTGCTATCTCGCCAGGAACCTCCTGAGCATTGTTCTCCCATGCTTATCCACTGTCTCTTGTCTGAGATGCTAAATAATCTGACTCCCCCAAGGTGCTACACTGTCAAGAATTCTCTTCGTCTGACACATCGGGCATCCCCCGGCTCAGACGCTGTCTATTTGTCGTCTCCAATTGTAAGTTTACCCTGTTGTAATCCCGTCCTCATTATAGTGTGTTTTAGCCCACCGTGGCTCTTTACTTTGCACTTCATGTTACCTTCTATTATCCTCTGTTCCTTACCCTGAATAAACACCATTGCAAACTCACCAGTGACTCGCTGGCATCTTATGGTGGCTCGCGAGGGCCACCGTGACATATACAAGGTAAAGTTTATCATTACATGGATGGTCCTCTTTCTGAACAGGGTCGAAAGCCACTTTTTGCTCAGATCTATTTTCACGAGCCTGTCCATGAACTGGAATTATGATGCACCTATTCCTCAACCAGTGGTCTGAACAAAGAATAAGAAGAAGAAGACCCACGAGATGGACAGCAATAGAGTGAGGAGAACTGCTGCACATCAGAAAAGATGCCGTGAAGCTGAAACACCTGAGGTTCGAGCAGTACGTCGCAAACGTGACTGTGAAAAACACAGCCGTCTGCGACAGGAGGAGACCCTTCAGCAACGGGCATGCAGAAATACTTGGTTATACTTGGTTTCTACGGGCATGGACGGGTATGCAGTAGTAAGTCTCACATAGACAAAAGTGTGTGTGTGTGTGTGTGTGTGTGTGTGTGTGTGTGTGTGTGTGCGTGTACATATGCAAGTGTGTGCGTGCATGTGTATGGCGAGGTTAATTGTGTTTTATTTTAATGTGAACCACTTTGTGTTGCAACTTTTGTATGAAAAGTGCTATATAAATAAAGCTTTGATTGACTGATGATTCATATGCCATGTCATGTTCACAGTCTTTGGGGACCAGCATGGAGTAGTTATGATGGATTTCCTGGCAAACGGTACCACAATTACCGGGACTTATTACGCTTCACTGCTGCAGAAACTGCGAAGACCATCAAACCTAAGAGGCGTGGCTATAAAATATCTCTCCAACCAGCTGACTGGGGTTCCATTGATATCTTCAAACCTCAAGAGTTTGCAGTTGCTTTTGTTGTGACCTGGCTCAAAGGCCACAACAGTAGAGAAGATGCCCACAGGTTCTGCAAAAAGAAAGTGTTTATTTACAGAAAATGAAAAATAATGGTGAAATAAAGTGACAAGTACAGTGACAAGTACAACTGCAATTAAAATTATTCAACTCCCACTGCAAGTTAGGCTTATTGGCAAAATGTAAAAACTAGCAGCTGTTTGCAATAAACACATCAAACAAGAACAATTTAAATAGCTCAACACAACTAATATTACAAGTGGGTTCTTCATATTCTACACAAAATGCCACAGTCTCAAAATTATTCAACCCCTTCATGACAAGCATCTTTAGTACTTAACGCCTAGACAGTACATACTCCGCAAGAACAGAGACATATCTTCTCTCTCCCAGGGCTGCAACAAAATGATGTTATTTTGTTCTTACAGCCCTGGTTTGGGAGCTCTTGCACCTTGTTCTTGACACATCATTGTGGCAGAACTTTTTTCTTGCTTGGTGTCCAAGAACTATTGTGTCATTGGTCCGAAATTTGAATTTTCCAGGAGTTCTGCACTTGAGTTTCTTGTGAAGTATGAAATGTCCTGGCCAGAAAGAGCTTTGTTCTTGTTCTTGCCATCTCAAGAAAAAGAAGAGATTTTTCTGTTCTTGCAGCGTATGTACAGGCCTTCAGTCAAGCACCTGTTTGCTGTTTTGACCTGCTGCCAATGTGAGGCATAGCCAGACACCTCAAACCCCTGGGGAGGTGGTTGTCATTTTCCAAATGATTTAATTGGCTGGAGAGTGGTACTGATACACCCACTGAGCTCTTATCTAGATCTTAGCCTAGTCTAGAGCAGGTTTGCTTCACAGCATAAGTTACCATGGTGATCTACCCTGGTAATTTTTTTTTAAGTTATTTTTTATTTAATTTTTATTTAACCAGGCAGGACAAATGAAGAACACATTATTTACAACTGTGGCGTGGGACAACTGACATTCATACCTCCCCAGTTGATACCAATTAGCCTAACCTGCATGTTTTCAGCCCCTGTGGGGAGGAAACTGAAGAAATCCCGAAGTAGCTCCACACAGAAAGATCACCATTGGTCAGGGAGGTGGCATTGAACCCAAGACCCCATGGTTCCAAGGGTGAGTTGTTGTGCTGCCAGAGTGCTAACCACTGTACCACCGTGCTGCCCCGGTAAGAAGCTTCGTAGTACCAAAAACCCAGGGTTAACCCCAAAGTTACCTTGCGAAGCCTAAATCCTGCTTCATAGTACAGACCCCAGGTATTTGAGGTGTTCTATCTCAAACCTGGTGCAACTAATGAAGCCCTCGATTGGTTGCAGTGTGTGCCCTTATGAGGAATTCTGTTCAGGGAGTTGAACAACTTTGAGACTGCAGTAGTCATTGAAAGTAGGATTTAGTGTTGAATTTGGATAAATATCCTTACAATATTAGTTTTATTTAATTATTTAAACTGTTCTTGTATAATTTGTTTATTGCAAACACCTGAAAAAAAAATGTGCCAGTAAACCTAAAATGCAATGGGGGTTGGATGATTTTGATTGCAACTGTAGTCTGGTGTACCCAGGACAGGAGAGCAACAGTTGGTACGTGATAGCCCTCTCAGCACGGCCAATCAACATGTGCCGTCAGTCAGCCTCTCATCAGCTGTCACATGAAAGACACGACACAACATCCAACCAGAGCTGCTTCTTCTATGGCTGAACATGAAGCAAATTCTTTTGTGTTGAAATTTGTTCAGCTCAGGCAAAAAAAAAAAGCTGTCGTTGTGTTGTGCTTCGTGTTATTTGTTATGTACCGCAGTTTATTTTTTATTATGTGTGTGAAGCCAAAGACAAAGTTCCCCATTGGTGGACAATTCCAGCTAGCATGCCCATGTGGGCCCCCACCACAGGTTAAACTGGGCTGTCTTATGGGTCCATGTGGGTTTGTCCATGTTTGCCCCATCTGTGTTTACCCACATGGATTTTACCTGTTTTCAACTTATTTTCTCAAATTTGCTATTTTCTCATAAATTCTTATAATTTAACAAATTTTTCATGAAAATTTGAAACTTTGTGATAATATTTTTATTTTTTATTTAAAAATATTATGAGAAAGTTTCAAATTTTAATGTGCAACTTTTGTTACTGTAAACTTGCAACTTTTTCTCACACATTTGTTAGTTTTTCTTGTAAAATTGTGACTTTTTTCTTGCATATTTGCTAACTTTTTCTTGTAATTCTGGAATTTTCTCATAAATTTGCTACTTTTTTACTGTAAACTTGCAATTTCTTCACATAAATTTGTTGCTTTTTCCCTTGTAAATTTGCTACAGTGGTGTTCAAAAGTGTTTGGCCCCTTCCTGAGTTCTCATTTTTTTGTGTTTGTCACACTTAAACGTTTCAGATCATCAAACCAATTTAAATATTAGACAAAGATAACACAAATAAACACAAAATGCAGTTTTTAAATGAAGGTGTTTATTATTAAGGGTAAAAAAAAAAAATCTAAACCTACATGGCCCTGTGTGAAAAAGTGATTGCCCCCCCTCGCTAAAACATAAATTAACTGTGGTTTATCACATCTTTGGAAAGCTGAGTTCAATTTCTTTAGCCACACCCAGGCCTGATCACTGCCACACTTCTTCTCAATCAAGAAATCATTTAAATAGAACCTGCCTGACAAAGTGAAGTAGACCAAAAGATCCTCTAAAGCTAGACATCATGCTGCCATCCAAAGAAATTCAGGAACAAATGGGAAACAAAGTAATTGAGATTTGTCAGTCTGGAAAAGGCTATAAAGCCATTTCTAAAGCTTTGGCACTCCAGCGAACCACAGTGAAAGCCATTATCCACAAATGGTGAAAACATGGAACAGTGGTGAACCTTCCCAGGAGTGGTTGGCTGACCAAAATTACCCCAAGAGCGCAGCGACGACTCATCCAAGAGGTCTCAAAAAAACCCACAACAACATCCAAAGAACTGCAGGCCTCACTTGCCTCAGTTAAAGTCAGTGTTCATGACTCCACCATAAGAAAGAGACTGGGCAAAAATGGCCTGCATGGTAGAGTTCCAAGATGAAAACCACTGCTGAGCAAAAAGAATATAATGGCTCGTCTCAGTTTTGCCAGAAAACATCTTGATGATCCCCAAGACTTTTGGGAAAATACTCTGTGGACTGATGAGACAAAAGTTGAACTTTTTGGAAGGTGTGTGTCCCATTACGTCTGGTGTAAAAATAACACAGCATTTCACAAAAGGAAGATTATATCAACAGTACTTCACTTCACTTCCGCCTCCTAAAGAGAGCAGACGCTTTTTCTCCAGCTCCGGCTCTTTATCTCTCTCCTCCCCTAACTGACTGAATCCCAGCTTGCTATCGTCTGTCTGCGTGTCTCTACTGCTGATTATCGAACGAAATTATGGATTTAATAAGCTGGGCTTTGAACGCAATTGACACTATTTTAGTGTGGGCATTACTCTCGGCGCCACACCAGTAGGCTGCCTTTTGCAACAGCGGCTCGATTCCGAGTTTTTTTTCCCTTCCTCTCTCTTTTGATCACTTTTTTTTTTCCACCCCACTTATATCACGGACACACAGATCGTCCCAAATGTCTCCTGAGCCGGTGGACGGAGCCACTGTTTATAGCAGGATACGATACAACAGGGAAGAGCTGCTAGCATTTAACCACCACCCGGTCCCACTGGAAAAACTCGACATACCGAGAGAATTGAGGCGAAAGCGTCGCGGCTGCCGGGCTGGAGTAAGGCGGAGGACAAAAAATATAAGGTACAGACCCTCCCTTCCATCTGTTGTCATGGGAAATGTACGGTCGATACTGGGAAAGTTAGATGAGCTAGCGGCTATCTCCCGTTATGATAGCACTTACCGGGAGTGCTCTCTCCTTTTGTTTACTGAGACGTGGCTAACTGAACTAGCAGCAGATGCTAACATTGAGCTGGAGGGTTTTCACATGATACGAGCTGACCGAACACCAGAGAGTGGCAAAGCAAGGGGCGGTGGAGTGATAATGTATGTTAACAACAACTGGTGCAGACCGGGACATATCACTGTTAAACAACGACACTGCAGCAAAGACATTGAGTTGCTAGCTGTTAGCATGAGGCCTACATATCTCCCGAGAGAACACTCACACGTGATCTGCATTGTTGTTTATGCAAATCCGACGGCGAACGCTGGGACAGCGCGTGACGTCATCCATTCAGTAACCAGCAGGCTGCAGACAGAACACCCAGATGCTCTTCTCCTCATCTCAGGCGATTTCAACCACGTTTCACTGTCTCCCATTCTGCCCACTTTCACCCAGTATGTCACATGCCACACTAGAGACAATAAAACACTGGATTTGTTCTACGCAAACACTAAGGAGGCGTACACCTCATCACAACTCCCCCCACTTGGGAGATCGGATCACAACTTGGTTCATCTCCGGCCGGTGTACAAACCCCTAGTGCACAGACAACCTCCGGCCATGCACACTGTGGAGTTATGGTCTGAGGAGACAATGGACACTCTAAAGGACTGTTTTGAAGCCACTGCCTGGAAGCAGCTCTGCGATCCACATGGTGAGGACATCGATGGCCTCATTCACACCTTCACGGGCTACCTCAGCTTCTGTGTGGACAAATCCGTTCCCACCAAGACCATACGGCGTCACTCAAACAACAAACCCTGGATCAACCCTGAGATAAAAACACTTCTGAGAGAGAAGAAGAGGATCTTCAGGTCGGGGAACAGGGAGATGCTGAAGTCCGTACAGAGGGAGCTGAGGAGAAAGATCAGAGAAGGCAAGGACAGCTTCAGGAAGAAGATGGAGGACAAGCTGCAACAGAGCGACATCAGCGGGGTCTGGAGAAACCTCAAAACCATCTCTGGGCTCCAGAATACCTCCCCCCAGGCCACGGGGGGCAGGGAGTGGGCGAACAACCTGAATCTGTTTTTCAATAGATTTGACCAACCGCCCTCCCCCCTGTCTGCACAACAACCACTGCTGCCTCTAAGAAATCAAGTCCTGCTGCCCACTCCCCACTCCACCGACACCCCCCCCCACTCCCAACACACAGCCCCCCATCCTGACCCTGACCAAGACCCAGGTGAGGACGGAGCTGAGGAAGATCAAGGCGAGGAAGGCGTCGGGACCGGACGGCATCAGCGCAAAGCTCCTCAAGTCCTGTGCAGACCAGCTGTGTGGGATTGTGACGTATATCTTCAACATGAGCCTGAAACTGGGGAGGGTACCACAGCTGTGGAAAACATCTTGTGTGGTACCTGTACCAAAAACTTCCCACCCCAAAGACCTGAACAGCTACAGACCGGTGGCCTTGACGTCCCACTTGATGAAGACCCTGGAGAGACTGCTCCTTGCTCATCTCCGCCCCCTGGTGGAACCAGCGATGGATCCACTCCAGTTCGCCTACCAGCATGGCATTGGGGTGGAGGATGCGGTGATCTTCCTCCTTCACCGTTCTCTGTCCCACCTGGAGAAGCCCGGGAATATGGTGAGGATCATGTTCTTTGACTTCTCCAGTGCTTTCAACACCATCCAACCGATGATCCTGAAGGACAAGCTGCTGCGCGCAGGGGTGGACCAGCACCTGTCATCATGGATCCTGGACTACCTCACGAACCGGCCTCAGTTTGTGAGAACCCGGGACTGTGTTTCCGACACGATCATCAGTAGCACGGGGGCCCCCTAGGGAACGGTGCTGGCTCCCTTCCTGTTCACTCTTTATACTGCGGACTTCTCACACAACACAACACATTGCCATCTACAGAAGTTCTCTGATGACTCTGCGATCGTTGGTCTCATCTCCAACGGAGATGAAGCTGAGTACAGAGGGCTTATCCAGGACTTTGTGGACTGGTGCCATCGGAACTGCCTCCAGATCAACGCGAGGAAAACTAAGGAGCTGGTGGTGGACTGCCGCAGGCATGGGCAGCCCCTCACAGCACCAGTAAATATACAGGGAACAGACATCGAGATGGTGACATCCTATAAGTACCTGGGTATTCATCTGAATAATAAACTAGACTGGTCACACAATACTGACGCACTCTACAAGAAGGGACAGCGCAGGCTGTTCCTGCTGAGGAGACTCAGGTCTTTTGGTGTACAAGGGGCGCTGCTGAAGTCATTCTATGACACGGTGGTGGCATCAGCCATCACTTTTGGAGTGGTCTGCTGGGGCAGTGGCATTACTGCAGCCGATAGGAAGAGACTGAACAAACTGATTAAGAAAGCTAGCTCTGTCCTGGGGCAGCGCCTTGATCCGATGGAGGAGATAGGAGAGAGAAGGACGGTGGCTAAACTGTCATCTCTGCTGGAGTCCGAGTTCCACCCTATGCAGGACATACTGGATGCACTGAGGAGCTCATTTAGCAGCAGACTACATCATCCCAGGTGCACAACCGAGAGGTTTCGTAGGTCCTTCCTACCAACGGCTGTCAGACTGTACAACCTAAGCAGGGCTGCTCGCAGAGATAGCAAAAAGACGTAACAAACTAATAGTTTTTTTGAATGCAAAAGATGCAATAGACTTACACAATGGTCCTCTCCGGCATACAACTAGGAACATACCGGTCGCTATGGAGGGTGAGAATATGTATGGGCACATAATCATACCATGTAGGATAACTAAATAGACGGTTATGCTGTTTCATCCCACCTAGCAACAATGCTCTGCACTGTGTGTGTTTATATATTTACATATTTATTCCATCTAGCTACAATGCTCAGCACTGGGTGTGTTTATATTTATATATCTATATATTTATTCCATCTAGCTACAATGCTCCGCACTGTGTTTTTATATATCTACATATTTTTCCATCTAGCTGCAATGCTCCGTACTGTGGGTGTTTATATATTTACATATTTATTCCATCTAGCTACAATGCTCTGCACTGTGTGTTCATATATTCATATATTTATTCCATCCAGCTACAATGCTCTGCACTGTGTGTCTGTGTGTGTGTGTGTATATATATATTTTATAGTAATATGTACATATGTATATTAGCTGCTCTTGCTTGCTTGTTTTTTTTTTCTTGCCTTCTGATTGTTGCTCTGAGTGTTGCTATCCCTGTGCTGTTGCAATCCTGGAATTTCCCCGTTGTGGGACTAATAAAGGCTTATCTTATCTTATCTTATCTTATCTTATTTTTTCAACAAGGAAAAGTGCCCCGGGGGAGGCAGTTTGCCCCGCAGGAACAGCGGCCGCGGGCTATTTGAAGGACACAAGTAATTGGAAACTCTTGTGTCTGTGTGATCTCTCTATCGAAGATGTTGAAGATTTATACCTCTTCGTAGCAATGGTCATCGGAATTCTACTGATTGGATCTGGGATTGTTCTGGTGTACCGTAAATTGATGAAGATGGACGGAGCCTATCAAAATGCTGACCCGGCGAGGCTTAACCATCAAATTGACCAATTGGGCAGGACTCTGACAGCGGCTAATGGAGAACTGTCTAGGAAAATGGATTACATCATGATCACGCTGAGAGCCGTCCATGATGATTTCAACGTCCAGCAATGAAGGATTTAAGTACTGAATCTGTAAGAGAATATAAAGTTTTTTTTCTCTGAAGTCAGTACTATTTGACTCATTCAACCTGCCCTTACAATCACAGTCCTCCAGATTATCTGCAGTTTTTGTTTTCAAAACATGTGAGCAGCATTGACTCTCATGGACAGCCAGCTGTCTGGCAAACTTTACCATCTGCTGTGCAAGGACACAAGCCTTTGCCAGACGGTAGACATAACATCTCCTGCTGAAGAGACTTTGTTGTTCTTAACTGATATAAACACCCTCACTCAACACCACACTCACACTGACTCACTATACTGATGAGAAGATTATTCATTCACTGCTCTCTTTGTGTCCTTGTATAGATTCTATTGTCTGCTACTTGTGCATTGAGAGCTTTTTTTCTTGTAATCATAATATTGATCATTTATGACCTGTATTCTGACAAACAATGCTTTTTTTCTCTCTCCTATTGTGTTTATCCTTTTCCTCCCTCATGCTTCCTGTTCCCCGTCTGCTGACAGGCGCGTCACTGATGCTGCCGTGTCACTGAAAATGTCAACTATGTCGTTTTCAGTGTCAAGTCAAATCCCTCGTATGTTTATCAGTTGTTTACTGTGAATGTACTTGGCAATAAATCTTTTCTGAGTTCTGAGTTCTGAACAGTAAAATATGGTGGTGGTAGTGTGATGGTCTGGGGCTGTTTTGCTGCTTCAGGACCTGGAAGACTTGCTGTGGTAAATGGAACCATGAATTGTGCTGTCTACCAAAAAATCCTGAAGGAGAATGTCCGGCCATCTGTTCGTGACCTCAAGCTGAAGCATATTTGAGTTCTGCAGCAGAACAATGATCCAAAACACACCAGCAAGTCCACCTCTGAATGGCTTAAGAAAAACAAAATGAGGACTTAGGAGTGACCTAGTCAAAGTCCTGACCTGAATCCAATTGAAATGCTGTCGCATGACCTTAAAAAGACAGTTCATGCTCGAAAACCCTCCAATGTGGCTGAATAACAACAATTCTGCAGAGATGAGTGGGCCAAAATTCCTCCACAGCAATGTAAAAGACTCATTGCCAGTTATTGCAAACACTTGATTGCAGTTGTTGCTGCTAAGGGTGGCCCAACCAGTTATTAGGTTTAGGGGGCAATCACTTTTTCACACAGGGCCATGTAGGTTTGAATTTTTTTCCCTTAATACTTGTGTTATCTTTGTCTAATATTTAAATTTGTTTGATGATCTGAAACATTTAAGTGTGACAAACATACAAAAAAAGGAGAAATCAGGAAGAGGGCAAACACTTTTTCACACCACTGTATTTTCTTGTAAATTTGTGAGTTTTTCCCATAAATTTGTGACATTTTCTTGTAAATTTGGAACTTTCTCAAAAATTTCAACTTTTTTTTACTGTAAACTTACAGCTTTTCCTCATAAATAGGGTCTTTTTTCTTCATAAATTCCCTTTATTTACTCATACAGTTGCTACTTTTTTGTTAATTTGCAATTTTTTCAAATTTTTCCTCATAAATTTGTAACTTTTTTCTTGTAAATGTGATAAATTGTCTTGTAAGTTTGTAACTCTTTTCAAGTCATTTTACATTTTTTTGTTGTAAATTTGTAACTTGTTTCTACTAAATGTTCACTTTTTTTCCACATAAATTTGCTACTTTTTTGTAAATTTGTCACTTTTTTTTTTCTTTTAAACTTTCACACTTTTTCCTCATAAATTTGTGACTTTTGTGTAATTTTGTCTCTGGCACAGCTGTGACTGAAACCTGCTCACTGACATTTAACCCATGTGGAGCCCAGATGGCTTTGAGCAGGTCACCTGCTCACCTGTACCACAGGTGAAGGCCATGTGGGCAAACACAGATGGGGCCAACATGGAACCCGTGGACAATTCTCATGGACCCATAAGACCGCCCAGTTTAACCTGTGGTGGGGCCCACCAGGACATGCTGGTTGGGTTTGTGGACAATCAAGATAAATGAACTGAAATTCAATGAAATTTGACTGTTGTCTCCCCAACAGCACACATACATTGCCCAGCGTAAAAAGTTTACATCGGGAATGCATCTCATAGAGGCTGTTGTCAAAACTTTGGCTGGACGTGTAATATAGATGCATATGTATGCATCGCGTATCCATGAGTTGCACATACACATAACGTATTAATAATTTATATTTTTAAAAATTGCCTTTTAAACGACCAAAACTGTATGCATAACTAGCGGTTGCTCTTCGGCATGCACATACGTACAGTATGTGCCCGTGCATCACACACATATGCCTTGCGTCTTCTTTGTTGCTGTTGTTTGTTGCTGTGATTTGCTTGGGTGCATGTGTGTGTGCATGCCTACACAGCACTTCACCTGTGTGACATATTCGTCCCTGGGTTGTTTAACATATGCACCTTATACAATAGTAGTACCTTAATGGCATCACCCCTCAGTTTTGATATTCTGAGTCCTGTCCACTCCGACTACACATCCTTAATTCATCTATCGACACTTGACAGTGGGGAAAGGGCCTAGTGTGGTGACCCACCACACTCTGCAAGGATATTCCTCACACTCAGCAGGTCTGGAGGAAGCAGAGGGACAATTCACATACAGAGAGCCCCTGGGGGCAATCAGAACAATGGACTGTTGTGTTTACATCCCCAGGATGAGGGAGAGGGCATCCGGGCACCAGTTGGTCATGCTAATCATGTGTATTGACTGATATGCTAATGTGCCATGCATTCTCTCTTCCTGTATCACTGTATAAAAGAGCTTGTGTGACACGTCTCAACAGCACAGTAGCGCTCAGAGCTACAAAGTGTATCTCATTATGTTGGAGGTAATAAAACCCTGCAACCTTCCAGCTCATTGCACATTGCCTGATCTTTTTCCTCCACACTGGTGACCTGACGAAAGAGAATAACTGTCTGCTCCTTCTCACTGTGCTGTGGACTCCGGAGGACCAACGAACGCCTGCAACCTCTTCACCCACACCCACGAGGATCAGTGGCAGCGCTGGGACCGACACGCACCATGAATGGCGACACGAGCGAACCGAAGGAAGCAGCCTGAACGGGGAAAGTCATCGGCGCTGTCTGCTTTGATTTCCACCAAGCTCCCCGACCCTGACTCACCTCACGACAGCGGACCTCCCACACACAGAAGCCCCGCACACACACTGCAGGATTACGAGGACAGCGCTGACATAACGCACGGCTCAGGAGACGCACACACACAGGCTTAGAGTAGTTCAAAGAGTTTATTAACAGCAGGAGTGAATGAGTGCGTGTCTGCGGGATGTAAATGTGTTGGTGATGGTGTCTGCTCCAGGCACAGAGGCAGGTGACCGTACAGCCGAGCAACCCTATGGAGAGAGCACAGGGAGAGGGTGACGGGCATACACCAACACAGGAGGGATTTATGGCGAGAGAAGGACTTACTTGGTGGGTCAGGACAGCTGGCACAACAAGGGGGCGAAGCCCGGAAGACAGCCACCTGGAGAGCTCTGTACAGCAGCGAGGATTGGGCGATGGAGTGGAGATGTCCGCCGCTGGGGAATCCACCTGTGCACAGGGGAGAAGACTGAAGAAAAGAGGTAAGCGATCTTCTTACCAAAATGGTGACGCTGAAGGGAAGTATGCTCACAACGGTGAGGGACGAAGTCTGACGGCTTCAGGCCGAGCCTCCGGGCGAGACGGCCTTTATCCCTCGCCGCTGATGATTGTCAGGTGCGTGAGCAGGTGGCGCCGCTGATGAATGGCGCGGCGTGACAGTACTCCCCCCTCTAGCAGCGCCTCCTGGCGATGGCTTATCCGGGTGCGCTCGGTGGAAGTCCGCGATGAGCGATGGGTCCAACACAAACGACGGGGGCACCCATTGTCGATGCTCGGGCCCATAGCCCTCCCAGTCCACCAGGTATTGCAACCCACGACCTCGGCGCCGGGAGTCCAGGATGGAGGAGACGGACCAGGCCGGATGGCCACCAATCATCCGGGGCGCGGGTTGCGCTGCAGGAGGAGGGCAAAGGGGGTCAGTGACTGCCAGTTTCACCTTCGACACATGGAAAGTGGAATGGATGCGGAGGGAGGGGGGAATAGCCACGCGCACAGCCACCGGGTTGATGATCCGGGTGATGGGAAAGGGACCCATGAATCGCTGTGCCAGCTTCCTCCTCTCGCCTTTTAATGTGACGTCCTGGGTAGACACATACACGAGTTGCCCAACTCTGTACGCCGGGGCAGGTCTTCTGTGCCGGTCCGCCACGGTCCTGTTGCGCTCCGCCGTGCGTAAAAGCGCATGACGCGCGGCAGCCCAGGTGGAGCGGAACTGCCTAAGGTGCGCCCTAACAGAGGGGACAGTCACCTCGTTCTCCTGCGCTGGAAACAGCGGGGGGTCGTAACCCAGGGACGCCTTGAAGGGGGACATCCCCGTTGCAGAAGAGCGGGCGGTGTTGTGGGCATACTCCACCCAGGCGAGATGGTTGCTCCAGGACGTCGGCTTGGATCTAGTAACACAGCGGAGCGCAGCCCCCAGCTCCTGATTGGTCCTCTCACACTGCCCGTTAGACTGGGGGTGATGGCCGGAGGAGAGGCTCACCTTGGCTCCGATGGCGTTACAAAAGGATCTCCAAACCTCGGATGAAAATTGGGGACCCCGGTCCGAGACCACGTCCACCGGAATCCCGTGCAGCCTGACCACGTGTTGGACGAGGAGGCCCGCCGTCTCCAGGGCAGTAGGGAGACCTCGCAGGGGAATGAAGTGCGCAGCCTTGGAGAAACGGTCCACAATGGTCAGGACGGTGTCAAAGGAGTTGGAAACGGGGAGTCCGGTGACGAAGTCCAGTGCGATGTGCGACCAGGGCCTGCCGGGGACGGGCAGAGGCTGGAGCAGACCCGCTGGGGGGGCATTTCCCGACTTGCTGGTGGCACAGATTGGGCAAGCCCGGGCGTAGCGGGCTGCATCCCTCCGCAGGCCTGGCCACCAAAAGGACCGTTGGAGGAGGCTGATCATCCGAAAGGTGCCGGGATGACAGGTGAGCCGGGAGGTGTGGAGCCAGTGGATGACCTCTCCTCGGACCGCAGATGGGACGAACAGTCTTCCCTCCGGTCCGCCGCCAGGATCAGGTTCCACCTCCTGCGCCTTCCGGATCTTGTCTTCAATGTCCCAAGAGATGGCACCGAGGACGCACGACCTGGGCAGGATAGTGTGGGGCGTCTCCTCAGCCTCCACGGGGGTGAACTGCCTAGAGAGGGCGTCAGGCAGGCCGTTTTTGGAGCCCGGCCTGAAGGTGATCGAGAAGCGGAACCTGGCGAAGAACAAAGACCAGCGCGCCTGGCGGGCATTCAGGCGCTTGGCAGATCGTAAATACTCTAAGTTCTTGTGGTCCGTCAGGACCACAAACGGCAGGTCCGCCCCCTCTAGCCAGTGGCGCCACTCCTGTAAGGCGAGTTTAATGGCCAGGAGCTCTCTGTCCCCCACATCGTAGTTCCTCTCCGCCGGGGACAGGCGCCGGGAGAAGAAGGCGCACGGCCGTTTGGCGCCATCGTCAGGTGACCGCTGGGATAACACTGCTCCCACTCCCGTGTCCGATGCGTCCACCTCCACAATGCACTGCAGTGCGGGGTCGACCTGGCGAAGGACCCGGGAGGAGGAGAACTCCGCCTTCAGCGCCCTAAAGGCAGCAGCGACCTCTTCAGTCCACCGGAACGGGACCTTCGGGGACGTGAGGCGGGTCAGCGGTCCGACGATCGAGCTGAAATTTGGGACAAAGCGGCGGTAAAAATTGGCGAAGCCAACAAACTGTTGCACCTGCTTCCGGGATGCGGGAGTAGGCCACTCCACCACCGCCTTCACCTTCTCTGGGTCTGGGAGCACCTGATCTTGAGCGATGATGAATCCCAGGAAGGATGTGGTCCTAGCGTAGAATTCACATTTCTCAGCCTTCACGTACAGACGATTCTCCAGCAGTCTTTGGAGGACCCGCCTCACATGGACCTGGTGCTCGTCCCTGGACCTGGAGAAGATAAGGATGTCATCCAGGTAGACGAACACAAAAAGGCCGATGAAATCCCGGAGGACGTCATTAATGAGGCGCTGAAAGACGGCAGGAGCGTTGGTCAGCCCGAACGGCATGACGAGATACTCAAAGTGGCCGTTCGGGGTACGGAAGGCTGTCTTCCATTCATCTCCCTCCCGGATCCGGACGAGGTGGTAAGCGCTGCGTAAATCCAGCTTGGTAAACCAGGTCGCCCCCTGGAAGGAGTGAAAGGCAGTGTCCATGAGGGGCAGGGTGTAACGGTCCCTCTCAGTGATGTCATTCAGCGCTCGGTAGTCTATGCAGGGGCGGAGGGATCCGTCCTTTTTCCCGACAAAGAAAAACCCTGCCCCCACGGGTGACGACGATGGGCGAATAATCCCAGCGCTCAGAGATTCCTTCAGGTATGTATTCATGGTCTCCTTCTCCGGCGCCGACAGGCTGTAGAGCCGACCAGATGGCAGGGGAGCCCCCTGGCGGAGGTTGATGGCACAGTCATATGGTCGATGCGGGGGAAGAGACATAGCTTTCGATTTGCTAAATACCATACCCAGGTCGTGAAATTCTGGAGGCACCAGTGACAGGTCCGGAGGTGCTGTATCCGCCACAGGGGGAGCCGCGGATGGGGAGCAGGCAGCGGACTGAAGGCAGGTGCCCATACAGAAGGTACTCCATGCCGATACCCCAGCGGACCTCCAGTCCAGGACAGGGTTGTGGAGGCGTAGCCAGGGATACCCCAGGATGACGGGCGACACAGAGTTGGGCAGGACGTAAAATACCATCTCCTCCCGGTGGTTCCCTGAGATGATGACTGGGACAGGCATGGTTTGGTGAGAAACTCTCCCAAGGGAGGCACGGGAGAGATGGACCAGGGAGATGGGGTGTTTTAATGCCTGACAGCGGATGCCCAATCGGGTTGCCAGGCCTTGTGAAATGAAGCTGCCCTCTGCGCCCGAATCCACCAGTGCGTGGGTGAGGTGCCCAGTGGGATTGTGGCAAAAACGGATGGGCAGCTTTAATTGAGTGAGAGAGTCTAACCGGTTGGGATCCGCGAGGCTCCCTACAGCGATTCGCGGACCCCGCCGACTGGCTTTCCGCGGGCAACGCTCCACAGTGTGTTGGTCACCTCCGCAATACATGCAGAGGCCCAACTCACGGCGGCGTTGTTTCTCCGCAGGGGAAAGCTTGGTCCAGCCCGTCACCATCGGCTCCGACTCCTCGGGGCACAATGCTGGCGGCGCCGCCAGGGGGCGAGCTTGGAACAGGTGCGGCGAGACTCCACGAGGGCGAGAAGAAGAAGACTTCCGCCCCGAGGAGCGCTCGCGCAGCCTGTTATCCAAACTTATCGCTAAGGATGTCAGCTCCGCTAGCGTCCCAGGGATATCCCGTCCAGCCAGTTCATCCCTCAGATCACTATTGAGGCTGCGGAGGAACAGGCCACAGAGGGAGCGTTCCTCCCAGCCCAATTCCTCCGCCGCTACCCGGAAGTCGACCGAGTAGTCCGCTGCCGACCGGCCTCCCTGCTGGAGAGCAAGGAGCCGATCGACCTGGACCGTCTCGGTTTGAGAATGGTCAAAGACCTCCAGAAAGCGCCTCACGAACTGGTCATAGGTGAGGGTGGCATAACTGGGCCTCGCCATTACGGCGTAGGTCCAAGTTAACGCACGCCCCTCCAGAAGATTCCCTATGTAACCAATCCGACTGTGATCCGAGGGAAAATCTCCGGGCACACGGTGGAACACGGACTCACACTGCATAATGAACCCCCGCGCTCCGCCGAGCTTACCGCTAAAGCGGGCGGGGGTCGGAATCGGTGTGAGCCGAACCGGTGCCACCGGAGCCGGCTGGACGGCCGCTGGAACAGCAGGAGCCGCGCCACCCTGACGAGCCGGGGGGAACGGCTGTTGAGGATCCAAGCGGCCCAACCGGTTAGTTAAATTCAATAATTGATTAAAGATCACCTGTTGTTGATAAGCTATTTGATCCACTCTAGCCTCGAGAGTGGAAAACCGGTGTGCGAGCCCGCCGTCCGCCGAGCCGCTCTGCTGAAGCCGTACTGACATAACGCACGGCTCAGGAGACGCACACACACAGGCTTAGAGTAGTTCAAAGAGTTTATTAACAGCAGGAGTGAATGAGTGCGTGTCTGCGGGATGTAAATGTGTTGGTGATGGTGTCTGCTCCAGGCACAGAGGCAGGTGACCGTACAGCCGAGCAACCCTATGGAGAGAGCACAGGGAGAGGGTGACGGGCATACACCAACACAGGAGGGATTTATGGCGAGAGAAGGACTTACTTGGTGGGTCAGGACAGCTGGCACAACAAGGGGGCGAAGCCCGGAAGACAGCCACCTGGAGAGCTCTGTACAGCAGCGAGGATTGGGCGATGGAGTGGAGATGTCCGCCGCTGGGGAATCCACCTGTGCACAGGGGAGAAGACTGAAGAAAAGAGGTAAGCGATCTTCTTACCAAAATGGTGACGCTGAAGGGAAGTATGCTCACAACGGTGAGGGACGAAGTCTGACGGCTTCAGGCCGAGCCTCCGGGCGAGACGGCCTTTATCCCTCGCCGCTGATGATTGTCAGGTGCGTGAGCAGGTGGCGCCGCTGATGAATGGCGCGGCGTGACAAGCGCAACTGCCAGCTATGCAGTCACTGCGCCAAGCGCGCACCACACACAGGGACAAACTGGCTCCACAGACTGATACAGCGTCCTCCACCGCTACACATGCCTGAGAAACACGGCCGATCGCCATCCTCGGAACCTTCAGGGCTGCTCACGCACCTGAAGCAGACGTGCAGCCCGCACAGAGGACACTGTATGGGTTTCTCAGCCACTGCGCACACTGGGAGTTCAGCCGATTGCTGTCCCCAGTGGCTTTAGGGCTGCGTCCAGACCTAAAGCCACACCGCCAAATCCCTCACACAGCTGCAGTTGTTTCACAGCCGCTATGCATCCTTGGGAAATTTCGCCATCCGCCTTCCCCACTTCCTCGCTGGACCGAGCCGCGAGAGGAGTCAGAGACTTAATTTTTTTTCACAGCCACTGCGGATCACCGTTCCTGGTTTACCGGGAAAGTCCCTCGCCATGGCGGATCCACACGCAATTTTTGCACGGCCCAGACACCTTTGACGTACCGGGCCGGCACTCACTTACTCCCACCCCCTCCCCCTCCTCCTCCACAGCGCTCTTCCCGCACCTCAATCCCTAAAGCCGGCCAATCGCCATCTTGTTCCATTACACACGACGCGCACCGGCCCCGTGTGCCCACAATCCACGGCCCTTCAACGTGCTGGAACTCGAAGCGGAGCACACTGTCTTTTCCACCCCTCCCCTGTCCCCCCCACGGACTGACATGCCCTCCGACACTCCTCTACAGCAGGACAGTTCTACCGGAGCTGGAGCCCAAACGACCGGGGAGGGGGGGGGGGGGTCACAGCCCCTTCTGAGTGTTCGGGGGGAGCCCTGTGGTGACCTACCACACTTTGCAAGGACATTCCTCACACTCAGCAGGTCTGGAGGAAGCAAAGGACAATTCACATACAGAGAGCCCCTGGGGGCAATCAGAACAATGGACTGTTGTGTATACATCCCCAGGATGAGGGAGAGGACATCCGGGCGCCAGTTGGTCATGCTAATCATGTGTATTGACTGATATGCTAATGCATCATGCATTCTCTCTTCCTGTATCACTGTATAACATGTCACGTGACATGTCTCAACAGCACAGTAGCGTTCAGGCTACAAAGTGCGTCTCATTATGTTGGAGGTAATAAAACCCTGCAACCTTCCAGCTCGTCGCACATCACCTGATCTTTTACCTCCACACTAGAACCTTTGACACTAAATGTCATTCTTCGATGTTATTTGAGCTTATTTTACTATATATTTGTGTACTTTACTCTTACTGGGGCCAAAGATGGCTTCCCATTCAGTCACTGGTGATTGTTTCTGTGCTTCCTGTAGTCCAGGGACCAACCGCTCATATCCCATCAACCACGGAAACCACTCACTCCTGTCCACCACTGATGCTTTATTTCATTCATTCTTTAAAACAGATTTACATTAGTTAGCTCAGGCTGTGTTAGCTACCAGAGCTAGGAGCTAGCTGGCTAACGTTAGCAATCCCAGCAAGCATGTCCATGTGGGCCCCACCAAAGGTTATAACTGGGCTGTCTTATGGGTCCCATGTGGGTTTATCTGCTGGTTCCATGTTGGCCCCATCTGTGTTTGCCCACATGGACTTTACCTGTTGGTTTTCAACGTATAAATCTGTGACTTTATTTTCCTGTAAATTTGACACATTTTGGTTGACAATTTGAAACTTTCTCATAAATTTTCAACTTTTTTTTTTGCTGTAAACTTGTAACTTTTTCTCATAAATTTGTTTTTCTAGTAAAATTGTAACTTTTTTCTTGGATCTTCTGCACAACATAACCCCTGCTGGTTTAACTGCTAATTGTACCAAGATGAAAACTGGCGTAAAAAACTGGCATTTCCCCTCAACAAAAAGCTTTTTTTGATTATATCTTATGAACTATTGCTCTGAGTGCTGCTATCCCTGTGCTGCTGCAATCCTGGAATTTCCCCACTGTGGGACTAATAAAGGCTGATCTTATCTTATCTTATCTTATCTTATAAAGTTGCAACTTTTTTCCTTGTGAATTTTCAATTTATTTAGTCATATATTTGCTACTTTTTTTGGCTAATTTGCAAGTTTTTCAGTTTTTTTCCTCATAAATTTGTGACTTTTTTTCTTGTAAATTTGCAAAAAAAAATTGTAAGTTTGTAACATTTTTCAAGTAATTTTACTATTTTTCTTAATTTCTTAATTTAATTTTTCTTATTTTTTTTTTCTAAATTTGCAGCTTTTTTTCTCCAGAATTTTCACTTTTTTTTCTTCATACATTTGTGCCTTTTTCCTCATACATTTGCTACTATTTTTCTTGTAAATTTGTGAGATTTTTTTTAATCATAAATTTTCGTTTACCTGCTCACCAGCTTTAAACCCATGTGGGGTCCAGTTGGTGAACGATACCTCTAGGCCAGGTAGAGCATCCGCCTCACAATCGGGAGGTCGGGGTTCAAGTCCCGGCCGGGTCATGCAGAAGACCATATATAAAAAAATGGAACTTCCTGCCGTCCAGCTTGGTGCTCAACAAAAATGGAGCAAAGAAGGGAAATGTGGGCGGCAGTGGCTCAGGAGGTAGATCGGATCATCCAATAACCAGAGGGTTGTCGGTTCGAATCCCACTCCCCCCAGCCATCCCGCTGTTGTGTCCCTGGGCAAGACACTCTACCCACCTTGCCTCCAGTGTCCATGACACTGGGTATGAATGTGTTTAAATGTTCAATAGTGGTCAGAGAGACCGTTGGTGCGGATTGGCAGCCACATTTCTGTCAGTGTGCCCCAAGACAGCTGTGGCTACAGAGGTAGCTTATCACTGTCAATGTCTGTCTGGAGTGAATGAATAATGGACTCACTGTAAAATGTCTTTGAGTGTCTATGACAAGCGCTATATAAATCTGATGCCTTATTATTATTATTATTATTAATGCAGGTAAGCAGATGAGCTGCTTACCTGTGCCACAGGTAAAGTCCAATGGGACTCATAAGACTATTACATATGGGAATTGTACTTTGGGGCTTGCCATAGCTCAGCCGGGGTTGGGGGGGTGAGTGATGTTAGGCGGGCTACGGCCGGGATATATATTGGAATGTGAAGTTCAATAAAGAGAGTTCAGTGTTCAACAGAGAGAGTTCTCCGTCCTCCATTATTCCAACATAACATTTGGCGCCAAGGAAAAATGGGCACGTGTGTCAGAGAGCCACCTCCTTTCCTTCAGTATCAGGGAGCACCAGATATACTGCGGGCTCGCTGGAGGACCATGTTCAAGGTGTAAATGACAGCAGCCAGACTCAATAGCATCAGTGAGGAGAGACGGAGGGGCCTGCTAGTGCATTACCTCGGCACTGAAGGATAACGTGTCTTGCTCGGGCTGTGTGGTCATGGCTTGCTGGAAGGCGGGCTGGCGCTTATGGACAGTTTCTTCGGTGACCAGTCCACCATCACTGAAAAAAGGTATGGGTTCTTTGACCAAAGGCAGGGAGTGGGTGAGTCCACGCAGGAGTTTGTCATGGAGCTACGTAGCTTAGCGAGGGAGTGCGCCTTGGGGCCTATGGCGGAGGAGCTAGTAAGAGATAAGCTAGCTCACGGCACCACCGACTTGGGGCTGGGATGCATGCTAAGGCTAACTCTGTCCTCTGTCACTGGAAGGTGTGTTAGACTTAGTGAAGCTGAGGGAATCCGCTACACTACAAAAGCTACTATCATCAGCTAGCGAGGAGTCGCCTGCTGGGGGCTTCCCACCGAATGCTATGGTTAACATGCTAACTAGGCCTTGTAGACGAGCTAAGAGAAAGAAGACGAAGTTGAAGGCACATAGCAGAGCAAACTCTTTGTCCTCTAACGTAATGATAGCGGAGCCCAGAGAGACTGGACGGGTGTGTGTAGCACGCATGGGGAAAGAGCCGCTGAAGTGGTATGTGCTCCAGCTTGACGGGGTCAACATGCCCCTCATGGTGGATTCAGGGGCCAGTAGATCCATCCTGAGTTTAGCTACACTGAAGAGACTGTTCCCTGGGAAAGCTATCAGCACGGGAGCAGTGAAGATGTTCAGGTACGGACATGTGGAGATTGAGATGGTGGGCACAGCGGAGTTCTTGGTGACGTGTGGGTCAAGAACGGTGCCCAAATTCACTTTCCAGGTGGCACGCCAGTGGGCGGACTTATTGGGAATCAACCTGCTGGGGGAACTGGGTTTCTCCATAAGGGACCCAGAGGGCTCAACCATGCTGACGGTAGAGCCCGATTAGCACCTCCGCTGGCCGGCCTTGTTTAGGGGCCTGGGTCATATAGACGCTTTCTACCATCGTCCTCTCATCGATAAAAGCGTGACACAAAAGATTCAGCCGTTGTAGAGACTTCCCCTCACACTGTGGGATGAGGTTTCGGCGGAGCTGTCCAAGCTGCTGGAGTCCTGCGTCATTGAGAAAGTGGACGCTTTGCCGTGGATATCCAACCTGGTGGTGGCCAAAAAGAAAGGGGGGGGGGGAGACATCCGGCCATGCATAGACCTTCGAATGGTAAACAAGGTGGTCATCCCAGACAGGTACCCCTTTCCGACCATGGAGGAGCTTACGCCGACGTTCAGTGGGTCCAAGTTCTTCACGAAGCTGGATCTCCGTCAGGGATACCTACAGGTACCACTCCATACGGATGGCAGAAAACTGACGGCACAATTTATCTCCGGTACGTTTGAGGAGTTTCTGAGCAGCGAGGGTGTGGAACATGTAAAGACGGTGTTATACCATCCCCAGGCCAATGGAGGTGTGGAGCGTTTTAATAAAACATTGAAGAATGGACTGAGAGCCCACCTGGCGGACAGTTTTGCATTCTCAGACGCTCTTCATAAAACGCTGCTGCATTGTAGAGCATCAGTCAGAATCAGAATCAGAATCAGAATCAGGTTTATTGCCATTGTTCATGTAGTACACAAACTAGGAATTTGTCTCGGTACAATGCTGCAACATTAAACATGATAAGATAAGAGAAATAAACTATACATGTAATAAAGTGTAGGATAAGATTAAGTGATACTGGTCAACAGTTAAAATATATATTAGCCAGCAGCAGATACTGTGGAGAACTATATAGTGCAGTCGGTAATGCAGGAAGAAAACAGTGATGATTGACATGAGTCTGGTTGAGCTGCTGTACATGGTGCACGAGAGTCACTTAGTGTTCAGCAGTCTAATGGCAGAGGGGAAGAAGCTGTTCATGTGACGGGAGGTTTTAGTCTGGATGGACCGAAGTCTTCTACCAGAGGGGAGGGGGGCAAACAGTACGTGACCAGGGTGTGAGGGATCGGCTATGATCCGGCCAGCACGCCTCCGGGTCCTGGAGATGTACAGATCCTGGAGAGATGGGAGCTTGCAGCCGATCACCTTCTCAGCAGTGCGCACGACGCGCTGCAGCCTTAGTCTGTCCCTGGCAGTGGCTCCTGCGTACCACACGGTTATGGAGGTGGTGAGGATGGACTCGATGATGGCTGTGTAGAACTGCACTAACATCTTGGTGGGTAGCTTGAGCTTCCTCAGCTGCCGCAGGAAGAACATCCTCTGCTGGGCTTTTTTGATGAGTGAGCTGATGGTCAGCTCCCATTTGAGGTCCCTGGTGATGGTAGTGCCTAGGAAGCGGAAGGAATCAGCAGTGGTGATGGGAGAGCCTGAGAGGGTGAGGGGGGGCAGAGGAGTAGTGACTTTCCTGAAGTCTACAATCATCTCCACTGTCTTCAGAGCGTTCAGCTGCAGGTTGTTATTGCTGCACCAGGACGCCAGCTGGGCCACCTCTCTCCTGTAGGCGGACTCGTCGCCGTTGGAGATGAGCCCGATGAGGGTGGTGTCGTCCGCAAACTTGATCAACTTGACAGACTGGTGGCTGGAGGTGCAGGAGTTGGTGTAAAGGGAGAAGAGTAGGGGGGAAAGTACACAGCCCTGGGGTGATCCGGTGCTGATGCTAGTATAGTCTGAGACAGTCTTTCCCAGCCGCATATGCTGCCTCCGGTCCGTCAGGAAGTCGATGATCCACCTGCAGAGGGAGTCAGGCACGTTGAGCAGGGACAGCTTGTCCCGGAGCAGAGCGGGGCGGATGGTGTTGAATGCGGAGCTGAAGTCCACAAACAGGATCCTGGCGTAGGTTCCCGGGGAGTCCAGGTGCTGCAGGATGGAGTGGAGGGCCAGGTTGACTGCATCGTCTACAGACCTGTTGGCTCGGTAGGCAAACTGCAGCGGGTCCAGGAGAGGGGTGGTGATGGACTTGAGGTGGGACAGGACCAGGCGCTCAAAGGACTTCATGACTACAGAGGTGAGCGCTACAGGTCTGTAGTCATTAAGTCCAGTGATCCGTGGCTTCTTGGGGACAGGGATGATGGTGGAGGATTTGAGGCAGGACGGCACGTGGCATAACTTAAGGGAGGTGTTAAAAATGTCTGTGAATACAGGAGCCAGCTGTTTCGCACAGAGTCTCAGGGTGGAGGGAGACACGCCGTCTGGGCCGGGGGCCTTGCGCGGGTTCAGTCTGGAGAACTGTTTGAGCACATCCTGCTCACTGATGATAAGGGGAGGGGGTGCCTTAAATGAAGTAGGGAATGTGGAGGCTGTGGAGCTGGAGGGAGGGGGGGAGTTGGACACAGATGACGAGGTGTCAAAACGGGCATAGTGTTGGGACAGTCTCTGACAAAGGGCTTTGTCATCCTGACCTTTAGGAGCCTTAGGTCGATAGTTGGTGATTTGCCTCAGTCCTCTCCACACAGAAGCCGAATCATTAGCAGTGAACTGCTGCTGGAGTCTCTCTGAGTATAGAGATTTAGCCCTCTTCAGCTCTCTGTTAAACCGGTATTTAACCTCCCTGTAGCAGTCCCTGTCTCCACTTTTCAGCGCTGCTTCCTTCTCCTTCCTGATCTGTCTGAGCTTAGCTGTGAACCAGGGTTTGTCATTAGAGTAACTCACCCTGGTGCGTGATGGAAGAATGTAATTGATATATGAGTTCACAGTGTCCGTGTACTCATCCAGATCATGCGTGGCTCCTTTAAGCATGCCCCAGTCAGATATTTCCATGCACGTTTACAGCTTCTCCTCAGCATCACTGGTCCGTATCTTCGTAGTGCTCACAACAGGTTTAGTGAGCTTCAATCTCTGTCTGTATGTGGGAATGAGGTGAACCATCACGTGATCAGATAATCCCAGCGCAGCTCGAGGGACAGCGCGATATGCGTCTTTCACTGTGGTGTAACAGTGATCCAGTGTGTTTAATCCTCTGGTGGGGCATTTAATAAACTGTTTGTAGCGGGGGAGATCGTGGCTCAGATTGCACTGATTAAAGTCGCCAGCCACAATAATCAGCGAGTCTGGAAAACTCCGCTCTGTGTGTTGAATGTGATCCGCGAGCACGCGCTGAGCTTCGCGCGTGTCCGCGTCGGGAGGGGCGTACACAGCGATCATTATGAAAGAAGCAAACTCCCGCGGGGAATAAGTCCACGCCACAATGGGCTGTTCGCCAGCGTCTCTCATGCTGGGGCGCGAGTTACCCTTGCCAGTGAGCCGGCTGAGACCACCAACGACAGGTGCTTTGGAGGGAATGGAGACAGTGCAGAGTTGGGTCGCCGGACAGCAATGCAGAATGAAACAGAGGTTTGACAGGAAGCACAGGACAAGAGACCATGGTTTGAGGGAAGCAGACCAAGTGTGGATTAAGCATCCGGTTCGCTCCCACAAGTTACAGCCGCTGTGGACGGGGCCGCAGTGGATCGCGAGGCGGCAGGGCCTGGACACAATTGAGCTGGAGGACGGGTCTCGTTGGCACGCCAGCAGGCTGAGAAGATCACCGCCGCCACAGAGGACTGAAACTATAGCTGGACGTTTTAGTGGGAGGTGGGACTGGGGGGTCTTGTCTGATGTGGACCCACAGCCTAGGCTGACGATGCCAGGTGCAGGGTCCCCTCTGAGGGGACGCCTGGCTAGAATTCATCGGAGGCCTAGGTACCTGGAGGGCTTTGTGGCAAGGACTGTTTGGGTTGGTGGCGGTTGGGACTAGCAGCAGAATAATCCACTCCAACCAGGCGGGGCGTTCTGGCAGTCTACCCAGATGCCCGGGTAAAGGTTCACTTGTTTATAGTTCAAGATAAGATAAGATAAGCCTTTATTAGTCCCACAACGGAGAAATTCCAGGATTGCAACAGCACAGGGATAGCAACACTCAGAGCAACAATCAGAAGGCAAGAAAAAAAAAGCAAGAGCAGCTAATATACATATGTACATATTACTATAAATATATATATATACACACAGACACACAGTGCAGAGCATTGTAGCTGGATGGAATAAATATATGAGTATATAAACACAGTGCGGAGCACTGTAGCTAGATGGAATAAGTATGTAGCTATATAAACACCCACAGTACGGAGCATTGCAGCGAGGTGGAATAAATATGTAAATATATAAACACACACAGTGCGGAGCAATGTAGCTAGATGGAATAATATGTAGATATATAAACACACAGTGCGGAGCATTGTAGCTAGATGGAATAAATATATAGATATATAAATATAAACACACCCAGTGTGGAGCATTGTAGCTAGATGGAATAAATATGTAAATATATAAACACACACAGTGCAGAGCATTGTTGCTAGATGGGATGAAACAGCACAACCGTCTACTTAGTTATCCTACATGGTATGATTATGTGCCCATACATATTCTCGCCCTCCATAGCGACCGGTATTTTCCTAGTTGTATGCCGGAAGGGACCATTGTGTAAGTCTATTGCATCTTTTGCATTCAAAAACTATTAGGTTGTTACATCTTTTTGCTATCTCTGCGAGCAGCCCTGCTTAGGTTGTACAGTCTGACAGCCGTTGGTAGGAAGGACCTGCAAAACCTCTCGGTTGTGCACCTGGGATGATGTAGTCTGCTGCTAAATGAGCTCCTCAGTGCCTTCAGTATGTCCTGCATAGGGTGGAACTCGGACTCCAGCAGAGATGACAGTTTAGCCACCGTTCTTCTCTCTCCTATCTCCTCCACCGGGTCAAGGCGCTGCCCCAGGACAGAGCTAGCTTTCTTGATCAGTTTGTTCAGTCTCTTCCTATCGGCTGCAGTAATGCCACTGCCCCAGCAGACCACTCCAAAAGTGATGGCTGATGCCACCACCGTGTCATAGAATGTCTTCAGCAGCGCCCCTTGTACACCAAAAGACCTGAGTCTCCTCAGTAGGAACAGCCTGCGCTGTCCCTTCTTGTAGAGTGTGTCAGTATTGTGTGACCAGTCTAGTTTATTGTTCAGATGAACACCCAGGTACTTGTAGGATGTCACCATCTCAATGTCTGTTCCCTGTATATTTACTGGTGCTGTGAGGGGTTGTCCATGCCTGCGGCAGTCCACCACCAGCTCCTTAGTTTTCCTCGCGTTGATCTGGAGGCAGTTCCGATGGCACCAGTCCACAAAGTCCTGGATAAGCCCTCTGTACTCAGCTTCATCTCCATTGGAGATGAGGCCAACGATCGCAGAGTCATCAGAGAACTTATGTAGATGGCAGTGTGTTGTGTTGTGTGAGAAGTCCGCAGTATAAAGAGTGAACAGGAAGGGAGCCAACACCGTTCCCTGGGGGGCCCCCGTGCTACCGATGATCGTGTCGGACGCACAGTCCCGGGTTCTCACAAACTGAGGCCGGTTCGTGAGGTAGTCCAGGATCCATGATGACAGGTGCTGGTCCACCCCTGCGCGCAGCAGCTTGTCCTTCAGGATCATCGGTTGGATGGTGTTGAAAGCACTGGAGAAGTCAAAGAACATGATCCTCACTGCATTCCCGGGCTTCTCCAGATGGGACAGAGAACGGTGAAGGAGGAAGATCACCGCATCCTCCACCCCAATGCCATGCTGGTAGGCGAACTGGAGTGGATCCATCGCTGGTTCCACCAGGGGGCAGAGGTGAGCAAGGAGCAGTCTCTCCAGGGTCTTCATCAAGTGGGACGTCAAGGCCACCGGTCTGTAGCTGTTCAGGTCTTTGGGGTGGGAAGTTTTTGGTACAGGTACCACACAAGATGTTTTCCACAGCTGTGGTACCCTCCCCAGCTTCAGGCTCAGGTTGAAGATGTACGCCACAGTCCCACACAGCTGGTCTGCACAGGACTTGAGGAGCTTTGCGCTGATGCCGTCTGGTCCCGTCGCCTTCCTCGCCTTGATCTTCCTCAGCTCCGTCCTCACCTGGGTCCTGGTCAGGGTCAGGATGGGGGGCTGTGTGTTGGAAGTGGGGGGGGGGGGTGTTGGTGGAGTGGGGAGTGGGCAGCAGGACTTGATGTCTTTAGAGGCAGCAGTGGTTGTTGTGCAGTCAGGGGGGAGGGCGGTTGGTCAAACCTATTGAAAAACAGATTCAGATTGTTCACCCACTCCCTGCCCCCCGTGGCCTGGGGGGCGTATTCTGGACCCCAGAGATGGTTTTGAGGTTTCTCCAGACCTCACTGATGTCGCTCTGTTGCAGCTTGTCCTCCATCTTCTTCCTGAAGCTGTCCTTGCCTTCTCTGATCTTTCTCCTCAGCTCCCTCTGTACGGACTTCAGCATCTCCCTGTTCCCCGACCTGAAGATCCTCTTCTTCTCTCTCAGGAGTGTTTTTATCTCAGGGTTGATCCAGGGTTTGTTGTTTGAGCAACACCGTATGGTCTTGGTGGGAACGGATTTGTCCACACAGAAGCTGAGGTAGCCCGTGAAGGTGTGAGTGAGGCCATCGATGTCCTCACCATGTGGATCGCAGAGCTGTACATGTGTTCAAAAAAAAAAGAAAAAGAAAAAGAAAAAAGGTGGTATGTGTACACTTCGTTCTATGTAACTGGGGCCTGGAACTTTGTAGGGGGGGAGGAATGTTACATATGGGAATTGTACTTTGGGGCTTGCCGTAGCTCAGCCGGGGTTGGGGGGGTGACTGACGTCAGGCGGGCTACGGCTGGGATATTTATTGGAATATAAAGTTCAATAAAGAGAGTTCAGTGTTCAACAGAGAGAGTTCTCCATCCTCCATTATTCCGACATAACAAAGACAGCCCAGCTTTAACCTATAGTGGGGCCCACATGGGCGTGCTGCCTGGGAATTAGGTGTTAACAGCTGAGTGGGAAGACATTCAGTGAAATGATGTGCTGAAGACAGTGGTTGGAGGTAAAACCTGCAGGGTCTTGACCCTCCGTGGCACATGGTTGGGGACCTCAGAAGATGAAGCGGGCTTCACAATTCTCCACTTGATATGCATGCATTGGAGGACGTCTTCATCTGAATCTGTGCAGGGAATAGTCCAGGGTCGGCAACCTCTGTGACACAGAGAGCTTTTCTGGAGAGATTTTTGACCAGCAAAATATTGTCGGAGCCACAAAAATATCTAAGCCTGGAAGCTACAGTTAAACAGCAGTGATATGTGAACACGTTTTCTCTTAAAAAATCATTACTTTTTCCAAAATTTGAGAGATTTTGGGGATAAATTTTTTGCTTTTCTAATGAATTTGTCATTTTTTTCTTTGAAGATTTGTTACCTATTCAGGTAAACTTGCAGCCTCTTTCCACATAAGTTTGTGACATTTTTTCTTGTAAAATCCAGCGCTTCCAGTAAGTTTGTGATTTTTTTTTTTTGCAAATTTGTAAGATTTGTTTTATTTTCATAAGATTGCCACTTTTTCCCCATAAATTTGTCATATTTCTGGCATAAATAAAAGTGATTGCCCCTAAACTGAATTACTCTTGCACTTTTGCATATCCACTTTGTACAGTTTTGTTGCAGATGTTCTTCTCATGTATGATTGTCTGTGTGTTTTTGTGACCCGCTGCGGGACTACAGATGCAAATTAGCAGTATTGCTAAATCTGGCATACTAACTTTTTTATTAATGTTCATTAGTGTGTAATGTCTCTTTCAGATAAACACTGAACCTAAACCTTATATAGAACATTTCAATAATTTAAGGGGCCTATATCATGCTATTTTAAGCCTTTCAGAGTAAACTATATGCATGTATGTGATAGTATATTACCTTTGGTACACTGGAGAATGAATTTCTTATGAAATATGAGTTATTTTCGCGAGCCCGGAAGTAAGATGCCTCGATCTCTGAGGCTCTGCCTCTCCTTCTTGTGGCTGCCGCCCATTTCATGACGTAACCCCTGAGCCGGCTGCTGCAGCATGTCGCTGGGTTCCGCCCACGAAAACAAGGAAGACTGAACAAACTCCTAAATCTCTCACAGCCAAAGACACATTTACGCCACTTAGAAGACATTGTCTTACGTAAAAAAGCAAACAGTTGTTGTCACTGAACAGATTAGGTGCGAGAGGAACTACTTCTTCACAGCGTCAATGCTAAAGTGAAAGAGTTTTGCTGATCACCACTCCGTTAGCTGCGCGGAGAAAGTGGGTGTGTGCGTTAGCCTGGGGGCGGTGCTGGCAGCACAGGCACTTCCTGGAGTGGGTACGTGGGGACCCAGTCATTATCAGGGACAGGGCGGAGCAGCAGCTCAATCAATCAATCAATCAATCAAAGACTTTATTCCAGACTCAAGGTCCATCAAGAGAAAAAAAATAAACAAGTAGAGTAAAAAAAAAAAAAAAAAACAAGACAGTTGAAACAATCAAAAAAGTTACAAGAAACACTAAGACATAACTGCTTAAAGAAGTACAAAGACAGTACAGACTTTAAAAAGACTTAAAAAGACTACTGTACCAGTGCCTTCTAAACTGTGACTGACAGCGAATAGAACTGAGCTTAATGCTAGACATGACTTGAATGATTTCATTTCTAGATACATCAAGCCGACAGATGAATTTATACATAAAATTCCTTATTACTGCATGCAGAGTATTTACACGTGATGAGACAAATAACTCGGAAGCACTGCACCATCGAGGCTTTTTAAGTAAAATTCTTAAGGCATCATTGTAGGCAACCTGTAATTTCTGCATACTTAGTTTCCTATAATTTATCCATAAATGAGCAGTGTATAAAGGTGTACAATAGGTTTTAAAAAGAACCAGTTTCACCTCATCTGAACAAAAACCAAATCTGCGTGCAAGAATATTTGCTTGCATGTAGATTTTGCAGCGTTGTCTGAAAATATCATCATCATCAGTCATTCTATCATTAATAACATGTCCCAGATATTTAATTTTATCCCTGACAACTAATTCCCTGCCTGCCAATTCAAAGACAGGGAATTTCATTAACAAATCTTCTTTAGTGCGGCAGATCAGTACACAACTCTTATTTGTATTATATTTTATGTCATTTTCCTCTCCATAAGCACTACACACTCTTAATAACTCCTGAAGACCAGCACTACTTGGACTGAGAATAACTAGATCATCAGCATACATAAAATGATTCACTAACTTATTCCCTATTAAACACCCAGTTTTACAGGCATTCAGTTGCTTTGACAACTCATCCATGTAAAGATTAAATAGAATAGGGGACAGTATACTGCCCTGTCTGACACCACTGCTCACACCAAATGGTGATGAATGACTCTTCCCCCATTTCACCAGCATCTTCTGATGTGCGTACCAGTAAATCAGGATACGTACTAAGTACTTGGGCACCCCCCTGTCAATCATTTTCCTAAACAGTATCCTGTGATTAACACGATCAAACGCCTTGGAGGCGTCAATAAAGCACAGAAAAACTGAAGAATTTTGATTTCTGTACTTATTTATAATTTCTTTTAAGGCATATATGCACAGATCTGTTCCATGATGGGGTTTGAATCCAAATTGATGATCAGTAGATTTGATGAATACATTTAATTTTTCAAACATGATTTTTTCCAGTACTTTAGATATTATATTGGCTAAAGCTATGGGTCTGTAATTATCCAGGCTACACAGCTTGCCAGCTTTATCTTTAATGACTGGTACCAACACAACAGACAATAATGATTCTGGTAACAACCCATGAATCATGAAGCTGGTGAAACAGATTGCAAGAAGAGGAGCAATTCTTGAGCTAGCGTATTTAAGATGCTCAGCAGAAATACAGTCTAAACCACTCGCTTTGTTATCTGATAGCTCTCTAATGGCTTTGATCACTGCATGAGTGTCAATCAGGAGCGAATCGTCCCTTTCTACTTTCCCTACCTTGTAAGTTTCATCCTTAGTTGAATTAAATAATGAGTAAAAGTGTTGCCGCCAAAGATCCACAATATTTTCTGTACCTGAAATGCCTTCCAAAGTACAGGGCAAAGGCGTTTTACTGTTACTAATCCGTCTAAGCTCCTTCCAAAATTCTGTGACATTCTTATCTAACAATTTCTTGGCCAGGGAATTACTTCTCATAAGCTGCTCATTTTTAGAGATATGACGAATAGCATACTTAAACTTAGCATTTGTACATTTCTTCATCTCAAATTCTGGCCCTTGTCTGGGTCTCCCAGCCACCACCCATGCTTTATATGCTTCCCGAGCTTCAGAATAAGGCACAGCTACGGCCTCATTCCAGCCAGGTCTAACCTTATGTGTTTTACATATTTTCTTATAATAAGGCTTGCTGTCCTTATACAGGGAGTTAACTATAGCATTGTACAGACTACAAAGGCTCAGAGACTACTAAAAAGCTCAGAGAGCAGGGTTGAGGAGGAATACTCAGAGATGCGTGAATGGAGCAAAATACCACTTTGGGGGTGTTTTTGGTGAGGAATTAACATTATAACATGCTTAACCACTTGCACTCCGGGCAATTTTCCTAAAAATGCCCAAAAATAACGTGCCCAAAGTAAATCGAAAGCTGTTATTCAACCCTTTGCAGCATCTTCATGGGGTTGGTCTCATTTAAAAGAAAACACTTTGAATTTTTTGGCAAAAAAAACATAATCTCTCTACGTGCTCCGGCCACGGAGTTACAGTCATCTAAACATACTGAACTTGAAGAAAAAAAAATTGGAAACAGTGTTTTTTTGGATACAAATGCTTGTAAATAACACACAGCTGTCCGATCCGGCTGGAAAATGCAACAGAAATGTAGAACCAAGTGTTATCCAGCTGAGATCCAAATTTGGTAACAATACCACCAAAAATGAATATTTTACACAGCTTTGTTCTCAGGCTGTTCCCAGGCGTTATGGAACTGTGCCAAATTGTGCCAAATGGCACAGTTTGGAAAAACGTCTGTAACTTTTGAATAATTCAATGTAGAATCTTCATTTTAGGCTCTAATGAAAGGTCACACTCAGGGCTGTGTCTGTGTGTGTGTGTGTGGGCGGGGGGTCGTTCCCCCCCCCCCCGCTACCAAGGACCAAATTCGGCCCTCGCTACATGACGGAATACACTCTTTTTTTTTTTTTCCTTGCATGTTTTCACAGCGGCCCCCCCCCCCCTCGCTACTGTGTGTGTGTGGGGGGGGGGGAACCGTGAACGGACCGTGAACGCCCCCCTCCCGCTACAGAAGAGGGCCATCGCTACATGATGGAACAGACTGATATGCTTCCCCCCCGCGGACCGGGGAGCGTTCAGACCGTGCCCCCCCCCGCTCCTCTTCTGCAGCGGGGGGGGGGGGGGCGCTCACGGTCCGAACACAGCAAATGAACCGTTTATCACGGCGCACGCACTTCGTATTTCGTGCGCAGTACAGTTGTAATTTACCGATCGGTCAAAAGTCATTTTTGGATTACAGTTTTCAGGGATAAATAATAATTTAGCTTATAACACCTTACCTCTTCAAAGCAGCAGAGTCGTGGCAAACAGCTCTTCCCACGCGTCAGACGAACGCGACGCTGCTCCGTTCGTGGATCCCGATCAACATAATTCCATTATTGCCGTTTTGGCGAATGATTTACGACTTTTGTCGTCGGCCTCCGTCTATTCTGCTGGAATGAGTGCAGGTCCCACTTGTGGGTGTTCTCCATGCTGCTGGGTGAGCCTGGGTCTGTAGGAGATTCGTACAGAGTCCTTCTGCAGCAGTAAATATCGCTTCACCCAGCCAGAATTTCTGTGCTTCAATTGGCTCCTGCGTTCACAGTAGGCGGGTCCTCCTTCCTAGATTTTCATTCATTGGTTCTTCAAGGTTTCAGAAACCCAATTCAAGGCTCTTATTAGTCGAATGAGAGGTCAATCAGATGAACTAATCTGTTCGCGGCTGTCTCTGCAGTTTTTTTTTGAGTGGCGCTTGGACGCTACTACATCACCATCACCACCATCATGCGTCATGCGAGAGCGCGCCCTCGTGCGTCATAGGACGCAGAGACTTGCCCGCCCGCGGAACAACGGAGCACAAGTGGTTAAAAGCTCAAAAAAGTCGATTTTGCATGATATAGTCCCTTTAAGATAACTTATACCAATGAATGCTTAGCGTGTTGCCGGAGTTCACAACTTATAAGCAACGATAGTCTTGTGGAGTGTGTGAAATCAAAGGCAGATTCATTTCAGACGATTTATTACACACTCACATCTCTCAAGCACAGAACAGACTGAACATTTCAGCAGAAACTCTCCTCTTAAGTTTCATGGCATTTACATCACACACAACATAACATTTGCATCACACTGCATTCAACCCCCTTCATCCCTGTCTCCTTCCTGCTATCTCTCCAGGAACCTCCTGCTCTTTGTTCTCCCATGCTTATCCACTGTCTCCTGTCTGAGATGCTAGATAATCTGGCTCCCCCAAGGTGCTACACCCCCACCCCCCCCAGCATCTTAGATAGAACAATAGAATAACAGTCCACATGCTGTGATAGAACAATTGAACATCAGTCCACATGCTGCTTGGGCTTCCGTCTCCTCCCGTATCTGCTGTAATTGGGGTTTACCGCCTCCGCGGTGCTGCTGTGCCGGTGGGGGGCTGCTGGGAGTGTGTCTGACTGCAGGTGGGCTGTTGCTGGGGGAGGGGGGGCACTTCGGTCTGTCCGTGTGGCTGCTCTGGTGAATCGTTTCCCTGGGGAGCTCTCCGTGGGGGTCTTCCACGCCGAGGGGCCTTAGCCAACAGCACTTGCTCGTCCGCCACAACCAAAGCGGGTTTGAGTCTGTCTATGCCAATTTTTTCCCTCCTACCCCCCAAGTCTAGCAAAAAATGCTTATCCCCTGTTTCCAGCACTCTGAACGGTCCATCAAAGGGTAGGCGCAATGGAGGGCGGTGGGCATCGTGTCTGACAAACACGAACTCCACGCTCTTCAAAGTTTTAGGCACAAAAACACGCGGAAAACTGTGGTGGGCAGGGCCTGGCAGCGTGCCTGTGTTTGCGCTACACTGCAAAAGCTGAGATGGGGAGCTGCCCGGCTCGGCATTATCTGGCAGACATTCCCCGGGCAGTCGTAGTGGCTGCGCAAAAACGAGCTCTGCTGGGGAAGCTTCCAGATCCTCTTTCGGCGCGGAGCCCAACCCCAATAAAACCCACGGCAGCCTGTCTACCCAATTTGCATCCGTCAATGAAGCCCTGAGTGCTGCTTTCAGTGATCTATGAAAACGCTCACATAACCCATTGGCCTGTGGGTTGTACGCGGTTTTGCAGTGAATTGTAATACCCAGGCTGCGGGCCATCGCGGACCAGAGTTCGGAAACAAATTGAGGGCCCCTGTCGGACATAATGTCCGACGGGACTCCAAAACACACCACCCATACTGTTAAAAAAGCGCGCGCTACCTCCGCGGACGTGGTTGCCGCCAGCGGGACCGCTTCTGGCCAGCGCGTGGTGCGGTCCACCATTGTCAGGAGGTGCGTGCACCCCTGTGATGGCGGGAGGGGGCCCACGAGGTCCACGTGAACATGGTCGAACCTCTTAGCCGGAATAGAAATGGCTCTAAGGGAGCCTTCGTGTGTCTGTGTACCTTGGCTCGTTGGCACGCCACGCAGGCTACAGCCCACTCTTTCACTTGTTTGCGTAGGTTCGGCCACACAAACTTCTCTCCCACCATTTTGACCGACGCGCGCACTCCTGGGTGTGCCAGAGTGTGAACCGACTCAAACACGCGGCGGCGCCACGCGGCTGGGACCACCGGACGCGGGCGACCCGTGGAGACATCGCAGATTAGGGGGGGGGCCGCCATCCTGCAGCACCCTGCTCTCCAGCCTTAACCCTGTTGGTCCAGACTGGAGCGCGCGCACATCTGCATCGCTAATCTGCTCCGCGGCCATGGCTGCGTAATCTATCCCCACGCAGACCGGGGCCACCAAGGCACGCGAGAGGCAGTCCGCCACTACATTCAGTTTACCAGACACATGCTGAATATCGGTAGTAAACTTTGAAATCACGGCCAGTTGTCTCTGCTGCCGGCCCGACCACGGTTCTGAAACCTTGGCCATCGTGAATGTCAGCGGCTTGTGGTCCACGAACGCGGTGAAGCTGCGCCCTTCCAGCCAGAACTGGAAGTGGCGTATGGCCAGGTGAAGAGCCAGCAACTCTCTGTCGAACGCGCTGTATTTACGTTTGCTGTCGCACAAAGTTGTGCTGAAAAAGGCGAGCTGCTGCCAAGCCCCGGCGGCGCGCTGCTCCACGACAGCCCCTATGGCCACGTCTGAAGCGTCGGTGGTGAGCGCTATGCGGGCCGTCGGGTCTGGATGCACCAGCAGTGCGGCGTTTGCCAGGGCTGCTTTAACCTCTAAGAACGCCCGCTCTCGCTCCGGGGTCCATTCGACCCTATCCGCGGGTTTCTGTCTCTTGAGCGCGGCGTACAATGGTTGCATGAGCTGCGCCGCGCGGGGAAGGAAACGGTTATAAAAGTTCATCATTCCCAAAAATTCCTGCAGTGCCCTGACCGTCTGAGGTCGGGGAAAATCCGCCACGGCGCGCACTTTGTCGGGCAGCGGGATCGCTCCTTCCGGAGAGACGCGGTGCCCCAAAAAATCAATCTCCGTCACGCCGAACTGGCATTTCCCTGGGTTGATTATTAACCCGTGCTCCTCCAACCTCCGAAAAAACGTTGTGAGGTGGGTTTCGTGTTCGTCTTCGGACACACTGGCTACCAGGATATCGTCCAGGTAGACGAACACAAACGGGAGATCGTGCAGCACTGCATCCATCATGCGCTGGAACGTCTGTGCCGCTCCTTTTAACCCGAATGGCATGCGCAGGAACTCGAATAGACCGAACGGAGTTATTACCGCTGTTTTGGGTATGTCCTCCGCGTGCACTGGGACCTGGTGGTAACCACGGACCAGGTCTATTTTGGAAAAAATGTGTGCTCCGGCGAGGTGAACGGAAAAATCCTGTATGTGGGGAAATGGGTAGCGGTCGTGCGCTGTGGCATTGTTCAACCTGCGGAAATCCCTGCACGGTCACTACAATCCCCCAGCCTTAGGGACCATGTGTAGCGGGGATGCCCATGGGCTGTTTGAGCGCCTGATGATGCCCAACCTTTCAAGGTTGGCTAACTCCTCGCGCACTATGGCCAGTTTAGCTGCGTCCAAGCACCGAGGTCTTGCAAAAACGGGCGGCCCGGTGGTGGTGATAAAGTGCTCCACCCCGTGTTTAGCGATGGCCACCGAAAACGTCGGGACCGTGAGTGCTGGGAACTGAGTGAGCAGTGTGTGGAACTTACCGCCTGTAGCTGTGACGTTGGCTTGTGCTGTTGGCTGGGTCCCTCGAGCTATACAGGGGAGAGAGTCAAAGGACAGTGCATTAACCAGGCGCCTGTTAGCAACATCAACCAGTAAACCATGTGCACACAGAAAATCAGCCCCCAGTATATGGTAATTCAGTGCTGCTACGACAAAAGTCCACTCATATGTACGGCCGTGTAGAGATAAGAGCAGAGTCCTCTCACCAAAGGTCTTAATATCCGAGCCATTTGCTGCCAACATCCTGGGGCCGCTAGGTCCTGCCAGCCGGTCAGCGTAGGTCGGCCGGATGAAGCTCTTCTGGGCTCCGGTATCCACGAGGAAACACCTTCCCAAGCATGCATCTGTCAAGTAGAGCAGCTTGTTCTCTTCACCGAGGGTCGCAGCTGCTACCGACCCCCGGCCTTGGTGTTTTCCCGAGCGCTTGAATTGGCACGGTGGCGCACATCCGCATGCGTTCTCTCCGAAGCGGCGGTGGTAGAAACAGAGCGTGTCTCTCTGGCGCTCCTTGGCCCCTGCTGCTGCTACCGTCGGTGGCTCCTCGCCTCCTCTGGTTGTCTCGCTGGGCTCCTCCGCTGCCGCGTTGACTGTGATCGCCCTGGTGGTGATGATGATCCGGTCTGCCTCCTGGGCTAGCGCACGATAGTCGCGCGCGGCCAGCCACGGCGAATTGGCCAGAACCGCTCTCACCACTGTAGGAAGGTTCCGGAGGAAGAGGTGGGCAAACAGAAAGTGCCCGTCGTCCATGCCCATTAACACCAGCATCTTCTCCATCAGGTCTACAGCCGAACCATCTCCTAACTCGGTCCCCGTCAGGAGCCCCTCTGCTCTCTCACAGTCCGAGAGCGTGTAGCGCTGGATGAGCGCAGCCTTGAGCGTCTCGTATTTGCTGCTGGCTGGTGGCTGATCGAGCAGGCTCGCTACCTGCTGAGCTGTGCGGGCGTCGAGCGCTGCGACCACATGGTAGGATCTGGTATCATCTGCCGTTACTCCCCAGAGGGCGAACTGGGCCTCGGTGAGGTGGAACCAAGAGCACGGGTTGTGCTGCCAGAAATCCGGTAGCTTGACTGAAACCGCACATGCGTGGCTGGAGGTTCCAGTCCAGGCTGTCTGTGGGATGGCTGCCGCCTCGCTGTAGCTTCCTGACCGGGCCGGCTCCGGGGATCTTGCCTCGTGTTCCATAATACGTCTTGGGTCACCAGTGTGGAGTGTGTGAAATCAAAGGCAGATTCATTTCAGACGATTTATTACACACTCACATCTCTCAAGCACAGAACAGACTGAACATTTCAGCAGAAACTCTCCTCTTAAGTTTCATGGCATTTACATCACACACAACATGACATTTGCATCACACTGCATTCAACCCCCTTCATCCCTGACTCCTTCCTGCTATCTCACCAGGAACCTCCTGCTCTTTGTTCTCCCATGCTTATCCATTGTCTCCTGTCTGAGATGCTAGATAATCTGGCTCCCCCAATGTGCTACAGTCTAACTTATGCATAGCATATCCTTACTTATGCATAACGCAGTCATGCCAAACTGCCATCACCTCCCAATCCATGAATCCTAGGTGTGCCGGAGCCTGAAGGCTCCATCATTTCGCTTGCAGGCACATAAAAAAGTTAATAAAAAAGTCAGTCTCGGTTCAACCAAGATGATTCTCTCCTCCAAAGACCATCACACGGCGGGGGGCGTGACTGACCTGGCAAATCTGCCAGGTCGGTCAAGTCTATGGAAAGGATAAAACAGCTGCTGTGATACGGTACGAACATCAGATGACAGTCAAAACATGTCACGGTATGAAACATCTCTTTACGTTGTCTGAATAGAAGAACAAGAGCAGTTTGACATGGACATCTGCTCATCATGGAGTCTTGACGGGTTCCTCTTGTGAACCAATGCTACCAATACACCATTATATGGTAGCTGTAAATTAGAAACCCATTCAGTAAGTTACACATAGGTTCAAAGCACGTTACTCATAGGTTAGAAATAAGTTTTGGGTACGCTAGACGTCAGCGTATTTTGACTTATGAGTAACTTACAAGTAACGTATGTGAACGATCACATAACTTACCTATAACTTATGGCCCACATATGTGGGACATATGATCCATATGCTGGATGTCAGCTCGGGAAATGCTTGGGGTGTCAGGGAGGGATAGTACCTTTGACGAGGACAACAGTCACACCATCAGGTAGATGGTCCGCTCTGGTTCCCACTTGGCACTCAGCTCTCACCTGTGGCTCCAAGTAGCTGTTTGCATGCAACAGCAGCCACATCCTGGTAAACTCAACCAGGTGAGGGTAGCCGATGGGTTTGCAACCCTCGGTGAGGTAGGGTTTGTCTACCTATGCATGCGTAGACTGGACCCGGCGGACTGCACAGAGGAAACCACTAGATTGGCTCAATGGACAGGAAGGCAGACCCAGCTAAGCATTGTGGAGTGCAACTAGGGCACAATGAGACACGTAGGACACTGCTGGCCATCCACTGCATCCTAACCTATCTCCAGCCGTCCTGACTATGTCTCACCACAGGATTCAGATAGGCCAGGGCAAGAGAGTGAGGCTGACAATCCTGTGCAACTCTCCCTCACTTAAATCAAATTCACACATAAGTCAAGACCCCCCCCCCCCCCAGTTTCCTTCTCATTTTCCCCCCTCTCCCTCCAAGTCCTGTGGCAATGGGCAAGTGATGAAGCAGCAGGTGCAGATACATTGGAAGCCGTAGCCACAATCCCACACACAGGCGGCCCAGGGCATAGGGTCGCTCTCTACTGGAACGAAGCAGCAGAGGAGTTTGGCAGCCCCCTGGGTGTCTGAGCAGCCCTCTTTAGGATTTGCTCTGCTCACCTCCATGGTCTGAGGAAAGGGCTAGAAAAGGTGCCCTAAACATAGCCTGCCTGCTGCACCCTGGCCAGCAAGCCGCGGCTGGTGGAGATCCCACCCTAGCGGTCGAAATTCTCAGAAGAAATCAACTAAGGTGACATCATTCACCATTAGCACTTGGAATGTGCAAACGCTCATGGACAGCTCTAAAGCGGACAGACCTGAGAGACGGACAGCACTTGTCACAAGAGAACTCAGCAGGTACAACATCCACATCACAGCTCTGAGTGAAACCAGGTTTGTCAGCTGACAGAAGTCAAAGCCGGCTACACCTTTTTCTGGACAGGCTGAGGAAGTGAAGAACGCTGTGTAGCAGGAGTGGGTTTTGTGATCAGATCCAATCTGATCAGCAAGCCTACCAGTCTCCCCAAAGGAACCAACGACCGTCTTATGACCACCTTATGACCCTGCGGTTTCCCCTTCGAGGAAAACGCCATGCCACATTCATCAGTGCATATACTCCCACCATGACAAACCCAGATGGATCAAAGACAAGTTTAATGAGGACTTAGAGACTCTCATTGAAGGCACACTGAAGGAGGACTAAAGGCAGCGATGAGAGGTTTTAAGCAGGTTTATTAAATCATACCGCCATCACGAGCTCCGCCCGGCGCCGTGCATGCACGCCGGGAGCGAGCCCGGAGGCTCTCAGCAAAGAGACACAAAGTGCGTGTCAGCAGCAGCAGTTGAAGAGTGAGAGAATGAGTTACAGACTATGTGCGGTATTTATACCCAGTTACAACAATACATGAAAGAGCATTCACAGCAGTTGGAATGGGCATTTACATATGAGAGACACAGTGAGAACAGGAAGCATGAACACAATGCATGAATGGGACATTAACATCACAATACTGAGCCGGAACAAGCCAGACGGAGCGGGGCTGCCTGTAGACATTAATACACACATTTCACTGTTCTGTTATTTGCTCTAGCCGAGCGCTGTGTCTGTCTCAGTCTGTTGTGGGGGTTGCCCCACACGCTCCCCCCCAGAGGGCTCGGCAGGGGGCCGAGGCCTCGATAGTGCAGCTTTGGCAGCGAGCAGGGAAAGCTCTGTGCAGGCGGCGGTGGAGGGGGGTGGGGGGCAGTAAGTGCCGGCAGGAGACAGTGAAATTGTCTGAGCCGCGCAAAAATTGCTTGTTGTTCCGCGATGTCGAGGAGCTGTCCCGTTGAATGTGCGGAGATCACAAGAAGAAAAATTAGTCACTGGCTCCTCTCGCGATTAAGTCCTGCAAGGATTAATAGCGGCCGTGAAGAAAAGACGAGGCTGCATGGCGGCTGTAATAAAAGCAGAGGAACTGGCGTGTTGACTTTAGGTGCAGGCACAACCTTAAAGCTCTCGGAAACCGCAAACCGCTGAATTTCCCTTGTGCGCCGTGGCTGAGACCATTTGCAAATCCTTCATGCATGCTGCGTGCGTGCTTCAGGTGTGAGGGCAGCCCTGAAGGCTCTGTGTGCAGCGGCGAAGGATGCTGGCGGTCTGTGGAGCCGTATTTGTCCCGTGCGTGATGCGCCGTCCTCGTAACTCCCCGGTGCGTGTGCCGGGGCTCCGTGCGTTGTTGGGCCAGCTGGAGAGGAGACAGGGTCAGGGAGCTTAATCATCCCTGTTCGATGTGTTGGAGCGGTGAAAGGAAATAGACGATCTTTGTCCCTCGGGCTCGTGCAGATGCGTTGGAGTGGTGAGAGGGAGGAGACGATCTTTGTCACTCGCTCGGCCATGGTGCGTTCAGGTCCACGCGCTGCATTCTCCGACGGCCATGGAAGTCGCCGTCGTGGAGAGGGGACGAGGTGCATGCGCTCTCGTGTGGAGGAGTTGTGAGCGCGGCCGGTCCAGCGTGGATGTGCCGATCTAGGCGTGCAGATCCCACCATGGAGTTTGCTGCGGCTTTCCCGGTCGTGGGTGATGTCCTGAGAGTTCACTGAAGCAGAAGGCAGCTGCTGCGTTCGCTTGTCGTCGGAGCATCACCGCCGGGTGCTGCGTTCGCCGGCAGCGTGTTTTTTTCAGCGTCGGGTCACCAGTGAGGCGGATGATAAAATAAAGGCAGCGATGAGAGGTTTTAAGCAGGTTTATTAAATCATACCGCCATCACGAGCTCCGCCCGGCGCCGTGCATGCGCACCGGGAGCGAGCCCAGAGGCTCTCAGCAAAGAGACACAAAGTGTGTGTCAGCAGCAGCAGTTGAAGAGTGAGAGAATGAGTTACAGACTATGTGCGGTATTTATACCCAGTTACAACAATACATGAAAGAGCATTCACAGCAGTTGGTATGGGCATTTGCATATGAGAGACACAGTGAGAACAGGAAGCATGAACACAATGCATGAATGGGACATTAACATCACAATACTGAGCCGGAACAAGCCAGACGGAGCGGGGCTGCCTGTAGACATTAATACACACATTTCACTGTTCTGTTATTTGCTCTAGCCGAGCGCTGTGTCTGTCTCAGTCTGTTGTGGGGGTTGCCCCACAAGGACAAACTTATTGTTCTTGGAGACTTTAACGCCAGAGTTGGTATTAGTGCAGCGCTTAATTGCATATTTCATAAGAATCCTTCAAATGGTGACACAAGCATGAAATTCTCCACAAATATGCTTTAATGTCCTCTCTTTCAGAAAAGGGTCCTGGCCACGCCAAAAATTCAAGATGGCCGCCATTTTCCAAGATGGCTGCCAGAATGTGACAATTTTTTGTTATTTTTCCTCTTTTCTTAATTTAATTTTCCAAGTGAACCATGTTTATGCTCTTATATACTAATTTTACAGATTTTGTTGTCTCTGATATAAATTTAAGAAGGTTAGCCTTCAATGTGGTGCCCAAAATGGCTGCTACTCCTTGAAAATTATGATTTATCCATCGTAAATTGAGCATATTTAACACACACATGTAATCGTTTCTGGATGTGGATCTTGGTTGGTGTGGTGCAGATCCCATTCAACCGTTTTTATAAACTACAGTTGTGACTGTGATTGCAATTAAAAAAAAACAAGAGTGATTGTCAGCGCACAACCAGGGCACACTGGTGTCAATCACTGCTGTGTAACTCGGCATGGGGTTCAGTGTCAACTGATCTAGCTTTACTAACACTGCAGTATTAGACTAGTTGTAGTAGTATATGCATAGTTTAGTGTCCCAAATGCTTTCTAACAGCCCCATATCATGTAGCTACTAAACTGTAGTTTTTTAGTTATTAGATACTAGTTAGAGAGTCGCACCTGAATTGACAGGATGTGCCAGCGCGGGAGAGCCGATCCAAGGGTAAGGGGGTTATACATGTCTCGCCAAATGTTCATGTACTTACCCGGATGGTGTACAGATCACACGGGACTTAAATGGCACTGGATGAATGATCGGGCTAGGTGTAGGGCAACCGAACCTAGTTGAATCCCATACAGTAATGTGTGCACAATTTGATTAGGGTGGTAAAAGGATAGCCCCTCGGCCTTAATCAAGACACATCATGGCAGAAGCGAATGTGATATCTGCCAATCGGAAAACAAATTGGAGCTTGTGTTGCCTTTGCCAGAAGGACAAAATAGGTGAGGGCCTGACATCCACTCCAAGTCATCATTCCCCAGAACATGATGGATACAAAATGCTGGCAAGGAACATTCCCATGTTCAGCGAAATCAATGACATGCCATTGAGAATAGATCCAACGAGGCTGGATGAAGGTGATGGCATAGAAGCCACACTCAGGAAAAATATGGCAAAATACCATGTGAGCTGTCGCTTGTTGTTCAACAACACTAAATTGCAACGGGCACAAAAGCGCCATTCCAGTAGTCAAACCAGTGAAACTGAGACTGGAGCTTGTCAGTCAAAACTGCGGCGAAAAAGTCATGACAGTCAGACATGCATTTTCTGTGAAAAAGTGGCACCTGCATCAGACCTCAGAGAGGCCAGTACAACGGGCCTAGACAAGAGGCTGCACGACATTGCAGAGATGCTTGGTGATGGTAAGCTTCTTGCAAGATTGACTGGTGGTGATGTCATTGCACAGGAGTTCAAGTACCATAATGTTTGCCTTCGGGCTCTCTACAACAGGGAAAGGGCGTACCTGAGGAACCTTGAGAAACGTGACACTAAGTCACAACCAGATGTGTATCCAATGGTGATCTCAGAATTGGTTGCATACCTTGTTGAAAGCAACCTATGTTCAGAAGGACCAGTTACATTTCGCATGCCAGATATTTGCCACATGTACCAAAAGCGTCTGGAACAGCTGGGGGTGGACTCACCAAATGTGAATTCCACTAGATTGAAAGAAAAGCTATTGGCTGAAATTCCAGGACTTGAGGCTCACAGATCTGGCGCAGATCATAGAGAAGTGATACTTACATTTCAGGAAGATGTAGGCAAAGCGCTTGCTCAATCCACAGATCTTTCAGATGCACTTATCATTGCTAAAGCAGCAAAGATCCTCAGAAGATGTATACTTGACCACAAGTCTAGATTTGAAGGTACATTTTCTCAGGGTTGTGTGCAAAATGCTATACCTCCCCTTCTGCTTCAATTTGTGGGGATGGTTGAGCATGGTGCTGACATAAAATCACAGCTGAGATTCGGGGCATCAAAGTCAGACCAGGCAATTGCTCAGCTCATGCAATTCAACTGCTACACCCGCTACAAGGAAGGAGCAGCAACTCACAGGCATTCTAAAGACAGAGAGACCCCATTTCCCGTGTACATGGGGCTCTCTGTTTATGCCAAAACCAGAAAGAGGAATCTGGTTGAGATGTTGTTCGATCATGGTCTCAGTATCTCTTATGACAGAGTGCTGGAGATCTCTGCTCAACTTGGAGATGCAACAGTCAGCAAGTATGTTGAGGAGGGTGTGGTTTGTCCTCCAGTGCTGCGGAAAGGGTTGTTCACTACTGCAGTGATGGATAACATTGATCACAATCCCTCTGCAACAACTGCAACTACCTCCTTTCATGGCACAAGCATCTCTCTGTTCCAACATCCCACAAAGGATAATAGTGGACAGGAACGAGGGCAACTCAGGTTTGGGCCTGAGAAAGTAAAGTCAGTTCCTGAACTTCCTGATACATTCACAAATATCTCTCCAGCTTCCTTCCGGACAACAAATCCTGTTCCACCAGGTACTGCAATGCCAAAACCACCCACAGATATTCTGGGGCCACAACTAGCACTAGAGTACCAGTGGCTGGACAAGGTCTCAGTGACACAAGAAGTTGATGATGCATTGAACCTAACATGGTCAGCACATCATGCTTCAATGAAGAGAAGCCCTGAATTTGAAGTTACCATTACTTCTTTGCTTCCTCTCCTGCGGGATCCAGCTCATTCAGTTGCTACAGTCAAACATGTAATGAACAAAGTAAAAGATGTTGTTGATTTCCTCAACCCTGGCCAGGTACCTGTCATCACAGCTGACCAGCCAATCTACGCCATAGCAAAGCAGATGCAGTGGCAGTGGCCAGGTCAGTATGGTGAGGACAAGTACCTGGTCATGTTTGGTGGTCTGCACATTGAGATGGCAGCACTGAAGTCGCTGGGTACTATCCTCCAAGCCAGTGGATGGACAGGAGCTCTAGTTGAAGCTGGTGTGGCATCATCTGGCACTGCAGAGTCCTTCCTGTCAGCTGCAAGTGTTACCAGGACGCGACAGATGCACCAAGTGACAGCCTCCAGCTTGTACAAACTCTTGAAAGCTGCATATGATGAGTACTGTACTGAGCAGGAAAATCAAGATGAAGAGGCACTGGACTTTGAGAAGTGGTGTGACTCCCGAAAACAGGATAGTCCACAGTTTCACTTCTGGCACATGATACTATCCATGGAGCTTGTTGTCTTTCTGCTGATTAGATCTTTCCGCGAGGGAAATTTTGCTCTCTACTGCCAGGCACTACATGAACTGATACCCTGTTTCTTTGCCAACAACAATACAAACTATGCTCGTTGGCTGCCCATCCACCTCAGGGACATGCTTATGCTAGAGATTTCACACCCAGAGTTAGACAAAGAGTTTAAAGCTGGCAACTTTGTGGTGCACAAGACCCGTCGTCCTTTCTCAGCAATGGCTCTAGATCAAGCCCATGAGCAGACCAATGCCATCATCAAGGCTGATGGTGGAGCCATTGGGTTGACAGAAGATCCATCTGCACTCAGGCGATGGATGTTAGCTGGCCCAGAGGTCAGTCGCTTGTTATCTGTTTATGACACAGAGGCCCAACGCAAAGAAATTCCCGAGCAAGCAACACACCATGAGCAAAACCCACAGGCACAGAAGACTTTTCTGGACAAGGTCAACAAGCTTTCTGCAGCCTTGCAAAACCTAGGCAGTCCTTTTCAGGAAGAAAGTTCTGACTTGTATTCCATTGACACCAAGGATATTGCCCACCCCAACACAGCAGAGCTTCTCAAGACACACATGAACAGAGGCCATGCCAAGTTCCAGGAGTTCTCAGATGCTCTGGCAAGCCGCCCTGCCTCCATGTATGAACCCATCAAGAAGAATGTGACCGACTTCTTCCAACAAGAATCGGCTAGTCCTGTACAGTCAAAGCAAAGGCTATTGAAAGAAGACTGTCAGTTATTCTCCTGACAGTCTCTCTCTCTTGTGAGAAACAGTTCATGATCACAATCCCATGATTTAAAGTTCATTTAAATGAAAAAAGCATGTTTATTTCAACAGATATATGGTCTCGGTGTGAGATTGCCAGATACTGATGGCGCCCATCTTGAAAAAAGGTCGCCATCTTGAATTTTCACGTGGCCAGGACCCTAATCTGAAAGAGTATATCCAGGAGGGTATCTGTGCAAAATTTCATGCTTGTGTCACCATTTGAAGGATTTTTTTAGTTATCTGCTCCACTATATAGACTACCAGACATGGAAGGGAGTCCTTGGGAGAAATGGAATTGGAAAGTGTAACAGCAACGGTCTTCTCCTGTTGAAGACGTGCGCCTCTCATGACCTTCTGATCACTAATACCGTCTACCACTTGCCAAATCACAATAAGACCTCCTGGATGCATCCATGCAGCAAGCACTGGCATCTGATCGATTACATCATTGTGAGAAGGAGAGACAGGCAGGATGTTAGAGTGACAAGGGCGATGTGTGACGCAGACTGCTGGATGGATCACAGACTCATTCTCTCAAAGCTCAATATATACATCCAGCCTAAACGGCATCCATAGGGGAAAAAGGCAAACAAGCGACTTAACATCAGAAAGCTGGAACAGCACTCTGTGCGACAGAACCTCAGTGAGGACCTGGACAGCAAGCTTAGTCAGCTCGACCTAGGGGTGTACGGAGCAGAAGAAGATTGGGCAGCTTTTGACATGGTGCACGACACCTCACTCACTCATCTGGGCAAGAACACGCACACACACCAAGACTGGTTGAGCGGTTTGGAGACAAAGTAAGGGTACAGGGTATAAGGCTACCTTTAGAAGGGACTATTTTTAGTTAGCTGTGCAAAATAACTGGTTAAACTAACAAATCATTATATTTTGTCCAGTATTGCTGTTACTTAATAAATTGTGCTTGTGGAACTGTTGTATAAAAGCAATATTACACTCAAGGTCGTTACAGTATCAGGAATATGTAGTAGACACATCACACCTGCAGTTACTATGTTCACTGATGCCATACTCCTTCTCATGTAATATTACTTAATCCAATTTCCAACTTTTATGTCTCTTTCTCATCTCAGGCAAAGAAATTGGAGCGCTCTCTGTATGAACTGATTTTCCTCTCATTCCAGCCTCTATTCATAATACATCTCATGCTAGCTTCAGATACAGCCAATGAGGAGGTTTCCATAAGCACTCATTCAGGTCTCAAATTAGCTAACTGGTTTTGTAATTTTCATCATCTGATATATTTTTGAATGTTTAGTTTTGAAAATAACTACAACTAAAAATAAAGAAATGAAGGAAATGACAGACACTCAATTTAACACTTTAATGTCATTTATATGCTGGTGTGGCCTAGTTGTAGAGCATCTGCCCAGCCAGGTCATACCAAAGGCTGTATAAAAATACTACTTCCTGCCCTCTAGCTTGGTGTTCAGCATTAGAGAATGGGGGAAGGAAAGTTGGTTACCCAGCCACAGGGGGAAGCACAAGTCAATTCTTCTTCCGGCTTTCAGAGAGAGCAGACGCATTTCTTCCCCTCTCCTCTCCTCCTTCCTTCACTGATCCCAGCTTGCTGTGTTCTGTCTGTGTCTCGCTCTTCTTCTGGCTGAATCTCGATCCAAATGGAAAATTATGGATTTGGTAAGCTGGTACGTCCCACTGGGAGGAGACCCCGGGGCAGACCCAGGACTCGGTGGAGAAACTATGTCTCCCAGCTGGTCTGGGAATGCCTTGGTATCCCCTCTGAAGAGCTGGAGCAGGTGGCTGGGGAGAGGGAAGTCTGGGCTTCTCTGCTTGAACTGCTGCCTCCGCGACCCGGACCTCCGGAAAAGCGGTAGAAGATGGATGGATGGATGGATGGATGGTAAGTTGGGCTTTAAATGCAATTGTCACCTTTTCAAACAGAAAATCGGGCCCGGGGGAGCCCAGGTGTGGGAGAGACTCATGGGACAATTGGAAACTCATGTGTCTGTGTGATTCGATTGAGGATGTGGAAGACATCTACCTGTTTGGATTATGAACACAGGATTTCTGCTGTTTGGCTTTGGAGTTTTCCTGGTGTATCGGAAATTAAAGAAGCTGGAAAGAGCTAATCAAAATGCGATCCCGGCGAAGCTCCTTCAACAATTCAACCAGATGGGGAGTGCACTGATAGCGGCAAATGGTGGGAAAAGGTGGGAAACATCTCGGAGTTGCTGGGTGCTCTCCAGGGAATGATTTTAAAGCCTTAATGTAAATGTAACTGTGATGCTCAGAATCGCACGAGAGATGAAATTTCTGTGCTCTAAGTGAACTGGGCCCATCAGGCCTTGATTCGGCGTCCTTGGATAACTCATTCCTCCAGGAGTAGAGATAAAGCAGAAGGGAGTTTTGGCTTCTCCCTAACCCAAACATACTGGTGTGCAGTAATCTGAACTCTCAAGGACAGCGTCATGTGACTAGCATGGAATCTACCATCGGACATGCACTGAGAGATGGACTCTTGTGGACATGTTATCTATGTTTTAGGACACTAAGGACATAACATCTAATCGTTGCTCAGGAGAGGATTTTTGCTGTTCACCAGTAACTGATACACACACTGCATACAACATTACATGACTGACACACACACACTGACACACAGAATCAGAATCAGAATCAGAATCAGATTTATTGCCATTGTTCATGTAGTACACAAACTAGGAATTTGTCTCGGTGCAATGCTGCAACATTAAACATGATAAAATAAAAGAAATAAACTATACATGCAATAAAGTGTAGAATAAGAGAGTAATACTGGTCAGCAGTTAAAATATATTAGCGAGCAGCAGATAATGTGGAGAACTATATAGTGCAGTCGGTAATGCAGGAAGAAAACAGTGATGATTGACATGAGTCTGATTGAGCTGCTGTACATAGTGCATGAGAGTCAATAAGTCACTTAGTGTTCAGCAGTCTGATGGCAGAGGGGAAGAAGCTGTTCATGTGACGGGAGGTTTTAGTCTGGATGGACCGAAGTCTTCTGCCTGAGGGGAGGGGGGCAAACAGTACGTGACCAGGGTGTGAGGGATCGGCTATGATCCGGCCAGCACGCCTCCGGGTCCTGGAGATGTACAGATCCTGGAGAGATGGGAGCTTGCAGCCGATCACCTTCTCAGCAGTGCGCACGACGCGCTGCAGCCTTAGTCTGTCCCTGGCAGTGGCTCCTGCGTACCACACGGTTATGGAGGTGGTGAGGATGGACTCGATGATGGCTGTGTAGAACTGCACTAACATCTTGGTGGGTAGCTTGAGCTTCCTCAGCTGCCGCAGGAAGAACATCCTCTGCTGGGCCTTTTTGATGAGGGAGCTGATGGTCGGCTCCCACTTGAGGTCCCTGGTGATGGTGGTGCCTAGGAAGCGGAAGGAATCAGCAGTGGTGATGGGAGAGCCTGTGAGGGTGAGGGGGGGCAGAGGGGTTGTGACTTTCCTGAAGTCCACAATCATCTCCACTGTCTTCAGAGCGTTCAGCTGCAGGTTGTTGTTGTTGCACCAGGACGCCAGCTGGGCCACCTCTCTCCTGTAGGCGGACTCGTCGCCGTTGGAGATGAGCCCGATGAGGGTGGTGTCGTCCGCAAACTTGATCAACTTGACAGACTGGTGGCTGGAGGAGCAGGAGTTGGTATAAAGGGTAGAGTAGGGGGGAAAGTACACAGCCCTGGGGTGATCCGGTGCTGATGCTAGCAGAGTCTGAGACAGTCTTTCCCAGCCGCACATGCTGCCTCCGGTCCGTCAGGAAGTCGGTGATCCACCTGCAGAGGGAGTCAGGCACATTGAGCAGGGACAGCTTGTCCCGGAGCAGAGCGGGCGGATGGTGTTGAATGCGGAGCTGAAGTCCACAAATAGGATCCTGGCGTAGGTTCCCGGGGAGTCCAGGTGCTGCAGGATGGAGTGGAGGGCCAGGTTGACTGCATCGTCTACAGACCTGTTGGCTCGGTAGGCAAACTGCAGCGGGTCCAGGAGGGGGGTGGTGATGGACTTGAGGTGGGGCAGGACCAGGCGCTCAAAGGACTTCATGACTACAGACGTGAGCGCTACAGGTCTGTAGTCGTTAAGTCCAGTGATCGGTGGCTTCTTGGGGACAGGGATGATGGTGGAGGATTTGAGGCAGGACGGCACGTGGCATAGCTTAAGGGAGGTGTTAAAAATGTCTGTGAAGACAGGAGCCAGCTCTTTCGCACAGTGTCTCAGGGTGGAGGGAGACACGCCGTCCGGACCGGGGGCCTTGCGCGGGTTCAGTCTGGAGAACTGTTTGAGCACGTCCTGCTCACTGATGACAAGGGCAGGGGGGGAGGAGGGGGGGCGCCTTTGATGAAGTAGGGATCGTGGAGGCTGTGGAGCTGGAGGGAGGGGGGGGGGGTTGGACACAGATGACGGGGTGTCAAAACGGGCATAGTGTTGGGACAGTCTTTGACAAAGGGCTTTGTCATCCTGACCTTTAGGAGCCTGAGGCCGATAATTGGTGATTTGCCTCAGTCCTCTCCACACAGAAGCCGAGTCATTAGCAGTGAACTGCTGCTGGAGTCTCTCAGAATACACAGATTTAGCTCTCCTCAGCTCTCTGCTAAACCGATATTTAACCTCCCTGTAGCAGCCCCTGTCTCCACTTTTCAACGCTGCTTCCTTCTCCTTCCTGATCTGTCTGAGCTTAGCAGTGAACCAGGGCTTGTCATTAGAGTACCTCACCCTGGTGCGCGATGGAAGAATGCTCTCCTCACAAAAGTGGATATAAGAGTTCACAGTGTCCGTGTACTCATCCAGATCATGCGTGGCTCCTTTAAACATGCCCCAATCAGTTATTTCCATGCACGTTTCCAGCTTCTCCTCAGCTTCACTGGTCCGTTTCTTCGTAGTGCTCACAACAGGTTTAGTGAGCTTCAATCTCTGTCTGTATGTGGGAATGAGGTGGACCATCACGTGATCAGATAATCCGAGCGCAGCGCGGGGAACAGCGTGATATGCATCTTTCACTGTGGTGTAACAGTGATCCAGCGTGTTTATTCCTCTGGTGGGGCATTTAATAAACTGTTTGTAGCGGGGGAGATCGTGGCTCAGATTGCTCTGGTTAAAGTCGCCAACCACAATAACCAGAGAGTCTGGAAAAATCCGCTCCATGTGTTGGATGTGATCCGCGAGCATGCGCTGAGCTTCGCGCGTGTCCGCGTCGGGAGGGACGTACACAGCGGCGAGGATGAATGAGGCGAACTCCCGAGGGGAATAAAATGGCTTGCAGTTAATAAAAAGAAATTCCAGGGCGGGAGAACAGTGTTTGGAAATCACCGTTACATCAGAGCACCAGCTGCTGTTGATGTAGGAGCAGACTCCGCCTCCTGAGGATTTACCGGAGAGCTCTGTGTCACGATCAGCACGAAACAGCTGAAATCCCTCGAGGCGCAGCGCGCTGTCCGGTGTGTTTTCCCTGAGCCAGGTCTCGGTAAAACAGAGGGCAGCCGAGGAAGAGAGGTCCTTAAAGCGCATCAGCAGTCTTAGTTCATCTACCTTGTTAGAGAGAGAGTTGGTATTGGACAGAAATATGCCAGGCAAAGCCATGCGCGTGCCTCTCCTGCGAAGCCGGACGAGAGCGCCCGCTCGTCTCCCTCTCTTTCGCCGTCTCACTTTTCGAGCCAAGCAATGAACCAGATCGGCGGCAGGAGCTAAAAAAAACTGGGAGTAGGTCCGTGGGAGTGAAAGTCCTGATATTTAGAAGCTCTTCACGGGTATAAGAGCTCGCAGACACACAATTGACAAACAAAAACAAACAAAGGGCGCAGCGAAGCACCATGGCGACCACTGTGGGCGCCACAGTGGTCACTGTGGCGCTGAAATGAATGAAAAAACACTGAATGAAGAAAATATCTCCCTGAAGTCTCAAGTATGACTCCTGCCAGTTCTCATGTCTTGTGGTGGACACAATAGACATGGCACTCCACCCAGGACAAGGGGGTTGGTGGGGGAGAAGATAGTTAGGGATGCTAATATGGGAATGACTGAGAGGAGCCAACCAAATGTGCCTTTCGCCCCTTGAAGCGAAAGGCACATTTCGCTGCAAATGTGCCTTTCGTACATTTCGGACGTAGCACATTTCGTTACGTCCCCAGGCTGACACCTGAGGACGTAGGGGTGTGAATGTATTGTAGCAAGACCTGCTCTGTGACATGTGGGTCAATGTTATGTTAATGTGTGTGCATGTCTTGCAGTCTGAATGTTAATGTGTTTATCCTGAGTGCTGGAGGTGGGAATTAAAGTGTATAAAGGGGTTCGCTCAGGCACTCAGGTTTTAAGATAAGATAAGATAAGATAAGCCTTTATTAGTCCCACAATGGGGAAATTCCAGGATTGCAACAGCACAGGGATAGCAGCACTCAGAGCAACAATCAGAAGGCAAGAAAAAAAAAAGCAAGAGCAGCTAATATACATATGTACATATTACTATAAATATATATATATATATATACACAGACACACAGTGCAGAGCATTGTAGCTGGATGGAATAAATATATGAGTATATAAACACACAGTGCGGAGCATTGTAGCTAGATGGAATAAATATGTAGATATATAAACACCCACAGTACGGAGCATTGCAGCGAGGTGGAATAAATATGTAAATATATAAACACACACAGTGCGGAGCATTGTAGCTAGATGGAATAATATGTAGATATATAAACACACAGTGCAGAGCATTGTAGCTAGATGGAATAAATACATAGATATATAAATATAAACACACCCAGTGCAGAGCATTGTAGCTAGATGGAATAAATACATAGATATATAAATATAAACACACCCAGTGCAGAGCATTGTAGCTAGATGGAATAAATATGTAAATATATATATAAACACACAGTGCGGAGCATTGTTGCTAGATGGGATGAAACAGCACAACCGTCTACTTAGTTATCCTACATGGTATGATTATGTGCCCATACATATTCTCACCCTCCATAGCGACCGGTATTTTCCTAGTTGTATGCCGGAGGGGACCATTGTGTAAGTCTATTGCATCTTTTGCATTCAAAACTATTAGGTTGTTACGTCTTTTTGCTATCGTAGGAAGGACCTGCGAAACCTCTCGGTTGTGCACCTGGGATGATGTAGTCTGCTGCTAAATGAGCTCCTCAGTGCCTTCAGTATGTCCTGCATAGGGTGGAACTCGGACTCCAGCAGAGATGACAGTTTAGCCACCGTCCTTCTCTCTCCTATCTCCTCCACCGGGTCAAGGCGCTGCCCCAGGACAGAGCTAGCTTTCTTGATCAGTTTGTTCAGTCTCTTCCTATCGGCTGCGGTAATGCCACTGCCCCAGCAGACCACTCCAAAAGTGATTGTTGATGCCACCACCGTGTCATAGAATGTCTTCAGCAGCGTCCCTTGTACACCAAAAGACCTGAGTCTCCTCAGTAGGAACAGCCTGCGCTGTCCCTTCTTGTAGAGTGCGTCAGTATTGTGTGACCAGTCTAGTTTATTGTTCAGATGAACACCCAGGTACTTGTAGGATGTCACCATCTCGATGTCTGTTCCTTGTATATTTACTGATGCTGTGAGGGGTTGTCCATGCCTGCGGCAGTCCACCACCAGCTCCTTAGTTTTCCTCGCGTTGATCTGGAGGCAGTTCCGATGGCACCAGTCCATGAAGTCCTGGATAAGCCCTCTGTACTCAGCTTCATCTCCATTGGAGATGAGGACAACGATCGCAGAGTCATCAGAGAACTTCTGTAGATGGCAGTGTGTTGTGTTGTGTGAGAAGTCCGCAGTATAAAGAGTGAACAGGAAGGGAGCCAACACCGTTCCCTGGGGGGCCCCCGTGCTACCGATGATTGTGTCGGACACACAGTCCCGGGTTCTCACAAACTGAGGCCGGTTCGTGAGGTAGTCCAGGATCCATGATGACAGGTGCTGGTCCACCCCTGCGCACAGCAGCTTGTCCTTCAGGATCATCGGTTGGATGGTGTTGAAAGCACTGGAGAAGTCAAAGAACATGATCCTCACCACATTCCCGGGCTTCTCCAGATGGGACAGAGAACGGTGAAGGAGGAAGATCACCGCATCCTCCACCCCAATGCCATGCTGGTAGGCGAACTGGAGTGGATCCATCGCTGGTTCCACCAGGGGGCGAAGGTGAGCAAGGAGCAGTCTCTCCAGGGTCTTCATCAAGTGGGACATCAAGGCCACTGGTCTGTAGCTGTTCAGGTCTTTGGGGTGGGAAGTTTTTGGTACAGGTACCACACAAGATGTTTTCCACAGCTGCGGTACCCTCCCCAGCTTCAGGCTCAGGTTGAAGATGTACGCCACAATCCCACACAGCTGGTCTGCACAGGACTTGAGGAGCTTTGCGCTGATGCCCTCCGGTCCCGACGCCTTCCTCACCTTGAGCTTCCTCAGCTCCGTCCTAACCTGGGTCTTGGTCAGGGTCAGGATGAGGGGCTGTGTGTTGGGAGTGGGGGGGTGATGGTGGAGTGGGGAGTGGGCAGCAGGACTTGATGTCTTTAGAGGCAGGAGTGGTTGTTGTGCAGTCAGGGGGGAGGGCGGTTGGTCAAACCTATTGAAAAACAGATTCAGATTGTTCGCCCACTCCCTGCCCCCCGTGGCCTGGGGGGAGGTATTCTGGAGCCCAGAGATGGTTTTGAGGTTTCTCCAGACCCTGCTGATGTCGCTCTGTTACAGCTTGTCCTCCATCTTCCTCCTGAAGCTGTCCTTGCCTTCTCTGATCTTTCTCCTCAGCTCCCTCTGTACGGACTTCAGCATCTCCCTGTTCCCCGACCTGAAGATCCTCTTCTTCTCTCTCAGAAGTGTTTTTATCTCAGGGTTGATCCAGGGTTTGTTGTTTGAGCAACACCGTATGGTCTTGGTGGGAACGGATTTGTCCACACAGAAGCTGAGGTAGTCCGTGAAGGTGTGAGTGAGGCCATCGATGTCCTCACCATGTGGATCGCAGAGCTGCTTCCAGGCGGTGGCTTCAAAACAGCCCTTTAGAGTGTCCATTGCCTCCTCAGACCATAACTTCACTGTGCGCATGGCCGGAGGTTGTCTGTGCACTAGGGGTTTGTACACCGGCCGGAGATGAACCAAGTTGTGATCCGATCTCCCAAGTGGGGGGAGTTGTGATGAGGTGTACGCCTCCTTAGTGTTTGCGTAGAATAAGTCCAGTGTTTTATTGTCTCTAGTGTGGCATGTGACATACTGGGTAAACGTGGGTAGAATGGGAGATAGTGAAACATGGTTGAAATCGCCTGAGATGAGGAGAAGAGCATCTGGGTGTTCTGTCTGCAGCCTGCTGGTTACTGAATGGATGACGTCACGTGCTGTCCCAGCATTCGCCGTTGGATTTGCATAAACAACAATGCAGATCGCGTGTGAGTATTCTCTCGGGAGATATGTAGGCCGCATGCTAACAGCTAGCAACTCAATGTCTTTGCTGCAGTGTCGTTGTTTAACAGTGATATGTCCCGGTCTGCACCAGTTGTTGTTAACATACATTATCACTCCACCGCCCCTTGCTTTGCCACTGTCTGGTGTTCGGTCTGCCCGTATCATGTGGAAACCCTCCAGCTCAATGTTAGCATCTGCTGCTAGTTCAGTTAGCCACGTCTCAGAAAACAAAAGGAGAGAGCATTCCCGGTATATGCTATCGTAGCGGGAGATAGCCGCTAGCTCATCTACCTTTCCCAGTAACGACCGTACATTCCCCATGACAATAGATGGAAGCGAGTGTCTGTATCTTATATTTTTTGTCCTCCACCTTACTCCAGCCCGGCAGTCACGGCGTTTTCGCCTCAGTTCTCTTGGTATGTCGAGTTTTTCCGTTAACACCGGGTGGCAGTTGAGTGCTAGCAGCTCCTCCCTGCTGTATCGTCTCCTGCTATAAACAGTGGCTCCGTCCACCGGTTCAGGAGACATTTGGGACGATCTGTGTATCCGTGATATAAATGGAGTGAAAAAAAAACGGATCAAAAAGAGAGAGGGAGGGAAAAAAAGACTCAGAATTGAGCCACTGTTGCTAAGGGTGGCTGACTCGTGTGGTGCCGGAAGTGAAAAAAAAAAAAAAAGAGAGTTTCTGTGTTCATCTTGGAAGTGGAATAAAGTTTGTGTGTCGTCTAGCTTGCTGCCTCGTCTGCTTCCATCTTCAACAGTCTCATTTTCTTCTCCAAGTCAGTTTTAGGAGAAACATTTGAGATGAAGCAAACACGAAAGTGAGAATCTCAAATTTGTCTCCTGAGCTTTAAAAGAGCAAGCTTTGAGCAGTAAAATTTTCCTCTGGGTAAACCTAACCATTACTGTAACAAACGTCTTAAACTAACCATGGTCTAAAACTGACCATGGTCTAAAAGTGACCATGGTCTAAAATGGGTATTAATTCCTAAAAGTCTGGCAGAACTGAAGGTGAACACAGATGGAACTGAATGTAAATTAGTCTCTTTAATTGAAATGTGCTGTGATGGTGTACAGAGCCAGCAGTGTTTGATTAAACAAGTCTGTTAATCTTATAGCACCAGATGATCTGTTGAATAACCTTACTGTGAGGTTCTCTAGCTTGATGACATATATCCCTGCTGTGGTTGCAATGGGTTCCTTAGATTATGCAGAGCTGCAGAGAGATTCCTTATCTTCACTTCAAGGTCTTCACATCACCTTTCATGATGCATTAACTTGGATTAGACAATATTTTGGAGGAACTCCAGAAACACTCAGAGAGGTTGGTGTATTTGGGGCGGAGAAAAGGCTGATGAGGTGTGAACAAGAGCGGGAGTGTTGCTGGAGGAGAGGAGTGAGATGAAACAGGACAGTCACGATCATCCTGCCACCAGCTGGAAGAGATGGAAAACATCTTGTGTTTCCATTCATGTCTGTGGCACCTTGGCTTTGCTTCCCTTCACAAATGCACACTGGCAGGAGCTGGTGGTTCCAGTCCAGTGACAGCGGCCCGTAGTCAGGGTGGCGATGCTTCAGGAACTCCTCGTATTGGAGGAGTATGTTTGTGTTGGCCCCGAATTAATAACTTTTCATTTGGTGAGGAAATGACAGGAATAGTAATTAAGGAAATGGAATGATTTTATTGGCCATGATGTTTATATTAGGTTCCAGATGTGAAGCAGCTGCCTGCTCAGCAAGAGGCCCGCCCCCCCACCCCCCCGTGTGCTATCCAGAGGAACTCTCATTAGGTGCAAGATAACAGCACCAGTCAAATGTACCAAAAGCACATAGAACCTCATTCTCAGCATGTCACAGAATGAACTGAAATCACGTCTTGTTGATTAATGGGAGACAGTTATTGCTCTGTATTTATACATGTGCCCTATGGTGCAATTTATTTGCAGATATAATGTTACTCTATTTCAAGCCTGATTTGCTTGACTGGAAAAGTTAATATTTAGGAGTGGCTGTTCAGCATTTTTGGGTGGCCCCAGCACATGTGAGATCAATGTCGCACTGCTGTTACAGTCAGTACACGTCAAAATGGTACGGACATGCTGCCAGCTTGGGTGTCAGATTAACCGTAAACCCACTGCTACTCAAGAAACTGTTCTCCGGTCCTGCCAGTGTTGACATGGGAATGAAATTTTCTTTTGTATGAACTCCTGCCCCCTGCCTTGCCACGAATGTCTACAGAAAATAATTTCTACAGTATTTCAATTTTAGAATTAAGGCCTTTTTTCATAGCCCAGTGGGAGAAAAAAGGTTTTTAACGACAGCTGTGGCCAATAAGTGAACTGCAGCCTCATTTTCCCAAAGAAAATGTGAAGGTCTGTGGGTCAGATTTCTGCATCAAAGTAGATGAAGCTGTGATGAATGAATGTCCCACTAGCACTTGCTCTCAAATCCAAACAATTGTGATTCGGGCTGTGGTGGGTTAAGTGGCCTGTACTTGTCATTTGCATAAAGTTAACTGACTGTTGGTTTCTACTATGTCAGTCATTTGCTGCCGCTCCACACCTCATGCCCACGATGTCATTCCTTCCATTAAAAAAATGGACCAGTATACATGTATCATAACAATACTACTGCCAAGAAAGAGACTGGGCAAAGATGGTGTCCATGGGAGAGTTCCAAGGCCAAAACCACTGCTGACCAAGAAGAACACAAAGGCTTGTCTCACGTTTGCCAAAAAACATCTTGATGATCCCCAAACTTTTGGGAAAATATTCTGTGGACTGACAAGACAAAAGTTGAACTTTTTGGAAGACGTGCGTCCCGTTACATCTGGTGTAAAACTAGCACAACATTTTATAAAAAGACCATCATAGCAGCAGTCAAGCATGGTGGTTGTAGTGTCATGGTCTGGGGTGAAGTTTGGTGACCCTAGCTTTACTTGTTCTATAGTAATGGTGCATATGGAATGCTAACCTTCACCTTTGACCTTTTGAACCCAAACCCATAGTCAGAGGTCAGGGTCTAAGCCGTCCAAGATATGTCTTACACATGATATCGATTTGAAAAGCAGACATTTCTTTCTGTAGTTGTCGTGTTCACAAGATTTAGTAAAAATTTACCCCAAATTTACTCAAATTCAAACTCATCCGAGATTTTTCATAGATACAACTATGTTATCAGTTTGAAAAGTGTACATCATTTCTTTCTCTAGTTACCACATTCACAAGGTAGGTGTTGACACCGATGCTGCCCATCCAACTGGCGGGGTGACGACAATACACTTTCAGCCTTTAGAGGCTAAAGCCTTATTCATGTTGTACTTCATCTGTAGTCCGCTTTGGTCTGCGTGTGCTTTGGACAAGCCCAGCACACACGCGGCGCTATACATGCTCACTTTTTTCATCTACCCAGGCCAAGCGGTTGACGCATGCGCACAACCATCATTTGTAGTTTCACTCCTGCCCTATAGGTAGCGCCAATTTGCTGACGCACCAGGATTTTCACCAACGAAGAAACGCTGCTTGCCTTCTGCTGCTTGACTTCCCGGTTTTCACTCCTTTTCCACAAAAATGCTGCTGCTTAAGTATTTATGTATGATTCATGTATGTTTATTCCCATCTTCTGCTTCCTCATTGTCTTCTTCATCTACTTTGTCTTGGTATGCTGTGCTGATATCGCCACCTCGTGAATGGGACGTTCAGTCTTGCGCATGCACTTTTCAACGTGTTCAGGTCGTGGGCAGGCGGCACAGTCACAAAATTTGGGCTGCACATGGTCGAGCACTGCGGACACTAGCGGAGTGGAGATGATTTAAATTTTGCCACACAAGGTTTCCAGTTATACATACGCGGACAGCAGAGGTGCAGCATGAATCCAGCTTTAGGTGTAAAAAGAAGGTGAAGTGATGTGATGTAGGTCGGCTGAGAAGCTGTGCAAAACTGGATTTAAAACTGCTCCACAGCGATTGTTCATCATTCAGCAAAGGTAAGCAACATTTTTTTTGTATACTTTATTGATCCCCAGAGGGGAAATTGAGGACATCCACCTGAATGGATGAAGCAGCCACGGTACGGCGCTATCCCTTTACCATTCACACACACATTCACACCTAGGGCCAATTTAGAGTCTCCAGTTAACCTAACCTGCATGTTTTTGGCCTGTGGGAGGAAACTGGAGAAATCCCGGAGTAAACCCACGCAGACACGGGGAGAACATGCAAACTCCACACAGATCACTGTTGGTCAGGGGCTGGGATTGAACCAGGGATCCCATGGCCAAGAGTGAGTTGCTATGCTGCCGCAGTGCTAACCACTGCGCCACCGCACCGCCCAAGCCTAACATTGAATCACAGCGTGTGTATTTCTGGTGTGTGGACTGGATGAAATCTATTCTAAATTGGGGAAGTAACGTCACCATTACTGTTTGACTCCGAGCACACGGAGGCGGAAAAAAGATGCTAATAAAACCTTTCCACTCTGGAGACTAGTTTCAAATCGTTACGCTTTCACACCTCCAAAATCCCAGCGTCATATGTACAGACTGCCAAACTGTCGATGAACTTTGCCAGTTTGGTGTAAAAATGCTGTCGTGTGCATGGCCCCCCCAAGTGTGGCAAATATGCAAAAATATAAGGTGTCAGGAAGGAGGCAGATACTTTTTCACAGCACTGTATAATTGACTATGGATTAATGAATGAGTTGCTGTGGGGACCATGATGACCTGGAACAGAACTCACCACAGTCACACAGCAGTGAGTGGCCACTTTTGTTTGTATGCAGCAAAACATAAAAAAACCCCACACAATATTTATGCCTTGGTGCAAAGCAACGTAGGCATGCGGTAGTATTGTGGTGACCCCCACAACCTACGGGACAGGCAGAGCGCTCAGCTTGAGCAATTAACAGAACAATGAGATGTATGGACTGATATCAATATGTAGATGTGCCTTGCAGCCTCTTTTGTCCTACAGCCCCGGAGCAGAGAGGAATTCCGGCGCCAGTAATCCTGCTATTGATATGTGTGACTCTAATGCAAATGCTCATGCTTTCCTGCTGTACTGTGATGCTAATATGCCATGCATGCATCGTCTGTAGCTGAGTATATAAGCTGACTGTATATGCCTCACTCTTTCTCTCTCTCTCTTTGACGACTCTTGTGCTTGTTGCTGACCTAGAGACGTAGGGCTCGCTCCAGCGCACTGCCACAGCGCTGGGTGAGCCTAGTGATGGAGGATGAATAAAGCACCCTTTTAAACTTCAGTTCGCCGTGTCTGCCAGCACTCTTTTATCCTCCACACTCGTGACCCCGAAGAAAAGAACACCAGGCGAACACCCCGGAGATCATCCACGATCGGGAAAGCCTCAGAAGCGTCATGGTGCGACCCTTGCCTGAGATTCTGGACCTCCACGCTGGGACCTGCCGAGGGACAAAGATCGTCCACTCCCTCTCACCGCGCTGTGGATCCCAGAGACAGAGGATCGCCCACATCCTTCGCATCCACACGAGTGCACGTGCACCGGGTCCTATCTCCACAATGACGACCTCCAGTGCCGGACGGAGAATAAAGCGCTTGGACCAGAACGCACCATGACCCGATACGAGCGAACGACAGCAACAGCCTGAACAGGGAAGACCATCGGCGCCGACTGCACTGATTTCCATCAAGCTCCCTGACCCTGACTCCCCTCTCGTCAACGGACCTTTGGCGCACAGAAGCCCCACACGCACACCGTGGGGTTATGAGAACAGCGCAGCTGGAAGGTACATGGCCGCAGCGCACGCCACGCACCAGAGACAAACCGGCTCTACAGACTTATACATCGTCCTCCGCCGCTGCACATGCCCGAGAAACACGGCCGACCGCCATCCTCGGAACCTTCAGGGCTGCTCACACACCTGGAGCAGACTCGCAGCCTGCACACAGGACTTTGTATGGGTCTCAGCCACGGCACACATGGGAATTCAGCCATCTGCTGTCCCCGATGGCTTTAGGGCTGCGTCCGCACCTAAAGCCAACACGCCAAGTCCCTCACACAGCTCCAGCTTTTGTTTTTTCTTCATGGCCGATACACATCCTCGCAGGACTGAGCCGCGAGAGGAGTCAGAGACAATTTTTTCTTCTTCGCACAGCCGCTGTGGATCTCCGCCACGTTCAACGGGAAAGCCCCTCAACATCGTGGATCCACATGCAATTTTTGCACGGCCCGGACAACTTTGCCGTCCCGGGCTGGCACTTGCTACCCCCACCCCCCCCTCCACGTCCTCCTGCACAGAGCTTTTCCCGCAGCTCGCTTCTAAAGCCGGCTGATCGACGCCTCAGCCCCCTACTGAGCCCTCTGGGGGGTGCGGTGTGGTGACCCCCACAACCTACGGGACAGGCAGAGCGCTCAGCTTGAGCAATTAACAGAACAATGAGATGTATGGACTGATATCAATATGTAGATGTGCCTTGCAGCCTCTTTTGTCCTACAGCCCCAGAGCAGAGAGGAATTCCGGCGCCAGTAATCCTGCTATTGATATGTGTGACTCTAATGCAAATGTCCATGCTTTCCTGCTGTACTGTGATGCTAATATGCCATGCATGCATTGTCTGTAGCTGAGTATATAAGCTGACTGTATATGCCTCACTCTCTCTCTCTCTCTCTCTCTTTGATGACTCTTGTGCTTGTTGCTGACCTAGAGATGCAGGACTCGCTCCAGCGCGCTGCCACAGCGCTGGGTGAGCCTAGTGATGGAGGATGAATAAAGCACCCTTTTAAACTTCAGTTCGCTGTGTCTGCCAGCACTCTTTTTATCCTCCACAGTATGTCGATATGTCTGTGTGTCAGTGAGTGTGTCTGTTACCAGGTTTTAAGCTCACCTGTTCAAAGTCAAGCCAAGCTAAAGGCTTGTTTCATTGTATCACCATGTTTTCTGGACTTGTAATTTTCCAGAATTTCGAGATAAGGCTTTGTTGTCAAAATAAACACAAAAACAACACATGGCTACTCTCACCGAAGCTGTGAAAAAGTTGTGTTGCAGTGTGACTTTTTCCCAGCACCATGTACCACTTCCAATCAACCGTCAATCACGAGCTGAACTTTTAAAATTACAGTTGCTGCTGAAAACGTGGATTGTTTTCAGACACGTCGCGCTGTTTAATTTTGAAGATACAGGTCAAAGTAACTGCTTTCTGTAGTTTTCAGCACATTGGTAAAAACTACAAGTCCCACGTTCTGCAAATCACAATGTGCCAATCAGAGCAGGGCTGCCTTGGTGAGCAACGAACATAGGGACATCCAAGAGGAGCGAAGGAGAAAAATGTTCTAAAAGTATGTTTTGTGCTTAAATTATGCAGTGGTTTGGATATTAAAACACTAATGATCCCTAAAACTGCAACATTTGAGTCTTAAAACTTATGTTATGTAACATTTTTTCCAACGTGCAGTTTTTTTTCCCGTATCGGCAGCCGCTTGGTTACATTAATTTAACATGTTAAATTGTATTCTCTAAAGTACAGCTGATTTTTTCAATCCTTCATAATAATGTCAGTAGTATAAAAACACCACCATGTGACATGGTTGATTCATTTGCTTTAAAATAACTTTTACAGTCCTGTAGAGAGCTCAGTTACACTATTACTAAAGTCAAGCTGATGTGCTGCTGTGAAATAGTAAAATCCACTTGAGTTTTTTTTAAGAAAACCAAGCAATTTGTTAAGCTGAGGATGAACATGACATCTGTAATAGTTTATTTATTATGCTGACTTTAAAACAGTTCTAACAAACATTTCAAATACGATTTTTCACATCAGACATCCTTACAGGTTTAACAGAGTCTTAAACAATGAATAACTGCATAAAATTTTAGAAGTGATGGGTAGAGTAGGCTACCTGTACTAAAGTAAAAATAGTGTTACTGTTATGATTGGCTAGCCAGAGGCTCAAGCACAGAGCGTAGAGCACCGGAAGAACACAGACTCAGGTGAACGTTAAACACAATTTATTACAACCAAAAACTAATAAGCAACAACAAAAACACTAATCAGCACGCTGGAGCAGCACACACCCTGTAGAGGAGGAGAGAGAGAGGGGAAATAATTGATTATGGGTGATTTGTTCTTCTTGCTCTGAGAGAGAGCAGTCGCATTTTTCTTCCCTCCTCCCGTCTGCCTTCCTGACCTATTCCCAGCTTTGCAATGTTGCGTTTTTGTCTGTGTTTAGTCGCTCTTCTTCTGCTGAATCTTAATCTAAACGGAAATTATGGATTTGGAAGCGGCTTAAATGTCCTATTGTCACTATTTTTCAACAAGAATCGGGCCAAGGGGGAGCCCAAGAATTGGAACCTGCGAGGAGACTCATGGACATTGGAATTCATGCGTCTGTGGAAATATTATTGGTTATGATCTCAGGACTTCTATTTTTGGCTGTGAAGTTCCCTGATGTATCAGAAATTGAAGGAAGGTGAGAGAGCTGATCAAAGCGGACCCGGCAAGCTCCTTCACCAAATTTGACCAGTTGGGGAGGGCACGAGTAGCGGCAAACGGTGAACTGAATGACAGTGATTCAGTGGAGGAATACATCTGGAGCCCTGTGCTCTCCATGGAATAAAGTTTAAGCCTGCACATGGAAATTATGAAAGCACAGAATTGCACGGGTGAGGAAAAATCTATTCTCTGAGTGCACTGTGCAGACTTGATTTGACCTTGTCTTTGGTGCCCTGTATTTACATTCCTCCTGATGAAGATAAGTGGAAGGAGCGGCTCTGCCTGCTAACCCAAACAATCGACACAGTTGTTATTGTTTCAGCAGATCAACACTCAAGGACAGTGCACCATGTGACAATTTATTGTCACATGGTGACAATAAATTTATTGTCGATAAATTAGTCGAGCTGTACAATAATATTACTAGTAAGAAAATGGTAGCAATTTGTGGAGATTTCAATATTGATTTACTCAATCCACATCAACAAAATGTAGTTACAGAGTTCATGAACTCTATGTACAGCATGAGTCTATATTCCACAATAACACATCCCAGTAGAATCACAGTTCACTCTGCTACACTTACTGACAACCTGTTTGTCAATGTTTTCGATAAGAAAATAGAAAGTGGATTATTGATAAATGATATAAGTGACCACTTGCCAACCTTTGCACTTATCCATGGCCACACGGGGCTCAACGCAGAAAAAATTTCAAAATCGTTCAGACACAAATCACCAAATGCAATTAGTTCTCTTAAAGAGGACTTGCTGAAGCAAGACTGGACAGAAGTCTATGTATCAGATGTAAATGAAGCCTATGACACATTTATAAACATTGTAACCACTCTTTATGAAAAAAACTGCCCATTAGTAAAAAAAAAAGCTTAAACACAAATTTGCTGATAAGCCATGGTTAACCAAAGGACTACAAAAGGCGTGCAAAAAGAAAAATTTATTATATAAAGCTTTCCTAAAGAAAAGGACAAAAGAAGCAGAGCAGTGGTATAAAACATACAAAAATAAGTTAACATATATAATAAGATGTAGTAAAAGAGACTATTACAGTAAAGAACTGGTGAAAAACAAAGACAATATTAAAAATACATGGACAATACTCAACAGTATCCTTGGAAATAAAAGCAGAAATACAAGCTACCCAACTAATATTCCAAAAAATAATAAAACGACTCAGAGTGTGAATATAGCTTCACCTGCAGATGAATTTAATAATTTTTTTGTTAACATTGGACCTAAACTGGCCCGAGAAATACCCACTACGGTGCCTACAGGTGAAACAATATGCAATAACACTGCTGTAAAAGACTCCATCTTCATAAAGAACACAGACGAAAAAGAGGTCATTGAAATTGTTAAATCGTTCAAAAGTAAAACATCTACTGACTGTGATGGTATTGACATGCTACTAGTCAAAACTGTTATCGAATGCATAGTAAAACCACTGACGTATATCTGTAACCTGTCTCTCCAATCAGGTATATTTCCCAATGCAATGAAAATAGCTAAAGTAATTCCGATATACAAGACGGGCGACAGAGGGGAACTCTCAAACTATAGACCAATTTCACTATTACCGCAATTTTCCAAGATACTTGAAAAAATATTCTATGAGAGAATTGACAACTTCATACTGAAGAATGATTTATTGTGTGAGCAGCAATATGGGTTCAGACACAAGAGGACAACTGCATATGCCCTAATGGAATTTACAGAAAAAATATCAACAGCCATTGAAAATAAAGAGTATTCAGTTGGAGTATTCCTAGATCTTAAAAAAGCATTTGATACAGTAGATCATAATTTATTATTAAAGAAACTACAAAATTGTGGTATTAGAGGGGTAGCACTGTCCTGGTTAAGTAGTTACTTAAAGAATAGATATCAGTATGTATGTGTTAGCAACAAAAACTCAGAGTTACTGAAGGTCACCTGTGGAGTCCCACAGGGTTCAGTTTTGGGACCATTATTATTCAATATGTATATAAACAATATATGTAAAGTTTCAGAAAAAATGGACTTAATATTGTTTGCCGATGACACTAATCTGCTATGCAGTGGAAACAATTTGGAACAACTTCTGGATACACTCGGAAAGGAATTAGGAAAGCTTAAACTGTGGTTTGATTCAAATAAATTAACGCTCAATTTAAGTAAGACAAAATTTATAGTCTTTAACAACCATCACAACAACCCAGTACCCAAACTCAGTGTAAATGGTGTAGAGATTGAAAGGGTATCTGAAACTAAATTCCTTGGAGTAATAATTGATAACAAACTGTGTTGGAAGTCACATATTAATTATATTAAAGGTAAAGTATCCAAATCAATTGCAATATTACACAGAGTGAAATATTTGCTGAATCAACCCACACTATACACCTTGTATCATTCATTAATACTCCCATACATGACATATTGTAATGAAGTATGGGGAAATACATATAAAACAAACATATATCCACTCTTTATGCTTCAAAAAAGAGCTATTAGAATAATAAACAAAGCAGCTTACAGGGAACCAACAAACCCACTTTTTCTTAAACAAAAAACTCTCAAGTTGAAAGATCTGGTTGACTTTAAAACCGCAATAATAATGTTCAAAGTGAAGAATTTATCACTGCCCGCAAATATCCAAAAGTTGTTCCAAACAAGGGAGAAATGATATCACTTCAGAGGACCATGTATATTTCAAAAGCCTACAGTGAGAACAACCACCAAGCAACACTGTATTTCAGTGCAAGGAGTCAGATTATGGAACGATTTTGGACCTGAATTAAAATCATGTACAACGCTTGGACAATTTAAACAAAAACTAAAGGAAGAAATACTCCAAACATATTTACAAGACGACAAGTAAACTCACATAAGGATTGACATATCCAGCCTGTGTTGTGTTGTAGCTTAGTTTTTTTTTTCTCTGTGACATTTTGTCTTAGATTTGTTTTTGAATAGTAACCGCTTAACTTAGCCTAGCTTAGTTTTCTTTTTTTTCTCTCAGTCACATTTTGTCTTAGCTTTGTTTTAAATTGTAATCGCTCTTGTCTTGTTTTCTCTTTTTTCTCTTTTGAATTCTTGGATGGAATATGGGTGGGCAATATAAGCTGCGGCTTCAGCCATCACCCATTTCGGATAACTCACGTGGAATTGTGTAGTAGAAGGAGTCTTTGTCTAATTTGACCTTGTTGCTATATTATACAGTTTCTTTTAACCTGTACTGTACTATCCAAAATAAAAAAATTCAATTCAATTCAATTTACCATCTGCAAGCAAGAGTGAGAGACTCTAGACTGCTTAGATCACATGGCTTTAACATCTATCCACTGCCAGGAGGCGCCCTCTGCTGTTCACTAGCAATTGACACACCTACACTTGCATTCAACATTACACTACTGATACAATTACTGATATACTATATTCACAATACACTGACTCTCTCGACTACTGCTTTGTCATTGTGTGATCTATTGTCTGCTAATTGTGCATTTGAGAGTTTTTTTCTTGTAATCAAAATTTTGGTCATAAAATGAGCTCTATTTTGATCAACAATGCTTTTTTCTCTCTCCTATTGTGTTTTTCCCTATCCTTCCCCCCCTTCCCCCCTCTTCACCTCCCCCCCATATGACAGGCACCTCGTCACGGCTGCCGCGTCATTGGGATGCGCCTTTCGTGCGCGCCCAATGTCAAGTCAAATTCCTCGTATGTTTACTTGTTTACTTGTAAATGTGCTTGGCAATAAATCTGATTCTGATTCTGATTCTGATTCTGATTTGAGGATGAGAGGGGAAAAAGTGAGAAGAGGAGAGACTTAATATATGTGCAGAGAGCCCGGCTGTGAAACCCAGCGTGCAGTGGAAAAGGAGCTGGCAGGGGTAGGACCTGCTGGACAAATAGGTGAAGGGAATGACGGCTGGATGGAGAACGGACAGTTGGATGACCAGGTGGAGCAAGAGAAGCCCGGATGAGTAGGTGGAGGTTCAGGTGAGCGTGCGCAGCCCCAGAGTGAGGCTCACCGCTGAGATGGCAGCAACCTGGAAAGGAGAGGAGAAGAGGGTCAACCAACACGCAAAACAAACACACCATTCAACTTAACTTTTGTTGATGGCAGCAATACCCAATGGTCCAGCGAAGAAGCATTCACAGACTGGCTCTTTTAAAGCTGGCAGACAAGGGAGCAGCAGGTGTGCCCAATCATGCAGGTGAGCGCAGTCAGCTCCGGAGCCAGGAGACAGGCATAGGGAAAAAACACAGGAGGGGAGGAGGAGCACGCTCACCTGATCATCGCAGTCACCACACAAAATCAGTTACTCAAATACAAGAGGAGAAACCTAAAGCATTACTTCAGAATCTAAATTACTTGAGTAGTAACAGCTCTTGCCAATAAATGAGGTTTTCTATTAAATTTGTGACTAATAAATTTGAATGCGTTCCTCAAGATTTGGTGACTTATTTTGTTACTTTCTTATTTATGACATTTGAACACTTTTTTGATTACTTATTTTGAACTTCTAGTTTTTTGCTCATAGATTTGAAGCCTGCTCTCAGATTTGGGGGAGTTCTTGTACATTTGAAACGTTGTGTTGTAAATTTCTGACTTCTTTCATAAATTGTTTTTTTATAACAAGCTTACCACTTTTTTCCTTAAAACTTTTGTATTTTTGTGACATTTAATGGACCACATTTTTCTCAGAAATTTTTATTCCTTCCTTTACAGTTCAGGCAGAACAGAAGAACATGAATTTCAACTCTGCTTTTAGTGATTACATTTGTGATTGTGAAATGATTAAAGATGCAATTATTTCTGGTCAGAAAAAGATATTACAGTATAAACATTTTTAAGTGTTTCAAAAATTAGTGAAATGAAAAGTAACTCCAATAAAACGGGCAAATGTACTTGAGTAAAAATGTTTTCCTTCATAAATGTACTCAAGTAAGACTAAAAAGTAAGACTCAAGACTAAATTATAGACCAATTTCACTATTGCCGCAATTTTCCAAGATACTTGAAAAAATATTCTGTGAGAGAATTGATAACTTCATAATGAAGAATAATTTATTGTGTGAGCAGCAATATGGGTTCAGACACAAGAGGACAATTGCATTTGCTCTAATGGAATTTATAGAAAAAATATCAACTGCCGTTGAAAATAAAGAGTATTCAGTTGGGGTATTCCTGGATCTTAAAAAAGCATTTGATACAGTGGATCATAACTTATTATTAAAGAAACTACAAAATTATGGTATTAGGGGGGTAGCACTATCCTGGTTAAGTAGTTACTTAAAGAATAGATATCAGTATGTATGTGTTGGTAACAAAAACTCACAGTTACTGAAGGTTACTTGTGGAGTCCCACAGGGTTCAGTTTTGGGGCCATTGTTATTCACTATGTATATAAATGATATATGTAAAGTCTCGGAAAAAATGGATTTAATATTGTTTGCCGATGACACTAATCTATTACGCAGTGGAAGCAATTTGTAACAACTTTTGGATACACTCGGAAAGGAATTAGGAAAGCTTAAACTGTGGTTTGATTCAAACAAATTAACGCTCAATTTAAGTAAGACAAAATTTATAGTTTTTAATAACCATCACAACAACTTAGTATCTAAACTCAGTGTAAATGGTGTAGAGATAGAAAGGGTATCTGAAACTAAATTTCTTGGAGTAATAACTGATAATAAACTGTGTTGTAAGTCACATATTAATTACATTAAAGGTAAAATATCTAAATCAATCGCAATACTACACAGAGCGAAATATTTGCTGAATCAACCCACATTATATACTTTGTATCATTATTAATACTCCCATACATGACATATTGTACTGAAGTATGGGGAAATAAGATAAGATAAGATAAGATAAGCCTTTATTAGTCCCACAACGGGGAAATTCCAGGATTGCAACAGCACAGGGATAGCAACACTCAGAGCAACAATCAGAAGGCAAGAAAAAAAAAAGCAAGAGCAGCTAATATACATATGTACATATTACTATAAATATATATATACACACAGACACACAGTGCAGAGCATTGTAGCTAGATGGAATAAATATGTAGATATATAAACACCCACAGTACGGAGCATTGCAGCTAGGTGGAATAAATATGTAAATATATAAACACTCAGTGCGGAGCAATGTAGCTAGATGGAATAATATGTAGATATATAAACACACAGTGCGGAGCATTGTAGCTAGATGGAATAAATATATAGATATATAAATATAAACACACCCAGTGCGGAGCATTGTAGCTAGATGGAATAAATATGTAAATATATAAACACACACAGTGCAGAGCATTGTTGCTAGATGGGATGAAACAGCACAACCGTCTACTTAGTTATCCTACATGGTATGATTATGTACCCATACATATTCTCACCCTCCATAGCGACCTGTATTTTCCTAGTTGTATGCCGGAGGGGACCATTGTATAAGTCTATAAATAAATATAAATACATATAAAACAAACATATATCCACTCTTTATGCTTCAGAAGAGAGCTATTAGAATAATAAACAAAGCTACTTACAGGGAACCAACAAACCCACTTTTCTTAAATTAAAAGCTCTCAAGTTGAAAGATCTGGTTGACTTTAAAACTGCAGTAATAATGTTTAAGGTGAAGAATCTATCACTGCCCGCAAATATCCAAAAGTTGTTCCAAATAAGGGAGAAACAATATCACTTCAGAGGAACATGTATATTTCAAAAACCTTCAGTGAGAACTACCACCAAGCAACACTGTGTTTCAGTGCAAGGAGTCAGATTATGGAACGATTTTGGACCTGAATTAAAATCATGTACAACGCTTGGACAATTTAAACAAAAACTAAAGGAAGAAATACTCCAAACATATATGCAAGATGACATATAAAATCACATAAGGATTGTCACATCCAGTCTGTGTTGCGTTGTTGCTTAGTTTTTTTTTTGTCACACTTTGTCTTAGTTTTGTTCCGAATTGTAATCGCTCGTGTTTTGTTTTTCTTTTGAATTCTTAGATGGAATATGGGTGGGCAATATAAGCTGCGGCTTCAGCCATCACCCATTTCGGATAACTTATGTTGAACTGTATAATCAGAGGAGTTATTGTTTGATTTGACCTTGTTGGATTTTTTTCCTCTTTGTTATATTATTCTGTTAATTTTTTAATCTTTACTTTTAATCTATCCGAAATAAAGATTCATTCATTCATACTAGAAGATGATGCTGATTTTTCACAACATAAATTTAACAAACTACTATAGTGAGACTGAGGGAAAAAATAAGTTACTATTAATGTGGTGATAATTCAGAGAATATCACATTTCATGGAAAATACAGTAATTCAGCATCACCTTTATTTTCTTCTTCTTCTTCTTCTTCTTCTTCTTCTTCTTCCAGCTGCTCCCTTCAGAGGTCTCTACAGCGGATCATCTGCCTCCATCTCACCCTATCCCTTCATCTTCCTCTGGAACACCAACCCTCTCCATGTACTCCTTCACTACATCCATGAATCTTCTATGTGGTCTTCCTCTTTTCCCCCTGCCTGGCAGCTCCATCTTCAAAATCCTTTGTCCAGTATCTCCACTATCCCTCCTCTGCACATGTCCAAACCATCTCAGCCTTGCCTCTCTTACTTTGTCTCCAAACCGCTCAACCTGAGTTGTCCCTCCTAGTCACTCCCAATAAAAATCTTAGCATCTTCAACTCTGCCACCTCTGATTTGGTAAAGGTTTTACCCTCCATTTACTCGGGCTTGGGACTGGCATGAGAAGTACACCGGCTTGTGCACCCCCTGTGGCTGGGTTTCAGTATCACCTTTATACTTCAAACTAATGAAACTGATAAAGTTGACACATGCACTTATAGATATTAACAGCCGTAGTCTTAAGAGAAATTTCAAATCTTGCTATAGGGGGTATACATATGATGTCACCGAACGGAACTCATGTCAGTTAAAAAACACTGAGTGGCAAAAAGGAGTGGCAGCACTAGGATGTATGCAGTAAAACACAAAAAATACACACAATATTCAGTTACAGCAGTACACAGAGTACCCAATTGTATTGTGGGGAGCTAATATTATTCTATCTTGATTAATTGGCAAATAAATAAATAAAGGCTCGGAATCAGTTCTTCACTTACCATATGTTCTTTGTGTGGTGAGCTCCGCGCTCCAGTCACTCAGTATTTTCCCTTTTCCTTTGTATTTCTAGTTCTGTTATTATTTGTATCGCGGGTGCTTTTACAGTGACAGCGCCGCGGCCGGACTTCCAGCTGTCAAGTCAAGCCGGCCCTGTCACAGCTGATTATGATTTTGTGATTATGTTTTCTCTTCACCTGTTTGGCCCTTAGCCTTTTGTTGTTAGTGTTTAAGGTGGCAGTTGAGGCTCACTCCTCGCTGCGACCTCGCCTTCCCTGACTGGAATCCCTGCACCCGGTTCCAGTCTTTTGTACAGCGTGAGCTCACTCATTGAATGTGTTTATTGTGCCTCTTTATTTCTCTTTATTTCACCCTTCTGGGTCGCATGTATAGTTGTTTGTATTTTGCCCCACGTGGCTTGTTATTTTGTTACTTTTCTTTAATAAATATTCAAACTCACTGTCGGCATTTGGCATCTCATTCACACCCTGAAAAGGGCAATCATGACAGTAGGTTGCAGCCAAGCGAGGTGTCAGCCTCAGGGAGTCTGGGGTTTTTTTTGGCTCAGTTTTTCCTTTTTCCGGGTGCCAGCTTTGTTTGGGAGTAATGACGTCTTATACCAGGTGGTATCCCATGAGCCTGGGGTTTGAGCTCTGCCAGGCTCTATATGATGTCTTTCCTTCTGACCGCTGCAATTCATTCCATCCGATACCTCTTTGTTAGCTCGGAAACCCGATTCTCTCCACTTTTCTTCCAAGTCGGGAAGTTAAAAAAGCGTATGCCGTTATGAATCTTTTTCCACGCCAATTGTAAGAGCAGTTGTTGCATTTGATAACACAGCAAAACTTCCCCATTCTAACGTTGCGTGGTATTCGGAAGAATAATAACACGCTGAAGCAACCCTCTCAAAAACTTCAGCTTATCCGCTTTCGTTGCTCACTACTAAACAAAGAGAGGAAGACCGCTTTTCCCACAATTCCCTGTAGTTTTCCCATTGGGTGACGTCACGTGCCCATTCCCTATTACATTTATTACTTTCTCTTGTTTCTTTATATGATACAGTGTGAGTAGATCATTTGTATTTTGTTTTCAGGTAGTGTTAAATATTTTCAAACATTTGAGACCAAATTCTCAGAAATAAACTTACAAAAAAGCTGCAATAGCATGAGAAAAGTCACACTCATGAGAAACCGCATTGCAACTTTTTGATAAAAAGACAAATTTGTAAAAAAAAAAAAAAAGTAGCCCAATTATTTAAAAAACAGTGAAAGTGTGCGGAAAATTTAATAGTTACAGCTAATGTTAGCCTCCCACAACTTTCCACATTAAAGGATACAAAGCACATGCACACACACAAAAAAAACATTTTACTCATCAATGTTGCTGTACTTCTAACAGAAAATTTGCATTAATAAGCTTGTCTTGTCGTCAACCGGGCATTGGTTCGCAGCTCCAAAATTCTACTGCTATGGAGGCTCCTCTCCAGTGCAGAGGTCTAAGATAAGTACGCCACAATCAAAACAGTCAAAAATGTCAAGAATTGCCCTGGCAAGGGTGGACTGAGGACACCAATCGCCGGCTGTGGGTTTGCAACATTTATTAACAAAAATACGAACACTACACAAAACACTACACTTACAAAGAAAAGGAAACGCCAGAGGAGAACGGGGCTCATGTCTGGGAAAAAATGGAAAAATAAGGATTTAACTCCAGATGGAGCACACCCGTTCAGCTCTGCAGATGAACACAGTTATACAGAACAATAAACAGTAGGACGCTGCAACGAGCAAATGACACAGCATCCTTAAATAGGCAAACACAGATAATACGGATGATGATAAGGTGTGGATGATGTGAGCGAACATAATCAATACAAACTGATGACAGGTGTGCAACCCGCGAACAGCATTTGACACACGGAAGTGACTGTCAAAGTAAAAGCACAGACTGGGATGAAACAAAAAGTGACTAACAATAAATAAGAACTGTCATATCCGGCTCTAGGGAGCCGGGCAATCAGAGCCAGGGACAAGCCAGTGAGTCGTGATATTTTATTCAGGGTAAAGGGGAAGGGATGAGGAGAGCACAGATACTCATGCAGATGTACACTCACAGGTTGCACAGCGCAGAGGTAAGCAGCTCGTACCGGACGTGGGGGTAGCAAGACGTACATCCTCACAGCGGGATACAAACACAGGAATGCTGCAAGAGGAGTATAAGCTGACACCAGACGAAGGGGCTTCAGCTTAGCAATGTGTTTATGTCGCAGCCCCGAGTCATCGAGGCTGCTCCTATTTATCGTCATTGGCAGCGCCCCAGCTGATGAAGACTAATTGGCCCCAGCCGTCCATAATGCTGCCAGCTGGGGGCCAGCTGAGACGCTGCTCAATGGGAAGCAGGGATGAGGGAAAACATGGGCTGAGTGCCGAGACGGCATCTCAACCCATGGTGACAGAGCCCCTCCCTCAAGGTCGGGCTCCTGAACGACCAGGAACATCCCAGCCCCCCCCCCCCCCCCCCCACCTAGGGTGGGAGGAAGGGAGGCGGACCGGAGGGGAAGAAGCCAAGGGAAGGACAACACCAATGGGGCAATGTAGGGTAGCGGGAAAGAAAAACCCAAATACAATACTGACAAAACAGAATAATTAACCCAGGTACAGATGGGGAGAAGAACTGGGTCAGCACGCCGGTTACATACTACCCAGAGAGTACCAACCATGCGTGACCCAGAGCAAGGAAAAAAAGAACCACCAAAAAGGTACAGGGCAAAAAATGCTGAGTACGGTTAAATAAAGGGGAACCTATACACAGCGCTAATTTAAGTACATACACACACAGTCACCAAGAAAAGTGAGGGTGACTGGAACAAATGACAATTATAGAGCATGGTGTTACGGAAAACAAGGCACATGACTCTATAATGAACCAACAGGACAAAAAAGAAATACTGAGTGCAGGCAAAGAAAAACCCACACACACGAATATATAAATACCCAGTCACCTAAAGAAATGAAAGTGACTGGAATAAATGGATAACTGCAGAGCATGGTGTTACGGAAAACAAAACATAACTCTACAATACAAAAAACGAGGCTAAAAACATGGCACAAAAAGTAAAATGCTGAGCATGAGCGATGGAAAACACAGCACTATAAAAACGAATCCACCAACAGGACAACACATTACACCCGAGTGACCTTAATAACAAAAGAAAAAGTGACACCCGAGGTGAATGGCAGGCAGAGTCCAAAAATGGCCGAGATGGCTCCGGAGATCTCCCCGCCCATTGTCCAGCTGGTGAATCAGGGAAAGAGAAGTGTTCGGACGGCGAACTCTGGACCCAGATCCCAGGAATCCAGTCCACCGGCAGCCGAACCAGGCTGCCCAGAGGGAAACAGACCAGTGGGGGGAACCAGATCACCGAACCGAAAGTTCTGTGGGTCGGGTCGTCGACCCGCATCACTCAACCACCAGGACCGTTGAGACGGGCGAAGGATCAGAGCGGATCCCGGTGGAAGAGGCTCAGGGGAGAGCCGATGACGAGGGCGGCGGGCGTCAGGCCGCAGGAAAACGGCCACCTCCTCACCGGACCTGGACAATACTGGGGCAGCACCCACGTCGGACCCCGATCGGGCCTCAGGCGAACCCACGTTGGACCCCGACTGGGTCTCGGGCGAACCCACGTTGAATACTGCACCAGAACCGACCTCCAACGTTGAACCCGGACCCTCCAGCACCACGAGGAACAGCAACTCCTTGCCGGTGACCCTGGAAGAAGGCTCAGAAGAGAAAACAGAACCGGGATCAGGATCACCGGCAGCGCCAGAACCCGGCGAGACGAGCTCAGACGCAGCGGGCGGCTGCACCCGGCTCGTCTCCCCTGGAGATAGGCTGAAGTGCTCGGGGATAAAAGAGAGAAAAGAAAGGAGAGCACTCGCCTGATCTCGGGTTCTGACGCCGTCCAGGACTGCGAAGATCCAGGATCCGTCGTCAGGAGGTCGTTGTCAGGCTCCCATCTAGCCGCGTCGGGCCCCGCAGCCAGCACGATGGTCAGCGCAGCTTGAGATTCCTCCAGCTCAGGTAACCCCGCCGACGACCCACTCGGCGTGAAGCCAGAAGAATCTCGTCCCGCTGGACCGAACCGCTCCTCCGTGGAGACCCGGGGACGCTCAGTCGTCGGCGTAGACTCCACGCAGCAGTCAGTCCCCCTCCTCCGTCCGCAATGTAGCTGCGGAACCACAGGCCCTCTCCATATCCCACCACGTTGACCCGGAGCCGGGGACCGCTCGGCGGAGAGAGACACAGAGGATGCGGGATTAGGCATACAGGTTACAGCAGGTGGGGAGAGTTCAGGGAGCTGCGAACCCTGAACTTCTCCAGGGATGTGACAGAGCAAATCATTAAGCAGGTGTGAAAAAACAATGACTTGCCTGCCCCCTGGAGGTTGAGTATCGCCTGCTGTAGTGGAATCTGCTTCTTCCTCTCCCCGCCCGGCGATAACGGAGGACCCCCCGGGAATTCGTCTGAGGGTCGCTCGCGTTGTCTCCAGCAGAGAGCTCACCAGGCCGGGATTCCAGGCACACACAGCGGTCAGGAAGCGCGTCGAGGAGGAGGGGGAAACAGCCGGGGTGAGCCAGCCCGAATGTCCAGGAATGACAGCGGGGGAACGAGGCTCAGGGGACGAGGCTGTAGAATCTCCACACTGACGAGGCGAAGGGATGACAGCTGCGTGGGAGGAACGGTCCTGACGATGACCCAGAACTGGATCCGGACGAGGTTCGTGCAGAGGTGACTCGGCGATGTGATGACGACTACTCCCAGGGGACGAAGCGAGGGGGAAACCCAGGATTCGCCGCTCCAGATCGGAGATCGAGACGAGGAAGGCGTCGAGCACGGGAAAGCTTCGTAGCCCTGAAGTCCTCACCATCAATCTCACTGCCGCCGCCACATGCCTGAAGGTGGTGACAGGAAACACAGTAGAGCTCGCGACAGCCACTCGACCCCGGACATAACTGCTGTCAGCTGCGGCTCCTTGAAGGGAATCCCGAGTGACGTGGCGCAGGTCGGGGGAAGTCCTCTGGTTGGCGCAACTCCCGGACTGGAATGGCGGCAGGAACGGGACTCCGAAGTGGGGAAAGACGTCGCCCACTTCGACTCCCTGCCGGGATTTCCATCCACCCCGTGGAGCTTCTCTCGCTGTGTACCTGCAGCGTCTATCCTGGCACTGTCCTCCAGATGGTACAGAGAGTGAGGGTGACAGTCCAGGAGTTCCTCAGCACGGCCCGGATGCCAGCGTCTCGCGTTGGAGGCGTCATGCAGGGTGAAGAGCGTCCCGTCGACAGCCTCCGAGATGGACCTCAGCTCGTCGCCCTGGCGCCGGAAGTGACTCCTGGGAAACGGCATGCTAGCAGCGCTGACACCCCGACAGAAAGGTACGTTTCCACAGCGACCCACGGCCGCCGGCAACTCTTCTGGCTGCGACATACTGTCATATCCGGCTCTAGGGAGCCGGGCAATCAGAGCCAGGGACAAGCCAGTGAGTCGTGATATTTTATTCAGGGTAAAGGGGAAGGGATGAGGAGAGCACAGATACTCATGCAGATGTACACTCACAGGTTGCACAGCGCAGAGGTAAGCAGCTCGTACCGGACGTGGGGGTAGCAAGACGTACATCCTCACAGCGGGATACAAACACAGGAATGCTGCAAGAGGAGTATAAGCTGACACCAGACAAAGGGGCTTCAGCTTAGCAATGTGTTTATGTCGCAGCCCCGAGTCATCGAGGCTGCTCCTATTTATCGTCATTGGCAGCGCCCCAGCTGATGAAGACTAATTGGCCCCAGCCGTCCATAATGCTGCCAGCTGGGGGCCAGCTGAGACGCTGCTCAATGGGAAGCAGGGATGAGGGAAAACATGGGCTGAGTGCCGAGACGGCATCTCAACCCATGGTGACAAACTCGTACCAAAACGGCAACAGACCAAATGATACAAAAAGAACCCATACTTCAAAAAGGTGAGGATAAGATAAACACAACCCAAAGATGTAAATAATATAATACCTGGAAACTGAAATACAAAAGGAGAGGTGAAGACAAGGACGGAGAAGGCTCAAGTAAAAACACAGGAAAATAATATAAACTAGAAGATCTAAAAATGCATAATAATAACAAACACAATAACAATGATCAAACTAAGATGATAACCAGACAACTCAAAACAAACAGCAACAAAGAGCAACTCAGAACCCACCATACTATCAAAACCCATACTGAAATACAATAATAAACTGAAATAAGGAAAATACAATAAAAAATCAAAATGACAAAAGAGCATGAGCACGGTGATTCTCCCTGTGCTCCACATCATGACAAAAAAGGACTGCAGATGTCTATTTACATGTATAAAATTAAATATAAATAATAAGACCTTCATTAAAGTGTTGTAATGTTTTACTTTAGTTAAAAAGCAAACTTGAAGAGCTACAGACTACTAGCAGGGAATTAAAACAGACAGGCTCAATGACCTATCACATTCCAACTCAGTTGAGATGGCACTTAGGGTGGCCAATGAGATTGTAATGGTGACTGTTGCCACCCCTGGCCACCCTGGTGGCCCCGCCCCTGATTGCTGGTCATCATCTGGAGGGAATGCCTCCAGTGTTCAAAACGCAGATATATCTACTGCCTCGTATTACATAAAATCTGATGTAAAACAATTAATTTAGATTTGAATTTCTTTTTTTAAATAAAAATATGTTGAAAACATCTAAAATTAAAATTGCTTGGTTAGTCCTCGAAAAACTAAAATTACTGGGCAAAATATCATCAGTCTGTGCATTTCAACCAAAAATACAAGATTTTCTGGAAATCTACAACCTCCCCATGTCCAGTTCCTTTATATTTGGTAGCATTGCCTTTAGACTACATGACATGAGCCAAGCATTTTGGGTTTCCTTCCACAAGCTTCTCATAATAGCTTGCTGAAATTTTGGCCCATTCCTCCTGACAGAACTGGTGGAATTGAGACAGGTTTGTAGAAAAATTTGTTTTGTTTCATCGCTCCACAGAGCAGAATCCGAAAACCGCTTTGGCTTATTTATATTGTTTTGAGCAAATTGGAGCTGACTTTTCAGGGCTATGGATCAGCAGTACCGGAGGAGGAAGAATGAAGCATACACTGAAAGAACACCGTGCCTACAGTGAAGCATGGCGGTGGCTCAGTGATGCTGTGGGGCTGCTTCGCTTCCTCTGGCACTGGAAACCTGCAGCGTGTGGAAGGCAAGATGGATTCAATCAAGAATCAGGAAATCCTATGAGAAAATGTCATGACATCTGTGATGAAGCTGAAACTTGGGTGTCATTGGACCTTCCAACAGGATAATGATCCCAAGCATACCTTACAGTCTACTCAGGCTTGGTTTCAGAAGAAGTCTTGGAAGATACTAGAGTGGCCATCACAGTTGCCTGACTTGAACCTCGTTGAAGATCTCTGGTGGGATTTGAAAAAGGTGGTTGCAGCATGGAAACCCAAGCTCATTAGTGAACTGGAGATCTTTGTCCATGAGGAATGGGCTGATTCCATATGTAGCTGTCAATAAACGCATTCCTACTTGGATTGCCAAGTCTGTTGATCGTCTTGGCAACATAGATAGAGTGCTGGACTCTGGAGCTGGAGGTTGTGGGTTCAAACCCCTGGTTGGAAATCCAAAGCACTGGCGACGACTATTCCCCCATTGTTGGAGGGTCTTTCACCAGCCATCTTTTCGTAATTGAAAAGATATCTATATATATATGTCTATCTATCTATCTATCTATATATATATATATATATATATAAAGTTTGGGGTCACTTAGAAATTTCCTTATTTTTGAAAGAAAAGCACTGTTTTTTCAATGAAGATAACTTTAAACTAATCAGAAATACACTCTAATGTCTAATATACATTGCTAATGTGGTAAATGACTATTCTAGCTGCAAATGTCTGGTTTTTGGTGCAATATCTCCATAGGTGTATAGAGGCCCATTTCCAGCAACTATCACTCCAGTGTGCTAATGGTACAATGTGTTTGCTCATTACGTCAGAAGGCTAATGGATGATTAGAAAACCCTTGTGCAATCATGTTAGCACAGCTGAAAACAGTTTAGCTGGTTAGATAAGCTATAAAACTGACCTTCCTTTGAGCAGGTTGAGTATCTGGAAAAAATTATTATTTCAAATACAAATCATTATTTCTAACCTTGTCAATGTCTTGACTACATTTTCTATTCATTTTACAACTCATGGTGGTAAATAAGTGTGACTTTTCATGGAAAACACTCATGTGTGAAAATATTCATGTGACTTTTCATGGTAGTGTATATATACAGTATATATATATACTGTATATATATATATATATATATATATATATATATATATATATATATATATACTGTATATATATACACTACCGTTCAAAAGTTTGGGGTCACTTAGAAATTTCCTTATTTTTGAAAGAAAAGCACTTTTTTTCAATGAAGACAACTTTAAACTAATCAGAAATACACTCTATACATTGCTAATGTGGTAAATGACTATTCTAGCTGCAAATGTCTGTTTTTTGGTGCAATATCTACATAGGTGTATAGAGGCCCATTTCCAGCAACTATCACTCCAGTGTTCTAATGGTACAATGTGTTTGCTCATTGCGTCAGAAGGCTAATGGATGATTAGAAAACCCTTGTGCAATCATATTAGGTCTGCAATGCTGTAATTGCTGCAAATGGAGGATTCTTTGATGAAAGCAAAGTTTGAAGGAAAAAATTATTATTTCAAATACAAATGATTATTTCTAACCTTGTCAATGTCTTGACTATATTTTCTATTCATTTTACAACTCATGGTGGTAAATAAGTGTGACTTTACATGGAAAACACAAAATAATTGACTGGGTGACCCCAAACTTTTGAACAGTAGTGTATATATACATATACATATATATATTGTGGTGATGTGAAAATGACAAGGCAGAGTTCTCTCTCAGTCAGTTTTATTCACAACACCATCATCTCAAAGCAGAGAAAGAGAGTGACACAGTAAACTCTCGTCCTTAAATATCAGGAACTTCACACTTCACAGATCACATGTCACACAGACCACCTTGCATTATAAAGACAGTCACAATGCATTTCTCTCCATGATATCACTTCCACTGTCTCCAATGCATCCCTTCCTTAATCCTTTAATTGAGCCCCCCACAGTCTCAAGCTTTGCATACCAAGGCTAAGATTCCTGCAGCTTCCTGCCTTTGTTCTGACCTAAAATGTGAGCCACGAAACAGGTCCCATGTGTGTGTCCACCACAATATATATATATATATATACAGTATATATATATATATACTGTATATATATATATATATATATATATATATATATATATATATTTATATATATATATATATATACTACCGTTCAAAAGTTTGGGGTCACCCAGACAATTATTTTGTGTTTTCCATGAAAAGTCACACTTATTTACCACCATGAGTTGTAAAATGAATAGAAAATATAGTCAAGACATTGACAAGGTTAGAAATAATCATTTGTATTTGAAATAATAATTTTTTCCTTCAAACTTTGCTTTCGTCAAAGAATCCTCCATTTGCAGCAATTACAGCATTGCAGACCTAACATGATTGCACAAGGGTTTTCTAATCATCCATTAGCCTTCTGACGCAATGAGCAAACACATTGTACCATTAGAACACTGGAGTGATAGTTGCTGGAAATGGGCCTCTATACACCTATGTAGATATTACACCAAAACCCAGACATTTGCAGCTAGAATAGTCATTTACCACATTAGCAATGTATAGAGTGTATTTCTGATTAGTTTAAAGTTATCTTCATTGAAAAAAAGTGCTTTTCTTTCAAAAATAAGGAAATTTCTAAGTGACCCCAAACTTTTGAACGGTAGTGTATATATACGTATATATATGAAATAAAACCCAATACATAATACAAGTACATACATTCATGGCAGTCTGTCGGGGGCAAGAATCACTGTTTCATTTACAGTAGGTCTGGTCAGATTCCTTCACACAGCTCTGTCCTTTACCCTCCGCTGCCAGGAACTCCTGACCTTGTTAACCTGAGTGAAGTCCGAGCCGGTATGAGTTGCTTTCTGACTGACCATTTCATGAAACTGCTTGCAAAGTATTTGAGTACCGCTAGCTTTTGCTGGACTAGCAGCACATTCTTGGAAGATAGCGGTATTATCAGTGGCAAGGACAGGCCAAGACAAACTGACTCCAGTATTTGTTGCAGTGACTGACCAGATGATAGGTTTGTTTATCTCTGCTTTTTGTGTAGTGCATGTCACGATGCACTACACTACACACGATTATGTATGTACACAAAGTACATACATAAATAAATAAATATATAACAGCAGTCATTAAGAACAGGAGTTATAAGTGTCCCTGACGTATCTATCTGAGTTTAAAAGTTTTACTGACGTTGGGATAAATGAGTTCTTATATTTATTGAACCTGAACTTGGGGACTCTGTATCTCCTCCCTGAAGGCACCCGCACATATTCATTGTTTAGTACATGGCTCATGTCACTGATTATTTTTTGAGCTTGTCTATAGGCTGCCTGTTCGTATAAGATCTGCTTGTCACACTTAAATGTTTCAGATCATCAAACAAATTTAAATATTAGACAAAGATAACACAAGTAAACACAAAATGCAGCTTTTAAATGAAGGTGATTAAGGGAAAAAAAAATTCAAACCTACATCGCCCTGTGTGAAAAAGTGATTGCCCCCTAATCCTAATAACTGCTTGGGCCACCCTTAGCAGCAACAACTGCAATCAAGTAAATGGTATTCACTTATATAGCGCTTTTATTCTCATCTCTTGATGACCAAAGCGCATTACAGATCCTGCTAGCCACCCATTCACACACAGATGGTGGCGTGGTGCCTAACATGGTGCTTCCAGATCCACCAGGAGCAATTGGGGGTGAAGTGTCTTGCCCAGGGACACAACAGCAGGATATCTGGGGAGAGCAGGATTTGAACCGCAAACCATGTGATTATTGGATGACCTGCTGTACCTCCTGAGCCACTGGGGGTGGCAGTGGCTCAGGAGGTTTGCAATAACTGGCAATGAGTCTTTTACAGCGCTGTGGAGGAATTTTGGCCATCTCATCTTTGCAGAATTGTTGTAATTCAGCCACATTGGAGGGTTTTCGAGCATGAACCACCTTTTTAAGGTCATGCCACAGCATTTCAATCAGATTCAGGTCAGGACTTTGATTAAATCACTCCAAAGTCTTCATTTTGTTTTTCTTAAGCCATTCAGAGGTGGACTTGCTGATTTGTTTTTGATCATTGCACTGCTGCAGAACCCAAGTGCGCTTCAGCTTGAGGTCACGAACAGATGGCCAAACTTTCTCCTTCAGGATTTTATGGTAGACAGCAGAATTCATGGTTCCATTTACCGCAGCAAGTCTTCTAGGTCCTGAAGCAGCAAAACAGCCCCAGACCATCACACTACCATCGCTATATTTTACTGTTGGTATGATGTTCCTTTTCTGAAATGCTGTGTTACTTTTATGCTGGATGTAATGGGACACACACCTTCCAAAAAGTTCAACTTTTGTCTTGTCAGTCCACAGAGTATTTTCCCAAAAGTCTTTGGGGTCATCAAGATGCTTTCTGGCAAAACTGAGACCAGCCTTTATATTCTTTTTGCTCAGCAGTGGTTTTCGTCTTGGAACTCTGCCATGGAGGCCATTTTTGCCCAGTCTCTTTCTTATGATGGAGTTATGAACACTGACCTTAACTGAGGCAAGTGAGGCCTGCAGTTCTTTGGATGTTGTTGTGGGGTCAGTTGTTGCTGTGCTCTTGGGGTAGTTTTGGTAGGCCGGCCACTCCTGGGAAGGTTCACCACTGTTCCATGTTTTCACCATTTGTGGATAATGGCTCTTACTGTGGTTCGCTGGAGTCCCAAAACTTTAGAAATGGCTAGAAAATTGAACTCAGCTTTCCAAAGATGTGATAAACCACAGTTAATTTATGTTTTAACGGGGGGGGGGGGGATCACTTTTTCACACAGAGCAATGTAGGTTTGGATTTTTTTTTACCCTTAATAATAAACACCTTCATTTAAAAACTGCATTTTGTGTTTACTTGTGTTGTCTTTGTCTAATATTTAAATTTGTTTGATGATCTGAAACATTTAAGTGTGACAAACAAAAAAATGAGAAATCGGGAAGGGGCAAACACTTTTTCACACCACTGTAGTTGAATGCTTCTCGTGAGACTGTAAACAGAAGTATAATCTTGAGATCAACCTTTTATACTGTATGTTTTCCCTTTATGTATGTATGTCTCATCAAAAATGTCAATGAGACATATATCCATATCAGATTCTCCAGTGATTTTTATGTTCTTATTAAAATGAGATCTCACTTGTAAATATCTATAAAAGTCCCTTTTGTTTAATGAGTACTTTTCGCTGAGATGTTGGAAGCTGTCTAGGTAAGTTTTGGTTGAAAATCTGCTGTATGATGTAATATTGTGGCCACACTTATGTGACCTACTTTGTGACTGATGTAAGGCCTCACATTTTAGACAAGAACAAAGGCAGAGCTTCCTTGGAGATGACAGGAAGCTGTGAAGGTTTTAGCTTTGGGATGCAAGGCCTGAGACTGTGGGGGTGATTTCAGGGGATTAAAGAGGAGACACATTGTTACGGGCGATTATAATGCAATGTGACTGGTGATACAATTTGACTTGTGAACTGTGAGAGTCCTGGTATTTAAGGATGAGAGTTTCCTGTGTTGTCCTCTTTCTTCTTTGAGATGTTGGTGAATGTGAATAAACATGACTTGAGAGAACCCTGTCTCGTCCTTCCCACATTCCCACACTGGTGACCCAAGACGAGCATGCAGCGAGAGGAGATTTCCCCCGGGCCAGCCTCGTCAGGAGCCCTCAGCCAAGCGAATGCCGCTACAGTCCAGCTACTGGACTTCTAGCAGAACAATCCGCGCTCCTGGTTCAATGCGATTGAGGCACAGTTCAACCTCTGGGGGATATCGGTAGACGCCACAAAATTCTACCACGTCGTCGCAAAACTGGACAACAACACGGCCCAGCATGTGGAGAGCCTGATCGACCAGCCGCCGGACAGCGACAAATACGGCGCGTTGAAGGCTGCACTCATCCAGCACTTCACCCCCTCGGTTGAGGAGCGAGCAGAGAGGCTCCTGGCGCTTACTGAGTTGGAAAATGACATGCCCGTGAACCTTATGGAGAAGTTGTTGAGGTTGAAAGGCTCAGATGACGACCACTTCATCTTCACCCACCTCTTCCGCAGGACCCTACCGTCAGCGATGAGAGTGACCCTGACCAGTTCGCTGTTGTTGGCCCAGCGGGACTACCGTGCGCTGGCCCGGGAGGCACAGCGAATTGTCAACGCCAGCAGACAGCTCGCAGCCACGGCTGCAGCAGCGGAACTCGGCGCGATGACCGCAGATGGCAGGGGGCCAGGGGCAGCAGTAGCAGACCCACCGACGACGGCGGCGGCGAGAGCCAGGGAATGCGGAGGAGACGTCCTTTGTTTCTATCATCGCCGTTTCGCAGAGAGGGCACGCAAGTGTGTACCACCGTGCCAGTTTCAGCGTTCAGGAAACGCCAAGACCGGGAGGTCGGTAGCAGCCGCGGCCCTCGGGGTGGAGAACAAGCTGCTCTACTTGTTGGACGCACCCTCGGGGAGGCAGTTCCTCGTGGACACAGGCTCCCAGTTGAGTTTCATCACACCTTCCTATGTAGACAGACTGGCAGGTTCCAGGGGTCCCGGGGTGACAGCAGCGAACGGCTCGGAGATTAAGACCTTTGGTGAGAAGACTCTGCTTCTGTCTCTACACGGCCGTACATTTGAGTGGACTTTTGTTAAAGCAGCAGTGAATTTCAATATGTTGGGGGCTGATTTTTTGTGCTCACATGGTTTGTTGGGTGATCTTGCTAACAGGCGCCTGGTTAATGCACTTTCTTTTGATTCTATCCCCTGTACAGCGCGAGTGGCCCCGCCAACAGCACAAGCCAACGTCACAGCTGCAAGCAGTAAGTTCCACACACTGCTCACTCAGTTCCCAGCACTCACGGTCCCCACATTTTCGGCAACAGTCGCTAAACATGGGGTGGAACATTTTATTACCACTACCGGACCGCCCGTTTTTGCAAAAGCTCGGCGCTTGGACGTAGTTAAACTGGCCATAGCGCGCGAGGAGTTCGCCAACCTGGAGAGGTTGGGCATAATCAGGCGTTCAAACAGTCCGTGGGCTTCCCCGCTACACATGGTCCTGAAAGCTGACAGATCATGGCAACCTTGTAGGGATTTCCGCAGGTTAAACAACGCTACAGCGCACGACCGCTACCCAATCCCGCATATCCAAGATTTTTCCGTTCATTTGGCAGGGGCTCGTGTTTTTTCTAAGATAGGTTTGGTCCGCGGTTACCACCAAGTCCCAGTGCACACTGAGGACATACCCAAAACAGCGGTAATAACTCCTTTTGGCCTATTCGAGTTTTTACGCATGCCATTCGGGCTTAAAGGGGCTGCACAGACGTTCCAACGCATGATGGATGCGGTGCTTCGCAGATCGATCTCCCTTTCATGTTCGTCTACTTGGATGATATTTTGGTAGCCAGCGTGTCCGAAGACGAACACGAAAAACACTTGGCCACAGTTTTCCGAAGGTTGGGAGATCACAGGTTAATAATCAACCCAGCGAAGTGTCAGTTCGGGGTGGCGCAGATCAATTTTTTAGGACACCGCGTCTCCCCCAAAGGAGCAGTTCCGCTTCCTGACAAAGTGCGCGCGGTGGCAGATTTCCCCCGGCCGCAGACGGTCAGGGCGTTGCAGGAGTTTTTGGGAATGGTGAATTTTTATAACCGTTTTCTCCCCCGTGCGGCGCAACTCGTGTAGCCGCTGTATGCCGCGCTCAAAAAAAAGAAATCCGCGGATAAGGTCAAGTGATCCCTGGAGCGGGACCAAGCGTTCTCGGAGGTGATAGCAGCCTTGGCAAAGGCTGCGTTGTTGGCACACCCAGACCCAACGTCCCGCATAGCGCTCACTACTGACGCGTCAGATGTGGTCATGGGGCGGTCGTGGAGCAACATGTAGCCGGGGTTTGGCAGCCCCTCGCCTTTTTCAGCAAGACCTTGCGCGATAGCGAACGTAAATACAGCACGTTCGACAGGGAGCTGCTCGCTCTCCATTTGGCCATCCGCCACTTTCAGTTCTGGCTGGAAGGACGCCGTTTCACCGCGTTCGTTGACCACAAACCGCTAACATTCGCGATGGCCAAGGTTTCCAAATCGTGGTCAGGCCGGCAGCAGAGACAGCTGGCCGCGATATCAGAGTTTACCACTGATACTCAGCATATGGCGGGCAAACTGAATGTAGTGGCAGACTGCCTCTCGCGCGCTGTGGCGGCCCCAGTCAGCGTAGGAGTAGATTATGCAACCATGGCCGCGGAGCAGGTTAGTGACGCGGATGTGCGCGCTCTCCAGTCTGGACCAACAGGGTTAAGGCTGGAGAGCAGGGTGCTGCAAGATGGTATGCCCCCCCTAATCTGCGATGTCTCCACTGGACGGCCGCATCCGGTAGTACTGGCCGCGTGGCGCTGCGGTGTTTTTGACTCAATTCATTCTTTGGCGCACCCGGGAGTGCGCGCGTCTTTCAAAATGGTAGGGGAGAAATTTGTGTGGCCGAGTCTTTGCAAACAAGTTAAGGAGTGGGCAGCAGCCTGCACGGCGTGTCAACGAGCCAAAGTACACAGGCACACAAGGGCTCCTTTGGAGCCGTTTCACATTCCGGCCAAGAGGTTTGATCACGTTCATGCGGACCTCGTGGGACCTCTCCCGCCGTCGCAGGGGTGCACACACCTTCTGACAATGGTGGACCGCACCACACGCTGGCCTGAAGTGGTTCTGCTGGCATCAGCCACGGCCGAGGAGGTAGCGCGCGCGTTTTTAACAGCTTGGGTGGCGCGTTTCGGAGTTCCGTCAGACATTACGTCCGACGGAGGCCCTCAATTTGTGTCCGAACTTTGGTCGACTATGGCCCGCAGCCTGGGTGTCACAATTCACCGCACAACCGCGTACAATCCGCAGGCTAACGGGTTATGCGAACGTTTTCATAGGTCATTGAAAGCGGCTCTCAGAGTGTCACTGACGGATGCAAATTGGGTAGACAAATTACCGTGGATTTTATTGGGGTTGCGTTCTGCGCCTAAAGAGGACTTAGAAGCCTCCCCAGCGGAGCTCGTGTTTGCGCAACCACTTCGGCTGCCTGGGGAGTTTCTCCCAGATAACCCGGCGCCAGACACCTCCCCGTTGCAGCTGTTGCGAAGTAACATAGAATCAAGCACGCTGCCTGGCCCCGTGCACCACAGTTTTCCGCGCGTTTTTGTGCCTAAAGCATTGAAGAATGCAGAGTTTGTTTTTGTCAGACACGATGCGCATCGACCCCCGTTGCGACCGCCTTATGACGGGCCGTTTAGAGTGCTGGAAACAGGGGACAAGCAGTTTTTGCTAGATTTGGGGGGTAGGAAAGAAAAAGTTGGCATAAACAGACTCAAACCTGCTTTTGTGGTGGCGGATGAGCAAGCGCCGTTGGCAAGGGCCCCGCGGCGAGGTAGACCCCCATGGGGGGCTTCACAGAGTAATGTTTCCCCAGAACACCCGCAGGGACTGACAAAGGGTTTCCACCCCCAGACGGCAAACCCCCAGCGTGACAGCGCAGCGGAGACGTTGAATCCCAGCTACAGCAGATACGGCAGGAGACTGAAGCCTAGACAGCATGCAGACTGATGTATATTGATTCTATCACGGCATGCATACTGTATTCTCTGGTTCGTCTAAAATGTTTTTGGGGGGGGCTGGTGTGGCAACACTTATGTGACCTACTTTGTGACTGATGTAAGGCCTCACATTTTAGACAAGAACAAAGGCAGAGCTTCCTTGGAGATGACAGGAAGCTGTGAAGGTTTTAGCTTTGGGATGCAATGCCTGAGACTGTGGGGGTGATTTCAGGGGATTAAAGAGGAGACACATTGTTACGGGCGATTATAATGCAATGTGACTGGTGATGCAATTTGACTTGTGAACTGTGAGAGTCCTGGTATTTAAGGACGAGAGTTTCCTGTGTTGTCCTCTTTCTTCTTTGAGATGTTGGTGAATGTGAATAAACATGACTTGAGAGAACCCTGTCTCGTCCTTCCCACATTCCCACAATATCTTTCCAGGTCCATTCTCTGAACCTTCCATCCATTTGCACTGGTTTAAAATCTGTATCATTCCCCACCCATCTCAATATTCACATTTTTTTCTCTAAATTGAATTTTTTACATTGTCTAATCCAGGTGTTTAGAGTAACCTTAGTGTTTAGAGTAACCATAGTCTTTTTTTCTGTAGGTTAATAAGATAAGATAAGCCTTTATTAGTCCCACAATGGGGAAATTCCAGGAATATTTAATTGGTCAAGTTCAAGATCTTGCACACTTTTTTTTGGTATACTTTTTTATTAATCCCAGAGGGAAATTCAGGGCATCCACGTGGATGGATGAGGCAGCTACGGTTTGGCACCAATCCCTTCACCATTCGCACACACATTCACACATTGAGCCACTTTAGAGTTTCCAGTTAACCTAACTTGCATGTTTTTGGCCTGTGGGAGGAAACCTGAGCATCCGGGGAAAACTTACACAGACACGGGGAGAATGTGCAAACTCCACAAAGAAGGGTCACTGATGTGCTAACCATTGCGCCACCGAGCTGCTCCATTTTTAGCTGCCTTTATATTGTTATTGTCTTTAGATTTCAGTCACCCTAATAAACATCCACCTGGTTCACTAATCCACAGTCGATAATATATCTTGCATCATTCTGGCTTGTTTTGTTATATTTTCGCCCTGATGCTACACTGAGCCATTAGCATTAACGTGCTAGGTGGCCAGTCTCAGTCGTTGCAACTGAGATACAGCTCGCCATGGTGGGGAAGAGGCGACAGACAAGCTGCCTGGTGTTAGTTCAACTATTGATCCAGCTGGTTTTGATCACTGTTTTCTATAAATTCCATTCACCGGCAGTCAACTCTTTATTCATCTACCACACTTGACCATATATGTTGTTCTTAGACGTTATTTTGGCTTATTTTCTTGTAGTACTAGCTGAAGCTAGCCGTTTAGCCACTCATTCAGTGCTTATTGTACTCCATGGTCTCGTCATATCCTACCAACCACTGAAACCGAACAACCCTGCCCACCAGTGATGATTTATTTCAGTTATTGTCTGGGACAGATTTACTTTAGCTGTCTCGTGCTTGCTACCCAAGCTAATTTTAGCTAAAGCGCTAGGTTAGCAATAATGATGTAAGAAGGAGGGTACAGTAGAATGCAGTCTGACAGATTTAAAGAGATGTGCACTGAAACCAGGTGACATTTTTTTTAAATTGCTGCAATAATTAAATAAACACAATTTGAACAAAATATGTGACAAACATTTCATTAAGACGTGTGAGCTGTTAAAACTGTGGAAAAAGTGCAGTCAGTGACCCCTTTAAGTAACATTTTGGTGGCGTACGTGAGTTACCTTTGACTACAATTCCTGGTTACTCCAGCCAGCAGGTCCATGTGGGCCCACAGTAGGTTAAAACCGGGCTGTCTTATGGGTCCCACATGAAGTTTGTCCACAGTTTCCATGTCGGTCCAATCTGTGTTTGCCCACATGGACTTTAACCCATGGTGCCAGTGTTACTGAAACCTGCTCACCCACTTTAAACCCATGAGAGGCCCAGATGGGGTTAAAGTGGTGAAGCAAATTACCTGCTTACCTGTGGAACATGTAAAGTCCAGTGGGCAAACACAGATGGGACCAACATGGAACCCACATGAGACACATAAGACAGCCCAGTTTTAACCTAGAGCGGGGCCCACATGGACATGCTGACTGGGTCTGGCTTCCCTCTAAAAATTAACTTCTTCCTGTTGTTTTGCGAATTGTAAATGTGTTGTTTTCTCTCTTTTATCCGACTGATTTCATGTTATGGTCCTCATTTTGGAGTCATCCATTATTATGATGTTTTCTCTTTTGCATGGCAATAGCAGAACCAGAACCCTTCCCCATTATTGCTGCCAGTAGTGTTTTGTTCTGTTGTGGATGTGCTCCCATCTGGTTTCCAGTGAAAATGCATCACTCCATTAACATTGCCTGTGATCTAGAGGATGCTTTAATCTAAGACTATAAACTCCACTTAATTACATCCTCCAAAAAGAGCTCTATTAGCGTAATGCAATCAGATGGGGAGCCCATCCATTTTGGCAAGTCGGACGCACTCAAATGGCTCCTGAAAATGTTTACTCTCGTCTTCTGATCAGAACGTAGAATCATATTTGGAGGTCCGACGTTCCAGCGGGCTTGATTGATACTTGTGTTTTTGTGGGTGAAAAATAGAAAACATTTGAGATTCCATTTCGATGCTGGAAGAACAGCCACAACAACTGAGTTTAGGAAAGTCCAAACAGACTCTCTGTGTGGTTCACCCATGACTTTATTTTTGACCTTTTATGCCTCTTATTTCATAACCCCGCAGTCATATTCATAATTGCCCTCATGCCAGTTTCCATTAGTCTGGCAGTATTTTTCGATGAATTTAAACTTCAAAAGGATGTAAAATGGCTTTGTTTAGAATTATACACAAAGACATTTTTGTTGAATACAAGATCCTGTGGTGCCGTCATAAAAAGACAAAACCGATAAAACATCACAGCAAATAATTATCAGAACTTTGTGGTTATACAACAGGTTTGTTATTAATTTAAGTCTCATAACCATAGGCATAATTCAAAGTGTGTGTGTGTGTGTGGGGGGGGTGCTCGGGGACGTGCCCCCCCAACCTGGAAAAGGAGAGAATTGTCCCCCCATTTTCATCATAAACTTTTCTATTACATAACTGAATAAAATGCGATTAAAGCACCAAAACTTAGAAGAATACATGCAAAACTGTCATGATTAGCTGACAGCTCACGTGCATGATGCGAGCACAAGACGAAACCACACAAGGGGGAAACGTTCAATAATTTATTAAATGTGGGAAACAGCGCTACGTTAGAGAAACAGCCACTCGCCAGAAGATTCAATCCACCTGCGGAGAGAAAAGTGAGAGCTGTCAGCAGAGAAGCAGAGAAAGGGAAATGGGCGAGCCAAATTGCCGCTTACTCGGGACTCCGAGGGAGGATCGGCAAGACTCACTCCAGCAGGGAATAGACAAACCAGTAGGGAAGGGGGAATGAGCTTGGAGTGCCTGATCCGGTTGAAGATCTGTTGCTGGGGAGGTGATGAGGTGGCAGGAGAGTGCACGCAGTCCCGAGACGCACCCACACGATGGCAGCAACCTGAAACAACACAAGAGAGAGCAGTTTAGACGACGTGTCTAAAGCTAGCAAAAAACGACCTGCTTGTCTGAATTAAGGGCAGTATACCCAGACGAGCCAGCGTTGATTGCGTGGAGGAGGCCTCCTTAAGTACGCTGGCTGATGAGCAGGCACAGGTGTGTCCTCTGCTTCAGGTGCAGTGATGAATTGGTGAACGTGTGGCAGGAGGGGAGGGGTGCGCTCTCACTGTCCATGACAGGGTCCCCCCTTCTAGGAACGCCTCCTGGCGGTCCAGAGGGCTTCTCCGGGTGGATTCGGTGGAAGATAGCAAAGGAGAGAGTTTAGCAAAGGAGAGAGCTTCAGATGAACCGAAGCGTCATTAATAATCCGGGCAATGGGAAATGGACCCAGAAAGCGGGGAGACAGCTTCTTCGATTTCTCCTTCAGTGGGACTTGACTCGCCGCCAACCAGACTTGCTATCCCACGGTATATTTGGGAACTGGGAGCCGTTTCCTGTCTGCAGCGGCCCTGGTGCATTCCATGGCGCGTGTCAAGGCAGCCTGGGTAGACCTCCAAACGCATTGGCAGCGACAAACATGAGCCTCCACGGACGGAACCGCCACCTCCCTCTCGGTCATGGGGAGAAGGGGTGGGGTGTAGCCCAGGGATGCCTCGAATGGAGTGAGTCCTGTGGCTGCCAAAAAAGCCGAGTTGAGAGAATACTCCACCCAGGTCAGGTGCGAGCTTCATGAAGCCGGGTTCTCAGCTGCTACACACTGCAGGGTGGCCTCCAGGGACTGATTGGCACGCTCTGCCTGCCCGTCACTCTGAGGATGATTCCCAGATGAGAGACTCACAGTGGTGCCCAGTGTCCGACAAAAGGCCCTCCAGACCTGGGATGTAAATTGTAAAAGATGTTTCCATCTTGCCTTGAGAGAGAGCAGTTGCATTTTTCTTCCCTCCTCCCCTGCCTTCCTGATCTATTCCCAGCTTTTGCAATGTTGTGTTTTTGTCTGTGTTTAGTCGCTCTTCTTCTGCTGAATCTTAATCTAAACGGAAATTATGGATTTGGAAGCGGCTTAAATGTGCTATTGTCACTATTTTTTCAACAAGAATTGGGCCAAGGGGGAGCCCAAGAATTGGAACCTACAAGGAGACTCATGGACATTGGAATTCATGCGTCTATGGAAACATTATTGGTTATGATCTCAGGACTTCTATTTTTGGCTGTGGAGTTCCCTGATGCATCAGAAATTGAAGGAAAGTGAGAGAGCTGTTCAAGCGGACCCAGCAAGCTCCTTCATCAAATTCGACCAGTTGGGGAGGGCACGAGTAGCGGCAACGGTGAACTGAATGACAGTGATTCAGTGAAGGAATACATCTGAAGCCCTGTGCTCTCTATGGAAAAACAGTTTAAGCCTGCATATATAATGAAAGCACAGAACTACACGGATGAGGACAAATTCTATTCTCTGAGTGCACTGTGCTGATTTGATTTGATTTGACCTTGTTTGCCCCGTGTTTACATTCCTCCTGACTGAGATAAGTGGAAGGATCGGCTCATGTCTACCCAAACAATCAACAATCAGTTGTTTGTCGTCAGCGGATTGGACCCCCGAGGACAATGCCCATGTGCCTTCTGCAAGCAAGAGAGAGAGAGAGAGAGAGAGAGACTCTGGACTCTGGACTTGTTTATAAGTCACATGATTATAACATCTATCCACTGCCAGGAGGCGCCCTCTGCTGCTCACTAACAACTGTTACATTTACACTACACAATGCATACAACACTACATGCATACGATATACACACACTGCTCTCCTTCTGCATGTGATTTGTCTACTAAATGTCTGCTAAATATGCATTGAGGGTTTTTTTGCCTGCAATCAAAATTTCGCTTACTCATTAAGCGTCAATTTGATAAAACATGTTTTTTTCTCTCGCCTATTGTGTCATATCCTCTCTTTTCTTTTTTTTCCTTTCTTCTTTATGACTGGCGCCTAGCGGCTGCCCCGGCCTTGGATGCGCTCTGCAGAGCGTGCCCAAATGCCAAGTCACGTTTCGTTACCTTGTATTCATACATGTGTAATGACAATAAAGTTGAATCTCATCTCATCTCATCTCATCAAATTGTGGACCCCGGTCAGACACGATGTCGATGGGGATGCCGTGGACCTTGATCACGTGGTCAGTTAGTAGGACCGCCGTCTCCAAGGCTGAGAGGAGCTTCAGGAGGGCCACCAAATGCACCGTCTTGGAGAAGCGATCCACGATAGTCAGGATTACAGTCTTCCCACGGGAGGGGGGAAGTCCAGTCACAAAGTCCACGGTAATATGAGACCAAGGACGACCCAGAGTGGGAAGGGGGTGGAGGAGTCCTGAGGGGGGAGAGGAGTCTGATTTCCCCCTGACGCAGGTCTGACAAGCTCTGACGTAGTCCCATGTGTCCCGCCGCACTGTGCACCACCAGAATGCCCTCCGGACGAAGTCCACAGTGCGGGCGATGCCAGGATGGCAGGTGAAACGGCTGGTATGGGCCCACTGGAGAACGTCACTGCGGAGGGCAGCCGGGATGTAGAGGCAATTCCGGGGCCACCCTACTGGCATGGGCTCCCAGGACTGGGCCTCACGGACCCTCCGCTCGATGTCCCAAGTAAGGGCACCAAGGACACACGAAGGCGGAATGATGGTTTGGGGGGAGGGGTCTACCTCCCCGGAGTCAAACTGGTGCAATAGCGCGTCCGGTTTGACGTTCTGGGCGCCAGGCCTGTAAGTGATCGTAAACTTGAACTGCTGGAAGAATAAAGACCAGCGGGACTGCCTGGTGTTTAATCGGTCGGCCGACCGCAAGTATTCAGTATTCTTGTGGTCGGTCCACACGATGATGGAGTGAATAGCACCCTCCAACCAATGTCTCCACTTCTTCAGTGCAAACTTAATGGCCAGCAGCTCTCTGTCCCCCACGTCATAATTTCTCTTGGCCAGCATAAGCCAACGAGAGAAATATGCACATGGGTGGACCTTCTGATCCGAGGACGTGCGCTGCAACAGCACAGCGCCAACCCCCGTATCAGATGTGTCCACCTTGAGGACGCACTGGAGCTGCGTGTCGACCTGTGCCAAGATGGATGTGTCCGTGAACAGGCATTTTAATTTGTTAAATGCCTGTTCTGCTGCTTCGGTCCAGTGAAAGGGGACCTTAATGGAGGTCAGCTGAGTTAAAGGCAGTGCCACCCCACCGTAGTTCCTTATGAACCGGCGATAAAAGTTCGCAAACCCGAGGAAGCGTTGGAGCTCCTTACGGGAGTGGGGAGTTGGTCAATCCAGCACTGCCTTCACCTTGGCCAGGTCGGTCTTCCCTCGGCTACAATGAAACCCAAGAAGGTGGTGGATGGAGATGAAAACACACATTTCTCAGCTTTTACTTAGAGCCGATTCTCCAAGAGCCGTTACAGAACGGCCCTTACATGGACTTAGATAGATAGATAGATGTACTTTATTGATCCCAAGCTGGGAAATTACAGGACTTCATGTTCTTCTGACGAGCAGGAAAAGATTAAAATGTCATCAAGGTACACAAACACAAATTGATGCAGCATATCGTGGAGGACATTGGTAATTAACCGTTGAAAGATGGCGGGGGCGTTGGTGAGCCCAAAGGGCATTACAGGATATTCAAACTGCCCCCTGATGTCCACAGTACGTGCCAGCCTCTCGCCTTCGCTCATCGTCGGTCAGATGCCGAGAGAGCTTCACCGACTTGAGGAGCCGGCGCTGCCAGTGTCAGTTAGCATGGCGGGCTCCCGCACAGCGTGCGGGCAAGAGGAGGCCTTGCGCTCCCTCGCATGCTCACGGTGCCGGTTGTCCAAACCGACAGCTTGAGCTATAAGATCATCGAGGGTCTTTGGGACAGGGTGAACTGCCAGTTCGTCCTGCAACTGTTCGTTCAACCCGTGGAGGAATGCACTGCGCAGGGCAATCTCATTCCAACCCAAGTCTGTGGCAACAACTCGGAACTCCACTGAGTACTCGGCCGCTGACCGGGTACCCTGGAGGAGAGTCAATAAGCGGTTCAACACATTGCCCTCACTCTCAGACCGATCGAACACACAAGTGAAGGCGTCAACAAATTGGCCGAATGTATAGCGCCGCCCCTCGGGGTTGTCTAGTGTGGAGCGTGACCAAGGGCTCGGTCCCTAAGCAACAGTGTAAAAAACTGCATCTTGGCGGTATCTCCCAGGTACTCCTCCCCGACCTGCTCCAAATACATATGTGCCTGGATTAAAAAACTCTTGCATCTCTCCATCTCCCCCGTGTACGGGGTAGGCGTGGGGATGGAAGTGGTACACCAGACCATAGCGCGGGGAGCAGGCTGAGGGGGCGGAGCCGGGGGAGGCGACCGAGACCAAAGCTGGCTTAAGTTAGAAACCTGTTGCATCAGCACAGCAAGCTGGTGCTCGGACATTGACAAGCGACCCATAGCTGACAGCTCCTGTGACGAGGCACCGGCTGAGCTATCGTCTCGGCTGGCTCGTTCTGTCATGATTAGCTGACAGCTCACGTGCACGATGCGAGCACAAGATGAAACCACACAACGGGTAACATTCAGTAATTTATTAAAATGTGGAAAATAGCGCTACATTAGAGAAACAGCCACTCGCCAGAAGATTCAAGCCACCTGCGGAGAGAAAAGCAAGAGCTGTCAGCGGAGAAGCAGAGAAAGGGAAATGGGTGAAATCTGCCTCAGGTGCAGTGATGAATTAGCTAGCTAGCTTCTGCTGGACTAGCGGCAGGTCGCCTGCAACAGACTGCTATGATGATGTGATGATGATCTCCACCACACATTGGACCTTGTTCTGACCTATGGCATAGAAATAGAAAAGCTGGTAGTGTCTCCTCATAACCCTGTACTGTCAGACCATTATCCGTTAACTTTTGATTTTACTATTTTTGGCTATTTGGTTCCTAAAGAAAAATATTACTACAGTAGATGCCTCTCAGATGATGCTGTTACCAAATTTAAGCAGATTGTTTCCTCTATGCCATGTGTCAACACAATGGAGATAAGATATGGAAAGCTTGCTCCTTCTGTAACTGATAGCATGGTAGACAGTGTGACAGCTTTTCTGCATCAGACTCTAAACATGGTGGCCCCTTTAAAAAAGAAAAAGTTTAATGAGAGATTTCTAACTCCTTGGTTCAACACAGAAACTCGTAGCTTAAAACAGAAGACTCGTCAATTAAAAAGAAAATGGTGCTCCACTAAATTAGATGAAATCTATCTAGCTTGGAGAAATCAACTTCTGATTTATAAACTAGAAAAGCACTCGGAGAGCGCAGACCTCCGCCAAGCGCCACAGTTCCCCCCATACAGTGTTTGTGTGTATGTTTTCAGATTCCTTGACCATGAAAACATATGACTAGCAATTGGATTGACAATGATAGGATTAGTGGTTCAGTAGTTATTCACGAAAATGGCATTTTCCGTAATGGCGGCCACAGTTTCCCCCATACAGCGTTTGTGTGTACGTTTTCAGATTCCTTGACCATGAAAACATATGACTAGCAATTGGATTGACAATGATAGGATTAGTGGTTCAGTAGTTATTCACGAAAATGGCATTTTCCATAATGGCGGCCACAGTTCCCCCCATACAGTGTTTGTGTATACGTTTTCAGATTTCTTGACCATGAAAACATATGACTAGCAATTGGATTGACAATGATAGGATTAGTGGTTCAGTAGTTATTCACGAAAATGGCATTTTGCATAATGGCGGTTTTCTTCTGGACGGTGATCCGGATCACCACCAAAATGTATTCATCTGTAGGATACCCCATTTCTGACAATCTGTGAAAATTTCATGAAAATCCGTCCTTAAGTTTTTGAGTTATCTTGCTAACAAACAAACAAACAGACAGACAAACCAATGCCGATGATCACATAACCTCCTTGGCGGAGGTAAAAATCTCTTAGGAAATCAAGAACAAGTTATTATTCTGCATTAATAGAAGAGAACAAGAATAATCCCAAGTTTCATTTCAGCACTTTAGCTAGGCTGACAAAGAGTCAGGACTCTGTCAGTCCTAGCATTCCCTTAGAACTTACTAGTCAGGACTTTATAAACTTCAGTAATAAAATTTCATCTATCAGAGATAAAATCAGTCAGATCCTTCCCACCATTAACTTAAATACAGTAATTACTACAACTCCTTCAACTGATATCTGTTTGGATGAGTTTATTCCAATTGACCTTTTAGAGTTAGATAAAAAATAATTTCCTCATCCAAGCCTTCAACTTGTCTTTTAGACCCTATTCCTACAAGGATATTTAAAGAAGTCTTCCCATTTATTGGTAGCTCTATTCTTCAAATAATCAATTCTTCATTAACATTAGGCCATGTCCCGCAGGCCTTAAAAACTGCTGTAATTAAACCCTTACTTAAAAAGCCAACACTGGATCCAGGAGTTTTAGCTAACTATAGACCAATCTCTAATCTGCCTTTCATTTCAAAAATCTTAGAAAGAGTTGTTGCTACGCAGTTATTTGACCACTTGCAGGGAAATGGTTTATTTGAAGAGTTTCAATCAGGGTTTAGAATCCATCATAATACTGAAACAGCTTTAGTGAAGGTCACTAATGACCTCCTTATCGCATCTGATAATGGACTTGTTTCTGTACTTGTCCTTTTGGACCTTATTGCAGCTTTTGATACTATCGATCATAATATTTTACTTGATAGACTAGACCACCTTGTTGGACTTAATGGAACTTTGTTGCAGTGGTTTAAATCTTACTTGATCCGCTTTGTTTCCTCCTTCACACTTCCTGGTTCTCGCCGCTTCATCACTCTGCCTGTTCACGGAACCGCAGCTTTCAAACCGAGTCGGTTAAACAGCGGTTCACATTCAAAAGAATACTGAGGAAGTGAGCACATACAGAACATTTTGCTCGTCATAACCCCAGTAATAATTACACAGACTGTCAAAACGGCAGTGGGGGTGGTTGCACGCAGTTTTCTCCGACAGCTTTTTCACTGTGCAACGATCATATTAAAAGTTGCCTTTTCTTCACATTTAGCTCCAACTCCATCACAATCTGGTCTTGTCTGTCGTTATTTCATAAACAAAGACGCACAAACACAAATCACTACACACATAGGCTAAAACCCATTTTGGCAACGGAACAAAGCATTTCACCCAACACAAGAAAAAATTGCCAATCACTGTGTCTGCGACGAACGTCAGTGTAATAGTTGGCCTATTGTGGCAGGAGGCATGGTAGCACAATAATCAGGGAGCAGACAGTGGATCAACGGTATTTTGACTTTTATTTATGTTACCAGTTGTTGCACTAGCCATCACACTGTTAGAGAGCACACCAGAGGTCACAAACATCACAAACAGATGTAAAATGGCGCCTTTTATACTGTGTCACTTGGCCTATCTCTGGGCAAAACCATATATGGGGTAATTCAAATTGCTGTACTAAAGTAAAATAAATATAAATAACAACTGCAATTTAAACTGCAATTTAAATATACACACAATCACTACTGCTTACTGCTGGCCAATTCGCCGTTGCTGGCCGCGTGGGACTACCGTGCGCTAGCCCAGGACGCAGACCGGCTCATCATCACCACCAGGGAGATCACAGTCAACGCAGCAGCGGCGGAGCCCAGCGAGATGACCAGAGGAGGCGAGGAGCCACCGACGGTAGCAGCAGCGGGGGCCAAGGAGCGCGAGAGAGACACGCTCTGTTTCTACCATCGCCGCTTCGGAGAGAAGGCACGTAGATGTGCGCCCCTGTGCCAATTCAAGCGCTCGGGAAACGCCAAGGCCGGGGGTCAGTAGCAGCTGTGACCCTCGGGGAAGAGAACAAGCTGCTCTACTTGACAGACGCACGCTCGGGGAGGCGTTTCCTCGTGGACACCAGAGCCCAGAAGAGCTTCATCCGGCCGACCTACGCTGACCAGCTGGCAGGACCTAGCGGCCCCGAGATGTTGGCAGCAAACGGCTCGGATATTAAGACCTTTGGTGAGAGGACTCTGCTCTTATCTCTACACGGCCATACATATGAGTGGACTTTTGTCGTAGCAGCACTGAATTACCATATCCTGGGAGCTGATTTTCTGTGTGCACATGGTTTACTGGTTGATGTTGCTAACAGGCGCCTGGTTAATGCACTGTCTTTTGACTCTCTCCCCTGTATAGCTCGAGTGACCCAGCCAACAGCACAAGCCAACGTCACAGCTCCAGGCGGTAAGTTCCCCACACTGCTCACTCAGTTCCCAGCACTCACAGTCCGGACATTTTCGGCGGCCATCGCTAAACACGGGGTGGAGCACTTTATCACCACCACCGGGCCACCCGTCTTTGCAAGACCTCGGCGCTTGGACGCAGCTAAACTGGCCATAGCGCGCAAGGAGTTCGCCAACCTTGAAAGGTTGGGCATCATCAGGCGCTCGAACAGCCCATGGGCTTCCCCGCTACACATGGTCCCTAAGGCTGAGGGTTCGTGGCGACCGTGCGGGGATTTCCGCAGGTTGAACAACGCCACAGCGCACGACCGCTACCCAATTCCCCACATACAGGATTTTTCCGTTCACCTCGCCGGAGCGCGCATTTTTTCCAAAATAGACCTGGTCCGCGGTTACCACCAAGTCCCAATGCGTGCTGAGGACATACCCAAAACAGCGGTAATAACTACGTTCGGTCTATTCGAGTTCCTGCGCATGCCATTCGGGTTAAAAGGAGCGGCACAGACGTTCCAGCGCATGATGGATGCAGTGCTGCGCGATCTCCCGTTCGTGTTCGTCTACCTGGACGATATCCTGGTAGCCAGTGCGTCCGAAGACGAAGACGAAACCCACCTCACGACGGTTTTCCGGAGGTTGGAGGAGCACGGGTTAATAATCAACCCGGCGAAATGCCAGTTCGGCGTGACGGAGATTGATTTTTTGGGGCACCGCTCCTCTCCGGAAGGAGCGATCCCGCTGCCCGACAAAGTGTGCGCCGTGGCGGATTTTCCCCGGCCGCAGACGGTCAGGGCGCTGCAGGAATTTTTGGGAATGGTGAACTTTTATAACTGTTTCCTTCCCCGCATGGAGCAGCTCATGCAACCTTTATACGCCGCGCTCAAGAAACAGAAACCCGCGGATAGGGTTGAATGGACCCCGGAGCGAGAGCGGGCGTTCTCGGAAGTTAAAGCAGCCCTGGCTAACGCCGCACTGCTGGCGCATCCAGACCCGACGGCCCGCATAGCGCTCACCACCGACGCTTCAGACGTGGCCATAGGGGCTGTTGTGGAGCAGCGCGTCGCCGGGGCTTGGCAGCCGCTCGCTTTTTTCAGCAGAACTTTGCGCGACAGCGAACGTAAATACAGCGCGTTTGACAGAGAGTTGCTGGCCCTTCACCTGGCCATACGCCACTTCCAGTTCTGGCTGGAAGGGCACAGCTTCACCGCATTCGTGGACCACAAGCCACTAACATTCGTGATGGCAAAGGTTTCAGAACCATGGTCGGGCCAGCAGCAGAGACAGCAGAGGCATATTTTTCAGTGTCTGATTGTAATGTTCCACAAGCCCATCCGTCTGGGGGTGGTAAGGGGTGGTCTTTATACCCTTCACTCCTAACACTTGATACACCTGCTGCAATAGTTTTGACAAAAAGTTTGTCCCACAGGCCGTCAAAACCTCATTTGGTATGCCTACCCCAGAAAAAGCTGTTTAAGACAATTTGCAACATGCCCAGCCTTGACTGACCTAAGGGGGAAAGCTTCAGGGTATCGGGTGGCATAGTCACAAATAATACTACTACTACTTCCGGTGCCACACAAGTCGGCTGCCTTTTGCAACAGCAGCTCAATTCTGAGTCTTTTTTTTTTCCCTTCTTCTCTCTTTTTGATCCGGTTTTCACTCCATTTATATCACGGACACACAGACACCTCCTGGACAGGGAGGTCTTCAACTCCCACCTCCGGAAGAACTTCAACCACATTCCGAGGGAGTCTGGAGACATGGAGTCTGAATGGGCCATGTTCTCCACCTCTGTTGTTGAAGCGGCGGCCCAGAGCTGCGGCCGCAAGGTGGTCGGTGCATCTCGTGGTGGCAACCCCCGAACCAAGTGGTGGATACCAGTGGTGAGGGGGGCCATTAAGCTGAAGAAGGAGTCCTATCAAGCTTGGTTGGCTTGTGGGACTCCCGAAGCAGCTGAGGTGTACCGGCAGGCTAAGCGGAGTGCAGCTCGGGTGGTTGCTGAAGCAAAAACCCGGGTATGGGAGGAGTTCGGTGAGGCCATGGAACAAGACTTTCGGTCAGCTTCAAAGAGATTCTGGCAAACTGTTCGGCAGCTCAGGAGGGGAAAGCAGCTCCCCGTCCACACTGTGTATGGTGCGGATGGGACACTGTTGACTTCAACTGGGGATATCGCCGGGCGGTGGAAGGAATACTTCGAGGATCTCCTCAATCCCACTGATACGCCTTCCACAGAGGAAGCAGGGTTTGGGGATGAGGGGGATGACTCGCCTATCACAGGGGCTGAGGTCGCCAAGGTGGTTAAAAATCTCCTTGGTGGCCGGGCCCCGGGGGTGGACGAGATTCGCCCTGAGTACCTCAAGGCCCTGGATGTTGTTGGGTTGTCATGGTTGACACGCCTCTGCAACATTGCGTGGAGGTCGGGGGCAGTGCCTTTGGCGTGGCAAACCGGGGTGGTGGTTCCTCTCTTCAAAAAAGGGGACCGGAGGGTGTGCTCCAACTTTAGAGGGATCACACTCCTCAGCCTCCCTGGGAAGGTCTATGCCAAGGTACTGGAGAGGAGAGTCCGGCCGTTGGTCGAACCTCGGATTCAGGAGGAGCAATGTGGTTTTCGTCCTGGCCGTGGCACATCGGACCAGCTCTTTACCCTCTCGAGAATTCTTGAGGGTTCGTGGGAGTTTGCCCAACCAGTTTACATGTGTTTTGTGGACTTGGAGAAGGCATTTGACCGCGTCCCTCGTGGATTTTTGTGGGGGGTGCTTTGGGAGTATGGGGTATCGGGCTTGTTGTTAAGATAAGATAAGATAAGATAAGCCTTTATTAGTCCCACAATGGGGAAATTCCAGGATTGCAACAGCACAGGGATAGCAACACTCAGAGCAACAATCAGAAGGCAAGAAAAAACAACATCTAGTAAACATATGTCCATATTACTATAAATGTATATATATAGACACACAGTGCAGAGCATTATGGTTGGTTGGTGAATGTGCAGCAGAAAGTCTAAGCTCTCTCTCCGCGGATGCGGCGGGCCAGCTGGAAGTCTTTGGGCATAATGGTGACCCCCTTAGCGAAGAAGAGACCACCAGGTGGGCCTCGCTGGTCTCCTGCAGAGCCATGACGGCGAAGCTCAGGAAACGCAGGACGGTCTTGAAGTCCTGAGCGATCTCCCTCACCAGGCGCTGGACGGGCAGCTTACGGATGAGCAGCTCCGTGGATTTCTGGTAGCGACGGATCTCTCTCAGAGCCACGGGCCTGTGACGGCGAGGCCTCTTCACTCTGCCGGTGGCCAGAGCGCCTCTCCGAGCAGCCCTGGTGGCTAGCTGTCTCCTGGGGGGCTTCTTCCTCCAGTAGATTTTACGGGCGGTCTGCTTGGTTCTTGCCATCACTCTTTATTATTCTGTCTTATATTTCTTGCACGCCGCCTAAACTCCAGCCCGCCACCCGCGTCGTTTTCGCTACAGCTCCCGGTATGTCGAGTTTCCCATTAGCACCCGGCGGCGGCCAAGTGCTAGCTAGCACTAGCTCCTCCCCGCTGTAACGTCTCCCGCTGCAAACCGTGGCTCCGTCCGCCGACCCGGGAGACCCCCGGGGCGATCCGTGCGTCCGTGATATATATACAGAGTGAAAGGTGTAGAAAGAAGAAGGAAGATAAAAAAAAAAGGCTGTTGCAACGGGCAGCCTACTCGTGTGGCGCCACCGGTCCGGCGGAGCGGTTACTCCACTGTAGCGGTTATTACTCCACTGTTACGAGCTATTCGGTCTCTGTACAACCGTTGTGAGAGTTTGGTTCGTATTGCCAACACTTGGTCGGAGTCATTCCCAGTGAGAGTTGGACTCTGCCAGGGCTGCCCTTTGTCACCGATCCTGTTCATAATTTTTATGGACAGGATTTCTAGGAGCAGCCAGGGAATGGAGGGTGTCATGCTTGGTGACCACAGGATCTCATCTCTCTTGTTTGCAGACGATGTTGTCCTGTTGGCTTCATCCAGCAATGACCTATAGCTCTTGCTGGGACGGTTTGCCGCTGAGTGTGAAGCGGCTGGGATGAGAATCAGCACCTCCAAGTCCGAGTCCATGGTCCTCAGCCGGAAAAAGGTGGATTGTCCTCTCCGGGTTGGGGACAGGCTCCTGCCCCAAGTGGAGGAGTTTAAGTATCTTGGGGTCTTGTTCACGAGTGAGGGGAAAATGGAGCGAGAGATCAACAGACGGATTGGAGCAGCATCTGCAGTGATGCGGACGTTGTACCGGTCTGTTGTGGTGAAGAGGGAGCTTAGTTCTAAGGCAAAGCTGTCGATTTACCAGTCAATCTACGTTCCTACTCTCACCTATGGTCACGAGCTTTGGGTAATGACCGAAAGAACGAGATCGCGGATACAAGCGGCTGAAATGAGCTTTCTCCGTAGGATTGCTGGACTCACCCTCAGAGATAGGGTGAGGAGCTCAGTCATCCGGGAGAGGCTCAGAGTAGAACCGCTGCTCCTCCACATTGAAAGGAGTCAGTTGAGGTGGTATGGGCATCTGATTAGGATGCCTCCTGGACGCCTCCCACTTGAGGTGTTTCAGGCACGTCCCACTGGGAGGAGACCCCGGGGCAGACCCAGGACTCGGTGGAGAGACTATGTCTCCCAGCTGGTCTGGGAACGCCTTGGTATCCCCTCTGAAGAGCTGGAGCAGGTGGCTGGGGAGAGGGAACTCTGGGAAGTCTGGGCTTCTCTGCTTGAACTGCTGCCTCCGCGACCCGGACCTCCGGAAAAGCGGTAGAAGATGGATGGATGGATGGACACACAGACACACAGATGGACACGGACACACAGACAGATGGACACGGACACACAGATGGAATGTGTCCGTGTGTCCCAAATGTCTCCTGAGCCAGTGGACGGAGCCACTGTTTATAGCAGGAGACGGTACAGCAGGGAAGAGCTGCTAGCACTCAACCGCCACCCGGTGCTAACGGAAAAACTCGACATACCGGGAGAACTGAGGCGAAAACGCCGTGGTTGCCGGGCTGGAGTAAGGCGGAAGACAAAAATATAAGGTACAGACCCTCCCTTCCATCCATTGTCATGGGGAATGTACAGTCGTTACCGGGAAAGGTAGATGAGCTAGCGGCTATCTCCCGCTACGATAGCATATACCAGGAATGCTCTCTCCTTTTGTTTACCGAGACGTCGCTATCTGAACTAGCAGCAGATGCTAACATTGAGCTGGAGGGTTTCCACGCGATACGGGCAGACCGAACACCAGACAGTGGCAAAGCAAGGGGCGGTGGAGTGATAATGTACACTACCATTCAAAAGTTTGGGGTCACTTAGAAATTTCCTTATTTTTGAAAGAAAAGGACTTTTTTTCAATGAAGATAACTTTAAACTAATCAGAAATACACTCTACACATTGCTAATGTGGTAAATGACTGTTATAGCTGCAAATGTCTGGTTTTTGGTGCAATATCTACATAGGTGTATAGAGGCCCATTTCCAGCAACTATCACTCCAGTGTTCTAATGGTACAATGTGTTTGCTCATTGCTTCAGAAGGCTAATGGATGATTAGAAAACCCTTGTGCAATCATGTTAGGTCTGCAATGCTGTAATTGCTGCAAATGGAGGATTCTTTGACGAAAGCAAAGTTTGAAGGAAAAAATTATTTTTTCAAATACAAACCATTATTTCTAACCTTGTCAATGTCTTGACTATATTTTCTATTCATTTTACAACTCATGGTGGTAAATAAGTTTGACTTTTCATGGAAAACACAAAATAATTGTCTGGGTGACCCCAAACTTTTGAACGGTAGTGTATGTTAACAACAACTGGTGCAGACCGGGACATATCACTGTTAAACAACGACACTGCAGCAAAGACATTGAGTTGCTAGCTGTTAGCATGCGGCCTACATATCTCCCGAGGGAATACTCACACGTGATCTGCATTGTTGTTTATGCAAATCCGACGGCGAACGCTGGGACAGCACGTGACGTCATCCATTCAGTAACTGGAAGGCTGCTGACAGAACACCCAGATGCTCTTCTCCTCATCTCAGGCGATTTCAACCATGTTTCACTGTCTCCCATTCTACCCACGTTTACCCAGTATGTCACATGCCACACTAGAGACAATAAAACACTGGACTTATTCTACGCAAACACTAAGGAGGCGTACACCTCATTACAACTCCCCCCACTCGGGAGATCAGATCACAACTTGGTTCATCTCCGGCCGGTGTACAAACCCCTAGTGCACAGACAACCTCCGGCCATGCGCACAGTGAAGTTATGGTCTGAGGAGGCAATGGACACTCTAAAGGGCTGTTTTGAAACCACCGCCTGGGAGCAGCTCTGCGATCCACATGGTGAGGACATTGATGGCCTCACTCACACCATCACGGACTACATCAGCTTCTGTGTGGACAACACCGTTCCCACCAAGACCATACGGCGTTGCTCAAACAACAAACCCTGGATCAACCCTGAGATAAAAACACTTCTGAGAGAGAAGAAGAGGATCTTCAGGTCGGGGAACAGGGAGATGCTGAAGTCCGTACAGAGGGAGCTAAGGAGAAAGATCAGAGAAGGCAAGGACAGCTTCAGGAAGAAGATGGAGGACAAGCTGCAACAGAGCGACATCAGCGGGGTCTGGAGAAACCCTAAAATCATCTCTGGGCTCCAGAATACCTCCCCCCAGGCCACGGGGGGCAGGGAGTGGGCGAACAATCTGAATCTGTTTTTCAATAGGTTTGACCAACCGCCCTCCCCCCTGACTGCACAACAACCACTGCTGCCTCTAAAGACATCAAGTCCTGCTGCCCACTCCCCACTCCACCAACACCCCCCCACTCCCAACACACAGCCCCCCAACATGACGCTGACTAAGACCCAGGTGAGGACGGAGCTGAGGAAGATCAAGGCGAGGAAGGCCTCGGGACCGGACGGCATCAGCGCAAAGCTCCTCAAGTCCTGTGCAGACCAGCTGTGTGGGATTGTGGCGTACATCTTCAACCTGAGCCTGAAGCTGGGGAGGGTACCACAGCTGTGGAAAACATCTTGTGTGGTACCTGTACCAAAAACTTCCCACCCCAAAGACCTGAACAGCTACAGACCAGTGGCCTTGACGTCCCACATGATGAAGACCCTGGAGAGACTGCTCCTTGCTCACCTCCGCCCCCTGGTGGGACCAGCGATGGATCCACTCCAGTTTGCCTACCAGCATGGCATTGGGGTGGAGGATGCGGTGATCTTCCTCCTTCACCGTTCTCTGTCCCACCTGGAGAAGCCCGGGAATGCAGTGAGGATCATGTTCTTTGACTTCTCCAGTGCTGAAGGACAAGCTGCTGTGCACAGGGGTGGACCAGCACCTGTCATCATGGATCCTGGACTACCTCACGAACCGGCCTCAGTTTGTGAGAACCCGGGACTATGTGTCCGACACGATCATCGGTAGCATGGGGGCCCACAAGGGAACGGTTTTGGCTCCCTTCCAGTTTACCCTTTATACTGCGGACTTCTCACACAACACAACACACTGCCATCTACAGAAGTTCTCTGATGACTCTGCGATCGTTGGCCTCATCTCCAATGGAGATGAAGCTGAGTACAGAGGGCTTTATCCAGGACTTCGTGGACTGGTGCCATCGGAACTGCCTCCAGATCAACGCGAGGAAAACTAAGGAGCTGGTGGTGGACTGCCGCAGGCAAGGACAACCCTTCACAGCACCAGTAAATATACAGGGAACAGACATCGAGATGGTGACATCCTATAAGTATCTGGGTGTTCATCTGAACAATAAACTAGACTGGTCACACAATACTGATGCACTCTACAAGAAGGGACAGCGCAGGTTGTTCCTACTGAGGAGACTCGGGTCTTTTGGTGTACAAGGGGCGCTGCTTGGCGATCCAAGATGGCGCCCACAGCGGTCGACATGGTGCTTCGCTGCGCTCTTTGTTTGTTTTTGTTTGTCAATTGTGTGTCTGCTTGCACTTATACCCGTGAAGAACTTTTAAATATCAGGACTTTGACCCCCACGGACCTCCTCCCAGTTTTTCTAGCCCCTGCCGCCGATCTGGTTTATTGTTTGGCTCGGAAAGTGAGACGGCGGAAGAGAGGAAGACGAGCGGGCGCTCTCGTACGACTTCGCAGGAGAGGCTCGCGAACGGCGCTGCCTGGCATATTTCTGTCCAATACCAACTCTCTCTCTAACAAGGTGGATGAACTGAGACTGCTGATGCGTTTTAAGGACCTCGCCTCCTCAGCTGTCCTTTGCTTTACTGAGATCTGGCTCCGGGAAAATATACCGGACAGCGCGCTGCGCCTCGACGGCTTTCAGCTCTTCCGTGCTGATCGTGACACAGAGCTTTCCGGCAAGACCACAGGAGGCGGTGTCTGCTTCTACATCAACTGCAGCTGGTGCTCTGATGTAACGGTAATTTCCAAACACTGTTCTCCTGCCTTGGAATTTCTTGTTATCAATTGCAAGCCCTTCTATTCCCCGCGGGAGTTTGCTTCTTTCATAATGATCGCTGTGTACGCCCCTCCCGACGCGGACACGCGCGAAGCTCAGCGCGTGCTCGCGGATCACATTCAACACACAGAGCGGAGTTTTCCAGACTCGCTGATTATTGTGGCTGGCGACTTTAATCAGTGCAATCTGAGCCACGATCTCCCCCGCTACAAACAGTTTATTAAATGCCCCACCAGAGGATTAAACACACTGGATCACTGTTACACCACAGTGAAAGACGCATATCGCGCTGTCCCTCGAGCTGCGCTGGGATTATCTGATCACGTGATGGTTCACCTCATTCCCACATACAGACAGAGATTGGAGCTCACTAAACCTGTTGTGAGCACTACGAAGATACGGACCAGTGATGCTGAGGAGAAGCTGGAAACGTGCATGGAAATATCTGACTGGGGCATGCTTAAAGGAGCCACGCATGATCTGGATGAGTACACGGACACTGTGAACTCATATATCCACTTTTGTGAAGAGAACATTCTTCCATCACGCACCAGGGTGAGTTACTCTAATGACAAACCCTGGTTCACAGCTAAGCTCAGACAGATCAGGAAGGAGAAGGAAGCAGCGCTGAAAAGTGGAGACAGGGACTGCTACAGGGAGGTTAAATACCGGTTTAACAGAGAGCTGAAGAGGGCTAAATCTCTATACTCAGAGAGACTCCAGCAGCAGTTCACTGCTAATGATTCGGCTTCCGTGTGGAGAGGACTGAGGCAAATCACTAACTATCGACCTAAGGCTCCTAAAGGTCAGGATGACAAAGCCCTTTGTCAGAGACTGTCCCAACACTATGCCCGTTTTGACACCTCGTCATCTGTGTCCAACTCCCCCCCTCCCTCCAGCTCCACAGCCTCCACATTCCCTACTTCATTTAAGGCACCCCCCCTCCTCCCCCCCTCCCCTTATCATCAGTGAGCAGGATGTGCTCAAACAGTTCTCCAGACTGAACCCGCGCAAGGCCCCCGGCCCAGACGGCGTGTCTCCCTCCACCCTGAGACTCTGTGCGAAACAGCTGGCTCCTGTATTCACAGACATTTTTAACACCTCCCTTAAGTTATGCCACGTGCCATCCTGCCTCAAATCCTCCACCATCATCCCTGTCCCCAAGAAGCCACGGATCACTGGACTTAATGACTACAGACCTGTAGCGCTCACCTCTGTAGTCATGAAGTCCTTTGAGCGCCTGGTCCTGTCCCACCTCAAGTCCATCACCACCCCTCTCCTGGACCCGCTGCAGTTTGCCTACCGAGCCAACAGGTCTGTAGACGATGCAGTCAACCTGGCCCTCCACTCCATCCTGCAGCACCTGGACTCCCCGGGAACCTACGCCAGGATCCTGTTTGTGGACTTCAGCTCCGCATTCAACACCATCCGCCCCGCTCTGCTCCGGGACAAGCTGTCCCTGCTCAACGTGCCTGACTCCCTCTGCAGGTGGATCACCGACTTCCTGACGGACCGGAGGCAGCATGTGCGGCTGGGAAAGACTGTCTCAGACTAAACTAGCATCAGCACCGGATCACCCCAGGGCTGTGTACTTTCCCCCCTACTCTTCTCCCTTTACACCAACTCCTGCACCTCCAGCCACCAGTCTGTCAAGTTGATCAAGTTTGCGGACGACACCACCCTCATCGGGCTCATCTCCAACGGCGACGAGTCCGCCTACAGGAGAGAGGTGGCCCAGCTGGCGTCCTGGTGCAGCAATAACAACCTGCAGCTGAACGCTCTGAAGACAGTGGAGATGATTGTAGACTTCAGGAAAGTCACTACTCCTCTGCCCCCCCTCACCCTCTCAGGCTCTCCCATCACCACTGCTGATTCCTTCCGCTTCCTAGGCACTACCATCACCAGGGACCTCAAATGGGAGCTGACCATCAGCTCACTCATCAAAAAAGCCCAGCAGAGGATGTTCTTCCTGCGGCAGCTGAGGAAGCTCAAGCTACCCACCAAGATGTTAGTGCAGTTCTACACAGCCATCATCGAGTCCATCCTCACCACCTCCATAACCGTGTGGTACGCAGGAGCCACTGCCAGGGACAGACTAAGGCTGCAGCGCGTCGTGCGCACTGCTGAGAAGGTGATCGGCTGCAAGCTCCCATCTCTCCAGGATCTGTACATCTCCAGGACCCGGAGGCGTGCTGGCCGGATCATAGCCGATCCCTCACACCCTGGTCACGTACTGTTTGCCCCCCTCCCCTCTGGTAGAAGACTTCGGTCCATCCAGACTAAAACCTCCCGTCACATGAACAGCTTCTTCCCCTCTGCCATTAGACTGCTGAACACTAAGTGACTCTCGTGCACCATGTACAGCAGCTCAACCAGACTCATGTCAATCATCACTGTTTTCTTTCTGCATTACCGACTGCACTATATAGTTCTCCACAGTATCTGCTGCTGGCTAATATATATTTTAACTGTTGACCAGTATCACTTAATCTTATCCTACACTTTATTACATGTATAGTTTATTTCTCTTATCTTATCATGTTTAATGTTGCAGCATTGTACCGAGACAAATTCCTAGTTTGTGTACTACATGAACAATGGCAATAAACCTGATTCTGATTCTGATTCTGATTCTGATTCTGCTGAAGACATTCTATGACACGGTGGTGGCATCAGCCATCACTTTTGGAGTGGTCTGCTGGGCCATGGCATTACCGCAGCCGATAGGAAGAGACTGAACAAACTGATCAAGAAAGCTAGCTCTGTCCTGGGGCAGCGCCTTGACCCAGTAGAGGAGATAGGAGACAGAAGGACGGTGGCTAAACTGTCATCTCTGCTGGAGTCCGAGTTCCACCCTATGCAGGACATACTGAATGCACTGAGGAGCTCATTTAGCAGCAGACTACATCATCCTAGGTGCACAACCGAGAGGTTTTGCAGGTCCTTCCTACCTACGGCTGTCAGACTGTACAACCTAAGCAGGGCTGCTCGCAGAGATAACAAAAAGACGTGACAACCTAATAGTTTTGAATGCAAAAGACGCAATAGACTTATACAATGGTCCCCTCCGGCATACAACTAGGAAAATACCAGTCGCTATGGAGGGTGAGAATATGTATGGGTACATAATCATACCATGTAGGATAACTAAGTAGACGGTTGTGCTGTTTCATCCCATCTAGCAACAATGCTCTGCATTGTGTGTGTTTATATATTTACATATTTATTCCATCTAGCTACAATGCTCTGCACTGGGTGTTTATATATCTACATATTTATTCCATCTAGCTACAATGCTCCGCACTGTGTGTTTATATATCTACATATTATTCCATCTAGTTACAATGCTCCGCACTGTGTGTTTATATATTTACATATTTATTCCATCTAGCTGCAATGCTCTGCACTGTGTGTTTATATATTCATATATTTATTCCATCCAGCTACAATGCTCTGCACTGTGTGTATATATATATATATATATATATATATATATATATATATATCTGTGTGTGTGTGTGTGTATGCATATATATACACACACACACATATATATATATACATATATGTGTGTGTGTGTGTGTGTGTGTGTGTGTGTGTGTGTGTGTGTGTGTGTGTGTACATATGTATACTTGCTGCTCTTGTTTCTTTTTTTTCTCTTGCCTTCTGAGTGTTGCTATCCCTGTGCTGTTGCAATCCTGGAATTTCCCCATTGTGGGACTAATAAAGGCTTATCTTATCTTATCTTATCTTAACTAGAATATAACGATGACTGGATGCACTTTTCTCTAAAGGGCCCAGTATATCCATCCCTATCCTCTCAAATGGTGTATCTGAGATAGGAAGAGACTGAAGCTGGCATCCTTTTTGCTGAGGTAAGTTGGCACACTTCACATGATTTACAAAACTGCAAGATGTCTGTATACATACCAGGCCAAGCAAAACGACTACCAATTCTGTTCAAAGTCTTCTGAAAACCCATATGACCTGCTCAAAGAATGGAATGACCAAGCTCCCTGACTGTACGTAAACTGCTGGGGCAAAGCTAATACTTCAGTTTGGCCCTTCCGTTGGTGAAGGAGGCCTTCTCTCACAATATAGGCAGCATCATCTAGAAAACTAGAGTTGCTATGCTTAGCACCTTCAACTTCTGTCACCTTGTCAAACCACTGTTTTAATGTGGAGTCCTGTTTCTGAAGATTCCTAGATCTGAGGGGAAGTCAAAAATCTAGCACATGCGGGGTTTTAAGAACATTCTTTTCCTCTTTCTTTGGAGCACCCATGAGCTTTACCCTCCTTTTCAGAGCTCTTGACTTGTGTGGCTTTCCTGGCTCTGCTTCCCAGTCTACCCCCAAAAATGGCAACTCCTGAAGATTTGTTTTTGCACTCTGTGCTCTTGTGATGATATTACAAGGTTTAGCTCTACCTTACATAGTTGGTCTCTTGGATTAGCATGTTCTTGACTATACTCTTTAACTTCACAATCTGCCTGGTGCAACAGATCATATAGTGTTGGAATATCATTACCAAGAACAGCTGCAAAAGGGCAATGTGGGAGCTAATGCTATAGTTAGGAGAAAAGTCTGGCCTCCTAGTGTCAGATACACCTCAGCTGTGGGGTAAACATGTTCATCACCATGAATGCAGCCCAATAGTGAGGTGTCATCACTCCACTTTTCTCTGTGGACCAAACTGGACAAAACCAATGCCTGATAGCAGGCCGAATCAAGTAATGCCAACTCACGCCACCCATTAACCAAAACTGGAGCTGTTCTGTCAACTTTCGGCACCATTTCAATCACACTTGGCCTTGGAACTGAAAACAAAAGAGCTGGTTTGTTGGGATTAATGGCTGGGCAAAATTGCTGGTATGGCCTAACCCATTACAGTGATAGCACTTGACTTCCTGCTTGAATGATTTAGGTGGAGCCTTATTTGGGTGACTAGTGGCTAGGGGAGTGAATGACTTATTACGAACTAGGTCTTTCCCTCGTCCCTGACCAGACCCCCTGTTACATCTGAGAAATGACCAGGCAGGAGGCGAGACTTCATGCAGCTAACAAGTGAAGTTTATGTGAACTTGGGTTTATATACAGGGTGGGCCGTGCCCGCCTGACGTCGCCCAGTGGGTTGGCACGCCATCACATACACACACAGTCATACACAACATTCCCTCCCCCCTTAGAAAATGGAAAGTCACACACACCATTGAAAACCTCCCAAATTTACAACCTGAATCACGCACTAAGCAGGGAATAACGAACACATTCACTCAAAGAACAACTAAAATGGACCATGTCTCTTGAAAGCACAAAATAATCCCATATTATTCACATTCTCACTCACATGCACACCAGCATCAAATATATACAAACTACACACACACACACACACACACACACACACACACACACACATATATATATATATATATATATATACGTATATATATATATATATATATATATATATATATATATATATATATATATATATATATATATATATATATATATATATACACACACACATATATATATATACAGTATATATATATATATATATATATATATATATATATATATATATATATATATATATATTCAAGTAAACCCAATGTCTCTGGGCAGCCACCATCTTCTAATCTGCCACGGAGGACCTGGGCAGCCCCACGGCATAAGTGCACCTAGTTGCTGTCTACCCCCAGGGTCAAAGCCCCCTCCCTGGCAAAAATGTCTCTACCCGTCAGTCAGCGCTTCTTCCCTCCAGGCCTGCCATGCTGACGTTCGGTGCGCCGCCTCTCCGTGCCTGACGAGCCGCTCCCGACTGCCTTATGCACCGCCGTCATGGCTCCATACCCTGCGGCCCCCAGTGACCGCACCTCAGGTAAACCCGAAGCTCGCTCCTTGGCATTGTCTGCTGCCTCAGGCACTTTGTCATAACACCCAGTACCCTCCTCCAGGGCGCTCCGCTGCGCTATCACCAAGTCTGGCTGCGGCTGTTCTCCTTCTGGGTTCTCAGCACGACTCTCGTCGGTAACATCCTCCGACACGGACACCTCGTTGCTGCTGTCGGTACCCTCCCTCCAGGTGTCCCGCTGTGCCGTCTCTGCATCCTGCAGCTGCTGCTCTTCCCTGGGGCCTTCAGTCTGCATGGTCTCGCTCACCTGCTGTGTAGCTTCCAGCAGCAGGACCGACTCCTGCTGTACCTCCTCCTCCTCCTCCTCCGCGCTATGGTCCTGTGCCAAGCTGAGCTTCATGGCTGGCTCGCTGTCTTCAGTGACCGGGGACTCTTTTACCCGTGGTCCCGGCTCTGCCTCGAGGTCCAGTTTGGTGCCCTTAGGCTCGTCTTGGCACGAAGTTAGCTCCTCAGCTAGCCCGTCCATAGACTCAGAATGAGCCGTTAGCTTCCTGAGGCTAACTAGCTCAGATGCTCCTGGCACCATTATCGCCAGCACCTGCAGCTTCATGGACCACGTATGCTCTTCAAAGTATTCGTCCAGTCACTCAATGGCATCCTCATAACACCCCATTGCGCCCAGAGCACCGAGGATTCTCCGGCCTTCTGTGCCGAGGTTGTGAGCCAGGAGTGCCCACCGTCATCTCCTGTCCAACCCATGCAGGCCCAGTGCCCTAATGTAATCCTCGAACTCAGCCCTCCATCTCGGCCACAGGTGCACCAGCTGTCCAGGTCATTCCAGAAACAGCAGCAGTCGCAGAGGTAGCCAGCATGCTCCCATTCTTTAAAAATATCTCCAATTTTCCTCATCGCCAAACGTTACATCTGGGAAATGACCAGGCAGGAGGCGAGACTTCATGCAGCTAACAAGTGAAGTTTATTATGTGAACTTGGGTTTATATACCCAAGTTCTGACGTCACCCAGTGGATGGGCACGGCATCACATACACACACAGTCATACACAACACCCCCATTTTCCCCCAGCAGACTTACTTGGTTGGGCGTGATGACTCTCCCAGCTGTAAGTAAAATTCCGGCTCCCTTTCCAGGCTGATGTGAAGACCTCTGCCGGGCAAGCCGCTTCCTCTGCTGTCTTGGGGTCATGTTCTCTGATCCAGATTTCAAGCTGTGGATGAACCATTCTCAGGAACTCCATCCATCCATCTTCTACCGCTTTTCCGGAGGTCTGGGTCGCAGAGGCAGCAGTTCAAGAAGAGAAACCCAGACTTCCCTCTCCCCAGCTGCCTGCTCCAGCTCTTCAGAGAGGATACCAAGGCGTTCCCAGACCAGCTGGGAGATATAGTCTCTCCACCAAGTCCTGGGTTTGCCCTGGGGTCTCCTCCCAGTGGGATGTGCCCGAAACACCTCAAGTGGGAGGCATCCAGGAGGCATCCTAATCAGATGCCCACACTTTTTTTTGATTTCTCCAGTGCCTTTAACACCATCCAGCCACTGCTGCTGGGCGAGAAGCTGCGGGGGATGGGGGTTGACAGCTCTGTGATCTCCTGGATTACCGACTACCTGACAGGCAGACCACAGTTTGTCAGGCTGGGCAGTGTCTTGTCTGGAGTTGTGGCTAGTGATACGGGAGCGCCACAGGGGACTGTGCTCTCTCCTTTTCTTTTTACCTTATACACCACGGACTTTAAGTATAACACTGAGTCATGTCACCTGCAAAAATTCTCTGATGACTCAGCTGTTGTGGGGTGTATAAGAGGAGGAGAGGAGGGGGAGTACAGGGCACTGGTAGACAGATTTGTGGAGTGGACGGAGCAGAATCACCTGAGGTTGAATGTCAGCAAGACCAGGGAGATGGTGATTGACTTCAGAAAGAGGAAGGCTCCTTCTCAGCCACTGCAGATTAGGGGGGCAGGATGTGGGAGTGGTTGAAGACTACAAATATCTGGGTGTCAGGATCAGCAGCGGGTTGGACTGGAGATCCAACACTGATGCTGCGCACAAGAAGGGGATGAGCAGACTCTATTTCCTGAGAAAACTGAGATCCTTCAACATGTGCAGCAGGATGCTGGAGCTTTTCTATCAGACTGTTGTCGCCAGCGCCATCTTTTTTGCTGCGGTCTGTTGGGGTAGCAGTATCAGGGCCAGAGATACCAACAGACTTGACAAGATTATCAAGAGGGCTGGCTCTGTAATTGGTCTCAGACCGGAGACCTTTGAGACAGTGGTGGAGAGGAGAACACTAAATAAACTGCGATCCATCATGAACAATCCTGATCACCCCCTCCACCACACACTAGGTAGGCAGCAAAGCACTTTCTCCAGTAGACTACTACAGCTTCGTTGTCGAACGGCCAGGTACCGGTACAGGAAATCTTTCCAGCCACATGCAATTTCACTGTACAATAACTCACTATGATGTTGTATTCTGGTCATAGCTATGCTGCCACACTGCACCTTACAGACTAACTGGTACCTCACATTTCACTCTGCTCCTGATAGTCCTTCTTTGTGCAATGGGATGATTCATGTGTTTATACGGGTCATCATCATATATTAAGCTATGATGTATATAGGTTCTATAGTCGTGTTAGTTTCTTTTTTTACTTTCCATGGGTAATCCCTTTGTCTGTCGTGTGTGTTTCTGTTGTTTGGCTGTCAACTGTCATGCTGCTGTTACACTGTAATTTCCCAGTTTGGGATCAATAAAGTACATCTATCTATCTATCTATCTATCTATCTATCTATCTATCTATCTATACCACCTCAACTGACTCCTTTCAATGTGGAGGAGCAGCGGTTCTACTCTGAGCCTCTCCCGGATGACTGAGCTCCTCACCCTATCTCTGAGGGTGAGTCCAGCAATCCTACAGAGAAAGCTCATTTCAGCCACTTGTATCCGTGATCTCGTTCTTTCGGTCATTACCCAAAGCTCGTGACCATAGGTGAGAGTAGGAATGTAGATTGACTGGTAAATCGACAGCTTTGTCTTAGAACTAAGCTCCCTCTTCACCACAACAGACCGATACAACTTCCGCATCACTGCAGATGCTGCTCCGATCCGTCTGTCGATCTCTCGCTCCATTTTCCCCTCACTCGTGAATAAGACCCAAGATACTTAAACGCCTCCATTTGGGGCAGGAGCCTATCCCCAACCCGGAGAGGACAATCCACCTTTTTCCGGCTGAGGACCATGGACTCGGACTTGGAGGTGCTGATTCTCATCCCAGCCGCTTCACACTCAGCGGCAAACCGTCCCAGCAAGAACTGCAGGTCATTGCTGGATGAAACCAACAGGACAACATCATCTGCAAACAAGAGAGATGAGATCCTGTGGTCACCAAGCATGACACCCTCCATTCCCTGGCTGCTCCTAGAAATCCTGTCCATAAAAATTATGAACAGGATCGGTGACAAAGGGCAGCCCTGGCGGAGTCCAACTCTCACTGGGAATGAGTCCGACCGAGTGTTGGCAGTACGAACCAAACTCTCACAAAGGTCATACGGAGACCAAATAGCTCGCAACAACAAGCCCGATACCCCATACTCCTGAAGCACCCCCCACAAAAAACCACGAGGGACACGGTCAAATGCCTTCTCCAAGTCCACAAAACACATGTAAACTGGTTGGGCAAACTCCCACGAAACCACGAGAATTCTTGAGAGGGTAAAGAGCTGGTCCGATGTGCCACGGCCAGGGCGAAAACCACATTGCTCCTCCTGAATCCGAGGTTCGACCAATGGCCGGACTCTCCTCTCCAGTACCTTGGCATAGACCTTCCCAGGGAGACTGAGGAGTGTGATCCCTCTAAAGTTGGAGCACACTCTCTGGTCCCCTTTTTTGAAGAGAAGAATCACCACCCTGGTTTGCACTGCCCCCCACCTCCATGCAATGTTGCAGAGGCGTGTCAACCATGACAGCCCTACAACATCCAGGGCCTTGAGGTACTCAGGGTGAATCTCGTCCACCCCCGGGGCCCGGCCACCAAGGAGATTTTTAACCACCTTGGAGACCTCAGCCCCTGTGATAGGCGAGTCATCCCCCTTATCCACAAGCCCTGCTTCCTCTGTGGAAGGCGTATCAGTGGGATTGAGGAGATCCTCAAAGTATTCCTTCCACCATTCTCAGGAACTGTTCCAGAATAATAATCTGATATTTCCTGCACAGTGGACTTCTCTGGCTTGAACCATTTGAAAAACAACTCTTTCAGATGAACATACAGTTCTCGCGGTGTCTCACCAGGTTCAGTTTTTGGGGACCGGAATCGTCTTCTATAGGTTTCTGGTGTAATTTCATATTTTGCTAAAATAGCTGCTTTCACTTTGTCATAATTTTCAGATTCTTTAATGTCCATCAAAACATATGCACTGCAAGCCTTTCCAGTGAGCAGAGGAATAAGTCGCACCACCCATCCATCTTTTGGCCAGCGGCAGACATAAGCCATTCTCTCAAATGTGGTCAAGAAGTGTTCAGTATCATCATCTGCAGTTAATGGCAGCAATTTGGGTTCCCTTCCAGGCCTAAAGATGAGGTGGTTTGTCTTCTCTTCTTTCATCGCTGTCACTTCTTTGTAAAAGTGAAAACTGGTGCTGCATTCCATCTTAGCTTTTGACGGGCAGCCTCTTTCTCCATTTGCTGCTCTTTCATTGCCTGAGTGTTAATAAGAGATTTTAAGAGACCTTAAAGTTCGTCCAGCTTCCCTTTTTTTTTTGGAAATTTTTTTTTTGTCTTTATAATAAAAGTATTTTTTTTTATTAATGACAGTATTTTTTTGTAGTTTTGTTTAAAATAGAATTTCACTTTGTTATTTTTGCGTTTAGATATATAGAGTGATGATATGTAAACGTTTAAATATGTAAATGTTTGTAGATGAATGTAACCCTGGTCACCATGGTTACCGTTAAACGTTCCATTTCAGTAAGAATGCCTTTGTGACATCATCACAGCGGCTCCTCTGATCTGACTCATTTAGTTTTAGAGCAGTGGACGGATAATTTTTTCACACATAAGTTGTTCAGAACTCCTTATGCAAAGATATGGAGTGCTGAGGCACCTGTAAGCTGGTTGCCAACCGCCAATCGTATCTAAAAGAGGAAGAGGAAGATTTTTGCGTTTACGTTTAGCTCTTCGTCATGTCCGGTACGATTACCAAACTTCCGGTCTTCTTGCGCTAAGCAAAACAATCATGGCGGACTGTGGCGAGGTGGGTTGTAAATCTTTAATGGCGTTTATTTTGTGTTGGTGCTGATTTGTAATGACATAATTTGTTTGTTTCGTGTTCTGTGATTGTTTGTGGACTCAGACTGTGTTTCTTTGACATTATTGTTGTCCACGGTCTCGGTTCTGTTCTGGCTAAGCTAACCGTTTTTGTGTGCCGGATAAAGACTCGTTTTTCATCAGTGTGTACAGTATGGTGGCTAGTTTCTTCGTTTGTCACCTATCCAGATGGAATCCCGGTCCAGCACAGCCGCCGAAGAAGAACCCGCTGAATCTGCTGCTTCGCAGAAAAGAGAAGACAGGCTCAGGAAGTTCCGGGAGCTTCATTTTAAACGGGTAAGTTTGGTTTGTGTATGTATTTCTATATTTTATAGTAATATATCCACTCAGGTTGTTGACTTTTTGGTGAACTGACGAAGCAGCGGTCAGCAGAGTGGACTCACTGGATGTGTGAGTGTCCATCAGTCATTAAGTGGTCATTTGCAGGTTAGAAACTTCAGTGAATTAATGTTGATCAGTCAATCCAGAACGTCATTAACAAAAAAGATCCTTTACATCTAATTTAAAGCTGTTTTTTTGATAGCTGACTTAATTTCTCAAGAAACTCAGTTTAGACAGCAGGTAAGCTGGGATGTTGTCAGCAGTTACAAATATGGACACACAGTGGTGTGACGAAGTGTTTGCCCCTTCCTCATTTCTCATTTTTTTGTATGTTTGTCACACTTTAATGTTTCAGGTCATCAAACAAATTTAAATATTCGACAAAGATAACACAAGTAAACACAAAATGCAGTTTTTAAATGAAGGTGTTTATTATTGTCTATTATTGTCTGTATTTGTCTAATATTTAAATTTGTTTGATGATCTGAAACATTTAAGTGTGACAAACATACAAAAAAGTGAGAAATCAGGAAGGGGGCAAACACTTTGTCACACCACTGTATCTGCACTTCTTTTCCTCATGAAAAAGTCTCTGAAATGGAAGTTTATACCAGACCTGAGTGATATGGCCAAAAAATCATATCATGATATAGTTTTTTCAATTTTATATATATCATTAAAGATATATACTGTATATACAGTATATCTTTAATGATATATATTGACTGGCTGGATAGACTGAATGACAACAGAGTTGGCTTCTTCTTCTGTATGAATCAAATCACTATTTCTGTCAAGCTTGAGGCTCCTTTTTACTTTACAATGATTTGTGAAGATTATAACCAGGTTAATTTGGGTTTAAATGTTATTTCCTGTCAGAAGTTGAACATGACAGTTGCATCAGAGAACATTTTGCATTTGATTCTCCACTTTCTGCTCTGAGCAGAATCCAAGGCGGATCCTGCCTGAACCACAGTAGAATCAGTTAATTTATTCTCGTAACTGCGCTTCATTCCCCTTGGCCTCCAATGGAGGATGTTCTGTGGTGGATATCCTGGCTGCCAGCCTCCAAGTGTGTTTCTGTGTGATACCCACAGCGACTCCTGAGTACACTTCTTCTCTTCTTCTTCGCAGGAGTGGGCAACATGTCAACTGTGATTGGCAGTTGCACTGGCATTACATCCTTTGTGTTAGGACGCATTATCAAATTTTAAAGTCTATGTTTATCATCATCATTTTTCCCCCTTAATAAAATATCATTATAGTTTTTTGCCCAGCTCTGGTCTGTACTTGTATGAGGGACCACAGTTTTACAATTTTGAAGCTATCGGTAGTTATAAAGAGTAGAAGACAACAGATATCCTCTGTAGATCCTCTTCCTCCTCAGTAACTGATCAACAGTGACATATAATCTTTCTACTTGTTTGCTAATAAATCAAATTATATCAAATTACTTTCAGCTGCATTTGATGGTCCTGACGTCAACATCCTAACCCCCCATCCCTCCATGCCACAAATATGATCTTCTTGTCTAAAATGACCTCCACACAACACTGAGGTTTTGTCAAAGAAGCAATGACTACTTCTTCACTTCATCTTAACATAAAGCACCCAGACAGGAAAACAAACTCATGTCTTTGTTCACAAACCCGTGGCCTTAATTTCCTGACAAAGTTTGTGCATCCTGCTCGCATACAATAACTCACACTGTGATGAAAATCATGAAAACACTCAAACTTACTAGATTACTGCGGTCATTCTTACCACTACCTGCAGACAGTTATCTCACTTAATTAAATGTTTAAACAGTTTAGGAGCACAGCTGAAAATGGACTTTTTCCATCTGAATTTGTGCTTTTATGTTGTAAACCAAATAAAAACCTTAAGTTGTCATATACGGTGCACCGGGAAAGTCTTCACAGCACTTCACTTTTTCCACATTTTATGTTACAGCCTTATTCCAAAATGGATTAAATGCATTTTTTCCTCATAATTCTACACAAAATACCCCACAATGACAACATGATTTTTTTTAAAAAATTTTTTGAGATTTTTGCAAATTTATTTAAAATAAAAAAACTCAGAAATCACATGTACATCAGTATTCACAGCCTTTGCTCAATACTTTGTTGATGCACCTTTGGCAGCAATTACAGCCTCAAGTCTTTTTGAATATGATGCCACAAGCTTAGCACACCTATCTTTGGGCAGTTTGGCCCATTCCTCTTTGCAGCACCTCTCAAGCTCCATCAGGTTGGATGGGAAGCGTTGATGCACAGCCATTTTCAGATCTCTCCAGAGATGTTCAGTTGGATTCAAGTCTGGGCTCTAGCTGGGCCACTCAAGGACATTCAGAGTTGTCCTGAAGCCACTCCTTTGATATCTTGGCTGTATGTTTAGGGTCGTTGTCCTGCTGAAAGATGAACAGTCACCCCAGTCTGAGGTCAAGAGTGCTCTGGAGCAGGTTTTCATCCAGGATGTCTCCGTGCATTGCTGCATTCATCTTTCCCTCTATCCTGACTAGTCTCCCAGTTCCTGCTGCTGAAAAACATCCCCACAGCATGATGCTGCCACCACCATGCTTCTCTGTAGGGATGGTATTGGCCTGGTGATGAGCAGTGCCTGGTTTCCTCTAAACATGACACCTGGCATTCATATCAAAGAGTTCAGTCTTTGTCTCATCAGACCACATAATTTTGTTTCTCATGGTCTGAGAGTCCTTCAGGTGCCTTTTGACAAACTCCAGGCAGGCTGCCATGTGCCTTTTACTAAGGAGTGGCTTCCGTCTGTCCACTCTACCATACAGGCCTGATTGGTGGATTGCTGCAGAGATGGTTGTTCTTCTAGAAGGTTCTCCTTTCTCCACAGAGGAACGCTGGAGCTCTGGCAGAGTGACCACTGGGTTCTTGGTCACCTCCCTGACTAAGGCCCTTCTTCCCCGATCGCTCAGTTTAGACGGCCAGCCAGCTCCAAGAAGAGTCTTGGTGGTTCTGAACTTCTTCCATTTACGGCTGATGGAGGCCACTGTGATCATTGGGACCTTCAAAGCAGCAGAAATTTTTCTGTACCCTTCCCCAGATTTGTGCCTTGAGACAATCCTGTCTGAGGTCTACAGACAATTCCTTTGACTTCATGCTTGGTTTGTGCTCTGACATGCACTGTCAACTGTGGGACCTTATATAGACAGGTGTGTGTCTTTCCATATCATGTCCAATCAACTGAATTTATCACAGGACCTGAGCTCAATTTTGATCTTCATGGCAAAGGCTGTGAATACTGATGTACATGTGATTTCTTAGCTTTTTATTTTTTGTAAATTTGCAAAAACCTCAAAACATTTTTTTCCAAGTTGTCATTATGGGGTATTGTGTGTAAAATTTTGAGGAAAAAAATGAATTTAATCCATTTTGGAATAAGGCTGTAACATAACAAAATGTGGAAAAAGTGAAGCGCTGTGAAGACTTTTCAGATGCTCTGTATGGTTAGGATTTTTTATGCACATTCCAACTTCTTTATAGTAACGTCATAAGTCATTTTGGTTTATTGTCATTGTATAACTGGAGTGGTAACCTAGTGGTAGAGCATCTGTCCCACAACCGGGAGGTCATGGGTTCAAGTCCTGGCTGGGTCATACCAAAGACCATATAAAAATGGTACTTCCTGCCTTCTAGCTTGGTGCTTAGTACAAATAGAATGAGGGAAGGTGTTGGAAAAATTCTCTTCAACCAGTAGTCAAAGAATCAGGCAGGACTGAAGTTTCAGCAAATTTAATTTGCAATGATCAGTGGAGTGATACACTCAGAGTCGGCTCCGGAAATTGTTCTGAATCGCATACATAACTTTCAGTCTTTAAGCATCCTGTTATCAAAACTTTCCATGAGAGAATTTCTGGTTCAGGCTGGTTCTTCCAGACTGTCTCCCTTCCTCAGACATAATCATAACAACACAGAACGTTTACATGGGGAACAGCCTGATAAATGTCCAGCTGGTTGTCCTTGTACATTTTCACCCAGACTCTGAGGTACCAAAGATAAAGAATACAAAATTATTCCATCAGAAGGAATGTTGGTTAACCAGCCACAGGGGGTGCATAAGCCAGTGTACCCCCTGTGCCGGTCCTAAGCCTGGATAAATGGGCAGGGTTGGAGACCCCGAAAGGGAGCAGCCAAAAGACAAAAAAAAAAAAAAAAAAAAAGGTTTATTGTCATTGTATTAAATACAACAAAATTTAGTTTGAAATCCACTCCAGTAGAAAAAATAAAAGCGAGCATAAAAAACTTTGAAATTTTGTGGCCTAAGATGCATGCAGAATATAACTGTCAGTTTCTGGTAAACTGCGTTGCCCAGGAGGTCAGAAAATGAGCTTAAAATAGGTAAAAATTTGGGTGAGGTCAATTTGCTAATTTGTCTATTTTATTTATACGCCCATCAAAAGACGGGACGTATCATGGTATGTCTGTCCGTATAAGTTTGTTCAGCAAACTCCTCCCAGTTTTCAAGCTGGGACATTTTCATTTCACACTAAGTTTGTACATGTATTGACGATGTTATTAATATTGTAGGGGCTTAAATGATTTTCTGATCTTTTCTCTAAATTGTTTCACTTTGAATTGTAGATTGTTTGCTTTGCTTAAACTCCTTATATTTACATGGTTATTAGTTTATTACAGATCTAGAGTACATAGAATCATGCATTTGTAATCTTGTTTTTTTTTGTGTGTGTGCTAGTTATGCACTATTGATAATGGGTATATGGACAGGCATATAATGTGCCGTGTGCAGTGCACTCATTATTTAATTTTAGAATTTGCAGACAATAAAGGTTTGTCAAATATCAAGACGATAATGCAGAAACCATCTGTAAAATGGCACAGCCCTTTTGGCTGCTTTTACCATCTGTCATCATGTGTTGTTTCCCCTGCAGAATGAAGCACGTAAGCTCAACCATCAGGAGGTTGTGGAGGAGGACAAGAGACTGAAGCTCCCCACCAACTGGGAAGCTAAGAAAGCCCGACTGGAGTGGGAGCTTGCTGAAGATGAAAAGAAAAAGGTAAAACAAATGAGTTTCAAAGATCTCCCTGCTTCTAATGCCTGCTTACACCCCCCTCAGGAAGACCCCCCCAACCAAACAAACAGTTAAAACCTGGCCTGAAAAGGCTCTCCTCCAGCTACAGGACTACTTTAGCTGCACAGGCTGGAACATCTTTAACAGCAGGACCTGGACTTCTACACAGTCTGTTCTCTTCTACATTAAATCTCTCTCTTAGTGGTCTGCCCAAAGGCAGGTCCTGCACATGTCGGCCGTCACCACTCCTTGTCTAGCACCGTCTTTTTCATTTCATGGCATTTCTTTCCTTGCCTGATGTCATGCATCATCATCATCACTCTTTCTTCCTCTCAACTGTTTCCCTTCGACTCTTCCCTCCACCACTGTTCATAGTAACCCTTCTGATCTTATGTGTCCAATCTGCCGAGCTTTTCTTTTCCAGATAGTATCCAGCAAAGTTCTTTTCTCCCACTCTTCTCAGCACCTCACCGTTTCCCACCCTTTCTGTCCAGCTGATCTTCTCCATTCTGCTCCACATCTCACAGCTCTCCAGTCTCTTGATGTCTGCATTCTTCATAGTCCAGGTTTCTGAGCCATAGAGGAGCACAGTCCACACCAGTGTCTTGATGAGATGTTTCCTCAAGTTATGATTGACGCCTTTAATGAGTAGGGTTTGGTGTTTATTGAACACATCTTTGGCCATGGCGATTCTTGCCTTAATCTCCTTGCTTCTTCCGTCTTCTATCAGCAGGCTGCCAAGGTACGTAGACTGTTGGACTTGTTCAAGATTTTTTCCATTGATGTTGATTTGCAGCTGTTCTTGTTTGCTTTTTCCGATCTTCATCACTTTAGTCTTCTTCTGGTTGATCTTCATTTTATATCTTTCCACCACGTCGTTCAATTGAGACATGATTGTAGTCCTTCTCCTGAGCTCGCCATCATTGCCTGATCGTCTGCAAATCTCACCGCTTGAATGTGATGACCTCCTACTTTCATGCACTCCAACTTCCTCCATGGCTTCTTTCATCATTGCTTCTGCATAGATGTTAAACAGCAAGGGTGATGGCAAACAACCTTGACGTACTCCTCTTCCGATGGTGCATGGTACTGCCACTCCTTGATCTGTTCTTACTGGTGCTGTCTGTCCCATGTACAAGGAAGGCTTCGATTAGACGTCTATCTCTCTAGTCCACACCCAGATCTTTCAGAATCCTCATCAGTATTGCCCAGTCGACCGTGTCAAATGCTTTTTTTTTTTTTTTTTTTAATTTTTGATCAAGATCTGTTTTTTAATTCACATATTAAACTTGTTTCTAAGACTGCCTTCTATCATTTGCATAATATTGCCAAAGCAGAGACAAGAACTCGGAAATGTGAAGGAGGAGACGTAGTGGACCATTCACAGCTCTTGTGATCTTGTGTTGGGCGAAGCAGGGGGCTATTGCATCACTACTGCGTTGACGCCATTGCCACTGCTTCATCGCCATCGCTACTGCGCCAACCTGACGGAGGCATGAATCCAGCTTTACTCAGTCTTCTTCTTTTAGATTTGATTGGCGGTTGGCAACCAGCTTAGAGGTGCATTACCACCACATACTTCACTCTATATCTTTGTATAAGGCGTTTTTATAAGGAGTTCTGAACAACTTATGTGTGAAAAAATTATCCGTCCTTGGACTGTGCACCTCTGCTCTGTGCATCTGTGATGTGTGTACACTTTGGATAAGGCCAGTGCGCACTGCTGTATATATGCTTTTATGTTCTCCATCTGCTAGGCCAGGCATCATCTGCAGTTTCACCCCAGCCCAACAGGTAGCGCAAATATGCTGTTGCACCAGTATGTTCACCAGCTATACGAACAAGCTGTGCATGCTGTGTCGGTAGCACCACCTCACGAATGGGAGGTTGGAGCTTGTGCATGCGTAGTCATTGTGCACAGGCACATTGTGCACAGTCACAGAATTTGGGCTGCACACACTCAGCTGCGGAGGGGCCCTGTGGAGCCTAGCAGATGAGCCAATGATGTAATTTTGGTCACACAAGCCTTGTGCTCAAGCAGACGCGCAGAATGGAGGTGGAGCGTAAACCCAGCTTAATCGGTTCACGGTTGGTCTTAATGAACCTTGAGGATTTTATACAAGAAAATCTTCTCAAGTGCCTTTAATCAAAATTGTCTCTTCCAGTTTGTCTTTTTAAAAAGATAATGATGCAAAAACTGCTTTTCAGGAATGTGCTGCTCGTGGAGAGGACTACAACAGAGTGAAACTCCTGGAAATCACAGCAGATGATGCAGATCGATGGGAGAGGAAGAAGAGGAAGAAGAATCCTGATATGGGCTTTGCAGGTTGGTGGCTCCACTACACTCAGAAATGGAGGATTTATGGAGGACTCCTGCATGAGGGACAAGGGTAACATTTCCTGTTTAACACATCTACATCTGCCAGTACTGCATCTCTTACATGAAATCAAAACATGAGTAGTCCTGTAATCATATGATGTCATTTTTTCAGGAATGTGGCATTTTTTTAAACATTAAGGGCTATATTACAACAACAGGGTCAGTTGATCAGTTACTGATGCAGAGCGTGTTTATGGGCATGTCCAAGTTCATTTCCTTCACTTTCCTCCTCCTTCTCATCTCTTTAAGGCAGAGAGGCGCATTATCTAAAGTGAATTGTGATTATGACGGTTTAAGACAGGTTTTGCGCTGATCAAAGCCTGTGTGTGTGAGCCAAAATGCATGTGATAGGAATGCTGCTTGGTAATAAAGAAGACATCAATAACAGCTGATGCCCAGTTAGTTATGTTAGAAAGAGCAAACGGTGAAGAATGGGCTGAAAAATCAGCTGAATGTGCACGAACAGTCATCCGTGCACTTTTCCGACAGACTTTCCTCCGTGCACCAATGTTTATGTTCTGTCAGTACATTGTCTGTTTTTTACACCTTGAGTCAGACCATCAAATTACCAGTAGACAGTGTGCCTGCTGTGCGCTCGGAGGAGGCGCCTCATTTCAAAGAGGTGTGGCGGCGTGTAATCTAATGCACATTACTATTATAGTGCATTCCATGAGAATCCGGTTTTGACCAGGAAATAGGAGGTCTGTCATCAGAAGTGCAATGTTTAATGATATTTCAGTGGCGTGTTTTGACATTGTGCAGCTCCGGAGCTCAGGAAACAGCAGCGCTGGGATCTTTTAACAGTCATAATCGCCCATCATTTTAATTATATGATGATCACACACTAGTTTGTTTTTTTATTCCATCCACACTTTAATCACGGACTTGCCATTGCAGTCTACAGATTAAGCATTATTGTAGGATTTTTTAGGGGAATGAATGAATGAACATGGAGCATGTGTGCCAGTGTGTTCCAATGTGATGCGTGGTGCACCGGGGGGGGGGGGATTTTTGTTGTCATTAGACTTATTAGGCATTAATGTGTTTATTTTTAGAAGAATAAATGAGTGAACAAGGAGTGTGCAGCATTTTGCTTTTCACTAACTTCCCAGAGAGACAGGAGATGTGTCCACATCTGCGTCACCCGTGTGCCCCGGGTTTCCAGCCCAGCAAGCTCCCCGACAGCCACCCATCAGCCCCCGGCAGGCTGCCTACAGCAGGCTCACTTCATGGTGGGGGCCGGAGGTGGCAGATCACCTCCTTCCCTCCTACCCAGGACGGATAGGGGGAGACCCTTGGTTGGCGAAAGCAACAGGAGAGGGAGCACTCCATCTCCCCACAGCCGGGAGCGACTTCCACGCCATCGTTAATGAAAGTTTATGAAAGTTTGTACAGGCATCATCCTCTTTTCTTCATATCTGTTGCATCCATGTGCACATTTAACAATTCAGCTATCTGGTATCTCCTTTCATTGCAATGCAGATGATACACAGATTTACATACCATTGAAGCATAATGCTAGTACTCCTTTAAAGATTGCCTGAAGGAAGTCAAAATGTGGTTGGTCTTAAACTTTTTCTAATTAAATTTAAAAAAAACCCAAAAAAACTAGAAGTCATAGCATTTGGTAACCCTGAACTCCCTGATCATTGTCAAAGGTCAGGAGAAACGTTACTCCACGAAGGCCACTGAGCTGGACCTTAAGCACATCCTAGATGGGTCTGCGTCTAGGCTGCACCTAAGATCAACGATCTGAGCACTCTTGGGGATATTTTGTCAGACAGGAATGAGCTACTCCATCATTGATGAGATGGTCTGGTTGTTTGTTTTCAAGTCTTTGCATGGGTTGGCACCTTCCTACCTCAGTGATCCATTAACCCTGTATACCCCGATGCAATCACTGAGGTCTACCAAGCAGTCACTCCTCGTTTTTTCAAGGTCCAGATTAAAGCTTAAAGGGGAGCAGGCCTTTGACGCGGCCCAAACTTTGGAACAACTTCACATTAGGACCGCCCCGACATTCGAAACTTTTAAAGTGTGACTCATTTTTATGCCTTGGCTTTTAAACCAGCTTGAGTCTTGACATTGTAATTTATATTATTTTCTTTCTTTTTTAGTCTTTTTATCGTTGTCCTTTTATACCTTTTTTCTTTGGTGTTGGAGTTTTAAAATGGAAAGGACTTTGGTCAAACTTATGTTGTTGTTAAATGTGCTGATAAATAAATTTGACTTGAATAAGTTTATGTTTAGTGGTTGCAATATAGGCATTTTATATCTCACACATGGGTATTTATTTTGATACATCAGATATATTTGACGTATCACCCACCCCTACTTTGATTATAACTCACTTTCTTAATGTGATTTGAGGGTTGGTGACTACATGCGGATAATGATACAAAGGCGAGTCAACTTGCACATATGTACCACTACGTTATAATACAACTTTCACATTGCGCTGCTGGTGGAAATTTTCCCTGCCTGGATCTCTATGAATGATGCAAGTGAATACCCCTGATCTAGATTTTTTTTTTAATTTATGGTAAAATGTGGAGAACCTCTGAAATGAAAGCTGTTTAGGGGTGCTTTCAAGATTCAAAGATGTTATTTGTCAATACAGTGGTACCTCTACTTACGAAATTAATTCGTTCCGGAAGTATTTTCGTAACGTGAAAATTGCGTAAGTAGAGACGCGTTTTACATGTAAATGTCCTAATCCGTTCCAAGCCCCCCAAAATTCGGACATAAATTTTTTATAAATCATAAAAATGCATCAAAACATGTAACAAATACATGTTACAATTAGATTACTGCACAATAAACATAAAATGAGAGCTGTACATAATTTAAAAAAACAAAGAATAAAGTAAAGAATAATAAAAATTATGTTCATTTACCGTTTAACTGCTATCGTCGTCGTCGTCGTCACCTTTTGCCTTCTTTGGTTCATGTTCTCTCTCATCAGTAGTTTTTGCCTGACGTTTTGTGAAGAACCGATCCAAGGATGTTTGCTTTTGTCGGCTTTTAACAATCCTTCGGCTTCCTTTTGTTTTAATACCGTGCCGATCGTAGATGTATTACGGCCATATTCTTTGGCGAGATCAACCAAACGCATCCCTTTTTCATACCTTTCTATTATCTCTTGCTTTGTTTGTATGGACAAAAAAACTCTCTTCTTCTTCTCTTCTCCTTTTCCACTTATCTCCATCACTTTCTTGGGGCCCATAGTGAATAAAAGTTAATACTGTACTGTACACACACATAAAACTGCCCGTACTTCCCGAACACTTCGTGGCCAATGGGATACCAGGAAGATGCTAGGCGATAGCCAATGGCAGAGCAGCTACAAGTATGTTTACGTTCGGTAAACTACGGGAGCTGCGAGGAGCGCGTACTTTTTTGCCTTTCGTATCCTGAAATTTCTTTCGTAACAAGAGGCAATATTTTCCCGTTGAGGCGTGTCGTAACCTGAAAATTCCGTATGTAGAGACGTTCGTAAGTAGAGGTACCACTGTACTACTATACATACAGGACATACAGGAGAACTGAAATGGCATTTCTCTCTCTCTTCAGTGGTGTGCGCAATATTAAAAAAAGGAATAAGGCTGGAAAAACAGCAGTCTGTGTTAGGGATGGGCATTCGGTGAAATTTTCTTCACCGATCGTCGGGAGAATTAATGATTAATAATCGGTTAATCATTAACATTTTTAGGTACGTAACAAGGCAGGTAGACTATATTAGAACATCAGGAATCAGCACGGAGAGCCCTCTCTCTGTTCTCGTGTTGGCTCGGCTCGGGAATCTCGCAAGCTGATTGGCCGAGACGTTTCACCCCGCAAGCTGATTGGCCGAGACGTTTTACCCAGCTTCTGTCCCTGCCGAGCGGCCACCCAACAAACGAAGACCGCATTCATTGCTCTATCGCTCGTGTTACTTAGTCTAGCTGCGCAGAACTTTTTGCTGTTCTCTTGTGCCATTTTGTGCGAAATAGTCTTCCCGTCGAGCCACTACGCCGCCTCCTGCAGCTTCCCTCGACGTGTGTACACCGAATCTTCATGACCTTCTCAATAAAGTTTCTGAAAAAAAAAAATGAATCTTCACGACCGCCATTACTCAGCGCGCAACCACTGTTGGCGGTTTCTTCGCGTAATAAGGGTGTTCCATGGACCCTGTCGATGAGGTATATTTGTATGCTGCATTGCAGTGATTGCAGTACACCTGGTCATTTTTTAAATTGAAATGGTCCCACGCAACACTTCGCCGTAACCGCTTCATGATTTGGCGATTGCCCTACGGAAGCCCGCATGTATCAACTGAGGCACGCCAGGGTACGGCGATGGTGTAATGTTGCCCCCTGGTGCCCAAATTTTGCCATTGCATTGTTTGAGGACCGCCGTGCACTAGGCCTAATAACCTCGGATTGTTTAAAAAAAAAAACGGTTTGTCGACGAAAATGAACTTCCTCGGTGAAATTCTTAATGATCAATTATCGGTTAATCGGTAAATTATGCCCATCCCTAGTCTGTGTACAGTAATGCTACCTGTAGTGCAAGTGGCGACAAAAGACAGACCCAGACACCCCATAGTGCGAATAAGATAAATGATGAAACCCAGCATTCCTATGTACAGAAAAGGAGAGCAGTGATACTTGTAGTTGCAAGTTCAATGCAGTAGTGTAGGTGCAGACAGTGACAGATAGGACTGCACATGATCAGTATTGCAATAATAGACAGCACCAGATGTGACATTTGTGCAAATGGTTGCAGTAAAGTGCAGAGACATACAGCAGCAGATGTATTACTGTTGGTGTGCCAGTCTTTCTGTGCCAACAGCTGAGGTAGTTATTGTGCAGGTGAGTGTGTTACGACAGTAGGGTCCTGATGGCCTGATGAACAAAGCTGTTGAGCAGTCTTGTGGAGCAGACCCGGAGGCTCCGGTACCTTTTCCCCGAGGGCAGGGGACCGAAGAAGGAGTGTAAGGGGTGGGAGGTGTCACCTGCAATGTTGATGGCTCTACGAGTGAGGTAGATGTCTGTGGAGGGGAAGGGGCACACACCGATGATCTTGCTGATTGCTTTCACTGTGTGTTGTAGTGTCTTCCGGCAGGAGGCGGTGCAGCTTCCATACCACACCGTAATGGTGCCCCGGTTGAACGAGCACATGATGGGAGGTGGAACTCGTGCTCTCCTCAGTTTGCAGAGGAAATGGAGGTGAGTTTGAGCCTTCTTGGCCAGTGATGTGGTGTTGTTGGACCAGGAGAGGTCCTGATAGATGTGCACCCCCAGGAATTTGGTGCTGCTCACCCTCTCCACAGCTGCACCATCGATGATCAGAGGGGGATGCTGTATGTCCCCTCCTGAAGTCGACCACAATCTCCTTGGTTTTTCCCATGTTCATGAAGACATTGTCTTTACACCACTGGACCAGTTGGCTCACCTCATTTCTGTAGTTGGCCTACTCATTGTTAATGAGGCCCACCACTGTCATGTCGTCCACAAATTTGATCATGTGGTTGGTGCTGTAAGCTGGTACACAGTCATGGGTCAGCAGGGTGAAGACCAGTGGGCTGAGCACGCACCCTTGTGGGGCCCCTGTGCTCAGTGTGATGGTCTTGGAGGTGTTGCTGCCAACCCGCACATTCTGTAGCCTCCCAGTGAGAAAGTCCAGCACCCAGTTACAGAGAGAGGTTTTGAGTCCCAAGTGTCTGAATTTTTGTATCAGGTGCTGGGGGATGATTGTGTTGAATGCTGAACTGAAGTCCAAGAACAGCATTTGCACATAGGAGTTCTTTGAGTCCAGGTAGGTGAGGGCTGGATGGAGAGCAGCAGAGATAAGATAAGATAAGCCTTTATTAGTCCCACAATGGGGAAATTCCAGGATTGCAACAGCGCAGGGATAGCAACACTCAGAGCAACAATCAGAAGACAAGAAAAAACAAGAGCAGCGAATATACATATGTACATATAAATATATAAACGCACAGTGCGGAGCATTGTAGCTAGATGGAATAAATATATAAATATACAGTATAAACACAGTGCAGAGCATTGTAGCTAGATGGAATAAATATATAAACACACACAGTGCGGAGCATTGTATCTAGATGGAATAAATATATAAATACTGTATACTATAAACACACACAGTGCGGAGCATTGTAGCTAGATGGAATGAACAGCATAACAGTCTACTTAGTTATCCTACATGGTATGATTATGTACCCATACATATTGTCACCCTCCGTGGCGACTGATATTGTCCTAGTTGTATACTGGAGGGGACCACTGTGTAAGTGTATTGCGTCTTTTGCATTCAATACTATTAGGTTGTCATGTTTTTTTGCTATCTCTGCGAGCAGCCCTGCTTAGGTTATACAGTCTGACAGCCGTAGGTAGGAAGGACCTGCGAAACCTCTCGGTTGCGCACCTAGGATGATGTAGTCTGCTGCTAAATGAGCTCCTCAGTGCGTTCAGTATGTCCTGCATAGGGTGGGACTCGGACTCCAGCAGAGATGACAGTTTAGCCACCATTCTTCTCTCTCCCATCTCCTCCACTGGGTCAAGGCGTTGCCCCAGGACAGAGCTAGCTTTCTTGATCAGTTTGTTCAGTCTCTTCCTGTCGGCTGCTGTAACACCACTGCCCCAGCAGACCACTCCAAAAGTGATGGCTGATGCCACCACCGTGTCGTAGAATGTCTTCAACAGCACCCCTTGTAAACCAAAAGACCTGAGTCTCCTCAGTAGGAACAGCCTGCGCTGTCCCTTCTTGTAGAGTGCGTCAGTATTGTGTGACCAGTCTAGTTTATTGTTCAGATGAACACCCAGGTACTTGTAGGATGTCACCATCTCAATGTCTGTTCCCTGTATGTTTACTGGTGCTGTGAGGGTTGTCCTTGCCTGCGGCAGTCCACCACCAGCTCCTTAGTTTTCCTCGCGTTGATCTGGAGGCAGTTCCGATGGCACCAGTCCACGAAGTCCTGGATAAGTCCTCTGTACTCAGCTTCATCGCCGTTGGAGATGAGGCCAACGATTGCAGAGTCGTCAGAGAACTTCTGTAGATGGCAGTGTGTTGTGTTGTGTGAGAAGTCCGCAGTATAAAGGGTGAACAGGAAGGGAGCCAAAACCGTTCCCTGGGGGGGCCCCGTGCTACCGATGATCGTGTCGGACACACAGTCCCGGGTTCTCACAAACTGTGACCGGTTAGTGAGGTTGACCAGGATCCATGATGACAGGTGCTGGTCCACCCCTGCACACAGCAGCTTGTCCTTCAGGATCATCGGTTGGATGGTGTTGAAAGCACTGGAGAAGTCAAAGAACATGATCCTCACCGCATTCCCAGGCTTCTCCAGGTGGGACAGAGAACGGTGAAGGAGGAAGATCACCACATCCTCCACCCCAATGCCATGCTGGTAGGCAAACTGGAGTGGATCCATCGCTGGTCCCACCAGGGGGCGGAGGTGAGCAAGGAGCAGTCTCTCCAGGGTCTTCATCATGTGGGACGTGAGGGCCACTGATCTGTAGCTGTTCAGATCTTTGGGGTGGGAAGTCTTTGGTACAGGTACCACACAAGATGTTTTCCACAACTGTGGTGCCCTCCCCAGCTTCAGGCTCAGGTTGAAGATGTGCTCCACAATCCCACACAGCTGGTCTGCACAGGACTTGAGGAGCTTTGCGCTGATGCCGTCCGGTCCCGAGGCCTTCCTCGCCTTGATCTTCCTCAGCTCCATCCTCACCTGGGTCTTAGTGAGGGTCATGTTGGGGGGCTGTGTGTTGGGAGTGGGGGGGTGATGGTGGAGTGGGGTGTGGGCAGCAGGACTCGGTGTCTTCAGAGGCAGCAGTGGTTGTTGTGCAGTCGGGGGGGAGGGCGGTTGGTCAAACCTATTAAAAAACAGGTTCAGATTGTTCGCCCACTCCCTGCCCCCCCGTGGCCTGGGGGGAGGTATTCTGGAGTCCAGAGATGGTTTTAAGGTTTCTCCAGACCCCACCGATGTCGCTCTGTTGCAGCTTGTCCGCCATCTTCTTCCTGAAGCTGCCCTTGCCTTCTCTGATCTTCCTCCTCAGCTCCCTCTGTACGGACTTCAGCATCTCCCTGTTCCCCGACCTGAAGATCCTCTTCTTCTCTCTCAGAAGTGTTTTTATCTCAGTGCTGATCCAGGATTTGTTGTTCGAGCAACACCGTATGGTCTTGGTGGGTACGGTGTTGTCCACACAGAAGCTGATGTAGTCCGTGATGGTGTGAGTGAGGCCATCGATGTCCTCACCATGTGGATCGCAGAGCTGCTCCCAGGCAGTGGTTTCAAAACAGTCCTTTAGAGCGTCCATTGCTTCCTCAGACCATAACTTCACTGTTCGCATGACCGGAGGTTGTCTGTGCACTAGGGGTTTGTACACCGGCAGGAGATGAACCAAGTTGTGATCTGATCACCCGAGTGGGGGGAGTGGAGATGAGGTGTACGCCTCCTTAGTGTTTGCGTAGAATAAGTCCAGTGTTTTATTGTCTCTAGTGTGGCATGTGACATACTGGGTGAACGTGGGTAGAATGGGAGACAGCGAAACATGGTTGAAGTCACCTGAGATGAGGAGAAGAGCATCTGGGTGTTCTGTCAGCAGCCTGCCAGTTACTGAGTGGATGACGTCACGTGCTGTCCCAGCGTTCGCTGTCGGATTTGCATAAATAACAATGCAGATCACGTGTGAGTATTCCCTCGGGAGATATGTAGGCCGCATGCTAACAGCTAGCAACTCCATGTCTTTGTTGCAGTGTTGTTGTTTAACCGTGATATGTCCCGGTCTGCACCAGTTGTTATTAACATACATCAACACTCCACCGCCCCTTGCCTTCCCACTGTCTGGTGTTCAGTCTGCCCGTATTGCGTGGAAACCCTCCAGTTCAATGTTAGCATCTGCTGCTAGTTCAGTTAGCCACGTCTCCGGGAATAGCATAAGGCAGCACTCCCGGTATATGCTCTCGTAGCAGGAGATAGCTGGTAGCTCATCTGTTTTTCCTAGTATCGATCGTACATTCCCCATAACAACGGATGGGAGGGTGGGTCTGTACCTTATATTCCTTGCCCACCGTCTTGCCCCAACTCGACAACCACGCCGTTTCCGTCTTATCTCTCCCGGTATGTCGAGTTTTTTCGTTAACATCGTGGGCCGGTTAAGTGCTAACAGCTGGTCTCTATTATACTGCCTCCTGCACGAAACAGTGGCTCCGTCCACTGGCTCAGGAGACATTTGGGCGATCTACATGTTTGGATGGAATAAAGGTGATGCTGGATCAGAAAGATTAGCAAGAGAGCCAGATAGTAAATAGAAATAGGCAGAAATTGATCCGCTGTTGCAAAAGGCAGCCTACTCATGTGGCGCCAGAAGAGAACACACCAGGGAGGGAGGATGGACTTGATGTTCTGCATGACCAGCCGCTGGAAGCACTTCCTTATGATGGGGGTCAGTGCTACAGGCCGGTAATCATTGTAGCTGGATGGGACAGGCTTCTTTGAGACTCTTATTATGGTGGCAGTTTTGAAATATGTGGGGACAACAGCTTGACTCGGGGAGATGCTGGCCAGGACATTCTTGAGCTCCTCTGCACAGTCTTTCAGTTGTCAGGGCCAGCTGCCTTGCGTGGGTTGATCCTGCAGAGGGTCCGCTTCACGCTAGCTGGATCCAGACTCATGGCCTACTCATCTGGAGGAGGAGTGGTCTTCTGTGCTGATGTGCTGTTTTGTGCTTCAAAGTGGCCGAAGAAGTCATTTAGGTTGTTAATCAGTGTGATGTCACTCGCACAGGTCTGAGGTGGAGGTTTGTAGTTGTTGAGGGTCTGTATGCCACGCCAGAGGGAACGTGCATCTCTGGTGTTGCTGAAGTGGCCGGATATTTTCTTGCTGTGCTGTCGTTCACACCTAAATTCCTTTACTTTGGTCTGATTCAGTTACGTTTTTTACATTGTATCATTTTCTCCTCAGTTCGGTTCCCTTTCACACAGGCAAAAATTCAAGCGGACCAAACTGCGTCACATTAAATCCTGCGAGACTTGTGTCAGAACGTTCACTGTTCTTATTGGTCAGATTCTTTTGCCACAAGATCAGGAAAGGTAAATACAGGAAGTAGGATGACTACTGGGCATTTATGCATTTTTTGGGAGAAAATAATACAAATCTTCTCTCCTCTCGGCGCCACACGAGTCGGCTGCCTTTTGCAACAGCGGCTCGATTCCGAGTCTTTTTCCCTTCCTCTCTCTTTTGATCCGTCTTTTTTTTTTCACCCCACTTATATCACGGACACACAGATCGTCCTAAATGTCTCCTGAGCCGGTGGACGGAGCCACTGTCTATAGCAGGATACGATACAGCAGAGAACAGCTGCTAGCATTCAACCGCCACCCGGTCCCATTGGAAAAACTCGACATACCGAGAGAACTGAGGCGAAAACGCCGCGGCTGCCGGGCTGGAGTAAGGCGGAGGACAAAAAATATAAGGTACAGACCCTCCCTTCCATCTGTTGTCATGGGAAATGTACGGTCGATACTGGGAAAGTTAGATGAGCTAGCGGCTATCTCCCGTTATGATAGCACATACCGGGAGTGCTCTCTCCTTTTGTTTACTGAGACGTGGCTAACTGAACTAGCAGCAGATGCTAACATTGAGCTGGAGGGTTTTCACATGATACGAGCTGACCGAACACCAGACAGTGGCAAGGCTAGGGGCGGTGGAGTGATAATGTATGTTAACAACAACTGGTGCAGACCGGGACATATCACTGTTAAACAACGACACTGCAGCAAAGACATTGAGTTGCTAGCTGTTAGCATGAGGCCTACATATCTCCCGAGAGAACACTCACACGTGATCTGCATTGTTGTTTATGCAAATCCGACGGCGAACGCTGGGACAGCACGTGACGTCATCCATTCAGTAACCAGCAGGCTGCAGACAGAACACCCAGATGCTCTTCTCCTCATCTCAGGCGATTTCAACCATGTTTCACTGTCTCCCATTCTACCCACGTTCACCCAGTATGTCACATGCCACACTAGAGACAATAAAACACTGGATTTATTCTACGCAAACACTAAGGAGGCGTACACCTCATCACAACTCCCCCCACTCGGGAGATCGGATCACAACTTGGTTCATCTCCGGCCGGTGTACAAACCCCTAGTGCACAGACAACCTCCGGCCATGCACACTGTGGAGTTATGGTCTGAGGAGACAATGGACACCCTAAAGGGCTGTTTTGAAGCCACCGCCTGGAAGCAGCTCTGCGATCCACATGGTGAGGACATCGATGGCCTCATTCACACCTTCACGGGCTACCTCAGCTTCTGTGTGGACAAATCCGTTCCCACCAAGACCATACGGCGTCACTCAAACAACAAACCCTGGATCAACCCTGAGATAAAAACACTTCTGAGAGAGAAGAAGAGGATCTTCAGGTCAGGGAACAGGGAGATGCTGAAGTCCGTACAGAGGGAGCTGAGGAGAAAGATCAGAGAAGGCAAGGACAGCTTCAGGAAGAAGATGGAGGACAAGCTGCAACAGAGCGACATCAGCGGGGTCTGGAGAAACCTCAAAACCATCTCGGGGCTCCAGAATACCTCCCCCCAGGCCACAGGGGGCAGGGAGTGGGCGAACAACCTGAATCTGTTTTTCAATAGATTTGACCAACCGCCCTCCCCCCTGACTGCACAACAACCACTGCTGCCTCTAAAGAAATCAAGTCCTGCTGCCCACTCCCCACTCCACCAACACCCCCCCACTCCCAACACACAGCCCCCCATCCTGACCCTGACCAGGACCCAGGTGAGGACGGAGCTGAGGAAGATCAAGGCGAGGAAGGCGCCGGGACCGGACGGCATCAGCGCAAAGCTCCTCAAGTCCTGTGCAGACCAGCTGTGTGGGATTGTGACGTATATCTTCAACATGAGCCTGAAACTGGGGAGGGTACCACAGCTGTGGAAAACATCTTGTGTGGTACCTGTACCAAAAACTTCCCACCCCAAAGACCTGAACAGCTACAGACCGGTGGCCTTGACGTCCCACTTGATGAAGACCCTGGAGAGACTGCTCCTTGCTCACCTCCGCCCCCTGGTGGAACCAGCGATGGATCCACTCCAGTTCGCCTACCAGCATGGCATTGGGGTGGAGGATGCGGTGATCTTCCTCCTTCACCGTTCTCTGTCCCACCTGGAGAAGCCCGGGAATATGGTGAGGATCATGTTCTTTGACTTCTCCAGTGCTTTCAACACCATCCAACCGATGATCCTGAAGGACAAGCTGCTGCGCGCAGGGGTGGACCAGCACCTGTCATCATGGATCCTGGACTACCTCACGAACCGGCCTCAGTTTGTGAGAACCCGGGACTGTGTGTCCGACACGATCATCAGTAGCACGGGGGCCCCCCAGGGAACGGTGCTGGCTCCCTTCCTGTTCACTCTTTATACTGCGGACTTCTCACACAACACAACACACTGCCATCTACAGAAGTTCTCTGATGACTCTGCGATCGTTGGCCTCATCTCCAATGGAGATGAAGCTGAGTACAGAGGGCTTATCCAGGACTTCGTGGACTGGTGCCATCGGAACTGCCTCCAGATCAACGCGAGGAAAACTAAGGAGCTGGTGGTGGACTGCCGCAGGCATGGGCAGCCCCTCACAGTACCAGTAAATATACAGGGAACAGACATCGAGATGGTGACATCCTATAAGTACCTGGGTATTCATCTGAACAATAAACTAGACTGGTCACACAATACTGATGCACTCTACAAGAAGGGACAGCGCAGGCTGTTCCTGCTGAGGAGACTCAGGTCTTTTGGTGTACAAGGGGCGCTGCTGAAGTCATTCTATGACACGGTGGTGGCATCAGCCATCACTTTTGGAGTGGTCTGCTGGGGCAGTGGCATTACTGCAGCCGATAGGAAGAGACTGAACAAACTGATTAAGAAAGCTAGCTCTGTCCTGGGGCAGCGCCTTGATCCGATGGAGGAGATAGGAGAGAGAAGGACGGTGGCTAAACTGTCATCTCTGCTGGAGTCCGAGTTCCACCCTATGCAGGACATACTGAATGCACTGAGGAGCTCATTTAGCAGCAGACTACATCATCCCAGGTGCACAACCGAGAGGTTTCGTAGGTCCTTCCTACCAACGGCTGTCAGACTGTACAACCTAAGCAGGGCTGCTCGCAGAGATAGCAAAAAGACGTAACAAACTAATAGTTTTTTGAATGCAAAAGATGCAATAGACTTACACAATGGTCCCCTCCGGCATACAACTAGGAACATACCGGTCGCTATGGAGGGTGAGAATATGTATGGGCACATAATCATACCATGTAGGATAACTAAGTAGACGGTTATGCTGTTTCATTCCATCTAGCAACAATGCTCTGCACTGTGTGTGTTTATATATTTGCATATTTATTCCATCTAGCTACAATGCTCAGCACTGGGTGTGTTTATATATTTATATATCTACATATTATTCCATCTAGCTACATTGCTCCGCACTGTGTGTGTTTATATACTTGCATATTTATTCCACCTAGCTGCAATGCTCCGTACTGTGGGTGTTTATATATTTACATATTTATTCCATCTAGCTACAATGCTCTGCACTGTGTGTTCATATATTCATATATTTATTCCATCCAGCTACAATGCTCAGCACTGGGTGTGTTTATATATTTATATATCTACATATTATTCCATCTAGCTACATTGCTCCGCACTGTGTGTGTTTATATATTTACATATTTATTCCATCCAGCTACAATGCTCTGCACTGTGTGTCTGTGTGTGTGTGTATATATATATATTTTATAGTAATACGTACATATGTTTATTAGCTGCTCTTGCTTGCTTGTTTTTTTTTCTTGCCTTCTGATTGTTGCTCTGAGTGTTGCTATCCCTGTGCTGTTGCAATCCTGGAATTTCCCCGTTGTGGGACTAATAAAGGCTTATCTTATCTTATCTTATCTTAGCGTAATCTACGGAGGGTTTTCATCACCCTGGTTATCATTTATTACATTATGTGCATACAGTGGATATAAAAAGTCTACACACCCCTGTTCAAATGCCAGGTTTTTGTGATGTAAAAAAATGAGACAAAGATAAATCATTTCAAATCTTTTTCCACCATTAATGTGACCTATAACCTGAACAACCCAGTTGAATAGCAACAAATCTTTTAACCACTTGCACTCCGGGCAATTTTCCTAAAAATGCCAAAAAATAACGTGCCCAAAGTAAATCGAAAGCTGTTCTTCAACCCTTTGCAGCATCTTCATGGGGTTGGTCTCATTTAAAAGAAAACACTTTGAATTTTTTGGCAAAAAAACCATAATCTCTCTACGTGCTCCGGCCACTGAGTTACAGTCATCTAAACATACTGAACTTGAAGAAAAAAAATTTGGACACAGTGTTTTTTTGGATACAAATGCTTGTAAATAACACACAGCTGTCCGATCCGGCTGGAAAATGCAACAGAAATGTAGAACCAAGTGTTATCCAGCTGAGATCCAAATTTGGTAACAATACCACAAAAAATGAATATTTTACACAGCTTTGTTCTCAGGCTGTTCCCAGGCGTTTTGGAACTGTGCCAAATTGTGCCAAATGGCACAGTTTGGAAAAACGTCTGTAACTTTTGAATAATTCAATGTAGAAGCTTCATTTTAGGCTCAAAGGGAAGGTCACACTTAGGGCTGTGTCTGTGTGTGTGTGTGGGGGGGGGGGGGTCGTCCCCCCCCCCCGCTATCAAGGACAGAGTTCCGCCCTCGCTACATGACAGATTACACTTGTTGCATGTTTCCACAGCAACGCTGTCACAGCGGCTCCCCCCCCCCCGCTACTGTGTGTGTGTGGGGGGGGGTTGTCCCCCTCCCCCCGCTCGCTAGGGAGGATGGACTTTAGCCATCGCTACACAACGGATTAGCCTTATGTGGTGATGTAGGACAGCAGTGCAGTCACCGCGGCTCCCCCCCCCCCCCCGCTGCAGAAGAATAGCGGGGGTGGGGGGGCGTTCACAGCCTGTACACTGCGAGCAACCCCTTGTACCGCGGCGCACGAACTTCAGACTTCGTGAACCGCACAGCTGTAATTTACTGATCGGTCAAAAGTCATTTTGGATTACAATTTTCAGGGATAGAGAATAATTTAGCTTATAACACCTTACCTCTTCACAGCGGAGTCTTGGCGAACTTGTCTCCTCATTGTCAGACGAACGCGACGCTGGTCCGCTCTGGTTCTGGTCTCGCGACTCGATCAAAACATGCATTTGTGGATGGTCTCCATGCTGCTGGGTCTGTGGGGCTCTTCCTGTGTCCTTTTTTGATCCGCTCCAGCAGTCAGTCTTCACCCAGCCTTAAAAAAAAACAGCTCACGAACTTCTCTGCTTCAATTGGCTCACTGCATTCAAAGCGTTGGGAGGCGGGTCCTCCTTCCTAGGTTTTCATTCATTGGTTCTTCAAGGTTTCAGAAACCCAATTCAAGGCTCTTATTAGTCGAATGAGAGGTCAATCAGATGAACTAATCTGTTCGCGGCTGTGTTTGCAGATTTTTTTCCCAGTGGCGCTTGGAGGCCAGCACCATCTCCATCTGCACCATCATCAGTATATCATGCGTCCGCGCGCGCACTAGTGCGCTCTTGTGCGCCCTCGTGCGTCCTAGGACGCAGAGACTTGCCCGCCCGCGGAACAACGGAGTGCAAGTGGTTAAGGGGAAAAATAAAAAAAAAACTTTCAATAACCTGGTTGCATAAATATGCACACCCTGTTATAACTGGGGATGTGGCTGTATTCAGAATTAGCCAATCACATTCAAACTCATATTAAATGGGAGTCAGCACACACCTGCCACCATTTAAAGTGCCTCTGATTAACCCCAAATAAAGTTCAGCTGTTCTAGTAGGCTTTTCCTGACATTTTTGTAGTCACATCTTACAGCACAAGCCATGGTCTGCAGAGAGCTTCCAAAGCATCAGAGGGATCTCATTGTTCAAATGTATCAGTCAGGAGAAGGGTATAAAAGAATTTCCAAAACATTAAATATACCATGTAACACAGTGAAGGCAGTCATCATCAAGTGGAGACAATATGGCACAACAGTGACATTACCAAGAACTGGACGTCCCTCCAAAATTGATGAAAAGACGAGAAGAAAACTGGTCAGGGAAGCTGCCAAGAGGCCAACAGCAGCATTGACAGAGGTGCAGGAATTTCTGGCAAGTATTGGCTGTTTAGTGCATGTGACAACAATGTCCCGTCTAGGGTGGCAAGACGGAAACCTTATCTTACAAAGAAAAACATCCAAGCCCGGCTATATTTTGCAAAAACACATTTGAAATCTCCCAAACACATATGGGAAATGTGTTATAGTCCGATGAAACCAAAGTTGAATTTTTTGGCTATAATTCCAAAAGATATATTTGGTGCAAACACAACACTGCTCATCATTGAATCTGAACAACTTGTCCTCATCTAGAGGAGGACAAGATGGCGCCTTTGTTTGGCCTGGCTACTGCTTTTCTTCGTCTGTGTTGTCTATCTCTTTTTGTCATTTTTGTTGTTTTATCAATCCTATCACTAAATGAATGTGTCTTCGCTACATTGAGATATGATTGACAGTCATACCGGATTAAGCTGTCTATGGAAAGATCATTTGACTCTTGACAGGGCTACAGACAAACTTTTCCACCCCCGTTTGTGTGTTCTCCCTCCTCACCTGCGTACCGGCTTCTCTTCACGAGCTGGCGTCCTGGTAAGCCTTGGAAGAAGTCCAGGAGACGGGGCTGCAGAGCTGGCTGTCAAGCTAAGAGGAGACAAGTCCTTCGGACTGAGGGTTTCTGGTTTGGTCACCGTGAACGCACCCGGTGTCTGCTGCTGGTTCCCATCCAAGACGTGATTACGAATGCTCCTCTGCAGCTGCTGGATTGCTTTCCCGTCTCACACTTATGTCCAGAATGCTTGTGGACGGGATCATGGTTTTGCCATCAGGGTCTCAAATTGTCCTGCCTGACCGGAGGCTGACCGGCCAGCGTAGCTGGAAGTCACGTGACCGTGTCAGGTGCTTGCTGTCAGTTTCACTCCGATCAGCTGTGAGCGCAGCTGAGTTGTCACCCATCTGGATGGCATTGCTCAGTCCTCGCTCCATTTCTAACACATCCCTCACTCTTCATGAACTTTTCTTGAGCGAGGATATGGATTTTGTGTTCCTGGTGGAAACGTGGCAGAGAGAAAATGAGTTTTTCCACCTGAAGGAGCTCTGTCCCCCTGGCTGCTCTGTTATCGGGACTCCCCGGATTGCGTGTCGTGGTGGAGGACTCGCTGTTGTATATCGGGGCAGCCACCTATGCAGACTGGTAAACTCTGAGCCCTTCTCCTTTGAGCCTCAGATAATAAAAGTCAGGACCTTTAATGCCTTGGATTGTGTTTTAATTTACCATCCTCCTAGTCCTGCATGTGTCTTTGTTATGGATTTTAAAGACTTTTTATCTTCTCTTATTAAATTGGAGAGGGTTTTAATCATTGGTGATTTTTTTTTTCCACAATATTTTTTATTGAACCTTTTTTTTTTTTTTTTTACAAACATAGCACAAACAATCAGACACTAACACAAAAGTAATTTAAAAATTAAAAAGAACAATTAAAAAAAATTGTGTAATAAAAACAACAACAACCATTAACAAACACAAGTCAACAACAATGCTCCTCTGTTTAGTCTAGGTAATCTATTACATAAGAATACACTGGGCTGCACGGTGGTGTAGTGGTTAGCACTGTGGCAGCACAGTTTACCCTCGGCCGGGGGATCGCGGGGATCGTGAGATCGTGGGTTCGATCCCTGCCCCCGGCCAACAGTGATCTGTGTGGAGTTTGCATGTTCTCCCCGTGTTGCGTGGGTTTACTCCGGGATTTCTCCAGTTTCCTCCCACACGCCAAAAACATGCAGGTTAGGGAGTTAAGGGGCGCTTGCGCACGCAGCGACCGGCAGCTGGTGGCTTGTCACCAGACTGCAAAACAAATCTACCTACGGGTACAAATAAGTAACAAAAAAAACCAAACAAATTAATTAATGAAAGGTCTCCATATATTCTCAAACACATTTTCCTTTGATTTTAGTATATATGTTATTCTTTCTAGTGGAAGGTTTGTTAACATCTGTCTTAACCACTGAGTCACATCTGGTCTATGAATCTTTTTCCACAGTAATGCAATACATTTTTTGGCATTAAGCAAACTGAGGTCTATGAATGCTCTTTCACTCTTATTATTAATGTTATGTTTTTCTGGATACAGACCCAACAAAAACAGTTTAGGGTTCAGTGTGATTTGTTTTGAAATTATTTTTTCAATTGTTACCCTCACCTCTTCCCAAAACATTCTGATTTTTCTACATTCCCATAAACGGTGAAATAGGGTTCCTTTACTTTCCATACATTTTGTGCATGTATCTGGTATGTTTTTGTTATATCTATTTAACTCCACTGGTGTAACATACATCCGCATTAACTATTTAAAATGTATCAGTTTAAGACGTACATTTATTGATTTGGTTTGAGCTCCTGCACAAGCCATTTCCCATTGTTCCTCTGAAATTTCAATTTGCAGGTCCTCTTTCCAGTAATTCAGTCTTTTCTGTGAGTTTTCACTTGAGTAGAGTGTCAGTGAGTTATAAAACTCTGAAATAATACCGTTTCTCTTACTATCTTTCATCAAAATTTTTTCCAAAAATGAATAAGTAGGTCGGGTGAGAGCATTATTTTGATTTGATCGAATAAAATTTCTAAGCTGAAGATATTTAAAAAAGTGTGTTCTATTAAGATTGAATTTAATCCTCAGTTCTTCAAAAGACATTATGTTATCTGAACATGAAAAATATAAGTCTTGAATCTTTTGAATCCCTTTTCAATTCCATATTTTAAATACAGTATCCGCTCTTCCTGGTGCAAAATATTGATTACCCCATATTGGGCTAAATTGTGACAGTAAGTGTGGTTCTCTTAAATATGTTTTGGTTTCACACCATATTTTGATCATGTGCTTTACAGTTGGATTTTTAACTTGTTTCTGAAGTTTTTTAGCCGAGTCTGAGTACAGTATATGAATAAGGAAAGAGGTAAAGGTAAATTGTATGATTCCATTTCAGTCCAGTGAGGAAGATCATTTGATGAAAAATAATATGTCATAGACCTCAGTTGTTTTGACCAGTAATACAACATAAAGTTTGGACATTTCAGACCTCCACGATCAAATGGTAACTATAGTAAGGACAAACGTAATCTAGCCTTCCTGTTGTTCCATATAAATTCCACTAACATTTTTTTAATTCTTGAGAATAGATCTGAAGGTGGTGGTAAAGGAATGTTTTGAAATAAATAAAGTATTTTTGGTAAGATATTACTTTTTAGTATATTAATTCTCCCGATCATCGACATTGGTAGTGACATCCATCTCTGAAGTAACTCATTAATATCTGTCATTAAGGCTTCATAGTTGGCACTGACGACTGATTCTAGCTTAGGCAAAATTTGAATTCCTAAATATTTAAACTGATTTACAACATTGAATTGGTTTACCTCAGGAGCTGGGTGATTTCTCTGGGTCTCATTTAGCATTAATATTGAAGATTTAGTTTTGTTTATTTTATATCCTGATATATCCCCAAAGTTCTTTATTAAATTTAACAAGGTCGGAATTGATTTTTTAAAAATTCGACATAAACAAAATTATATCATCAGCATACAGGGAGATTTTATGTTCTGTTGGTCCTACTTTAATTCCATATATTTGTAGATGTAAACGTACTGCCATCGCTAAAGGTTCAATTGCCATAGTAAACAGTAAAGGTGAAAGTGGACAGCCTTGTCGACATCCTCTATTGATTTTTATCGATTTTGAGATATTGCTGTTTGTTAGGATTTCTGCTGTAGCATTATTGTATATTATCTGGACCCATTTTATGAAATTATTTCCAAGTCCAAACCTTTGTAGGACTTCAAAAAGATAGGGCCATTCGACCCTATCAAAGGCCTTTTCGGCGTCCAATGATAGGAGAGCTGTATCCGGTGCTTCTTTATTGGAATAAATAATATTAAATAGTCTTCTTACATTATGGAAGCCTTGTCTTCCCATTATAAAGCCATTCTGATCATGGTTAATAATATTTGGTAATATTTCTTGTAGTCGTTTTGCTAAAATTTTACAGATTATTTTAAGATCAGCTTTTAATAGGCTTATTGGTCTCATATTTTCACATTTATTAGGGGGTTTACCTGGTTTTGGCAACAGTATAATTAAGGCATTATTCATGTATAGTGGTAAATTACCATTTTGAAATGCTTCTAAAACCATTTCCAAAAATGGTTTTATTAATTTAGTCTTAAATTTTTTATAGAGGTCAACTGGAAGACCATCTGGTCCTGCTCTTTTCCCTGATTTCATATTATCAATGGCTTGCCCAACTTCTTCTTCACTAATTTTAGACTCCAGTATCTCCCTGTTTTCATTTCAAATCAAATCAAATCACCCTTATTGTCATTCAACCGTACAACCAATCATGTACAGCAGAACGAGATTGTGTTTTACCTATCTACAGTGTAAATCACACACACCCCAAGTGCAGAATCAGAGGGCCGCTGCCATGCAAGGCGCTGCCACAGAGTTCCCTCCTCCATTCCATTTATTGCTGAGCACCAAGCTGGACGGCAGGAAGTTCCACTTTTATATGGTCTTCGGCATGACCCGGCCGGGATTTGAACCCCTGCCTCCCGGGTGTGGGGCGGATGCTCTACCAACTGAGCCACTACTTCCGGTATTTGGAATACACGGTATAGATAAACCACCCAAAAACCCATTTAGTTTTGTTAAGTCAGTTTCATTTTTTGTATCATATAGTTTTCCATAATGATCTCTAAAGGCACTATTAATTTCTAAAGGATCTATAACTACCTGTCCGTTACTTATAATACTGGTAATTGGTGTTTTAGATTGTAATTGTTTAATCTGCCATGCCAATAATTTTCCTGATTTTTCACCTTGTTCATAAAAAGTTTGCTTCAATCTTAGAAGACTCGAGGCAGCTCTATTTGCTGATTTTTTTTGTCATATTCAGCTCTCAGAATCAGTAATTCATTCTCTAACTGTGGGTTACTTCCTGCATACACCTTTTCTTGAAGAATTTTTATTTTACGTTCCAATTGGACTCTCTCTTCTCGGGTCTTCTTAGATTTTGAACCTGTATAACTAATAATATGCCCCCTAATAAAAGCTTTGAAAGCCTCCCACTTTATACATGCCGTTGTTTGTGTAGTATTGATATCAAAGAACTCATCTATCTGTTTTTCTATGTACTTAACAAATTCCTCATCCTGAAGCCATTTATGGTGAAAATGCCACCTACCTGGATCCTTTGTCAATTTCTTATCTACATATATTAGACAGCAGGGTGCATGATCAGAGATCACAGTGTTATCATAAGGCCCTTTTCCACTAGCCCCGCTCAGCCCCGATTTGAAAACCCGGCTCTACTCACTTCGGTTCGGTTCGGCCTCAGTTGCTTTTCAACTACTGCTGGCGCACCTGCTGTGGGTGGGATTTGTTGAACAGCAGGCGGCGCCACACCCTCGTGACGTGAAACACACGCGACTGAATCCTCCACAACAAACATGGCTGATGACGAGGAGAGAAGGAAGGAGGAATGACTGTGACATGAAACTGGTTAAATCTATGGTGCTGACTTGTGCTCTGCACAATCTGTGTGAGAGTCATGGAGAAGACGTTTGACACTACATTGGATGATGCAGTAGATGAACCAGTGGTGGCAGCGGCACAGAGAGCAGAGGAGCAGGGTGGTGATATTGTAGCGAACTCAATATAAGCACCCTACTTGGCTTGACAAGTTGGTTGACCCTATTGGCGACACAGGTAGAGTGTGGGACTCCGGAGCAGAAGGCGTGAGTTCAAACCTCCTGGTGGGACGTCGCCATGTCAAGCTGCACGTTACAATATAACACGAGATGCTGTGATGCAATACTTGTCTATTTTGTCCACATTTATGTGCATACATATTTCAAAAATGTTTTTTGTAAATAAAATGTTGTGCATGGTCCATCTACCTGTCCTCTTGTTCATAACGCTTATCTGTTAAGAAGGTGCGAAGCCATCAGCCTAATGATGAGTCCACACTTCTGTTGTGATAATTGCTCACGCTGAGCGCTCTGACAGCCCCGTACGCTGTGGGGGTCACACACGACGTGTTCCTCCCCACACTCTCAATTTTTTTCCCCGTATATTTTTCTCTTTGGCACACAGAAATGGCAATACGCCCATATTTGCTAAAATTGCATTTTCCCCGTATTAAAATACGGCGAAACTGTATCACTTGACAGGTATGTAATTACATGCAGAGACACCGCACAGGCCATCTTCATAAAAATCCAGCTCGACAAGCCACTTTTGCTTAGGTGGAAATGCAAATTGAACTATAAATCATGTGCTGATACATGTCATATTTTCCCATGTAAAGGTCTCCCACTTTTACGTACAAATTGATTTTTAATTTTTGGGAAAAGGGAATATAAATTTTGCACTTGTTGGTAACAACAGTTGTGTGCAACAAAAACACAGTTGTATATCCTTGTCCGATTTGTCTACTGTTATTAGTGCCAAATTTTTGCTAGATTCCTTCTTAATTTATTAAATTTGGACCGGTGATGCAACATTCAACTTACACGTACTTACCTTTATCAGTGTCTACAAGTTCAAGCATACCTGTACAACTGCTTATAACCTAAAAAATGTACTCGTTCAAGAGAAATGGATTCCGCATTGCAAATTTGTTTAAAATAAAAAAAAAATCTACCAAGACACTACGTTTCGTTGTGTTGTTAAAAATTAAATTACCATTAGAAGGCTATACACCTGACCTGATGAACAGCAGCATGTGGAGTGAACAGAGAATGGAATGTGTATGTAATTATTGGCTTTTCTCATACGGTGTCATAACAGATAAACCAGACTTTTGATGCAAACAATACAATTTTATTCCCGAAGCAAAATTTACAAACAAAAAAACAGACTGGGCGATGACATCTCTGCGAGCTCTTCCCTTCGTAACGCAGCGTCCTGTTCCAGGGCTTCACGCGCATCTGCCCGCACATCTGCGGCCACCTGTCGCAAATGCTGCATGTACTCCTGATTCTTGCCGCTGGTCATGTTGCCGTTCCAAGAGCCGCATCTCTTCGTCATGCATGTTGACCATCGCTAATGTAAGGTCAGCGATGGGAGTTGTCTGTTTTCGTCTTGCCTAGATGGAAAGACAGAAAGGCATGGTCGTTAAAGCTGGATCACTACATATATTATGGAATTACACAGGTGAAAGTCTGTGGTGGAATGTCACTATTATATTATGCTTCATTGCTGTATATAAGCTGAACTGTCATGTTGCTGCCCCTCAGTAGAGCAGATTTTGCAACACGCAGTGTGCTGTCTTCGGCTGCAGCCCCCCTGCAAAACTAAAAAGGATTAAGATTAAGAATATGGATGGATGGATGGGTAATGTTTAAACTAGTTGCTTGTAGTGTGGCCGCAGAAATCTGAATGGGTTAATACGGTCAGCTGACGCGAAGCATTTCAATGAAGCATGTTGATTTCAATGGCAGTTCATGAGCTTTAGTTGTTTTTATAAAACAGGAGTTACAACAGCACTTCAATCACCACACCTAAAAATGGTTGTGGAACACCGATAAGTGAAGACCAAAGAATAACCTTTTTGTACATTTAAAAAGACATTTTCAATTAATTAATATGCAGCTACAGGAAATTGCATTAATCAATTTGGTACATAACTTGTTAGGCTCCAGCCCCCCCGCGACCTGTAAAAGATTAAGCGGTAGAAGATGGATGGATGGATGGATTTTCGACCCTGGTTTCCGCTGCTGGACCCGTTTCAACCAAAAAAAAAATCGTGGTTATTGTGCCTTACCGGCACTTGAACGTGATCCAGATGGAGCTGGTGATGTGGAGCTGATCCAGCTGGCGCTCAGCCAGACGCACACGCAGACGCAGCGCCAGGAGAGTCCGCTGTGTCAGTCATCTCCACTGAGGTGGACCCCTGTGATATGAAATGCGATTCTAGAAAAAAAATGCACGCAATTTAAAACTTAACACCAAAGTGCAACATGTACACAACACTCTCAAGTTTTTAACCGGAATACAATAAGCGTAATTCAGCGTTTTGTTCGCGCTAATACTTAACACAAAGCAAGCGTGAATCTGCAGTTGGCTGCAAAACAATACGCAAGCCTCAGTAACAACCATTACCCACAATCTAACAACCTTCCTATTTCTTAAAAACGGTGAGCTTGGCACAGAAAGGATCAAGTGGCGAACAGATGCGCAATATCAAATAAACACTCACCATCCACGGTTTCCAAGGGCCGTGACCGTGACTGTGACTGTGACAGTGACCGTGTGGAGCCCAATGTCTCTCAGCGAACCACTTCCACTCCTTCCATCGGCTGAACTTCGAGCAATGTGGTCCTTCACTGCTCGGTAATCGCTTTTCAGCTTTTTCAGCTTCTCCCGACACTGTTTGGCAGTACGGATGTGCCCTTGGGAAGCCATCTGCTCGGACACCTGCATTTCAAGTAGATCCGTCCAACTCACGCTGGATGCGATCGTCGCCTAATATAGAAAGAAAATTGCGCACCTCCTAATATATAATATTAGGAGTATATTATTATATAAGTATATTATACAGTATATTAATATAATATACCGTATTAAAGGGGCGCACTGTGTTCATTGCTGAACAATTACAAATGGCGGTGGTGGAGTAAATTCAGCAGAAAAAGTCGCTTTCATGACGTTACAACCTGACCAATCAGCGGCGACCAGTCTCTTAAAGTCATATCACAGCCCTACTCAGCCCGGTTAGACCCTGCCCTGGATCAGGTACGAAAAAAGTAGTAGTAGTAGTAGTAGATTAGTTTATTTGACAGGGACAGTGCAATAAACATAGACAATTAATCAAAGACAATCAATCTGATGTGTTGCACATAGAGTGTATAGCTATTAGCTAATTTGCAACTCTTGTCCCTGGATGGGCTTTAGAAAAAAGAATCAAGATAAAAATATACACAATAACCACATACATCAATGCAGAAAAATTATAAATACACAATTATAAATATTATAAATATTATAAATACACAAATATAACAGCCTGACTCACCTTTAACATAAATATTATAAATACACAAATATAACAGCCTGACTCACATTTAACACATATAACATAACTCACATTTGCCTATTTCAGGCCTTCCTCCCTCCGTCACTCACTATAAACAAACACATTTATTCCTTCCCTTCATTCACTCTCACTTTGCAGACAAATAATTCATACATGAGTACATTCTTGTTTATTTTTCAGCCAGTTTTTAACATTTTTAGTGAATGTTTTAAAGTCCGTTATTATTTTAATTTCATTTGGCATTGTGTTCCAGATGTGACTGCCCTTTATAGAGAAAGCTGTTTGTCCAAATGTGGTTCTGCGGTGGAATATTTTACAGTTATTGTTAACAGAACTCCTGGTGGCTCTGCTGCTGTCCTGTCTTTGGACGAAACCAGCAAGTGGCTCGGGTGCTGATTTATGGAAACATTTGAACGTTAATTTCAGAAGACAGAGGTCAATGAAGCTCTCAAAACTCAATAGGTTGTATTTTTTTAAAACATTACAGTGATGCCACCTAATGGGCTTTTTGTCCAAGATTTTTAGGGTTTGATTATATAATGAACCTATATGTCTTATTGTGGAAGGGGCTGCTTGAGCCCAGACTGTCAAACAGTATGATATATGAGAAAAAACCATAGAATGCATATACAGTGCAGCTGCTTCGTAAGGTATGTAATATCTAATTAATTTAAAGCAGTTCAGATTTTTTTTTACTGTTTTTGAAATTTTCTTTATATGAAGATTAAATTTGAGTTGAGGATCTAGTACAATGCCAAGGTATTTGAATTCTGTAGCTAAACTGATGTCATGATCATGTATATTAACTTTAAAATGTTGCAGGTTACATTTTTTGATTGAAAAGCACATTGAGACTGTTTTCTGAAGGTTCAGCAATAGATGGTTCTTGAGGAGCCACTCTTGGACATCAACCATACTTGTAGACAGTACATCTGCAGCCTGTGCTGGAGTCTTGGCAGCTGTGTAAATAACTGCATCATCTGCATAAAGTTGGCATGTTGCAGCTGAGCAGTGTAACGGCAAGTCATTAATAAAAATGCTGAAAAGTAAAGGACCAAGAATGGACCCTTGTGGGATACCCATGCGGTTGTTTAAAAATGAGGATTTATCCTGGTGAACTTTTACACACTGTTCTCTATTCTGGAGATAAGATGCAAACCATTCTAATGTATTTGGGGAGAAGTTAAAAGATACCATTTTGGATAAAAGCAAACTGTGGTTTACAGTATCGAAAGCCTTTTTGAGATCTAGAAAAACAGCTCCTACCACATTACCCCTGTCCAAGGACTGTTTGACGTTTTCAATAAGGCAACAATTTGCTGTTTCTGTTGAGTATCCTGGTCTAAAACCAAATTGATGTGGATGAAGAAGTTGACTGTCTTGTAAGTAGTCTATCAGCTGTGTAGCTACAACTTTTTCAAGAACCTTAGATAGGACTGGTAAGATAGAGATTGGGCGGTAATTGCATATATCGTCTTTACTGCCTGATTTATGAACTGGTATGACGACAGCTTTTTTCCAGCCAGATGGAAATGTACTAGACCTAATGGAGAGATTAATGAGATGAGTCAGTGGTTTGATTAATATTTTGCTGTGCATTTTGATTAAGGAGGTGCTCATATTGTAGATATCACTAGTTTTTGAGTTTGACAGTGTTTTAACAATACCAGCAATTAACTTCTCATTTACCTCATCGATGTGAAAAGTATCTGTTGGGAGTATGGAATTTGTGTTGTTGAGCACATTTGGCAGCACAAAAATTTTTGTTAAGTCTTCCACAGAGCCCACAAAGTGTGAATTAAATTCATTTGCCAAAGTAGCCTTGTCACTGACGGTCTTGCCATTGATTCTAAGTTCCTTTACCCCCTTCTGATCGTTTTTTTTATTAGTTAAGTTATTTAAATGCCTCCATAGGGAACTGTTGTTACCCTTTGCATGATCTATCAGTTTATTGTAATAAGATATTTTTGATTTTCGCAGCTCATGTACCACTTTATTTCTTAAACTTTTGTACACAAGGTGATCATTTTGTAGTTTGGAGGTTAGTGATGTTTTCAGTGCATAGTCTCGCCTCTTCATAAGTTTTCTTATTTCATTATTTAACCATGGTAGGCTAATCTTCTGTTGTCTACTTTTAATTTGCTTTGAAAATTTTTCTATAGACTTTGTGATTGTTGCAGTTATAAAATTACAACAATCATCTACTTCACATGTTGCCATGAGCTGCTCCCAATTTTGATTCTCTAAGTAATGTTCAAACTCCTCATTTTTTGATTTGGGGATAATAAAATTTGATTTGTCAATATCGACTCCCCCAAAATACTGTAGTCGCTTTTTAGTAAGTTTCCTGACAGCAAGAACCATGTTATGATCTGCGAGACCAGTTACAAGATTATAGGTTCTGGTTATTCGTTCTGGTTTATTAGTAAATACCATGTCAATAAGTGTTCTGGATTGTTTGGTTATCCTGGTGGGTCCTTTGATGATTTGCTGGTAATTAAATTTAGTCATGAGGCTTTTCAGTTTTTGTTTGTCTTTTTTATCAGACCAGTTGATATTAAAGTCACCATGAATTATTGTTTCTCTGTTCTTCTCAAGTTGTTTAACCAGATCACTTAATTCATTATAAAAGGAAGAGTTGTGTGACGGTGGGTTGTACACTACTGCAATGTTGAAATTCATTACCGGAGAGAGACATACATTAACAGCTAAACATTCAAGTGAAGTATTCAAATCAACCAGTTGACATTTATATTTCTCTTTGATGTAAATTAAAACACCTCCTCCCCTCCCTACCTGCCTGTCTTTTCTAAAACACTGGTAGCCCACAATATCGATCATATTAGTGTCTATGTTACTGTGTAGCCAGCTTTCTGAGAGACAAAGGTAGTCCAGATTTGAGTCCAACAGCAACACCGAAATCTCATCTCTTTTGGGGATTATGCTCCGTATGTTTAAATGACCGCCGAGGATCCCCTTTGGTTTAGCCTTGGTACCCGCTAACCGGTGCTGGGGCTAGTAGAAAAGCGCCTAAAGTGGGCTGAGTGGTGTGGTGTAGGGCCAAGTGAGGCTAGTTGAAAAGGGCCTATAGAAACAGTTTTGAATCTTGGACCTTAATTCTGTAGAGATCAAAAAGTAGTCAATACGTGAAAATGTCTTATAGGTATTAGAATAACAAGAATAGGCTTTGACTTGTGGTTTCATTTCTCTCCATATATCTAGCAATCTCAATTCTTTCATAAAATGATTAATGGTCATCCTACATCCATTGTGCGTACAGTCCAGTCCTGTTGATCTATCTATACTGGGATTCAATGTACAATAATCCCCTGCTATTATATGTTGCCCTGTAAGTGATGATAAAGTGAGGAATAAATTAACAAAGAAGTTTTGATCATCAATATTGGGGCCGTATAAGTTCACCAGATTTATATTTTCTAATAACAAACATCCTTGGATGATTAGATATCTTCCAAATTTGTCTCCTATTACATTTTTCACTTGAAATGGGACTGTTTTGTGTATGAGAGTCATAACTTCCCTGGCTCGGGATGAAAATGATGAGGTGAACACATTACCTCGCCATCTTCTCCTAATTCTTTTTACATCCTCCTCTATTAATGAGTTTCTTGTAAAAATACAATTTTTGAATCTGTCTTTTATTTTATTCATAACTTGTTTAAGTTTTTTAAGATTTTGTAGACCTCTGCAATTCCATGAAGTTAAATTGAGATTAACGCTTTGATCTATGATCAGTAAAGAGTTTGAGATTACCTTGCAATATGAACATACTCTTACAGAGAAGCAAAAACATGGATGATGGAACATTCATCCTACAAATCAAACAAAAACAAATTCCCTTTCCCCACATTCGTGGTAATCCCCCCAAAATCAAAAAAATTCTGTCTCCCGTTATAGCTAGTGATTGTTCACACCTGCGAGGATCAGTCAAACCACTCTTTCTCCTCTCAATCACCCTGACTCTACTTCTATTCTTATAACATTATGACATTAACTCTCTTCTGTAGTTTTTTTCAGCATAACTTCAAAGTTTTATAGCAATGTTGTACATCATAGCTTTTTTTTTTTTTTAAATACAGTCTGTATTTTGTAGACTTATTATATGTTTCAGATCAATCAGATGTCTGTACATATGCTTAAATGTTCTACCTTTGTCATGTTCATGCTTAGCTCCCACCAGTCTCCTTTTGGATTTGCTTGATGAGCTCCTGCGCCTCTTGAGGGGTCTTGAAGGTGTGGGTTCTCCCTTTATATGTGACCAGCAGTCTTGCCGGATGAATCACTCCGTGACGAATCCCGAGGTTGTGCAGCTCTTTGCGGGCGGGGTCGAACTGCCTCCTTAACTGTTGTATTCCTGTGGCGAAGTCTGGGTAGAAACGCACCTGTTGATCCTGGTATTTAATTTCCCCTTTAGCTCGCACTGCATTGGTGACCATCATCTTGTCTCTGTAGTTGAGGAACTTCATAATCAGCGTCCTCGGTGGTGTCTTATTATCTCTCGGTGGGCCGATTCGGTGAGCGCTCTCTAAAACGATCGATGACTGCAGATCCGCGTTGTTCAGCGCTTCTGGAATCCACTTTTCCAAAAAGGAACATGGGTCCCGCCCTTCTGCTCCCTCCGGGAGGCCCACCAGCCTCAAATTATTCCGTCGCGAGTGGGATTCCAAGTCCGGGACGTTATCTTCCAGACGTTTCCATTTTAATTCCAGTGTTTGCAGATTAGTTTGTAGGCTGGTGACGTCATCTTCAGCGCTTGAAATTCGGAGCTCCGCCTGCGATACTTGCTCCAAACAGTCGCTTATTTCCTTTCTCATTCCTTCTATCGCTGCTATAATCCCATCAAATTTAGACGAAAAGTCTGTTCTCATGGAGTTGATGGCAGTGAGCACTGCATTTGTCCCCTCTTCAGCAGTTCCCGCTCCGCTGGTGGTTATAACATTAACAAACTAGAAAACAGTCAGAGAGCGCAGACCTCCGCCAAGCGCCACAGTTCCCCCCCCATACAGTGTTTGTGTGTACGTTTTCAGATTCCTTGACCATGAAAACATATGACTAGCAATTGGATTCACAATGATAGGATTAGTGGTTCAGTAGTTATTGATGAAAATGGGATTTTCCGTAATGGCGGTTTAGCGCCACAGTTCCCCCCCTACAGTGTTTGTGTGTACGTTTTCAGATTCCTTGACCATGAAAACATATGACAAGCAATTGGATTGACAATGATAGGATTAGTGGTTCAGTAGTTATTCACGAAAATGGCATTTTGCGTAATGGCGGTTTTCTTGTGGACGGTGATCCAGATCACCGCCAAAATCTAATCATCTGTAGGATACCCCATTTCTGACAATCTGTGAAAATTTCATGAAAATCCGTCCATAACTTTTTGAGTTATCTTGCTAACAAACAGGCAGACAGACAGACAGACAAACAAACACACAGACAAACAGACAGACAAACCAACGCCGATGATCACATAACCTCCCCCTTTGGCGGAGGTAATGAAATGGATACTCTTGGCTACCTCGGTGAAAGAGGGAGGAGATGAGGAGCAGCAGGATTGAGGCAGACGGGGTGCCACGCTGTGAACTGAGAGCAGCCACATTCAGATTGCCCCCCCCCCCCATGGTTGCCACCCGTCCTGTAAAATACAGTATAGTCCTGTTTTTTACACTAAAATAATGCATCCTGTATTGAATCAATACAGGACGCCATTTGTCCTGTATTAACTAGGTGCTTTTAACGCAGCATCATTTCATCCGCATGGTCATGTTGCCAGACTACTCAGTAGTAGTTGGTTGATTTGTTTACTTTTACACATCACACGTGAAGTCATTGCCCAACAGTAATTGGGCGAGATAGTTGGGTGGGCTTCGCAACAGCCACAGCGGCTTGCCAGCTTTGCTTTCCAGCAAAGCATTGGAACACTATTACTATCTCAAAAGTTATTCCAGTTTATAGTTATTTTCCTTCTTAGGATAGAATAGGCTTTATTGTCATTGTATAGTTGTACAGCACAACTTCTCCCAGAGCTTGCAGTGTATCTCCTCTTGCAGCTTTGACAAAACCCCCAGAAAATATATATCAAAACATGCTGCTCAATGAGATTATTGCTTGTATTTTTATTTTAGATTTTTCACTCTGTGTCTGAAAAATTAATGAAAAACTGGAAAATTTTTCCCATTGAAAATGAATGGAGTTCTCAAAAAACCAAGAATTCAGAGACTTATATTTCAGCCATGTTTTGTCCTACAATCTTGATTTTTATTTCAAAACTACTACAGCTTCGTTGTCGAAAGGCCAGGTACAGGAAATCTTTCCTGCCACATGCAATTTCACTTTACAATAACTCACTATGATGTTGTATTCTGGTCATAGCTATGCTGCCACACTGCACCTTACAGACTAACTGGTACCTCACATTTCACTCTGCTCCTGATAGTCCTTCTTTGTGCAATGGGATGATTCATGTGTTTATACGGGTCATCATCATATATTAAGCTATGATGTATATAGGTTCTATAGTCGTGTTAGTTTCTTTTTTACTTTCCATGGGTAATCCCTTTGTCTGTCGTGTGTGTTTCTGTTGTTTGGCTGTCAACTGTCATGCTGCTGTTACACTGTAATTTCCCAGTTTGGGATCAATAAAGTACATCTATCTATCTAAAACATAGAAAACTTTCTTTCAAACTGTGTCACCAGTGTTTTTCTAAGTTGCCAGATTTTTCATGTGCCCACATTTCTGACCTGATTTTTCACCAAAATCTCAATCTTGTCAGTGAGTGATGTCATACAGTGTCTCACAAAAGTGAGTACACCCCTCACATTTTTGTAAATATTTTATCTTTTCATGGGACAACACTGAAGATATAACACTTCGATACAATGTAAAGTAGTCGGTGTACAGCTTGTATAACCGTGTGAATTTGCTGTCCCCTCAAAATAACTCAACACACAGATTAATGTGTAAACTGCTGGCAACAAAAGTGAGTACACCCCTAGTGAAAATGTCCAAATTGTGCCCAAAGTGTCAATATTTTGTGTGGCCACAATTATTTTCCAGCACTGCCTTAACTCTCTTGGGCATGGAGTTCACTAGAGCTTCACAGGTTGCCACTGGAATCCTCCTCCACTCCTCCAAGATGACATCATGGTGTTGGAGGCCTTGCACTCCTCCACCTTCTGTTTGAGGATGCCCCACAGATGCTCAGTAGGGTTTAGGTCTGGAGACATGCTTGGCCAGTCCATCACCTTTACCCTCAGTTTCTTTAGCAAGGCAGTGGTCATATTGGAGGTGTGTTTGGGGTGGTTATCATGTTGGAATACTGCCCTGTGGCCCAGTTTTCGATCATGCTCTGCTTCAGTATGCCACAGTACATGTTGACATTCATGGTTCCCTTAATGAACTGTAGCTCCCCAGTGCTGGCAGCACTCATGCAGCCCCAAACCATGACACTCCCACCACCACGCTTGACTGTAGGCAAGACACACTTGTCTTTGTACTCCTCACCTGGTTGCCACCACACACGCATGACACCATCTGAACCAAATAAGTTTATCTCGGTCTCATTAGCCCACAGGACGTGGTTCCAGTAATCCATGTCCTTAGTCTGCTTGTCTTCAACAAACTGTTTACAGGCTTTCTTGTGCATCATCTTTAAAAGAGTCTTCCTTCTGGGATGACAGTCATGCAGACCAATTTGATGCAGTGTGCGACATATGGTCCAAGCACTGACAGGCTGATCCCCCCACCCCTTCAACCTCTGCAGCAGTATTGGCAGCACTCATATGTCTATTTTCAAAAGACAACCTCTGGATATGATGCTGAGCATGTGCACTCAACTTCTTTGGTTGACCATGGCGAGGCCTGTTCTGAGTGGAACCTGTCCTATTAAACCGCTGTATGGTCTTGGCCACTCTGCTGCAGCTCAGTTTCAAGGTGTTGGCAATCTTCTTATAGCCTAGGCCATCTTTGTGTAGAGCGACAATTCGTTTTTTCAGATCCTCAGAGAATTCTTTGCCATGAGGTGCAATGTTGAATTTCCAGTGACCAGTATGAGAGTGTGAGAGCGATGACACCAAATTTAACACACCTGCTCCCCATTCACACCTGAGACCTTGTAACACTGAGTCACATGACACCAGGGATGGAAAATGGCTAATTGGGCATAATTTGGACATTTTCACCCGGGGTGTACTCACTTTTTTTGCCAGCAGGTTAGACATTAATGGTTGTGTGTTGAGTTATTTTGAGGGGACTGCAAATTTACACTGTTATACAAGCTGTACACTGACTACTTTATATTGTATCAGTGTCATATATTCAGTGTTGTCCCATGAAAAGATATAATATTTACAAAAATGTGAGGGGTGTACTCACTTCTATTGCCAGTGGTTTAGACATTAATGGCTGTGTTTTGAGTTATTTTGAGGGGACAGCAAATTTACACTGTTATACAAGCTGTACACTGACTATTTTACATTGTATCAGTGTCATATCTTCAGTGTTGTTCCATGAAAAGATATAATAAAATATTTACAAAAATGTGAGGGGTGTACTCACTTTTGTGAGATACTGTACCTCAGAGTGAGAGGTGTTAACAAAATTACAAGATTTTTTTTCAAAACAAATTCTCATCCTGAAGACATTTTTTACTTTACGGACTTCATTTTTTCTACAAATGTAGTCACACATGTCCTCTCACTCACAAACTTGTCCTCTAAGCGAGAAGTTGTCTATTTTTTCTCCAGAAGCCTGGAAGTGACAAAAAAAATTGCAAATTCAACTATACTTCAGTATTAGCTGGACGAGTTAAGCTTAGAAAATATCCTCTGTTTTTAACTTGCCAGTGTGACCATAAGTTTGTATTTAGGGACACAAAATTTACACAGCTGCGTAGCCGAAAGCCCCACGATTCTGTTGATGCCAAAATTATATCTGTCAGTCTTACGGTTTGTGTTTTATTGACGTCTGTTCAACGGATGCTCGCCAATATACTGTATTTTAATATGGAGCTGAGTAACCCAGTCTCAAAAACCTGTTTGTCACCTGTCAGTTACTATCAATGAAAAGCTCAGTGGGTAAGATGCCAATCTATAGAACAGGATTCAAATCCTGGTTTGAATCCAAGTCAGGGCAATAATGATATTTAGGATTAATATTGTATTTAGCATTTTTAAGTCAAGTTTCTTCAACTATGAGTGATATTGGCTTAATTGTAACATTTTTCATACTTTAAGCTATGTTAGCTTGTAAGCTAGCATTTTTTAAGGTTTAAGCTTAAGTTTTTACCAGTCTGCAGATATTCAGTTTAACAAACAGTCCTGTGAATCTCTCAAGCTTAAAGAGTTTTAACATTTAAAGAATCCTAATCTGATTGGATACTCCTTGTCATCTTTCACATCTAATATGTTTGCTGTACTTGAATCTGTCATCAGTTAACTATTAAATCAACTCTGGAATCCTTCTGACTGTTGATTGCCAAGTCACGAATTAACATTGAAGCAGATCAAACGGCTTTATTTTAGACATGGGCAATGGGCAACCCTGCTGTCACGCTAGAGCAGCTCAGTCCATTCATTTTAGTAACGAGTAGCTTTAATAGGATTTACTGTTGGGGAAAGTGTTGCACTGTGATCTTCGTCTTCTGTTTGGCTGCAGCATGTGATTGTTTGAGAAGATTCTCATCTGGTCAGATGTTTCTCTATTCCAATTAATATCCAGGAAATTATGTCAAACTGTCCCCAATTTAATCCACTTAAAATAAATCGTTGTCTCCTGAGTAGATCAGCCATGTGTTGCATGAAAAGTGGAATTTAAAAATAAAAAAAAAACAAACAGTGGATGTTTCTGAGAGAAGTTGTCTGCTGAGAAGCTTCAGGAGGATGAAAGAAGTGATGCCTTGTCTATTCTCATAATTATGACTTCATCTCTCACACTTACATACAGGTTATGCCGAGGCCCAGTTCCGACAGTACCAGAGGCTTACCAGACAAATCCGACCAGACATGGAAAGCTACGAGAAGCAAAGAGAGGAGAGGTGAGTGGACATACGGAGTCTGTAGGTGCAGCTGTTTTAGATGATGTTACGTTATTATTTTACCAAAAGAGGATGGATAACCTTCTGTTGATGCTCCTCTAAGTGTGTTGTATTTACCTCAGTGCATAAAGAGTTGTATTAGCAGCATCTCATCCACCTCGTTAACATCAACAAGTTTAATTTTCCTTAGAGTGACACTTAGTTCAGCAGTATTACATGATATTCAATCATAGGCCCGACACAAAATGGACCTAAAGTCATGTTTTATGATTGTCTGTTGGGATTCAAGACCACAGATGTCTAGTGGTGCAACTACATTTTACAGAGAAGAGCTCTAAAAATTACGGTCAGGCCATAGCTGCACTTGCAGCTTTGGGTGTGTTGTGAGCACCTACTGTAGTTGTTCCCTATGAAGTCGACTGCATAAGGTACTCAGTATGTTAAGTGAGATTCCAAACAATAGGGAGCAAACTGGGTTCAGTTCTGGCTCTGTTTTTAAAATGGTTTAAATCATACCTTACTAACAGAATTCTTTGCAAGTATGGAGGATCACTCATCAAAAAACTATAAAATTACTTGTGGTGTCCCTCCGGGTTCATTTTTAGGTCCAATACTTTTTATTAATCTTTATACTGTATGTTGATACTAGGGCGGCACGGTGGTGCAGTGGTTAGCACTGTTGCCTTACAGCTAGAAGGTTCATGGTTCGAATCCCCAGGCTGGCAGGGGTTGGAACCTTTCTGTGTGGAGTTTGCATGTTCTCCCTGTGCTGCGTGGGTTTACTCCGGGGGCTCCGGTTTCCTCCCACAATCCAAAGACATGCATGTTAGGTTAATTGGCTGTTCTAAATTGTCCCTAGATATGTTTCCTATAGGCCCTTAGAATAGAGGGTTAGTACTAGTGAAAGCGCTTTGAGTGGTCTTTATGACTAGAAAAAGCGCTATATAAGTGCAGGTTAGTTAGTAGTTAGTTAGTTAGTAATGCTATCAGGAGGCGTGGCATTCATTTCCATAGTTATGCTGATGACACCCAGCTTTACTTGGCCATTTCTCCTGACGTCCCTGAACCAGTTGATTCTCTTTTAAACTGTATTATGCACATCGATCAATGGATGACAGAATTTTTTTACAGCTTAATTAGGACAAAAACAGAGGTTGTAGTAATTGGTACTGCTCAGAGAGAGAAAAGGTGGTCACCATTAGAAACACTCGCATTTAAATCCCTCCAGTATAGTTAAAAATCTAGGCGTTAAATGTGAGCTCCAATGCTTAGTGGAAAACTTCCTCTTTTCAAAGGAGAGGGTGTACCAGACTGTCTAGGAGGCAGGTCTGGATCAAGTCTGTTAAAGGTACACACTATGTAAAATTTTAGATTATCTTTTATCAAAAATTAAGGTAATCATGTATAAACATGTTTTTAATAGTGTGTAGTCTTTAAAAAAAAAAAAAAAAGCTGTTTGATTTTTGTTACCTTAGAATAAGTTACCTGAGTTACCTTTGTTACCTTAGAATAATCTACATGGAGCTGAACCCATGGCGTTATGGAGGCCGCCATCTTGTACCGCCATGTTTCTACAGTAGCTCCAAAGGGGCAAACATACAGCTGGCTATAGAAGAAACCGTTTGTTTTAATGACGAACTGGCCTTTAGAATTTGGTGACACTGTAGCGTTAGTTGACCATTGGCTGACATAAAACAGGATACGAAGAAAAAACACATGGAAGAGGAGCGCTTATAATAGAAACATTTTTGTTGGAGTTGGACTTTCTTGGGTTGCACTTATAAAAATGGCGGATCAGACTTATTTCTTGTCAAGAAGAGAAAAACGAGTGTGAATCGTCTTCATCAAAGAAAAATAAAACATGATGAGAGGACAAGATGTGGGAACAGGCAAAGACAGAAGGCTGGTGTAAACATCGGTGTTGCCTTTACCTGATGGAAATGGTTGAGGGACTAAAGTTTTAAAAATGACGCAGAAGTCACCTGCTTTCTCCTGGACAGGAAAAGTACCCTACCAAAATTAATGCAAATTGTAGCATATCTTTTCACCAGTAAAGAAACTTTTAGTGTCCTAAAACGTCATTTTGTTGATCACGACGGTTGTAGTTTTACAACATCACTGCATAAATGGTACCCGTGTTGTAACATTTTAATTTAAGATGTAAATACGAGAAATAACAATTGATTCAACAAAGAACATCTGTTTAGTTAACCGAAATCAAGACATAAGTTGAAAAAAACATTGATTTAAAATACACGTTTAGAAGTTGTTTTTGAAAACGCAGCCAAACTATACTGTTATGTTATCTGCAAACGGAGAAAAAAATTGTATCCTGCCAGCCTTATATCATCATGAAATAATTCCTAACGGTTACTTTGCTAATTACCTTGTATTTGTAGAGAAAAGAGTTAGCTAACGTTTACAGTAACACTGCTCAACTGCTGAACATTTGACTGGCATTGTCTGATAGTTTTGCACATTACATTTCCTAGATTTCTCTCTTACCACTTGACATATCGGTAGAGTCGCTAGGAGACATCGTCTTGGCAAATACGTGTTTGGCAATTGCAAAAATTTTGACACCTGGTGGCCTCCGTGGAGAGTCACTTGTGTTCTGAATGGGGAGGGGTGGGGAATAGATTTTTAGTTTGTTGCAGTATGGAACCTCACCACTAGAAGCCGCCAGTTTTTTTACATAGTGCACCTTTAAGAATGATGTCATAACCTCAAAGAAAAGAAAAACAAATCCAAACACTGTGTTTCAAACAGTTGTAGTTGAACTCATGTGCTGGTGGTCTTTGGGATGTTGGTATTTTAGACCTAATAATGGAACAAAAATCTTACATAATGCACTGAAATTAAAGGCACATACTCAAAAGCATAATGGGGGCTGTTAAAGGTGCAAATCTTTCAGCCTTGCTGTAAAATGTTACACTATGAACAAAAAGTCTTTTTTTGTGTGTCTCCTTGTAAATGCCACATATTTCAATATTCATCTACCCACAGGGAAACCATTGCATCCTGAGTTGGGGGTGTAAATTGAGAAGAAAATACAGCCCCCTCCCTCCACAATAAATATTCCAGTTACAAAGGTAGATGGTACAACAAGCCTTGAATTAGGATATGGAGCAGCATGCATAAATCTGTCAGCATGCCATCCATCCATCTTCTACCGCTTTTCCGGAGGTCCGGGTCGCAGAGGCAGCAGTTCAAGCAGAGAAGCCCAGAGTTCCCTCTCCCCAGCCCCCTGCTCCAGCTCTTCAGAGAGGATACCAAGGCGTTCCCAGACCAGCTGGGAGACATAGTCTCTCCACCGAGTCCTGGGTCTGCCCCTGGGTCTCCTCCCAGTGGGACGTGCCCGAAACACCTCAAGTGGGAGGCATCCTAATCAGATGCCCAAACCACCTCAGCTGACTCCTTTCAATGTGGAGGAGCAGCGGTTCTACTCTGGGCGTCTCCCAGATGACTGAGATGACTGTGTGTGTTTCTGTTGTTTGGCTGTCAACTGTCATGCTGCTGTTACACTGTAATTTCCCAGTTTGGGATCAATAAAGTACATCTATCTATCTATCTATCTATCTATCTATCTATCCATCTATCCATCTATCCATCTATCCATCTATCCATCCATCCATCCATCCATCCATCCATCCATCCATCCATCCATCCATACATACATACATACCACCTCAACTGACTCCTTTCAATGTGGAGGAGCAGCGGTTCTACTCTGAGCCTCTCCCGGATGACTGAGCTCCTCACCCTATCTCTGAGGGTGAGTCCAGCAATCCTACAGAGAAAGCTCATTTCAGCCGCTTGTATCCGCGATCTTGTTCTTTCAGTCATTACCCAAAGCTCGTGACCATAGGTGAGAGTAGGAACCTAGATTGACTGGTAAATCGACAGCTTTGCCTTAGAACTCAGCTCCTTCTTCACCACAACAGACCGGTACAATGTCCGCATCACTGCAGATGCTGCTCCGATCCGTCTGTCAATCTCTCGCTCTATTTTCCCCTCACTCGTGAATAAAACCCCAAGATTACTTAAACTCCTCCACTTGGGGCAGGAGCCTGTCCCCAACCCCCCAACCCAGAGAGGACAATCCACCTTTTTCCGGCTGAGGACCATGGACTCGGATTTGGAGGTACTGATTCTCATCCCAGCCACTTCACACTCAGCGGCAAACCGTCCCAGCAAGAGCTGTAGGTCATTGCTGGATGAAGCCAACAGGACAACATCATCTGCAGACAACAGAGATGAGATCCTGTGGTCACCAAGCATAACACCCTCCATTCCCTGGCTGCGCCTAGAAATCCTGTCCATAAAAATTATGAACAGGATCGGTGACAAAGGGCAGCCCTGGCGGAGTCCAACTCTCACTGGGAATGAGTCCGACCGAGTGTTGGCAATACGAACCAAACTCTCACAACGGTCGTACAGAGACCGAATAGCTCGCAACAACAAGCCCGATACCCCATACTTCCGAAGCACCCCCCACAAAAAACCACGAGGGACGCGGTCAAATGCCTTCTCCAAGTCCACAAAACACATATAAACTGGTTGGGCAAACTCCCACGAACCCTCGAGAATTCTCGAGAGGGTAAAGAGCTGGTCCAATGTACCACGGCCAGGACGAAAACCACATTGCTCCTCCTGAATCCGAGGTTCGACCAATGGCCGGACTCTCCTCTCCAGTACCTTGGCATAGACCTTCCCAGGGAGGCTGAGGAGTGTGATCCCTGTAAAGTTGGAGCACACCCTCCGGTCCCCTTTTTTTGAAGAGAGGAACCACCACCCCTTTTTGCCATGCCAAAGGCACTACCCTGACCTCCACGCAATGTTGCAGAGGTGTGTCAACCATGACAGCCCAACAACGTCCAGGGCCTTGAGGTACTCAGGGCGAATCTCGTCCACCCCCGGGGCCTGGCCACCAAGGAGATTTTTAACCACCTTGGCGACCTCAACCCCTGTGATAGGCGAGTCGTCCCCCTCGTCCACAAACCCTGCTTCCTCTGTGGAAGCAGGGATGGCAATTTTCCGCCGATCCGCGGATTTCCGCCGATTTTATCATCATCTATGTCATAATTTTGTACCTTTACCTTGTTCTCAATAAAGTTTGGGGGAAAAAAAACATACGCGCTCGGCGCTTCACCGAAGTCTCGCGATAACCCGGATGTACTCAAGCTACTGCGGTATTGTAAACAGCCCTGCGATTGGATAGTTGCAAGCGATTGGATAGTTGCAAACGATTGGACCAATCAAATGGCTCGTATGCTTTGTCAAAAATTCATTTCGGCTTGTTCTCAGGGATGTGATTTTTCCGGTAATTCACCAAATTGCGCTTTATTTTTATATTATATGTACGTTAAGTACGTTGGCGGCTTGTGGTCCACGAACGCAGTTAAAGTGTGCCCTTTCAGCCAGAACCGGAAGTGGCGTATGCCAGGTAGAGAGCTATTAACTCTCTATCGAACACGCTGTATTTACGCTCACTGTCGTGCAAAGACCTGCTTAAAAAAAAGGTGAGCGGCTGCCAAGAACCGGCAACGCATTGCTCCACGACGGCCGCTATGCCCATGTCCGAGACGTGGGTAATGAGCGCTGTTTTAACCTCAGAACGCCTGCCCCCGTTCAGGAGTCCAGTCGACTCTGTCCGCTGGTTTCCGTTTGAGTGCAGCGTACAGCGGCTGTATGAGCTGGGCTGCGCGGGGGAGGAAAATGAGCTGCTCAAGACTCAATGGAGATTGAAACTGGTGATCTGAAATGAATGCTGAAATTATAAAAAGTAATGGTATGTTGGAATTTTATTTCTATTATGGAATAGATAAAATTAACTGATTTTGATTTGATCAAGTGTTAAAGCATGTGATGGATAATGCTTGTTGGAATATTTACCTCCGCCAAGGAGGTTATGTTTTCATCGGCGTTGGTTTGTCTGTCTGTCTGTTTGTTAGCAAGGAAAAGTGATGGACGGATTTTCATGAAATTTTCAGGAAAGGTGTGCAATGGCACGGGAAACAGATGATTAGATTTTGGTGATGATCTGAGAGTGCATACCTCCACCAAGGGCTTTTTTGTATTTGTGCAGCAGGATTACACAAAAACTACTGGATGGATTTGGATAAAATTTTCACCAGACGTGGTTCTTGGGCTAGAGAGGAACCCATTATATTTTGGTGATGATCTGAGAATGCATACCTCAGCCAAGGCGCTTATCTTCTCACAGTGTGTTAGCAACAATACTCCAAAACTGATGGACAGACTTTGATGCAATTTTCACCACAAGTGGCTATAGGCCTACACACAAACCCATTACATTTTGGAGTTGATCCATGACAAACGGAAGGAGCCTTGGCGGAGGGATGCGCTCTGAGTGCTTTTCTAGTTTAGGAATGCTATCTTCTTGGAACATAAGTCAATATTATACAGTAATAAGTGGCATTCAGCTGTTTGTGTTATGTCATGTAAGCACAGTTCTGGTACTTAAAAATCATAAAAACCCAGGAGCTTCGGGGAGCGAAGTGACAGTAAAGGTGAAAATTGGCTCAAAGTTCAATGAGGTAACAGAAACACTCGGGACAGTTTCTGAAGAAACCAGAAAAGGAGATGAAGTTCAAAGTTCAGAGACTGACACAGCTTGCTGCCAAAAGGAAGAAAGTTTCACATTAGAAGTGACTTGGTGACCAGTGTAAATAGTGTAAAAAACTCTAATAGAACTGTTAAATATGTTGGACTAAAGACAGTGAGACAACATTGAAGAAAAAGTAAGTTAACTTTTCATTAAATTTAATGATTTATCTAAGTCTAGTATTTCATTTTTTTAATCATTTTTTTCAGTCTAAATTACTTCTGTTTTACTGAAAACCTCCCAGCTTCAGGGGGGCTGCGCCCCCCTGGCCCCCCCGTAAGTCAATCGACCAAATTAGATTTCAGCTGAAATCAGAATTTCCTGTTGCCATCCCTGGGAAGGCGTATCAGTGGGATTGAGGAGATCCTCGAGATCCTCGAAGTATTCCTTCCACCGCCCAAAGATATCCCCAGTCGAAGTCAACAGCGCCCCATCCACACCATACACAGTGTGGACAGGGAGCTGCTTTCCCCTCCTGAGCCGCCGGACAGTTTGCCAGAATCTCTTCAAGGCCAATCGAAAGTCTTGTTCCATGGCCTCGCCGAACTCCTGCCACACCTGGGTTTTTGCTTCAGCAACCACCCGAGCTGCACTCCGCTTGGCCTGCCAGTACACCTCAGCTGCTTTGGGAGTCCCACAAGCCAACCAAGCTTGATAGGACTCCTTCTTCAGCTTAATGGCCCCCCTCACCACTGGTGTCCACCACTTGGTTCAGGGGTTGCCACCACGAGATGCGCCGACCATCTGTCAGCATGCATCTGAGGTTATCCTTATCTTGTTCTGGGGAGAAGGAAATATTCTGAGGGGGGGACACCCTAATACCTCAGATACCTCAGCAGTAGTGTAAATTGTACTATTAATTAGCATTTCAGCTTTATACATCTCTTCTCATTGGTCATACACACAGTGCTGCCCAACTTCGATCCTTGAACATGCTGGTACAGTGTTTTTATTTCTGTTAATCAGTCAACCGTGCACTGTTATTTTCAGTGACAAACACTAGTCAAGTTTTTCTGATGTTGTGCTAGAGGTGGCCAACTTGGACGTGGTGTCTGTTTGATATCTGGTTTCTGACCAGAGATTGGAAAAGGAATGCACTATTAGTATTCCCTGTTTATGGACTACATGCTATATCACTACTACTTTATCAAGGTTTTGAAGTGGCTTACCGCCTCCATAAAGTGTTCAACTGAAGAAACTCTATATTTCATACTGATGCTCTTCAAACGTTTTTAAATCCACATATGAGATCTTCCAGGATTAAATAAAGCTACTGTCACAAATACCGTTACAAACGGTTGCAAATACTGTACGTACGATTTTTGGACCATTTCGTATGGCCTTCTTAAGGCGGCCGTAGGAGAATCCAGCGTTTGTAGACCGTTCCTAAGTTCATGGCCAGGTCGATGGTCTTGTCCAAAATTTCTTTGAACGGCCCATGAAAACCCCTCATTGTAGGGCAGCCATACGAATGTCATAGGAACAATGTAAGAACTAGGCAAGATGTTGGCCCTAAGTATACCTCAGTAACACCTTAAGTTGTTCTTGAGGGCCCCTTACGGCGGTTGTAGGAAATGCTGTATGAATCTCCATTCATATGGAGGTTTGTACAGCGTGCATAAGGCAGTAGTGAGGTGCTCATAAGGTGGAAGTACATCATTCATGCAGCATTTGTGCTGACAAAATGTGCCAAAAGCTGTAAGATCTTCCTACCAACAATGTGAGTGTCGTGAGTTGCACAAAAATGTTTGTAAGATGGCAGTAAGTATGCTATAGGAAGATCCCACAGCACCCTTTTGAAAAACATAAGAAATGTAGGGCCATTGTATGACAGAAAAGCACCTCATTTCTCAAGAATGCCTGAAGTTGCTCTTGCAAATTGAACAGCAGCTGTAAGAAACTATGACCCCCCCGCCCCCCCCCCCCCGAATGTCTGAACTCCAGAATTCGTAGGAACTGGGAGATTCTTACAAACCCATTGTTTGTAAGAATCTTTGTGACCATAGCTTAATTTAATTGTGTTTTAGAGAGGTCTGACTGGTCAATATGTTACGTGTTTGTATGCATTGATCTCTCATCTCAAACATGACCTCCTCAGGAGCAGATTGGCTAATATGAACCATCCTGAAGACCCGTCAAACCAGAAGTTGGTATTCAAAGTTAATAAACCCCTAGCCTGTTTCTTTAGCACAGACCTCTGCTGTTTTTGTGGCTTTTATAACAATGTATGTCCTCTGACACTGGAACAGCTTATGAATTCCCACTAACACAGTCGTTAAAATGATGCATGACGGCCGTCTCGCCTGTAAAAACCAAAACTGTGAAATTTCTAGTCAAGTAAAATGAATCCAAACTGTTATCAGTGCCGAGTTCCCCATCACATGTGCATAAAGCATTTTCTATATATGAACTTGTGTTGCCTTCATTTCCCCTGGGTTAAGAGTTGATGTAGCTGCACAGTCTATAAATAAATTAAAGCTCAACACACACGCTACAGTCACCGCCTGAAGGGCTTTCATGCATAAAGAAATTGCCACATGGAGAAGCGTGAAGGATGCACCGTTGCAGTTTGTCCCAAGGCAACATCATCGTACCTCAGTGTGCTCAGTGACGGAACAGAAAAGTCAGTTTCTGGGTAGCTGAAATTGTGATTATCTGTGGTTATGTATTTCTAATTATTTTCCCGATGCTCCACAGTGGCGAGGACTTCTACCCCACTTCTGACAGCCTAATCCACGGCACCCATGTCCCCACAAAGGAAGGCATCGACCGCATGGTGGACGACCTCGACAAACAGTAAGTGGCACGCAGTGGAAGTGGAGATATGACATCCTCCCCTGACATTTAATTTGTGGGGGCATCAAAAATTCCAAGGCCAGGCTAATTCAGAACAAAATAATACAAAACACAACGCAACGAAAAAGGGGGGGTGGGGTTTCAGTTGGATTGTCTTTTTACCCCTCAGCCGAAAAAGGTCATCACCCCAGATTTGCCCAGATTGCCCATCCTCCCGTCACCGGGAAGATGGGCAATCTTGTGAATGCGGTAAGTAGATAAAGAAATGACGTGGGCTTTTCAAATTGATACCATATTTGTATCTGAAAAATCTCAGATGAGTTTGAATTTGGGTGACCTAAAATAGTGTTACTTGTGTTTGAATAATAATAATGTAGGGGAAGAGTAGTCCGCTTCAAAAAAAAAATAGCTGATTAAGCATAAGAAGGTATCTTGAGATGGGACTTTAGTTTTGACATTTTGAGGTGTTTCTCCTAAATTTGACGGTGGTCGAAGCCCAAAGGAGGATTATGTTCTAGGTCAGTCCGTCTGTCCCACTTTCGTGAAATCAACTCCTACAGTTTTGTTCCAGTTGTTCTGAAACTTGGTACCATGGTTTGGTATACTCTGATGATGCACATATTGCAGTTTCACTCATCTGATGACCTTGAGATCAGAGGTCCGATTGTTCCCTAAATCTTCTAAACACAGTAACTACTGAAAGAAATGATGGAGGCTTTTTTCAAATCGATACAGTAGTTGTATCTAATACACATCTTGGACGACTTACACCCTGAGCTGACTATGGGGTTGGGGTCAAAAGGTCAAAGGTCAGGGTTACCATTCCTTATGCCTTATTACTGTACAACAAGTAAATTTAGGGTCATCAAACTTAGTCCACAGGTTCACCCTGTGACCCTGAAGTGTGACACTGGTTTTGCGATCGCAAGGTCAAAGGTCAACATTAAAATGGCTTATAAACTATATCTCAACAACAAAGAAAGCTAGGGTCACCAAACCTGCTACACAGGTTCACCTCGAGATCTTGCCCTACAACTATGGGTATATATTCATGGATGATGGGTTTATCATAATTTGGTTCTGCTGCAGTAATTATATTGAAAAGTTGAAAACTGCTGTCAGTAAGTATAGAGGGGTTGCACGTGACGTCAGTGGTCACGTGCCACATTGTTTTTCTGCCATTTTGGATGGCAAAGAGCTGTAGACCCTGTGTTGAGAATAATAATAATTTCACTAGCACCTACTGATCCCGACTCAACATGGTGCTGTTCGTTTTCCATTACGACTGAATACCACCTTAAGTGAGTGAGATCCTTACAGCAAGGCAGTCCGACACTCCTATGACATCGTTTGTATGTGACAAGCAAAGCACAAGATGGATATGGAGGCGAGCCTGCTGCTCGTTGGCTTTTTGTCAGAGTAAAGGCAAAAAAGGAGAGCCAGAGAAGGCTACAGGCAGCGAGACAAAACTCTGGAAAAGTACTGGAGAGTTCAGGAAGCCATGGGCAAAATTGGTGCTTCAAACCATCGGTCTTCAACCGAGCCTCTCAGTGATGAGATGTGTGATGAACCTCCTCCATGGATAATTAGTCAGTGGTGCAGTTCATGACACCATTAGGCTATACCCCCACTCCTAGCCAAGTTGCTAGGGAGGAATTCCTCTTTGGCTCAGTGGTAGAGCAGGAGATGTGGGGATCATGGTGTCATGGGTTCAAATCCCAGCCTGGGACATGAGGTGTAGGTCTGCCTTGCTGTGAGCTAAAGAGGCCAGGCGAATGTCTACCTTGCCTAAAAAGGGGTGAAAGTGACGAGGTTCATACATCTTGGTGTAGGGGCCAAGACGGATCTAAATGATCCCAGGCTGAAATAGGCTATTCTATTCAATTTCAATTCAATTCAATTCAGCTTTATTTATATAGCGCCATTTCACAACAACAGTCATCTCATAGCACTATCAACTGTAGGGGGGAACCCCCACAGTTGCAGAAAGACCCCAGCAATCAGGTGATCCCCTGTGAGCAAGCACTTGGCCCGTAAAATGGGTCGTAACAGGATATCATCCCAGCTTCACAAACCGCTGTGATGGCAGAGCTCCAGAATGTATGTAGAAACATTTAGCTTCCTGTGCTACAAATTGCTCTGATCTGTATGAAAATCATGGATAGACTTTTGAGGCATCGTGGGATGTAGCTGCTCCAGCTGGTGGTGTCGTGGCAAAAAGTGATCAGCTGCCAAAAACTGATCACCAGGCGCCATATTATAGTTATGGGGTTATATTAGCCGTAAAATATATATTTCAACAGGTAAACAGTGTGGAGTTAGGTATAATAAAATATATTTAACGATTATGATGCATTTTTAACCCAAAACAAACTTCAAGTAAGATAAAAACCAATTAAAATAATAGTCACAAGGTTACATGGAAAATACATGGATTTACATGTAGATACTGTATAAATATACTGTATATTCCATGTGTGAATAATGTACTATGTACTCCTTTTGTATTGCACTAGGAATTTTTACAATAAACTTTTGTGCCTTTTGCAGATATGTCTCCACTTTTGTTTCTGTTTTATTTGTGAAGGTTACCAAGATTTAGTGACACAAATTAAATGCTTAAAGATTGTAAAAGTTGTCTAGTTCCAAGATGGCGCCCACAGTGGTCGCCATGGTGCTTCGCTGCGCTTTTTTTTGGTTTGTTTTTGTTCGTCAGTTGTGTGTCTGCCTGCTCTTACACCCGTGAAGAGCTACTAAATATCAGGACTTTCACTCCCACGGACCTACTCCCAGTTTTTTTGGCTCCTGCCGCCGATCTGGCTCACTTTTTAGCCCAAAAAGTGAGACGGCGAAAGAGAGGAAGACGAGCAGGCGCCCTGGTGCGGCTTCGCAGGAGAGGCATGCGCACGGCTTTGCCTGGGATCTTTCTGTCCAACGTCAACTCACTTTATAACAAGGTAGATGAGCTGAGACTGCTGATGCGATTTAAGGACCTCTCCACCTCGTGTGCCCTCTGCTTCACTGAGACCTGGCTCAAGGAAAAGACACCGGACAGTGCGCTCCTCCTCAAGGGATTTCAGCTGTTTCGTGCTGACCGAGACACGGGGCTCTCTGGCAAGACCACAGGCGGAGGAGTCTGCTTCTACATCAACAGCAGCTGGTGCTCCGATGTAACTGTGATCTCCCAACACTGTTCTCCTGCTCTGGAATATTTATTCATCAACTGCAAGCCATTTTATTCCCCGCGTGAGTTTGCTTCATTCATCCTGGCCGCTGTCTACATCCCGCCCGACGCGGACGTGCGCGAGGCTCAGCGCACGCTCGCGGATCACATTCAGCAAGCGGAGCGGACTTTCCCGGACTCTCTGGTTATTGTGGTTGGCGACTTTAACCAGGGCAACCTGAGCCACGAACTCCCCCGGTACAAACAGTTTATTAAAGGTGAACTGAACTCACCTTTTTGCCAAAAAAGTAGAATAGCAGATTAATTCCTTATTACCTATTGTATTTTTCAACACATAAAAGAAATTTTTAGGCCGTGCGATGGCCAAGCTATAAGCCGATAAACTTTTGCCTCTGGCTGGCAGTGCCAAACAAACCGGAAGTAGTGCAGACGACGCTGCGTGACGTCACGAGTGTGATCCTTATCAAAACAACAATGGCAGATGATAGCAGTTCCAGCAGTCAAGAACACCAGAGTTTTCAGAGTGAAGAGGCATTCAGGATCGGTGACAAGACAGAGGAGGATGCAGGAGTGTCAAGTGAACAGGAAGAGAGCGAGGGAGGCATCGAACCGTACAGATTAGAGCCAGAATTTTCGGGGGATTCCAGCACCGACTCAGACCGCAGCAGTGATGGGGAGGAGAGTCGCTTATTGAATACAGAATGGTGAGTCTTTACTTTGGCATGTTTGGGGTGTCAGGATAAGGAAAATTAACAATAAAAAAGAAAGGGGAAAAAAAAACATCAGCATTTTTCCAACTTATTACAGTTATCCCTCACTTATCGCGTTTAATGCGGTCTTCCTTCGCTGGGTATAGGCGCTCGTCTCGGCCAATCAGCTTGCGAGATTCCCGAGCGGGCTGGGGAGCCGGGGAGAGCGGGCTCTCCGTGTTGATACCTGATGTTCTAATGTAGTCTCCCTGCCTTCTCATTAGAACATCAGGTATCAACACGGAGAGCCCGCACAGCTCAAAATCTACCTCTCTGACCACCGCTCCACTCCTCTCCGCCCACCTCTTCACCGCTCGGGAATCTCGCAAGCTGATTGGCCGAGACGTTTCACCTCGCAAGCTGATTGGCCGAGACGTTTTACCCAGCTTTTCTCCCTGCAGAGCGCCTTCTTTATCGCTCGTGTTGCTTAGTGGCACTTTTCGCTGTTCTCTTGTGCCTTTTTGTGCAAAATAGTGCTTGTGACGCCCTTGGGGGGGGGGGGTGACGCTACTTCGCGGTTTTTCACTTTTCGCGGTCGGTTCTGGTCCCCATTAAACGCGATAAGTGATGGATCACTGTATATCTAGAAACGCATCGCTTCCCGGTCGCTTTTCCTCCCCCTTTCTTTTCTTTCGTCGCCATGACAGCTTTCCTTGGCCACTGAACAGATCTTCCCAGGTGTTGGAAGTGTTTTGTAGTCGACTATCACGACAAAATGCACCAAAAACAACCAGTGTCGACGTGCTCGCAATGGTAAACATGAGGACTGGGTCACACTCGTGACGTCACGCGGAACTCCGGCTGCGCTTCGGCGGATTTGTCTGATTTTTCAGGGCGGGAAATTCTAAATCGCGATTTTCTCCAAGATTCCGGGATTTGTGGAGGGGGTGCCAATGATAAATTATCTTTATAATTGTATGTACTATCACCCAGTGCCGTTCAATGCCGTTGAGTTCAGTTCACCTTTAAATGCCCCACCAGAGGAGAGAACACGCTGGATCACTGTTACACTACAGTTAAGGACGCGTATCGCGCTGTTCCCCGCGCGGCGCTCGGACTATCTGATCACATAATGGTCTACCTGATCCCCACATACAGACAGAGACTGAAGCTCACAAAACCTGTTGTGAGCACTACGAGGAAATGGACCAGTGAAGCTGTGGAGGAGCTCCGCACGTGCTTGGAAATAACTGACTGGGACATGTTTAAAGGAGCCACGCATGATCTGGATGAGTACACGGACACTGTGACCTCATATATCCACTTTTGTGAGGAGAGCATTCTTCCATTGCGCACCAGGGTGAGTTACTCCAACGACAAGCCCTGGTTCACAGCTAAGCTCAGACAGATCAGGAAGGAGAAGGAAGCAGCGTTGAAAAGTGGAGACAGGGACTGCTACAAGGAGGCCAAATACCGGTTTAGCAGAGAGCTGAGGAGAGCTAAATCTGTGTATTCTGAGAGACTCCAGCAGCAGTTCACTGCTAACGACTCTGCTTCTGTGTGGAGAGGACTGAGGCAAATCACCAACTATCGGCCTCAGGCTTCTAAGGGACAGGATGACAAAGCCCTTTGTCAAAGACTGTTCCAACACTATGCCCGTTTTGACACCTCGTCAGCTGTGTCCAACTCCCCCCCTCCCCCCAGCATCACTGCCTCCATGGTCCCCACTTCATCAAAGGCGCCCCCCCCCCCCTGCCATCAGTGAGCAGGACGTGCACAGCCAGTTCTCCAGACTGAAACCGCGCAAGGCCCCCGGTCCGGACGGTGTGTCTCCCTCCACCCTGAGACACTGTGCGGAGATGCTGACTCCTGTCTTCACAGACATTTTTAACACCTCCCTAAAGTCATGCCACGTGCCGGCCTGCCTCAAAACCTCTACCATCGTCCCTGTCCCCAAGAAGCCACGGATCACTGGACTTAACGACTACAGACCTGTAGCGCTCACCTCTGTAGTCATGAAGTCCTTTGAGCGCCTGGTCCTGCCCCACCTCAAGACCATCACCACTCCCCTCCTGGACCCGCTGCAGTTCGCCTACAGAGCCAACAGGTCTGTGGACGACGCAGTCAACCTGGCCCTCCACTCCATCCTGCAGCACCTGGACTCCCCGGGAACCTACGTCAGGATCCTGTTTGTGGACTTAAGCTCTGCATTCAATACCATCCGCCCCACTCTGCTCCAGGACAAGCTGCCCCTGCTCAACGTGCCTGACTCCCTCTGCAGGTGGATCACCGACTTCCTGACGGACCGGAGGCAGCATGTGCGGCTGGGAAAGACTGTCTCGGACTCTGTAAGCATCAGCACCGGATCACCCTAGGGCTGTGTACTTTCCCCCCTGCTCTTCTCCCTGTACACCAACTCCTGCACCTCCAGCCACCAGTCTGTCAAGCTGATCAAGTTTGCGGATGACACCACCCTCATCGGGCTCATCTCCAACGGCGGTGAGTCCGTCTACAGGAGAGAGGTGGCCCGGCTGGCGTCCTGGTGCAGCCACAACAACCTGCAGCTGAACGCTCTGAAGACAGTGGAGATGATCGTGGACTTCAGAAAAGTCACAGCCCCTCTGCCCCCCCCCCCCTTACCCTCACAGACTCTCCCATCACCACTGCGGATTCCTTCCGCTTCCTGGGCACCACCATCACCCAGGACCTCAAGTGGGAGCCGACCATCAGCTCCCTCATCAAAAAGGCCCAGCAGAGGATGTTCTTCCTGCGGCAGCTGAGGAAGCTCAAGCTGCCCACCAAGATGTTGGTGCAGTTCTACACGGCCGTCATCGAGTCCATCCTCACCACCTCCATCACCGTGTGGTACGCAGGAGCCACCGCCAGGGACAGACTAAGACTGCAGCGCATTGTGCGCGCTGCTGAGAAGGTGATCGGCTGCAAGCTCCCATCCCTCCAGGACCTGTACATCTCCAGGACCCGGAGGCGTGCAGGTCGGATCATAGCCGACCCTTCACACCCTGGACACGCACTGTTTGCCCCCCTCCCCTCAGGTAGAAGACTTTGGTCCATTCAGACTAAAACCTCCCGCTACATGAACAGCTTCTTCCCCTCTGCCATCAGACTGCTGAACACTAAGTGACTTATTAGACTCTCGTGCACTACATACAGCAGCTCAACCGGACTCATGACAATTATCACTTGTTTTCTTTTTGCACTACCGACTGCACTATGTGGAACTCCACAATATCTGCTGCTTGTTAATATATTTAAAAATTGCATAGATTAGTATTACTTATTCTTATTCTACCTTTTATTGCATGCATAGTTTTTTATCTTTAGTGCTACTCCATGTTTAATATTGCAGCATTGCACCGAGACAAATTCCTAGTTTGTGTGCTACATGAACAATGGCAATAAATCTCATTCTGATTCTGATTCTAAATAATGCAGCAGTTTGAGAAATCACTTTTGGTTTGGTGTAAGTCTGTCAACAGAATTATGAACCATAAAGTAGTTTGTGTTAAAACATTGTTAAATCCCACTAAACCCTAACTCAATATTAGGAAATCCAGATGCTAATATGGCCCAGAATTCCTCCATATCCTGGTACTATCACTACAGTGTGCAGCGTCTTCTGCACTGGAACATCCAACAATACAGTCTTCAGTAAATAAAATAATTGTTTTTGGTTACTTTTTCTTCAAAATGAAACATTATTTTCAACGTCATTGATAAATGTTTGGTTTGTACTGTTGACTTTTCCCACTGGTGTCTTAACAGAAAAATAGAAAATCATGACGCAAACACATAAGTCACTAAATTGTTTATTACAATCAGCAGCAGAAGCCAGATTATTTAGAATGTGCAAAATTCAAACTTTAAACTGTAAAAAAACTCAGAATGGGTCACACACGCTGACTCCTCGCCTTCATAAGGTGGCCCAGCAGACCAAGGAACGCTTGATTAAAGGCAGCATTCTGAGCCGTCTCCTCCCTTCACAAGGTAGTTCCATGGGATCCAGGCCAAGTGGACCCCTGACCAAGTGAGCACCCCAAGTGGACCCCAGGATCCAGTCTGTACATGTACAAGTACATTCTCAATCCAGTGATTTGTAAACGCGAAGGAGGAGAACAACAACAAGAATTTGTGTAAAACTTTTGGAAAGACTTTTCCCGGTCACCAAGAAGTGTAAAATATATACACTCACCGGCCACTTTATTAGGTACACCATGCTAGTAACGGGTTGGACCCCCTTTTGCCTTCAGAACTGCCTCAATTCTTCGTGGCATAGATTCAACAAGGTGCTGGAAGCATTCCTCAGAGAGTTTGGTCCATATTGACACGATGGCATCACACAGTTGGCGCAGATTTGTCGGCTGCACATCCATGATGCGAATCTCCCGTTCCACCACATCCCAAAGATGCTCGATTGGATTGAGATCTGGTGACTGTGGAGGCCATTTGAGTACAGTGAACTCATTGTCATGTTCAAGAAACCAGTCTGAGATGATTCCAGCTTTATGACATGGCGCATTATCCTGCTGAAAGTAGCCATCAGAAGTTGGGTACATTGTGGTCATAAAGGGATGGACATGGTCAGCAACAATACTCAGGTAGGCTGTAGCGTTGCAACGATGCTCAATTGGTACCAAGGGGCCCAAAGAGTGCCAAGAAAATATTCCCCACACCATTACACCACCACCACCAGCCTGAACCATTGATACAAGGCAGGATGGATCCATGCTTTCATGTTGTTGACGCCAAATTCTGACCCTACCATCCGAATGTCGCAGCAGAAATTGAGCCTCATCAGACCAGGCAACGTTTTTCCAATCTTCTATTGTCCAATTTCGATGAGCTTGTGCAAATTGTAGCCTCAGTTTCCTGTTCTTAGCTGAAAGGAGTGGCACCCGGCGTGGTCTTCTGCTGCTGTAGCCCATCTGCCTCAAAGTTCGACGTACTGTGCGTTCAGAGATGCTCTTCTGCCTACCTTGGTTGTAACGGGTGGTTATTTGAGTCACTGTTGCCTTTCTATCAGCTCGAACCAGTCTGGCCATTCTCCTCTGACCTCTGGCATCAACAAGGCATTTCCGCCCACAGAACTGCCGCTCACTGGATATTTTTTCTTTTTCGGACCATTCTCTGTAAACCCTAGAGATGGTTGTGCGTGAAAATCCCAGTAGATCAGCAGTTTCTGAAATACTCAGACCAGCCCTTCTGGCACCAACAACCATGCCACGTTCAAAGTCACTCAAATCACCTTTCTTCCCCATACTGATGCTCGGTTTGAACTGCAGGAGATTGTCTTGACCATGTCTACATGCCTAAATGCACTGAGTTGCCGCCATGTGATTGGCTGATTAGAAATTAAGTGTTAACGAGCAGTTGGACAGGTGTACCTAATAAAGTGGCCGGTGAGTGTATATATATATATGTAAGATGACAACTAAGCTGACCCGGAGAAGGTTCTGGTTCTGTTTACAAAAGACTTTTCTTCTCCACCGCTGCTGCTTGTCACCACTGGCTGCCTCAGATGAAAATCCACAGAATAGGTATGTGGGACTAGAATGTTCTGAATGAGGCTTTAGAAAGCTCTGAATCAGTTTGTAAATCACTGGATTGAAAATGTACTTGGACATGTACAGGTTGGACCCCGGGGTCCACTTGGGGTGCTCACATGAGGTGCTCACTTGGTCAGGGGTCCACTTGACCTGTTGCTGTTTCATGCTGTCTTGCCTCACTGAGAAGCAACTGGATGTGCTGCTGGTCCCGGTTCTGCAGATCTTCAGCCTGTGGTGGGACTCCAGAATGAAAATACACAACTTAAGTACATGCACAGCACGGAAGTGCAACAAAACTACTTTTTAACCAGGATTAGCACTAGCTTATTTCATCAGATGTTGTCGACACAAGCGCAAAATACAAGCAGAGCACGGAGTTAGCATTGATGCTAACTAGCTAGCTCATTGTCTGCATACAGGAGACAACGGTGTTTGTTCAACGTGAGCTTTCCACCACTGGGATAAATAACAGCAAAGATGCATCATATCACATCACTCACCATCCTCTATCACTGTTTTCAACAAAGATGATGTCGTGGTCGGGTCGACACCACTCTGCCTCCCATCTGCCTTCGCCGGTCGGTGGCCGTGAATTCTTTTCAGGTCGCACTGTCCAGCTCCCTCAAGATTTCTTTAATCAGCTACCAAGCACAGAAAAGTCTGCACCTTGTCGATGGACCACGGTGTTCATTTGTGTGTAGCCATTTATCTAGTTGATTACACTCACTCATGCTTGCTGTTGGTGATTTGACTGTTTGGTGCCGTCCAAAATGGCACAGTAAACAAAAGACACATGACCCGTGTGACGTTGGTGGAACCCCTCGATTGGGATTTTCAAAGAAAACTGAGGCAGGGGGTACTGTACTCGCCTCAGACTGCTCTTACTACTTTTTCCTTGTAAATTAGATTTTTTTTAACCTAAATTTGCAATTTTCTTCCTCATAATTTGTTTTCCCCTTGTAAATTTAACTATCTCGTACATTTGAGACTTTACTCTTCCCGCTGGACACTTCAAGCCACAAGGATGAACATGGCTTTAGGTGATTCTTTCAGTATTAAGCCTGACCAGATGCAGATGTTGAATTCTCTGCTGATTCTCGTCTTTGTACCCTACTCTTTGTAGGAAGAATATGTGAAGAGTGTTCAGGAGGTAAAGAGGGAGTCGGAAAGAATCATGAGTTTGAAGCTAGAAGTCAAAGGTGTGATGTTGAATGTTGTCAGTGCGTATGGCCCACAAGTTGGATGTCAGGTAGAAGAGAGAGAGGAATTCTGGAGTAAGGTGGATGAAGTGGTAGAGAGTGTTCCCAGGGGGGAGAGAGTGGTGATTGGAGTGGACTTAAATGGACATGTTGGTGAAGGGAACAGAAGTGATGAGGAGGTCCTGGGTAGGTATGGTCTTAAGGAGAGAAATGTGGAAGGACAAATGGTTGTGGATTTTGCTAAAAGGATGGAAATGGCTGTGGTGAACACCTGAATGAATGAATGAATGAATCTTTATTTCGGATAGATTAAAAGTAAAGATTAAAAGAAAGGAACAGCATAATATAGCAAAGGGGAAAGAAAAAAAAACATCTTACAAGGTCAAATTAAACAATAACTCCTCTGATCATACAATTCAACATAAGTTATCCGAAATGGGTGATGGCTTAAGCCGCAGCTTATATTGCCCACCCATATTCCATCCAAGAATTCAAAAGAAAAACAAGAGTGATTACAATTCAGAACAAACCTAAGGCAAAACGTGACAAAAAACTAAGCAACAACACAACGCAGACTGGATGTGACAATCCTTATGTGATTTTACATGTCATCTTGTATATATGTTTGGAGTATATCTTCCTTTAGTTTTTGTTTAAATTGTCCAAGTGTTGTACATGATTTCAATTCAGGTCCAAAATCATTCCATAATCTGACTCCTTGCACTGAAACACAGTGTTGCTTGGTGGTAGTTCTCACTGAAGGTTTTTGAAATATACATGTTCCTCTGAAATGATATTGTTTCTCCCTTATTTGGAACAACTTTTGGATATTTGCGGGCAGTGATAGATTCTTCACTTTAAACATTATTACTGCAGTTTTAAAGTCAACCAGATCTTTCAGCTTGAGAGCTTTTAATTTAAGAAAAAGTGGGTTTGTTGGTTCCCTGTATGCAGCTTTGTTTATTATTCTAATAGCTCTCTTCTGAAGCATAAAGACTGGATATACACTACCGTTCAAAAGTTTGGGGTCACCCAGACAATTATTTTGTGTTTTCCATGAAAAGTCACACTTATTTACCACCATGAGTTGTAAAATGAATAGAAAATATAGTCAAGACATTGATAAGGTTAGAAATAATGATTTGTATTTGAAATAATAATTTTTTCCTTCAAACTTTGCTTTCGTCAAAGAATCCTCCATTTGCAGCAATTACAGTATTGCAGACCTAACATGATTGCACAAGGGTTTTCTAATCATCCATTAGCCTTCTGACGCAATGAGCAAACACATTGTACCATTAGAACACTGGAGTGGTAGTTGCTGGAAATGGGCCTCTATACACCTATGTAGATATTGCACCAAAAACCAGACATTTGCAGCTATAATAGTCATTTACCACATTAGCAATGTATAGAGTGTATTTCTGATTAGTTTAAAGTTATCTTCATTGAAAAAAGTGCTTTTCTTTCAAAAATAAGGAAATTTCTAAGTGACCCCAAACTTTTGAACGGTAGTGTATGTTTGTTTTATATGTATTTCCCCATACTTCAGTACAATATGCCATGCATGGCAGTATTAATGAATGATACAAAGTATATAGTGTGGGTTGATTCAGCAAATATTTCACTCAGTGTAGTATTGCAATTAATTTGGATATTTTGCCTTTAATATAACTAATATATGACTTCCAACACAGTTTATTATCAATTATTACTCCAAGAAATTTAGTTTTGGATACCCTTTCAATCTCTGCACCATTTACACTGAGTTTAGATACTGAGTTGTTGTGATGGTTGTTAAAAACTATAAATTTTGTCTTACTTAAATTGAGCGTTAATTTGTTTGAATCAAACCACAGTTTGAGCTTTCCTAATTTCTTTCCAGAAGTTGTTCCAAATTGCTTCCACTGCATAATAAATTGGTGTCATCGGCAATCAACATTAAATCCATTTTTCCTAAACTTTACGTATATCATTTATATACATATTGAATAACAATGGCCCCAAAACTGAACCCTGTGGGACTCCACAAGTAACCCTCAGTAACTGAGTTTTTGCTACCAACACATACATGGGTGTTTTTATTTATTAGGGGTCCAATGTGTGACATTGGTGGCAAAATTTAAAATTGATCAAATCTGCACATGAAATTGACTAATCACTATCCAATTGTGTCAGGTTTATGAAACTATTAACTATTTTCGTAACGGCATTCGCGTTCAGGAACTCTTGAGGATGAGCGCTCACTTCAACTACTTGTAAATGGAGACGTAAACGGGACACTCGAGCTTTTGTTTCCCCGTGTGCCAATGCACTTTGCAATGGCACACGTTTTACACGAAACAACTTAAACACTTCCAGTATTTTTCACGCATCAAAACTCATCAACAGCTACATTTTCATGACATATTAAGATGTGATAACGTGTATACATACCTTCAAATTCTCCCTGTTTGTTGGATAAGACGTAAAATCACAAAAGGCGTAAATGCGGGACACGGAAGTTTGGACCTTCGATAACTTCAATATAAAGTGACCACGGTTAATCCTCTCCACATGGGTTGAGCACATCCGGGGTAGAGAAAATAAAAATGCTTTCCCAGGGCGGTCACCTCGCCAGACGGGGCTGCGCGCGGCCGACCAAGACCGAAGACTTGAATTTTTTAATGGACACCATATTCGATGTGTCATAAATGTTTGAGATTTTATTGAAATATTCTACATCTGAGCTTCACAAAGACTGATCTCCTTTTTACGTGTATGGTTTGGGATTTGAAAGGTGCAAAGTGAAAAGCATCAGCACTTCCTGTTTTCTGGTTACTTTACCAAATAACTTGCATGTTGCTGCGTAAATTCGGGGACACGGAAATTTACGTCGTACGAGTAAATTTGCAGGGGTCGCCGTACAAAAACCATAGATCCGATCACATTGGGGAATGTTTTATTTTGAATTTGCATTACAACTCTGTTATCTCTTGCATTTTGAGTAGAAAGAGTTACTCAGAGATCACGTTACAGTACTTTGAAATTGATGCGATTTTCATGTCACACAAAAACTGGGAAAAATGAGGGGACACGACCAATACTTTTGATTCTAACGGCAAAATCAATGATTTTTTTAAAAAATTGCAATGCAAGTCTGAAACTCTTTTATGTTCCCTTGCATATTATAAAAACGAAACCGACATCTGCAAATTACAGAAAAAGAGAGAGCGCTTGAAAGTCGGATACCCCTGATATAGTGCATTGGACCCCCTCCCCCCCCAAAAAAACACCCCCATACTGATATCTGTTTTTTAAGTAACTACATATCCAGGACAGTGCTACCCCCCCCCCCCCAATACCATATTTTTTAAATTTCTTTAATAATAAATTATGATCCACTGTATGAAATGCTTTTTTAAGATCCAGGAATACCCCAACTGAGTACTCTTTATTTTCAATGGCAGTTGATATTTTTTCTATAAATTCCATTAGAGCAAATGCAGTTGTCCTCTTGGGTCTGAACCCATATTGCTGCTCACACAATAAATTATTCTTCATTATGAAGTTGTCAATTCTCTCACAGAATATTTTTTCAAGTATCTTGGAAAATTGTGGCAGTAGTGAAATTGGTCTATAGTTTGAAAGTTCCCCTCTGTCACCCGTCTTGTATATCAGAATTACTTTAGCTATTTTCATTGCATTGGGAAATATACCTGTTTGGAGAGACAGGTTACATATACATCAGTGGTTTCACTAAGCATTCAATGATAGTTTTGACTAAAAGCATGTCAGTACCATCACAATCCGTTGATGTTTTACTTTTAAACGATTTAACAATTTCAATGACCTCTCTCTCGTCAGTGTTCGTTATGAAAATGGAGTCTTTTATAGCAATGTTTTTGCTTATTGTTTCGCCTGTAGGTGCCGTAATGGGTATTTCTCGAGCCAAATTAGGACCAATGTTAACAAAAAATGTATTAAATTCATCTGCAGGTGGGACTGCATTCACATGGAGTCTTTTTTTTTTTAAAAAAATTGGTTGTGTAGCTTGTATTTTTGTTTTTATTTCCAAGAATATTAAGTATTGTCATCTATTTTTAATATTCTCCAGCTCTTTACTGTAATAGTCTCTTTTACTACATCTCATTATATATGTTAACTTATTTACTTCAAGAAGAGAGAGGAACATAGGGTGACTTACAAGAGTGGAGGAAGGTGCACACAGGTGGACTACATCTTATGCAGAAGGAGAAATCTGAAAGATAGGAGACTGCAAGGTGGTGGCAGGGGAGAATGTAGCTAGACTGCATCAGATGGTAGTCTGCAGGATGACTTTGGAAAGCAAGAAGAGGAAGAAAGTGAAGGCAGAGCCACAGATTAAGTGGGGGAAGTTACAGAAGGAAGAAGGTCGCACAGAGTTCAGGAAGAAGTTGATACAGGCGCTGGATGGTAGGGAAGAATTACCAGATGACTGGGAAAGTACAGCGTAAGTATTGAGGGAAATGGGTAGAAAGTTATGTGGTGTATCCAGTGGACAGAGGAAGGAAGACGAGACTTGGTGGTGGAATGAGGAGGTACAGGAACATATCCGAAGGAAGAGGTTAGCAAAGAAAAAGTGGGATAGTCAGGGAGATGAAGAAAGTAGACAGGAGTATTTGGAATCTAGGCACATGGCAAAGAGAGGTGGAAAAGGAAAAGACATATAGTGAGTTGTATGAGAGGCTGGACACTAAGGAAGGAGAAAAGGACTTGTATCGATTGGCTAGACAGAGAGATCGAGCTGGAAAGGATGTACTGCAGGTTAGGTTGATTAAGGACAGAAATGGTAATGTTCTAATAAATGATGAGTGTGTTGAGAAGGTGGAAGGAGTACTCTGAAGAGCCGATGAATAAAGAAAATGAGAGAGAGAGGAGGATGGATGAAGTAAAGATGGTGAACAAGGAAATCCCAAGGATTAGCATGGCAGAAGTGAGGGCAGCTTTGAAGAGGATGAAGAATGGAAAGGCAGTTGGTCCAGAGGACATACCTGTGGAGGTATGGAGATGTTTAGGAGATATGGCAGTGGACTTTTTAACCAGATTGTTGAACACAATCTTGGAGAGTGAGAGGATGCCTGAGGAAAGGAGAAGAAGTGTTTTGGTACCAGTTTTCAAGAACAAAGGTGATGCTCTGAGCTGTAGTAACTACAGAGGCATGAAGTTAATCAGCCACACTATGAAGATATGGGAAAGAGTTGTTGAAGCCAGGTTAAGAGGAGAGGTGACAATCAGTGAGCAGCAGTACGGTTTCATGCCAAGAAAGAGTACTACAGATGCAATGTTTGCTCTAAGAGTGCTGATGGAGAAGTATAGAGAAGGTCAGGAGTTGCACTGTGTCTTTGTGGATCTAGAGAAAACAGATGATCGGGTGCACAGAGAAGAAGTGTGGTACTGCAATTAAAAAGCAATAAAAAGTTACTTAAAAGTTGTTTTCATTGTAATTTTAGTAATTAAATGCAGTTAACTGGTTAATTAGTAAAAATGTTTATTCATTCATCTTCTTCCGCTTAATCCTTTTTGGGTTGCGGGGGGGCTGGAACCTATCCCAGCATCTTTGGGCGAGAGGCAGGGTCCACCCTGGACAGATCACCAGTCCATCGCAGGGCCAACACACAGAGACAGACAACCATTCACTCTCACAGTCACACCTAAGGACAATGAATCCCCAGTTGATGCCAGTTAACCTAACTTGCATGTTTTTGACACGTGGGAGGAAACCGGAGAAATCCAGAGTAAACCCACGCAGACACGGGGAGAACATGCAAACTCCACACAGATCACTGTTGGTCGGGGGCTGGGATCGAACCCAGGATCTCCCGGCCAAGGGTGAGTTGCTGTGCTGCTGCAGTGCTAACCACTTCGCCACCGTGCCGCCCAATAATAGTAAAAATGTTTAATTGTAATTTATTGCAATTAAATTATAGAAAAATGGTGTGATTAATTGGTTTAAAAAAATGTAGCTGATTCCCAGCACTAACATTTAATGAAGTAAAATTCACTCAGATGATGAATTTCTCTTTATTACAGTGTAAACAAGAACATTTTGTCGGCTTTTACATCAGTAAAATCTAAAGTAACTCAGAATACTTTAAAAATGCTCTCAAGAGTAAAAGATATGCTGCCATGCAGCACCTCACAGAAGGACCATTTTGTGGAAAAGTTCCTGGAGTAGATGTTACTCTCCATCTCTGCTGAAGTCATACTGTGGACAGTTGCATCTGGTTTTGTCTCTACATTAACTTCTTCCCTAAGATTAAGCTGATACAAAGGTCGCTGATGTTTTAACAGTTTACTGAGACGCTCCAGGCAAGATCTATAAAGTCCAGCTTTCTGTACTTTTTTTGTTTTTTCAGCAGCACAAATTATGAGCCGTGTTTTCCATGTTGGAATCCCAACACGGGATCAGTTATAAGCACCTCTCTGAAGTCAGCTCCTGGTTAGCCCACAAGACAAAGTCAAGAAACATCAGAAATCCCCTTCAGAGGCTGCTGTAAAATCATCATATTCCAGCATCCCAAAGCAGCGAGGCTTTTTGTGTTTGCTCCAAAATACTTTTCACCTTTTCATTACCCTGATCTTGCTTTGAGCTCTTCTCGGTTTGGGACGCTCTGTCCTGTGGTGTAGACTTTACTGCGGGGCACTGGACAGGGACTGGCTACCCAGGGTATGACGCACCACAGCACTTTGAAGACAGTGTGAGAGCTCACGAATTCACAGCATTCTCCCTCCACCCAGCCACCAGCCAGTTAGTTAGTAGATCCACCGTGGGCACGGGCCGTGCTGGCTCACAAGACGCACTTCTGCTTTCATTTGTGGTCAGGGCCATTTCTGCTTTTCCAGGGGGCTCGATGCTACATTGTATTATGTAGTTTTGTACTGGGGAAGAGTTAAAAAATGGGGGAAAACGGAAGGATTAGAAATAAACATGGGTCTTTGTCTAGACAAACAGAAAAATATAAACCATTACATAGAACAAGAATTTAACCAGCATCCACATGTACGCTACAGAAAGGTGTAAACTTACAAGAAAGAAGTCATGAATTTAGGAGAAAAGTGCAATTTTACTAAAAGAAAATTTGAGAATAAATATTGAAAATTTGTAAGAAAAGTTGTTGCAAATTTAAAAGAAAACTAAAGATTTCAAAGGAGAAAAGTTGAAAAATTTACAAGAAAAAAAAAATCTTTGAATATATTATGGAAAAAATGCAAATTCATGAGAAGAAAAATTTAAAGCCTGTGAGAAAAAAGTTGAAAGTTTACAGGGAAAAAGTTGCAAATTTATGAGGAAAAAAAGCTGAAAACTTCCAAGGAAAAAGTTGCAGATTTACAAGAAAAAAGCTGAAAATTTGAAGAAAAAATGTTAAAGAAAAAAAAAAATCAGAGATAAAAGTTGCAAATTTACAAGAAAACAATTTGTGAATGTATGATGAAAAAAGCTGCAAATTTATGAGAATAAAAATTTAAAGCCTGTGAGAAAGAAGTTGGAAGTTTACAGGGAAAAAGTTGCAAATTTGAGGAAAAAAAGATGAAAACTTTAACGAAAAAGTTGCAGATTTACAAGAAAAAAACTGAAAATTTGAGGAAAAAAATGTAAAAAAAAAAAAAATCAGAGAAAAAGTTGCAAATTTACAAGAAAACAATTTGTGAATGTATGATGAAAAAAGTTGCAAATTTATGAGAAAAAATGCAAATTTGTGAGGAAAAAAGATGTAAAAATGTTTAAACTTTCAGAGAAAAAAGTTGTGAATTTACAAGAAAAATGTAAATGAGGAAAAAATTTAAAACGGAGAAAGTTGCAAATTTACAAGAAGTTATTTTAAGATGAGATTATGATTTATGAAAAAAATTGAGAATTTGAGGGAAAAAAGCTTCACTTCTAAGAGAAAAAAGGTGCAAATTTAGAAGAAATTCATAAGTTTTTGAGAAAAGTGCAAATTTACAAATAATAGCAAATTTATGAGTAGAAATTGAAAGATTGTGAGGGAAAAAAAGTCTCATTTACAAGAAAAGTTTTTTTTTTTTTAATTTTTAAGAGAAAGAAGGTACAAATTTCGGAGAGGGAAAAAAGGTTGAAGGTAATTTTAATTCTCCCTCTCAAACATTGGTGAACTTGCAGCTTGGGGAGACCCCTGGTGGCTGAGGGGGCGTATTGCATTTGCATGCTCTGTCATTACAGCTAAAAACTGCAGTGTCTGTCATTGCCAGGATCGAGAAGAGAGCCAAATACAGCCGACGCAGGGCGTACAACGACGACGCCGACATCGACTACATCAATGAGAGGAACGCCAAATTCAACAAGAAGGCGGAGCGTTTCTACGGCAAATACACGGCAGAGATCAAGCAGAACCTGGAGAGAGGAACAGCTGTTTAGGAGCTGTTGTTTTCATCGCACATTTGTGATATTTGATGTTTGTTTGCACATTAGTTCGTTATGCTTCTTTTTTTTTTTTAATAAAGCACTTCTAATTATCCAGTTATCTCTGCACACTTGTTGGTTTTTCTGTGTGTGGTCTCATGACAGGAGACATTTTTTTTATTTTTAAGCATGAGAACGAGCTCTCATTAACGACCATCAAATCCTTCAGGCATGCTTAGGCGAGGATGTGAGTGGGTTTTTTTTTTGGTGCGTGAGCACAAAGAACTGAAGCAGCAACAAGTGAGTAATTGAATTTATCCATTTATTATCCACATCTCGGTCTTAATCTGCCTGAAGCTGCGACTTGTGACTGGAGACATGCGAGCAGGTTCCCATGGAAAGTGCCGTCAGTGTGTGTGGTGCCAGAGCTCCCCCTGCAGGACAGACGGGTGTTTGCCTCAACCCACAGCAGATGAGTCACGCTTGTGTTTTTACTTAAATAACATTAGATGTATCTGTGAGTCAGTGTTCTGGGTAAGCCTCGGAGTGATTTATGCGGATGTCCTCAGAAGACTCTTCCATGCATGTTTATGTTTTGCTGACGATCCACAGCGGGAGAGGCCTTCAGATACCTTTTTTTTTTCCTCCTTTAATATCCAACGAGTCTCCAGCTTTAGGTGAGACTTGATTTTCCAGATCGTATCTGATCAGCCTGAAGGTGTTGGCTCTCACTTCAGAGGTGATGGTGTCCATAAATTCACTTGTCTCACACATCTGACACCTTTGATTTCTCTTCCTCCTCCAACCCCAGTCAGAGCTGCTGTAAATCATTCCGGGGTAAACCTGGGAAAATGTGTCGCTAGCTGTTCCCGAGTCACGCAGCCATGACACGAGCCCGTCGTTCCAGCAGCTCACCTTTGTCTTCTCATCGCTGTCGCCCATCTGTGAGCAGAACCATCACTGTTCCACTGTGTGTTTACAGGCGACGTTGCCATCAAAGTAGGCAAGGAATGCCAGCCAGCACGTCCATGTGGGTCCCACCAAAGGTTAAACCTGGGCCCCATCTGTTTTGCCTACATGGACTTTATCTGTTTTCAGCTTATTTACTCATAAATTTATTTTCTTGGAAATTTGACTTTTCCCCCTAATTTAGTAACATTTTCTTGGAAATTTGAAACTTTCTCAAATTTGAAACTTTTTATTGTATGCCTCGAGAGCTGATGAGCTGAATCTGTTTTTTAATAGGTTCAACTCTCCGCCTGTCACCCCCACAATACAGCCAGACCCCCACACTCCCCTCTAGGGACCACAGTGGAAATAAGTCTGCGCACTTTCTTGTAATCCCATTGTTTTTAAATATATGTTGTATCTTTTATACAATGTTATTTTAAACAAATAAATAAAAAAAAACTCCCCCTCACTCCCCTGTGCAGCACCTCTCACCCCCTTCACCCCCCTTCCTCTCCACTGAAGACATCAGCACCAACATTTACATCACTGTGATGACAGACCAGGTGGAGAAACAGCTGGAGCGACTCCGTCAGCGGAAGGCGGCGGGCCCTGATGGCATCTCCGCCAGGATCCTGAGGACCTGTGCCAACCAGCTAGGCCTGGTACTGAAACACCTGTACAACCTGAGCCTGAGTCTGGAGAGAGTACCGGTGCTGTGGAAGACATCCTGCCTGGTTCCTGTCCCCAAGAAGTCATCTCCATCGGACCTGAATGACTATCGACCAGTTGCCCTCACATCTCATGTGATGAAGGTCCTGGAGAGACTGGTCTTAGCCCATCTGAGGCCACAGGTGAAGATGTGGCTGGACCCTCTGCAGTTTGCGTATCAGTCCCATTTAGAAGTTGAAGATGCTGTCATCTATCTGCTGCAACGAGCCCATCTGCACCTGGATGGCGGTAGAGACACTGAGAATCACATTCTTTGATTTCTTCAGTGCCTTTAACACCATCGAGCCACTGCTACTGGGTGAGAAGCTGCAGGGGATGGGGGTCAGCTGCTCTGTGATCTCCTGGATTACTGACTACCTGACAGGCAGGCCACAGTTTGTCCGGCTGGGCAGTGTCTCGTCTGATGTGGTGGTTAGTGATAGGGGGGCTCCACAGGGGACTGTGCTCTCTGCTTTTCTCTTCACTTTATACACCACTGACTTTCGGTACAACACCGATGTACTCTGATGACTCAGTTGTTGGGTGTATAAGAGGGGGAGAGGAGGGGAAGTATAGGGCGCTGGTAGACAGATTTGTGGACTGGACAGGGCAGAATCACCTGAGGCTGAACATCAGCAAAATCAGAGAGATGGTGATTGACTTCAGAAAGAAGATGATGCTTTCTCAGTCATTGCAGATTGGGGGGAAGTAGTGGAGGACTACAAATACCTAGGTGTTATGATCAGCAACAGACTGGACTGGAAATTTATCACCGATGCTGCGTACAAGAAGGGGATGAGCAGATTCTACTTTCTGAGGAAGCGGAGATCCTTCAATGTGTGCAACAGGATGCTGGAGGCCTCTCTCCCCATCTGCATCCTCAGGACCTTCTACAGAGGTGTGGTGGAGAGTGTTCTGACGTACTGCATTGCTACATGGTACTCCAGCTGCAGTATGTCAGACAAAAAAGCCCTGCAGAGGATAGTCAAGGGGGCTGAGAGGGTAATTGGAGTCTCCCTCCCCTCTGTCCAAGAACTTTTTCAGAACCGTTGTAGGAGCAGGGCACTGAACATTGTCAAGGATCGTTCTCACCCTCTGCATAAACACTTTGAACTTCTTCCATCTGGTAAACGATTCCAGAGCATCAGAGGCAGAACCACCAGACTGATCAACAGCTTCCTTCCACAAGCTGTCAGGATGCTGAACAGTTGACCCGGAATCTCTCATACACACTGCTGCACCTACGGACATTATTATTTGTATATTATAGTTAGTTTTTTCCCCAAGTATGTCTCAGGGATGTGTGAATGGATGGGGGGGGGAGTGGGGGGGTGAAGCTATGTGGGAGTGTGTCTTAAATCATGCTGCTTCTATTTATATGGATGCCGAGAGAAACGCAATTTCATCTTGCCTGCACTACAGTTGTATGTACAGCAATATGACAAAGTTTGATTTGATTTGATTTGATTTGGAGCCTTTCTATCAGGCTGTTGTTGTCAGCGCCATCTTCTTTTTCTGTTGGGGTAGCAGTGTTAGAACCAGCGACACCAACAGACCTGACAAGATTATCAAGAAGGCTGGCTCTGTATTTGGTCTCAGGCCAGAGGCCTTTGATGATGTGGTGGAGAGGAGAACACTAACTGCGATCCATCATAGATAATCCTGATCACCCCCTCCACCACATACTGGACAGACAGCGGAGCACTTTCTCCAGCAGACTGCTACAGCTTCACTGCTGAACAATTAGGTACAGGAATTCTTTCCTGCCACATGCCATTTCACTGTAGAATAACTCACTATGATGTAGAATTCTGGTCATAACAGTGCTGCCATGCTGCACCTTACAGTCTAATTGGTGCCTCACATTGCACCCTGTGCCTTATAATCCTTCTCTTTACAGTCAGTACTATCCATAGACTCATAAGGATCATCATCTGTTTAGCCTAGTAGTAGCCTAGGTAGTATATAAAATTATCGAAGCATTTTTACTTCCCTGGGTAAATCCTTTTTCTGTTATGTTTTGTGCGTTTCTGTTGGTTTGGGTCGTCTACTGTCATGCTGCTGTTACTCGAATTTCCCAGTTTGGGGTCAATAGAGTACATCTATCTATACTTTCAACTTTTTCCTCATAAATTTGTTCCTTTTTCTTGTAATTTTGGAACTTTCTCATAAATTTGCCACTTTTTACTGTAGTCTTGCAACTTTTTCTCATAAATTTGTTGCCATTTTCTTGTAAATTTTTGAGTTTTTCCCATAAATTTGACATTTTTCCTGTAAATTTGGAACTTCCTCAAAAATTTTCAACTTTTTTATTGTAAACTTCAGCTTTTCCTTATTTGCTACTTTTTTGTTGATTTGCAACTTCTTCTAATATTTTCCTCAAATTTGAGACGTTTTTCTTGTCAGTTTGTTGCTCATCAAGTAATTTTACAATTTTTTTTCTTATAAATTTGCAACTTTTTGTCATGTTTAATTTTTTTCTCATAAACGTGTAATTTTTTTGCATAATTTTGTCGATTGCACACGTCACTGAAACCTGATCAGCAACATCAAACCAGGTGGGACCCTGATGGGCCGACGGATGACCTGCTCGCCTGTCCCACAGCTAAAGTCCACATGGGCAGACGGATGGGGCCAACATGGAAGCTGCTGACAAACCCACATGGACCCATAAGACAGCCCAGTTGAACCTGTGATGGAGCCCACATGGACATGCAGTTCCAGATCACCTAACAGCAGGAGACACTTTGTCTGCCTCAAACACAGTTAAAACAGCCGGGAGATTGTGGCTTCATGCCCCAGCCAGGTCTTACCAGAGACCACATAAAGATGGTACTTTCCACCTTCTAGCTTGGTGCTCAGCATAAAAGCCACAGAGGGAAGCGTAAAACCAGTGAAATCCTGGTGCCGGTGTAGTGACATTTTGCCATACTTTGTCAGAATACCATACCTGTGTGGCAAATGGATAAATGTAGCTATGGGTTTAGCATACTTTGTCAGAATTGCATATCTGTTGGTACATTTAAGGTGTACAACTGATTTTTTTTTTAACTGCAGCCTGACTATATAAGAGATTCACTGCAACAACAAAATTAATAATATGGAACTCTGTATTGTTATATAACAGTTGCACTGCAAATACGGCACTAACTTTACATAGCTGCTTACCTTCTGTCAGCTGTATCGAAGTGTCTGGTGTATGCTGAAATTATGGGCGGTCGCATATTTCCTGTTACATGCATGCGCAGTAACCCAGGGTATGGTGTTAGAGGAGCCCTGATAAATGGAGAGGGTTTTGTCAGGATGGGCATCCAACATAAAAAAAATCCTCACCAACTCAAATATGCGGACGCCAAATAGGGAGCAGCACACAGAAACAAAATCACTTCATAAAAACTGCCAGGGTCAGAATTTATGAACCCCCCCCCCCCCCATGCTAATAGTCAGTTGTGTATCCTTTTTGCTGGGTAACAACCTGCAGTTGTTAGTTGTAGTTCTCAAGTCTCTCATGCATCTCCTGAGCAATCCTCGTCCATTCTTCTTTGGAGAAGCTCTCAAGCTCCACCAGATTTGATGGTCTTCTGCCGTGGACCTTGGTCTTCAGTTTATCCCACAGATTTTCAGTGGGATTTAAGCCGGGGCTTTGTGCAGGCCAGTCAATAGCATTCACTCCGGCCTTCTGTCGGTAGTTTTTCACCGGGAGTAACGTATGGTTTGTGTCATCATGTTGGAAGACAAAGTGACGACTCAGACCCATTTTTCCTGCCAACTCCTTGAGATTTTCTTTCAAAATTTTCACATATCCCTCTTTCTTCATGACTCCTTCCACCAGTTCTAGACACATAGAAGCATCCTGACAGCATAACACTCCCACCACCGTGTTTCTGTGTTCTTTGGGTTTTACACAGGGCTTGACATTAAAGGGCTGATAACACGTTTTTGACTTCATCTCATTTTTCAACACATAACAATATGACTCAATAGGTTGGTCTGTGCAGTTCTAAGTCAAACAGGCTTTTTTTTTTTTCCCACACGAATATCCAACGTTTTCATGAGCACCACGTCACAAATTGCGTCAGTGGCTGGAAAACCCCGCTGCCATGTTGTAACGTCATTGACAGAACACAGCGCTTGGCTGCCCATTGTACACACTGGATGGAAGCGGTAGAAAACATCGACGATGGTTCCAGCACATGTAGTCTGGAATTGGTTTGTGTTGTCCAATCTTCAGACGATTATAGTTCCGAAGAATGGGATGACAATGAAGAATCTGGGGGCATCAGACCGTATAGGTTTGAGCCGTGCCAAGCGGGCATCGTGCCTAGCGAGTCAGACTCGGAGAGTGACAGTGGAGAGGCACACATGCCTGCCACAGCAGCAGCGGCAAACACGCGACAGGGGAACACCGAGTATTATGCTTTTGTTACAGATATTGCAACAAATTATTTGTTCATAAATATGATTTATTTAAACCTGATTTTTCAATAAAATCATAGCAGTGTATTCTCTGTGGCTCAGGCATCGGGTTTATTATGGATTATATTTTGAGTTCTTGTTGTTTTTGTACATGTTTTATGTGCGTTTTGACCCACTTTCAGGTGGGCACTGTCCAAGATTCGCCGGTCCGACCACACGCACCCTCTCTCTTTGACAGTCAGCTGTTCATGGTTTGTGTGCATCATCTGCCATGTTGTCAGCCAGCCAATATTGCCAACACTATCACGACGTGTTAGCCACTCCACACAGCCGTGGTTCTGTTGCGCCCCTTGAAGCGATGTTGGCCCTGGGGCGCAACCGTGGTTAACATGTCTCCTCTCCATGTTCGCTGGGCAATGTCGGCCCCGAACGCCAACTGTAAGTGTTTCTGTTTATTTTTGTAAGTCTTCACTTTTTTGGGAACTGTTGTCATCATTCTTATGTTCAATACATGTCCTCTCGAGCGCATGCAAACGCAGCGACCGGCAGTGGGTGAAAAAAGTTCGATGTCTGTGTCTTTGTTTTTATGCACTTTAATGTGTTTCAACGTAATTCTTTGCCGTTTTTGTCCTTGAATGTTTGTGGACTATATAACGAAGAGCTCCCTGGTTCCATCAATATGGATTTGGAGGAAATGGTGTGGGACTAGCTAGCAGAGCACACCAGCAACTCGTGACTGCTGGCGAAGCTAATCAGGACAACCGACCACTGGCGAAGGCGGTGGAGTTGGCATTTCAGTTGGAGGCCACCGACAAGCTAACATCACAACTAGGTGAGCCACAACAACAAATCTCACTAGCTTATGCAGTTATCTGGGCAGCACGGTGGTGCAGTGGTTAGCACTGTTGCCTTACAGCTAGAAGGTTCCTGGTTCAAATCCCCAGGCTGGCAGGGGTTGGAACCTTTCTGTGTGGAGTTTGCATGTTCTCCCTGTGCTGCGTGGGTTTACTCCGGGGGCTCCGGTTTCCTCCCACAATCCAAAGACATGCATGTTAGGTTAATTGGCTGTTCTAAATTGTCCCTAGATATCTGTTTCCTATAGGCCCTTAGAATAGAGGGTTAGTACTAGTGAAAGCGCTTTGAGTGGTCTTTGTGACTAGAGAAGCGCAATAGAAGTGTAGGGTGGTTAGTAAAGAGGTCAGTTTATCAAGAGGCTCTTAATTTTGACCCTGGTGATTTTTGTTAAATAATGTTATTTCTGTGTAAAGTATAATAATGTAGCGAACTCAATATGAGCACCCTACTCGGCTTGCCAAGTGGGTTGACCCTATTGGCGACACAGGTAGAGTGCGGGACTCCGGAACGGGAGGCGTGAGTTCGAATCTCCCGGTGGGACGTCGCCATGTCGAGCAGCACGTTACATTGGTGTCAGAAGTGGGATCTCCTGTCCAAAGCAGTAATGGGGCGCTGACATCGGGACGATGTCGAGAACCAGAGGGGAGTAGTGTAGCGAACTCAATATGAGCACCCTACTTGGCGACACAGGTAGAGTGCGGGACTCTGGAACGGGAGGCGTGAGTTCGAATCTCCCAGTGGGACGTCGCCATGTCGAGCAGCACGTTACAATAATTTATGCTTTCTAAAGAAAACTAGGATGTTTGGAAAAACTATTAAAAATTCCTTCCACTGTTTAACAGCACTTGGGAAGTACTTTTTTAAAAAAGTTTTCATAGGGGACTCATGATTCTGTCAACTGTATGTACCAGACATTTTAATAACCTTCTATGCTGATTTTGACACAACTTAGTGTAATGTTTATTTTAAAGGGACATTACATACTAATGAACATTAACACAAATGTAAGTATGCCAGATTTAGCAATACTGCTAATTTGCATCTGTAGTCCCCCGGCAGACACAACTGGAATTAAAGCTGCAAGCAGCTGTAAGCAGGCCTTCGTCCCCGCAGAACCCGGCGCCAGCCGCATCTTGCTGGCTCGGAAAATTTCCTGTCGTCACGGCAAGCGCTGCATGAATAATAAAGCGTTTGGCACAGAACTTCCTGTTAGCAGTAAGTGGCGCTATAACTTTTTTCAAATATTTTTATGTAGGAGCGTGCGGAGCAGGACTAATCTCCATCATAGCAATTACGGGGAAAATCCGACACAGTTTGTCCAAGTTACAATTGTCCAACGTATTGCGATAAGGTAAACTTGGACATGTGGCCATGGTAACACATTTTAGGTACATGTTGCAGACCCAGACAGAACTACAGAAGAGAGTCACCTTGACTTACATTCCACATTTGGTGACCTTTGGACTTTCCCAACCCTCCAAAGTATAAAACTTATTGAATGGCAAGGAGTGGGTTTCCATGGCAACTGTGATTATCGCAGGACAAAAGTGACTTTCACTGAGGGTAATCCAATGCACTCTGAGAAACCACTGAAAATATAATATCATTCTGACAACTGGTCTTTGTGCAAAAGTTGACACGATTTTGTGCAGTACCTCATGTCAGCACTAGGTGGTGTTGTGACAGTTTTGTGAGTATTGATATACAGATGTGTTCAGAGTGGGATTAGTATGATTTGTGCAAAGTTTGATCCAAATCAGACAAGGATTGTCTGAGATGGAACTGTCATGTTTTGCATGGCGAGGAAGCCACTGAAGCATGCTGGTCGCCATGGAAACAGTTCTGTACTATGTACATGTACTGTCAATGAGCCCTAGTAATTCCTTCATGTCATTTTTTTCACCTGGTGAAAGAAAAATAAAAGTTTTCAGCAATTCTTCCTTTAATCACTGGGGGGCGCTCTAACTTTTGTTTATTTTATATAGGAGCGTTCAGGGTGGGACTAATATCCATTATAGAAAATTTGGTGAAAATCAGACAAAGTTTGTCCAAGTTACAACCTTCCGATGTTCCATAGCGAGGAGTCAACCTTCACCATGGTAAACTTCCCTATCAGTAATGTGTTGCTTACCCATATAGGACTACAGATGACAGTCACCTCTACCTATGTTCCAGATTTCATGACTCCAGGTCATTCACAACCCTCCCCACAAGATCACGGATTGAATGGCGAGGAGGGCGTGTCCATGTTAACAAGAGTGACATCATGCTAAATTTGATGTGCAGTTATGATCAACCCTGTGGTCTGATGAATCTCAGAAAATTTCATGTCATTCTGGCAAGTGGCATATGACTAATAAATAAAAGTTTTCATCAATTCTTCCTTTAACCACTAGGCGGTGCTATATCTTTTGTCAAGTATTTTTATGTAGACGCATTTGGGGTGGAACCAATATCCATTGTAGAAAATTTGGTGAAAATCGGATGACGTTTGTCCAAGTTGCAACTTTTTGATGTTCCATGGCAAGGAGTCGACCTACGCCATGTCGCCATGGCAACACTCCCGTCAGTTGTGTTGTCCACCCATATAGGACTACATATGACAGTCACTTCTACCTATGTTCCAGATTTCATGACTCCAGGTCATTCCCAACCCTCCCAACAAGATCACAGATTGAATGGCGAGGAGGGCATGTCTATGGTAACAGCAGTGATGCCATGCTAAAGGTAATGTGCAGTTATGATCATCCAGGTGGTCTGCTAACCCTCAAACAATTTCACGTCATTCTGGCAAGTGGCATGTGAGTAATAATTAAGTTTTCAGCAATTCTTTAACCCCTCGGTGGCGTTACATCTTTTGTCAATTCTTTTTATATAGACTCGTTTATGGCGGGACTATTTTCCATCATGGAAACTTTGGGGGACATTGGACAAGTTTTGCATGAGTTACAGCTGTTTGATGTTGTATGGGGAGGAGTCAAATTTCGCCCTGGCCACACCTTTTGAGATTTTCACTTACGTTTTAGAACATGCCTATAGATACCGCCATGTAAAAATGAGCTCGATCAGAGCAGGTCCCTAGGACTAGTTCGTTCAAATGCGAGGGGTGGTTTTTGGCCGAACTGGAGATGGGGCGACTTTGAGGTAAGATGGCGGCCTTCCTGTTGGCGGTGGGTAAGGGCCACAATTATGTTTTATGCATGTCTTGAGATGATGCACACCTCACCCAAATTTTATGTCTCTACGGCAAAGTTTGCGGTTGGTAGTGTCCATAGACGTTGTACGTTTGGCCCCACCCACAAAAATTAGGGATGGGGAGGGCACATATCTTTTCCAGTTTTATCGAATTTTTCACCAGGTCTGAGGGGTTTCCGAAAAAAAAAATCGAGTTTTGGTTAACGTTCAGAGGGTGAAAAATGCAATCGTTCAGGTGTAATATTAAACATAGCAATTATAATAGGGCTTTCGCCAACTGACGTCAGTGGCTCAGGCCCCAATTATACCGTTTTCCAGGAACTTGCAATTGCTGCAACAAAAGAATTGGAGCTCGTTTGAGACAGAAGAGCTTCAGCCATTTCAAAACACATGACCGGTAGAGATGGGTAGTAACAATGCGCAATTACTCAAGTAACTTTTTGATAGTGTACTTTCATGAGTACATTTTTGAAAAAGTACACCTGAAACACTTTGGCTACTTGCTCTAATCCATAATTTACAATGCACTTTAGGAGCCAATTGTTCCGTATCACTACAATAATCTGACAGCCACCGCACCAGTGCTTTACAACTGAGAACACTGACATGTACTCCAAAACAAATGTGTCCACTTGGCCGTCATCCAGATTCTGACAGAAAAACTAACCAGTGCCAACACTTGGTCAAAGGAAGTTTTAATTTTGTCCTTTCCATACTACCCAGCTACCATCAAGAGTCTTTGGTTTTAAGTTGTCCCAGTATTAATTTGCACATAAAAATTAAATACATGTTTGGGTCATTTGAAATGAAAACTGATAGGATATAGAAAATGTTAACATAGCATGTTGAAGTTCAGTCAGGGCAGATTGAGATCCAGCCCGAAATTGGTTTTGCTCACAGGAGAATCAGGGCCTTGGTTGTCGACCCCAAAGCTTTCAAATGACCCATTATATCTGAAGCCTCAAACTGCAGTGCCAGGAGATATGCTAGAGGTGTAGGATGGATAAACACTGGCTGTTCTTGTAGGGCCCCCAAGTTCACATCTCAATGTGATTTTACCCACGTGTTACTTTAGGACAGTGATTCTCAACTGGTGGGTCGCGGACCTGTTTTCAGTGGGTTGCAGGCCTTTGCCTGGGCAAATAAAATATCAAGAAATAAATCAACATAGTGTCATTGATTCACATTCCTTTTAACAGTAGATGGCAGTAGGTGGCGGGCGACACCATATTTCGCACCATAGAAGACTCGCAACGTTTGTTTGTATATGCTAATTGAGCATGGCGAAACGCAGATACGACACGGACTATATTAATGAGTACTTTCCCGAGAAACAGAAGGATGACGACTGGATACGCGATCCCTTTGGAATCAACATGGAAAGTGTTACGTTGCCAAGCAACGAAGAGAGTCAGCTGATGGAGCTATCATGTGACCGCACGCCGAAAGAGGCCCACGGAGGTAAGCCTCTCGCAGTTCTGGTGCAGCATTGTGATGAGCGAGTATCCTTCTCTTGCCATTCAAGCAGTAAAAACCCTCCTACCTTTCAGGCTGCACGGTGGCGCAGTGGTTTAGCACTGTGGCAGCACAGTTTTACCCTCGGCCGGGGGACCACGGGGATCATGAGATCGTGGGTTCGATCCCAGCCCCCGACCAACAGTGAGCTGTGTGGAGTTTGCATGTTCTCCCCGTGTTGCGCGGGTTTACTCCGGGATTTCTCCGGTTTCCTCCCGCATACCAAAAACATGTAGGTTTAGGGCGCTCGCGCACGCAGCGACCAGCAGCCGGTGGCTTGTCACCAGACTGCAAACCATGTCTACCTACGGGTACAAATAAGTAACAAAAAAAAAAAAAAAAAAAAAAAGCACTACCTATCTCTGAGTGTGGCTTCTCAGCTGTGGTTCAGTTGAAGACAAAACAGACTGGACATTGAGCATGACCTCAGTCACTGTCTATTTGAGACTGCCAAGAGCAAAAAACATCCCCAGTTCTATTAATTCCTCCAGACTCAGGTCTATGATGTCACTTACAGGTTTTAGTGAGTGTTCATTTTCTTCAAAGCACATAACCTTATCAGTAGGTAAATACTGAAAAAAACAATCAGAAGTCAATTTTGAGACTTGAATTCTTTTGAATTGCACTTTAATTTAAAATGCAGCTAATTCAGCATTAAAGGGAATTGTTCCCTCTGTTGTATTGCCACTTACTGGTCATTTTGGTTAATCATTAATTTGTTTTGCGTTTGTATACAGATATTCTGTTCTACCTCAGGGTCATGATGCACAATCTTTACATTCAATAAATTTGAAAATCTTTGATTTGGGTCGTGGCTTGTCATTGAGGGGTGATGGTGGGTCCCAAAACCAGACCAGTTGAGATCCACTGCTTTAGGAAATGCATATATTTAAGAGTTGGTTACCAAATCTACTGGTTCAGATTAGACTTTACTGCATTACTTCTGTTACCCTCCTTGGTCCTGTGATTTCAGCCAATGAGCTCCATCCACACCTGTCCTTTACACAGAAGGGATGTTAAACCACTGACTTCACTCATTTGCCTGAAAGGGCAGTAGTGTTCTTCAACAGTTCTTTACCATATTTACCTGGGGCTGCTCATTTCCTGCCATTCTAAATTTGAGGGACACTCATTACATCAACTTCTAAATCTTTTAGTCCAATTATGGACAACCCTAGCTAGTCTTTAAATTCTTCTGTGGCCTGACCAAGACATTATTCCCACCAGTTTACTACACTTAAAATATCATTTGATGCACTCTTTAGAATGCAATAAAAGAACAGCAACACTAATGTATTCAAATAACTTTATTCAGTCTATACACAGCACAACGCAAAGGGAAAGAAATTATCCCACCTGAATGAACTCTTCACTTGGCCCCACAAAAATCTTTAACATCTGTAAGAAAACATTGATCATAAATATCTGATATGTACTGTATCACAATATTTACAAGTCCATCAACTCTGCCACAAGAGCAACATTCAGCTGTGTCTGCGTGCAGAGGATTGGCCTGATTTGACTGGGATCCACTGGCCGTAGTGTTTCCTGCTTTCAATGCTGTCCACTCTGGGAGTTACCTTTGCACTGGTTGGAGCTGCCACTGTTGGTTTGGCTACTGCATTCTGTGGAGATGGCAAGAAATTGTACATTTAATTTTAGGGACTCAACAAACCAGACAGACTTGTCATGGTCTACTTCAAATGTTTAAATCTTACATTAACGCTGAAAGCAATTTTCCTTCTTGGAGACATCTTTGGGCTGTAATCGTCAGGCTCCTCCTCGTTTCTCTGTTCAAGGAAAGAAGAAGACATGAAGTTAATCAACAGTGTGAGACTGTAGGCAGGGTGAGCTTTGACAGTTTTAAATGTAATCAGATGGATATTACAGGGAAGGTAAAGTACTAGAAAGGTAAAGATTACATAATCTGCAGCTTTCATGCAAACCCTCCAAACCACAAAATGAATCCTTCAAGGTCAGACCTTGAAGCTGAGTAAAAACAGTGAACAAAAAGATCTTAAAATAAAAAGATGTCTTCTGTCTACAGTGGTATAATGGTGGTCACGCAGTTTCCCAGCCCCTCAGCACACATCTTGTGTACCAACTTATCTTTGGCAAACGGTGAGGAGTTCTTCATCTGTTTTAGCTCTATAACCCAGTCCACACGCTGCGCTCCATCAGCAACATTCTGCTAAATAACAATGACCCATTTCAACTGCAAGCATAAATACATTTGTCATGTCAAAATTCTGGGTTGTCTATATGAAGGTATAATGTACATCTTAAACACTGAGTGTACTTATATGAGTGAGCAGCTGAAAACATCTACATGTGACGTGATCTGCGAATGTTATTTGTTTGTCCTCTAACAAACATTGTGAACATGACAAGAGTACATTTTGTTGTCACCCAAGTCACATGACAGCCCTTTAATCCCAGGTGCCGTTGAGTGGAGACCACTGTCATGTTATCTATGAAGACAGGAATAAATACAGAGTTTGTGTGTTCCCTCGTGGGTGCAAAGGTTAACACAAGACAGGAAATTCAGCACAACAGAGGCCTTCAGTCACTAAAATACTAGGGATGGGCATATCTATGCAAAATATAGATACTTTGATACCAGCTGGTCGATATTTCTGCGAGTTTTAGGGTTTAATTTTATGTGTGAAAACCCAGCCCAGACATTTTAGAGATGGTCTGCCGTGTCACATGATTATGGCAGCCTAGCAGATGTCAGAGCCAAAGACTCACTGCACAGAGTGAGCTCAGCAGCGTCACAGGCAGCAGAATGAGTATTACTTCTGAAATGTTACACAATTCATCTAAATTCTATGGCAACACCAAGCAGCATGATTTTGAAAATGAACAAAATAAGTACTATTTAAGTTTGTAAAGTAACTGTAAAAAGAAAAAAGAAAAAAAATACATATATGATGCTTGGTATTCCCATAGAATTTGGATGAATGGTGAAACAATTCAGAAGTAAAAAAAAAATGCTTTAATCGAGCTGACCTGACAGCTTTCATTCAGCATACCGACCCACCTGGATGACTGAGAATCTTCACCAAATTAAAGAAATTGAAAAAATTGTTTTTATTTACTTTGCTCATTGTTCCATTTTATTATCCTTTTATAAGCATTTCTTTCAAGTATTTATGTTCATGAGTTTTATTCATATTACATATTGCCCTTGCAATAAAGTTGTTAATGAAACGGCAATCATGTGATTTTCCTTCAAGGGGAAAAAAGTATCTATCGAATAAAAAGTCCCATAAATTAATGGTATCAAAAGGAAAAATGCTGGTATCGCCCATCCCTAAAAAAAAATACAAGCAACTCAAGTTCAACAAGTCTGCTATATATTTAATAAACTACATTACTAGGAGAGGGGAGGAAAAAAAAAACTTGTAGATTTAAGGATTCATAAAACCCAACAAGTTGTACGTAAACTCAGACTGTCCTACATTTATGCTAAAATGGCCCACAGCCTTCCATGAGGATCCAAAAAGCTTCATCTTCACCAGCTAAACATTGTCTCACACTCACCTGTGGCATTTTCTTTTTGGGGCCTTGTCTCACCCTTGTCTCTGGTTCTGGGGACAAACTTTTAGACTCTGGCTCTGACAGGATTGGTTTCACACTCTTGGGGAGGTCAATTTTCTCCACTCCCAAAATCTTCATGGCATTGGCCTTTGCAGCCTCGAGCAGTCCTCTTTTATCTAAAAAGTTCAGAAGGAAAAAAAGCAGTACGTTAGAATGATTTCACTTAATACATACGAAATATTGGCCATTTTAAAATCAAAAAAAACAAAAAAAACCCACCATTCAAACTCAGACGCACAGCACTTCCAGCGGATCTGGATCGGCTCCTGTAAGATCTGAGTGGGGATGGGGAAAATCTGTGTCTGTACTGGCCCCTGTATCTCCTGTAGAAACTCCAGCGGGCAGGTGACCTGGAACGAGACCTCGAGGGGGACCTGTAGCGTCTGCGGTTAGAGTACCTGTCTGGGGAGCGACTGTAGGAGCGAGAGCGGGCCCTATAGCGGCGTGGGGGAGAACGGCGGTCACAGCCACGATGGCGTCTGCGATGGTCATCACATCGACAGCGGGAGGAGCGTCTGTGGCAACGAGGGTATGAGCGAGAGCGTGATCTGGGGAGGAGGGAGGAGGCGCTGCGGCTGGATGAAGATGATGATGAAGAGGAGGACCTGTAGTGGCACTGCCGTCTGCCGTGGTGCCCATAAGAGCCAGAGTAGCGGCTGCTGACAGAGCTGCCCCTGGATCGGGAACGGGATCGTGACGGCGAGCCAAGAGTAGAGGAATCTGGGCTCTTCTGGTCAAAGATCACATTGATGCCGTCACTCTGGCAAACACGAACCATTTCAGAATGAGTTACTGCACTCTTGGCCATTGTTGTGTTTTTGCTACAGGCTGAAATAGAAAAAGAAAAAGGTTTGTGGTGCTGAGAAGGGTTAGAAAGGGATAAATCAACATTTCCTCCAGTACTGCTATTGCTAGAGAACAATATAACCTAGTGAAACTGCAGCAGCTCAACGACTAGTAACAGAAATTTGTAGAATGAAGCCAAGAGGCTTCATATACTTGCCTTCACATCCACTCAATGACCACATCATGAAAAATCATACTTGAAACAAGGTTTAAAATAAAACCCACAGATGTCACTTTATCTTCTTTTCTAAACACATCCTGGTATAGTGATGTTGCATAACAACAAAGGAATGCCAGATATTTCCACAACAGAAGCTCAAAGGTATGACCAAATCAACAATTACATGATAGTACACATCTGGAATTTCAACATTATGGAACTAGTAAAGGATCATCTTGTCTGTAAAGTTTTTTTTAAAAAAAATCATGTACTGATCCTTTTCTACAATGTTGGTGTCCCTCATGGCTAGCAGCATTGTGTAATTATCCATGTGTTGCGCAACAGGAGCAGACTGGAATTTTCCTGAACAAAAAATAAAAAACAGCTGATGTGACTCAAAACAAATGACCACTACTTTAGCGTGTACACATTTAAATTGTGTACAAGTTTTATTTTTTACTTTAACCTTAATTTGTCAGCATTTTTACTCTATGCTGCCCTCTACCGGAAGAATCCCGTCTGAGCAGCGTTATGCAACGACGACTGGAACATTCTGGAAAATTCCACCATGACGTCATTAAAATGTCTGCTACAAGCTAACGTAATGTGAACGTTGTTCTCACGACCTTAAATGTAAGCCAAAATAATGTAACACACTTCTATCCTTCTACCTATTAATTTACACTGATAAGAACACTTTCTGGAAAGAGTAAACTGATAAAACTGCATTATTAAGTCTGCTGAATGAAAACCAAGACACCGATTGACCCGCTTACCTTGTCCGCTGTAGCTCCAGACTGTTGCTCTGGTAACGTCGACTTAAAATATTTGTACAGCCGAAACTGAGTCAAAACTCAAAAGAACAACAATTTACAACATATAGAAGGCTCGACGTGTGGGTTTTGAAAAACAGAAAGAATACGAAATCCTGTAACTTACAACTACGGCGAACATCAGCAAAATGAGCCAAGCGGCAGGAGCAGCGGATTATAAAGGCTGGATCACGTGATCACGTAGGCTGTCTTTGAGCCAATCAGAAGGCGTTGTTTGTATTGGATAATATTTTACTGAAGCAAGAAGGTTGTATTTTCAGGTTTTTATTTCAGATTTCGGTGGTAATCTTCCTCCAACATTTAAAAAAAAAAAATCAAATAGGGGAAGCAGTGTGTTATGTCTGCAAATACCTTGTACAATGATGAGGCCAGGTGAACGTGGGAACTCAGCTTTATTAAAGTACTGGACCCAGAACAGCCACAAGGCGGGGCATCGGTCAAGAGAGCGTGTCATGGATGCAGTGTTGCCAGATGGAAAATGTTGAAGTATCGTACCAGCGGCTTAAAATGATCGTAGTTTGAGGAAAATTATTATACACACCCAGTTTTCATTCTGACGTGGCTCAGAACCATCTGCTTCAGTAACACATTACTAACTAACTAACTAACTAACCTGCACTTATATAGCGCTTTTCTAGTCACAAAGACCACTCAAAGCGCTTTCATTAATACTAACCCTCTATTCTAAGGGCCTATAGGAAACAGATATCTAGGGACAATTTAGAACAGCCAATTAACCTAACATCACAGATCGTACATATTACAGCCTACAGCGCAGTTTTAACTTTATTTATTCAACTTTAGCACCTTGGGGGAGCCAGATTATTTAGCATCTCAGACAAGAGACAGTGGATAAACATGGGAGAACAATACGCAGGAGGTTCCTGGCGAGATAGCAGGAAGGAGTCAGGGATGTAGGGGGTTGAATGCAGTGTGATGCAAATGTCAGGTTGTATGTGGAGAAATGCCATGAGACTTAAGAGGAGAGTGCCTGCTGAAATGTTCAGTCTGTTCTTTGCTTGTGAGATGTGAGTGTGTAATAAATCGTCTGAAATGAATCTGCCTCTTCATTTACTTACTCCACACTGGTGACCCAAGACGTATTATGGAACACGAGGCAAGATCCCCGGAGCCGGCCCGGTCAGGAAGCTACAGCGAGTGGAGAATGTGGAAATGACGAGGCTGAGTTTATCTCACGAGTCAGGTTTATTTCATTCTCCAACATCATCAAAAACAGAAAAGAGAAAGAATCCCCCAACATCTGTCCCTTTTATACCCCAGGACATCAAAGCACACAGTCACATTGTCTTTTAATCCCAAGTCACAATGCATCTTCTTCCAGGTCTTCTCACCTCCACCTAAAGTCACTGGTGGTCAGGAAATCCCTCAAGGTCATCTCTTTGCATACAAAAGGCCACATTTCACATCCTCCTGTTATCTCCTAGGAGGTTCAGTCCTTTTGTTCCTCTGAGACGTGAAGCATACAATAAGCATACAGTAATATACATGTGAAGCATATGAAACCCACATCTGTGTCCCACATGACCCCCCCCCCCCCCAAACGTCTAAGATGGAACAACGTAATAACAGTTTGCATGTCATAATAAAATCACTACACATCAGTCCACATGCTGCTTGGGCCTCAGTCTTCTCCCGTATCTGCTGTAAGCAGGTTTCACCACCTCCGCGGCGCCCTCCTGCTGGGGAGTTGCTGTCTGAGGATGAGAACTGTTAGTCAATCTCTGTGGGTGTTCTGGGGAATGCTCTCTAGGGGGTCTGCCGCGCCGAGGAGCCTTAGCCAACTGCACACCTTCGTCAGCCACCACAAAAGCGGGTTTGAGCCTGTTTATGCCAATCATTTCTTTTCTACCCCCAAATCTAGCAAAAAATGCTTATCCCCTGTTTCCAGCACTCTATATGGTCCATCATAAGGTGGTCGTAACGGTGGGCGATGGGCATCGTGTCTGACAAAAACAAACTCCGCATTCTTTAAAGCCTTAGGCACAAAAACGCGTGGAAAACTGTGGTGAATGGGGCCAGGTAGCGTGCTTGAGTCCGTGCTACTCTGTAACCGCTGAGCTGGGGAGCACTCTGGCGCCGGATTATCTGGGAGAAATTCCCCGGGCAGCCGAAGTGGCTGTGCGAAAACTAGCTCAGCTGGGGAGGCTTCTAAATCCTCTTTAGGTGCAGAACGCAACCCCAATAAAACCCATGGTAGCCTGTCCACCCAATTTGCATCCGTAAGCGATGCTCTGAGGGCCGCCTTCAATGACCTGTGAAAACGTTTGCATAACCCGTTAGCCTGCGGATTGTACGCGGTCGTGCAGTGGATCGTTGCCCCCAGGCTGCGGGCCATCGCTGACCAAAGTTCGGAAACAAATTGAGGGCCTCTGTTGGACGTAATGTCCGACGGGACTCCAAAATGCGCTACCCATGCCATTAAAAACGCGCGCGCCACCTCCTTGGCTGTGGTTGACAACAGTGGAACCACTTCCGGCCAGCGCGTGGTGCGGTCAACCATTGTCAGAAGATGTGTGCACCCCTGTGAGGGCGGGAGGGGGCCTACGAGGTCCACGTGAACATGATCAAACCTCTTAGCCGGAATGTGAAACGGCTCCAAGGGAGCTCTCGTGTGTCTGTGTACCTTGGCTCGTTGACAAGCCATGCAGGCTGCCGTCCACTCTCTAACTTGTTTGCGCAGGCTCGGCCATACAAATTTCTCTCCTACCATTTTGACCGACCCGCGCATTCCCGGGTGCGCCAGAGAATGGATTGAGTCAAAAACGCGGCGGCGCCACATGGCTGGTACCACAGGACACGGTCGCCCAGTGGAGACATCGCAGATTAGGGGGGGCATACCGTCTTGCAGCACCCTGTTCTCCAGCCTTAACCCTGTTGGTCCAGACTGGAGCGCGTGCACGTCCGCGTCGCTAACCTGATCCGCGGCCATGGCTGCATAATCTATCCCTACGCAGACTGGGGCCGTGCGCACTTCTGCGTCGCTAACCCGATCCGCGGCCATGGCTGCAAAATCTACCCCTACGTGGGCTGGAGCCGCCACGGCGCACGAGAGGCAGTCTGCCACAACATTAAGTTTACCCGCCACATGTTGGATATCGGTAGTAAACTCCGAGATCGCGGCCAGCTACCTCTGCTGCCGGCCCGACCAAGGTTCTGAAATCTTGGCCATCGTGAAAGTCAGCGGCTTGTGGTCAACGAACGCGGTGAAACGGCGTCCCTTCAGCCAGAACTGGAAGTGGCGAATGGCCAAGTGGAGAGCTAACAACTCCCTGTCGAATGCGCTGTATTTTCGTTCACTATCGCGCAAGGTTCTGCTGAAAAAGGCGAGCGGTTGCCAGGCTCCGGCTACATACTGTTCCACGACCGCCCTTATGGCCACATCTGACGCGTCACTAGTGAGCGCCATGCGGGTCGTTAGGACTGGATGTGCTAACAACGCAGCGTTTGCCAGGGCTGTTTTGACTTCAGAGAATGCGCACTCTCGCTCCGGAGACCATTCGATTTTATTTGTGGGTTTTTGTTTTTTTAGTGCAGCATACAATGGTTGCATGAGCTGCGCTGCGCGGGGGAGGAAACGGTTATAAAAATTCACCATTCCCAAAAACTCCTGTAACGCTTTGACCGTTTGTGGCTGGGGAAAATTTGTTACTGCGCGCACTTTGTCAGGCAGAGGAACCGCTCCTTCTGGAGAGACGCGGTGCCCAAAAAAATCAATCTGCGTCACCCCGAACTGACACTTCTCTGGGTTGATTATTAACCCGTGCTCTGCCAACCTCCGGAAAACTGCCGTGAGGTGGTTTTCGTGTTCGTCTTCGGACGCGCTGGCTACCAATATGTCGTCCAGGTAGACGAACACGAAGGGGAGATCGCGCAACACCACGTCCATCATGCGTTGGAATGTCTGCACCGCGCCTTTAAGCCCAAACGACATGCGCAAAAACTCGAATAGCCCGAACGGAGTTATTACCGCTGTTTTGGGTATGTCCTCAGCGCGCACTGGGACCTGGTGGTAGCCGCGTACCAAGTCTATCTTAGAAAAAACGTGCGCCCCCGCCAAATGAACTGAAAAATCTTGGATGTGCGGGATCGGGTAGCGGTCGTGCGCTGTAGTGTTGTTCAACCTGCGGAAATCACCGCAAGGTCGCCACGAGCCATCAGCTTTCGGGACCATGTGAAGCGGTGAAGCCCATGGGCTTTTCGAACGCCTGATGATGCCCAAGTTTTCCAGGTTGACGAACTCCTCGCGCGCTATGGTCAGTTTAGCTGAATCCAAGCGCCGAGCTTTTGCAAAAACGGGCGGTCCGGTGGTAGTAATAAAATGTTCCACCCCGTGTTTAGCCACGGTCACCGAAAATGTTGGGACCATGAGTGCTGGGAACTGAGTGAGGAGTGTGTGGAACTTACCACTTGCAGCTGTGACGTTGGCTTGTGCTGTTGGTGGGGCCACTCGAGCTGTACAGGGAATAGAATAAAAAGAGACTGCATTAACCAGGCGTCTGTTAGCAAGATCAACCAACAAACCATGTGAGCACAAAAAATCAGCTCCTAACATGTTGAAATTGACTGCAGCTATGACGAAAGTCCACTCGAATGTACGGCCGTGTAAAGACAGAAGCAGAGTCCTCTCACCGAAGGTCTTAATCGCCAAGCCGTTCGCTGCTGACACCCCGGGACCACTGGAAGGTGCCAGCCGGTCAGCGAAGGAAGGTGTGATGAAACTCAGCTGGGAGCCTGTGTCCACGAGGAAATGCCTCCCCGAGCGCGCATCCCTCAAGTAGAGCAGCTTGTTCTCTCCGAGGGCTGCAGCTGCTACCAACCCCCGGTCTTGGCGTTTCCTGAGCGCTTGAAATGGCACGGTGGTATACATTTGCGTGCCCTCTCTGCGAAGCGGCGATGGTAGAAACAAAGGACGTCGTCTGCTCCGTGTTTCCTGGCCCCTGCCGCCGCCGTCGTCGGTGAGTCTGGTACTGCAGCCTCTGGCCCCCTGCCATCTCCGGACGTTGCGCAGAGCTCTGCTGCCGCGGCCATGGCCGCGCACCATTTATTGGCGTTGACGAGTTGCTGCGCCTCCTGGCCCAGCTCGCGGTAGTCTCGTCGGACCAACAGTGGTGAACTGGCCAGGGTCACTCTCACCGCTGACAGTTGGGTCCTGAGGAAAAGGTGGGTGAAGATAAAGTGATCATCGTCAGAGTCTTTCAACCTCAACAGCTTCTCCATCAGGTCCGCAGGCCTGTCGCTTTCAAATTCAGTCAGCGCTAGGAGCCCCTCTGCTCGCTCCTCCACCGAGGAGGTGAAGTAACGGATGAGTGCAGCCTTCAACGCGCTGTACTTGTCACTGTCCGGCGGCTGGTTGATCAGGCTCTCCACCCGCTGGGCTGTGTGGTTGTCCAGCTTTGCAACCACATGGTAGAACTTTGTCTCGTCTACCGAAATCCTCCGGAAGTTGAACTGCGCCTCGACTGCGTTAAACCAGGAGCGCGGATTGTTCTGCCAGAAGTCTGGTAGCTGAACTGTGGCTGCATTCGTTTGGCTGGCTCCTGACGAGTCTGGCTCGGGAGAATTTCCTCCAGTCATGATACGTCTTAGGGTCACCAGTGTGGAGAATGTGGAAATGACAAGGCTGAGTTTATCTCACGAGTCAGGTTTATTTCATTCTCCAACATCATCAAAAACAGAAAAGAGAAAGAATCCCCCAACATCTGTCCCTTTTATACCCCAGGACATCAAAGCACACAGTCACATTGTCTTTTAATCCCAAGTCACAATGCGTCTTCTTCCAGGTCTTCTCACCTCCACCTAAAGTCACTGGTGGTCAGGAAATCCCTCAAGGTCATCTCTTTGCATACAAAAGGCCACATTTCACATCCTCCTGTTATCTCCTAGGAGGTTCAGTCCTTTTGTTCCTCTGAGACGTTAAGCATACAGTAATATACTGTACATGTGAAGCATATGAAACCCACATCTGTGTCCCACAGCGGCAGCCATCCCACAGACAGGCTGGACTGGAACGTCCAGCCACGCGTGTGTGGTTTCAGTCAAGCTACCGGATTTCTGGCAACACAACCCGCGCTCTTGGTTCCACCTCACCGAGGCTCAGTTCGCCCTCCGGGGAGTAACGGCAGACAATACCAGATTCTACCATGTGGTCGCAGCACTCGACGCCCGCACAGCTCAGCAGGTAGCGAGCCTGCTCGAGCAGCCACCAGCCAGCAGCAAATATGAGGCGCTCAAGGCTGCGCTCATCCAGCGCTACACGCTCTCGGACTGTGAGAGAGCGGAGAGGCTCCTGACGCGGACCGAGTTAGGAGATGGTTCGGCCGTAGACCTGATTGAGAAGATGCTGGCATTAATGGGCACGGACGACGGGCACTTTCTGTTTGCCCACCTCTTCCTCCGGAACCTTCCGACAGTGGCGAGAGCGGTTCTGGCCAATTCGCCGTGGCTGGCCGCGCACGACTACCGTGCGCTAGCCCAGGAGGCAGACCGGGTCATCCTCACCACCAGGGCGATCACAGTCAACGCGGCAGCGGCGGAGCCCAGCGAGACGACCAGAGGAGGCGAGGAGCCACCGACGGTAGCAGCAGCGGGGGCCAAGGAGCGCCAGAGAGACACGCTCTGTTTCTACCACCACCGCTTCAGAGAGAAGGCACGCAGATGTGCACCACCGTGCCAATTCAAGCGCTCGGGAAACGCCAAGGCCGGGGGTCGGTAGCAGCTGCGACCCTCGGTGAAGAGAACAAGCTGCTCTACTTGACGGATGCACGCTCGGGGAAGCATTTCCTCGTGGACACCGGAGCCCAGAAGAGTTTCATCCGGCCGACCTACGCTGACCGGCTGGCAGGACCTAGCGGCCCCGAGATGTTGGCAGCAAACGGCTTGGATATTAAGACCTTTGGTGAGAGGACTCTGCTCTTATCTCTCCACGGCCGTACATATGAGTGGACTTTTGTCGTAGCAGCACTGAATTACCATATCCTGGGGGCTGATTTTCTGTGTGCACATGGTTTACTGGTTGATGTTGCTAACAGGCGCCTGGTTAATGCACTGTCCTTTGACTCTCCTCACAGTATAGCTCTAGTGACCCAGCCAACAGCACAAGCCAACGTCACAGCTACAGGCGGTAAGTTCCACACACTGCTCACTCAGTTCCCAGCACTCACGGTCCCAACTTTATCCGCGGCCATCGCTAAACACGGGGTGGAGCACTTTTTCATCACCACCGGGCCACCCGTTTTTGCAAGACCTCGGCGCTTGGACACAGCTAAACTGGCCATAGCGCGCGAGGAGTTTGCCAACCTGGAAAGGTTGGGCATCATCAGGCGCTCGAACAGCCCATGGGCTTCCCCGCTACACATGGTCCCTAAGGCTGAGGGCTCGTGGCGACCGTGCGGGGATTTCCGCAGGTTGAACAACGCCACAGCACACGACCGCTACCCAATTCCCCACATACAGGATTTTTCCGTTCACCTTGCCGGAGCACGCATTTTTTCCAAAATAGACCTGGTCCGCAGTTACCACCAAGTCCCAGTGCGCGCTGAGGATATACCCAAAACAGCGGTAATAACTCCGTTCGGTCTATTCGAGTTCCTGCGCATGCCATTCGGGTTAAAAGGAGCGGCACAGACATTCCAGCGCATGATGGATGCAGTGCTGCACGATCTCCCGTTCGTGTTCGTCTACCTGGACGATATCCTGGTAACCAGTGCGTCCAAAGACGAACACGAAACCCACCTCACAACGGTTTTCCAGAGGTTGGAGGAGCACGGGTTAATAATCAACCCGGTGAAATGCCAGTTCAGCGTGACGGAGATTGATTTTTTGGGGGCACCGTGTCTCTCCGGAAGGAGCGATCCCGCTGCCCGACAAGGTACGCGCCGTGGCGGATTTTCCCTGGCCTCAGACGGTCAGGACGCTGCAGGAATTTTTGGGGATGGTGAACTTTTATAACCGTTTCCTTCCCCGCGCGGCGCAGCTCATGCAACCATTGTACGCCGCGCTCAAGAAACAGAAACCCGCGGATAGGGTTGAATGGTCCCCGGAGCGGGAGCGGGCCTTCTCGGAAGTTAAAGCAGCCCTGGCAAACGCCACACTGCTGGCGCATCCGGACCCGGCGGCCCGCATAGCGCTCACCACCGACGCTTCAGACGTGGCCATAGGGGCTGTCGTGGAGCAGCGCGTCGCCGGGGCTTGGCAGCCGCTCGCCTTTTTCAGCAGAACTTTGCGCGACAGCGAATGTAAATACAGCGCGTTCGACAGAGAGTTGCTGGCTCTCCACCTGGCCATACGCCACTTCCAGTTCTGGCTGGAAGGGCACAGCTTCACCGCGTTCGTGGACCACAAGCCGCTAACATTCGCGATGGCCAAGGTTTCAGAACCGTGGTCGGGCCGGCAGCAGAGACAGCTGGCTGTGATCTCATAGTTTACTACTGATATTCAACATGTGTCGGGTAAACTGAATGTGGTGGCGGACTGCCTCTCGCGCGCCGTGGTGGCCCCGGTCTGTGTGGGGATAGATTACGCAGCCATGGCCGCGGAGCAGATTAGCGATGCAGACGTGCGCGCGCTCCAGTCTGGACCAACAGGGTTAAGGCTGGAGAGCAGGGTGCTGCAAGATGGCGGCCCCCCCCAATCTGCGATGTCTCCACGGGTCGCCCGCGTCCGGTGGTCCCGGTCGCGTGGCGCCGCCGCGTGTTTGAGTCAGTTCACACTCTGGCGCACCCAGGAGTGCGCGCGTCGGTCAAAATGGTGGGAGAGAAGTTTGTATGCCCAAGCCTACGCAAACAAGTGAAAGAGTGGGCTGCAGCCTGCGTGGCGTGCCAACGAGCCAAGGTACACAGACACATGAAGGCTCCCTTGGAGCCGTTTCATATCCCGGCTAAGAGGTTCGACCATGTTCACGTGGGCCTCGTGGGCCCCCCTCCCGCCATCACAGGGGTGCACACACCTCCTGACAGTGGTGGACCGCACCACGCGCTGGCCAGAAGCGGTCCCGCTGGCGGCAACCACGTCCGCAGATGTAGCGCGCGCTTTTTTAACAGCATGGGTGGCGCGTTTTGGAGTTCTGTCGGACATTACGTCCAACAGGTGCCCTCAATTTGTTTCCAAACTCTGGTCCGCGATGGCCCGCAGCCTAAGTGTTACAATTCACCGCACAACCGCGTACAACCCACAGGCCAATGGGTTATGCGAGCGTTTTCGTAGATCACTGAAAGCAGCACTCAGGGCTTCACTGACGGATGCAAATTGGGTAGACAGGCTGCCGTGGGTTTTATTGGGGTTGCGCTCCACGCCGAAAGAGGATTTGGAAGCTTCCCCGGCAGAGCTCGTTTTTGCGCAGCCACTACGGCTGCCCGGGGAATTTCTGCCAGATAATCCCGTGCCGGGCAGCTCCCCGTCTCAGCTTTTGCAGCATAGCGCAAACACAGGCACGCTGCTGGGCCCTGCCCACCACAGTTTTCCACGTGTTTTCGTGCCTAAAACTCTGAAGAGCGCGGAGTTCGTGTTTGTCAGACACGACGCCCACCACCCTCCATTGCGCCCACCCTATGATGGACCGTTCAGAGTGTTGGAAACAGGGGATAAGCATTTTTTTCTAGACTTGGGGGGTAGAAGGGAAAAAATTGGCATAGACAGACTTAAACCTGCTTTCGTTGTGGCGGACGAGCAAGTGCTGTTGGCGAGGGCCCCTCGGCGTGGAAGACCCCACGGAGAGCTCCCAAGGGAAACGATTCGCCAGAGCAGCCACACGGACAGACCGAAGTGCCCCCCCCCCCCCCAGTCACAGCCCACCCACAGTCAGACACACTCCCAGCAGCCCCCCACCGGCACAGCAGCGTCACGGAGGCGGTAAACCCCAGTTACAGCAGATACGGGAGGAGACGGAAGCCCAAGCAGCATGTGTACTGATGTTCTATGGTTCTATCACAGCATGTGGACTGTTATTCTATTGTTCTATCACAGCATGTGGACTGTTATTCTATTGTTCTATCTAAGATGCTGGGGGGGGGAAGTTTAGCACCTTGGGGGAGCCAGATTATTTAGCATCTCAGACAAGAGACAGTGGATAAACATGGGAGAACAATACGCAGGAGGTTCCTGGCGAGATAGCAGGAAGGAGTCAGGGACGTAGGGGGTTGAATGCAGTGTGATGCAAATGTCAGGTTGTGTGTGGAGAAATGCCATGAGACTTAAGAGGAGAGTGCCTGCTGAAATGTTCAGTCTGTTCTTTGCTTGTGAGATGTGAGTGTCTAATAAATCGTCTGAAATGAATCTGCCTCTTCATTTACACACTCCACACAACTTTATTTATATAGTGCCATTTCACAACAACAGTCATCTCATAGCACTTTCAACTGTAGGGAAAACCCCCACAATTGCAGAAAGACCCCAGCAATTAGGTGATCCCTTTTGAGCAGCACTTGGTGACGGTGGAGCGGAAAAACTCCCTTTTAACAGGAAGAAACCTCCAGCAGAACCAGGCTCAGGGAGGGGCAGTCATCTGCTGTGACTGGCTGGGGGGTGAGCGGATAGAGAAGATGAAAAGAACAGACATGTAGAGAGCAAACAGCACGATGGGGACTCAATCTATGGGAGAGAACAAACAGATGTTAATGACCAGCAAAAAAAAAAAATTCATTGAGAGTGAAGAAAGGAGTGAAGCCCAGTGCATTATTGGAGGTCCCCCGGCTGTCTAAACCTAGTAGCAGCATAACTAAGGGAGGGTTCAGAAACACATGATCCCTCCCTAATTGTAGGCTATATCAAAAAGGAAGGTTTTAACCCTATTCTTAAAAACAGAGATCGAGTCTGACTCCCGAATCTAGATTGGCAGCTGGTTCCACAAGAGAGGAGCTTGATAACTGAAGGCTCTGCCCCCCATTGTACTTTTGGAGATTCTAGGTATTACAAGTAATCTGTGGGACACATATGTGAGTTGCATAGGCTGCATATTTTTTATTTTATTTTTTTAACTTATTTGTACCCGTAGGTAGACTTGGTTTGCAGTCTGGTGTAGGATGAAGTGCCTATAAAAATATTTGTCATAAGGTACTGGAATTATTTATTTTATTTAATAGTGGGTGTGAAAGGGGGCGGAGTTGAACCATCACTTCTACACCCGCTAAATTAAATAAAAGCACTCGTAAAAGGGGCACCAGTCCTAACGGACAATAAAATTAACTTTAATTTTATTTAATTTTGTACCTTAAATTACTTAATGAATCAGTCTCAAAGTTTCAGTGAGTTTTTGTCCTGCCGTGATTAGGAAACCTGTATATGCGAAAGGAAAACGCTTCTACTGCTCTTATTCACTCTTTTATTAAAATCATTCAGGTTACATGGCATGGCATTCAAATGATGAATAAACAGATTCAGATGATGACAGCGTAAAATATCACATCAACTGATATTGGGTTCCTGAACATAAAATCCAGCTTTACACCTCTGCAGAACCAAGGAGAAACTAGACTTATGTTTCAACGGTAAATGAGGCTGGAATGTTTTAACAAAACATCGCAATTTTATGGGGAAAATTCATAAGCTAATTATCTAAAAATGACTCCTGAATTAATCTACAAAATTTAAGGGCAGTTACTTAAAAATGACTGAAAGTTTTCGTTCAGTTTACAATTCCATCCTGCAGCTGAGAGACTAATTGAGCCCTGAAATACGGGCCATATTCAATTGTAATTTAATTGTTAGGACATCACGTTTTAACCCAGGAGATAGGAGAAATAAAAGTTTCACTCACACACAGCCGTAGGTCCAAGTTTCTGCGGGTCGGTACCGCTGGGTTTTGAAGTTAGGACGTCGAAGGAAGCTGCTGCTGCGATGCCTCCTCACAGCCGTTGTAGTGTAAACTCAGCTGGGGGCTCTCCAGACAATGGCAGCAGTGGGTGGTCTGTCACAGAGCGGCGTGACAAGTCCTTTGACAAAAAGAGAGTCCAAATTTGGGGTCTCTTGTAGCGGGATCGACCCGAAAACTGAAGGAAAATCTTCTCAGTCTCTGTTCACTTTAAACTAGGCAAATTAAAGGTCCACTTTAATGGCGTGAAAAGTCATTAAAAAAAAGTGTTAGAAAAACATTCACTAGGATAAGAATGGCTTCTGAGGTGAAGAAAAAAAGTTTGAGAATTTGATTCTGTAAAAGGGACGAGCTCTAAAGAAAAAATGGTTTCTCCTCAGTTTCCAGAATATAAGAAAAGATTTGACAAACACACAGAGAATAAAATAAAACTTCACAGGGCCTTGAAACGGTGGAATAAAATCTTCTTCTGAGATCTAGATTGCTATTCTGCTTCTTTAATCTTAATTTAGTTCCTAATCTTTCTCAAAATCTCTTTCTTTCTTCTTTCTGTGTTTCTAATTCTTAATTCTATTACCGCTTTGCTGTTCTAATCTTCCTGCCTGTTCTTTGTCTACCCTTTGTCTTCTTTTTTTTTTTATCTCTCTTTTCTTTTTCTAACTCTGCTGATCTCTCACTAAACTCAAATCTAACTCCTCTCTTTTAAAGTTACCTCGCCGGGTCGTAAAACTGATGATGTAGTCGCAAGACTGACCAATCGGCTTTTTCAGAAGCAGTTTGAAATGGCTGCTATCCAATGTGAGAACACTTCTTTGTTTGAGAGCAGCCAATCAAATGAAGACACCATCCTATGAAATTTCAGAGGGAAAATCAACGCTCAGTCAGTTCTTATGAAATAAATGCTCAATATAAAATCTAACTAAATTAAATGACTTGGCTAATATATGGTGATCATGCATTTATACCATTACTCCAATAACACTCATGAATATAACATACATAATTATAATACATGCATTCACATTTAGATCAAGATTAGAACAGCAGAACATGCAGCAAACCATGGTTGGTGATAAGAGGGATGATTTTCAGTGTCCTTAGGATCCAGAGGATAAGCTGAAAGAAACTTAATATTTAGAACAAATTAAAAGTCATCCTACGTACTGAAAACACATTCCGTAGGTATCCGCTAGGAGGTACTGTTGAGCTGTAGATGATTTCCTTTAGTATCTGGCGAAGGTACCTGGACAGCATAGGCTATAAAACCGTCAGATTAAGTGGTTTATGACTCTTTTAAAAACATTGGTTTCCTGTGAAAAGGTACATTATCAAATGCAGTGTTCATGTTGAGAGGTCTGGTCTCCTGAGTTTTATGTTCCTTTGAGCCTTTAAAAGCAAACTCTGATCCTTACAATCTCTGCAAGCGGCAACTGTTTACATTGGGGTCCTGGGAAAGCAAGCATCTTTGGTCAGGCCTGGAAGAAGCCTGCATGAGTCGACATAAAAGCCAGTGATATTCCTGAGAAGGCAGAAAGGTGATATTTCTGTGTAATGAATAAAATGAAATTCCTGTAAACTGGCGAGAAGTGATCTTCTGTCTCGGTTTTGAGGAGGACGATGATGCTACAGTTCCCCCCTTTGTAGCGATGGTGAGCATCGGTCAGCATCGGTACACACCCATGGCAGCAACGTCTCCTTGGCAACACTTGACCTAAATACTGGGTTAAAAGGTTTGTGTGATATCCATACACACTAGTATGCAAACAGTATCTATTACTAAGTACAGATCTTTGACTTTGGTTTACTGGAAGGACTTCCATGAATTTCCAAAAATAATTTGAATATGGACAAATGTAGATTATAAAATTGACTTGGAGTAGTAAGCTAAGGCATAGGTCTTGAAATGACTCAAAAATTCTAGCTACAAAAATAAGTGCGTAATCTTACATACCTGAGGTAGGAATTTTGGTCTACAATGAAATAGCTATCATAGTAGTTAAAAAAAAAATAGTTTGAATGGGTACAAAAATCAAAATGGAGTGCAAGAGCTATATAAAAAAAATATAGGTTTGTATATAAGCGTGCATATAACTTCAAAAATTCTAAAAATAAAGAAAAATAAAAGTCAAAACAAAGAATGCAAAACAAAAATGTATTGCTTATCTGGGGTAGATGTTTAGGTTAAGCAATATTGAGTTAATTCAAGGAGGTTCGAACTGAATTGGTTTAGCTGGACTAAACCATGGTTCCACAGAGGTCTTACTCAGAGGGTGTTTGAGACCTTTGTTCTGGAAGACTGAGCGAACATGGGAAGTCATCATTGTTCTTTGAGTGGCAATGAGGGATAACTTTGAGACATCTGAAACAGGGGCAAGAAGCGGTGAAGGCAGACTCGTTGTCAAAGTGTTAGCTGAAAGTCTAATATTTTTAGCTACCTTTCGAAGAAACACAGACATTAGATGTGGGTGAGCAGGGTCACCCTCTAACATGAAGAGTGACAAGTCCAAGACCTTGTTGAGTTTGAATGAGGCTTTGGAGCAAACATTCAAAACCAACACAGTATCTTGCAAGGTTTTGGTAACAGTTGGTGGTTCAACTATCTGGCATTTCAGTGTAGCGGTGTTGACTGATTTAACCGTAGACGTGCTGAGGCTAGCAAGGGGCCCGAATGATGAGGCCGTGGTTGAGAATCTACCTAAGGATTGTTGACTTCTTGTCTGGGTTCTGTCCAGTTCTAACTGGGCGAAAGTAGGTGAGAGTGCTAGGCAGAGGGCTAAACTGAAAAACAGGAGGGCCATCGTCCTGGCCAACGAATAGAAGTGAGTCATTTTAATCTTGAGCTTCTTGTCCGTTTTCCTTTTCTTGAGGTACCTGAGTGGTAGGTGAAAGTTATTCTTAGAGGTGGAACAACTTTGTTAGAGGCTGGGCTCTAAGCTATTAGTGTTTATCACCTTTAGAGGGTTTTGTGATTATTGACTTAAGCTAGTGATGTTGTTGATTTTGTTTGTACTACTTTGAAATAGTAACTTGATGATACTGAATGAAATTTTGCGGGGTCTTTTAAGGTTAGATTTTAAGGAACTCAGTTAGTTTGGGTTAACTTTCTCCTTTTGAAGGTTTAATGCAGTTACCTGATTGAGGAAGAGAGATGCGACCGAGAATGTCTGAGGCGGATAGTCAGCTAACAGTTATCTATCGGGCGCAAACAAGATTTTAGGTTTGTTTACTGACTTAATGGAACAGTGTTGTCCCCGACAAGTCCCATGGGGTTTTTGTAAGCTTTGATTTGATTACGATGGACCCATTTGGAGATGGGGTCCTGGCGACCTTTGCTTATTTTGATTTGGTAAACGACCGGAGAGAGTTTATCTGTGATCGTGTGTGGACCTGTCCACCTGGGGAGGAACTTCCGAGCGAGTTTTCCTGCTCGTGCGTTGGTCTGTCCTGTCTGAGGAATGAAAGCATAATAGAAAACCTTGTCTCCCACTTGGAGTTCGTCATGTGAGGCTTTCTGATCGTAGTAGGCTTTGCGTCCTTCAGCTGATCGGTCCAAATGTTTTTGGGCAAAGGCAAAAGTCTGTCGGAGATGTTTGGTCAGGTCAGTCATGTACTGGTGAGTAGTGTAAGCTGTAGCAACACTGGCTTCTCCAGGTTGGTAGAGTAAATGCAGGGGCAAAGTCATTTGCCGGCCTGTCATCATTTCAAAAGGTGACACCCCCGTAGCTTCATGGGGTGTGGCTCGGATGGCCATTAAGACCAGTGGGAGTTTTACATCCCAGTCTTTTTGGTGTGGTGAAACATACTTCTTCAGTATGTTGATCACAGTTCGGTGGGTTCTTTCAACCTGTCCGGAGGATTGTGGGTGGTGACTAATATGGAAGTTAGCTTTAACTCCCAAGGTTTCCCACAGTTGTCGCATGACTTCGGCGGTGAAATGAGTGCCGCGGTCAGAGTTGATTCGGCTTGGCAGACCAAACCTAGAGAATACGTGGTTCATCAACAAGTAGGCCGTGGTTTCTGCCGTGTCATTAGGAGCAGGCAGGCACTCGACCCATTTGGTGAAAGCACATGTGACTGTGAGGAAGTATTTGTTTCCTCTGGCTGACCGTGGAAGGGGGCCTACCCAGTCAATTTGGAGGTCAGACCATGGGAATGAAATGCCTCTTTTCTGTAGGGGTGCTCGATGAATCGGGTTGGTTGGTTGAAACTGGCAACATACGAGACATCCCTTGATGTAGTCGGCTACATCCTTTCGCATGTATGGCCAATATGCCACTTGTTTGAGCGCGTTGTACGTCGCTTTGACGCCTTTGTGTCCTGCAGTTGGGAGATCATGGGCATGAACAATTATCACCCCCCTCTGGTTACGAGGGACCACAAGCGCAGGCGTAGGGAGTTCATCGGAAACATGAACTAGAATGCCATTTCGCAGCTGCAAGGATGATCGTGCGGCAAAAAGTGGTTTCAAGTCTGGAGTGTCAGCGAGATCCGAGTCGGATGGTGCATTAAGTGCAGGATCTGAGATGTATTGTATCATTTTATGGACCGCAGGGTCAAGGTTTTGAAGAGAGATAAGGTCAGCGTCAGTGAAAACAGGGTCAACCGCAAGGGGACCTGTGGTTTGTGTCGTGTCTTGGGCCCTGTTAGTCTGGGCCCTAGTGACTGCGCAGACTGTAGGGGTGGGTGGGTGGGACTGTGAAGTCGGCACCTGAGCAGAATCAAAGGACCAGGGTGTGCCTTGTATGGCTCCTTGTTTTGCAAGTGAGTCCACAAGGTCATTCCATTCTTTGTCCTGACCTGGTGTGCGCGAGTGACCTCTGACCTTTTTCCAATACACCTGGAGGTTGTTGGAGGTGACCAGGTGATCACATGCCTTGAAAAGGTCTTGATGTTTAACCGGTTTGCGGTTGGAGGTTACAAAACCTTTGGCCTTCCAGAGTGCTAAATGACAAGTGAAACTGAGGCGTGCATAGTTGGAGTCAGTGCAGATGACCAATGTGCGAATGCCATGGTCTACAGCAAGTTGCAGTGTCATGAGCACACCTGCGATTTCCGCATACTGAGATGATTGGGAACCCAGTTGATAGTTGTGGGGTTCACAAGGCTGATTGTTCAGCCATGCCACACCCACACCAGCACGAATGTGAGTTTCATGGTGAAAAGAACAACCATCGACATAGGCGGTGACCATATCTTGACAGATGTTCTGGTCAAAGT